>CM044017.1:53966334-55434966 GCA_024085815.1 Flaveria linearis | reverse complement strand
AATTACAAACCGCATGAGCTCAAGGCGCACACTACTGGTGAGCTGCGGAGGATGATGGAGCACGTGATGAAGGTGGAGCTGGAAACTGGTGTAAAATTCATAACCACTGCTCCACATCCAAAAGACCAATCAAGTAACTTGCTGCTGATCCAATAACTGTTGACACAAGGATCAGCACAAGGAAAGGAAAAACTCATCAGAGAGCCAAGGGCGGTGATCCCGGAAAAGTATGGCCTCTGGAACAACTGTGCGAGAAATCACTGAGAAGAAATCAACTCTCGTACAGTTGTATGATCATATCACAACTCCCAGTTCTGTGGAAGAAAACAGGATTATGGCCTGGAATATGATCCAGACTGGGATTGTGCAACAATTAAGAGGACATCTGGAAGGATTGAATACTTCCATGATGTAGAAGCCCTGCTCAGCCTCCAGAGCAAGACATCAGGGATCTTCAGAGCATCCCATGTTCAACTTTCCAATCCATCTCAGGGGGAGAGACTTCTCTCTGCAGCTGTGAATGGCATGAAGACAAGCTTTTCTGATGATGTGCTCATGCAAGCAAAGAGAAATGATAAGGAGCACAACAGAATGAAGCAAATCAGAAAAGAAAGACAGCTAAGTCTCATCCCTTGTAGATGATGAACTGCTAAGAAGAGTGGGATGTACCAGAAGCTCACACACCATCAAAAGCATCTCAGGAAACCAATTCACTTGTCCTATCTCAGAAGGGGATACATTGAAAAGAACAAAGAGATGGTGCTGCTGAGAAATGTAGATGGGAAGAAGGGTGACAGAATAAGAATTTTTGATCCAATGGAACTAAAAATGCTGCATCCAAGCTACACATCATACCTTCATGATAAATTCTTCCCAAAGCTGACAGATGAAAAAGCCCAGAATGACCTCTGCTTGTATGTGCATATAATTCAAGTGATAGATAAATTGCATGCAAAGGCACACAAGAGAAGAAAACATGAGGCTGGGTTACTGAAAGGAACAAACATAGATGATGTGTCTGAGCTCAGGATATCTGAAGAAGATGAGTTAGAGATTGTGCATAATGATAGTGTAGTGGAAACACTCACTACGGAAGAAGATGTCTTAGGACTGAGTTATGCACACTGAAGAAGATCAGCAGGATGCAGATAAGTACAAATATGATGATCAGAAAACTGCTGTATCTTACTTCTACATAAGATGATAGCTAGAGTCAAGGAGCTAGCAGTTTTGATGGACTGATTACAAGTAGCTAAGCCTAAGGGGGAGTATTGTTAGGTCTAGATTGTATAGGACTAGATCAATTTTGTATAGGCTTAGTACTTGAAAATCAAGTCTTGTAATTACATTTGTAACAGTCAAAATATATATATATATATGTGATTTGAATCTATAGGTTAACCCCATATATGTATGTGTGTTGATTTGTGCTTTGACAGGAGAAACAATATTCTTGGGATGGATTTGATAAAAATGACCAAGTGTAGGAAACATCTACGGATGAACAATTTTGTTAATCCGTAGATATGTTTCATACAAGACCAATGACCAAGTGTAAGTTCCTACGGATGATCAAGTTCCATGAAGTGAAGACTCCTACGGAAGGAAGATTATCTACGGAAGAACAACATTCCTACGGAAAGGAAATCATCCACGGAAGAACAGAGATCTGCGGAAGGCAAGACTCCTGCGGAAGACCATTATACTTGTGTGATTATCAATTCCAAGAAGTCAAACAAGTCAACAAGATCAACAACAAATCCCGAGAGATCCGGTGTTTCCTTAACCGACTCAAATCATCTATAAATATGAGTCCTAGGTTTCACATCTCGGCGAACACAATCAATCATTATTACGGCTGTCAAGTTACACCATTGTGCAACCCTAATCGCCGTCGCATCAACATCAACATTATTTGATACACTGTATTCGATTGTTTATAGTATTCATTATTATTCTTTTGTAATCATTACATTATAGTTAATGAAATACATTTGAATTATTATAGATTTCGTGTTTATTGTGTTTCTGTGGTTGTGTTCATAATTAATCATTCAAACAATTAAACGTCAATTAATGATAATTCCGCGATCATTAAATTGATTTATTTTAATACTGATAATTCCTGAATTGCGATCCTTGGATTCACAATATATATATATATATATATATATATATATATATATAATATATATATATATATATATATATAAATCAGGATCATTACATAACCATTTTTTATTTTCAGAAGCAAAAGAACCATTGATTTACACAAATGTAAATTATAAACCATTTATTTACATAGATATAGTTAAACCTGCTGATATTTAGTTGTTTTATATAGTTTATTGTTCATATCTGATTACACATGTGTAAAACAACTCAAGTATTACCAGACTTAATATACATTTATGTAAATCAATGGTTCTGTAGTTCTGAAATAAAAAGTGGTTCTGTAATGATCCTAACCCTATATATATATATATATATATTATATATATATATATATATATATATATATATATATATATTATAATGTTACTCTATATGATTGTTGGCAGAACAAAAAAAAAAAATCCTTCATTTACAATGCATAGTTTATTCATAAAATTAGCTCTCGTCTTACTTACCATCAAACAAGTGTTGAGAGATGTTTTTTAACAATGAAGTACAAGAGCGACTTGCGTAATCAGAATGGTGAAGAACATTTGATCAATAGTTTATTAGTTGTATTTATTATATTAAAAAAGATTTTTTTAGAAATGTTTCTATAGATGATAATAAAATAAAAAAAAAACTATAGAGAGCAATGTGTGGATATTGAATTTCTATCGTGTATTAAAAAAACCAATTGATCTATATTTATTACATATTTGCAATTTAGCTTGATTTAATTTTTTATTTGTGACCCGGCTCAAACGGACTCAAAAACCTAAAACTTAGTGATAGATAAAGTTTCTGGATTTGCCACTGATAAGTTTAACTAACTATCTAACTACACTTAACAAGTAAAAGTCGATATGATTGAGGTTTAGAACTCACTCGTTGTGGGATGACTGCGCCAGATGTCGTTGGCTGCTGAAGATGCTGTGGTGGCGGATAATAGATATGATAATTGTTAGTATGGATCGACGTATAGTTGTTTACAGTACGATGATTATGAACCGGATGTGGTAAACTGTAGCCTGAAGAAGTTCCCACAAATTCAGATGGTCTAGACCTTGTCTGTGAAAAACAAGAGAGTGATCAAATGAGTGTCCACAAATTGTGTAGGACAAAGGTTATAAAACTTAATTACCTCATTTAACTTTAACTTGGTCATAGCTTCAAGTAACGAATAATTGTCCACAAAGTGGGACAAATTATCGTGAGAGTGATCACATCTCTGAGCGACATAGCAATCGAGGCACAGATAGAAAGACTGACCATTCGGATCTTCTAAGCATCCGACGCATGTTAAAATGTAGATGTGATGAACTTCTTACAATAATCACAAAACGGCCTTCCGCTTTTGATTATGTAGTAGGCCGTCATCACTTCAGGAAAATCAAGAGTACCATTACCGTCAAGATCCAATAGTTTAAAGATGGACATGTTAGTCATTCGACTATGCCCTTCCTCTTTCATGAACTCCAAGAACTCCGTTTGATCTATCCTACCATCGCCATTGCGGTCCATCGCTTTGAAGAAGTCGTGAGCCAAGGCTTGAAGGTAGTTCGTGCTCGCCTGGTAATGAGCCATGGCTATCTTGGAAACCTCTTCCATGATATGCTTGTTTTTTTTTGGTTTTGATCAAGGAGAATGGCGCTAGGTCATATACACAACACTTCATACACACGCGTATATATGATGGCCAGTGTGTAGGAGAGGGGACAACGTTCGCCCTCGAAATGGTTAATGTACGTGAAGAGAGAGGGAGGTGTTTGAACGCGTTTTAAGAAGCAATGACGACATAATGAAGTGGCCCCATGATGCATTTTTAGAGTTACTTAGTGTAGAACTTGTGTATTTTAAAAGAACTAAGTGATCGATAGAACATGAGATGCAAGTACCAGGAAGACTCATATAGTCATAAGTCATAACTCATAAGTCTGGTCTTCATAATTTGTATATATTTTATGTGTGTCATGAAACGACATCGTCAAATGTCAACCCTTTATTGACCCCAAGCCACTTGCGTCTAACATTCAACCTTTTGCTTATTAATTTGTTTTCGACTTTTCCTCTTTATCACCTCCTCAAATCTATCTTCTATAATAATAATAAAAAAAAATTAAGATAACACTTGACACAATTCTAAACATTTAATTTTAATTTTTCTGACTTTTTCTTCTGTTAAATAACTACATTAAATGCTAATACTATTATTTAATTCCTTTTAAGATTAATTTTTTTTCAATAAATTAAAAAAAGATGCTTTTGTAAATGTAACTTCTAAATAAATAAAATTTTAAAAATTAGAAAGTTTTCTACAACAAGAATCGTTTTTTAAAATATGAAATATTTTAAAATGTTTTTCTTAAATTGATTAACTAAAATTAGGAGTTCTAATAAGAAATTTTTAATATTGATATTTTTAAAACGTTGGAACAAAATGTTTATATAAAAAGGCAATAAGGGCTTAAAAACAAAAGTTTAAAACAATGATATCATTGTTTTTTTTTACTTATATTCTTACTTATATGCAATTTTAATCATATCGTTTTATAATTAATAAATATCATTACTAATTATTTAATATTTTATTTATTCAACTCGTGTAGTACACGGAGTACTAACCTAGTATAATAATAAATTAATAGGATAAAACAATATTGAGGGAACACTGGTGAGAGTGTGAGACTATGGTACTTTTATTTAAAAGAAGTTGGTTTTATAATTTCAAGTATTTAAAATCATTTTTCTTTCCGAAAACATGCACGTAAAGTAGAGATGGTCACGAGCCAAGTCGAACTGAGTGGAAATCGTTCTTTCTCATGTATATTATATAGAGTCCGGGGATGTAGATGTTTGTATCTTGTAAGGTTGCAAAAGAGGTTCTAGAGGTTGAAATGGTTGAACAAGGCATCACTAAGGTAGCGAGAACTAGTGATGATGTTGGTTACGTCGTTTTCTTTATCTTGGCGGTAGTAATGGATATGATCTAAACTAGAGGGATCATACACATGATTATATTTTGGATTTCGTTTCGAAATGTATGTGAAATTGTAAAAATAGTCATAGTTGTTTATAACCTACCAACCACATGCTCAAAGGAGAGAGGAACAACATTAGATACAACAAAGGTCTAGTAGTAGTGGGGGTCGTAGACAAAACTACAACAACGTTTGAACTCATAATCTACTTGTAGTTATGTTAAGAAATATGTGCCTATATTATTGAGGTAAGTGTTTGTGTAGGATAGTGACTAAAAACAACTTGATTTAAGACCTTACACACGAATGGTAGATTAGTCTTATGATCTCACTTTTTTCTGATAATAATTTTACACCCGACTAAAGCTCCTTATACACCACAACAAACTGGTGTAGAGTCAGAAAAAAACAAAGTTTATAGGAAGTGGTTAACTTACGTTATCGTACTTGGGATTGAATGAAGGGTTTTGAGGATAAGTTATACTAACAATTTGTTACTTGCTTAATAGAATTCCAAATAAAAGAAGAATAATTACCTCATATAAACTTTTGGTAAAAAAGAACCACAAAACTTGAGTTGTTACTAAGTTTGGGGGTGCAAAGTTGTTGCAAGACCGTTAAACCCAAAAGAAAAACCTTGGGTGAAAAAGGTATAGATTGTATGTTCATCAAATATGTTAAGCATTTTAAGGCTTTAGGTTCTATGTCTTGAAACCTGGCATAGATACACAACCCAAGCCATTATTATTTTCTATTTGTTCTTTTTTTATTACTATTACCAAATCAAATGACTACACCTAAAAACCAACGGATCCTTTTAAAAGACAAAAGAAAGTAAAAGATAAAAGAAAGGGGTGAATCCGTTCTTAGGTATCATTAATCCCAAAAATCCTAAAAAAATGATTGCTCTTGTGTATCATGAAAATTCTTTGAAAGGCAAGAATCAAATATTTTCTATGGTAAAACAAAATATCTTTCATTTCCCCATATTCTTTTTTTTAGGTTCTATGTCTTGAAACCTAATGATTTGATGTCTATCAACACTGATGGATAAAGAGATGCAAATATTTAGATACTCGATTATCATCAATACATAGATTGAAAGACGTGGTTTCGTTTCAATTTTGAGCGACAGTCAAACTGCAAACCATGAGAATGGTATACACATTATAACAAGGGAACATCATAGAGGTAATACAAGAAGGAAAACTAGAACTTACACTTCTGAAATCTGAATTGTGAGCATACTTAGTTGAGGGATCGAAGAATGAGACCGAGTCTCAATATCCTTATTGTTACAACATTGAGGAGGATCTAAGAACATTTGATAAAGCTACAGCAACTCGTGATGTTGTTTTTCTAGAAGGAAGCAATATTGACAAGGTGGTTTCTATCATACAACACAACACCTGAAAATTAACAAATCTACGTAAATACCTTTGGGCATCAGATGGATCTTTAAAAGATGATAAAAGTAGATGGTATCATACATAAGTTTAAGATATTGGTTATCTAAGGCTTAGAGAAAAGGAGGGGTATAACTACATAGGCTCTTGTTGCTAGAATATCCATCATTATGTTGTGAATAGCTCTTGCAACTGCACATAACCTTGTGATTCACCAAAATAATGTGAAAATTGCATTCTTAATTGGTTAACTAGATGAGATCATATATATGAAGCAATTTAGTAAGTTTGTTATGCTTGGTAATAAGGCATAACATGTGTAAGTTAATAAAGTCATTGTATGGTCTAGGACAAGCAAAAAACCAAAAGGATGGATTCAAAGTTTGACGACATAGTTTAGTTTTGTGTATGGGTTTGAATTTAATCAAGGTGACAAATGTGTATATAGCATATTAATAATGCTAGAAAAGAAGTTACAATTTGCATATCTATAGATGACATGTTAATCTTTGGCTCTACTCACGACCAAGTGGATAAAACTAAAGAATTATGTCGTCAAACTTTTCCATAAAGACTTGGGGTGGCTCAGGTGATCCTAGGAATTAGGGGCTGTTTGATTGTGCTGACTGAGTAAGATCTGACTGAGTCAGAAGCTGACCCAGTAAGAAGTTCTGACTGAGTCTGCATCTGACTGAAACTTGGCTGTTTGATTATGTATCTGACTGACTCTGCTGAATGAAAAAAATAACCACTATGTATACTTCTATTAAATTTCTCTGTTAAATTTCTCTGCTAATTGAGTGTGAAATGATAAATAATAATAATAATAATAATATAATAATAATAATAAATAATAATATAATAATAATAATAATAATAATAATATATATAATAATATAATATAAAATAATAAAATAATAATAATATAATAATAATAATAATAATAATAATAATAATAATTTTAATAATAATTGAGTTAAAAGCCAATCCACCCATCCCATCCCCATCATATCTGCCATTTCCCAACCCAACCAACCTCATCTCTATCATCTTCTACCCAACCCACCCACCCATCTCCATCTCCATCGTCTTCCACATGAATGGCAGTGCGGCGGCGCAGGTGGAGTTCGGCCGTCTTCTCCCCTCGTCCTCCTCACCTACTTCATGGGTGTCTCCTGCGCAGGTGGGTTCGGCCGAGGGATGCGAGCGAGGAGGGGGTCGCGCAGGTGGAGGGGTCAACTGAGGAGGGGGTCGTGCTTGTCTTCATGTCCGCGAACGTGGGATGCGACCGAGGAGGGGTCGCGCAGGTGGAGTTCGGCCGAGGGCAGCGCAGGGGTGAAGGGGGAGGGTCAGCCCGGTCAGCTTCTTTGATTTCAAGGTCCGGGTCAGACACCCTGACTCGGTCAGATGGCTCGATTCATGGTTTCAAACGGGCTGACCGGGCTGACCGAGTCAGCCGAGTCAGGTCAGCCCGGTCAGAGGCATATCAAACACACCCTTAGAATAAAGTATAAGAACAATGCTATAACAAATTTTCAATCTCATAAGGTTGAGAGACTACTCCTAAAGAGACCCCTGGCTACAAAACCTTTTTTTAGTAAAAAGAGATACATGGGCGGATAATTGTTTTTAGCATAAATATGATGCATGGCAAGATGATGCTTTGCCATGATCTCCTCAACTACCAGAAACTATAACACCCTGCAATCATTATCATTCCAAACATTAAGAATGGATCTTGAAACTGAAAGTGAAGGCCTGTGCGCACATTTCTACTAGAGATTACAATTTCCACTTGTTTACTTATAGATTGGTTGATTTGAGTTAAACTATCAAGAGGAACGGGTCAAACAATGAAACAGGTTAAAAGTCTCACAAAGTCTTTCTTATGCCTACAACCTCTTAAATAGTTTATGCGGTGTGACAAGGAAACCTTCACGAAACATATATTTCGAGAATTCATCAAGAATTTACTGAAACAGGATCCAAATTTTCCTTTCAATCAAATTTTGTTCACACCATTTGTTCAGTCCTAATCCAAGCCCGGTTCACGAACTTATTTGTTCCAGTAAGGACTGAAATTTTGTCCTAGCCTTCATCAATATATTATTAACAAGGTCTTGTTTTTGGTCTTGCATTAGTTTGAGTCAGTTTTGGGTACCAAAACACCGTTATTTCAATTAGAGGTGAAATCATGCAAACATAATGCTTCCAGATAAATATTTTACTAGAATATAAGGCATTAACTACATTTTGATCTCGTTGTTATGCACTAAATACATATTATGTAGCCAAAGGCGCCACACGGACAGCGCAGTGCAACACAACAAAAACACCTTGAACTCATGAAGGCGTACAGACCCAAAAAAAGTTAAAACTACAGGACAAAATATGAAGAAAAAAGGTCTGAACCAGCCTAAACTAGTCTAACGTCTAAACAAGCCTAAAATAACCTACGCCAGTATAAACAAACCTAAAACAACTTAAACCAGTCTAACATTTTAACCTAATCGAAACCAGCCTAAAATATGTCTAAAACAGCTAAAAATGACTTGTTTATATTGTGTGCCTTACTTGTCTCAGGCCCTGGCTTTTTAAGCGCCTTGCGGCTAGGAACACACACACCCTTTGCGCCTTGAGCCTTTGACTACCTAGCATACAAATGACGCTTTCAGGATGCCCTATTTGACACATCACAAGTAAATTAATTTATTACTCATACAGTCTAATTCCAAAAATATAAAATTATATCAATGAAATTAAGCCCCTTTTTTGCAAATTATCAAAGACCCGACACCTAAATTATTATCGAATAATAATTCAAACATCAGAGGAAACTGGACAGTCATAGCACGTTTAAAAACCCTAAGACACAAGCTGCAAAGGGAATAAGGAAATGGTGTTCCCCTCTTCTTTGCAATCATGTATACTGGTTAAACCATGTGCTTCGAACCCTCATCACGTGAACCGTAACAAGTCTTAGTGATCCCATTGTAACCTACCAATCACTACTACAAGCTCCTCTAAAACTTCAATCAAATCTAATAAAACCACATTTAAAAAAAAATCCTAAATGGTATTCAAGTAAAAGCCTAGAACTTTTCACAGAACTTCAAATCTGACACAAATGAAAGTATGAAACCATAACTAGAACTCTGTAAATGATTGATTTAGTCATTTACACTTTACAGACCCCTTGTGAAACCACATTGGAAAGCAAATGAATTCATAATCTCAACCCTAATTGGATAATTGGATGATTCCCATTTGGCCATTTCCCCCGTTGTGGTAAGTACTCAAACAAGTCAAATCAGCAGTGATCTCAACAATCTAACAAGTTCATCACAAATCAGTCTACATGTAGTTAAGAGTTTACATCAATACATAAGTAATTGCAAGAGGACGTACGAGTTCATGTGTTGGAAGTTGAGGTCGCCGGAGGGAACGGGGGCAACCGGAGAACAGCTTCTTCCGTCTCGATTGGATCTGATCGTAGAATCTACAGATGAAAACATTAAGGAATTGAAGCTTGAGATGTGTGATATTGTTGTTGATTGATGTAATTGCAATGGAAGAGAGTACCGGATCTTGGAGAAGGGCTTCGTATCGTCGGTGACTGGCCGGAATTGGGGTTTGTTGGTGGTGATTTCTCGTTTTCCGGCAACTATTTCACCGTCGCCGGAGTTTATGGGTACTTGTGTAGGCTTCATCTCTCTGTTTTACTGTTGTCAAGAGTGGACCAACTGACCAATGTTTTGATTGAAACAAAGGGGTGTAGTAGTCGTTAAATTAAGGAATTTTTTTTTAAAAATATATATATTATAAAATAAATTTGATTATTGAGGAAGTAAAAAAAAAGGATATCGGTATATCCGTTTATAGCAAAAGCGGATTAGGAGGAAAATTTTATAAAGTATTCTGACACTACTGACAATACAGAATTTTTTTTTAAACTTGTACATAATCCGCTATTAAAAATAGCGGATTAGAAAAAACATTAACCATGGTTAACTCCCGTTAAAAAAAACCTAATCCGCTATTACTACAAGCGGATAAGACTTAAAAAAAATTTCTCCTAATCCACTATTTCTAATAGCGGATTAAGCTAAAAAAATTTTTTTTTTGTCCTAATCCGCTATTAGTATTGGCGGATTACGCTTAAGACTTAAAAAAAAAATTTCTCCTAATCCGTTATTTCTAATAGCGGATTAAGCTAAAAAATTTTTTTTGTCCTAATCCGCTATTAGTATTGGCGGGTTACGCTTAAAAAAATTGAAGAGCCGGCGAGTATCGAACCCAGGTCATTTCTGTGATAATGCGTGCACCCAGCTAGTTAAGCTGATTGTCTAACCCGTTTATAATATGGTTCCATTTGTTAATATATAGTAATGGCGGATTACACTTAAAAAAATTGGGAGCCGGCCAGTATCGAACCCGTTTTTAATGCTACTATAAAATTTTTTACTTAGTAAAATTTAAAATTAATAAAAAAAATTTAATTTTTTACTTAGTAAAATTTAAAATTAATAAAAATTTTTAATATTACCTTAGTAATTATTTAGTATATATTTAGTATATATTTATGTTACTTATTAAAATTTAAAACAATAATTAATATGTAAATACCACTAAGTCTACTAAAAAAGAGAAACACGTGATTGACATTATAAATTAATAAAACATTGGAATTACAACAAACATATACTCAGGCACATGATAATAAAACAATTAATTATTTTGTCGGTATGGACATTTGTTGACCCTGTGACCCGTTCTTTTACAACCGGAACACTTACGACCCATCCTTTCCTCAGCGTAGCTGGCGTCCATCTCGTTATGCATCCTTCTCGCACGTCGCCTTCCCCTTACTATAGTTATCTTAGATGCGTCCCCACGAATTTCCCAACCCGCGTGCATCCAATCTTCTTTATGAGGCACCGGAAAATACTCGTTGTTGTATTGTGCACGGTACACTCCCGTAAGAAACCTTGGATCCGCAGTTTGTTGTGGACTTTCACGTAGATAGCCACAAACTGCAATTGCATGACTACAGGGGAGCCGGTAGATCTGCCACTTACCACAAGTGCAGGTTTATTTCTTGAATTCTACCATATACGGACTATTGCCAGATTCGTCCGATGCTTGTAGGGGTGTCTCCACCATGAACCTTTGATCACGTACTGAGTAAGGGTATACCCTGTGTTGGCAAGCCCTTAATTCACGCTTATGGAATTCTGTCCACAAGCGGGAGGAAAGTCAATCGAACAATTATACGCGGTTGTGTAGTGATAGGCGTTGACGTGAGGTCGAAGTCTCAATCAAATTTAAAACCAAATACTACTAATTAGCTAGCGGTAAGTGGGTATCGAACACAGAGAGTTTGTGGAATATGTGTTAACTCAATCAAATTGCAATTACCTAAATTTAACTAAAATAATAAATAATTAAGGTTCAATAATCTGTTGATTTGTTGAATTGGCTTAAAGCAAGAAATAAAAGTAAATTGATTTGTATAAATCAGTAATGAGAAATATGTTTCCCTTTGGTATCCGGATTTTAACAAATGATGATATTGGTGTTAATTGGGAAGAACCACATAGACATGGTTCATGAGTGTGTGCTTATGTGTGATCAAAGAGGACTAAGTACTTGTATTAGCAAGGTTATCTCTCGATAATCAGTATCACTATCAAATTACCCAACCTTTCCACTAAATCAAGATTTGCCTATGGCATCAAGAACGTATGGTTAAAGTTAAGCAATTTATGAATGACCCATTACACATAATACATAATCATCATAACAAAACAATCACAAGATCAATTTCATCATCCCATAAATAGAAAACACCAACATGATCAAAGTTACAAATCCTTCAAACCAAAAGGAACACACAAGAAGACTAGCCACTCATAGTTTTATGCATGACAACAAGATTCAAAATACAATTCATAACAATCAAAATAAATTAGCAAGGATTAAAGTACCACAAGATCTTGTTCTTCAACACATCTAAGAAGTTCAACAAAAGCTTGGCCAAAACAACACTTGAATCTCACCACCCGAATGAATCTTGTTCAAAAGAGATTAGCTGCCATTCCCTTGACCTTCAATGCTTTTAAACAAAGAATTGCCAGCCAAAAGTTCCAGACAATCTGCCAAAAATTCGTCATATCTCCATATTCTCCTCAAAAAGCTCTCCACTTGTGATTTTAATATGAGAATCCACTTGCCAGAAAGTCACTTCTACCGTAACTTACGGTAGCCACCGTAAGTTACGGTAGCCACAAGACATGTACGGTGGAAACCTTCTGTTATACGGTGGAAAACTTCAAGATTTGGGGTCTACCGTACCTTACGGTGGCCACCGTAAGGTACGGTAGAGGCATGGACATTCTTTATCTTCTTTTCTTCTTTCCACACACGTCACTCCGTTCCACGCTAGCAACGTTTTCTCCATTTTTAGCTCCAATCATACCTGAAACATAAGCAACTGTAGTTATCTAATTCAAGATAATTACACAATTAATGAGAGAATGTTACGCGTTTTAACATCATAAAAGGGTTGTTCCTTGAACCACCCGTCACATCCCCACACTTAACCGTTGCTTGTCCCAAGCAATATCTAATCAATTTCAAACAAGCGATCAATGTAACCCAAGCATAAACATGTAATACTTTTTACTAACCCTTTCGTAACAACCAAAATGACACACCCCTCGCTATGTCTCTCCTCTCGGCGACGAGTAAGCACTAGCGTCCATGAGCTAGACACACAAAAGGCAAACGGTGGTTGCACAACTATAAGCTTGTACCTAAATCGACCCTTCTCTTAACAACTGCCAAACATGAATGCATATCAAAGGGACTTTAAGGTTGTAACGTGGCTAGGTGTATGGGTAGGAAATGGAATATATATGAAGAAGCGAAAACCTAACCTGGTCTTTTATTACATAATAACATAACCACTAACTACCAAACCTAATACTATGAACAAGGTACTCAACTTCAATTCTATTTTTTTTTCTTTTTTTAATTTTTCTCTTTCTTTTTCTTCGTTCATTTTTCTCCCTTTTTTTTCAAAATTTTTATATATATATATATATATTTTCTTTAATAACAATAAACAAACACGAAATCTTCATGCAAACATTCAACATAGCATTGAAACTGATTACAAACTACTAAACAACTACTAACAATATAAGACCAGGTCAAGTTGGGTACATTTTGAAGTAACTAGCTAAGGGGTAACAACGATAGGCTTTTAGGCACAACATTGGGCAACTAAATGTCCAAACCCCCGCCCCTCTCGCAACCAAGCTCATATATATAATTTATGAGGTCCAACCCCCCAAATCCCACACTCGCACACATCAAAGACGAGGCTACCTAAATGCCCTTATTCTTTTCATATTCATATCCAACTAAAGTCTCGAATCGTATTCAAGCACAAGTTCTAATGCACCCCCACCTGTTGCCACTCTCATCAAAGATAAATATTATCCATTTATTAGTGTGGCTTCAACTCTCACCAAGAATAAGAATGATTAAAGGTTGCCGATGCATCATTCGGAGTTAATCCAAGGTGTTCAAATTCTCACAATGTTTTGCTTGAATTTTTTTTAAAAACATTAAAAATTCCCCTCATCCCCACACTTGGGATACATTGTCCCCAATGTATGGTTTTGAAAGGAACAAAATAAATAAAACAAAAGACTCAAAAAGTTGAAAATATATTTTTTTTTGTTTTTATGATACTAACACCTCCTTAATTCAACCCCGACATATAAACATTAACATATCATAAGCTCCACCCTACCACCCAACCGAACTACTCAAAGAAAACAAGAAACAAACTGTACAAGAGAAGATGCAACCTGAATAGCTTGACTTATGGTGGCCTTGTGGGGTGTTTCAACTCTTGCCGGGAAACTTGACACACCTTCCCGCATCCCCACACTTGTGCAACAAGTGTGCTGCATCCAGTCTTCTTACCTTCACTATCCATCTCAGTTTGTTCAACCGTCTTCTCCACCTTCTTTTTTTTCGCTCTTCTCTTTCTCTTTCTCTTCTTTCCTTTAGCTGCAACCTCTTTCACTTTCTTTAACATGTCAACAGCAAAACATGCTTCCTTGATGGAAGGGTTAGTAACAATAGAAAACATATTTAAGTTCAAAACCTTCTCACCAAACTTCATGTTCACCATTCCTAGCTCACAATCTAGGACTGCCTGTGCAGTAGCTAGAAACGGCCTACCCAAGATGACTGAATGTGGTGCATTCTCAATAGAAGAAGTGTAATCCAGTACCAGAAAATCCACTGGGTAGTAGCAATCTCTCACCTTTACAATGACATCTGTTAGCATACCCCTGGGCCTAATGGGTGTTTGGTTAGCCAACATTATTAGAGTATCAACATATTTCAATGGACCAAAATCAAATTTGTCATATAAATGCCCGGGGAGGATGCTAACACATGCTCCTAGATCTAAAAGTGCCCGGTCAATTTTAAGGTCTCCTATATGAATTGGAATCAATGGCACTCCTGGATCTGGGAGTTTTAGGGGTAATTTATCTAACAAAGGAACACTTACCTGAGATGTGAATTCCAAAGCATTAATGTGTACTTGTTTTGGGCTCTTGGAACTAGATTGGTGATTAGGATTCACCACAGTATCACTTGGCAGCTCTCCTTTGTTCTTCTTCAAGTTTGCTACTTCTGTTGCGAGTTGGCCCATTTGGATGCTCAAAGATTGAATGGCCTTGTCACGAATTTCATCTTTTTGGGCCCGAGCATCATCCAACTTATTTCTTTTTTGCATCTCCTGTTGCATCATCATAAGAATATCCATAACTTCATTCCCGCTTGAAGTAACATGACCCGCTGCACCACCTTGCTCATTACCCGATTGTTGGGATTGCCTTTGGAAACCTTGATTGTTCCTACCCCAGTAATTGACTTGACTATTGAATTGTTGGCGAGGCACATAGTTACCTTGGGTGTTTCCTTGAAAATTCGGATTGGATTGATTGGCCGGATTCCCATAACTGAAGTTGGGATGATTTCTCAAACCCGGATGATAGGTATTTGAATTCATGTTGTAATTTCTTCCACCAAACCCTTGACCTTGAATAGCATTCACTTCCTCCACTTGTTCAAAAGTTACCGTGCAAGAATCCACAGTATGCCCTAACTCATTGCAATTTGTACAAACATTGTAAACTTGATTTGTAGCTTGTACATTACCATCATCCACCGCATGAACTGGAGCTCGTGTAATAACCGGTCGTGCTCGTCTTGATGATTGAGCCTTCCTCTTCGATGTAACCGCCATTTGTTCCAAAAATGCCCAATCGTCTTGCTCATAATTCGTACCAAATGTACCATTTGTGATAGACATTAAATCCCAAGCATCTTCAGAATGAAGCCCCTCGTGAAAAGCATTCAACAACTCCCTAACTCAATTCCATGATGAGGACAATTCTTGATCATCATGTTAAACCGCTCAAACGCCTCATGGAACACTTCACCTTGTTGTTGTTGGAAACTTCTCAAGCTTCTCCTAGCATCATTAGTCTTTTGAGCTGTGAAAAACTCTTCTAAAAACCTTTGTTGCATCTCAGCCCATGTGTAAATTGAAGCGGATGGCAAAGTGTAAAACCACCTCTTTGCCTTATCCTCCAATGAAAACTGAAACAATACCAACTTGACATCATCCGCAGAAAATCCTTGACCACCAATTGTGTTACAAATTAAGTCATAAGCTTCCAAATAAAAATAAGGTTCTTCCGTTGCTAACCCTTTGTACTTTGGCAAACTTTGAAGTGAATTTGTTCGGACTTCAAACGTTCTCCCTTGATTGTTTTGAGGAATGACCACTGGTGAAGGATTATTTATGATGATTAGACGAAAGTGTGCCTCAATACCCCTAGCAGCGTCCCAATTATGCCTTCGTGGAACACCCAACCTAACTCTTGGTCGCTGAGGACCCATTGGTCTTTGAATTTGTGGTCCTGGATGCATGAATTGCTGAAACAGTGGTTGAAAGATTGCTCCCCCAGGTTGTGGAGGAATCTGCTCTTGAAACTGTGGCCCATGTGGCCTCACTTGGGGTTGTATTTGTGGTGGTATAATTTGTTGCTGCACAACTTGTGGTTGTGGTCTCCCATATCCTTGCATAGCTTGTCCTTGACTATAAACATAATTTCCTTGATCAGCATCTCCTTCGTACGTATACCCTTCTTCCTCATATCTCCTAAATGCATCACCATAACCACCATCAACACAAGCTCCTCCTGCTCCCGAGGTTTGCACAACTTGATGTTGTTGGTATTGTGTATCCGGTTGCATCTGAGAGGTAGGGGGAGTATAAAATATGGATGGGTTGGATTGATATGGTTGTGGTGTTGGTACTGGTTTAGACGATGATGCTTGACCGGTTGTTGGGAAGAAATATGAAAAGGGTGGAATAGGTGCTGATGGGTCAAAGCTAAAGGAATGTTCGGTTTGGGTACTTGTAGGTAATGGGGTATGGGTTGGTTTAGTCTCCGGTGTAGGATTGGGTAAAGGCTCGGATGGTGTCGTTTGACCCGTAGTAGGAGGTGGTGAAAGTGGATCCATTGTGTTTCGTGGTGTAACGGGTGATGTAGGTGCTATTGGTGAACCACTGATTCTGTTTTGTCGATGTAAAACTCTGTTTCTACGAGCAGCTCGTTCAATTTCTGGATCAAACACTAATGGTGATGATGAGCTTGAATTCCTGGTATGCATACACCTGAAACAAAACCTGCACACTACACACAACCAGGTTAACACCGAAATAACAAAACAAAACTAATAAGCAAACACACGTTGCGCACAACTCCCGGCAACGGTGCCAAAATTTGACGTGAGGTCGAAGTCTCAATCAAATTTAAAACCAAATACTACTAATTAGCTAGCGGTAAGTGGGTATCGAACACAGGGAGTTTGTGGAATATGTGTTAACTCAATCAAATTGCAATTACCTAAATTTAACTAAAATGATAAATAATTAAGGTTCAATAATCTGTTGATTTGTTGAATAGGCTTAAAGCAAGAAATAAAAGTAAATTGATTTGTATAAATCAGTAATGAGAAATATGTTTCCCTTTGGTATCCGGATTTTAACAAATGATGATATTGGTGTTAATTGGGAAGAACCACATAGACATGGTTCATGAGTGTGTGCTTATGTGTGATCAAAGAGGACTAAGTACTTGTATTAGCAAGGTTATTGTGACATCCGTCACCAAAGGTCCGTCGTTTAACATGATTTACTTAACCTTGTTAACAGTCATTCCTCATTTAGACGAACCAATTACGTGAACACCCTATTTGTTTTGCTTAATTGCCCTTATATGCGTGTTAAGGTGGTTCAACTTGTAGTATCTTAAGACGTTTCTCCAAGATTTGCCCCGTTAACACTAAACACGTCATTTTTATAATAAAATAATTTTCACGAATAAAATCATTTTTAACTTATAATAACATAAATAACATTTTATCATCAATAAAACAAGACTAAATTATAACGTTTTCAACCGAAACAAAATTTAGGAACTCGGGGCAAAGTGCGGGGACTAAACTTGAAACTTTGAGAAACTAGGCTGGGTATAAATACCCCTTCCCAGCCATTTTTCACTCTTTTTCACCCTCTCACCACTTCATCCTCCTCTTCTACTCTCTCTCTCTAGAAACCAACACCAAAACTGACCCGTTTCTCGATTTTCGTCTTCAAATCTCGAGTATCACCGTGAACACTCGTTCCTAGCAGGTAGATAACCTCACTACCTCGTTTTTAACCCGATTTTACAGCTGCATTTCGAGGGTTTTCGGGTGCTCGGGTTCATCCGAGCACATGAGGTCGTGTGGACTTGCATGTCTTGTTTCTGAGTGTGTTTCTTGTCTAGATAGGTTAGAATATGAGTTCTGGAGGTTTTGGTTGGGTAAAACTTGTGATCGGGCAGCCGAAGGCCGACCTGCAACTCACTGCCGTCGCGACTCCCGATGGCGCGAACGGGGTTGTCGCGCGACTGGGACGTGCGACTGCATGTGTGTGTGCGAGTTGAGCGTGCGACTGGGTATGTGTGCGACTTGAGACTTGAGCGAATAGGTAAGTCACGCGGTTGTGTCGCGCGACTGTCGGTGGGTGCGAAATAGAGGTTGTCACGCGACTGGAGTTGTCACGCGACAGGGGTTGTCGCGTGACTGGGCTACGCGAAAGTGTGTGTGTGCGATTGTGCGTGAGTCGCACGGTCATATGCCTGTCGCGCGAAAGGGAGTCCACTCGCGCGAATGAAGCTGATTCGCGCGGAGGGACTTCGAGTCGTGCGGTTGGCTGTTGGGTCGTGCGACTGGTATTGCGTGGTACGACTGAAGGCTTAGTCACACGAATGAAGGTTCAATTGTACGAAAGTAGCTAATTCGTACGACTGAAAGTTCACTCGTGTGAATGGAGTGTCAGTTGTGCGTCCGGTCCTACTGTATGACTTAATGGTGTGTGAGTGTGTGGATCCCCTCTTCGGAGATCTCACGACGATAATGTAATATAATAAAGTGTCATAGCTTGATCACAACGATTAAAGTCAACGCTATCAACAGGCACATACTATTTAAAACAATCTAGTCTAAGATGTGTGTGACTGCTTGTGTGTACTACTCATGACCGAACCGAAACGACCCGATTCAATTAAACAATATTATTAACAGTAGTTCATAAGATTAATTCTTAACATAACTGTCAATAGGTGATTGACTGTTCATACATACATACGAGTTTGGGAAGTTCATCAGACATACTTACCACTTAGCAAGTTTCGTGGCCCCTTTTTACGCTTATACATTGTTTTAATCTTTTACGAACATAGGGGAAAAGTATGCTCACACGTTTTCAATGCTGTACAACATACATACAAAATTTCATACTTGGAATCAACGTGATACTATTTTGTGAGTACTTATCTGATGCATACATGATGTTACTGTGTGTACTGTCTTACAACCATTAATTCCGGTGTTGGAACCAACAGATAGGTATTGGTAGTACTACTGGGTTGACACCCCCACCCTTGACAGATGGTTACTTGTGAGTACCATCACACTGCCAGGAACGGGCCTTGGGTGAATATATTCTGACAAGTTTCTTTGTGTACGTCGTTAGGTTTGGTTGTATAAAACTCATGGTATGTGATTTTGCTTGCTTATAACTGTATGCACGGTATTCCATTACAAACAATATACAGCATCAATTACAAGTTTACAATTTAAACCTGCGAAGCTCACCAACATTATTGTTGACCGTTTTGAGCATTACTTTTCAGGTGATCAAGGAAATTGAAGTTCTAGGAGTGCTGCCTTTTAGAGGAGACCCTAGGATGAATTTTGTGTTATTACTTTTGTAAAGCTTGAACATGAATATGATCTTTTGTATACTTGTTCCCGTGATGCGGGAATATTACATTACAAGCTATTATCAATGTTTTTGTGATCATTGTGTTGTGCTTATGACTATGCTGTCGTGAACATTGATTATACACGACACAAGTCTCCGTTTGTGTTCGGGTGTCGTCATGACACGCTTGTCATCATACTATTATTGCTACTCTATTCATACCATGTGTTATGACGATCCCGTCTAGCTCGCATTCCCCGTGTTTCCGCTATCAGCGGGGGTGTGACATACTGGTATCAGAGCCATTGGTTATAGAGAATTAGGCAATTACACTTGACCTAGACTATAACCTAGGAACCTTCATGTAGATTTGCATGCTTAAGCTTGTTTGCATTTATATATCTCGTGTATGTGTTCCTCCTTACATGTTTGGTTATCCTTCTATTATGTGATCTCTTACTTTACGCTTGAGCCCTTGTGCTCGACTCCTATGGATGCTTCCTATTGGATCTTCCGTTCCCTCTGTGCGCCGAGTTATCATAACCAAATTCGGGAATCGAGACCCGAACAGATCGTCACAGATCATACATTGCGCTTGACCTCAGATACTAAGACCGACCCGAGGAGGCTATGTCTGAGTCCTTTCAAGGACGCGAGATAGACAACCTCCGCAAGACTATACGTGACTACATGTTTGGTTCTCAGTTGACTTGATGGATTATTATGGATATGATGTGAAGGAAGGTCGGATGTCATGTAACCGGATTAGGCATCATTCTCGGTACATCGTGGGTGTGGTGGGAACGCTGCGGGGAACCCTATATATAAACACCACCGGTATACCGAGAATATGCTTAAAATGGCTGCATGGTGATCTTGACTGACCGGAGCGTCGAAAGTTGAAACTTGATAAGTGGAGTACTTATACATCTTAAGGTGACTAAAGCTTACATGTTGCCTTTTGTACGAATAGAACATGCCGCCTCGAAGATCTACCCGCAGCAATAGTAGCGGAAGTGAAGCCCCGAGGGGCAGAGGCAGAGGCAGGGGTAGACCTCCAGTAACAAATGAAGGCCCTTCCGGCAATAATCAAGGGGCTGGAAATGCTGAAATGGCAGCCTTAATTGCTCAACAATTGACTGCCTTGATTCCAACTATCGTAGCTCAGGTGAGCGACGCGCTGCAACAGCAAAACCACCCCCACGGGGACGGTGGTAATGAGAATGAGGATAATGGAAACCCGAATGGGAATGAAAGCAACCAGGAGACCAGAAATGGTGGTACAGCCGGTAAAGAAACTGGGGTTGCTAACGCCAAACGGGGCTGTTCTTATAAGGAGTTTGTGGCCTGTAAGCCCCGGGAATTCGATGGTAAGGTGGGGCGATAGCCCTGATTAGATGGCTGGAGAAAATGGAGGCTGTGATCGACATCAGTGATTGCCTCGACAGCCAGCGTATCAAGTATGTTACATGCTCACTGCAGGGCAGAGCACTGACCTGGTAGAACACCCAGGTGCAAGCTAGGGGAAGGGAATCTGCGATGCAGATGACCTGGGATGAATTTAAAGCTTTGGTTACCGAGGAATACTGCCCTCACAACGAGATGCAAAAGCTTGAGCATGAGTTCTGGAATCATGCTATGGTAGGGGCGGGGCACGCAGCTTATACTGACCGATTTCACGAGTTGGCTAGGCTAGTTCCACACCTGGTCACTCCGGAATCTAAGAGGATTGAGAGGTACATTTGGGGACTCGCGCCTCAAATACGAGCAATGGTAACTGCAGCTGCTCCTCCTACGATTCAGAGCGCAATTTTAAATGCTGGCGCTCTGACCGATGAGATGGTAAGAACAGGGGTATTGGGCAAGGGAGCAGAGAAGCGAAAGGATGTTGGGGAAACTAGCCGGTCGAGTGTCGGGAAATCTGATAAAAGGGCCAAGATCACCAGGAACTTTGTGGCTGTGACGCTGGGTAAGAGAGAGTATGTTGGACCACACCCCAAATGTGACAGATGCAGCTATCATCATCCCCCAGAGATGCAGTGCCGGGTGTGCGCAAACTGTAGGCGCCCGGGGCACCTAGCAAGATATTGTAGAGTGGCACCGAATCTGGTTGCACCCGTCAATGCGGTTAACCCCGCCGGGAACGCCAGGGCATGTTACGAATGTGGAGGCCTTGATCACTTCAGAAACACGTTCCCCCGACTGAACAGGGCACCGGGTCAACAAGGGAATAATCAACAACAAGTGATGGCCATAGCGGGCGCTCAAGGCCAAGGAAACCCAGGAAATGCTGCACGGGGACGCGCATTCGTCATTGGAGCTAATGATGCCCGTCAGGACCCAAACGTTGTTACGGGTACGTATCTGCTCAATCACCATTTTGCATCCATACTATTTGATACTGGAGCAGATAATAGTTTTATATCTTCTAGTTCGTGCATATGCTTGATTTAAGTGCTAGTAGGCTAGAAACTAGTTACTCCGTAGAAATGGCCAATGGTAGGGTTGAACAAGCAGACGAGATTATTAAGAATTGCTCCCTAATGTTGGAAGATCAGGTCTTTAGCATAGATTTAATACCATTCGAGTTAGGCAGCTTCGATGTGATAGTGGGTATGGATTGGTTGTCAAATCATGGAGCCGAGATTGTTTGTCGGGAGAAAGTGGTACGAATCCCCATGCCAAACGGGGAGGTACTCAAGATTCAAGGAGAACGACCGGTAAGAACTCTAAAGCTCATTTCTTGTATGAAGGCACGCCGAAGTCTACGAAAGCAGTGTTACACATTTCTGGCTCACATCGTAGAAAAGAAAGAAGAAGAGACAAAATTGGCAGACATTCCAATTGTACGAGATTATCCGGAGGTGTTCCCTGATGATTTTTCTGGATTGCCTCCTCCACGACAGGTGGAATTCTATATAGAGCTGGTTCCTGGAGCTACACCGGTAGCAAGGACACCGTATCGGTTAGCGCCCTCAGAGATGCAAGAGTTATCCAGCCAACTATAGGAACTACTGGAGAAGGGTTTCATTCGACCGAGTCATTCACCGTGGGGAGCACCGGTATTATTTGTCAAGAAGAAGGATGGATCGTTCCGAATGCGTATCGACTACAGGGAATTGAACAAATTGACCGTGAATAATCGGTATCCTCTTCCCAGAATCGACGACCTGTTCAATCAGTTGCAAGGAGCCTCGTATTTCTCTAAGATCGACCTTCGATCTGGATATCACCAACTAAGGGTATTCGAGGACGATATTCCAAAAACAGCTTTTAGGACTCGTTATGGGCACTACGAGTTCTTGGTCATGCCGTTCGGATTGACCAACGCACCAGCTGTCTTTATGGATCTGATGAATCGGGTGTGCAAGCCTTATCTTGATAAGTTCGTGATCGTGTTCATAGACGACATACTCATCTATTCTCGTTCGAAAGAAGATCACGAAAAACACCTCCAAGCAATTCTAGAACTGTTGAAGGAAGAGAAACTTTTCGCCAAGTTCTCGAAGTGTGAATTCTGGCTTCGAGAAGTGAAGTTCTTGGGTCATGTAGTTAACGAAAATGGAATTCATGTGGACCCTGGTAAGATTGAAGCTGTGAAGAAGTGGGATACTCCCCAAACACCCTTAGAAATACGGCAATTCTTAGGATTGGCCGGATACTATCGTCGCTTCATTGCCAATTTCTCCAAGATTGCCCAACCGTTAACTTTGTTGACTCAAAAAGACAAGAAGTTCGATTGGGGGAAAGCACAAGAACAGGCTTTCCAAACATTGAAGGAGAAGTTGTGCAACGCACCGATATTGTCCCTCCTAGACGGAACTGATGATTTTGTGGTGTACTGTGACGCTTCACATCAAGGTTTAGGCTGTGTACTGATGCAGAAAGATAAGGTAATTGCTTACGCTTCGCGACAACTCAAGGTGCATGAAAAGAACTACACAACTCACGATTTGGAGTTGGGTGCCGTAGTGTTTGCACTCAAGATATGGAGGCATTATCTATACGGAACCAAATGCATCATCTACACAGACCATAAGAGCCTTCAACACATCATGAACCAGAAAGAACTTAACATGCGACAGCGACGCTGGGTAGAACTGCTTAGCGACTACGATTGTGAAATCCGGTATCATCCGGGGAAAGCCAACGTGGTGGCTGATGCTTTGAGCCGCAAAGAACGTGTGAAACCATTACATGCTCGAGCGCTAGGTTTGACTATTCAAACCAATTTAAAGGCTCAGATTCAGATTGCACAAAACGAGGCCTTGAAAGGAGAGAACCTTGCGGGAGAAGAATTCTGAGGGTTGGATAAACAGATGACTCGCAAAGATGATGTCGTTCATTACTTCATAGATCGTATATAGGTCCCCAGATAGGGAGGTGTACGTACATTAGTCTTGGATGAAGCACACAAGACTCGATACTCTGTTCATCCTGGTGCAGACAAGATGTACCACGATCTGAAAGAGCTATACTGGTGGCCAGGTATGAAGAAAGATGTTGCTATATACGTGAGCAAATGCTTGACTTGTTCAAAGGTCAAGGCTGAACACCAGAAACCATCGGGATTATTGCAACAACCTGAAATTCCCGAGTGGAAATGGGAGAACATCACAATGGATTTTATTACCAAACTCCCGAGAACGCCAAGTGGGCACGACTCGATATGGGTCGTGGTGGATCGAATGACAAAATCCGCTCACTTCTTGCCTATCCGAGAAGACTACAAGATGGATAAACTGGCAAGGTTGTACATCAAAGAGGTCGTGACACGGCACGGGGTGCCGGTGTCAATCATATCCGACCGAGACAGTCGATTCACTTCACGATTTTGGCAGACTTTACAGAAAGCGATGGGCACTCGATTAGACATGAGTACTGCCTATCACCCACAAACAGATGGCCAAAGTGAACGAACTATACAAACATTGGAAGACATGCTTAGAGTTTGCGTAATCGATTTTGGTGGTAGCTGGGACACTCATTTACCGTTGATTGAGTTTTCCTACAACAACAGTTACCATACTAGCATTGGATGTGCACCATTCAAAGCGTTGTATGGCCGGAAATGTAGATCACCAGTTTGTTGGGCTGAAGTTGGTGAAAGCCAGCTTACGGGCCCAGAGATCATTCAAGAAACCACTGATAAAATCTTTCAAATCAAAGACCGACTTAAAGCAGCTAGAGATCGCCAAAAGAGCTACGCCGACAATCGTCGGAAACCTCTAGAATTCAATATTGGGGATCATGTCTTACTCAAGGTCTCTCCTTGGAAAGGGATCGTACGATTTGGTAAGAAAGGGAAGTTAGCCCCTCGATATGTAGGACCATTCGAGATTACAGAAAGAATCGGTTCGGTGGCTTACCGATTGAGGTTGCCACAAGAACTCAGCGGTGTGCATGATACTTTTCACATGTCGAACCTCAAAAAGTGTTTGGCGGACGAGTCCTTACACGTACCAATTGAGGAAATCAAGATCGACGAAAAGCTTCATTTTATTGAAGAACCTATTGAGGTCATGGACCGAAAAGTCAAAAAGCTAAGGCGCAGCAAGATTCCTATCGTCCGTGTGAGATGGAATTCCAAACGAGGGCCAGAGTTTACATGGGAACGTGAAGATCAGATGAGACTCAAATATCCACATTTATTCGCGGATGACGTTCTAGGGCCTAGCACCAGTTGAATTTCGGGACGAAATTCCCTCAACTGGGGGATACTGTGACATCCGTCACCAAAGGTCCGTCGTTTAACATGATTTACTTAACCTTGTTAACAGTCATTCCTCATTTAGACGAACCAATTACGTGAACACCTATTTGTTTTGCTTAATTGCCCTTATATGCGTGTTAAGGTGGTTCAACTTGTAGTATCTTAAGACGTTTCTCCAAGATTTGCCCCGTTAACACTAAACACGTCATTTTTATAATAAAATAATTTTCACGAATAAAATCATTTTTAACTTATAAATAACATAAATAACATTTTATCATCAATAAAACAAGACTAAATTATAACGTTTTCAACCGAAACAAAATTTAGGAACTCGGGGCAAAGTGCGGGGACTAAACTTGAAACTTTGAGAAACTAGGCTGGGTATAAATACCCCTTCCCAGCCATTTTTCACTCTTTTTCACCCTCTCACCACTTCATCCTCCTCTTCTACTCTCTCTCTAAAACCAACACCAAAACCGACCCGTTTCTCGATTTTCGTCTTCAAATCTCGAGTATCACCGTGAACACTCGTTCCTAGCAGGTAGATAACCTCACTACCTCGTTTTTAACCCGATTTTACAGCTGCATTTCGAGGGTTTTCGGGTGCTCGGGTTCATCCGAGCACATGAGGTCGTGTGGACTTGCATGTCTTGTTTCTGAGTTTGTTTCTTGTCTAGATAGGTTAGAATATGAGTTCTGGAGGTTTTGGTTGGGTAAAACTTGTGATCGGGCAGCCGAAGGCCGACCTGCAACTCACTGCCGTCGCGACTCCCGATGGCGCGAACGGGGTTGTCGCGCGACTGGGACGTGCGACTGCATGTGTGTGTGCGAGTTGAGCGTGCGACTGGGTATGTGTGCGACTTGAGACTTGAGCGAATAGGTAAGTCGCGCGGTTGTGTCGCGCGACTGTCGGTGGTTGCGAAATAGAGGTTGTCACGTGACTGGAGTTGTCACGCGACAGGGTTGTCGCGTGACTGGGCTACGCGAAAGTGTGTGTGTGCGATTGTGCGTGAGTCGCACGGTCATATGCCTGTCGCGCGAAAGGGAGTCCACTCGCGCGAATGAAGCTGATTCGCGCGGAGGGACTTCGAGTCGCGCGGTTGGCTGTTGGGTCGTGCGACTGGTATTGCGTGGTACGACTGAAGGCTTAGTCACACGAATGAAGGTTCAATTGTACGAAAGTAGCTAATTCGTACGACTGAAAGTTCACTCGTGTGAATGGAGTGTCAGTTGTGCGTCCGGTCCTACTGTATGACTTAATGGTGTGTGAGTGTGTGGATCCCCTCTTCGGAGATCTCACGACGATAATGTAATATAATAAAGTGTCATAGCTTGATCACAAAGATTAAAGTCAATGCTATCAACAGGCACATACTATTTAAAACAATCTAGTCTAAGATGTGTGTGACTGCTTGTGTGTACTACTCACGACCGAACCGAAACGACCCGATTCAATTAAACAATATTATTAACAGTAGTTCATAAGATTAATTCTTAACATAACTGTCAATAGGTGATTGACTGTTCATATATACATACGAGTTTGGGAAGTTCATCAGACATACTTACCACTTAGCAAGTGAGTTTCGTGGCCCCTTTTTACGCTTATACATTGTTTCAATCTTTTACGAACATGGGGGAAAAGTATGCTCACACGTTTTCAATGCTGTACAACATACATACAAAATTTCATACTTGGAATCAACGTGATACTATTTTGTGAGTACTTATCTGATGCATACATGATGTTACTGTGTGTACTGTCTTACAACCATTAATTCCGGTGTTGGAACCAACAGATAGGTATTGGTAGTACTACTGGGTTGACACCCCCACCCTTGACAGATGGTTACTTGTGAGTACCATCATACTGCCAGGAACGGGCCTTGGGTGAATATATTCTGACAAGTTTCTTTGTGTACGTCGTTAGGTTTGGTTGTATAAAACTCATGGTATGTGATTTTGCTTGCTTATAACTGTATGCACGGTATTCCATTACAAACAATATACAGCATCAATTACAAGTTTACAATTTAAACCTGCGAAGCTCACCAACATTATTGTTGACCGTTTTGAGCATTACTTTTCAGGTGATCAAGGAAATTGAAGTTCTAGGAGTGCTACCTTTTAGAGGAGACCCTAGGATGAATTTGTGTTATTACTTTTGTAAAGCTTGAACATGAATATGATCTTTTGTATACTTGTTCCCGTGATGCGGGAATATTACATTACAAGCTATTATCAATGTTTTTGTGATCATTGTGTTGTGCTTATGACTATGCTGTCGTGAACATTGATTATACACGACACAAGTCTCCGTTTGTGTTCGGGTGTCGTCATGACACGCTTGTCATCATACTATTATTGCTACTCTATTCATACCATGTGTTATGACGATCCCGTCTAGCTCGCATTCCCCGTGTTTCCGCTATCAGCGGGGGGTGTGACAGTTATCTCTCGATAATCAGTATCACTATCAAATTACCCAACCTTTCCACTAAATCAAGATTTGCCTATGGCATCAAGAACGTATGGTTAAAGTTAAGCAATTTATGAATGACCCATTACATATAATACACAATCATCATAACAAAACAATCACAAGATCAATTTCATCATCCCATAAATAGAAAACACCAACATGATCAAAGTTACAAATCCTTCAAACCAAAAGGAAACACACAAGAAGACTAGCCACTCATAGTTTTATGCATGACAACAAGATTCAAAATACAATTCATAACAATCAAAATAAATTAGCAAGGATTAAAGTACCACAAGATCTTGTTCTTCAACACATCTAAGAAGTTCAACAAAATCTTGGCCAAAACAACACTTGAATCTCACCACCCGAATGAATCTTGTTCAAAAAGAGATTAGCTACCATTCCCTTGACCTTCAATGCTTTTAAACAAAGAATTGCCAGCCAAAAGTTCCAGACAATCTGCCAAAAATTCGTCACATCTCCATATTCTCCTCAAAAATCTCTCCACTTGTGATTTTAATATGAGAATCCACTTGCCAGAAAGTCACTTCTATCGTAACTTACGGTAGCCACCGTAAGTTACGGTAGCCACAAGACATGTACGGTGGAAACCTTCTGTTATACGGTGGAAAACTTCAAGATTTGGGGTCTACCGTACCTTACGGTGGCCACCGTAAGGTACGGTAGAGGCATGGACATTCTTTATCTTCTTTTCTTCTTTTCACACACGTCACTCCATTCCACGCTAGCAATGTGTTCTCCATTTTTAGCTCCAATCATACCTGAAACATAAGCAACTGTAGTTATCTAATTCAAGATAATTACACGATTAAATGAGAGAATGTTACGCGTTTTAACATCATAAAAGGGTTGTTCCTTGAACCACCCGTCAGGCGTATTGTTCAACTTCTCTCTTAAAGGTATATTCAATTAACGCCTTAATTGGGAGCATCCTGGCACCACGTAACACATTGTTCATGCTTTCCGATATGTTCGTGGTAAGGATACCCCATCGGCGATTCCCACGGTCATACAAGACTGTCCGTTTTGTTTTATCAATTGCGGATAGGTACTGCCACGCTTGTTTATTTGTCGCCTTAAGCTCAAGCATCAGCCGTTCGAACTTTCTTTCTTGTGTTGTGCTTCCAATGTCCCAACACATCCTTTTCAAGCTGACGCTCTTGAACTTCGTCATGAAATTGCTTCTGATATGCCTTAGACAAAATCGATGGTGGGCGTGGGGTTCCTTCTAGGATTCTAAATTATCCATAGCGTGTTTTATACCGGCATGCCTGTCAGAAATTACACACAAAGTTTGACTGGTGGGGTCTATAACGTTCTCAGCAAATTTTTAAAGAAACCACATCCAGCTCTCATTTGTTTCTTCATCCACCAATGCGTACGCAATCGGCAAGATCATGTTGTTGGCATTTTTTGAAACTGCCATCAATAGTTTTCCCTTGTAGGTGCCCCGTAGATGGGTGGCATCTATAGAGATTACAGGAATGCAAAAATGAAAGGCTTCAATACTTGGACGGAATGCCCAAAACACAAACTTGAATACCGAGCAGTCACTTGGACTATGGGGATGATGTAACCACTGGACAATGATATCGGGGTTAACTTGTTGTAGTGCCATTGTGTAGTGAGGTAAATAATGGAAGTTTTGATCCCAGGTACCGTATATGTTTTCGATGGCCTTTTTCCTGGCAGCCCAAGCCTTGCCGTAAGTGATATCAATGTTCAGTTTCTCTTTGATAAGAGACTGAATTTGTTTCACAGGCAACGCTGCATTTGCAAGAATTTGTTCTTGGATGTGGGATGGTACAACTTTTGATCTTAAGGACCGGTTGTTGTTGCGAGAAACAGTGGTTAAACATGAGTGAGCCTGTGTCCATACAGTCATTTTGAAACAATGAGAATTTTTTAATTTTCTGGCGGTGCATGTCCAAAGACATGGTTGAGAGTCTTCGTGCTAGTTGTTGTCTGTTTCTTTGATACTTTTACATTTGGCCGTCAAGACCTTTGGTCGGGTATCTGCCATGAAGATCTCTCTTTTATGGCTGATATTCCACATTCTGACTGCGTAATCAACTTGGTCTTTCGAAGTGAAATACATATTTAAATGTATTTCGGGATCTTTTTCTTCCCAAAACTCCATTTCATCTTCCCTGAAATTATCTATAGGAATATAGTCTTCATCTATTTCCCTCCCATCAACATTAAGTTCAGGGAAATGGGTAAGCCCCTTACTTTGATGTTGAGGCAAAGGAGGGATTGGCTGGTCCTCCTGGATTGGCTGGTCCTCTTGTGTATCATATTCTGAAACAGAGGGTTCACTCTCTTCCGTGTCTTTAATTTTTTCAGCAGGAGAGTCTTACAAAAAAAAATAAATGTATTAGCATTTACGACATAACATTAAGGATATAAATAAATAAAAAGGAAGTAGAATAACCTTCGTCGTTTTCTACAGCGGCTGAGGAACTGGTACCAAATTCATGTTGATGCTGGTTGGGAACTAGCATCGTCCACTTCATATGAATTCTACAGGTGTAACCCGGAACAATGGAAGCTAGTTGGTATATTATATACATATCATTTTCTTGGTTAATATGTGAGGTAAATGAACCTCCATTGTATTCATAGTAGAGTGTTAACTGTAGACAACAAGACTGACGGTCAAGTTGAACACATCTACATATGTTGTCCACCAACTCAGAATAACCGAGTGGACTAGTAACTAAAAACGTAGTGGTATGAGTTCTCGGAGCACCCATTACTACCCCTTGCGTGTATGACACTTCACCCCCATAAAATAATTGTACCACAAAGGGAGTGAATGAGAAAGATGAAAACATTGTGAAAGTGAATGGTGGAATGAAGAAGCAGGGAATATCTCTGTCAGAATGAGAAAGATGAAAACATTAGCATGAATTTATAAATAGAGTTGGCAGTGATAATTCAAGCATTGTGAAAGTAATGGGGATGGAGTGTAATATCTCTGTCAGATGGTAATAATTCAATCTTTTGGCAGTGATAATTCAAACTTTTGCCAGTGATAATTCAAAGGGTAATAATTCAATCTTTTGGCAGTGATAATTCAATCTTTTGGCAGTGATAATTCAATCTTTTGGCAGTGATAATTCAAGCTTTTGCCAGTGATAATTCAGAGGGTAATAATTCAATCTTTTGGCAGTGATAATTCAATCTTTTGTCAGTGATAATTCAAGCTTTTGCCAGTGATAATTCAGAGGGTAATAATTCAATCTTTTGGCAGTGATAATTCAATCTTTTGGCAGTGATAATTCAAGCTTTTGCCAGTGATAATTCAGAGGGTAATAATTCAATCTTTTGGCAGTGATAATTCAATCTTTTGGCAGTGATAATTCAAGCTTTTGCCAAGGATAATTCAGAGGGTAATAATTCAATCTTTTGGCAGTGATAATTCAATCTTTTGCCAGTGATAATTCAAGCTTTTGCCAGTGATAATTCAGAGGGTAATAATTCAATCTTTTGGCAGTGATAATTCAAGCTTTTGCTGGTGATAAAATTATAGTGAGACTTGAAATAAAATTACAGATACACTTGAAATAAAATTACAGATAAACTGAAATAAAATTACAGATAGACCTGAAATAAATTACAGATAGACTTGAAATAAAACCCTGTAAATTAGCGGCCCAGAACACAACGCCAGTAATACAGCTGGTCGGCTATGTTGCATCGGTAATTCACACAAGCCACCTCGACATCATCTTCTATCGGCAATAGTTTGTTTGTAACCAGTTTCTCCAACATCATACAAACAAGAACCCCTGAATTGGCAATGTTACCATTGCATCATGGCAAGTTCAACTCAACTAAACCAACTGTAATATCACACTTAGTGCGGTGTTTTGACCTAGACCAGTATTGAATACGGTCAAGAAACCATCCAAAGTACAGGGGAACCACCTCCATATAGTATGATGTTATACCTTTTTCTCATTTCTCCATCGGTAATCAGTCCAGTATTGAGTTAATACCATGCTTTGCATATCAATGCTGATTAGTAGCCAGTCAGTTTTCCCGATCCATAAAGGAAGGTAAACAGTGTCAACCTCCCAAATTGGGGGATATGGTGATTTTCTTCCCGCCATATCAATGGCGGTTTGAGGGTTTTCATTTCCCATTTCATCATAAAAACAAGGTGGTAAGACTGTCCAACGTACATTTGCACTTGGGTTTTTTAAAAGCTTTGACTGTCTAATATGCATAACTCTTACAGTCCATGCTTCAAGGTGCTGCACAATAAGAATTTAAAAGGTAATACATTATTCATTTACTATATGGTACCATGAATATAAAGGTAATACATCTTACCGTGTCCGTAAGTGAACGATTTGAATGACAACCTAATAGGGCACCCCAAAAATCTCTGTCTAGTTTATTGCTAATGAAACTAGTATAGCAAAATGGTGCATCTCCATTATTATAAAAAATCTACGACATCTTTGGACCAGCTTATGGACTCGTCGATAGAAACATCAAAGATTTTTTTGGGTGTTTCATTTTGTGCTTCATTTGGACCTTCATTTTGATGGGGATTCTCTGAAGACGATGCCGGAGTTTTTGACACGGATTGCCTCTTTAAACGTCTCCATACCAAATCTGTAACTCTTGCCGTCTTAGGTGGAGGTTGAGAACAGTAAAAACCGTCTTCATTATTTGCCATTTTTTGTAGTTGATAATGAGAATTCGTTGTTTGAAGGGTTGTTTGAAGGGTATTTATAGACTTTAAGGGTATATTTATTTTTATTATAATTTATTTTTATTAAAGTAAAAGTATATTTATTTTTATTATAATTTAAGCAAAAGTATATTTATTTTTAAGCCTTACAAGTTTAAAGCAAAAGTAGATTCATCGGGAAGAAAACAAAGTCTCCATTAAAGCAAAAGTATAATTAATATTAATTAATTATCACATGGGTTTTGCAGACGGAAAAAACAAAGTCTGCAAAGTGTGAGTACGTATCACATGCAAAGTAAGTCTGCAACATGACATTGGGAAAAAAACAATTTACGGTGTATGACACTATCACATGCAAACACACAAAATTATCACCATAAAGTCTCCATTATCACATGGGTTTTGCAGATGGAAAAAACAAAGTCTACAAAGTGTGAGTACATATCACATGCAAAGTAAGTCTGCAACATGACATTAGGAAAAAAACAATTTACGGCGTATGACACTATCACATGCAAACACACAAAATTATCACCATAAAGTCTCCATTATCACATGGGTTTTGCAGACGGAAAAAACAAAGTCTGCAAAGTGCGAGTACATATTGTAGGAGATAAACAAGGCTCGGCAAAACAGATCTGTGCGAAAAGAAGCATCCACGCGAGAAGCAAGTCATACGCGAGTCGCAGACCACGCGAGAAAGGCTCCATGCGAAAGACTGCTGCCGCGCGAAATCTTGATCCACGCGAAAGTGATCTCGCGCGAGAACTCTATGTTTTAGTATAAATAGCTAGTTTTCGTTTTGTAATTAAGCTTTTCATTCATTATCATTGTATCTGTGCGAAATCGCACAAGACCTCTTGTAGGTTTCTGATTATCAATCGCAGATCTTCTGTTGTGATTCAATTCATTCTTCTTCTATTCCAATCTTGTTTATATTCCGCGTTCACAAGATTGAGATCGTGTGTGTTTGATTTCTGGGAGAATTTCAAGGATTTACAATTGGTATCAGAGCATTAGGCTCTTGAACCACGATTTGGAGAAGAATTGGATTGAGTTCTACCTGATTTTTGAAGAATTCATCATCGGTTACTTTAGATTCTGAAATGGCAAAGTTATGCTGCTCGATTGTGGAGAGTTTGGACTGATTAGAACCTAATTGAACTTAATTAGTGGACTTTAAGCTTAATTTTGATTAAAATTGACTTAAAATTCATTAAAAATGGATTAAAATGGGTTTGATCAAACTTAATCAGTGAATTGGAGGTGAAATTCGCAAGAACAAACAGTTGGTAATCTGTTTCAGCACAAAATAGACGTTTTCGCTTGATCTGAAATTTCTCGCAAGCGAAAAGGTGTTGTTTTCGCATAGACAGTTATTTTACCTTTTTGTGCGATTCGCATAAAAGGTATCTTTGGAATTTCGCACGAAGCACAACTTCGCACGCGAAAACTCTTTCCACGCGAAACCTGATTTCGCACAAGTTTGCTTTTCGCACGAGAATTCTGATTTTAAACTTTCTGCTCATCATGGCTTCAACTACACCGAATTTGAAGCATCTTACTGCTTCACTTCATCTAGACACTGAGATTGGAACTGGTAACAAGCCACCGAGGCTTTTATGTGAAGATGATTATACCGATTGGGCGTTTCGATTTGAAAGATATGTTATTTACACGGAACCTAAAATGTGGAGGTCTATTCAGTATGGTCCTTACATTCCGTTGTACAAAAATGACAAAGGAGAAATGGTTCAGAAACCTGAACATTTGTGGGATGAAGACGACATTAAGAGACTGGAACTGGATGATAAGGCGTATGCTGCAATTACTATGGCTCTTACTACTGAGATCTCACAAAAGTTTCAAGAGTTCAGGGGTGCAAAAGTGCTATGGGATGCTCTGGAATCTCAGATCATGGGCAACAAAGACATAAGAGAGAGCAAGAAGGATATGTTGAATCAGGAATTCAACATGTTCAATCACATTGTTGGTGAGGAATTGGAAGCTCAAATGGCCAGGTTTGTTAGACTGGTCACAAAAATGAAGAGTGCTGGTATTACTATGGAACCTATTACTGTGAACAAGAAGTTACTCAACTCACTTCCTTACAGTTGGAATAACAACTGTACTTTGATAAAGAGAACCAAAGACTTGTATACTCTTCAGTTGACCGATCTCATTTCTACTATCAAGTCTTATGCTATGGATGATAAGCAGCGAGCTGCTAATCATCTCAGTTCTCTAGGTGCTGAAGGAACTGCTCTCTACGCAAAGATGGCTAGTAATCCAAATTACTATGTCAGCTATACTCAAATGTGTCAGCAACAACAATCGGGAAGTGCAGCATCTTCATATATGCAACCAGCAGTAACTCATCAAGTTCATGTTCCAGCAGCTCAACATTATTCCCCCATCATTCACCAACAAGTCTCTCAACCTCAAGATTCTCATAGTAGTCAACATGCTTATGTTGCTACTACTAATCCATCTAAACAGACTGTCCAGATTGCTGAGGAGCATCTTGCTCTTTTCACCACATTTATGTCAAGTTATGAAGCTTTATGGCCGGACGACTTTCTGCTCCTAATATTCTTGTTGATGATCTCCAACAAGTAAATCCGGATGATGTTGAAGAAAACGACATCAAATATCAGATGGCCATGGTTGTCTACAGGGCGAAGAATTTTGCTAGAAGAACTGGAAGGAAAATGTTTGGTGTCAATAATTCTAGCAAAATCGGTTTTGACAAATCCAACCTGAGGTGTTACAACTGTAACAAACCAGGTCATTTCTCCAGAGAGTGTACTGAACCAAAAACAGCTCAAAATGAAGCCCCAAAGAAGATGGTGACTGTGGAGATTGAGCAGAAGAAAGACAAAGCTGGTACTTCTAGTGGCAATAAAGCATTAGTTTCTCAAACTAATGCTGAATACGATTGGTCTGATCAAATGGAGGCTCTTGATCTGACTTTGTCTCATGCACTTATTGCAAAGATTGTGCCAGAACCAGAAGAGGAAGAAAACTTGTTTGCTGAATTCGTGTCGGATGATCTGTTGGAAGGCTTGTTTGCTACAGAAGAAAAAGAGAAGGAGAGAATTGAAGAGGAGAAAGAGAAGGCTGAGAAGAAAGAACAGATTAAGAAGGTTGATGAAGAAAAGATTGTGTTTGAAGATAACACTGTTGAGCTCACAGTCAAAAGCACATGTAATGATCTAAAGACTGTTGTTAGTGCTCCAGTGGAAGAACCAACTGATAACATGAAAGCTTTCATGGTCAAGAAGGCAGAGGAAACAGAAGGAGAAACTTCAGAACCAAGGTATATAATGACTTATGTAAAAATGCATGTGTTGAGAAAGTTCAAAGATACAGAGTTCACAATGAAAGCCTGATAATGGAAGTTGAAAAACTTCAGTATCAAGCGAGTAAACACAAGTCAAATGAAAGGATTTTTAAAGAAAAACTTGAAGGTTTAAACAAAACAATTTATAATTTGAAATTAAATCTTCATGATAAAGAATGTACTAATAATGACTTAACAAATAGAAATAATGAACTCGCTCTAGAAATTAACAGACTCAACAGTGAATTAGCCACGGTTAAATTGACTGTTGAGAAATTTGAACTTTCATCAACGATGGTTGAGGGCATAATCAAGTCACAAATGACTCAGAAAATTAAAGGAGGAAAATGTGGTGTTGGGTTTTCTAGCATTGCACCTCCAATTAATCATGATTATTCATGTTTACCTTCATCTGAGAACATCTGTGATTCTGATATGGTCTATGGGATTGGATTTTCTCCATCTCAAAACATAAAACCTTCTGTTAAAATAAACTTATCAGTTGATCCTATCATAGCATCCAAAACTAAACAATCACCTGAAAATCTTTTTGCAGATAAAATGAAGGTGGATGGGTTGGTTGAAGATTGGGAAAGTGAGAGTGAGGATGAAAAAGAGAATGAATGTTTAAATAATAAGAATGTAAAAGTTTCACAATCTGCTTGTACTCAAAATTTGTCTAGAAATGAAAAGAAGGTTGATTTGAATGAGTTGCAATCTAATAGTAAAAATCATTTGAATGCAAATCAAAGGGCTAATCAAAAGGAAAGAATTGAAAATGATTTTAAGAGTCGATTCATTTCTAAGGGTGTTATTGAAAATGAAGAACATATTTTTAAAGAAACGAATTCTCGATTCTTTAAAAATAAACTTCATTATAATGCTAACCTTGTGAATCAAGATATTTGTAGCCCAGATTTGCAAGTGAATAATTCTTCTGCATGCAATCTCACAATTCAAAAGCCTGGTCCTTCTCCAGCACCAATCCGTATAACTAAGCCTGGTCTTTCTCCAGCACATTCAAAGTCTGGTCCTTCTCCAGCACATTCAGAGTCTGGTCCTACTCCAGCAAAGCCAAAGACTATTCATATTCCAACACCATCAATTTCACAAGTCAAAATCGCCAAATCTCCGAATCAAAGTGGTCATAATACTTCAATTTCCTCGAATCTGCAAAAGATGAATTTGCAATTGTCAAACGAGACAAAGATTCGAGAGACTGTGGAGAAAGTTAAACCGAGTCCATCTGACTTTGGTTTTTATGACAATTTTCATAATTGTCATCCACAGTTTGTTTTCCACACACAACTGAAGAGATGCTTTCAGTGTGGAAATTAATCACCTGGCAAATAATTGTCCTTTTAGACACAAATCATTAAGTAAACAAAGATTTCATAATTCTATTTCTCATAATAGAAAATTATTTTTCACTCGTGGAAAATTTTCAAATAATATGAAATCAAAGGTTGCTAATGAGTTTAATGTCAAACTGGATAAGAATTTGACCAAAGACATAAAAGAAAATGTCAAGCCTAAAAGCATAAATGATAAGAATGATGTGCAAACAAAATATAATAATCTCAAATCATTTTGTCTTACTGCAACTCAGAAAGTGCTCAAGTCATGTTTGACTTGGGTACCAAAATCTAAGTAATTTTGTTACTAATGCAGGGACAACCGCAAAAGGCTACTGACAGTCTATGGCATGTTGATAGCGGTTGTTCAAGACATATGACTGGTAATTTATCACTACTACAAGATGTACAATCATACAACGGAGGAAGAGTGATATTTGCAGGGGATAGAGGAGGACGAATTACTAAACGGGGTACAGTTACAAATGGCGTCCTGAGTTTTGAAAATGTTAATTTTGTTGAGGAACTAAAGCATAACCTGCTAAGTGTGTCTCAAATCTGTGACAAACAATATTCAACACACTTTACTAATAACGAATGCTTAATATTAAAACCAGGTTTTGTTGTTCCAGAAGAATGGGTTTTGATGAGGACTCCGAGAGACAATGACACATATCTTCTTGATATGCATTGTTCTAATTCTTTGGTAACCGCTTCTTGCTTATTATCCAAAGCCTCGGAGAATGATTCCATGTTATGGCATCGTCGATTAGGACATGTCAATCTTAAAAACATGAATAAACTTGTACGTGGAAATCATGTAATTGGTTTACCTGAAAAAGAATATCATTTAACTGAACATTGTTTGTCATGTTCAAAAGGTAAACAACATAAACTTCCTCACAAACCAGTTGCACACAACTCAGTCGAATCAATCTTACAACTCTTACACATGGATCTTTTTGGTCCAGTAAGTGTTCTAAGTTTGGGTCGAAGATCTTATTGTTTGGTTGTTACTGATGACTTTTCTAGATTTACTTGGGTGTTTTTCTTAGCATCTAAGGATGAGACTCCACAACTTTTGATCAAATTCATTACTTTGGTGGAGAATCAGACTGAAAAAAGGGTAAAATGCATCAGAAGTGACAACGGAACAGAGTTTTGCAATCAAACTCTAAATGAGTTTTGTGAATCCAAGGGAATTGCCAGACAATTCAGTGCTGCTGGCACTCCACAACAGAATGGAGTTGCAGAAAGAAGAAATAGGACACTAATTGAAGCTGCTAGAACAATGATCTCTGCCGCCAAATTACCTTTATTCTTTTGGGCAGAAGCAGTAAATACTGCATGTTATGTTCAGAATCGTGTGTTAATCAACAAAAGATTAAATAAGACTCCTTATGAAATCTTTTATAATCACAAACCCAAAGTTAAATATTTTAAAGCCTTTGGTTGTTGTTGCACTTTGTTGCATACAACTGAATCATCTTCAAAATTTGCTGAAAAGGCTGATGAATGTTACTTTGTGGGATATGCTGCTAATAAGGTTGCATATCGTGTTTATAATAAAAGAACTAGACAAATTATCGAGTCATTTAACATTGATTGGCACGAACTTAACATAACTGATGCAGGTTCAGCTCCTTCATGGGTTTATGATTATGAATCTTTGTTCATAAATTTTAATATTTCTAAATCTTCATCTGCAGACTCTAATTCTCAATCAATCACCTTGGATAACCAAATAATTGAGGAACTTCCTTCTTTGATATCTGATGATTCTGCTACTGCTTCATCATCCAAAGATATTCCAACAGCTTTTGTACCAGTATCTGCCTGTTCTGAGTCTTTAGATATTTCTTCAGAACAAATTCCTACTCAGGAGCTGGAAGAATCGTTGAGTTCTCCGTTATCTTCATCTTCTTCAGACACTATACACACACCGATAGAGATCATTCAGGTTCCATTTGATGAGTCTCCAAATGTGTCAACTGCTTCTGAAACTCCTATTTCAGATGACACAATTGATGAAACTTATGTGCCTCTATCTCAACATACTGAAGAAGTTTTGATAATGTTGAACATATTACAAATTTGGAAGATGGAATGGTTGCAGATGAGATTCCTCAATTGAGAATACATAAAACTCATCCAACTGAAGCAATCATTGGTCCGTTGCATGAAGGTGTAGTCACCAGAAGTCGATCAGGAGCAATCAACACATGTCTGTATGCTTGCTTTATATCCCAAACAGTGCCCAAGAATGTGGAGATGGCACTTAAAGAAAACAGCTGGATAGATGCAATGCAGGATGAGTTGATGCAATTCAAGAAGCTCAATGTTTGGCATCTTGTTGAACTACCAAAAGATAAGCTTCCGATTGGAACAAAGTGGATTTTTAGGAATAAGACGGATGAAAAGGGTGTTATAGTTAGAAATAAAGCACGCCTTGTGGTGCAGGGATTTTATCAAGTTGAAGGCTTAGATTATGAAGAAGTGTATGCTCCAGTTGCAAGACTAGAAGCAATACGCATTTTCTTAGCTTTGCCTCATTCATGAACATCAAGGTGTACCAAATGGATGTTAAGACTGCGTTTTTATACGGAGAAATGAAGAGGAAACTTATGTTTGTCAGCCTCCTGGATTTGAAGACCCAGATCATCCTGATTATGTTTACAAGTTGGATAAGGCTTTATATGGTTTACATCAAGCACCTCGTGCTTGGTATGCAACTCTGACTGAACATTTGCTTGCAAATGGTTATTCAAGAGGTGCAATTGATCAAACCTTATTCATACGAAAATCAGGCGATGATATCATTTTGGTTCAAATCTATGTCGATGATATTATTTTTGGTTCCACAAATGATAGTATGTGCACGGAGTTCGAAGCAGTGATGAAAAAGAAGTTTGAGATGAGTTCACTTGGAGAAATTTCATTTTTCTTGGGTATTCAAGTTACTCAATCTGAGACTGGTATTCTCATTCATCAAGAAAAGTATGTTCAGACAATTCTTGAGAAATACAAGTTTCAAGACTCCAAAGTAGCTCCAACTCCAATGGCTTCTCGTCCTACTCTTACTCCAGATCCATTAGGAGAATCAGTTGATCAGCATCTTTACAGATCAATGATTGGTTCCCTTATGTATCTCACTGCAAGCAGGCCGGATGTTATGTTCCCTGTTTGTCAGTGTGCCCGCTATCAAAGTGATCCAAAGGAATCACACATGAAAGCTGTCAAGAGGATTTTCAAGTATCTCAAGGGTCAACCCAAACTTGGTCTTTGGTATCCTCGAAATTCCGATTTCAATTTATTTGCTTATACTGACAGTGATTATGGTGGTTGTAATTTAGACAGGAAATCGACCACAGGAGGATGTCAATTCTTGGGCAACCGACTCATTTCTTGGCAGTGTAAAAAGCAGAACACTGTCTCTACATCCACTGCCGAAGCTGAATATGTGGCTGCTTCGAGTTGTTGTTCCCAGCTTGTCTGGATTCAGCAACAACTTCTCGATTATGGTCTCAATATTTATGACACGCCAATTTGGTGTGATAACACGGCAGTTTTAAACATCGTGAAAAATCCCATCCAACACTCAAAAACTAAACACATAGACATCCGCATACATTTTATCCGCGATTGTTTTGATCGTAAACTTATTCACCTAAAACAAGTGCCGTCAACTGAAAATATCGCTGACTTATTTACCAAGGCGTTTGATCATTCTCGATTTGATTTCCTAGTGCAATCATTGGGAATGATTAACTTTGGATAAATTGGTTTAATGAATCTTCACAAAAAGATTTTTCAGTTTTTAATAATGAATAAAATTGCAATTGTTTCTTTTCTTGAAAAGAACAATCACAATTTTAGGGGGAGAAAATTAGAAAAGCAAGTTCTGAAAAATATTTTTGGTCTTAGGGGGAGTTAAGATCAAAGGATTGCCAAAAATCAAAAAGAAGAAATTTTCATGCTTAAATGAGAAATGATATTACAAAGTTCAAAACGAGTATAAGTACTTTCAAAGGCTTAAATACAAATACACTTGGATTATGTTTGATATGTTGATAGGCTTTGCTTTCAGAAATGAAAAGATCATAATTGAGTGATTACACTTGAATTAAAGAAATATGATTCAGTGGGGAACATATCAGGATTATGTGCCAAAAATGTTCTAACACAGACTGAGAGATATAATCTTGTCATACTCAAGCCTGTATATGATGGATTCAGTGATTATCATATCTATATATGTATATACAAAAGATAAAAATATAAAAAGAAACAAAAAGGAGAAAAATACAAAAAGAAAATAATTGAGCAAAAAGATGCCAACAACAAAGGCCATATAGGATATAAGATGCCAAGAAGCACAAACAAATCAAAAGATATGTCTAAAAGACATACATACTATATGGTATATATTTTCTAATTTTGAGAATAGTTTTTAACTTTGGAAGGCAAAATCGAAAGATGGGGCATGTAAGTCCGAATGGCTTGTAAGTCCTAAACATCTTGAGAGGGCAGACGTAAGTCCGAATGGCTGTCAGTAAGTCCTTAAACTTGTTAATATTCCGGGTTAAGAAATATTTCTCAGGCTAGTTATGCTCAAATAGTTATATTTAGGATTACAATAAATGGTATCACTGATCATCAATGCATGGTTTAAGTCAAATTGGGGTGACTTGAAAAATCTCAATAGTGTCTTGAAGGATAATAATAATTCTACAGACGTTCTGATTGTGGGATCCACTGACTTATATTAAACCAACACAAAACATGATATATATATCACTCATTATGTGTCTGAGTAAAACCTGAAGTATAAGTTTAAAAGGACAAAATATATTGACAATCAACTTAACCAGTTATTTTAAATAAAGCCGGACAGAGTCTTAACTTGACAAAAGAACTATATGATCTCATTATGAAAATTTATACAAAACAGGCAAATCCGATCTTGATTCTTTAATTGTTTTTATTCTTTTTTATTTTGGTTGTTTGTAAGTGTTTGTTTTTTATTTCACTTTTATAGTGTTTTAGTCTTAAGACAATTACATAACAAGAAAATGTTTGAAAATTGAAGATTCATTAAATAATTGGTACTTGGTAAATAACATTTTATGTTGACAAACTTCATTGAAAATAAAAGGATTGAAAAGTTTGAAATTTTTTGAAAAATTTGAAATCTAACGGATTCGCGTGACAGTGAAAGTCATGCGAAAAATGGATGTTTCGCGAAACTGACTTTTCGCGTGACTACTCAGGAGTATAAAGGTCACAGTGAAAAGAACAAATTCACTTTTCGCTTAATCTCACACCCGAAAACCCTAATCGCACATCATCCGAAACCTATTTTCGCACATATCAAAATCGGTCATCTTCTTACTTCTTTTGTGATTGTGTGTCTTAGTTAGTCATCACTACACAAGGTTGTTCTGAAAAGGTATCTCTCAGTTGATACGGTTACTGTAGATCTGAAAGGTTAAGGGGAACTTAACAACTTGAACTTAAAATCTAAATAAATCGACTTAAATGATGAAATTGATGAATGAAATTAACCTAATAGATCTAGGCGACAGCAATGATATGCATTTCATGGACTAAAATCGATTTTTGAAAGGTTAATTTGAAGTTGGGGTTGTGCGAATCGCAAAAGAAGATGAACAGTCGCGAAAACGACTTTGTCGCGTGAATTGAGTTCTCGCATGAGTATGGTTTTCGCATGAGAACATACGCGTTTTCGCTTGAACTAAGTTTTCACAAAGTCCTTTCGCATGAACTGAAATTTCGCGTGAAAAAGGTTTATCGCGTGAAACCTAGTTTCGCGTGATAAAGGATTTTCGCGTGAAATACTTTTTCGCAAAACTGTCAATTTCGCATGAGACTTTGTTGTCACAATCAGTTCAATTTCGCGCAGTCTTAACTTGTCAATTTCGCATACAGAAAGTTGAATATTTTCTAAGTGTTGAAGCACTTATGTCTCAATTGTACATGTATACTATAACCTTTGATGATCAACCTTAAATGTAATAAGATTTTGAAATGATTAAATGTTTTCAAGTGATAAACTTTTATAAGTAAAGGTTTGTGATTCACATGTTATAAGTGTTGAAACTATTTGATATAATTAAGTTATTTTCAAAGATGTTCTAATTCTGATTTTCTTTTGTGACAATGCAGATGGCTCAAATGATCTTTAACAAGAATCATAATTGTGTCGCTTATCTTGATGAAGTACCGGAAGGAAAAGAACTATTTCATTCTATGATTGAGGGGCTGAAGAACTCGAGGATTGTTTATTCTATTTCTGCTGATCCAGCCATCTATGCCGAACTAATAGACTCTTTCTGGAGCACTGCTGCTCTAGAAAAGGACGAATCTGGAAACCAGATTATTACAGCAACTGTGAAGGAGAAAAGGGTGATTGTTTCTCAAGCCATACTAAACAGAGTTCTTCTGTTTAATGACCAAGAGGGAGCACCTACAAGACTAGATGATGTTGTGGTTATAGATTGTCTATCTCGGATGGGTTATGAGTATAGATATCCAAGTTTGGAGAAGAAGTGGTTACCACCATATTGGAAATATTTATTTCATGTGGTAATTCACTGTTTGAGTAACTTGAAGGCTGGCATGGATAGCCTGAGTGCTGTATTTGGCTCATTACTAGTTTCACTGGTTGATGACATTCCCTTCAGCATTTCTGGGGTTATATTTCAGGAGATGGTAAAGAATGCTACAGCAAATCCTGGAAGGAAGTTCATTATGTACCCAAGATTTATCCAGTTGGTGATAAACGATGCTTATCCTGAGCTCGCTACTCAGAGATCTCCTAAGTACGTTGTACAGACTGTGAAGAAGGAGATTTTCTCTCATCTAACTGGAGCCAGAGGCAACAAATGCTCTGGTGAAAGTTTTGCAAAGATTGGAAGGTTTTCTGAGATTGAAGACAATGTCGACGAGCTTGGTGAAGGTGGTGCTCATACAGATGAGGCACAAGCTGGGGTTTCTACTTCCTCTACCAGAGAAACTATTGATGAAGAGATTGAAAAGATGTTTGAAGATGAACCTACACGTGAAGGAGAAACGGAAGAAGTTGTTCATTCTGCTTCTAGTTCCGATACTGTTAGTGATCAGATAGGGAATGTTCCTTATGTGATTCAGACTGATCCTACTCCTTCTACTCCAACATCATCTAGACCAAGTGAGGAAGAGAGGGACACTGATTATGTCCCGGAAGAGTCTCCAAGTACATCATCGAGACGCAAAAGAATGGCTAAAAGAAAAGACTTCCCATCGAGAAAGAGAGGTCGTGGTGGAATTATTCCAAGGAGACCACGAACACAAGTGGTTATTACAGAGGCTGATCAGACAACTTCTTCTGAAGTTCAGAGATCACCAGCAAATGTGATCACGAGGGAAGAATCTCATGTTGATTCAACTACTGTTAGTCCTGAAACAGAAACAGTCCCTGTTTCTGGAGCATCTACTGCTCCTGTTTCTGGTTTCTCTACACCTCCTCATCAGGAGAATTTGGAGTTTGATGTAGATACTCTGCTGAATACTCCTCCTGATTTTCAGAGGAGAGAAGAATCAACTAGCACTCCAGGTTCTATCACGCTTGAAGAAAGAATTAAGAATCTGGAGAAGGAGAATTTTGAAAATATGAAATTGATTGCTGAGTTGAAGAAAAGTAATGAAGAAAAGTCTAATCAGATAACCATGATTCATCTTGATGCAGCCATCAAAGATACCAGATTAGCATCTCTTGAGCAACAAATGAAAAACATGTTTGACTACTCATCTGGGTTGGAGAGACAACTAAACGAGCTTAGAGAATTTATCTCTCAGACCTACTTTCATCAGCCACAGAACATAAGATCTACTACTGTGATTGGTGAATCTAGCAGACAATCTCCAAGCCCACCTCCCACTGATACAGTTCCTGAAAAGGAAACGGTCAACGAAGCCCAAACATCTACTGTACAGCAAAGTGGTGGCACTACTGAAGATGTTCCAGTTTCATCTGAAGTACTTATCACTGAGGCTTACACATCTACTGCTTTTGTTGAGCCAGAACACATGGTTACTCTACCCATTGTTCATGAAAGGGAAGATGATGAGTTAGTTGATTATGGTGATTCTGATGATGATGAGGACGAAGATGATGAGAAAGACGATGAAGATGATAATGGTGATGACAATGATGATGGAGATAATGATGGAAATGATGGTGGAGATGATGGTGGAGATGATGGTGGAGATGGTGGAAATGTTACAGGTTCTTCTTCAAGTCCTACTGGAGAGACTGACACTGACAATGTCGATCGACCAAGTGTTAGTAATCCAGAAGGATATGATCCAATAGACCCTTCCACAGAAAGTATGTATGAAAAGGAATTATATTCCTTTCAACAAACTTCATCTGAAACTATTGAAGAAGAACTTGATATTTTGAAGATCTGGAGGAACAGACCGAGTACACAGATATTTTTGGCAACAATCTTCAAGAATTATTCAAGGACATTAATCTTGAAGAAGGAGAAATTCCTACAGAGACTGTGAGTGGTGAAACTCCTACTGATACTACAAAGACAGATCATACTGGTCAGATTGCATTATACACTAGAGGAGGTTTGCAATTCAAAGCACCACCACCACCTACTGAAGCTCACTTTCTGTTTATATCTAAGCCAAAACAAAAGTATGGTGAAATGTCTCACGTTATCAGCTGGGCTTATGATGGTGAGAAAAGAATGTATGTGATAAAGAGAAGAAACGGAGAGATTGATTATTTAAAGAGCACACAAGACTTTCATACATTACGTGCTACTGATTTATACTCTATGGGCAAAGCTTCATTCTTCAACGAGAGTAATCACAGTGAAGCTGAGCTCATAAGATCTTTGATTAGAAGGGAGATGCGCACAAATTTCAAAGACTTTAGGACTGCAAAATCGAAGTTGATAGATGACACAACACGAATTGATGAAAATACAAAAGCTCCAATGAAAATACGTGTCTATCAACATCCTAAATTTATCAGAAAAGTCCCTGTGCATGCTCCAGTTCCTCCAAACTCTTTGAAGCAACTACTATCCTGGAGATGTGAAAAGGATTCCGGTCACGCTGTGATCAAATGCATAGACAAGTCTTATCGAATTATTGATCCAGCAGACTTAATGAAGTTTGGCAAAGACGACTTATCAAAGCTGCTACACTGCCCTATCTCAACTGATGAGTCTGTTTACTTTCTATCTTGCCAGTATGTTTGGATGATTGACCGGATCCTGAGGAATAAATGGTATGCTTATGCTGGATCTTACAAGAAGACCAACGTTGACTTTGATTGATCATGTTTCACCGAGCCTAGGGGAGATTGTAGGAGATAAACAAGGCTCGGCAAAACAGATCTGTGCGAAAAGAAGCATCCACGCGAGAAGCAAGTCATACGCGAGTCGCAGACCACGCGAGAAAGGCTCCATGCGAAAGACTGCTGCCGCGCGAAATCTTGATCCACGCGAAAGTGATCTCGCGCGAGAACTCTATGTTTTAGTATAAATAGCTAGTTTTCGTTTTGTAATTAAGCTTTTCATTCATTATCATTGTATCTGTGCGAAATCGCACAAGACCTCTTGTAGGTTTCTGATTATCAATCGAAGATCTTCTGTTGTGATTCAATTCATTCTTCTTCTATTCCAATCTTGTTTATATTCCGCGTTCACAAGATTGAGATCGTGTGTGTTTGATTTCTGGGAGAATTTCAAGGATTTACACATATCACATGCAAAGTAAGTCTACAACATGACATTGGGAAAAAAATAATTTACGGTGTATGACACTATCACTATCACATACAATTTTATTAAATATTTCATAATCCGCCATTGGGAAACTTAGATTATATAAGGTAATATATTTAATAAAACAATATATTTGAATATATTGTTTTAATGCCTATGCGGATAGCGGATCAGACAGACACCGGTGCCACAACCAACTGGCTTTGGATGTCTCGGTGGTTGTACGCGTCTTGTTGCTGGATCTTCGGGGTCATTATCATTTGGTGGACTGAAGCCTTCGGGTTGACTAAGCTGTAGGTCCAAGCTCATTTGAACTGGACTTAAATGTTGGTACCGCGGCTGTTGTACACTAAAACCAGTATAATCGTAATTCTGAAAGAGCCCCGGCTGGTCTGAGTACATCGCAGGAATCATATTAGCAGAGGGAGTGTTGTCAAACAGTGAGGATACCCAGTTGTTTTGTTCGTTGTTGTTAAAATTCGACTGGGTACCTAATTGAATGTTTGATAATCCATCTCCAACATTTTCAAATGAAGGCTGATAACATGGTTACCATTCTAGTGTTGGCCCTCTAACATATGATGTACCCTCCCCATAGTTGGGTGTTGCCCCTGTTAAATTGGAGGGGCCCGTCCCATAGTTGGGTGTTGCCCTGTAAAATTTGGGGGACAGTCCCTATAGTTGGGTGGGGGCCCTCCAAAATGTTGGGTACCCTCCCCTCATCATCATCATTGGGTACGAAGTTTAACCGTGTTCTTTGTCGACCATGGCGCCCCCGACCACGCGGAGCACGTTGGGGGAGTGTGTTATCCAGTCCCAGATCCGGTTCATTAGTCTGTATGTATGTAGGCTGATCAATTGATTAACCGATCCAATCAGTTGAGAAGCCATGCCTTGGACCCCTCCAAAATTTTCGTAGTAATGATCAGGGCCCATGTTTCGCATCCTGATTGCTTCCTGACCAATGAAGCCTAATCCATCCACCTGCAAAACCAAAATAATTAACTATACGCCTTACTTATTTATTAAATTTAATTCTACATTAGTAATTATACTTACCAAAAATCTTGCAGCTCCACCGTGATCATCAAATCCAGCATGGACAACACCCGGGACGTGCCTCGGGTCTTTTATACAAAACAGTATGCCGATGAAACCAATCATTATAAGTATGGTGTGTCGTAGGTATGTTGGTGGGCACACCTTCCACAACATTTTCGTGTCTATGGTTCCAATTATCGACATACGCTACGTGATGAACAGACCAGTCTGTTTCTAACCTCCCTTTCCGTATTGTTTTACGGAGTTTGTTAAGCACTTGACGTGAAACGGGGAATGGGGCAGGGACTTCCTGAAGAAATCCAAACTGACTCATCACCCTTTCCACCGGATGATATTCAACAATGTTCCAATAAAGTAAAAAACATTGTGACTTCCAACTGCTTATGCCTGTTTTGCACATTTCAGGGAGTCTTCGCATCACGTTCCGATAAGGCATCCAATCAATCTGTTAAAATAAAAATCTGTTAATATTTATTGTTTAACATTGATTTATAAAATCATTATGTTAAAGAAAAAATACATCGGCCTCTCGGAGATTTTGTAATGTTGTACAGTGGGCCTTTATAACGTGCGAAGGAGTATCTGTGTTGCTAGTGCCATGCTAAACCCACCTTCACGAAGACAATAACGAGTATTAGAATAATAATATATATTTAAGTATTACAATAGTATGTATTTACCTTGCACCATATGATTTTTTCCAATCTATTTGCTGATTGACAATTGGGTGCTAACGGGCGTATCCGGGTCCATGCCCATATTTGTAGCAGTGACATTGGGCAGCCCACTGCCTTTGTATTTGGCCTGGTTGCCTTATAGAGTTCTTTATACAGAGACGCTAGGGCAGCAGCACCCCAACTAATTTGCCCACTAACAGTAATGTCAGTCAAATGACTTAATAAATGTAATGATGCGTATCCATTATTCGTATCTGCTAATACATTGTTAGTAATCATTAGAGTTAATTACGCAAATAGTCCTTGTGGTTTAGCGCGGATCCCAGGTTTGGGTATTAACCTTTTTTAGTAACAACTATGGGTATTGTACTTTAAAAATCATAACAGAGTAAAGTATTAGGCCTAACGCCCGTTTGTTTTTAACTGAATACCCCCCACGTGACAAGCACGTGAGAGTATTTTAGTCAATTTATGTACATGCAGATGAGGAACTGCTCGGTTATAGGCCACCCGGAGTTCGGTCGGAAATCTAGCCGGAACCCTAATTCTCGCCGCCTTCATAGGTTATTATCCCCAATCTTTGCCAGTCCGCCTTAGCCACCATCACCAATATCACCATCTCGTTGAGGTGTACCCAACCATGCTCATCACTCGCCGGTTGGCCTTGTCGGAACCCTAGCCGTCGTCGCTTGGGGTTTGTCGGAGTTCGGACGGGACCCTACCACCATGACCACCACCGCCGCGCAACCGTAACCCACCATCACCGTTACCTTGTCACTGTTGTGGGCTTGCACCCTTATCGTCTTCAAGAACCCTTGAAACATCACCCCCAGCAACTGTTTCCGCCGATAAGGGTGGCCGTGGCCACTGTCACCGCCGCACGAGGCAGCTGCCAACATCTCATCCACCACCATCTCTTCTTTCGTGACTCATATTCGTTACCAGTACGCGAAAACAGCTAAACCACCATCACCATCATGATCAGGGAGTCAGGACTTCCTTTTTGTGTACTCCACTCGCCCTCACTCGCTGGCGGAGGCTCGCCGGCGCGGCTTCGGTCACCGGAACCCTTGGGGCACCCTTCCTTCTCCTGAGTGTTTTGGTTGGTGTAAAGGAAGAAGAAGATGCTTTGTAGGTGGGTTTATTAAAGTGGCACATAAATTGACTAAAATGCCCTCACGTGCTTGTCACGTGGGGGGGGGGAGGTATTCTGTTAAAAACAAACGGGCATTAGGCCTAATACTTTACTCTGTTATGATTTTTAAAGTACAATACCCATAGTTGTTACTAAAAAGGTTAGTACCCAAACCTGGGATCCGCGCTAAACCACAGGGACTATTTGTGTAATTAACTCTAATCATTATTAGGCAAATACACGTGCACGCTGCATACATTCTTGATCTGTTGATTCATCAGTTATTGGGTAATTTAACATAAATGTTAACAAGGTACTGAGTTTTAGCATATGATTTTTAAAATCAGTTGGTTAGATCAAAACCTGTGAATCCAAGGATCTCAATTCAGGAATTATCAGTATTAAAATAAAATCAAATCAATGATCACGGAATTATCATTAATTGACGTTTAATTGTTTTAATGATTATTGAAGAACACAAACACAAAAACACAGTAAATGCTAAGACAATAATTATTCAAAAGTATTTCATTAATTATTGTGTAATGATTACAAAAGAATAATTATGAATAACTATGAACAATGATTTCTGTGAATCGAAATAATTTTGTTGTTGATGTGACGGCCGCTAGGGTTGCACGATGATGTGATGTTTGACAGCCGTAATATTGCTTGATTGTGTTCCCCCAAAGATGTGAAACCTAGGACTCATATTATAGACGGTTTGAGTCAGTTAAGGAAACACCAGATCTCTTGGGATTTGATATTGATTGGTTGACTTGTTTGACTTGTTGATATTGAAATCATACAAGTGTTCTGAACTTCCGCAGGAGCCTTGTCTTCCGCAGGAGTTTTGCTCTTCCGTAGATGTCTTGGTCTTCCGTAGAAGTGTTGTTTTTCCGTAGAAACTCCGTCTTCCGTAGAAGTCTTCACTTCATGCAATCCTTGATCATCCACAGGTATCTTCACTTGTGATGTGGTCTTGTAAGACACATATCTACGGATTAACAATAATGTTCATCCGTAGATGTTTCTTACACTTGGTCAATTTCAGGAATCCTACCAAGTATATTGATTTTGCCTGTCAACACTCACAAAGCAACACACATATATATGGGTTAACCTATAGATTCAATGCACACACACACACACACACATACACACACACACACATATATATATATATATATACACTTGACAGTTACAATTATTAATTACAAGACTTGATTAAAGTTCTAAGCCTATACAAAATGATCTAGACCTATACTATCAAGATCCAACAATACTCCCCCTTAGGCTTAGCTACTTATAATCAGTCCTTCAAAACTGCAAGCTCTTTAACTCTTGCTATCATCTTGTTGTAGAAGTAAGATACAGCAGTCTTCTGATCATCGTACATGTACTTGATCTTCATCTTGCTGATCTTCTTCAGTGTTTCATAGCTCAGGTCCAAAATGTCTTCTTCAGTAGTGAGTGTTTCCACTATACTATCATTATGCACAATTTCAAGCTCATCTTCCTTTGAGATTCTGAGTTCTGACACTTCTTCTATTATTGATCCTTTCAGCAGCCCAGCTTCATGTTTTCTTCTCTTGTATGCCTTTGCATGTAATTTGTCTATTACTTGTATCATATGCACATAAAGGCAGAGATCATTCTGAGCTTTTTCATCTGTTAGCCTTGGGAAGAATTTGTCATGGAGATATGATGTATAGCTTGGATGAAGCATTTTGATCTCTACTGGGTCAAAAATCCTTATCTTTTCAGCTTTCTTCCTATCAGCATTTCTTAACAATACTAGCTCTTTTGTTCTTTCAACATAACCCCATTCTGTGATGGGAGCAGTAAATTGATTTCCTGTGAAGCTTTTGATGGACTCTGAGTGTTTGTTCATACATCCAACCCTCTTTAAAATATCATCATCTACAAGAGATGAGACTTAGCTGTTCTTCTTTTCTTACTTTGTTTGATCTTTTTGTGCTCCATATCATCTCTCTTTGCTTGTTTGAGCACATCATCGATAAATCTAGTTTTCATTCCACTAACAGCTGCAGAGAAGTCTCTTCTCCTAAGATGGATTGGATAGTTGGAAATGGATATGCTTTGAAGATCTTTGATGTCTTGCTCCGGAAGACTCAATAGTGCTTCCACATCATGGAAGTAATGAATTCTTCCAGATGTCCTCTTGATGATTTCACAATTCCAGTCTGGATCATATTTCCAGGCCATAATCCTGTGTTCTTCCACAGAACTGGGAGTTGTGATATGGTCATATAGTTCGATCAAAGTGGATTTCTGTTCAGTTATTTCCTTGACAGTTGTTCCCAGAGGCCATACCTTTCCGGGGATAACTGCCCTTGGCTCTCTGATCAGTTTGCCTTTTTCTTTATGCTGATCCTTAGGTTCAACAGTTATTGGATTAGCAGGCAGTTTGCTCTGTTGTTCTTGGGATGGATGTGGAGCTGCAGTTCTGAATTTGACACCAGTTTCTAGTTCCACTGCCATTACATGCTCCATCATCCTCCGTAGTTCACCAGTTGATCTACCTTTTAGTTCATGCTGTTTGTAGTTATGGCCTTGTAACCAGCAGGTCATATTGTACTTGCTTAGTTTTACTGTGTCACAATGGCCCAACTCTTTCTTGATCTTTTCAACTGATTGAAAGACTGTGAAAGCTTCATAATCACAGTTCGGGAGTATGAATATTGCAAGCTCAAATTCTTTTAGAAGATTTTTCATTTCAGTTGAATTCATCCTCTCAACCATGTCATATGAGAATCTATGGTTGATAAGGGTCATGAACATACTTGATTCAGGCCTCTCTTCCATAATATCTTCAGTGGTTAGAAGGTCATCGGCCTTTGATTCTTTTTGCTTAGTAAGTGACTCCATCTTAGTCAGCTCATTCCATTCTTGATCACTTTCATCATCATCACTGGATAAAACCTTCACAGTAGATAAGTCTACTGAAGGTGTATGTTCAGCAGATGTGGGCTTTTGTCTTTTAGGAGTACCTTCATCTTCAACTTTCTTCTTGCTTGCGCCCAAGTATTTTCTTTTTCGAGAGTACAGAATCAGTTTCTTTGGAGCTTCAGCAGATAGTTTTGTTTGTTCAAAACTTGGGGCATTCCTTGATTCCAGAGCAGAAAGCTTCATTTTCAAATGATTGATTTCATCATCTTCTCCATGATCAGCTGAGCTTTTACACTTTTCTCATTTTTCAATGATGCCTGCAACTCTTGTTCATTTTGAAGAAGTGCATCAATTACTTCATTGTTGCTTTTGGTATCATCTCTCAGCCTTTTCAATCTGGCTTCTTGCCTCATCAACTCTTCATCCTTCTCTTTAATAATTCCTTCAAGCTCTTGGATTCTTTGTTTTCGCTTGTTTGATTTGAGTACTAATTTGTTGTACTCAGCAACCAAGTAGCTTTTGCTGACAGGGATGTCACTATCACTGAGATCATCCTCATGATAGGCAATCACTTCCTCTCCAATCTTTTGTTCTTCCTGAGGTTCAGTCTGTTGCAAATTCTCTTATAGATGAGTTTCAATTGGTGAAACAGGTGTAGTGTGATCAGACATAGCTTGATTCTCAGAAAGTGTAGGTGACACAGGAACAGTGCTAGCTTGAGACATCAACTCAATCTCTCCTGTGTAAACAGAATTCAAAGACCCAGTTATGTCAATTTGTTCAGTGCTAGCACTTTTCGGGGATGGTTGTTTTGGTGTGTCTGGGAGTAGTTGAATAGGAGATTGGATTTGGAATGGAGAAAGAGGTTGGGTGTTATGTGAGGATGAATGAGAAGGTGATGGTGATTGGTGTTGTACTGGTGAGATCGGCTGGGTGTTGTTGGTGGAAGATGAATATATTAGTTATGGGGAAGCATGGTGATGGATGGGTGAGATGGGTTGGGTGTTTATACTGGTTGGTGATTGGTGTTGGTGAGGGGGTGTTTGGCTGGGTGATTGGTGTTGGTGAGGAGCTGGTTCAGATTCAGCAGATGTCTCTGCTTCTTCAATTATCCATAGTAATCCTTGTGGTATGTCAGCCTGAGCATCCACAACATGTGCAAACATGGGCATGTCTTCACCCTGATATTTGCCACTGATTTTGTTCAGCACTGATCTTCCCAGGTGGGCTTGAATAAACACTTCTCCTTCTCTTACAATTCTAGGGAGTTCAACATTGATGATCAGTTGCAGGAATCTTGGGAACATAAACATCTTGTCATTCCTTTGTAGTTTAACTTGATCACAGAGGCAGTTGAAGATGTACTTAGAGTAGTTATATGTTCTACCCTCAAAGATCCCAATAATTCCTGATGAGATGTGTCGAGAGAACCTATCAAGTCCTGCCTTTCTGTTAGAGATACACTTCAGATAGGTGTGGCATAGGAACCGATATGGCTTGCATAGTCTTCCCTTCTTGATCTCCCCTTTCTCAAAATCTTCATCATACCCCATCAAGTTGAACACCTTCTCAATGTATTCATTCTCGAATACATTAGGGTGCCCTATCTCTTGATCACCCAATTCAAGAGATCTTCTGATTGTGCTTTCATTTATCCGTAATCGTTCAGAAAGGATCTCAGCAGCAATCACTTCATCATCTCCAGCTTGTTCTACTCGTGCCGAATTCCAGAAATCGACAATGTGTGATTGATGAATCACAGGACCAGCCGTCAAGGCATAGAAGATCCTGGACCGTCGAAGATATCTGATGATATCTCGACATCCTTCAGCAGCAGGATCATCAGCATTCAAGAATGCACACACGTTGTGCTCCTTCGCGAATCTGTTTGCCATCTGTAAATAGAAACGAAAATCAGTTTAGCATTAGTGTAACTCACATGAATTCGAATCGTTTTAATGACATTCAAGGATTAACCAGTTCCGTACTGAAGATTAGAACATGATTTACCTTCGCGACAATGATAATCGATTACTGAATGATGATGTTTATGATATTTGGAACGGATTTTTGAAAGTTTGAATGAGGGGGAAAGTGTGCATTTTTCTAGGTTAAAAAACTGAAAAAGTGCTCTGAGAAAGTAATTAATGAATTCTTAGAGTCAAAAACCTTATTTATAAGCGAACACATTAATTTCTTTTATTAATTATGTTGGGCCCACTTCCCCTTTATCCCTTTCCGTATACCAAGTTTATTCCAGATGCATTACTTCTTCCGCAGAACTTCTGCGGAACCTTAACATCTGCGGATGTCTTAACATCTGCGGATGCCTTAGCTCAAATGCAATACCTCTTGTTACTAGCACATCCATAGTTTACCAATCCTACGATTATGCAGTTACTGTTACTGTTACTTCTGCTGAAGCAGAGATTTCACTATTACTTCTGCGGATGCGAAGTATTGCTGAAACTTCTACGGATGCAGAAATTTCACTGTTACTTCTACGGATGAGAAATATTACTGAAACTTCTGCGGAAATTAAAGTTTTGTTAAAACTTTAAATGTATGATATCTACTAAGTAGAATCATGTGTTGATATTGGACATTGTTGACTTTGTTTGAATGACAATTAAGTACAAGAAAGCAAGTGTCCTGTATCCTGCATTCAAGTTAGTGCTCAAGTTCCAATTCCTTCAAAGTGAATTAGCAGCTTTTTATTGATTTTTCATGCATGAACTACTCCCCCTAAATTTGTGATTAATGTTAAACTGTTGCATTCATCATAAATTTATGTTGAAATAGGCATGGAAGGCATATGACAGTCTAAATGAGAGGAAATCAGTTAAGGGGACAAATTAAACAAATGATTTAAACGATACAAGCATGCATATGTATAGAGGGATCATACTATGATTCTAGGCTTCTGCTGATGTTGATTATTTGAATATGTGTTGATCTATTGCACACCTAATTGTAAGTATATAGGTCCTCTTAAATTCATACATGAGCAAGGTATCAACTAGGCATGCTGTTTATCATGTTCTAAAGTTTGTTAATCAGTAACTGTTGTGTGCTCCACATTCAATTCTCATTAAAGTTAGTCCTCCGTAGGTGAGCCAAATCACCATTTTTTCACACTTATAGACTATGTACATTAAGTTATAAGTTCTATCTTGAGACATATTACAGTCTCATTGATGCTTGATGTTGAAGCTCTTTAAATTGATATACAGTTGATCACAAGTGATTCTTTTAAGAGCAGAGATATGATCTTCAAGTCACCAGGTCTTTACTTTCGTAAAACAGAGGTGAACTTAACCCAGGTCTTTGTTTACACAAAACAGAGGGAGAATGAAGATCACATTCTTGAATCATATTCCCAGGTCTTTGTTCACACAAAACAGAGGGAAAATGAATATGCAAAGATAGAAGATTATAAAGTATTTTACGTAGTGTGCTTTTGTAAGTGATTTGATCACATCAGGAGATGACTTACTTTCCTGATCCTCAAAATGGAGATCCCACAGACAGTTACCTTTTTCATTTAGTTTGGCATGCTCTGAGCTTAGTTTCCACTCAAGATGAACCTACTCACATATCAAAATGTTACAAGTCAGTTTGAATTGTACTTAAAGAAAGCCAAGCATAGTGTACTATCATTTCCCATACATATGGCATGCACATATATTATATCAGACAATTAAATCATCCCCAACTATAACTCTTCATAAGGACAGTCATATGCTTTTGAGTATTTAGTCTAAGTTAATCATTCCCAAAGATTCTATCAGAAAGTTAAATATAACAGAATCAAAGGCTTTAGTGAACAAATCAGCAAGCTGATTTGTTGTGTCCACTTTGACTAACTTAATTAAACCCTTTTCTGAACAGTCTCTCAGAAAATGATATCTGATTTCAATATGTTTTGTTTTACTATGTTGAACTGGGTTAGCAGTTATAAACATAGCAACTGAATTATCAATATGAATTAGTGTTTTAAGGAAATTGTAACCATAATCAAGCAATTGGTTTTGCAACCAAAGTACTTGAGAGCAACCAACTGAAGCAGCTATGTACTCAGCTTCAGCTGTGGACACAGATACATTAGTTTGCTTCTTGCACTACCAAGAAACAAGTCTTGGTCCCAGAAATTGACATCCACCAGTTGTGGATTTTCTGTTGTTGTTACACCCTCCATAGTCACTATCTGAATATGAGTAAAGGCTGAAATCTCCATCTTTTGGATACCACAGTCCTAGAGCTGGTTTGCCTTTTAGATATCTGAATATTCTCTTCACAGCATTCAGATGGGACTCCTTTGGGTCTGATTGATACCTGGCACAAACACACACAACAAACATTATGTCAGGCCTACTGGCAGTTAAGTACATTAAAGAACCGATCATTGATCTATACAATCTCTGATCTACTAATTTTCCAGCAGGGTCAGGCACAATCTTTTCTATTGTTGAGGCAGGTGTCTTGCATGAAGTTGTATCAGCAAGATTGTACTTCTTCAGAATTTGATGAATGTACTTTTCTTGATTGATAAAAATTCCATCTGTTTTCTGATGAACTTGTAAGACAAGGAAGAATGTCAATTCTCCCATGGAGCTCATCTAAAATTCAGATTTCATTAACTCTTCAAAGCTTTGACACAGTTTCTTGTTGGTTGATCCAAATATTATGTCATCTACATATATTTGAACCACCAAAAGATCTTGATGTTCTTGTTTGAGGAAGAATGTCTGATCAATGGTCCCTCTTTTGTAGCCATTCTTCAGCAGAAAAGATGACAATGTGTCATACCACTTCCTTAGTGCCTGATGAAGACCATACAAAGCTTTGTCTAGCTTGTATACTCTATGTGGATAGTCAGGATCCTCAAATCCAGGGGGTTAAGCCACATATACTTCTTCATCAATTTTCCCATAATGGAAAGCACACTTCACATCCATTTGATACACTGTGAACTTCTTGAATGACGCATAAGCTAGAAAGACTCTGATAGCTTCAATTCTTGTAACAGGTGCAAAAACTTCATCATAGTCTATTCCTTCTTCTTGAGTATATCCTTGAGCTATAAGTCTTGCTTTGTTTCTCACAATTTCCAACTTGTTTTTGAAAAACCACCTTGTTCCAATTGGATGCTGACCTTGAGGCAAGTCTACAAGGTTCCACACCTTTTGTTTTCTAAATTGTTGTAGTTCTTCTTGCATAGCCTCAATCCAGCTATTGTCCTTTAGAGCAGCTGTAATGTTTGCAGGAACTGTCTGAGATAAGAAGCAGGTGAACAAGCAAATGTTTGCCACTCCTCCTTTGCTCCTTGTAGTTCTTGCATTCAGGTCTCCGATGATATTATCTGAAGGATGAGACTTGTGAATTCTGCTTGTTGAAACAGCATCAACTGGGATTGTTGACTCTAAGTTTGAGAAACCCATTGAAGCATATGGATTCAGCTGTGATGTTGAATCTATGAAGTAATCAAGGGGTTCATGGTCAATGGGATCAGCTTGAGCTTCAGTTGCTGCATGTTCTTCTTCCGCAGGAAGTTCTATGGAAGCATTTTGTTGTTCCGTAGGAGTAACAGCAACATCTACGGAAGCATTTTGTTCTTCCGTAGAAGTTACAGCACCATCAACGGATGAACAATGTTGGTCAGCTGGTATGTTCTGTTGATTCAACACATCCTCTCCATCCCTAGGATCAGTGGTTGAAACAGTATTTACATCTACGGATGATAGATGTATTTACATGAGGTGCGGATGAAGGATTTGCTTCCCCGGATGCATCTGCATGCTGCTGACTTGATTCTTGCTGTGGTACAGTTGAAGGTTGTGCCCTTGGTGGATCAACTGTTAGTGGCACATCATTCAAACTTGTAGGAACAAATGGATAGCATGTATCCGCAGAACCTGCATTGATTAAATACCCAGAGTTAAATGATTTTGTTAATGCATCTATATCAAATAACCAAGATGATCCTTTTACAGTTGTTGTAAACATGGATTCATCAAATGAAACATTAGGAGTCTCTTCAACAATGTTATGTTCTGGAATGTAGACCCTATATGATTTAGAAGTGGATGAATATCCAACAAAGAAACCATCATAGGCTTTTTCAGAAAATTTTCCCAATTGTTCTTTAGTATTTAATACAGACACATGACATCCAAAAGCTCTAAGCTATCCTATAAAAGGTTTCCTTTTAAATAAGAGCTCATAAGGAGTTTTATTATGTTCTTTGACAATTAATGTCCTATTTTGAACATTGCATGCTGTATTCATAGCTTCTGCCCAGAATGTTATGGGCAACTGAGAGTCAGCTAGCATTGTTCTGGCTGCTTCTATGAGAGTTCTATTTCTTCTTTCAGCCACTTCATTTTGTTGTGGAGATCTTGGTGCACTGAATTGTCTTGCTATGCCTTTATTCCTACAAAAAGAATCCAGATCAGCATTAACAAATTCAGTCCCATTATTACTCCTGAAAATTTTAACTTTTAAATCAAGTTGATTCTCAATCTTGATCACAAAGTCCATTAATGTTTCAGATGTTTCACTCTTATGTTTTAAGAAAAATACCCATGTGAATCTAGTGAAATCATCTACTATCACCAAGCAATATTGTCTTTTTCCAATGCTCATCACATTGGTTGGACCAAAAAGGTCCATGTGAAGCAATTTGAGTGGTGTAGTGTTAGTGTTGATTATTTTGGATTTATGAGACACTCTATGTTGTTTTCCTTTGTAACATGAAGAACAATGATTTGAACAATGAAATTCTTTCTTTGGTAATCCAATGACCAAGTTATTTTTCACCAATTTATTCATGTTTTTCATGTTGGAATGAACAAGCCTTCTATGCTACAATTATGATTCATCTTCTGAAGATTTAGATAGCAGGCATGTCTCGTGGCTTGTGAGTGATGTGTTGTTTATATCCAAAACATATGTGTTTTCTTTCTTGATGCTTTAAGAAGGATCCAGTCTGCTGGAACTACAAAACCTGGCTTAAGAATGTAACAATTAGTGTTATCAAATAGTGTTATGTAATTTTGATCACAAATTTGAGATACACTAAGTAAATTATACTGCAAATTTTCACAGTAATTCACTTTTTCAAATGTTAGTACACCATTTGTTACCATTCCTTCACCAACTATTTTACCTCCCTTCTTATCCCCACCAAATGCCATATAAGAGGCATGTTTATGTTTGAAGTCATGGAGAAGAGCACAGTTTCCTGTCATATGTCTGGAACAACCGCTGTTAACGTACCACTTGTTGTCAGCTCTCCATGATTGTTCCTGCACAGAAAAGGAAATCAGTTAGAATTGACAACCTAAGCTTTAATTGTCTTGGGTTTGCCAGATGTGTCTACTATAGTCACTCCTTCATGAATTAATCTTGAAGTTTTAGTATTAATTGATTCTTTTTGATTTGATGGTGGTGAGGATGATTCTGTTGAAGATGATTCAGATTTTTAGATGTCTTCTTGCTTATCTGATTCTTTCTTCAAATTATCTTGTTTTGGCTGATATTTTAACTTTGTGGATGCTCCTGTATTTTTGAAAGTCACTTCATCTTTCAACTTTGATTGAGGCACAGGAGTTCCTTTTTTGAAGTTATCAAAGAAACCATCAATCACTTCAGTCTTCTTATCTGACAGATCCACTTTTTTGTGAGGTGTTTTAGACTGAATTGGTGCTTTCTTCTTCAAAGGCTTATCCGTAGCAGAGGATCTGTGCTTTGATTTTTGTTGTTCTTTCTGCATCTTTGATTCTTTGTCACTTTCTGAAGACTGAGAATCTGATTCAGATGATTCAGCATGTGATTTCTTTTCGCTCTTTTTCTTGTTCTTCTTGTTGAAATAACATTCCTGGGTGGAATGATTATTTTTGTCACATATTGCACAGTGTTTGTTGAAGTAGCAATCAGAAGTCATGTGATTATTCATATTGCATATGGAACAGTAGCTGCTGAAGTAGCATTCATCTGTATTGTGATTCTTCATATCACACCATTTATTGCTGAGATGATAGTTAAAACTTCTGAAGTTTCACTTCAGTAGATGCATGATCAGCCATGGATTTGGTTAAGGAAGTGGTCAGATGCTCAACTTGGGCTTTAAGACTGTAATTTTCAGAAACATATTTTTCTAAATCCTTTTACAAAGAACTAATTTTGATTTGATATAATTTATGTTCTCTTAAATGGGATTCATTTAAAATCATTGTTTCTTTTACTATGTCAGCCAACTATTGAGCATGGACTCTATAGCGTTCAACTTCCTCAACACATGTTGATGAACATAATCTTTCCCTTACATCTCTGGCCATTGGAGGAACTTTGTTTTCCATATGAGCCATTAATGCTTGATTCTCTTCCAAGATCTTCTTCTCATACATACTCCAGTCACATGTTCCATCTTGAAGTATGATCAGTCCAGACTCCTTTGAATTACTTGGTCCTGCTGATTCATTTGTGGCTGGTGGGGATGTATTTGTCAGCTGAGGTTGTCTGAGCATAGATTTTTGAGGGGTTGGTTGCTGATGATGATACTGCTGATGCTGATGCTGTTGCTGCTGACGCTGCTGAGATGATTGTTGATTGCATTCTCTAGAGAAGTGTCCATAGAGATTGCACTTGAAGCATCTGACTTTGGACTTGTCAACACCAATCTTTGATGTTTTACTAGCTGCAGCCAGATTCTTGTTTCTCCTCAGATATTGCTTAGCTCTGTAAGCAATCATGGCCATTTGCCATTGTAGATCCATCTCTTCCACTACATCAGGAGGTAGTTCTTCCAAGTCTTGTTGGCAAATGTTTGCTGATGTTAGTGAGCTTCCCGGATATGCTTGAAAGCTAGAACTAAAAGCTGCAAAGGCTGCTTTTTGTTCTTCAGAATCCAATATCACAGTAATTGGTTCTAACTGATTGTTTTGTTGAGAAGATTTTACAGTTGCTGTGGTTGTCTCTCTTTTCTCAGCAGATCTTCCTTTTTCCTTTGAGTCTTACTTTGAGATGATTTCTTAGTGGGTTTAGAGGCATAGAAACTGACTTCCTCTTCATCATCACTCAAAGTACAAGAGCTATCACCATCATGATTTGAGATAAATGCACTTCCAGCATTTTTAGTTTCTTTGAAGTGATAAGGTGAGACATGTGTTCTCACACTCTTGTTTCTTGATTGTTCATCCATTTCAAGAGCTTCTACTTTAGCAACCAGAGTATCTAGACCAGTTGTCTTAAATGGTGTTCTTGAACATGGACACTGTCTGCTTTCAACTTTCAGGCAAAGTGTGGAGCATTTTCTTGTTGAGTTCCTCAGTAGTATACTTCAACTCCAAGATGTTCATCTCAGTAACGAGTTGCATAAATCTATGGAGTTGTTGAGGAATTGATTCACCCTCAATATGATGAAAGGTTTCATATTATGATCTGAGGGTGTCTTTCCTGATGCTTCTGATCTCATCACTCCCTTCACAGAGAGTGTGGAGTATCTTCCATAAGGAGTTTGCTGTTTTATAGTTCTCACACCTGATTAATATCTATTCTGGCAAAGCCATACTAAGCAAACTGTATGCTTTAATATCGACTTTAACCTTCTTGACATCATCAGGTGACAAGTCTTTTGTGCTGATAGGATGATTCTTGTCATTATAATCCGGCCCAAGAGTGGGTGGAATATAAGGACCTTCAGTGATAGACTCCCACAAGTCAGAATCTGTGTAGTTCACATGATTCCTGAACTTGATTTTCCAGGACTTGAAATCAGCTTTTGTTTCCAACTTCGGTGGTTGATACGATCCACCAAAAGTACTCATATTTAATTGAGAGTAATGAAACAAACTTTGAATGTTGAATTAGACAAATCAATCAAAGACTCAGATCTAGTATTCAATTAATTTGAATATAGATCTAAATCAATCAAGCAATGAGAGAATGCTTGCTCGTAGAATTAATTGTTTAAAAGACAATTAAACAATTTTAATACTGATAGATCAATTGATCTAAATCAATGAGCACCAAGCTCTGATACCACCTGTGAATCCAAGGATCTCAATTCAGGAATTATCAGTATTAAAATAAAATCAAATCATGATCGCGGAATTATCATTAATTGACGTTTAATTGTTTTAATGATTATTGAAGAACACAAACACAAAAACACAGTAAATGCGAAGACAATAATTATTCAAAAGTATTTTATTAATTATCGTGTAATGATTACAAAGAATAATTATGAATAACTATGAACAATGATTTCTGTGAATCGAAATAATGTTGTTGTTGATGTGACGGCCGCTAGGGTTGCACGATGATGTGATGTTTGACAACCGTAATATTGCTTGATTGTGTTCCCCCAAAGATGTGAAACCTAGGACTCATATTTATAGACGGTTTGAGTCAGTTAAGGAAACACCGAATCTCTTGGGATTTGATATTGATTGGTTGTCTTGTTTGACTTGTTGATATTGAAATCATACAAGTGTTCTGAACTTCCACAGGAGCCTTGTCTTCCGTAGGAGTTTTGCTCTTCCGTAGATGTCTTGGTCTTCCGTAGAAGTGTTGTTCTTCCGTAGGAACTCTGTCTTCCGTAGAAGTCTTCACTTCATGCAATCCTTGATCATCCGCAGGTATCTTCACTTGTGATGTGGTCTTGTAAGACACATATATACGGATTAACAATAATGTTCATCCGTAGATGTTTCTTACACTTGGTCAATTTCAGGAATCCTACCAAGTATATTGATTTTGCCTATCAACACTCACAAAGCAACACACATATATATGAGTTAACCTATAGATTCAATGCACACACATATATATATATATATACTTGACAGTTACAATTATTAATTACAAGACTTGATTAAGGTTCTAAGCCTATACAAAATGATCTAGACCTATACTATCTAGATCCAACAAAACCTAAGTAAGTTATGCACATATGCCTGCGTTCTTCCTCGTTGTATGAACCCACGGCTCCAACTAATGCCACGCCCTCGATGGGCAACCCCCATAGAACGTTAACATCCTCCCAGGTTACAGTGGCCTCACCAAAAGGCAGGTGAAACGTGTTCGTTTCGGGACGCCACCTTTCAACCAGTGCTTCTATCAACGCCCTATCAATTCTCCTATAGGCACATCGTACAACACCGCCAAAACTAAATAAACGGATGTACTTTAAAACTTTACTCGTTAGAGTAATGTGTTCGTCATAAATCAGCTCCCAAAATGAACCGTCTCCACACTTAAAATCAAGTATACAGTTGTCCCCCTCTTGTGGATTCAGGAACAACTTTCTAGCCCGGTGTTCGGCTCCCAGGTACAGCAGACTTTCATCCCTTGGACCCGGGTTGAGATGCATGTTCATATTCATTTTGAGATGAGTTTGAAGTTGGTGTTTGAAGTGGTTTGAGATGATGTTGAAGAAAGTGGGTGTTTGAAGTTGGTGTTTGAAGTTGGTGTTTGAAGTGGCCTCATCATAATTATATAGTGATGAGGATGATGAAGTAGGTGGGTGTTTGAAGTGGTTTATAAATTATAAGGCTTAAAAATAATAAATGATGAATCTACTTTTGCTTTAAACTTGTAAGGCTTAAAAATAAATATACTTTTGCTTAAATTATAATAAAAATAAATATACTTTTACTTTAATAAAAATAAATTATAATAAAAATAAATATACCCTTAAAGTCTATAAATACCCATCAAACAACCCTTCAAACAACGAATTCTCATTATCAACTACAAAAAATGGAAAATAACGAATTCTCATAACGAGATGGACGCCAGCTATGCTGACGAAAGGACGGGTCGTAAGTGTTCCGGTTGTAAAAGAACGGGTCGCAGGGTCAACAAATGTCCATACCGACAAAATAATTAATTGTATTTTATTATCATGTGCCTGAGTATATGTTTGTTGTAATTTTAATGTTTTATTAATTTATAATGTCAATCACGTGTTTTTATTTTTTAGTAGACTTAGTGGTATTTACATATTAATTATTGTTTTAAGTTTTAATAAGTAACATAAATATATACTAAATATATACTAAATATATACTAAATAATTACTAAGGTAATATTAAAATTTTTTATTAATTTTAAATTTTACTAAGTAAAAAATTAAAAAAATTTTTATTAATTTTAAATTTTATTAAGTAAAAAATTTTATAGTAGCATTAAAAACGGGTTCGATACTGGTCGGCTTCCCAATTTTTTTTTAAGTGTAATCCGCCATTACTATATATTAACAAATGGAACCATATTATAAACGGGTTAGATACTCAGCTTAACTGGCTGGGTGCACGCATTATCACAGAAATGACCTGGGTTCGATACTCGCCGGCTCCCCAATTTTTTTTAAGCGTAATCCGCCAATACTAATAGCGGATTAGGACAAAATTTTTTTTTAAAGCTTAATCCGCTATTAGAAATAACGGATTAGGAGAATTTTTTTTAAGTCTTAAGCGTAATCCGCCAATACTAATAACGGATTAGGACAAAATTTTTTTAGCTTAATCCGCTATTAGAAATAGCGGATTAGGAGAAATTTCTTTTTAAGTCTTATCCGCTTGTAGTAATAGCGGATTAGGTGTTTTTTTGTCGTTAAAAGTTAACAGGAGTTAACCATGGTTAATGTTTTTCCTAATCCGCTATTTTTAATAGCGGATTATGTACAAGTTTAAAAAAATTTCTGTGTTGTCAGTAGTGTCAGAATACTTTCTAAAATTTTCATCCTAATCCGCTTTTGCTATAAGCGGATATACCGATATCCTTTTTTTTACTTCCCCAATAACCAAATTTATTTTATAATATATACCATTTTTTAAAAAAATCTTAAATTAACGCGAGGTGTTAAACTTGGATTTGAACATGTGTCGTTGAAAATACGCGAGGTGTTTGTTATATATTGGTGCGATCACCCTGAAAATATTTATGTTATTTTAGTCTTTTCGTATTAATATTCTAAAGCATATCATAAAATATATTTTTCTCAATGGTAAAAAAAAGTAGGTCAATATCATACAATAGATAACTTTCAAAAAAAAAGTATCATACATTAGATTAGCTCGACAAAAGAAAGCAGTTCATAACAAAGAGTCATAGATAACAGAGTGATTTCCAAAAATAGCGTGATTTATAGTGAAGCTTCTAATGTCTCAAGGTTCGACCGACGTGTTCAACAAACCTACAACGAGTGATTTCGATCTCTCAATCAGAAATATTTCATATTAATCCTTTGTCATCCTCTAAAATCCCAATCCCGTTAATAGTTATTATTCTTATTGATTGTATAATTTTTGTTATTAATTCTTATTATGGTTTATTTGCTACGGATAAAGAGTTATTGACATACACGTTCTTAAAGTAAAACTTTCAGTCTTTAATATGAGACTTTACAGATTGATTAAATGGAATCAAAGATTTAATGATTTACTTTAAATAATTGAAAGCTACTACTTATAAGGAATTACATATTCATAAGCTATTGTCCAACTAATTTCATTTGTTTAATCAAATCTTTGACATATTTACTAATCTTTATTTACCTAATTATATTATATTAAATTAATCAGTTTAATTCTCATCAAGTCACTTACTTTTTACGGTTTTATTATTTGGTTTTTATTTCTATTTAAGGTGCTTTAACAGAAGTTATAGTTTTGTTAAAATAGCATCGTTCAATTGTGAAGTAATTTAATTATGACTTCTTGCACTATAACTTAATTATTTTGTGGTGGAGACTATGAATTTATTGAACACAATTTACATGAAATGTAATAGTAAGCAGTATATTTATTTATTTATTTATTTATTTATTTATTTATTTATTATTATTAAATCAAAATTATTGGACCATGAAGGTTTTAAAAAAAAACCAATAAGGTCCATGAAAAACCCATAAAAATCATTTACAACGCACTTACGTCTTTGCCTATGTTTCGTCTTATTACTTATATCAGATGAACTAATATCTAACACAATAAACAGTTTAAATGATTAAAGTAATGGTTCAACTTTCACTTTAAGCCAAAATTACTTAGCGTTGGAAAGCGTTAACTAGAAGATCTAAGGGTGACTACTTTATGAAGGAGATGACGAACGGGAGACGAAGAGTTTTTTCGACGGAAGATGATCGGAATTCGACTGGAGGAAGACAAAGAAAGGTGGATGATGATGGAGCCTGGGAAACAGTACAGAACCGGAGAAGAGGAAAAGGAAGCATGGATAAGAATATAGTCACGATATTCATATCCAACCTACCTGAAGAATGCTCGAGCAAAGAGTTATGGATGGCCTGTAAAGATTTTGGGAAGCTTGTGGATGCATTCATTCCGACAAGAAAAGCAACAAAGGAAGGAGAAAGATTTGGTTTTGCAAGATTCGCCAATGTCAAGAATTTGAAATCACTTCTGGAAGATCTTAATAAGATGAAAGTAGGAAATTCTATTGCCAAAGCAAACCCTGCTAAGTTTGATAGGTGTGGAAACAAAATTGATTATACGACTCTTGAAAAGGAATCTGTTGCTCGACAGCATTCGTATGCTAGTACGCAAAGGAATGTCGGGGAAGGACGGCTACAAATCATGTCTCTTATAAAGCGGCCCTAGTAAACAAGTGTCCAGAAATTCCCATTTTAAAGGCATCGGAACAAATGAAGGTATGGAAGGGATTGTCGTTGGTTGGTGAGGTGATAGACGGTGCAACATTGCATAATCTGGAGGAATGTATGAAAGGAGTGTGCAATGTCAACTTTGGTCTGCGATATCTATGGGGAAGGAAGATACTTTTATCCTTCAAGTCTTCGGTAGAAGCAAAAACATTCCTACATGATCATTCGCAAGAATGGGAAAAGTTATTCTCCTCACTAGTGCTATGGGATGGGCAAGATATACGATATGAACGATTGGCATGGATTAATATTAGGGGGGTGCCAATTCATCTTTGGGCATCCGATACTTTTAATTGTATTGCAGAATCTGTGGGGAAGGTCTTATTTCCATCTTCCGCCTCGGCCATGGATGGTAGTTTAGCAGAAGAACAAGTAGGTATTATTGTTTTGGGGATGAGTAATATAATTATGAATATTAATATTATCAGTTCAGGGGTGTCATATCCAATATATATTTCGGAAGTCAATCGGAATTGGACGCCGGACTTTCTAATAGACCAACCCATAGATAATGCATCGGAGAAGAAGCAGGGTGACGAAGAAGCATGTTCAAAAATGGATCACACACAGGTATCCAAACAGTCAGGGGTCAACCTATCGAACACCCACGTGCATGGGAAAACTTACTCGGAAGGTGTGTTAGAACCTGCATGCGTAGACCTTGAAAAACAAAACGACGAGGAGCATGGGGAGGCATGCAATGATAATATGGGCTCATTTGAAGTTGATATGGGCCAGGATTCTCAAAGGGCAGATGATATCCAACCCACAAATGATTCGGGCCCAAATAATGTTCAAGAAGTATTGGGCTCTGACCCTTTTGGTTTACACGAGTTAATTTTTAATATGGGCCTGCAGCCCAACAGGAAAAGGAAGCTAAACTCCCCCAGACAGAAGATATCAAACAAAAATAACATATCTAAGACCAGAGATTATGTGGGTATCAAACGAAGAAGGAGACGGTGCAACAAAAGTAATCCGGTACTTGTCGAAACGGTGAATGAAATCAGTGAACGCATGGGGAACGATGATTATTCGGAGATGGTGGGTGTGGACCTTAATCACTCCCCCGAAAACAGCCAAGGGCCTGTGAAATCTACGACAGAAGGCACGGATTCTATGCCCGAAATAGATCGAACGGCTGGGGAGAAACAATACAATCGAGAAGTTGAACAAGAGATAGAAAGTACGATGCAAGTAGGTTTGATGGTGGGTGTGGATCTCACAAATTACAAACAGAAGGTTCAAAGCATGATAGTGGAGGAGGGGGTTACAAATGTATGCTAATGGATTTTATGTCAATTAACATTCGGGGGCTCGGAGATTCAAAAAAAGGTACGTGGTTAAAAGACTTACTGGGTAAACACCATCCCTCCTTTCTTTGTGTACAAGAATCCATGCTTAATGAATCTTGTAAAATCCCTGTGAAAACAATTTGGGGGCGCAAATCTGTTAATTTTGAATGGGTGGAAGCAAATGGGAGATCAGGGGGGTTAATTTCCTTTTGGGATCCATCTCTATTTTGCTGTTGTGATGTGATCAAAGATAGGAACTTCTTGATTGTTAAAGGACAACTAAAGGGTTCGGGGGAGACCATTAATATTGCTAATGTATATGGGCCGCAAGAATTAAATCGGAAGAAGGAACTGTGGGCGAAATTGCTAACGATAAGAGATGGCACAGAAGGAATGTGGATTCTAATTGGTGATTTTAACGAGGTCAGGTACCCTTCCGATCGTATGAATTCGGATTTTCATCAACTAGGGGCTAACGCCTTTAATGAGTTTATTTTTGAGGCGGGGTTACATGAATATAATATGGGGGGTAGCAAATTTACATATATGAACTGCAATGGGTCCAAGGCAAGTAAAATAGATAGAATGTTGGTTTGTGATATGTTTAAAAATAAATGGCCTGGTGCAGTGTTGTTTGCTTGGCCGAGAAAACTATCGGATCACAGTCCGATATCTCTAAAAACTTCTATGGTGGACTTTGGACCGAAACCATTTAAATTTTTCTCTTCCTGGCTGGACAAAGAGGGATTTAATGAGATAGTTTATAATGCTTGGAACACCCCGGTGGTTGCATATAGAGCGGACGCGAGGTTGGCGGCCAAACTTAAAAATATTAAATTGGCTATCAAAGCTTGGAACTTGGCCTTAAAAAATCAAGAAAACAGCAAGTTGTGTGGGATGGAGGACAAGATAAAGGATTTGGAAGATAAGGCAGAACAGGGGGGTCTATCCGAGAATGAAGGGAAAGAACTTCTGGATCATAGAAAACTTCTAATTGATATGGAGAACACAAGAATGAAAGATATGAAGCAAAAGGCGAGAGCCAAATGGATTCTAGAGGGTGATGAGAACACTTCTTTCTTTCATGGGATATTTAACTCAAGATTGTCCCATAATCGGATCAATGGGTTGATTATAAATGGTGTTTGGTGTACAAATCCAATGGATATTAAAAAAGAGGCTAGATGTTTTTTTGAAAGTCGGTTTCAAGAAAAGTGTTCCTCTAGACCATTTTTGGATTGCCAAGGAATAAAGACATTATCTGAAAATGATGCCGAGGCCCTTGTTACTCCATTCTCTCTGACGGAGATTAAACAAGCGGTATGGGATTGTGGTGGGGAGAAGGCTCCGGGTCCGGATGGCTTCAACATCACTTTCATTAAACATTTTTGGGATCTTTTGCATAAAGACTTTGAAAACATTTTTCAGGAGTTTTTCCTGTCGGGCTCTATTAGTGATTCTTGCTGTTCTTCCTTTATCGCATTAATCCCTAAAGTAAAGGACCCAAATGGATTGGATGAGTTTCGACCGATCTCTCTTATTGGATGTATATCCAAGGTTATTTCGAAGGTTCTAGCTAACCGAATCAAAAGAGTCTTGGACTCGGTTATATCGGTAACTCAATCGGGGTTCATGGCTAATCGGTCCATTCTTGATGGGCCGCTAATGGTTAACGAAACTATTTCGTGGCTGAAAAAGTTGAATAAGCAGGCTATGATATTCAAAATTGATTTTAATAAAGCTTTCGATTCACTGTCGTGGGATTTTCTGGACTCGGTTCTTGAACAACTTCACTTTCCGGCTAAATGGAGGCTATGGACTAGGGGTGTTTTAAGTTCGGCTAAAGCTTCTATACTCATAAATGGTTCTCCGACCAAGGAATTCAGATATACACGTGGTGTTCGACAGGGGGACCCTCTTTCACCCTTCATATTTTTGATAGCAATGGAATCTCTAAACTGGATGTTCAACCGGGCCATTAAAATGGGTGTGTTTAGGGGAATACAACTTCCTAATGGGGGCCCGAATATTTCACATTTTCTTTTTGCGGATGATGCTATTGTATTGGGGGAATGGTCCAAAAATAATATTAAAATCTTAAGAGAATAATGAGGATATTTTATTTGGTGTCGGGGCTGGAAATAAACAATAAGAAGTGCAGTTTAGTTGGGATAAATGTAGAGCAGGAGGAGGCACAAGGAATGGTGGCTACAGTGGGATTCACTAGGGGCACTTTACCCTTCAAATACCTGGGATTGACGGTGGGAGCAAACATGAACAGGAGAAAAAATTGGGAACCGGTAATAGACACATTTCGGTCACGCCTTTCTATTTGGAAGGCTAGGCATTTGTCGTTTGGGGGAAGGCTAATACTAGTTCAATCTGTTCTTGATAGCTTGCCGGTCTACTATTTTTCACTATTCAAAGCCCCAGAGACAATCATCAATGAATTGGATAAAATTAGGAGAAGTTTTCTATGGGGTGGAGGCGAAAACCAAAGGAAAATTAATTGGGTAGCCTGGGACAAAGTATGCAAACGGAAACAAGATGGGGGTCTTGGTGTTGGGTCACTAAAAGATTTAAACTTGGGGCTGCTTACTAAATGGAGATGGAGGTTTCTAAATAATACGAATGGATTATGGAGGGAAGTGATCATGGCATTGCACCACAACCCAAAAAAACCGAGTCTTATACCATGGAAATCCCAGCTTCCGGGAACATGGAATAACATTGTAAAGATAGAAAATCATTTGCTGAAATATAACATTAATATACTCGATCTTATTGTATGGGATGTTACCCGTTGGTGTTGGAAGGGCGACTCAAATGGGATCTTCTCGGTGGGTTCGCTGAGAAGGCTGTTGTATAACGCTAGAGTGACAAAGGAGCCTGCAATGGAGTGGTGTAAATGGGTTCCAGCAAAAGTCAATATTCACGCGTGGAGAGCTAGCCTAGATAGGCTTCCTACTTGTAAAGCATTGGTCGTCCGTGGTGTTCCAATTCACTCCATTCTTTGTCCTTTATGCGGGGAATATGAGGAATCTGCTGATCATCTATTTATTTCGTGCAAATTTGCGGACATGGTGTGGTCATTCGTCGCATCTTGGTGCAAGACGCCCCCAATATTCGCCTTCTCGATAACGGATGTGCTTAACTTGCACTGTTTTTCGATGGTGGCAGAAAGAAATAGAAGGGCTTTTCATGCTATAGTTCTTGCTGCAATATGGTGCATTTGGTTGAGTAGAAACGAAGTATTATTTCATGATCGGGAGCCTTCTCTTAACAGGTTGTTAATCAATATTAAGTTCACCAGCTTTTTATGGGTTAAGGGTAGATCAACTTACAGGAACCTCAATTGGAATGATTGGTGTTACTTTAGGCTAGAGCCTCAAGAGGAATGATGGGGGATCAAAAATGTAGCTTTTATTTTCTTTTGATTGTACTTGTATCTTATTTTCTATCTCCTGGATAGAGTGTTAATAAAATTTCTTTGCCTTTCAAAAAAAAAAACACAATAAACGTATTATATATAATGAGTTGACGTATTTAACATAATGATCTGACGTATTTAACATAATGATCAAAATATCATCACTTTAAAATAATAGAATGACACATGTCAAACCCACAATGCTTCATAAAATGTATTAATTAAATACACTTTTTGATATAAGTATGATTGTACCCTAACTTATCCATTTCTTTTTCCCCTTCCCTCAAATAATTTTATGATTTGTCGATAAGTTGTCTTCAATCTATTGTTTTTTATTAACCAATTTTAGCCTGTCAATATGAGGTGTTTACAAGATACTACCAACTTCCATGATTATCCATACAGTATATTAAATCTAACCTATTGCATTCAAATCTGATAAGGTAACTAATAAATAAACCTAATGATGGATAAATTAACAATAATAATAAAATAAACCTAATAATTTAACCTATCGTTATCGAGTCGGGGATCTCTTTTGGAAACGATCTATCTATCTCTCTAGATAAAGGAAAGATTCGCCACCATCAACCCCTCCCAGACCCTGCTTTTGAGTGGGATATACTGGGTATGTTTGTTGGTTGTTTAATAAAATAAAACCCATAACGGTTATTAATCAATGTATTCATCATACGATTCTTTTGTACTTTTTGCATTTTAAATCTAACTGCATCCCTAATCTCATAAGTTATATATGATTTAAGATTTAAGATTATCACTAATATTATTTAGTAAGTTTAAGAAATTGATACACAAAACCATATTGCTGAAAAATGGGAAGCATGATATATAGATTTGTTAAAGTGAAACAAAGAACCGAGTCGATCATACTTGATATTTTTATACAAAGAAAAAAACCTCAAAATCAACTAGACATTTTACAAGATAATATTTTCTAAAAACTTAATTAAAATGATATATATGTCCAAAATGAGAAGTGGTAAATCAATTAATTAGAAGTAAAAAAAGCATTTTTACTTGTTGTAAGGAGATATGCTTAACAAATCAAACACGAGTCTTTCTTCACTTTGTTTAAGCCAAAACACATTCATTTGAATCGTATTCTATTAGTGATTAAAAGTTTTAGAAATAGTATCCCGACCTGGTCCAATCAACATATTATTTTAGAGAGAAAGGACACAGACTATATTTGCTAGATGTAGGATCAATCTGATCGTGACATTGATTATCAGGTCTCTCGTGACATTGATTATCAGGTCTCTGATCGATTTTCGGGTCCTAATATACAGACACATCATATTATAAATCGACACCTCCTCTATACGCCTCGTATGACACTATAGGCGGCGTATGATGTCCAAAACATTGAAAACGAGGAAAATTCGGGGGGAGGGGGTATCAGAGGGCTATACAACACGTACAGTAATTTATAAAGCTATACGACTCTATTATACGACGTGTACAGAGCTATACAACACATATAGTAAATTAAGGTATTGATTTATAATTTTAAGGTACAGAGCTATGTTAACGAGTCGGGGGTCTCTTCGGAAGCAGTCTCTCTATCTTTCTAGATAGAGGAAAGACATGCCACCATATACCCCTCCCAGACCCCGCTCTCCAGCGGGATACACTGGGTATGTTTGTTTGTTTGTTTGTTTGTTTGTATTCTCTCTCATGTCTCTGTTTAAACAACTATAATTTCCACACTAATGAATGGCTTTATGTCATGGATTTTTAGGCTTAGGCCTAGGGCCTCCAAATTATTATTGTTTCTATTTAAAATTAAAAAAACAAACATATGTACATAGTTCAATTTAGTTTTTTTTAATCTTCGATTTTAAAATTTTATGATCTTAGTTTAATCCTAAATTAACAAAAAGATTTTTAGCTACTTTTTTTATATATTTAGTCAAATTCTACCTTAACAAACTGTTTTTTCCCCTCATTTAAAGCAGGGCCGACCCAACAGCATTGGGGCCCAATGCTAGGGCTTTAGGCCTCCCAGCAACATAGGGCCTCCAATTTTAGCTATCCGACCCCTAGTGTTCATCTGCGAGTAGTTTCCCAATTCCCACAGCCATCGATGTTTCCCAATTCCCACAGCCATCGATGTTTCCCTAGTGTTCATCTGCGACGTTTCCCAATCACGGACGGCTTTTCCACTGACTGTCGAGATCATCAAGCGACACAGCTTCAAGCCTTCAAGTATGGATTCTCTGCGACTGCGAGTAGTTCTGTTCTTCTGTGCGATTCCGAGCCCTTGTGCGATTCCGAGCCCTAGTGCGATTCCGAGCCCTAGTGCGATTCCGAGCCCTAGTGCGATTCCGAGCCCTAGTGTTCATCTGCGAGTAGTTCTGTTCATCGACTGCGAGTGCCGACTGCCGAGTAGTTCTGTTCGACTGTTCATCACTTCATCTGTTCATCACGGTTCATCACTTCATCTGCGAGTGCGATTCCGAGACCTAGTGTTCATCTGCGAGTGGTAAGCTTCTACTTTTCTTGGTGTAAAAATAAGTCAATAACTGAACTTCCCTTTTGCCCTAGGACAGGTTCCCCTTCTGCCCGAGTTTCAGATTTCAATTCGAGTGCCCTTCAATTCAAGTTTCTGATTTCAAACTGATCCATTCATGAGGTTAGTTTTCTACTTCTTTTTGTTTCTTATTGATTGGTTCATTGGTTGCTTAGTTGCTTAGAATCTGGTTCATTGGTTGCCTAGAATCTGGTTCATTGGTTGCTTATAATCTGGTTCTTTGGTTGCTTAGAATCTGGTTGGCTGGTTCATTGGTTGCTTATAATCTGGTTCTTTGGTTGCTTAGAATATAATTAGTGTACACTACATACTATAACTAGGAAGTTATAACTTGGTTCATTGGTTGCTTAGAAGTTAGAATTTAATCAATTTGTTGTAAGTTATTTAATGTAAATCAATGTACAAGTAAGTTAGCAAATGAAGGTAGTAACGATTGGAGAAATTTTTATTCTAAACTAAAAGAACATGAAAGAAGTAATATACATATTATGAATATGAGAACATGGATGGATCTAGAGATAAGATTGACAAAAAATAAGACAATTGATAAAAATATTCAAGATCAAATAAATAAAGATAAGGAACATTGGAAAAATGTACTAAAAATGATCCTACACAGTGATGAAAATTTTTAACTCCGTCAATTGTAAACTTGTTAGTTTATTTTTGCCGGTCCCAAGCCTGGATGAAGGAGGAGGGTTTATATAAATAATCTTTTGAGGGCCTCATATTTTTTGTTCGCTTTGCGCCTCCAAAAACGTTAAACCGGCCCTGATTTAAAGTTATAGATTCGTCACTATTTATAACGATTAGATTTAACATGCACATGGTTTTCTACCGCATCACTTCTTCTCCTATCATGATCCTTGAACCTCATCTACATCCTTTTCCCCTCAATATTTACAATAAGGCAATAAAATTACATTTTTTTATATAAAACGACTAACTAAACACCTTTTAATCCTAATTTAAATATATACATTTTGAACTATCATGCGACTTGAATCCTTAATAATTTAGGAAAGGAAGTATTTTCAATACACATTAATTGATATTGCTAGGCCATAGACCCTACGGTAATAATCGACTACATGACTAATGTTAAGACGTTTTATTGTTATGGGTGATGTGGTGGTAAGTTGCCAATGACAATTCTTTATGTTTTTAAGGGACGCAGATGCTATATGTGTGTGTATGCGTGTGTGTATGATTGATGGTATATATTTTCTTACTCTGAGATTTTAAACATAAATGATTAGACTTAATCTGAGATTTTAAACATAAATGATTAGACTGATATCGTGATATAGTTTTTCATATATATATATATATATATATATATATATATATATATATATATATATATATATATATATATATATATAAAGGAGGGATCAAATGAAAACCAAGTTTATAAATGAAAACCGTGAAAACCATATCCAACCAATCAGAAAATTTTAACTTTTTTTCCATTAATTTAATCAAAAGGGTTTTTTTGTAATTTTGGCTAAATCTTATTTTAGAAACACTCAATCAATTCAATGTTTTACGTTTTTTTCTCTAACTGATTTTTTTTTCTTAATTCTGCATCAAAATTGATTTCTTCATTATCATCTTCAACCTTCAATTTCTTCAATTTCACATACATTTTTTTTGATAAAGGGACTAGCCATTTTATTTGGGGAAAATGGCTGGAGGTGGATATAGGAAGGAGGATTCTGTAGCGATTAGCAGTATGAATGTTTTTGCTGCACTTGGAAGCTTGAAGAAGAAGAAGAAGTCGGATAAAGGGGGTAGTTCGAAAAAGGGGCAAGATAAGGAGCGTGACGGGGAGAAGGAGCAGGTTTTTTGGGCTCCGGCGCCCTTGACGGTGAAATCGTGGGCGGATGTGGAATCTTCTTGTATATCATCATTTTGATTCTATAAGTATTCTATAAGTATTCTGTCTAGTTTTTCAGCTGTTTCCAGTTTTATATGAAACCCTATAGGAATTAGAAAAGGGGTTTTGTTTTCTTGTTTATAGTTTATCTTTTAGAGCTGTTTTTGGGTTTGTTTAAGGGTAAGAATGGAGGATTGTGATCAGAGTAAGGTGTTTGTTGGTGGGATTTCGTGGGAGACTACAGAAGATGTGTTGAGAGACCATTTCAGAAGCTATGGAACCGTTGTGGGTTCGGTGATTGCTAAAGACCGAACCACTGGTAGCCCTCGTGGGTTCGCTTTTGTTTCTTTCTCAGATGCATCAGCTCTTGATAAAGTTCTTGTTGACACTCACAACATTCTCGGCAGAACGGTTCGTTTTTCCTTCGATTACTCGTTAATTGCCTTAATGTTTTCTTTCTTGATTGAATTGTGTTGATTGATGACTTTGTTTCATGTTAAATCATCGTACTTGCTGTTTTGGTTGTCTTTTGAGTGTTACATTAGTTGTTTTTGTAGTGAAATCTACGCGGTTATTCTGACTTTCGCTCTGTAAATGGCTATTACTACCTAGAGGATCGGATAATTGTGTTTACGGGATATAGTTTGGTAAATCTACAGTTATAGTTGTTTTTGAAGTTTAAGTTTAGGTGGTTTTTGGGCTTTTGGTATGAAAATGATTAAAGAAACCGATAATTGGGTGATTAAAGTTTGATAATTTACAATTATTTGATTTTCTAGTGCTATATGAATTGCTTTTTAAAGTAAAATTTAGGTGGTTGTTCTGCTTCTGGTTTGAAAATGATTGTTACTAGACAAACCAGTTTTGTTTAATGCTGATTTTTACATGTTTTCCCAAATCTGGCACTTATTAATCAGAAACGACAAATCTACGACCACTTTTAACCCGCAATAAATCAGTTTTAATGCACATATAGGTTAAATTTGACTTCTTTTTCGGAGTTGCTGGTTGTGTTACAAAAAGGTCAAAAGAAAACATAGATTGCCGAAATGAGTGGTTTTGAACATATTACTTATATATATGGATCTTTATTGAGTTATCAACAAAAAAATGTGAGTCAATTTCACATTTGAAAGTGCTAAAGAAGGTTCAATTTGACTTCTTTTCAAGCAAATGGTTTTGTTGACTTTTACATTGCTTTTGTTGTTAATGTTTTATGAAAGTGTCAAATGAAAACGATAGATTGCAAGAACGAGTGGTTTTGAACAAACTAGGTAAATCTTCGTTCTTTTTTGTCCAAAACCACTCATTTTTAAAAATATAGTATTTTTCTTGCATTTTTTTAATAATTATGCTTTTCTAGCAACAAAGAAGTCAAAGTGCAGTGATTTAAAAAGTCATAAGGTCATTCTAAGAAATTTTCAAAATTGCATACTCAAATTTAGAAATCCACTTACCCTTTGATGATAAAAAGGTAGATTTGATAGTACAGGTTAACCAGATGTTTTCCTTGAATCTAATTGAATTGAAATATGTCAAGATTTGTTCCAAATATGATAGACGGTATGACACCGATGTCATGAGGTGGCAAAGGGATAGGTGATGAGTCCATAGCTGTTTGTCAATAGCGAATAGCGGTAAATAGCGACAAACCACCTATATGCTACATAGCGAATAGCGGTAAATCGTGCTCGCTGTTTCGTGTTTAGCGATAAGGTAGTAGAAACTTTAAGAAATGTTTTACATTCAATAAATAACATGTTTAGCTATTAAGTAGTAGAAAATTTAAGCAAACACCACCAAATTAGTTAAAATACTCTATTTGGGTCGATTTATAGTTATAAAAAAATTTTTTAAAAAAAAAGAAAAATTGCTACTGGTCGCTATTCACAAATAGCGACACCTTGTCTATACGCTATGGCTATAGCCGCTATTGACAAAAGGGGATGGGTCAAGCCATAACTTTTATGGATTGTAACGATTGAATTGAAATACTAATTGTTCAATTTTTTGATTTGTTTATATCTTTTAATGTGTGAAATTTGGATACATAAAGTATGCATTGTTTCAATTTAACAACCTTTTCTGGAATAAACTGATTTAGAAGGTTTTATGCTTCAAAAAATACATCGTAGGGGGTCTTTTGACCCGTTTCCTTTACAACTAATGCATTCAACTTTTCTTGTTTGACCCTTTAGAGATAAAGTATAACCTGAATCAACCCATTCATGAGTTAATGGGTCGAAATTGTGACCTCTAGCTATGAATTGTCTTGACTGAGATAGTCAAACCTTACCATGTGTTATGATATGAAATAATCAACATTTCAACATACATTTATTATCTTTATGTTCATGATTCGAGCTACATATTTGACGGATTTTTTATAGGTGGAAGTGAAAAAAGCGGTACCGAGAAGTGAACAGTAGTGCTTGCTGACATGTCACTTGTATTTTCCCATCATTTGTAACCTGATTTTACGATATGGTTCTAACAAAAATATGTATAACTCATTGTGTATTTATTGAATTTTACATATGTACTTTAGTTTTTAGATTTTGGTATTTTTTAACTGTTACGTATATGTACCTTAGTATTAGTTGTTGATGAATGATTTACGTATGTTTATTAACTGTTACATATATGTACCAAAGCTTCTTTAGCATATAATCAAAATCCTAATCGCACCATTACACAAACAAAGACTTATTAACTGTTACATATATGTACCAAAGCTTCTTTAGCATATTAACTGTTACATATATGTACCAAAGCTTCTTTAGCATATTAACTGTTACATATATGTACCAAAGCTTCTTTAGCATATTAACTGTTACATATATGTACCAAAGCTTCTTTAGCATATTAACTGTTACATATATGTACCAAAGTTTCTTTAGCATATTAACTGTTACGTATCATTTAAGTTTTAAAACATTTTAATATTTTGTATAAAAAATTAGGAGATTAAAACATTATCTTAAAAAAGAGGATTAGGAGAGAAGAGGGAGAAGTAAAAAATTATGAAAGTAAAGATTAATTAAGAGAGAGGAAAGAGAAACGAAAATTATAGAAAATTAAATAGATTTATTTTTTGTTTTTCCTAAAATGCCCTTTTTGTATTAAAACTTGTCTTAAAAACTTCACAAGAATTACAATCATGCCACTAGTAATTAATGACCATTGATCTACATAATCAATGGTTAAGATTTAGTTTGCAAGGTTTTCATTTATAACTAGGTTTTCATTGGATCCTCCCCCTATATATATATATATATATATATATATATATATATATATATATATATATATATATATATATATATATATATATAGGTAGAGGTTCAACTAAGAATAATTAGTTGCTTAAGTTGCCTAAGAAGGAATAAGAGGATTACATGTGGCACTCTTCAAATTAGGGTTAAAGGGGCATTATGGTCCTAAAACACTCATTAGTCCCTGAAGCTTTATCAAAATGCAGCACAAACTTCTCCATCTCTTTCACCTGAAGCTTTTGTTCCATCTTCTGTCTCATCACGATTCTACCTTCAACAATTTCAACATCCCACAATATCCAATCGTGATGTCGTGAAGGAATATCCAATCGTGTCCTCCCTGTTTCTTTCTCACACTCTTTACACCACGACTCCATTGAGGCATTGATGTTCTTCAGCTTCCTTTTGCTTCTCTATTACGCACTGTAATCATCAATCCACCATCATAATCTGTAGATCTGGATAATAACTGATTCGTCTCTGTTACAGAGATCGAACTGGTAATTGTGGTGTTGATTTTGATACTTAGTTGTTTGTAGAACTGTAGAGGTGGTTGATTTGTACTGATGGCGGTGGGGGATGCCGGAAGCTACGGTGTTCTGCACGGGAAGTACGAGCTCGGCCGGCAGCTAGGGCACGGAACGTTCGCGAAGGTGTGTCACGCACGCAACCTGCACACCGGTCGCAACGTTGCGATGAAGGTTGTTGCGAAGGAGAAGGTGATTAAGGCCGGAATGATGGAGCAGCTCAAGCGAATATATGGGGCATTTTTACAGATTCAAAAAGCTGCGTTCATGTATGATTAAGCAAAATATGGGGCATTTTTGTCTTCTGAAAATTGAAATATGTGTAGGTTCTGAATGTTAATGGAGTTACAGGAGGTTTCAATTTCCAGGTAAAACCTAATTAAAGCAAGATGATTTTATGAAATACAGCACAATGTGCTGTTTTATAAAATACAGCACAGCCTTATGCTGTTTTATGAAATACAGCACAGGCTTGTGCTGTTTTATGAAATACAGCACAGCCTTGTGCTGTTTTATGAAATACAGCACAGCCTTGTGCTGTTTTATGAAATACAGCACAGCCTTTGTGCTGTTTTATGAAATACAGCACGACCTTGTGCTGTTTTATGAAATACAGCACAGCCTTGTGCTGTTTTATGAAATACAGCACAGCCTTGTGCTGTTTTATGAAATGCAGCACAGCCTTGTGCTGTTTTATGAAATGCAGCACAGCCTTGTGCTGTTTTATGAAATACAGCACAGCCTTGTGCTGTTTTATGAAATACAGCACAGCCTTGTGCTGTTTTATAAAATGCAGCACAGCCTTGTGTTGTTTTATGAAATACAGCACAGCCTTGTGCTGTTTTATAAAATGCAGCACAGCCTTTTTGCTGTTTTATGAAATACAGCACAGCCTTGTGCTGTTTTATGAAATGCAGCACAAAAACGTTAAAAATGTAGCACAACGTCACATAATTTTATTTTTTTTTAAAAAAACTATAGTAATACTATACTCAAATTAAAGAGAAAAAAATACTTGATTTTATGGTGTAATTTATTTAAAAAAATAATGTCGTATGAAAAAGTTATTAGCATTTAAAAAAATAGGGGGGAAATTTTAAAAAGTCAACAATTGTGGGTAATGTAATAAAATACCCAAATTACCCTTGATTAAATATTTTTTCTACACTTTGATCTTAGCCCTTAATTAGATAATTAGAAGGCTAAGATTATTTCTTAGCATACTTAGGCAAAAATTAATTTGTAGGGGAACCTCCCTCTATATATATATATATATAGGGTTAGGTTCATTGCAGAACTCCCTTTAAAATGAGAACTTGTAAAACTAATATTAACCACTGATTTTATGGATTAATGGTTGTGATTAAATTGGGTAGAAAGTATAAATTAATACTACATTTAATCTATCTAATTAATGCAAAAGGATAGTACAAGAAATGCAAATGTGTAAATTAAGTAACTTCTAAAAACTCTCTTTTAATTAAACCATTAGTTTTTGATTCTCGATTTAGTATCTCAAAATATAAAATACCTCAACATTTATAATCTTATGCAAAATTAAAATCCAACCATTAGCTTATATAATCGTGCAATTAAAGTGCAGGAGATAAAGAAACATAATAGGAACCCACCATTTTGAGGAGAATTGAAGGTAAATTTTACTGACAAATATGTTGTGTTTGAGTTGTTGAGTGTGTATTGGGTGTTTAAAGCATCCATGTGTATGTTTGAGTTGTTGAGTGTGTATTAGATTTACGCATGATTAAAGTGTAGAATTGTTGACGTTTCTCCAAATTATTTTATTAATAAAACAAAAACTAAATTATTCACTAAGAACATGTTTGTAGTATGTTTTACATACACTAATTAACTATGTTAATTTCAAGTTATCAAATATATTTGAGGAATCAGGACAAGGCTCACTATTCACATTTTGAAAATATAGTATATGTGTTTTGTATAAATACAAATGCTGGTAGCAAAGTGAGTAAAAAGAAACACCTTATTGCAAAAAAGTTATTTATTATTACTTGCGAATGCACATATGTATCATTTATATATGTTTTTAAAGTTATTATTAAAGTTTTAATCTTGATTCAATATTTCTTGTTATGAAATATATGTTGTTTACATATATGTAAAAATACATAATACATAATATTCTTTGGGTTTAGATATATGCATCATGGGTTTAATACGTGTTATATTATGTTTATTTTTTGTTTACACATATGTAAAATCTATGTATTATTCTATTAGTTTACATATATATTCATTCTGTTAGAATACATATATGTAAATAATAATAACTAGGAGTATTTCAACACGCGCGTTGCGCGAGTATTCGACGTGACGAGGCATAGGCATGATACTAAAGAACTCGGCATTTACAAATACGACTGGTGCAACACTTGCAACTATTCATGAACTTACAAATTTCATATTACAAGGAAAATAATACATCTTGATTGATTGGAGTCATTTAGTTTCAGTTTTGGTTAGGATAAATACCTGTCGATAATAGGTAGGTGGAATTCCAGAGGAAAAAGGTCACTTGCTTATAGTAGAAGACAAGTAGAAATTCCAAAATATAGAGTTCATGGACATGAAAGCAACACGCGCTTGAAGAGGAATCGCCCTGTAACATATGCCAAACCAGCTTATTATATCTAAATAAAAGAAAACAGATAGCTTAAAAGAAAGATGATACTTAAAGTATGTCATTATGTCATTATTAAATAAAACCTCTTCAATTTGTTCAAAATGTAAGATTATTAGTGAAGTAATATAACTTTTGTAATCATATTTGACACAGCACTTATTTATTATGAACTTTATTCTTTTCTGAAGAAGAAAAAAAACATTCTGACCCATTACTCAACTCACCCAAAGATTACACACTGATCAGTTACTCAACCCTCAAACCCAGTCACCTCTATTTAAATTAGTCCAAAGTTACAAACTATCACCACAAATGATATGCTGCATAGTTTTCTTTCTCCATCCCCCCTCTCTTATGTGGTTATAAAACTTCAATTATTTGTCATATTAGCCTTTCTAATCATGTAGTTTATTTCAATACTTTGTAGAAGGCAAGACCAAAAAAACTTCATATTGCATCTTTAAATTCTCTTATCCCTGTGTATTTTGTGCTATGCAGAGATTAACTTGTCTACACAAAATAGAAACCAAACGGATGAAGAAAAGTTATCCATTCCCAACATAGAGATTAACTTAACTACACAAAATAAAAACCAAAATGGAGGAAGAAACGTTGTCCATTCCATTATTGCTAAAGCCAGGTCAGCTCACAGTCGTATGCATAAAAAGAGGGAGAGTGAAAGATACCAGAAATTAATAACGCTGACGGGAATCCAGAATCTAAATCCTGCAAGAATCAGATTGGATTTAGCCTACTGACAACTGTATTAATAAGTTTTGAAGTGCAAGTAAGGTGGCTACCAAAAAGTAATGTGGGAAGAGCGTCTTTCTGATACTTCTTTGGAAGCTCTGAAAGCTTCCCTTGCCACAGATTATTCCATGCAAAAACAACAGCAATCACACATGGACCAAGTATAATTTGGTTCAATACAACCTGTAATTAAAATCAAAGAAAATATAATCATTCTTGATTCAATTATTTGAACTGTAAAAAAAATTGTTTTTAACCTTTGTTATTATGTTCTGTACTGTCTGTTTTGGCATGCAACGATCAAGTACTGGTACCAGACATAAGACCCAGGTCCATACAGCAGGAACCCATAAGAAGCCATTCGCAAGGCTCGGAGCCAATTATGGTCCAGCAGACTCCATGTGACATCCTAATAATAATACGTTACATCTACTTTTAAACCTCAAAAGCAAATAATGAAATAACAAATTCAGACATTCTAGTTAAATTATGAAATTGTGATATTGATAACAAAGGCAATAAAAACAGATTCCATGTGCAGATTTTTAACATGAATAAAAGTATGATTGTTTAAAGCAAGAGTTACACCCTGCCCCAACAATTGGTCTAAGGCCGCCCATATTAATATGCTTTCAATAAGCTGGCCATATGCATATGCTAGTGCGTGCAGATTTTTTTATTATTAGTTTTCAGACTCTACTTGGCCTAAAAAAGAAGGTAAGAATACAACAAAGGAGGCTAAAAACATATTTCTTAGAAATGCTGCCGCAAGTGGTCCCAGATCGTGCAGACATTTTTTTCTTCTATGACTGGTTAAAAATTCTAGCACCAAATCCTTTTGTTCATTTTAGTCTAGAGAATGTCATATAACTTTTTCTTTATACAATAGGGAAACTCTCATTTTAGAAAGAGCGATGGATAAAAAATTTGAGGGAATTTAACCTCTATTTCCTTAAGTCTTCATTTTCCCTCATAGATCTTTGATCTTGGTGGTGTGAAGTGTTCCCTTTGCTTTTCATGTTTTGAACTTTAAGCACAACATCATGTTAAAAGATAATATGACAAGATGAATAATAAAGGAATGAAAAAGAGTACAACAATATTAAGCATTGAAAATTTTACCAGCATGAACCACAACCTTTTGTTCTCATTACAAACCAACAATAATAATGTTATTCAACTCCTTATTTAAACTTTTTCATTTACAGACTTATAGTAGTACCTAACTCAATTCAAAACTCCCACATGACATTCATAATTAATTTACAGCATGAGTTGTTAACTATAATCTATAACATGAACAATTAGCTTAAAATTCACTAAAACACACAGCTAATCAACTAAAACTCCAAACATACAACAGCATCAAGACAATCTAAACAAAGATACGATGTGGGTATTGTGGCAATTGGACGACTGACCTCATTAGAATCAGAAGGGTGTTGATTTTGCAGCGATTTGGAGTTGACCCATCTTTCTCTCAGCTGAGCGATGGTGTCACCGGTTAGGGCAAGTGTAGCGGCGGTGGCTGCTGGCTTCAGAGGGAACCATCCGCCTGTTTCTCCGGTGGCCGGAGATGATGCCGATGATTTGGGGGGATTCCGACGTCTTCTGTTTTCGGAATCAAAGGGTCGCATTCCCCAAATTCCGCCGGCGGCATCACAGGCCTTAGCCTCCGCCGCCGAAGAAAGAGGCTGGTGGTTCGACCACGAAGCGGCGACAATCTGAGCAACACCGATGTTGCTGCAGTTTCTCCGAGCCTTATTGCTGAGCTGTCTAACGAAGTTCGGAGGAGACCTAAGGATCAGAGAAGACATACCACACGGTGGCTTGCCGGAGAACCGTGCACCGTCGGGGCGGTGGGTGGCGCCGGAGAAAGTGGAATTTGAACGGCGTTCGAAAGGGAGGAACATCTTTGGAGATAAGAAGGTGGGTTTGGGGGCACTGTTCATACTGTTCATTTCGATTGCTTTTTAAACATATAGGGAAATATTTAGTTGGCTTACATATATGTACAATGGTTTAGCATGTATTATCATGTATCATTTAGTTGGTTTGTATATATATAAATCTCTACATATTATTTTGCTAGTTTACATATATGTAACTCAGTTTAATACGTAAATATAAGATTATTTAAACTGAATAATTCAACAAAGACCTTTAAATAGAGTAATCATAATTGTATACATACTTTAAACAATTGGATTATATACATTATCTTGCAGATGAAATCAATTAAAATTGACATAATCCTTTTAAAATGATGAAGGCATTACCTTGTTTTGAACTAGAATAGTTTTTACTACGTGCCTTGTACACTAGATAAAAATTTTCAAAATCTTTAATAAATTATCCAAAATACGAATGAAGATCATAATCTTAAATTGAATATTAGGTTGATCGAATGATGCTAAATTGAACTGCAATATAATCAGCTTGATTGTTTGAACTAGTGTAATTATTTGAAAATAAATGAAATTGAATATGATATACACATACGATAAAATCAGATTGTAACATAATGAAAATAACTGAAACTAAAGTTGCTTAATATAAAGGATATATATTAGGCAGTTTCAAATCAATAAATCTATAAATTTACATTTTTACCCTTTAGTAATATATAATAGAGAATAAAATATATTAAAATCAAAGGTTGATATTAGTTCTCGTGGTTCTCACGATCTTTAGCAGTTCTGAAAAGATCCGGATCCTATATATATATATATATATATATATATATATATATATATATATATATATATATATATAGGGTCGGGATCTTTTCAGGACTCCTAAAGATCACGAGAACTGCGAGAACTCATCCTAGCCATTGATTTATGTAAATTTTAATTTATATTTGTTTTATAAAAAAGGGTATTTAGGTAATTAAACTTAGTCAATTAATTAATTTCCTACAATCACTCTCTCCCTTTAATCTCGGTCCAAAAATAACTTTTCATTTCCTTTTTAGTTTTTTTAAATTCATTAACCCTAATCAAGCGTCATTACCTTGAATAAAAAATAATATACACAAATCCTACGCAGCCACCATCCTATACCATTGTTTCCACTGTAACACTTTCATAATCATAGATGAAGTTGAAAACCCACCTTCAACTTCTAATTCATTTGTTATGCCTACTGGCCCAAATGGATTCTTTACGTTTTTGGAAACATCCATATGATAGTCAAAACGATGGTACCCATTGTGTCCGACGACAAAGGGAGAAGATAAGGTTTTGATTATAGTTGTTCGTATGCGATAGTGATAGTGGCTTGCGTCGATTGTATTAGAATAGTGGCGTTCGACAGCATGTGGTTCAACAACAACACTAAAAGTACAGTTGTGATTTACGTGTATGTAAATCAACCTACACATTGTGACCTGATCTGATTGAACTATTCTGGTAGGAAGATGAAGATGAAGATGAATAAGATGGGTGTGACTCAAATGTTGAGAGGTTGTTGATTATAATAGTTGGTGTTCGAAAATGAAAGAAAATGTTAGATGAGTTTCATACTTTATAATGCTTTTTTCTGTTTATATTTTTATAGACAATGTTTTACAAAATATTATGGGAACAATACAGAATGATTTTGTGAGTTTTGTAGGTGCATTATTACTAATTTACAAATGAGAAGATTTAATGGAGACGGATGTATATATAGACACTATAGAAGATGAAGATGAATATGAATGTGATGATAGTTAGATAATGGATGTAATTGATTGCAAGCAATGGTAAGGGAAAGTTCAAGGAAGGTGTAGGGGGAATGCTGATTACGTGAAGTTTTGTTTAGTGGAATGCATGGTAACTTCAGTGTCATTATCAATTTTAATATGTTGAACATTTGTATATAGACATACTTATACACAAAGTTGTTATATATATGTAAACTAATATGTAAACTAGTTTACATATATGTAAACGTATCTACATATACATAACTAACATGTGTAGTATTTTGATAACGTCAATGAAAAAACTATTACATCAATGAAATTTTAGTTGTTATATTTAGCTGGTTACATTAATTTGATTATATAATGTACTTATAAGTGTTATGTATATGGGCATTGAATTTTAAGTTAACAACACGTATGTGTTACGTTATATTATGTTTTTGATTATTTTACATATATGTAAACACATATTAAATTGAGCATAGGAAGGTTTACTTTAGAATCTGCATAAATTTTCTAATACATATGCATACTTTTACATATATGAAAAATAGCATAATCTTTACATAACCAAGTAAGAACTTTACATAACCATGTCTTACTGGTTATCAACGAAGCACTTTGACGTAAATCTTTATCGTGTTTATGCCATTGCATTATTACCCATATCAACTATAACTATTAGATTATCAACTTATATATTTAAAACATTTTAAAAGTATGTATAAACCACATAAACTTACACACAATAGTATTACGTATATGTAAACATGTCTTGTTGATTTACTTTTATTTAACCAACCTAAACATTTCCATCTTGTTATTCTTTTAATTAAAATTTACCTATATGTAAACATGCTGACATATACACAAGACAACATTTTTTGTCCAGTTTTGCCTATATGTAATCAAGGTATAATGACAATAAACTTTCCAATCTTTTCTTTATATACAAACATAAATCCATACATGTATAATTTGAAATACCAAAAACATACTAGTGATTTCATTACACAAAACATAACAAATGTTTAAGATTGTTTTAAAACCAAAATCCCATAATGTTAACCAACCATCAGACTAATAAGACTGTTAAAGTCAAAATAACATTCTAACATATAAACTTTTTATTCACAACTCACCAACCACCAGACTCCTTCATTATTTTCTGTCGCTGCTTATTTACTTCAGATAGAAGAATACGATATGCGTATTTGACCCTTAGCTTTCTTGATTGAGCATCCTGCTTTGCTCCTTCTTTCAAAAAACCCACAACTCCATTTCCTAACATCATATTTCAGATTTACGTATATGTTACACTTAAGAACACGATACACTATTAATATTAACAACATTAGAGAGTATTAAGCATACTATATACACATATGTAAATTTTCCCAAACAGAGTACATAATTCCTTTAACAGAACAATAATACTTCGGTTCACAAGAACCCTAGTTACCAACATTTAAAACCTCAAACCCAATTTCTAACATTATAAACCTTGTACCTGTTGTTGTCTTCTGTTCTTTACATATGAAATTGAAGCATATCTCGAACCAAACCTAAAACTACTCAACAATCGGTAACAGTAGTCGATTACTTATTAAATAAGTATCATTTGAAAGGTTTTACACAAACATTAGTAATCCACAATTCAATAATCAAATACTATGAAGTTTTAGGTTAAAAACTTACAATCGACCTCTGCTTCACGATTTCAACTACCGTCGTAGCTTGATGATGCATTTGTATGTAAAGTCGACTGATGAATCTTTAAAATTGAAGATAATCTGTAGTTGATTTTGATTTTGATTTAGGGAGGATTACAAGGGATCACCCTCTAAAATAGCAGGTTTCTAAAAAAAGAATAAACGATTTTACAACTCTACCCTTTGCATTTATTAATATATTTACTAAATAATCTGTTAATTACTCTATTACCCTTTTAAATCTCATCCATTGATTAATATAATCAATGGTTCCTACAGTTCTTATTTTTAGAGGAGTCCTGTAAAAAGCCAGACCCTATATATATATATATATATATATATATATATATATATATATATATATATATATATATATATATATATATATATATATATATATATATATATATATATATATATATATATATATATATATATATATATATATATATATATATATATATATATATATATATATATATATATATATATACACACAAAAAAAAAACCCGATAACTAAAACCAACTTTGCAGGCAAAAGGAGCATCTTTGGCTCTTTGCCAACCACAAGCATGTGAAATATTGTGTATAAAGGGGATAATGCCCAACTTCTACAAAGCATTAAATGCTTTGTAACATTTCTTTGTGTCTTATCAATTGTATTTACTTGTACATCTCTTTGGGTTTTAGCACATGTATTTAGTCACAAATGAGAAAGGTTGTATTTGTTACGGCTTGAGGTGTTTTATTGTTTTAAATGTTGTTAAGGTCGTAAGTCGGCAATGCATTTCTTCTTGTTTTATTGATCTTGATCAAGTGTGTGATTAGGTGAGTTGTCTTTCATGGAAAATGACATTATTTTGATAGTTTATTGTTTGTTTAAATAAATGATTAAGAAATAAAAAAATTATTCAAATGATTGCGTTTGACGGGAGTCGAACCCGGGTCAATTGCTTGGAAGGCAATTATCCTAACCGTTGGACTACAAACGCTATTTGAACTTAAACCAATATATATACCCTAATAGTTATTTTTTCTATTGTTCGTTTCTTATTTTCATTACAAACGCAATATTTTTAATAAATTTTAAAATGTTTTTTTTAACATCAAAAGTAACTCATTATATGATCATACCGAATAATAGAGAAATAAGGACTCTACAGTACCAACAAGAACAAATCATGTATTGGCGGGGTTCCGTACGAGGCGTTGTCATTGTTTATCAGGTTAAGCGATTGATTCCGCTATAACAAATTTATCAGGTTCAAATCTTGTATCCACTGGTTCTAGGCGTTGTCATTGTTAAACGGCAAAATGCTAAATGAAAATTATTAAATAGTTAACTTATAATTTAAAGGTTACAAACAACACTAGAAATCTAACTGGGTTCGTAGGCTCATATAATAAATATTATTTTCTAATAATTACCTCTTGTAGGCCATTTATTAAGTGAACTTATGATTTACTTGATGTTTTTATTGGTTAGCAGGATACTCACATTATAATTTTTTTTGTTAGGAATTCTCATGTTAAGAAAAAAACAAACAAATCATGTATGTGATATATATTTGTGTCTTCCAAGAAGATTTCAGTAGTTAAGCTAAAAACAAGTTTTGTGAAGTTGGATTTGTATCCTTAGTGCTTGATAATTGTAAAATATAGTACTTCACAAATCATGTTTACATCCTTATTATAATAATATGTTGTTTATATATTCTTTTTTCTTGGAAAATAAGTGCATAGGTTGAGTGATGACAAAACCAAAGAAAAAGCACCTAAGGGAAACAAGAGGAATCATTAGTTACAAGATCCTTAATTCGGTTTATCATGTAAAGACATTTTTCCTAATCTAATAAAGCCAAAACTATTTAAGATTAGGACGATGTCACACATTTCTGAAAAAAGGTGAAGTATTGAATAATTAAATGCATGTATAAAACAAATAGCTTGAATATACAAGTTGATTCTTATAAGTGGCAGATTCAATAATAAAACTATATACCGGTCAATTAACTTGATTTATAGAATTCTTATGGGTTGGACCCGGGTCGATTTTTAAAATTTCAATAGTAATAATATACGGTTAAGTATGATTAAGAAATACATACGATGATAAAATAAACAATGACCTAATTTTTTAATGTTAAAGTCTAAAACAACTTCAAAATTCCTCCAAAACCTCATCAAGATTACATGCTAAAACCTTTTTAGAGAAATTTGTATTTCATAGTCTATCAAGAAAAAACACATAGAATTCAATAAAACCGCTCTCATACTCGTTGATCTAGTTCTACATATCCCTATCGTTGCGGTCGATCAAGAACAAGCATAAATCATCAGGCAAAAACTTTTAACTTGATTTTATGATAACAAGTGAAAATATCATATTCAAGATTCTAAATACCCAAGTATTTATCTTTTTTTCCGTTTATCTTTCTATGGCTTACATTGTCATCGTCCAAATATACATTATCACTTGTCAAAACATCTCTCTAATTTCTTATATATATATATATACATATATCTTATTCAAGATCTATATACCTGAAATATCCTCTTTTCCATTCTATTGCTTACCTTGTCCTCATCCAAAATAATATACATCTAAACTATCAGATACGTATATAACATATAAAAAAATTCACTTGTGTGACGCAAACATACGCTAAGTACACGCTAGCTGTTTGATTTGTTATCCACAAGTAGTAGTCATTGCCGGCATTCCAAGTTCAACAAATATATTTAAAAGAGATCTGAACAGTGATCATCTACAGGAATATGATGATAAAAACTCAAAGGTGATAAGTCCTATATATATGCATGGTTACTATATACATAGTTTAAACTCTCAACTCTCAACTCTCAACCCTCAAAGCCATTTCTTGGAGAGTATCATAGAATCCCACAAAAAGATTGAATCTTTTTAGAAAGATTTTCAAAAGCAAATTAGGGTTTCATAGAGATTTCCAAATGGCATCAGCAGTTTCTACTTTAGGAAAGCCTTGTATAGGATCATCGATTGATAGTCGCAAGATCTCTCATAAAGAATTCAAGATAACAGCTCGTGTTGTAGCACCAAAGAAACCAAATTTGCCTGAGTTATCAATAAAAGGCATCCCTCACACTGATCTACGAGTGCGAGAGATCGTTCAAAGACAGTTGCAGACACGACCCCATGATCATTCGGTCTGCAGAAAGCCTGAATTCCATCCTGAGTTTCTTGAATACGCGTATGATCGATGTAGAGATATCTGTGCTGAATATGCCAAGACTTTCTATCTAGGTTCAGTTCTTGATCTTTACACTAATTAAACACTTTCTTGAAATGGAAAGTTTTTATATTTTTGGTGATGAATTTAGATTTTAAAAGTTTGGTTTGTAATTTGATAGGAACAAGATTAATGACAGAAGAAAGACAGAAAGCAATATGGGCTATATATGGTAAGTGCATGCATCTTGAAGATTAAAGATCGATCTAACCTTTAGTATTGTTTTGCATATGGGTGTGTTCTTATAAGATCAAAACACTACTTGATCTACAGTTTGGTGCAGAAGAACCGATGAACTCGTGGATGGCCCAAACGCGATCCACATGAGTGCCGCGGTTCTTGACAGATGGGAAGAAAGACTCCATGATCTCTTCAATGGTCGGCCCTATGACATGCTCGACGCTGCGCTAACACACACTGTTCAAATGTTCCCACTAGACATTAAGGTACATTAATCAGTTATTATAATAAACAAACAAACAAACATACTAGAGATAGACGTAGAGAGATTGCTTCTGTTGAGACACTGGCTATAAAAAAACTGTAATCAATTACTATATTTAAGCTCCTAAGTTAAAGTTCATATGATTCATTGTCCATACATGCTAAAAGAGGTACCTTTTTGCGCTTTCAGCCGTTTAGAGACATGATTGAAGGCATGAGGATGGATATCAAGAAAAGTAGATATGAAAACTTTCAAGAACTTTACCTGTATTGTTACTATGTTGCGGGAACAGTTGCTCTGATGAGTGTTCCGGTCATGGGTATCGCACCAGAGTCATCATCGGATGCACCAAACATCTATAACTCGGCTCTTAGTCTTGGCATTGGAAATCAGCTCACAAACATCCTTAGAGATGTAGGAGAAGAGTAAGTTTTTTTCCTCTAAATGTTTCATTGTTATTCATTTACTAATTTTATTTTCAAGACGTATCACTACAAGAAAACTGACTTTCATCGATGAAAAATCACTAACTGCTAGCATGATCAGTTAATAAAACAAGCGACTGAAGATCATTCTTATTCGTTTACTATATCTATGGATGTATCACTGCTTGAAAAGCTACTTTCACCAATGAAAAATCACAGTATGGTGATTAACCTTAATCTTGATATTATTTCTTAATTCCATTTGTGCTTCTCTTTCAGTGCATTAAGAGGTAGAGTGTATCTTCCTCAAGACGAGCTATCACAGTTTGGGCTATGCGATGAGGATGTTTACTCAAGGAAGGTTACCGATAACTGGAGAGAGTTCATGAAAAAACAGATCACACGGGCTCGATTTTACTTCAACCAGGCCGAAGAAGGCGCTTCTAAGCTTGACAAAGATAGTCGTTGGCCGGTATGTTCACATCTAAATTCCAAATCCATATCCATATATAATAAACTAGCTTTATAACCCGTGTATTACATGGGTTGGATTATAAAAAAATATAGTATATAATTCTAAATTTCGTACTAAAATAATTTATTTGATGTAAAAAAGTTTCACAAGATATATATATATATATATATATATAATATTTCTATTTGTTAATGATAAGTGAATTAGAAACATCGAATTGTTTATTTGAATAAATAAAAAATGAAACGGTAGTTATAAAAGTGTGAATAAATTACAGCTTCATTACTAATTGTCATATAACGGGTGAAATTAATTTGGGGAAAAAATAAAAATTTTGGTAGCCTAAATTATGCTAAGTGTACTTTTAAATACTCTTACATTTTAATAAAAAGATGAATAATTAGAATGTCACGTATCATAATTCTAAGGCTCATCTCCTAAGTTTCTTCTCTCTCTACTATATAAATGATGTTATGAAAAACTAATGACATTATTTATACACTTTTCAAATAAAAAATAGATTTTATAATAAATTAAAAACTTGATCTTTATTTTTACTAAAAACACACTTTTTAAAAAGCAAATTTTTAATAAAATAGGAAGTTTTTCTAATACAACGACTTTTCTTCTAAAAAATTATATCTTTTAAAAAACAATTTATTTTATAACTAAATGTTAAAAGGCAGTTTTATTCAGCCCGAACACGAGGTACGAGCCTAATCTATTTAATAACAAAAAATATAAAATCACTTCTCACAAACCGTAGTTAAATGTGCTTGTGTAATCTCAGGTTTGGTCGTCTTTGTTGTTGTACCGCAACATATTGGATGCTATTGAGGAGAATGATTATGATAACTTGACGAAAAGAGCTTATGTTGGTAGAAAAAAAGCTTCTTATGTTACCTTTATCGTACACTAGATCGGTATCGACCGGTTTTGCCTTCTAAAATATTCATGAAGGACAAAATATGTGTTTATATGATATAAATGGTATTTCATGTGTTATAATTGTATATTTGGTCCTAAAGATCATTTGACATGAGAAAGCTTATAATGAAATACTTACTTGATACTTCAATGTTGTTTTGTTGGGTTCGTGGGTTAAAGTGTTGAATCCGAACACGATTCATGTATATCTATATATATTTGTGTTAAAGATATAAAGTTATCAACTTTAACTCAAATAAACTTAAAATCACGTGAGGTGAACACAACCCTTTAACTATTTATTTAAACGAGTCAAGCAGATGTGAATTAGTTGTAAATGTTAAACAGGTAATACACGTGTTGGCAGAATGTAATAGATAAGATAAACATGTTGATAGATCAATTTAACTTATTCAATTAACGAGTTGACGGGATGATTTGTTTATTTAAACATGCTAAACAAGTCAACCCGAACAACAACAGTTAAATAAAAAGGTTAAACAGTAAACCCGAGCATAACCTATATATTAAGCGAACTAGATCTAACAACCCATAAATTACATCCTTGTTGGACTCTTTAATTTATTTTCAGTAAATTTGCTAGAACAAATGTAAAATGAATTCTACTATGATCATTTACAATTGAAATCAGGTGATATACTTGTAATCGCATAGTTTAATTAAGAGCTCTAAATGACCTAGAGTCTAAGCTACCAAATATCAAAACAAACATATTAACAAATTAATAGAGTATGCTTAACTAATGTCAAAAAGAACTATAACAACAACACAAAAAAAAGGAAAGACACCAAGTAAAGAACAAACATTGAACAATAGAAGATGACCAAATTGATATTTGTGCAGCAAATTAACTCCAGCATTACTGCCACACTTTCAAGATTTGCCTTCTTGATCGGTCTTGTTTTTTCCTGTGATCAGTGTTGGTTAATCTTGACGGTCAACGAGTTTATTTTATGGGTCAAGTCACTAGAAGTTTAGTATTTTAATTAGAATTTTTATTTAAGTCATGGAGTAAGTTTTCTAGTTTGAATGAGTAAAAGTAGTGGGCTAAAGAGTTGATAGTAGAGGGCTTAGTGGGTCACGTAGCATGGTAAGACTTTTGTTATTTAAATTGTTTTGTTGCATTGAATGAATGTGGTTCCTGTGCAAAAGTTCTCAAATTCTTTTCTTCTTTACCTTCTGTTCGTAAGTGGTCAAGCAAAATCAAAAGGTTCTTGTCCTCATTTGAGTGTTTTTTTGTGTATATATTTGGGTTGAACCAATAATTGGTATCAGAGCCCTAGGCTCATACCGTTTGGGTTCACGAGAAGCAAGTGCAACGGTGTTTCCATGTAAGTAGACCGTAACAAGGTAAGCAAGCAGCAAGGGAATCGATTGGTGAAAACCGGTCGATTAGTAGCAAGTTAAAGCAAGACGCAGCAACGTAAAGCAAGAGGCGCCAAGAGAGAGCAAGAAATCGAAAGAGTGGATAGCAAGATAGCAAGTATTTAGCAAGAAATGGCAGAAAACGCAGGAGTAGTAACGGTTCGAGAGCAAGGAAACGTATCTCTTCAATGTCCTAAGTTGACCGAAACAAACTACACGTCATGGTCGATCCTAATCGAGACAATACTTAAGGCATATGGTCTTTGGGAGACGATAGACCCGGTCACCGGAGCAACCGTGGAGGAAAGAAAATCATACTACAAAAGCTATTATTTTTTCAACATTACCGGAAGATATTCTTTTGCAGGTTGCTAAACATAAGGATGCTAAAGACGTATGGGAGTCGATTCGGGTTCGATACTTAGGAGCGGATCGAGTCCAAAGGCAAGATTGCAAACTCTTAGGAGCGAGTTGGAAATGCTAAAGATGAAGGAGAACGAGACGATTAACGATTTTTCGGGAAAGATAGGCGGTATCGTGGCAAAGTTTAAAAGTCTTGGTTCAAACCTTGAAGAGGAGGTTGTTGTGAGAAAGCTTCTAAATTCAGCCCCGAAGAAATACTTACCAATCGTTGCTTCCATCGAGCAATACTCGGAGATTGAAAAAATGCATTTTGAAGAAGCGGTGGGAAGACTCAAAGCATATGAAGAAAGGTTAAAGAGTCATGATGAAAAGAAGAAGATCGAGGGCAACTTTTGTTGACCAATTGTGAGCATGATGACAAGCAATATGGACGCGGAAGAGGTCGCGGAAGAGGATCCGGTAGAGGGGATAGAGGACGTGGAAGGGGCTCGGGTCGAGGAGATAGAAGTGGTTTTCGATGTTATGAGTGTGGAGCATTTGTACACGTTGCATATGAGTGTACAAAATGGAAAGACAAGGAGAAAGAAGTCAACTTGATTGAATTGGAGGAACCGGCTCTACTTTGATGATTAAACGGGTTCATGTCAAGATTAAGGGGGTGAATGTTGGTTAATCTTGACGGGTCAACGAGTTTATTTTATGGGTCAAGTCACTAGAAGTTTAGTATTTTAATTAGAATTTTTATTTAAGTCATGAAGTAAGTTTTCTAGTTTGAATGAGTAAAAGTAGTGGGCTAAAGAGTTGATAGTAGAGGGCTTAGTGGGTCACGTAGCATGGTAAGACTTTTGTTATTTAAATTGTTTTGTTGCATGAATGAATGTGGTTTCTGTGCAAAAGTTCTCAAAATTCTTTCTTCTTTACCTTCTGTTCGTAAGTGGTCAAGCAAAATCAAAAGGTTCTTGTCCTCATTTGAGTGTTTTTTGTGTGTATATATTTGGGTTTAACCAATAATCAGTTAGGCGCATAAGCATCATAGAAAATAACTTGAGGTTCTACATGTCACGTCTAACCCCCTCCCCTCTCCCCAGCAGTTTCAAACTAATATTCAAAATTATAATTAGTTGAAGCATGTTTATGTTTGTAAGTTGAGTATTAGACAATTCGTAACACTAACTTTTTTTGGTTACGTGAGAACCCTTAATTTATCACAAAACTTACGAGTCTACACCAATACCCTACTAACCAATAGGATTAAGTAAATAGTAACTTTATGAGTGAAATCTCGATATTCTGAAGTCAATTGGGAATATTAGAATATCCAACAAGTTACGTGTCCCAAAATATATTCCGAATTATCACTTATAATTTGTTTCTTGCGCATGTGGTTGTTGCAAGAAACGTGTTAATGTATCAGGCAATGCGTAAGACTCGGGAGGGAAGTTAAAAAACATATCACACACGTGCTGGAACAGGTCTCCAACCTTCGCGTAAAACCTGTACGTTGATAATCCCGAAGATTTCGGGATATGGCCAAGAATATCGGAAAGCTTGTTATTTTTCTTTTGCTATATAATGAGGTCAATCCGATTGAATTAGGTTCATTCACTGACAATCTTTTCCCTGCTATCAGCTGTATACACACTCACACTTAAAAACAACACTTGTAACCGTTAATATTTGATCGGATTCGGCTCTCGAGTTGTATTTATTTTCATTATCAATAAGATCAAAGAGCATATTACCTCACTTCACCAGTTTTTTTTATATATATATATATCAAAACAGTAACTTGTACTTGCACTTGACAAGTTGCCTTCAAGAGAGGTTAGAGGAAGAATGCTAGTTAAGGCTAAATTTTGAACTTCATAATGCAATTCCAGTCTATAATAAGAAAATAATTCCCAAACTTTCTCTAAACCAAAACATGATCTTCTTCCATGTTCATGTATTATGTGTTTTGCCACTTATGTGTTTTCCCACTTTGATACTTTGATGTGCATTTTGACTGCCATGAATTCAATCTAGGGACGTCGAAAAAAATAGTTTATGGAGGTGTTTGATATGTATTTTCAAAGTGATTAGGTGATATTATATTTTCATAATCAGGTAATCAACTGTAATGAAATTGCATGTATGAGATGTTTGGTGTTGTCATTTGAAGTTGTAAGACCAAAACAGAAATAAAAAAAATACATTTATACAACAAAGATAAAATGACCAAAACAATATTTCAAAGACAGAGATTCTTAACTATTTAGTAGAAGCTCAACCACTAATTTTATAACTTAGGTGCTGTTTGGTAACTTCTGAATGGGTAAGTGCTGAATCAATAAGAGGTCTGAACCAAGAAGAGGTCTGAATCAATAAGTGCTGAATCAGTTTAAGTCTGTTTGGTTAGACATCTGAATGAATGAGAAGATACAACAGTCCAAATCAATAATTAGGGTTTAACACACCCTAAATTGGCAAACAATCAGAAGATACAACAGTCCAAATCCAATCAAAATCGATAATAACACAAGGGGATCAAAAACCCCAAATCATACCTTGTAGCTTAAGAGAAATGACACCATCTTCAACAGATATAACATCAACGTTCCCACCGTCGGCGATTAGGTACGGCCTGACGTCATCAAGAACAGTATAGATGTTTTCAGGGGTGAGTTCAAACTACTGAGCGGAGTACAGCCCACCGCTAGCGGATGCCTTGAAAGTGACGTTGGTTGTGGTGGTGGACCTATGAGTTCGATGAATTACTCTCTTTGTTCTGTTTCTGATTACGATTGATGTCGTAAAAGGGTTGTTTTGGGTTGTGGTGGTGGTGGTGAGTGACGGTGGGAGTTGGGGTTGTGACATCGGAAGAGATGGTGCGAACGCCATCGTTGAACCGCCGTAAGCTGCTGGAGATGAAGGGATTTGCTTTTGGTCAGACTTTGCAACGTATCCGACCTAATAAGAGGTTGAATAAGAGGTAATTTTCATTCAGTCCTGTCAACCAAATAACCACAGGTCTGACCGAGTCAGACTTGTTCCTCTAACCAGGTGATTAAGACCCAAACAAGCAGGGGCTTACATAATAAATAGGAGAGTAAATTTCGGTTTTGGTCCCTGTGGTTTAACCATTTTAACTATTTCAGTCCAAAAAGGAATCTTTGATCATATCATGCCCTGTGGTTTCATTTTTGTAACGGTTTTGGTCCCTGACACTAACTCTGTTAGTTTTTACAGTTAAATGTGAGGGCACTTTGGTCATTTTACATTTGAAGGACTATTTATGTAAATTATATTAGATTAGGATAATTGTTGTAATTTTTTAAAACAATAAAAATAAAAATAAAAAAAACTTAAATCTCCAGCATACATCATGTTCAGCAGGAACAAACAAGCAAACCCTAACAATCCCCTTCAACCTTCATCTCCAACACCACCACCGTAAATCCACACTCCGTCGCAACAATGATTCGTATTACAGACATCAAGAAACTCAAGCCACTACTTCATCAATCGAAGCCCTAGCTCAGCAAGAAACAGAAGCCAGATCCATCGGCGGAAAAAGGTCCGAGAAGAGGCCAGCCTGAACTATTGGCCGACGATTGCTTGCAGTCGAAAGCTCTGGTGAGATATTTGAAACCCAAGGAATGTGAGAGAGAAGCTGAAAGATATTATTGTGGGTCGATCGAGGGAGGAATCGGTTAAGGGATGTGTGACTGGGTGAGTGGTTACGGGTGGTGGTGGTGGCAGGTAGGTGGCTGACGGGTTAGGGTTAGCAGTGGTGTATGGTTCGGGTTCTGTAGAGTTGGGTGTGGTAGGTCTAATGCGATAGGGGTGTTGGCGGTGGTTTACGGTGGTGGTGCTGGTGGCGATGCGGTGGGGGGTGAGATGATGATGAGGGAGAAGGGTGGTGAAGAAGATGGTGAAATCGAAGAGTCGCCATTGATGTTGGATTACAAAGCAGAGGTGGTGCGGGCGGTGGAGGTGGCGGTGGAGGTGGCGGTGGCGGTGGCGGTGGTGCAGGCGGTGGCGGTGGCGGTGGCGGTGGCGGTGGTCCAAGGGGAGGAAGGGGTGGTGGGGGATTGGGTTGGATTAGTGGGTTGGATGGTGGCGGAGAGTGGTGGTTGTTTTGGTTTTGTTTTTTTTTATTTTTTATTGTTTAGAAAAATACAAAATTATCCTAATCTTATATAATTTACATAACTAGCCCTTCAAATATAAATGACCGAAGTACCCTTACATTTAACTGTAAAAACTAACAGAGTTAGTGTGAGGGACCAAAACCGTTATAAAAATAAAACCACAGGGCATGATATGATCAAGATTTCTTTTTGGACTAAAATGGTTAAAATGATTAAACCACGGGGACTAGAATCGGAATTTACTCTAAATAGGATGTAAAATCACATATACATATACCAAATAACTAATTGTTGCTAGAACAATCATTAAGATTCACAATTTTTGAAGAGTAAAATCTTTAAACATGTGAGTTAACCAATTAACAATAACTGAGAATCGGTTCGATAATAGTTAAGCCTACCCCTTAACTGAGCTATTGGTATGGATAAGGGTGCAATCCGAACCCAACCACAATTTGCTCACCTACGTTAGTTGTCACATTACATTTTCAATTCTTTTTAAAATACTCATTTTTTCTCGAGTGGCAAAGGCTAAAATTACAAAATATTGTGTCCACGTCATTATAATAGTTCACATCTTTATTTAATAACCAACTTATATGATATACTATATATTTATTTTTTATTTATTTTATATAAATTTCAATTAAATTGCAGGAAAAGCTTTAAAATTCAGACATTAAAATATTACATTATTTTGCTTTAAGGAATAAGTAATTCTGAATTTTAATCATAAAATTAATATTTACAATTATTTGTATATATTTTAAAAATTAAATTATGAAAATTATATTATCCAATTCCTCGACCCCACCCTAAACTCAGTCAAAACCATCCTTTCACAAAATCAAGTCCTGAATTAGGTGCGTTCACAATCTATTATTTTTTTTATTCATATAATTACACTAAAAATCATTATATTTTCTCTCTTCTTTTCAACTTTATCATTACTTTTTCTTTCTTTTCCACTCACAACCACTTAAATTATATTAAAAATATTATATGGTTTTGAATAGTATTTTTCAAAAATACAGATTTAACAGTTATATCCTTCACTCACAACCACTTATAACCATATCATATAATATAGGGAATACACTGACATAAATTTAGGGAACGGGTTGTGAATGCTCTAAGGGTATTTACACTGTGTGTTCTATATTATAAAGATGGGGATAAGGATGATGAATGGGATGTTCTAAAATATCATTAAACGCCACCCCATCCCTATACCTGATTTAAAAAGCATCATTTTGTGAGTGTTATAACGTTGGTTTTACAAAAGGTTTGAAATTTAAACCCCTTGATAGAGGAGTTGTCTTATTTAATATCACAGCTAATTGAATCACCTAGCGGCTACAGGTTCATCGGATCATTTTCATTACTCAAGTATGGAACACGAGACTACCCTCAGAAGGAAACTCACCATATGTGAGAGAAAGCCCTTGGGCCTAACTTGAAACCCTTCTTTCTTTTTTTTTAATTACATGTAAGACTTGAACCAATACCACTTCTTATTTAATGAAGTCTTGAGGTACCTCAACTCAACCACTTCGGCTAGCTCGATCATTGGTAAGAGTTTTCTTATATGATATGTCTTTTCCCTTCAAGTACGAGCATATTCAACCACAATTTGTAGGTGCTCCTAACGAGCATTGTCTTCTTGTATCACTTTCACTAGGCAATATTGCAGGCGCAAGCATATTTTTTAAGTTTTATCACATTAAATATCAAGTTGGTTAAAAGACATGTATAAAAATGATGTGATAATTAACCCCTCCCCTCATTAATGCAAGTCTTTGTTTTTCGTGTCTTATTTTCTTAGTTTATGGTAACTTTAACTTATATTCACATTACAATATTTATTCCTCGTAATTTTCGTCGCAAAAAACTTTTTGCGACCAGTTATTGACGGCGATGTTTTAACGTTGATATTTTCGTCGCAATAAGGTTTTTGCGACGAGATGAGGACCTTTTGCGACGATATATATCGCCGCAAAAGATTTTATTTCTTGTAGTGAACATGGTGGATGAACATATGTTTAGCTAGATGAGTGTACATTAGTTTTTGATGAATACACTGAAACTTTTTCCACTTAATTTAGGTAATCAAAGAAATTAACCCTCCCTGATGTTTGTTAGTATCAAAACTCACTATTGAATTGATTTCATTGATTTGATAATAGGAATAATACATTAATATATATAGAGACTAGACCTAGATAAAATAGGAAACGATAACTATGAAAACAATAACAATAATATAAATATGATCCTATAAATCTGGTCCAATATTATCTAGTCTAATATTCCCCTGCAAGTTCATGGTCGGTCAGCGATCTGCAACTTGAATCTTATAGAGTCAAACTTCGGTGATGGCAACGGCTTAGTGAAGATATCAACAATTTGGTCTTTTGTGGATATGAACTTTACATTAAGTTTGCCTTGTGAGGTCTGTTCACGAACAATGTGATAATCAACCTTAATATGTTTAGTACGGGCATGAAAGACTGGATTGGCAGTGAGATAAGTAGCACCAAGGTTGTCACACCAAAGAGTGGGAGGTCCATTATCCAACCCGAGTTCACGGAGAAGGGATTTTAGCCAGACTAATTCAGCAACAGTATCAGCGATGGCCTTGTATTCAGATTCTGTTGAGGAACGAGATACCGTTTTCTGCTTCTTGGACGACCAACAGATTAGGTTATTACCTAAGTATATAGCAAATCCCCCCATGGATCGACGGTCGACCGGGCAGCCAGCCCAATCAGATTCAGAATATGCTTGAAGATAGTTTTGCCAGTGAGAATCGGTGTAGGCATGTAAACGATGCCCTGTGTCATGACGAATCCAAAGACCCATGTTGGTCGTACCTTTTAAGTAGCGCAGTATGCGTTTTACTGCAGACAAGTGATTCTCGGTAGGAGCATGCACGAACTGACATACCCGATTAACTGCAAATGCAATGTCTGGTCTGGAGAGAGTAGCATGTCACACCCGGCCTCTCACACCAACAATATTGTCCGCTTCGCCCACGAGGAGCTCACGGATTTGCTTTGGTTGCCCGGGTGAAAACTTCCCAGGGAGGTCACCCATCCCTGGATTGCTCCCACCTGAGCACGCTTAACTGTGGAGTTCTCCTCTCATCCACAGCCAATACGCCCAAAACGCATTGTTGATATTAGAGGCCAGACATTCCTTATGAACCAGGAATCTCTCCTGTCCACGGCCGATGTGGGATATGTGTAGGGTGTCACAAGCACCCCCTGTTTGGACTCATCGTCCTCGATGAGCCCGAGAAGTCACCATCCTTGGTGAGGTATGTCCCACACCCCGAACGGCACAGGAGTGGCTCTGATACCATTCTGTCACACCCGACCTCTCACACCAACAATATTGTCCGCTTCGCCCACGAGGAGCTCACGGATTTGCTTTTGGTTGCCCGGGTGAAAACTTCCCAGGGAGGTCACCCATCCCTGGATTGCTCCTACCAGAGCACGCTTAACTGTGGAGTTCCCCTCTCATCCACAGCCAATACGCCCAAAACGCGTTGTTGATATTAAAGGTCAGACATTCCTTATGAACCAGGAATCTCTCCTGTCTACGGCCGACGTGGGATATGTGTAGGGTGTCACATAGCATATTGAAGAGCTCCAACGATCTGCCGGTAACAGGAGGGATCATCAAGGAAGGGACTGTCATCAGGAAGAAGCACATTAGAGGTGCTCATAGGAGTGGAGATGGGCTTGCAATCTGCCAGGCCGGCCCGGTGAAGAATGTCGTTAATGTATATCCATTGGGACAGGATGATATCAGAATTTCTGTGAAGGACCTCCACTCCAAGAAAGTAATGAAGCTGACCCAAGTCTTTAAGAGCAAACAGGGAATTGAGACGCCCAACAGTATCAGCAATAAGCTTCGTATTATTTCCTGTGATGATGATGTCATCGACATAAACTAGGAGTGTAACACCCGTATTTTTTAAAGGAATAAAAAGGATAAAAGAGAAAGAAAAAGAATGAAATGGAAGTCAACCCTAAAGTTGAGGGACCAAAAGTGACAAAAAGAACAAAAGTCATAGAAAGCTGGTGAAAAGGTGGTATGGCCGCCCATTTCACCCTGCACAACAAATTGTAGAGAGAGAAAGTGCAAGATACAAAGTTTTTGAAGAAGAAACCAGTGAGTTCAAAGTTTTTGGTAAGAACTCTCGAATTTTGATGCTTTAGATGATTCTAGACCTGTTTACGTGCTTATAAATGTGACTTGTGTGTTCGGTTTGTATTGTGTGTGTGTGTGTTAGGTGTTAAAAACGCCCGAGAAGTTCAAGGAAGGGTATTAAACCCAAAAACAACTAAGGTGAGTTTCTAGATTCCCCTTTTTACATGTTTTAAATGATTTTTGGGGCTGGAAAATACATATATGTATGATTTTATAAGGTTGGGTATTTTACCCGTATGTTCATGTGCGTGTGTATGTGGGTGGAGTATGTTTGGGTAAATATTATGTTATGATTATGTTAAGTTTATGCCTGGAATAGTATGTGAATGTTTAGAACGAGGTAATATGATGTTTGGGACTGGAAAACGACTTAGAAACATGATCAGGTTGCTAATACGCCTATATAAGGCTCATAAGCCTGAACAGTCCTCATACTCCAGAATCTTGACAGAAGCTTAAGTGTTGGGGCTTATGCTCCCCAACAGTATTCATGCGCCTGAAACATGGCTTAGAAAAACTAAGTACGGGGTAATATGCCTAAACAGTACTCACGAGCCTGAAATTAGGACTTAGCAAACTTACATGGTAATATGCCCAAATAGTGCTCTTACTCCTGAAATATGACTTAGAAAACTAAGTACATGGTAATGAGCCCAAACAGTACTCATGCGCCTGAGATTTTGACTTAGAAACTAAGTATAGGGTTATATGCCTAAATAGTGCTCTTACACCTGGAATTATTTTCTAAGTATAAGGTAATATGTCCAACAGTGCTCATGCGCCCGACCAGTGCTCATGCGCCCAACCAGTGCTCATGCGCCCAAACAGTCCTCATGCACCCAACACTTTGAATTAAATGCAGAATGTTCATGGGAGTCTGTGCATTTAGGGTTTTGGACTAATATTGACTAAGGTTCATTAAATGCATATGATTATGTTTGATTGACATTATGACCCTTATTAATGGTATTGTTATATTAGAGTTGTTATTATTATTATCATATTATTAATAGTAATACTGTATGACTCTATGAGGTATGATCATGATCAAAACAGAAGTTATTATCATTAATAAAGTGAAAGATTAATGATAAAGAAAAGTGGAATGAAAACGAATGAATAGAAGTCTTGCAAGCAAATGTATGGAGGTGCACACCCCTGGCAGGTGTTAGCTCAACTGTGATGCGGGTTAGCTACCCCGAAGGATGCACACAGGGTCAATCTTTGAGATTGACAATGTGGTGAGCAACTCTGTGTTGCAACAGACTCGGTTAGCAGGCAATCGTGAGATTGCCACTGAGGTGAGCAACCATGTGTTGCAACAGACTTGGCTAACATACGATCGTGAGAGATCGATATTGAGGTGAGCGGCCTAGTTGTCGCAACAGACTCGTAAGAACGAATGTAAAGACCGGAAGGGTAATGGAGAAAGTACGAATTGAACGAATGATGAAGATAATAATAATATTACCCATGCGTACGTACGATGTGTGACCACATACGAAAGTAATGAACGGTTTGAAACGAAAAGTAAAGTATTTTAATTATAAAACTAGAACTCACTCAGCAACGCTGATTTTTATGTATTTTCCAGTTGGCAGGTAAACGATGCTGAGGATGGCACACGGGGATGGCTACTCGGCGGGGCAAGACTGACATTCATTCTCCATAGATATCACTGTTGTTTTGTAATGCAGTTAAACTATTCTTTTGTAACCTAATTAAACTAAGGTGTATTTCTTGGCAACAGTGTTTATAATGAAATGAATGGCTTTATTAATTATTCTGTTGCTTAAATTTATAATATGTAATGTTTTATGCTGTGAATGACCAACTGTGAGCGTCCCGGGAACCGGGCCTTACAAGGAGGTAGATGAGAGATCCTGAGGAGTTGAGAATAAATAGTGAGGGATCCGTCTTTGACCCGTGAAACCCTAACTGAAGAAGCGTCATAGACAGTTTGTTGAACCAGGCATGTGGTGCCTGTTTGAGTCCATAAAGAGACTTGTTAAGTAGACATACATGATCCGGTTTGTCGGATCAACAAAGCCTGGCGGTTGACGCATGTAAACTGTTTCTTCAAGATCACCATGTAAAAAGGTCGTCTGAATGTCCAACTGTCTTAAGGACCACTGATTCGAAACGGCTAGAGACAGAATAGTCCTAATAGTGGTCGGTTTAATAACCGGACTAAACGTCTCATGATAGTCAACACCATGTTGTTGATGAAATCCCTTAGCCACTAAACGGGCTTTGAACCTGCTGATTTTTCCGTTTACATCAGTTTTTAACCTGTACACCCATTTACAATCAACGACATTAGTGTTTGGGACAGGTGGAACAAGGGTCCACGTACCATTCTTATATAGCGCGGCCAATTCTTCAGACATGGCATGACGCCATTCAGGGTACTTGTTGGCAGCGGTGAAGGAGGTGGGTTTGACAGGAAAATCGAAGCTGATATTGGTAATGTAGGCTGCTGGATTATAGCGATCAGGCTGTTTTGGTCGCTGCCGAAGATTGGCAGGCCTGGGCCGTGCAGTAGCAGGTTGATCAGGTGCAACGACGGGTGAATCAGGGGCAGCCAAGGCTGCACCGATGATGGTGAGTCAGGCGGAGCCGTGGGCTCAGAGGGAGCTGATGGTGGAGACTCAGTTGGAGCCATGGGTGGCGGAGACTATGGGGGTTCAGCTGGAAAACCCGGTGGTGGGTTAGGGAAGATAGATTTGTAAGGGGTGGAGGTAGGTTGTGGCTTCAGTGTTGGTGAGGGAGCGTAGGGAAAAATTTGTTCATTAAAACGAACATGACGGGTAATGTAAATACGCTCAGTAAGGGGATCGAAGCATCTATAACCATGATGCGAGATGCTATAACCGAGAAACACGCAAAGCGTGGAGCGGAAGTCAATTTTGTGGTGGTTGTAGGACAAAGGTAGGGAAAGCATTGAGAGCCAAATACTCGCATAAACGAGTAATCTGGTTTTTAGCCATAGATATGTTCAAACGGGGATTTATTTGAAGAGACCCGTGAGGGTAAACGATTGATGAGGTAAGCGGTTGTTTCAAAGGCAAAGTGCCAAAAGCGTTGAGGAAGATGGGAATTGGCCATAAATGAGAGGCCAGTTTCAACCACGCGTCTGTGGCGACGCTCCACAAAGCTGTTTTGCTCGCTCATGTGTGGGCAGGAGCGGCGGTGAATAATGCCGAGATTACGGCAAAAAAAGGCTAGTGGATGAAATTCACCACCCAATCAGATTGGATGTATTTTAGTTTGGTGTTGAATTGTCGTTCAAACCATGGTGATGACGTTGGTTAAGATAGTAAAAACATCAGATTTTTGAGATAAAGGGTAAAGCCACATGTAGCGCGTAAAATGGTCAACACATAACAGGAAGTAACGGTGACCATCGGATGACGGGAACGGGGTGGGACCCCAAACATCACAAAAAATAAGATCTAAAACATAACTAGTTTGGTTGCAACTGATATCCCAGTTGAGAAGCTGCTAGTTGGATCTGCTGAAGTTGTTATTGTAGTTGATCAGTGCTGGGACAGGTTGAAACAGTCAAAGTCTGCGGGTTTTGGGGCTGACCCGTGGCCAGAAAAGCCTGCGGGTTTGGGCTGAAGGTTTTACTAACCGCATAATCATGGTCGGACAACAGCGAATAGATTTCATTAAACGAAATAGGGGGATTTCTCCAAGTACACTGCCCTTTAAACCATTGTATTCTTCACGAAGTCCTGCAATGGTGTGCATAACAAGATCGCTATCTTTGACCGGTTGTCCAATATTTTTGAGAGCTGTAGCGTAGTCTTGGGCCCTGCATAGGTAATCAATAGGTTTTTCATCGCCTTATGGTGATGCGCATCAATTGGCTTTTGAGAAAGAATTCGTGTGAAGCAGTGTTGGGCACATAGGCCCGTTCCAGGGACTGCCACACCGCACGTGAGGTCTTTCCTTGAACGTGCTGATAGGATTCTTCGGAGACAGTGGAGATAATTAATGTTCGAATGTGGGCATCATTCGAAATCTAAGGAATGTAGCTTGGATTATCTGTTGTAGCATCACCGGTTTGAACCTTCTGTTCTGGGCATGGAATGGTACCATCAATATAACCAAATAGATTATGAGACGTAAGGAATGACTCAAGCATGGAACGCCTGTAGCCATAGTTTGTGGGTTTTAAGGTGAAAGGGAATTTGTGGGAGTTATGGGTTGTCTTTTCGTGATGATTGAAACTGATGATTGCTTCCATTGAAGTAAAATGTTGGCCGGATTATTGCGTCGGCAAGGAGAAGGGTTTAGGGGCGGCAATATTATACCGATTAAGGTTTAGAGGAGATAGGAGTTGATAGGCTTTGATACCATATCAAAACTCACTATTGAATTGATTTCATTGATTTGATAATAGGAATAATCTTACTACTCTAATAAAGAGTAACTATGATTGCCACATGTCACTTTTTAGAATCATCTAATGTCACGTGTCAGCACTACATTAATTCTAATCAAAATTTTCCCGCTTCTCTCTCCTATTAAATAATCACATTAATTACTAATAATATTATCTATTTATTTTTATATTATAATTAATATTTAATAATTAAGAAAGATAAATTTTATTAATGTTATTTTTATAGAGATAGTTTTTTCTAAAAAGATTTTTTTCTAAAAAATAAAATTATTTTTACGTAATATTTTAAAATTGGTTTTTAAAGTAATTTTTTAATAAAACAAAAATAATTGAAATAGGGATTTATACTAAGAAAAATTTAAAAAAAATTAATGTTGTTTTAAAACAAAATGTCTAATTTATCTTTGAAAAAATAAAAAAATTAAAAAGATCATTTTATTATTTTATTACTTATAACTATTACTTATACATAATTTCAATCATGACATGTTTTAGTCTATCATTTTATAAATAATAATTTTTACTTAATTTAATATTTTATTTATTCAACCCGTGTTTTACACGGGTTTACTAAAGCTAGTACATCAATATATATAGAGACTAGACCTAGATAAAAGAGGAAACGATAACTATGGAAACAATAACAATAATATAAATATGATCCTATAAATCTGGTCGAATATTATCTAGTCTAATAGTTAGTAAACATTTATGGAGTTTAAATTTTTTAATTGGGTGTTTGAAGATTACAAAAATACCATCAACCCTTTCTTCCCGTAACTTATTTGCCAAGTGCGGTTTAATTAGATCATTTTTTAGCAAACATTTTTGCCTTGTTCAATTGAGTTCATCACAACCTTTTTCAGTGTATAAGAAGACTGCTTATAAAGAAAGGAAACAAAACACTAGCGAGTGAAATCGAACTTGGGAGATGAGGAAAAAATCCAAGAAAAAATACTTGGTTTTTACTAAGTTTCAAATAAATGTCGATCTGTGTACTTATTAATATTTAAGGACAATATCCATAATTTTAGGTATACTTAAAGGATAAAATTTATAATTTACTCTACATTTAATGATCTATTTCACAATGTAGTTTAGATGTGTATTCTTATGTGTTTACAAAAAATATGAATTAAGATATGTCTAAAACATATAATCGCCTCACTAGGATGTAATTACATAATATGAAAAAGCAGTCCGATGAACAGTACGAAGTACAATCATTCATGCACTAGGTGCAAGCTGTCATTGCGTACGATTGTTTGATGCGTGAGGTACAATCATCTGATACAACCACCCAACTCACCGCCCCTTTATCAGCGTCCTCACACGGAGGGCATATGCTTTAGAGAGAGAGTGGATGTGAATGACGACCTGGGTATCGGTCATCGTCGGCCGTTTTCCGTTTTCGTCACTAGCGATTGTCACCCCTAAGACAAAGGTTATAATTAATTGTTTATATAAAATAAACAAAGAAACAAATTAAAGTTGTAGTTTATTTATACCGTTTATGCATCAAACATTTAAAAAAGTTTAAATTAATTTTATTGGTTTGTCTTTGTTAGATGTGTGGTTAGAGAGGGTTCTAGATAATACATCCAAAAAGACTAGTTTATATCTGACTAGCTATAGTAACCCGTGTGTTACACGGGTTGAATAAATAAAAAATTAATATAACAAAGTTTATTAATTATACAATAACATTTTAAGATATAATCACTGAAATTATGTATTAAAAATGACTGTAAGTTATAAAATAGTGATATCAACTTTTTAAAAATTTTTTTCAAAAAAAATAAACGTTTTGTTCTAAAACAAACCGTATAAAATTGTCATTTTAAAAATTTTCTTATTATAACTCTTAAATTTAATTATTATTGGTTTTAAAAAAAATACTTTTTAAAAATACCAATTTTAAATATTTCGTATTTTTAAAAAAAGTCTTATGCTTTAAATAAATTTATTATTTTATAAAAAAAATTATTTATTTAGAAATAACATTAATAAATAGATCTCATTATTAATTTATTAAATCAAAAAAGTGTTAAATAGTATTATTAGTAATTAAGGTAATTATTTAATAGGAGAGAGAGGCGGGAAAATTTTGATGAGAGTGATTGTGGTGTTGACACGTGTCATCCCGGATACCTTTTTATTAGAGTAGAAAGATAAAAAATGACATTTAAAATTATTTAACGATGTTTTGAATAATTTAAATCCATCACATTGTGTTTAATTTATTTAGCAAAATATCAAAAATAAAATATATAACGCGTCTGAAAATAACATCTCGACAACCCTCTCTGAAAATTTCAATGCATTTCGATAACCTGGCTTTTCTTTTTGTTATAATGTATTGATTAAACTTTTAATTAGCTTATTAAACATGTTTGTTTAATTAATCATATAAAGTTTTCTCGTTTTATATATTACAAAAGATAAACGAGTAAGTAGATTGACAATTTAAGAATATAAACATATAGTATTTTTTATACAGCTTCTAATATATACATTTTAACTACCGTACTTGTATTTTGTATTGTTTGAATCATCGACCTTTCGTATGGAAGAAAAGTACGTTTGTTAACGACGATTACAATTAAATAATAACCGACTTACATGTGATGGCAAGTAAATGAGTTTCTTTCTTTTTTTTTTTTTTTTGTTTGTCATGTAAATCTGAAGTTTGATAAATATACATTGTGAAATGTAAGCAAAAAATTTTAAAAAAATATACTGAGATTAAGATAACTTTTTTTAAAAATTTTATGAACCTTAACTATTAAGTTGTTTACATGATAGTATTTTTGGATAAGGTGACACTACATAATAATATCATGTGTTTCTATCAACTATATTGATACCGTGTCATACGTTATATGAAGTAGTACTATTTGTTATTTTCACATCTATAATTGCTAGGGCTGTTCAAATAGCTCGACGCTTGAAACTCGCTCGAACTCGTTCGAAAAATGCTCGGAATTTTGCTCGTTCGAATTTCGGCTCGATTGTAAATGAACCGAGCGGCTCGGTTCGGTTTCAAAATGAACCGAGCATGAGCAAAGGGTCGCTCGCTCGTCGTTCGCTCGGTTTCGCTCGAATTATTTTTTAGTTTAGTTTTTTATATTATATACAATTATATATGTCAATTTTATATATTTAAACTGTAAAATTACAATTTTACCCTTAAAACCCTAGCCTCAAATACCCCCCTAAATCCCTAATTGACCTCATTGCATCTCCAATGAACCTTCCCCCCACCCAAAGGTCCCAAATTGATCCGCTGCTGCTGCTGAGTGATGCCAATCTGCCATTGAAAGTTACCCCCACCCAAGTTGACCCGCGGCGGCCTCCCCCTGCTGCGATCTGCTGCCTTTGAAGTTTATCCCTGTGGCGGCCTCCCCCTACTGCGATCTGCTGCTGGCTAGCTTGGCTGCGGGCTGCTGCGATCTGCTGCGATCTCCTGCGAATCTGCGACCGCAACCCTCATCTCCGACCGCAACAGTGCAACCCTTATCTGCAAGACACCGACCTCATCTGTTGCGACCGCAACCCTCCCCCTGCTGCGACCGCAACGGCGCAACCCAAAACCGAGCAAAACCGAGCGAAACCGAGCGCTCGGTTTAAAACCAAACCGAGTTCGAGCATGAAGTTTGCGCTCGAATTTGTAAATTCGAACCAAACCGAGCCGCTCGGTTTGAAACCGAACCGAGTTCGAGCGGAGCTGCGTTCGGTTCGGTTCGGTTCGTGAACAGCCCTAATAATTGCATCATAAGATGTTAAATTTATAACTTACTTTGTTAATTCTATATTCATATCTATCTGTATTCTATAATTAACATACAAACATAATAGAAAGTAAAATATGAATACGACTCCTAATGATGTCGACATCTAATACAAAATTTGTTTCAATGATTATTTTCTAGTCAATTGTCGACAATCTTATTTTTGTTGTTGTTGAAGTGATTGATTCTTTCAAAACAAATGGTTGCATGACAATATGACATTTTGGTTTAAGGCATAAAATCTCTTTTTGTAATTTTCATACAAATCATTGTCAATAAGTATACTAAGTTAATTTATAGGCTTTTATAGTTTTATGTTTATGTCACTTTAGTTAGTGTATAATACAAATCATTGTCAATAAGTATACTAAGTTAATTTATAGGCTTTTATAGTTTTATGTATATGTCACTTTAGTTAGTGTATAATACAAATCATTGTCAATAAGTGGACTAAGTTAATTTATAGGCTTTTATAGTTTTATGTATATGTCACTTTAGTTAGTGTACGTATATAAAACATAAACATTCTACTAATCACTTAACGCAAATTTATCTACCACTAAAATCTCAAAAGTACAGTGTGTTCACATTACAAATAGTAGCACCTTTGGGCAATCTTAGATGTTGTATTATATTTGTCTCCATCAATCGCAATTTATCTATCGTTTCACAAAACTTATAGGTTTCTTTAAGAAATAATAAACTTTAACAAAATACGCTTTGTTATAGTGGTGAATTGGCGATCGCGCAATGTGTTAAACCAAAGGACATGGGTTTGAATAGTTTAATCCACAAGATAATAATAAGAATATATAAAATTTTATAGGTACATGATCCTATTCAACGATAAAATCAAGTGATGATTAAGTGCATACATTTATTATTACAGGATTTAAACCTGGTGTTTTTTCATACAACTCAATCCAATAACAACAATTGCCTTAATGTTTCTTATCTTCAATTCAAACCCATATCAATTACGTACACAAAGATAACATCATCAAACATCTTTCATCTTCTACTCCATGATCACTCTATCACCACTTCCGCGTAATCGAATCTGTAACACCACAATTTTAATCATAATTAGTCTACAATTTCTAAATCTTTGTTAGTTTAATCAACAACTTTTTAGATCTCTCAAACATTTATTTTAATAATTTTTCTAGAAATTTAACATGCTAATAGCTGCTATAATATTACTGATCCTATAGATTTGTGTTAGGTTAAATGTTTAATGAACTCAGTATATATTACCTTGGAGATTAAGCTGGATGAATGATCACAATCAGCAAGTGCTTTATCCTTACAAGTGGGAATCATTTCAAACTGTTTAATATCAAGATCCACATTAACAAACCCAAGTGTGAAGGTGATACTGTTACTATTCAATGTCATCTCATCAATATTCAACCAGAACAAAACGATTGCGCCGTAAGCCCTTTCAACCCGGTGATTTTCCCGTAGGTGATCTTTCCGGTGATGGTGGAGTCAAAGTGAACGAGGTAATCGTACTTGACATAACATGGTTTCTTGAGGCTGATGGCGAAGGTGAAACCTTCGCCATCAGCTGCTGTTGTGTAGGATGTGACTGAGTCGGGTAAGATGCCCGAGGGGATCCCGAATTGGTTAACGATATCGTAGATCGTCGGGGTCTCGGAGGTTGAGGCGGTGAGTGTTAGGAGGGCTAGGATGAGGAGGGATGTGTGGGATGGTGACATTGTTGGTTGATGTAGTGAGTATGAAGTTTGTTAAGTTGTGAAGAGTGAATGAACTTGTGATTGTATATATAGGCAACAAAAGGCAATAAGAAATAAGAGTTGGTACAATAAAAATTATATACATGTGTATGCGTATATAAAACACATGATAGATCGGTTCATACAGTAGACATAAACTACTAGAAAACATTAGTTTTATGATAATTTGTTTGATTATTAATTGAAGGATTTAATATATAAAGAAATGAGATTGGTATCATTATTTAATTAATTATTGGTTGAGTTTATATTAGACTAGAATTAATTATGTTTATGTATTTATTTAATTATTTAATAATGTTTAAGTTAGGTTCAAGGTATAGCATAAAAGGGTTACCTTTGTTTTTTGTGATCATTACTGATAAAGTGTGTCTAATTTTGTGATTTCGTCATAAATAATCACGTTTTGGTTTGTGTTTCCACCATCAATTTTCCAACATATTAACTTTAAGGTTAGTTGTATTTTAGATTAACATAAAATAATGGTTTGACAAAAGATAAAGATAAGGTATTTTAAAATCAGTGAAAATATAAACTCATATATCAAACTCATTTTAATATAAGGAGCATTGTAAGGAGTATAAAATTATTTTGTTACGAAAATCAATTGTTTATTGAGTTTATATTAGATTAGGATTAAGCCTGTTCATTTATTTCATTATTTACTAGTATTAGGTTAGAAGTGGGTTTTAGGTTTTAGTATAAACTAGTGGGAGTACCCGCGCGTTGCGGCGGGGCACGACCACTTCAGACAGAATATTTAAATATCACTTTAAAGTACATTATAACGGTACAGGCTAACACATTATTTTGTCATTGTCTATCAAATTGAATGTAAATAGTAACTTATCTACCAAATATACAATGGTGATTTAGAACCTTTTAGACTTGTTGGACAATCTGATCCACTTTGTTCATCCTGAAGTTTTGAAATCGTGTTGTTCTAAGTGTCCTGATTGTAAGGTTTGTGTACATTTGCACTATGGTGGCGTTATCAAATACCAAGCTTTTACTTTCGGGACATTTGTAGTTTCCCATGTATTTTCATCAAATACTTCAACAATATCACCAGTTACCCAACTCTATGAATTGACTGGAGGTCCCTACAAAACACGGTTGAAATCCACTATATGTGTGACTCATCAATCATCCTTAAGACCAAAACACCAATAAAATTAATAACTAAATAGTTAAATTCATTTAAGCTTAATACAATGACAAGTATACAAATATTTCACTTGAATGAAGGGAGCATGTCACACCCTCAAAATCCGCTAACGGGATTTTACCGTCAGGCGTGTGACACACCAGGATCTTAGATAGCATTAGTTACACCAAACACAGTAGTTACAAAACATCACATTAAACCATTAGTTGTTTAAATCAAACATGAGTGTTTCAAACTTGCGGAAGCGTTTCGAAATATAGAAATCAACAGTGAATCGTTTCAACACGCGTTTCAACCATAAAAATCAATAGCGTTTCACAAATTAAACCAGTTGTGTTGTGATGTATGCCATGCATGCACCCTAGCTGAGTTCTTAATCTTGTGCGTTTCTGTGACCTGAGAAAACATGCTAAAATGTGTCAACATAAAGTTGGTGAGTCCACAGGTTTTAATCAACAAGAAATGTACCAGAAAGCGTTTCATATGTTTCATCAACCAGAACTGTGTCCGAAAAGCGTTTCACATGGTTTAGTATATAAAGCATATCGATAGGTCGCGAGCCTATAAACAAGTTAGTTAGTGTTTCAAACCGAAGCTGACTGTGTGTGTTTAGTGCCTTTCCACCACGTCTTAACCGACCGTGGCAATCGTTACAGGTCAATTTAGCACCCGTTCGACCTCCAATCAAGCTAGCGCGACTAGCCCGGGCGGGGTTTGTCAGACCCAGTAGTACTACTCAAAATTACCTCGCTAATCGTGTTACTAACGGTTTGATACTGTAAGGACTTTCAAATGCGTTTCGCACTAACATAACAAGCGATATCAATAATACTGGCAACCATGACAAAAATAGTGTTTGCATGTTTCCTCCCCCAAAAAGAAAAGAAAGTAAAAAGGGGCCGTGGAACTCACCTTGGATCGATGTAATGTATATGAACAAGAACTTCAAATAATTGGGCAATGCACGGTCAGACACGTTCAATACCTATTATTGTTTGTAATGGAATCTTTAATATAATACGAATATATTTGGTAAGGTTTGGATCGATTTGATTTAACACGAGGCACACACACAATTAGATGTATATATATGTTACAATATTTTTATAGATTTTGTATTAATAAATAATTATCAATAAGCATTAAGTTTTACCAAATAATTATTTACATTTTGGTTTTACTGAAAGGGTTTTATATATGTATTTAAATATTTTTAGAATTAAATATAAAAATGATATGTTTTAATTATATAATTTATAATTATCCAAGAATATTTACAAATAAAGATAATCACATTTATGGCATTTTGATTAATAATAAGGTATTAATATATTTTACAAGAAATAACCCACAATTTCATTTATAAATAATTTGGGAATTGATAAAATATATTAATCCATATTTAAATATAATGTTTATTTTATAGAAATAACTATTTAGAATATTTATAAATAATTTATGTATAATTTCTATGATTTTTATGATTATTGCATAGTTATACACGATTTAGAATTTATTTTACAAAAATAAGTATTTTTAGTATTTTTAAATAATATTTTATAAATTTATTAAATTTTTTAAATAAAATAAATTTACAGGAAACTGTTTGTAAGATTTAAAATAAGGGAAACTTATAAAATTTATTTTTATAATTTTTAGGAATTTTTCCATATTTTTAAAGTATTTTAAAAAGCTTAAAAAAATAAAACAAATAAAAAGAGGCTGCCCGGGGTCGAACCCGGGTCCTCTCCCTGCCCACACACACACCGAACCAGTAAACCAAGGCTCTAAGCCGCGATAGAGCTCCACCCGAAATATTTTTATATAATGTTTCTGTTTCCCCCCAAATCGAAGAACCCTAGGTTCGAATCCGATTCAATTGAAGCCTAATTTGATTTCGATTGCTTCTGATATCATGGGGCTTTTGTTCCCCATGAAAATTCGAGTGTGTGTGAGTGTCTAATTACCTGTATGGTGTCGATTTAGGACTGAATTTGATGAAGAACAGGTCGCGGCCGGTTGATGATCAATGGGTGAGAAATACTTAATGATAATCAAATTAATTTCGTGGGTAGCTTTGAACAATGGTCAGGACTAAAAGCCCTCTGTCGATTGCAAGTTATAGAGGTCAGAGGGTGGGTTTCGATAGAGTTGCAGGTTTCGGCCGAGAGGGTAATCGAATTCGAAGTGTTTGTATGTTATAGATTGTATTGATAGGTGCATTCGATTAGGAACCGATCAATGAGTATTTATACTCGATTATTTGTATTAATTTAGTGCAATAATGCTCGATTTCGTGGGTGGGTCGGCCGAAAGTTTGGTCGAAATGTGGGTGGTCGGTTTGGTGGTATTTGCACTACCATTTCTTAAATTGAAAAGTGGCCCGAGTTCGGTTTATCCACAAGAGTGTGTCGGGATTGTTAATTTGGTCAAAACCGCGTTCGATTTAGGTGTTGGGGGGTCGCCGGAGTTGGCCGGAAAGTCGCCGGCCGGTGAGGTGGTCGACGGGTGGGAACGGGGGTTGGGTTTTAAACAATTTACAGAATGATCCCTGTGGTTTGAAATGTTTTAAATTCTATGTTTTAAGTTTCTAAAAACCAAGTTTTAAAAATTACAGAAATTCCCCCTGGACTTATAAATCCAATTTTTTAATAAATTCTTATAAATAATTAATAATAATAATATTTTCATTATTATTATTATCATTATCAACATTATTTTTAATAATATTATATTATTATTATTATTATCATTATTTTATTATTAAAAAAATACCAATCACCTAATTATTATATTAAATAAATAAAAAAAAAATTTCTGGGTTATCACATCATCCCTCTGTTAGAGGAATTTTCGTCCCGAAAATTAAGATGTACTGACCGCATCCTTGAACAGGTTAGGATACTTGCGCATCATTTCGTCCTCTCGTTCCCAAGCGTACTCAGGACCACGCCGGGAGTTCCACCGAACTTTGACAATACGACTGTGTTTGAGTGTCTTGACCTCTCGGTCAATAATTCTCATAATTTAACTGTTCTTACTTTCTAGCTATTGCCATTTCCTAATTCTGATTGTTTTGTAACTTGTCCTTGGGTCCTAATCGACCTAGGGCACACTTATGGTAATGGTCAACCTCCTTAATGTCCATGTTTAACGCATGTTAGCTAAATCGTATAACTAACATACCTAGGTTTACAACATTAGCATTCTTGTCTTCCTTACCGCTAGATTGTTTGTTCCACCCTCCAACTTCTTTCTACTACTTACTAGATTTTCCCAGTGTCCTTCTTAATTCTAATTGGTCTAATGTCATAAGGTATGACATCAGCTTTGTCAATTCATGGAGTTTGTCGGTATAAAGAGCACGACCTAACCCTACTATTGCATGATTTTAGAATTACAATTCTAACTTTTTCATTCCTTAAGTAATAGTACTCAATCACCAAGGCTTTGAACTCACCTCAATAACCCTATATATAGGCATCACCGTATACTAAGAATGTGCTTAAACCGGTTACACGACATCCTAATTTTCCTTAGTATCATCCCAAAGAATATGTACAATAAGTTTCATCACTCTTCTATATTTCCTGTAGTTCACTTCCATTCCAAGTATTCAATCACTTCCTCAGTTACCGAAATACTAAGTGGAGGTATGTATCTTAAAATGATTGGAAATACCATGAAGGCCCTAAGTAGGACAGGACTTAAGTAATAGCAAGTGTTAGTAATGTTTTGTTACCCTTAACAAGGTCTTACTAGAATTATGATCCTAGCACCCTAGGGTATAGAGTAGAAACTTGTAATACTCATGATCGTTATCTCATGGTAAGATTAACCAGACTTCTTATGACAGACAATTTCGGCTGGGTTTTTAGATAACCAATCCATGCTAACAACTACATCAAAACTACCAAGTGTGACAGGCATCAGATCTATTCCTAACTCATGTCCAGGTAATCCTAGTTTACCTCCCTTAATGATGTGAGTTGCCTCAATTAGTTTCCTATCAGTTAATTCTACAGTGTAACTAGGTTTCATTTCAACTAAGGTTACGTCTAGGATGTTAACAAAACTCTTATCAGCACCGGTATCAAACAGTATAGAAGTAAAACCACCATTCAGAGGAAACGTACCAGTAACCACATCCTAATCATCCCTTGCCTCACCAGAGCCAATCACAAAAACTCGACCTTTGGCACCATTTCCATGGTTGTTGTTTCCATCATTGCCCCTGTTGCCATTCTTCAGTTGTGGGCAATCCTTCTTGTAGTGGCCCTCCTTACCACACTCATAACAGCCCTGGTCGCTCCGCCCTGGCGTTGCTGAGGTTGTTGCCTAGCCATTAGATCACCCCTGCAATCCCTAGCAATATGACCCGTCTTGCCACATCTTTGACAACGAAAACGATCACACTGACCATAATGATGAAGTTGCACTTGTTACACTTTGGGTTTTTGCCAACATAGTTGTTCGATCCCTGACCATTGTTGTTGTTCTGATTGTTGTTATGAAGCTTCTAGATGAATCAAACTTTCTGATTGGTTGTTGATCGGATCTTGAAGACTTACTATCGTTACCATCCCATTTCCTTTTGTGTTCGAATGGTCCAGAGGTGGCACCACGTTTAGGTAGGATACCATGTGCCACTGCCTGATCAGTGAGCTTGTGAGCCAGTCGAATAGCCTGCTGAATAGTGGCAGGATCAGCAGCTATAACACTAGCTTGTATTTGAGGAGCTAGGCCATCAATGTACTTTTCAATCCGTTTGTAGGCCGGGGTCACCATTTGGGGACATAGAGTAGCCAACTCATGGGAACGAGTCGTGTACTCCTCAATTTCAGAGCCAGTCATTTTGAGATTCCAAAACTCTGCTTCTAGCTTCTGGACCTTGTTTCTGGGGCAATATTCTTCTTTCATCAGTGTTTTGAAATCATCCCAAGGCATACCGTTAGCAGCATCAAGTCCTAAAGTCTGAACTTGTGAGTTCCACCATGTCAAAGCTGGTCCTTCCAGTGTGCGGAGGCGTACTTGACACGACTTCCAGCAGGACAGTTGCACATGGCGAACACTGATTCGAGCTTCTCTAGCCAGCGAAGTAGTGTGACAGCACCTTCAGAACCGCTGAAAGAGTGAGGCTTACAGTCCATAAACATCTTGTAGGTACAGGCTGTTGGGCCTCCTTGATTCAGATTCTGGTTGTTTTGGTTCTGGTTGCGGATCTGTTCATAGGCTGTGAGCGCATTAGTAACCGCTCATTAATGATGGCATCCAACTCAGCTTGAGTCAGGTTGATGTTTCCGTGTCCCCTCGGGCGTCCAGGTCTCCTTCCAGACATGATTCTTCAATTCACAATGTACGACAGTCACTATCGAATTATAACTATTAATAACATTAATTTGTTTCATACTAGTAGGAATAGGGGATTTGTTTGCATATCGATAGTGAGGCTTCATGAGAATCCGAGACAAGTACGATAAAGTTAAGGAAGTAATGTGTGTGTTCTCCTTGTTTGTCATCGTGAGTGTTTGAAAAGAGTTTCGCGTTCCCAAGTGGTAATGGTGGATTCGGGTTGTCGTTGCTTCAACTCCGAGAGTGAAGAATCATGTGTAGATGTTGGAAGTGAGCGAGCGGAACTCCCCACCCCTCTATTAGTCAAGGATGATACATGTGACCTAGATATTTGTGTATATTGACCATAGTTTATCACTCATCCCAGAAATCCCCAGGTAAGCATACCAGGTCTCGCAATGAGATATATGCGATATGCTTGCCTTAGCCCGAAGGCTTTTTGCCAGGAAATCCAGAATACAGGTGTCTATGTGTCACACAAATCTCTTTGGTTCATAGAATAAAACTTTAGAGAGAAATTAAAGGCACGAGTTATCAGTTTCTTTTCCTCTGGTATCTATGTGTCACAGAAGTATGTTAAAGCAACAGTTCTCAGGCATCTAAAGTTAATAAGTACAACTTAGTAATCTATGTGTGTGTAACTAATGCAAATCCAGCTATAGTCTAAAATGCAATGCAAATGAGATGCAAAGTCCATTTTAGTTCGCTATAACTAATGCTCTGATACCAATCTGTCACACCCTCAAAATCCGCTAACGGGATTTTACCGTCAGGCGTGTGACACACCAGGATCTTAGATAGCATTAGTTACACCAAACACAGTAGTTACAAAACATCACATTAAACCATTAGTTGTTTAAATCAAACATGAGTGTTTCAAACTTGCGGAAGCGTTTCGAAATATAGAAATCAACAGTGAATCGTTTCAACACGCGTTTCAACCATAAAATCAATAGCGTTTCACAAATTAAACCAGTTGTGTTGTGATGTATGCCATGCATGCACCCTAGCTGAGTTCTTAATCTTGTGCGTTTCTGTGACCTGAGAAAACATGCTAAAATGTGTCAACATAAAGTTGGTGAGTCCACAGGTTTTAATCAACAAGAAATGTACCAGAAAGCGTTTCATATGTTTCATCAACCAGAACTGTGTCCGAAAAGCGTTTCACATGGTTTAGTATATAAAGCATATCGATAGGTCGCGAGCCTATAAACAAGTTAGTTAGTGTTTCAAACCGAAGCTGACTGTGTGTGTTTAGTGCCTTTCCACCACGTCTTAACCGACCGTGGCAATCGTTACAGGTCAATTTAGCACCCGTTCGACCTCCAATCAAGCTAGCGCGACTAGCCCGGGCGGGGTTTGTCAGACCCAGTAGTACTACTCAAAATTACCTCGCTAATCGTGTTACTAACGGTTTGATACTGTAAGGACTTTCAAATGCGTTTCGCACTAACATAACAAGCGATATCAATAATACTGGCAACCATGACAAAAATAGTGTTTGCATGTTCCTCCCCCAAAAGAAAAGAAAGTAAAAAGGGGCTGTGGAACTCACCTTGGATCGATGTAATGTATATGAACAAGAACTTCAAATAATTGGGCAATGCACGGTCAAACACGTTCAATACCTATTATTGTTTGTAATGGAATATTTAATATAATACGAATATATTTGGTAAGGTTTGGGTCGATTTGATTTAACACGAGGCACACACACAATTAGATGTATATATATGTTACAATATTTTTATAGATTTTGTATTAATAAATAATTATCAATAAGCATTAAGTTTTACCAAATAATTATTTACATTTTGGTTTTACTGAAAGGGTTTCATATATGTATTTAAATATTTTAGAATTAAATATAAAAATGATATGTTTTAATTATATAATTTATAATTATCCAAGAATATTTACAAATAAAGATAATCACATTTATGGCATTTTGATTAATAATAAGGTATTAATATATTTTACAAGAAATAACCCACAATTTCATTTATAAATAATTTGGGAATTGATAAAATATATTAATCCATATTTAAATATAATGTTTATTTTATAGAAATAACTATTTAGAATATTTATAAATAATTTATGTATAATTTCTATGATTTTTATGATTATTGCATAGTTATACACGATTTAGAATTTATTTTACAAAAATAAGTATTTTTAGTATTTTTAAATAATATTTTATAAAATTTTATTAAAGTTTTTAAATAAAATAAATTTACAGGAAACTGTTTTGTAAGATTTAAAATAAGGAAAACTTATAAAATTTATTTTTATAATTTTTAGGAATTTTTCCATATTTTTAAAGTATTTTAAAAAGCTTAAAAAAAATAAAACAAATAAAAAGAGGCTGCCCGGGGTCGAACCCGGGTCCTCTCCCTGCCCACACACACACCGAACCAGTAAACCAAGGCTCTAAGCCGCGATAGAACTCCACCCGAAATATTTTTATATTAATGTTTTCTGTTTCCCCCCAAATCGAAGAACCCTAGGTTCGAATCCGATTCAATTGAAGCCTAATTTGATTTCGATTGCTTCTGATATCATGGGGCTTTTGTTCCCCATGAAATTTCGAGTGTGTGTGAGTGTCTAATTACCTGTATGGTGTCGATTTAGGACTGAATTTGATGAAGAACAGGTCGCGGCCGGTTGATGATCAATGGGTGAGAAATACTTAATGATAATCAAATTAATTTCGTGGGTAGCTTTGAACAATGGTCAGGACTAAAAGCCCTCTGTCGATTGCAAGTTATAGAGGTCAGAGGGTGGGTTTCGATAGAGTTACAGGTTTCGGCCGAGAGGGTTAATCGAATTCGAAGTGTTTGTATGTTATAGATTGTATTGATAGGTGCATTCGATTAGGAACCGATCAATGAGTATTTATACTCGATTATTTGTATTAATTTAGTGCAATAATGCTCGATTTCGTGGGTGGGTCGGCCGAAAGTTTGGTCGAAATGTGGGTGGTCGGTTTGGTGGTATTTGCACTACCATTTCTTAAATTGAAAAGTGGCCCGAGTTCGGTTTATCCACAAGAGTGTGTCGGGATTGTTAATTTGGTCAAAACCGCGTTCGATTTAGGTGTTGGGGGGTCGCCGGAGTTGGCCGGAAAGTCGCCGGCCGGTGAGGTGGTCGACGGGTGGGAACGGGGGTTGGGTTTTAAACAATTTACAGAATGGTCCCTGTGGTTTGAAATGTTTTAAATTCTATGTTTTAAGTTTCTAAAACCAAGTTTTAAAAATTACAGAAATTCCCCCTGGACTTATAAATCCAATTTTTTAATAAATTCTTATAAATAATTAATAATAATAATATTTTCATTATTATTATTATTATCATTATCAACATTATTTTTAATAATAATATTATTATTTATTATCATTATTTTTATTATTAAAAAAAATACCAATCACCTAATTATTATATTAAATAAATAAAAATAAAAAAAAATTCCGGGTTGTCACAGAGCAGGTGTCTAGAAAATATCATATATGTAGCATTACTATGGTTTTTGTGCCTCTAACGAAAGATATGACCAGATTAAACCAAAAGCCATACAAACAAGCTACATGTTGAATGTCATTACAATAACTACAAAGTAAAAGTAAAACTTAGATACTGTTATTCAAAATTCTTGTTTTTATTAATATTTTTTTCTTATGTTTAAAGACTGATGCTCTATATTTGAAAAAAAATTAGTAGTGTAGTTCGCTTACAGTTGACTTTCGAAGTTTCTTGTCATAATATACCTGCATTGTAGTTAAAAACACCATATAACACATGATAACTATATTTACTACTTAATGAACATTGATTCGTTTAGTCAAGTGGATCTTTTCTAATTACCATGACATGATAAGCCAACTATATATTTAAAACCATTATAGATCAATCATCTATAGCATACTGATGACATGTCAAGGTTGGATTGAGATACCAAAGGATAAGCTAATAACTTTAAATAATGACAGGTCAATAAGCCACCACTATGGTTTAATTGTTTAGATTAGTGCCAAACGATGACAAAATGTCTTATCTGTAGCAAATGACTATGCTAAAATTTCTCATTTCTTTTTCAAGAAAAAAGCAGCATAACTATAATCTTGTATGAACCCTATGGAAGCAAGAGATGCATTCATCGAATTGTCACTTTGAAATATATACACCATCCATCAATAGCATTCTTTAAATTACTATAAAAGTCTAAATAGGATTTAACTGAAAGTATTAAACTATTTATGTTGAATTTAACCTCATAAAAGATTGATAAGTTGCATTATTAATTACAAATTAAAAAGTCCATGCAGCTGCAAATTTGACCTTAACAAACTGGACACCGAATTAAAATAAAATTCCAAAACTTTGGAGCTCTTAATTTTATGAAGGCTTAAGAAACTACAGGAAAAGTAATTCTTGACCTTAATTATCATCATCAAGCCAATTAAGAAATTAAGTTATATAACTAATGATGTTTTGGGTAAAATTAGTGTTCAAAAGTTATTTAGAGTTCGTAAGAATAAACTTATATTGAATTGTAGACAATCATTTAAAAAAGAGATAAATGACCATTTAATGACTCTTTACGTGTTATGCATTTCTAACCGCAAACAAGTGGAGCAGATGCATTGGTTTAAACATTCTTGATTATTAGATACTAAGGCTGACTAAATTTGAGTTGTTGGTTTTAGTTTAGCAAATATTGATATGTAGGTGACAGCAAATCAGTAAATGTATGTACTTTGTGTTCGAACCTACTTCCATACAGTGCTAACACCAATCACCATCCTAAGCCAAAAAGCCAGATCAAACAACCAAAACTTAAGCAGGTTACAAACAAAAATGACAAACAGAAAGAGGAGGTAACAGGTGATGAGTTGATGCTTTCTGATTGTACTATAATTGATGCAATCTATTTGGTTTCATTGGCTAGCAGTAATCCAAGTTACATGTGTTTCAGTGATTATAGTTTTAAGTTAATGAGTTGATGTGTTTGCTTGTTTGGAAGTGTCGCTGCTTTGTGGTTTATGTTAATTTGGTGTATTTGTTTACCTATTTCAAAGTGCTAATTTTAACATTGAAGATCACTTGAATCAAATCGTTAATCCCAGATTTGGTCTACTGTTTTAAACATATTGCTTCCAAATTTCAATATCACAACTGAAAGAGAATATGAACTTGAAAAACATAGAAGCAAATAAACAATAGGAAGTGAAGTGAAGCTTCCAATCTTCCATACATGTGTTATGATTGATTTAGTTCGCATGCAATTGCCAAGGCATTTGATAGGTATCCTTATGAGAATCTCACTTGAAAGTATAGGAATAGGAACATGTGGAAGTAGCCGAACAACCAGCTACATTACTAATTCATGTTCTTATATGTCGGTGCATGTAGTGAGCGGAGACTAATCGTTGGAAAACATAGTTGTGATGACATACATTTAAGGTTAAATACAGAATGATGTCAGAAAACAGTATACAAAACCAGGCCGTCTTGAAAGAAACCTGATATAAATCTGGAGCAATAAGAAACAAGACAATTCTTTTCAGAGTCAACTGGGGTTGGGCTATAAAGTTACAGACTGTTTGATCTATTACTAAACATCATTAGCAACGGGTGGAGAACATTGTAAGTGTGTGCTACTAATGCTTATCATATGTGGGGATAAAGGTGCGCCAATGCTTCAAACCCATCCATCGGGTACCTATTTATTAAGTAGATTATGGGCTCACGTGTGTTTATAGTCATTAGTTGAAGAGAAAGTCTATGATTGTTGTTTGTAGATTTGGGAATATAATTCCCTGCTTTTGGAGTTTGCAGATGTGTAGGGCAGTAATACTTAGAGGGCGGGCAGGGACATTAACTCTAATTCCGTTGTTGACATATATGAGTTGTGTAATGGGAGGGATATTAGCACTGCTTGGGTTAACATACAATTTGTTTATCACCGGTTGCTCTTGTTAAGGATTTGTTTATCAGAAACATCAGGTGTCTGTTAAGTGATTATAATAAGGAAATAGTGGAATACTACATGTGAGAACAAATATACTAAGGCAATACAAAGAGTATCAGATATGAACAAAGATGCTGGATTTGCATAGCAATAGTAGGGAGGATTTACAGAAACACTTAGTTGATGTACCCAATCATCAGGTAGATTATATTGAAAAGCATATGGTTGTGTTGTTTATCACAGGACCATCTTACTGTTAAATGCTTACAGTAAGAACCTATTGCATGTTAGAGGGGGTATAGTAACAAAGTATAAATACTATCAACTATGTTGAAAGATGTTATTTGGTTAGTAAGAGGAGGAACACTACTGTTTCTTAAGTTAATTTAAGAGAGGATTATGTTTGTTTGGGTCAAGTACCTCCTTCTGTAAACCCCTAGCCTTCGTTTTGGAACTTCGATCAGCCAACGGAGGATCAATCTCAATCACATCAGGTTTCGGACACGACGAACTACTCCCTTGTGAACACCCGTTTCCTACAGAAAAAGAAAACACTCAAATCAACTTCCACACACGACGAACAACAACGTAACCAAACAATCGAAAATTAGAACTCTTACTTCGATTTCCGAGGACTATACCTTGCAATCGCCGGCGATTCCATTTCTCACAACTGTCAACAGTGAATCAACAGCACCAGATAACACTAATTGAAGCAAAATCTGTCACACCCTCAAAATCCGCTAACGGGTTTTACCGTCAGGCGTGTGACACTCCAGGATCTCAGATAAGCATCAGTTACACCAAACACAGTAATTACAAAACATAACATTAAGTGATTAGTTGTTTAAATCAAACATGAGTGTTTCAGACTTGCGGAAGCGTTTCAAATATAGAAATCAACAGTGAATCGTTTCAGCATGCGTTTTAACCATAAGAATCAATAGCGTTTCACAAATTAAACCAGTTTTGTTGTGATGTATGCCATGCATGCATCCTAGCTGAGTTCTTAATCTTGTGCGTTTCTGTGACCTGAGAAAACATGCTAAAATGTGTCAACATAAAGTTGGTGAGTTCACAGGTTTAACAAAAAAATGTGTTTGTAAGCGTATCCATAGTTTGCGTTTCAATGGTTTAGTATATATTGCATATCGTTAGGTAGCTAGCCTCTGTTCTTGTTACTTAGCGTTTCGAACCGAAGCTGACTGTTTACGTCCTATTTGTGTTTGTTGTATCCCATCATGTCTCGTCAGACCATGACAATGTGTTAGGTCAATTCAGCACCCGTTTGACCTCCAATCAAGCTAGCGCGACTAGCCCGGGCGGGGTTTGTCAGACCCAGTAGTACTACCCAAAATTACCTCGCTAATCCCATTACTAACAGTTCGATTGTGTGAGGACATGTGTGCGTTTCCCACTAACGTAACAAGCGATATCAATAATACTGGCAACCATTCATAAAATATGTTTGCATGTTTTCTCCCCCAAAAAGGAAAGAAAGTAAAAAGGGGCCGTGAAACTCACCTTGATTGCGTTGCAAAGAAATAATGTTCGCACGACGATTAGAATTTCAAGTTAACCTGTGTTTCGTTTAGTATGAACATAGTTAATGTTAGTTATTATTTACGAGTTTATAATATGATTAACGTTCGAATATGGATTAAGGTTTTGATAGAGTTATGTGTTTTGTTTAAGTAATTAATTTTTATAAAATACATTTCATACTTTTAATCCATTTAACGAACTATTAAGTGTTTTTAGAAATGAATTTTTGATGTAATGATGGTGTTCATTATGTAATTAAGTCCGTATGATAAACGCAGAATAATTACGAAAATATTATTCCAAATCGTTCGTTTAAAGTATATTTTATAAAATAAATCATATTTGTAAATAATTTGGTAAATTTTAATTTAATCCAGAAAATTATTTAATGCTCAAAAATATAAACAAGTTTTATAAAAATTATTTTTATAATTTTTATAATTTTTCTGCAATTTTTAAATGCCCAAAAAGCCCTAAAAAAATAAAGGAGGTTGCCGGGTTCGAACCCGGGACCTCTCGGGATGCAAATGGACAGGGAACCGCTGAACCAAGGCCGCAGCACGGTATTCCTTGGTTTCAATTCCTTTTAAACACATCCGAAGCCCTTCCCCTCCAAACCAAGAACCCTAAATCGTTTATGGATCAAATTGAACATCAAATCGATGTTATTAATCAGTTTAATGTTGGGGATTAGTTTCCTCATGATGAACAGAATGTATAGGTGTGTTTAATTGCCAGATTTGTGTTCGAATTGAAGGTGAATGCCACGATGAACAGGTCGCGACTTCTTGATGTTCGATTGATGCCCAACGATGATTATAATCCAATTACTTCAACAGGAAGTTTCTAATGATGCTTGTGATCAAAACCCTTCTGTTAATTTCGAGTTACAAAGGCTGGAGAGTGGCGTTCTAGTAAGTTGCAGGTCGACGGTTAAGAGGTGAGCAATGGTGGTGTGTTTGATTGTTTTGAATGAAATTTGAGAGTTGTGATGATATAAGAACAGATAAGCGATCGTGCAGGTTTATTTAATTACATTATGGTGTTGTGTAGTGCTCCATTTGTGCGGATTTCTTGGCCGAAAGTAGAGTGGGTGGATTTGTGGTTAATCGCACTCAATTTTTCAAATGGATGGTGGGGTTGAGTTCGAATCATCCGCGCAAACGTGTCGGTATCATTTGATCGAGTCAAAACCGTGTGTATTTGGTGTTTGGGAGTCGCCGGAGAGGTGGCCAGAGGTGGCCGGACGGCGATGTGGTCGACGGGTACGGGGGGAGGGGCTGGGTTTTTAAAAACAATTACACTCTTGGTCCCTGCAGTTTGAGGTGGTTATCATTTCATGTTTAAAACTTCTAAACAAATTTTAGTTATTGTATTTTCTACCCAAAAGTTAATAGGGTTAAGTTTAATGATAAATTTTTATTATTATTATTATTATTATTATTATTATTATTATTATTATTATTATTATTATTATTATTAATAACGTTATTATTGTAATTATTGGAATTTAACATCAACGTATTAAACTCGTTTGTTTATGAAATTAACTTGTATTTATCGAAAAATTTCGAGATGTTACAGTATCCCCTAGTTTAGGAAATTTCGTCCCGAAATTTGTTCACGAGGAGGCTGAAACGAAAAGATGAGGATACTTGGATTTCATTTGATCCTCACGTTCCCAGGTGAACTCTGGTCCACGCTTTGAGTTCCATCGGACTTTGACAATAGGGATACGACTGTGTTTAAGTGTCTTGACCTCTCGGTCCATAATTTCCACTGGTTCCTCGATGAAGCGTAGTTGTTCGTCAACATGTACCTCGTCTAACGGAACGACGAGAGTCTCGTCAGCCAGGCATTTCCTCAGGTTTGAAACATGGAACACATCATGTACCCCACTGAGTTCTTCAGGTAAGTTCAACTGGTAGGCTACGGGGCCAACTCGTTTGACAATCTCAAACGGTCCCACGTACCTAGGGTTTAGTTTTCCACGTTTCCCGAAACGAATGACACCTTTCCAGGGTGAGACTTTCAGTAGTACTTTGTCACCAACCTGAAACTCCAATGGCTTACGACGCTTGTCGGCGTAACTCTTTTGTCGGTCACGTGCTGCTGCCATACGGTTACGGATCTGCACGATCTTCTCAGTCGTCTCATGCACGAGTTCAGGACCGGTAAGTTGACTTTCTCCTACTTCTGCCCAACATATAGGTGATCGGCACTTACGTCCATACAATGCCTCAAATGCAGCTGCCTTGATCGAAGTGTGATAACTGTTATTATAGGAGAACTCAACTAATGGTAGATGGGTTTCCCAACTGCTGCCAAAATCGATCACACAGGCACGCAACATGTCTTCCAGTGTTTGGATTGTACGCTCACTTTGACCATCGGTCTGCGGGTGATATGCAGTACTCATATCCAGCCGCGTTCCTAATGATCGTTGTAATGATTGCCAGAAGTGAGAAGTGAACCGAGCGTCACGATCAGAAATGATAGATATCGGCACGCCATGCCGAGAGACTATTTCCCTTAAATAGATACGTGTCAGCTTCTCCATTCGATCAGTCTCTCGGATTGCCAGAAAGTGTGCGGATTTCGTTAAGCGATCTACTATAACCCAGATGGTATCGCATCCGCTGGGAGTCCTAGGTAACTTCGTGATAAAGTCCATGGAGATCTGCTCCCATTTCCACACTGGAATTTCCGGTTGTTGAAGTAAACCGGATGGTCTCTGGTATTCCACCTTAACCTTGGAACAAGTTAAGCATCTGCTTACGTATGTGGCTATCTCCGCTTTCATTTTCGGCCACCAGTACAATTCTTTCAGGTCCTGATACATCTTGTCTGAACCTGGATGAATAGAGTAACGTGACTTATGAGCTTCATCCATTATCAGCTCTCGCAAATTCCCGTGCTGTGGTACCCAGATCCGTTTCATAAAATAACGGATTCCATCAGCTTTAATCTCCAACTGTTTCTCCATGCCTCGCATGGATTCCGCTTTGAGATTCTCCGTCTTCAAGGCCTCAGATTGAGCAGCTTTGATTTGCACTGGTAGGTCAGAGTGGATAGTCATTTGTAATGCGCGCACCCGACGAGGCTTTAAGGTTTCCTTACGACTAAGGGCATCGGCTACCACATTAGCCTTACCCGGATGATACTTGATCGCACAGTCGTAGTCGTTCAACAATTCGACCCACGACGTTGTCTCATGTTCAGCTCTTTCTGTTCAAAGATGTGCTAGAGACTCTTGTGATCGGTGTAAATGGTGCATCTGGTACCGTACAAGTAATGTCTCCAAATCTTCAAGGCAAAAATCACTGCACCCAATTCCAGGTCATGGGTGGTATAGTTCTTCTCGTGAACCTTCAGTTGTCTCGAGGCGTAAGCTATCACCTTGTCGCGTTGCATCAGGACACAACCCAATCCTTGAATGGATGCGTCACAATACACCACGAAATCATCGGTCCCCTCTGGTAGTGCCAATATCGGTGCACTACAGAGTTTCTGTTTCAATAGCTGAAAAGCCGCCTCTTGACTTTCACCCCATTTGTATGTCGTTCCTTTGTGGGTTAAAGCGGTAAGAGGTTGTGCAATCTTAGAGAATCCCTCTATGAATCGTCGGTAATATCCTGCTAACCCCAGGAATTGCCTTATCTCAGTCGGTGTCTTAGGTGTAGCCCAATTCTTTATCGCCACAATCTTGGCAGGATCAACATGTATTCCCTTCTCATTAACAACATGACCTAGGAATTGCACTTCACGTATCCAAAAGTCACACTTAGAGAATTTGGCGTACAGTTGCTCATTCTTCAACAATTCCAAGATCAATCGTAGATGCTCTTCATGGTCCTCCTTGGTCTTAGAGTATATCAGTATGTCATCAATAAACACAATAACAAACTGATCGAGATAGGGTTTGCACACGCGATTCATGAGGTCCATGAATACCGCAGGTGCATTAGTCAACCCAAAAGGCATGACCAAGAACTCGTAATGACCATAACGAGTACGGAATGCGGTTTTGGAGATGTCCTCCTCACGAACTCGGAGTTGATGATAACCAGACCTCAAGTCGATCTTCGAATAATAGCTTGATCCCTGAAGCTGATCAAACAAGTCGTCGATACGAGGTAGAGGATATCGGTTCTTGACTGTGACTTTGTTTAATTCTCTATAATCGATGCACATTCGGAAAGTGCCGTCCTTCTTCTTAACAAAGAGAACAGGGGCTCCCCAAGGTGATGAGCTAGGTCGGATAAAGCCCTTATCTAAAAGCTCCTGAAGTTGTGATGACAACTCCTGTAATTCGTTTGGTGCTAATCGATAAGGTGCTCTAGCAATCGGGGCTGCACCGGGAGTCAGTTCGATTTGAAATTCCACTTGGCGATGAGGTGGTAGTCCAGGAAGATCCTCTGGAAACACCTCTGGAAAATCTCTTACCACGGGAATGTCTTCTATTTTCTTTTCCTCGGACTGCTTGTCGGTGACGAGTGCCAGAATAGCTACACGCCCTTTTTGTAACAACTTTTGCGCCTTCATGTAAGAGATAATACCCATTACTGCACCACTCCTATCGCCTTGGACTGTAAGAATTTCATCACCAACAGGGATTCGTATGATCTTCTCGTGACATATGACTTTGCTTGCTTATTAGAGAGCCAATCCATGCCTACCACAACGTCGAAACTTCCTAGTGTAACAGGCATAAGATCTATAGCGAAAGTATGACCAGCGAGTTCTAACTTACAATCTCTAAGAATGTGTGTTACATGGATTTTTTACCGTCAGCCAATTCTACGGTATATTTGGATTCTAAGGCAGAAGGAATATCACTTAGAAGACTACAGAACTTTAAGGATATGAAACTCCTATCGGCTCCAGTATCAAATAGTATAGAAGCAAAACAACCGTTCAGGGGAAACGTACCAGTAACCACATTCTGGTCATCCCTTGCCTCGCCGAAACCGATCACGAATGCGCGACCCTTGGCATTGCCCCCGTTATTATCCTTGTTTCCACTCTTCAGCTTCGGGCAATCCTTCCGGTAATGACCCTCCTTACCACACTCAAAACAACTCCTAGTCGCTCCGCCCTGGCGTTGTTGTTGAGGTTGTTGCTGAGTCATCAGCTCGCTCCTGCAATCTTTGGCAGCATGACCCATCTTTCCACACCTTAGACAACGGATGCGGTCACACTGGCCATGGTGGTGGAAGTTGCACTTGTTGCATTTTGGATACCTGCCCGCGTAGCTACTCGATCCCTGGCCATAGTTGTTGTGGTTCTGATTGTTGAAGCTTCTTGAAGGGTCAAACTTTTTGGTCTGTTGTTGTTGGGTGTTGTTGGAGCTTGAAGACTTGTTGTTGTTATTGCCGTCCCATTTCCTTTTGTGATCAGAAGAACCAGAAGCAACGCCACGTTTAGGCAAGGTGCCCTGCGCCACTGCCTGGTCAGTGAGTTTATGAGCCAGTCGGATGGCCTGCTAAATAGTGACAGGATCAGCAGCCATCACACTAGCCTGGATCTGAGGAGCTAGACCATCAATGTATTTTTCGATCCGTTTGTAGGCCGGAGTCACCATCTGAGGACATAATGCAGCCAACTCGTGCGAACGAGTCGTGTACTCCTCAATGTCTGAACCAACCATCTTTAAATTCCAAAATTCTGCCTCCAGTTTCTGGACTTCGCTCCTGGGGCAGTACTCTTCTTTCATTAAAATCTTGAAGTCCTCCCAAGGCATACTGTTAGCAGCATCAAGTCCTAAGGTTTGGACCTGTGAGTTCCACCATGTCAAAGCTGGTCCTTCCAAAGTGCCGGAAGCATACTTGACACGATTTTCTGCTGGACAGTTACACATTGCAAAGGCGGATTCCAGTTTCTCAATCCAACGAAGGAGGGTAACAACACCTTCGGAGCCTTTGAAGGAATGAGGTTTGCAGTCCATGAACATCTTGAAAGTGCAGACTGCTTGACCTAGAATGAGTGGATACATATTAATGATTTAGGATTATTACGTAGAGTATCAAGGATTTGATCCAAAAGATCTATTTGACAGAGGTTTACCTCCTTGGTTTTGGTTCTGGTTGATATTGTTATTTTGATTTTGGTTCCTGGTCTGTTCGAACGCCTCGAGCGCTTCAGCAACACGCTCATTTATGATGGCATCGAGTTCAGCTTGTGTTAGATTAATGTTTTCTTGTCTACGTGGGCGTCCAATTCTTCGTCCAGACATGATTTTACGTATTCACAATACATGACAGTCACTATCGATTAATAACTATTGATAACAATAATCTGTTTCATACTAGTAGAAATGAAGGATTTGTTTGCATATCGATAGTGAGGTTTCATGAGAACCGAGACTTTATGTCTCCATGTATAGAAACGAAAATTTTGTACTGACTATGACTGTTATCACCTAATAGAGTTACCAGAGTTCTCATGCACGACAAATTACAATTACGTGTGCACCCGTGATTTTAATTTGCTTCGCATGGTCATTCATGGCTTCTCCCATTCGTGATAACATACCTTGTCAAGTACCGAGTGCTATCTGCTAAGACTAGCGAAGATGATAGGGCATGTTGGAAGTAGAAACGAGTACAATAGAGTGTGCTGTGGTGTTCAAATCTTGGATAGTTTATTTCGGGAAACGAAATCAAGGACAAGAATTATTCAACACGACAATGGGATGTTCCGAGTGTATTCGTTTGATTCGTGAATCAAAGCGAGTATGTTGACTAATCAAAGTATTTAGTCAACCATAACTTTGTTGAAAACATGCGTACCTATAAGCAGATACTCATCCCAAGGGTTCCCAGGTAAGGTAAACAGGTCCATCGGTTGATTTGGATATATGCGAATACCTTGCCTAGACAGAACACCCGAGATACAGGCATCTTACTCTTCCAGCATTGCATGTTTTCAGTGGTGGGACACCGACTTTGACGAGATTTTGAAAACCATCAATAACAATCGAGGTTTTGGAGTTTGAAATCACTTGAATTAGGCACTCAAACCCTCCCGTATGTTAAAGTAAAAGTTTTCAAGCATCCAGATTAAGTAAACATAGCTTATAAATCTATGTGTGTGTAACTAATGCAAATCCAGCTATAGTCTAAAATGCAATGCAAATGGGATGCAAGTCCATTTTAGTTCGCTATAACTAATGCTCTGATACCAATCTGTCACACCCTCAAAATCCGCTAACGGGGTTTTACCGTCAGGCGTGTGACACTCCAGGATCTCAGATAAGCATCAGTTACACCAAACACAGTAATTACAAAACATAACATTAAGTGATTAGTTGTTTAAATCAAACATGAGTGTTTCAGACTTGCGGAAGCGTTTCAAATATAGAAATCAACAGTGAATCGTTTCAGCATGCGTTTTAACCATAAGAATCAATAGCGTTTCACAAATTAAACCAGTTGTGTTGTGATGTATGCCATGCATGCATCCTAGCTGAGTTCTTAATCTTGTGCGTTTCTGTGACCTGAGAAAACATGCTAAAATGTGTCAACATAAAGTTGGTGAGTTCACAGGTTTAACAAAAAAATGTGTTTGTAAGCGTATCCATAGTTTGCGTTTCAATGGTTTAGTATATATTGCATATCGTTAGGTAGCTAGCCTCTGTTCTTGTTACTTAGCGTTTCGAACCGAAGCTGACTGTTTACGTCCTATTGTGTTTGTTGTATCCCATCATGTCTCGTCAGACCATGACAATGTGTTAGGTCAATTCAGCACCCGTTTGACCTCCAATCAAGCTAGCGCGACTAGCCCGGGCGGGGTTTGTCAGACCCAGTAGTACTACCCAAAATTACCTCGCTAATCCCATTACTAACAGTTCGATTGTGTGAGGACATGTGTGCGTTTCCCACTAACGTAACAAGCGATATCAATAATACTGGCAACCATTCATAAAATATGTTTGCATGTTTTCTCCCCCAAAAAGGAAAGAAAGTAAAAAGGGCCGTGAAACTCACCTTGATTGCGTTGCAAAGAAATAATGTTCGCACGACGATTAGAATTTCAAGTTAACCTGTGTTTCGTTTAGTATGAACATAGTTAATGTTAGTTATTATTTACGAGTTTATAATATGATTAACGTTCGAATATGGATTAAGGTTTTGATAGAGTTATGTGTTTTGTTTAAGTAATTAATTTTTATAAAATACATTTCATACTTTTAATCCATTTAACGAACTATTAAGTGTTTTTAGAAATGAATTTTGATGTAATGATGGTGTTCATTATGTAATTAAGTCCGTATGATAAACGAAGAATAATTACGAAAATATTATTCCAAATCGTTCGTTTAAAGTATATTTTATAAAATAAATCATATTTGTAAATAATTTGGTAAATTTTAATTTAATCCAGAAAATTATTTAATGCTCAAAAATATAAACAAGTTTTATAAAAATTATTTTTATAATTTTTATAATTTTTCTGCAATTTTTAAATGCCCAAAAAGCCCTAAAAAAATAAAGGAGGTTGCCGGGTTCGAACCCGGGACCTCTCGGGATGCAAATGGACAGGGAACCGCTGAACCAAGGCCGCAGCCGCGGTATTCCTTGGTTTCAATTCCTTTTAAACACATCCGAAGCCCTTCCCCTCCAAACCAAGAACCCTAAATCGTTTATGGATCAAATTGAACATCAAATCGATGTTATTAATCAGTTTAATGTTGGGGATTAGTTTCCCATGATGAACCGAATGTATAGGTGTGTTTAATTACCAGATTTGTGTTCGAATTGAAGGTGAATGCCACGATGAACAGGTCGCGACTTCTTGATGTTCGATTGATGCCCAACGATGATTATAATCCAATTACTTCAACAGGAAGTTTCTAATGATGCTTGTGATCAAAACCCTTCTGTTAATTTCGAGTTACAAAGGCTGGAGAGTGGCGTTCTAGTAAGTTGCAGGTCGACGGTTAAGAGGTGAGCAATGGTGGTGTGTTTGATTGTTTTGAATGAAATTTGAGAGTTGTGATGATATAGGAACAGATAAGCGATCGTGCAGGTTTATTTAATTACATTATGGTGTTGTGTAGTGCTCCATTTGTGCGGATTTCTTGGCCGAAAGTAGAGTGGGTGGATTTGTGGTTAATCGCACTCGATTTTTCAAATGGACGGTGGGGTTGAGTTCGAATCATCCGCGCAAACGTGTCGGTATCATTTGATCGAGTCAAAACCGTGTGTATTTGGTGTTTGGGAGTCGCCGGAGAGGTGGCCGGAGGTGGCCGGACGGCGAGGTGGTCGACGGGTACGGGGGGAGGGGCTGGGTTTTTAAAAACAATTACACTCTTGGTCCCTGCAGTTTGAGGTGGTTATCATTTCATGTTTAAAACTTCTAAACAAATTTTAGTTATTGTATTTTCTACCCAAAAGTTAATAGGGTTAAGTTTAATGATAAATTTTTATTATTATTATTATTATTATTATTATTAATAACGTTATTATTGTAATTATTGGAATTTAACATCAACGTATTAAACTCTTTTGTTTATGAAATTAACTTGTATTTATCGAAAAATTTCGAGATGTTACAAAATCCCTCTTTTCTAGGGCTTCTGCATTCCGATCACGATCATATACACCTTCAAAACTGTAAGATTGTAAGAACGAAGTGAACGATGAACAAAGCATCCACAAATTGGCTTCTTATGCAAATAATCGTACCTGATTGGTTCTCTGATGGTGGATTACAATTGTTGATTGAGTGAGGCGGAGGTTATAGAGAGAGGCGAGCGGCCATTGAAGAGGAAACGGATTGAAACGGGCGACAAGTCAATGAATGTGATTGAAGGGGAAACGGATTTGATGAGGGAGGCACCGGAGGGTCTGAAAGGGGAACGCGAGGGAGGCGGAGGGTGAATGGGGATTTCCAATTGTGCCCATTCAATACGTATTATATAGTAATAGAGATAGGGTTAATGAATCTTTGTACTTATGATCTTTCATTATTAACTATTATTTTTCACCCGCGCGCTGCGCTAGATTTTTTTCTATGATCCCAAATCTAAAACACTTACGACTATCATTTCAACATTACACCCCAAATATAGTGACAACTCCTGCAATCAAATGATGGTTTAAAATTTAAATCAAAGTTCAAAATAAAACGTTAAGCTAGTTCCAAAATTGCACACTTCTCTACTCAATTAAAAGAATATATATATCATATGGCTTTAGTTTAAACATATGAAGAAAATTGGTAGCTCTCCATATGGGTATCCAAGATCTTGCTACACACACTACAAAATATTCGGTCATTAGCAGCGACAATTATCGCCGCTAATACCCCAACTTATCGCCGCTATAGGTATTAGCGGCGACATGTCGCCGCTAATAGGTCGCCGCTAAAAGTTAGTCGCTATTGGTCAAATGTTCGCCGCTAATAAGTCGCCGCTAAAAATCAAGGGAAGAAAACTTAGCACAACCCGGATATAATTCTGATTGAACTTCTTCTAACAAGTTCTTAAAATCATCATGGATACCACTACTCTGCTCATGGAGACGCTACTCTCCTCCATAACGTCTTCGATAACGTCAGTCATTTCGTTTGTTGGCGCAACGTTATCCACAACTACAACTTTAGGAATTAAACTTTCACCGTGATAGATCCAATCTTTGTACGACCGGCACATGCCCTATATTTCTAAATGATATTTCATTTTAACTCATCCTAATAATACGGTATTCTGACATTTCATACACGGATATCGAATTTGACCATAACTGTCGGTAAGTTTTTCGCACATATCTATAAAAGAGCTGAGTCCTTGTTGATACTCAGGTGATCTACGGTTCGGATTAAGAACCTAACTTTTATCGACAGGCATGATTATAGAACTGCAATACATATTAGGATTTAAGTGGATGAAAATTTATCCACGAAACATGATTAACAAAAAGTAGGACAACGGATTGAGAATTCAAAAGGGTAGGCTGCTATACCCACTTTTTGAATACCTTATCTCATATATGAACGTGCCTCACATGATTGTTTGTTTAAAAAAAATCAGCAGCATTTCCTCTTAGCTCCCAAGTATATATATACATATAGAAATATATACTCGTGAAGCAAAGAGAAAATAAAAACCAAATTATTCTTGAACAAACAATCATGTAATACACATTCATATCCTAAATGAGATAAAATATTCAAAAAGCAGTCCCAAAACGGGGACAACCCGAAATTAATTACTAAATCAATTTCGGACGGGTATTTCTAAGCTCGTGATGATTAGAATGAAGTCACAAAACCTAAAAGCTTATAACATACAATAATAAGGAATTACTATAAAAATCAAATGAAATGCGACATTGTTTGAACAAATTAAAATATTATTACAATTGGTTCAACTAATATCACGTTTCTTTTGGTTTTCTTAGTAATTGCTTATTCTTGTTTATTATAGCATCTATGATAGTAAAGTATTATTTGGATAATATAAATTAATAACAACAATAATACAAACAATTTTATAAATGTATATAATACAAATTGATACATTAACCGACAAAAATCACGCAAATTAGTTTCTAAATAATCACTAAATATCTCAATTACCTTAAAAGATATCTAAACAATTTTAAATCAATTTTCAACTAACTAAATAACACCATCTAAACAATTTTCAACCATTTAGACAACTAGTAAATAGCAAAATACCCAATTCCATTTAATTCTAACCTACAAAATACATAAATACATTCATCAACTAAGCATAAACTCTAACATATATTATATGCTACCTCATAAATATATTTAGTTCAAACCTACAAAATACATAACTACATCTATTAATCTTCACCAAGTTGGTGTTTGCACAACAAACAAAAAAACATTAAAAAAAAGTTACCTTAAACTCAAGCAACTAGAGGTGGTAGTGGCGGTGACTTTCGGCAGACGAGAGCCAACTCCGGTGAAGTGGTTGGAGCCTATTTTGAGGACTCAAGCAACTAAGTTAATAGTTCACTTAACACAAAATAATATAAAGAAAATTACCTCAAGAAACTAGAAACGACACTTAGAGGTGGCGGTGGTGACGGTGGGGTGTTGGGGAGCCGATCCGGTGGAGTGGTGGAGGAGGCTGACGGTTAGGTGGTGACCGTGGGGTGTTGGGGAGCCGATCCGCGAGGTGGTGAGGGTGGGGTGTTGGGAAGCAACCTCCGGTGACAATGGTGACGGTGGGGTGTTAGGTAGCGACGGTGGATTGGCGAAATTTGGCCGGAAATCGTCGGGTGTTAGGAAGGCGACGGTGGTGTGAAGTTGTGGAGGGAAGAAAGGAGATGTGGAGGGAAACCGATGGTATATCTCAGTTCTGAAGCAATATTGGCGACACATCGCCGCTAATAGTGTCGCCGCTATTGCTACATTGTACGATGGAACCCTCGCCGTTCGATCTTGTTTCTAATGAACGGCCAGATCCAGGTAAGTAGAAGTGAAACGGATCTGAGGCAATAGCGGCGACTTGTAGCTACTAGTAAGTCGCCACTATTGCTTGTCGCCGCTATTGATTCGTGTCGCCGCTAAAAGGGGCGCCGCTATTGCTAAGGTTTCTTGTAGTGACACTACAAGAATTGTCGCCAATAGCGGCAACACACACTAATAACGGTGACACCATTTTTTGCAGCATCTTTGATATATATATATATATAAGCTTCTGATACTGCATTGCACCTTGTCTATATTGGATATTTTAGTGTAATTGGGATTAACTTGTGTTGACCAATTCGATCATAATAGACTTCAAACAAGTTAGGAGGTGCGGAGCGCACGCTTGTTTGAATCTATTACGATCCTAGGCGCGTAATCTGTATTTGACGGGGGTTCCAAGGGGGCAGCGCCCCCTTGGCGGGGGTCCAGGGGCAGCGCCCCTGGAAGCGGGGTCCAAGGGGCGGCAGCCCATGGCGGGGTCCAAGGGGCAGAGCCCCTGGCTGGGGTCGAGCTATCAATTTGAGGAAAGTGTCAATTTGAGGATTTTTTATTCCCGTCATTATTACTTCAATAAAAAATTCATTTTCGGAGTCTTTCTAGAATTAAACTTATTAATTCTTGAAGGGCCGAAAGTATCAATTTGAGGACCCAAAAACTGCCCTAGGCAGTTTTCTAATGGAAAACTAAGCTCCCAGGAATTTGGTCATAAAATTCTGTTCTTTTTTTTTCTGGTTCGTGCTTTGATCACAAAATTCAACATATTTTCGTTTCTAAATCACTAGATTGTATCCGATTGAACAATTTGAGTGAACCACCAAATTAGTTTGATCTGAAAGTTTTCAGACGCCTTCTAGTGAATCCGATTTCGTTTGTATTACCAAACTTCCTCTACAGTCTAAGCATATAACCTCTTACGGGGCTTGAACCATGGAGCATCAGGTATGAAATTCTAAATTGCATCACCTAGAAAGAAATCGAAAAATATGATAATCAATGGATATAGTTTCACTTTTATGTCAAACACATTACTTTTAAACTGGTTGTTGAAATAAAACACATATGTGATCAACCATTAGTTTGCAATGTGCATGGCTAGTTTTTGTCACTCTTATTCACTATATTAAAGATTATGTATGTTAAAACACACTTTTCTTTGAGCAGAAGTAAGATGAACCAACTAAACCAAATAAGAACAAAAGGAAGTATAGAAGAACCAAAGTGATAACAAACCAGGAAGTGTTAACCTGACGTGAGGTCGAAGTCTCAATCAAATTTAAAACCAAATACTACTAATTAGCTAGCGGTAAGTGGGTATCGAACACAGGGAGTTTGTGGAATATGTGTTAACTCAATCAAATTGCAATTACCTAAATTTAACTAAAATGATAAATAAGTAAGGTTCAATAATCTGTTGATTTGTTGAATTGGCTTAAAGCAAGAAATAAAAGTAAATTGATTTGTATAAATCAGTAATGAGAAATATGTTTCCCTTTGGTATCCGGATTTTAACAAATGATGATATTGGTGTTAATTGGGAAGAACCACATAGACATGGTTCATGAGTGTGTGCTTATGTGTGATCAAAGAGGACTAAGTACTTGGATTAGCAAGGTTATCTCTCGATAATCAGTATCGATCACTATTGAATTACCCAACCCTTCCACTAAATCAAGATTTGCCTATAGCATCAAGAACGTATGGTTAAAGTTAAGCAATCCATGAATGACCCATTACACATAATACACAATCATCATGACAAAACAATCACAAGATCAATTTCATCATCCCATAAATAGAAAACACCAACATGATCAAAGTTACAAATCCTTCAAACCAAAAGGAAACACACAAGAAGACTAGCCACTCATAGTTTTGTGCATGAAAACAAGATTCAAGATACAATCCATAACAATCAAAATGAAATAGCAAGTATTAAAGTACCACAAGATCTTGTTCTTCAACGCATCAACCAAAGCTTGGCCAAAGAAACTTCAATTATCATCACCCGAATGCATCCTGTTCAAAAGAGATTAGCTACCATTCCGTTGTCTTTCCCTCCTTTTAAAACAAAACATCACAGCCAAAAAGTTCCAGACAATCTGCCAAAAATTCGTCACATCTCCATATTCTCCTCAAAAGCCCTCCACTTATGATTTTAATATGAGAATCCACTTGCCAAAAAGTCACTTCTACCGTAACTTACGGTAGCCACCGTAAGTTACGGTAGACACAAGACATGTACGGTGGAAACCTTCTGTTATACGGTGGGAATCATGGATGTTTGGGGGCCACCGTACCTTACGGTGGCCACCGTAAGGTACGGTAGAGCCTGAGTATTCGTTTCTTTTTTCTTCTTTCCACACACGTCCACTTCGTTCCACGCTTGCAACGTTTTCTCCATTTTTAGCTCCAATCATACCTGAAATATAAGCAACTGTAGTTATCTAATTCAAGATAATTACATGATTAAATGAGAGAATGTTACGCGTTTTAACATCATAAAAGGGTTGTTCCTTGAACCACCCGTCACATCCCCACACTTAACCGTTGCTTGTCCCAAGCAACATATCTAATCAATTTCAAACAAGCGATCAATGTAACCCAAGCATAAACATGTAATACTTTTTACTAACCCTTTCATAACAACCAAAATGACACACCCCTCGCTATGTCTCTCCTCTAGGCGACAAGTAAGCACTAGCGTCCATGAGCTAGACACACAAAAGGCAAACGGTGGTTGCACAACTATAAGCTTGTACCTAAATCGACCCTTCTCTTAACAATTGCCAAACATGAATGTATATCAAAGGGACTTTAAGGTTGTAACGTGGCTAGGTGTATGGGTAGGAAATGGAATATATATGAAGAAGCGAAAACTTAACCTGGTCTTTTATTACACAATAACATAAACAATTAACTACCAAACCTAACACTATGAACAAGATACTCAACTTCAATCCCTTTTTTTTAATTTTTTTTTCTTTCTTTTTCTTCTTTTCATTTTTCTCTTTTTTTTCATCGCTTTTTCCTAAATTTATATATATATATTTTTTTTTCTTATAACAATAAAACAAACACGAAATCTTCACGCAAATCTTCTACATAGCATTGAAGATGATTACAGTTACTAAACAACTAATAACACTATAAGACCAAGTCAAGTTAGGTAAATTTTGAAGTGACTAGCTAAGGGGTAACAAACGATAGGCTTTTAGGCACAAAATTGGGCAACTAAATGTCCAAACCCCGCCCCTCTCGCAACCAAGCTCATATATATAATTTATGAGGTCCAACCTCTCAAATCCCACACTCGCACACATCAAAGACGAGGCTACCTAAATGCCCTTATTCTTTTCACATTCACATTCAACTAAGGTCTCGAATCGTATTCAAGCACAAGTTCTAATGCACCCCCATCTGTTGCCACTCTCTCAAAGAAATGTGTTATTTATCTACAAGTGTGGCTTCAACTCTCACCAAGGATAAGAATGATTAAGGTTGCCGATGCATCATTCGGAGTTATTCCAAGGTGTTCAAATTCTCACAATGTTTTGCTTGAATTTTTTTTTTTAAAAAAAAACTTCAAAATTTCTCCCCATCCCCACACTTGAGATACATTGTCCCCAATGTATGGTTTTAAAAGGAACAAAATAAACAAAACAAAAGACTCAAAAAGTTGAAAATATATTTTTTTATTTTTATGATACTAACACCTCCTTAATTCAACCCCGACACATAAACATTAACATATCATAAGCTCCACCCTACCACCCAAACGAACTACTTAAAGAAAACAAGAAACAAACTATACAAGAGAAGATGCAACCTGAATAGCTTGACTTATGGTGGCCTTGTGGAATGTTTCAACTCTTGCCGGGAAACTTGACAAACCTTCCCGCATCCCCACACTTGTGCAACAAGTGTGCTACATCCAGTCTTCTTACCTTCACTATCCATCTCAGTTTGTTCAACCGTCTTCTCCACCTTCTTTTTCTTCGCTCTTCTCTTTCTCTTTCTCTTCTTTCCTTTAGCTGCAACATCTTTCACTTCCTTTAACATGTCAACAGCAAAACATGCTTCCTTGATGGAAGGGTTAGTAACAATAGAAAACATATTTAAGTTCAAAACCTTCTCACCAAACTTCATGTTCACCATTCCTAGCTCACAATCTAGGACTGCCTGTGCAGTAGCTAGAAACGGCCTACCCAAGATGACTGAATGTGGTGCATTCTCAATAGAAGAAGTGTAATCCAGTACCAGAAAATCCACTGGGTAGTAGCAATCTCTCACCTTTACAATGACATCTGTTAGCATACCCCTGGGCCTAATGGGTGTTTGGTTAGCCAACATTATTAGGGTATCAACATATTTCAATGGACCAAAATCAAATTTGTCATATAAGTGCCCGGGGAGGATGGTAACACATGCTCCTAGATCTAAAAGTGCCCGGTCAATTTTAAGGTCTCCTATATGAATTGGAATCAATGGCACTCTTGGATCTGGGAGTTTTAGGGGTAATTTATCTAACAACTGAGATGTGAATTCCAAAGCATTAATGTGTACTTGTTTTGGGCTCTTGGAACTAGATTGGTGATAAGGATTCACCACAGTATCACTTGGCAGCTCTCCTTTGTTTTTCTTCAAGTTTGCTACTTCTGTTGCGAGTTGGCCCATTTGGATGCTCAGAGATTGAATGGCCTTGTCATGAATTTCATCTTTTTGGGCCCGAGCATCATCCAACTGATTTCTCTTTTGCATCTCCTGTTGCATCATCATAAGAATATCCATAACTTCATTCCCGCTTGAAGTAACATGACCCGCTGCACCACCTTGCTCATTACCCGATTGTTGGGATTGCCTTTAGAAACCTTGATTGTTCCCACCCCAGTAATTGCCTTGACTATTGAATTGTTGGCGAGGCACATAGTTACCTTGGGTGTTTCCTTGAAAATTCGGATTGGATTGATTGGCCGGATTCCCATGACTGAAGTTGGGATGATTTCTCAAACCCGGATGATAGGTATTTGAATTCATGTTGTAATTTCTTCCACCAAACCCTTGACCTTGAATAGCATTCACTTCCTCCACTTGTTCAAAAGTTACCGTGCAAGAATCCACAGTATGCCCTAACTCATTGCAATTTGTACAAACATTGTAAACTTGATTTGTAGCTTGTACATTACCATCATCCACCGCATGAACTGGAGCTCGTGTAATGACCGGTCGTGCTCGTCTTGATGATTGAGCCTTCCTCTTTGATGTAACCGCCATTTGTTCCAAAAATGCCCAATCGTCTTGCTCGTAATTTGTACCAAATGTACCATTTGTGATAGACATTAAATCCCGGGCATCTTCAGAATGAAGCCCTCGTGAAAAGCGTTCAACAACTCCCATAACTCAATTCCATGATGAGGACAATTCTTGATCATCATGTTAAACCGCTCAAACGCCTCATGAAACATTTCACCTTGTTGTTGTTGGAAGCTTCTCAAGCTTCTCCTAGCATCATTAGTCTTTTGGGCTGTGAAAAATTCTTCCAAAAACCTTTGTTGCATCTCAGCCCATGTATAAATTGAAGCGGATGGCAAAGTGTAGAACCACCTCTTTGCCTTATCCTCCAATGAAAACTGAAATAACACCAACTTGACATCATCTGCAGAAAATCCTTGACCACCAATTGTGTTACAAATTGAGTCATAAGCTTCCAAATGAAAATAAGGTTCTTCCGTTGCTAACCCTTTGTACTTTGGCAAACTTTGAAGTGAATTTGTTTGGACTTCAAACGTTCTCCCTTGATTGTTTTGAGGAATGACCACTGGTGAAGGATTATTTATGATGATTGGACGAAAGTGTGCCTCAATACCCCTAGCAGCGTCCCAATTATGCCTTCGTGGAACACCCAACCTAACTCTTGGTCGCTGAGGACCCATTGGTCTTTGAATTTGTGGTCCTGGATGCATGAATTGCTGAAACGGTGGTTGAAAGATTGCTCCCCCAGGTTGTGGAGGAATCTGCTCTTGAAACTGTGGCCCATGTGGCCTCACTTGGGGTTGTATTTGTGGTGGTATAATTTGTTGCTGCACAACTTGTGGTTGTGGTCTCCCATATCCTTGCATAGCTTGTCCTTGACTATAAACATAATTTCCTTGATCAGCATCTCCTTCGTACGTATACCCTTCTTCCTCATATCTCCTAAATGCATCACCATAACCACCATCAACACCAGCTCGTCTTGCTCCCGATGTTTGTACAACTTGAGGTTGTTGGTCTTGTGTATCCGTTTGCAATTGAGAGGTAGAGGAAGTATGAAATATGGATGGGTTGGATTGATATGGTTGTGATGTTGGTACTGGTCTAGACGATGATGATTGACCGGTTGTTGGGAAGAAATATGAAAAAGGCGGAATGGGTGCTGATGGGTCAAAGCTAAAGGAATGTTCGGTTTGGGTACTTGCAGGTAATGGGGTATGGGTTGGTTTAATCTCCGGTGGTAATGTAGGATTTGGTAAAGGCTCGGATGGTGTCGTTTGACCCGTAGTAGGAGGCGGTGAAAGTGGATCCATTGTGTTTCGTGGTGTAACGGGTGATGTAGGTGCTATTGGTGAACCACTGATTTTGTTTTGTCGATGTAAGACTCTGTTCCTACGAGCAGCTCGTTCTATTTCTGGATCAAACACTAATGGTGATGATGAGCTCGAATTCCTGGTATGCATACACCTGAAACAAAACCTGCACACTACGCATAACCAGCGTAACACCGAAATAACAAAACAAAACTAATAAGCAAACACACGTTGCGCACAACTCCCGGCAACGGCGCCAAAATTTGACGTGAGGTCGAAGTCTCAATCAAATTTAAAACCAAATACTACTAATTAGCTAGCGGTAAGTGGGTATCGAACACAGGGAGTTTGTGGAATATGTGTTAACTCAATCAAATTGCAATTACCTAAATTTAACTAAAATGATAAATAAGTAAGGTTCAATAATCTGTTGATTTGTTGAATTGGATTAAAGCAAGAAATAAAAGTAAATTGATTTGTATAAATCAGTAATGAGAAATATGTTTCCCTTTGGTATCCGGATTTTAACAAATGATGATATTGGTGTTAATTGGGAAGAACCACATAGACATGGTTCATGAGTGTGTGCTTATGTGTGATCAAAGAGGACTAAGTACTTGGATTAGCAAGGTTATCTCTCGATAATCAGTATCGATCACTATTGAATTACCCAACCCTTCCACTAAATCAAGATTTGCCTATGGCATCAAGAACGTATGGTTAAAGTTAAGCAATCCATGAATGACCCATTACACATAATACACAATCATCATGACAAAACAATCACAAGATCAATTTCATCATCCCATAAATAGAAAACACCATCATGATCAAAGTTACAAATCCTTCAAACCAAAAGGAAACACACAAGAAGACTAGTCACTCATAGTTTTGTGCATGAAAACAAGATTCAAGATACAATCCATAACAATCAAAATGAAATAGCAAGGATTAAAGTACCACAAGATCTTGTTCTTCAACACATCAACCAAAGCTTGGCCAAAGAAACTTCAATTATCATCACCCGAATGCATCCTGTTCAAAAGAGATTAGCTACCATTCCCTTGTCTTTCCCTCCTTTTAAAACAAAACATCACAGCCAAAAAGTTCCAGACAATCTGCCAAAAATTCGTCACATCTCCATATTCTCCTCAAAAGCCCTCCACTTGTGATTTTAATATGAGAATCCACTTGCCAAAAAGTCACTTCTACCATAACTTACGGTATCCACCGTAAGTTACGGTAGACACAAGACATGTACGGTGGAAACCTTCTGTTATACGGTGGGAATCATGGATGTTTGGGGGCTACCATACCTTACGGTGGCCACCGTAAGGTACGGTAGAGCCTGAGTATTTGTTTCTTCTTTTTTCTTCTTTCCACACACGTCCACTTCGTTCCACGCTCGCAACGTTTTCTCCATTTTTAGCTCCAATCATACCTGAAACATAAGCAACTGTAGTTATCTAATTCAAGATAATTACATGATTAAATGAGAGAATGTTACGCGTTTTAACATCATAAAAGGGTTGTTCCTTGAACCACCCGTCATAACCTTAACTTAATTAACTTACATAACGATTTAGGTAAAAAAAAAAATAGAAAATTATAAAACTAACATGTGATATAAACGACACTAAAAGAGGCAAAGAGGAAGATTACTATTTAATTGCTTTCTAAGACACCATCTTCTTCATCTTCTTAGCGGCAGGCAACTAACACCAGTATCGACTTAGAAACCATCGCAACCACCACAGTTCAAGCTTGAGTTCCCAAATATCTCTATCTTTACAACGGCGGAAATGACGGTGATGACCTAAGTAGCACGGGAACAGGTACGGGAGCGGGGTACGGGGACAATACGGGAACGTGAAACGGCAAAACTTAAAAATTTAGATTCGGGGACGGCATAGGTACGGCAACAAAAAATATAAAAAAAATAAAAATATATAAAGAACCACGATAGGCAAATCAACAATTAATAAGAAAATAATTTTCTAGTTTCAAAAAACCTACATGTTTCATAGGTAACTAATTATCAATAAGCAACTCATGTTCAAATTCCGGCTCATCTAGTGAGAGGTCGGCAACGGAGGTTCGTCTGTTGCTGATGAAGCTTGAGATGGGCCTTGTGAATCTTGTTGAGAAGCCATGGAGAATCAAAGATGAAGAAGATGGAAGAATAATGAATGAAGATGACTTACTGATTGTTTTAAAGATGACTTACTGATTGTTTTAAAGATGACTTACTGATTGTTTTAAAGATGAAGAAGATGGAAGAATAATACGTACGTGAGCATGTGAAGGGTTAAACCCTAATAACACAATAAAAGGAAAACTGAAGGGTTCAAGGAAACGTCCCCAAATTTACGGAAACGTCCCCAATTTATGGAAACGTCGAGAAAGCCGTTCCCAAATTTACGGAAACGTTTACCTGGCATCCCCATGTCGTTTCCGTCCCCAATCCGTTTCGGAAGCGGGTACCCCAGCCTTTTTGCCGTCCCCGTGCTTCCTAGGTGATGACAATTTCCTCTCATATCTTCATTCTGCAATTATAGGGCATATTCACCTCTTTCATTGCTTCAATCTTGTTCCTCCGTTCATTGTCTAATCATTTATTTAATAAGCACTTTTAGCCATGTCGAATCCGTCCTTCTGAAACCCTTTAGTAGGTTCTTCTATTTTTCCGCAAACAGAAATGACATTTACAGTCGGCGGTAGTGGAGATGTACCACACGCATTATAAATGACATCTTACTGTTCATTTCCCATCGTAAATAATATAGAGTACTTTTTTAATAAATAATTAGCTTTTATTAGATTAGCTATATTATAGATTATCAAAAGAAAATAATGGTTTGAGAAAAGATGAAAAAATATATGTTACTTAAAAACAGTGAATATCTAAACTTATATAATACCAAGCTTACTTAAAAACAGGACTATAAATAAAGTTAATTTATTTATGAAGATTGAAATTTATTGTCACATTTGTTATTAGAACCTTAAAGTATTTATATTTCCATGCTTTGATCACCAATTTTGTTAGAGTATTTGTATTTTCATTTTTATTTTATCACGTCTGCTTGTCATTACCACCGTATAAATGAAGCCAACAATATTTAGTAAATTTTCAAATTTAGTAATTCTCCTAGTTAAAGTTAAGTTTAATTCCTTTAATTAAGAGAGTTTGGGCTCAAAGTAGGCTCGTTTCGAGCTTTACTTTTAAAACTCGAGAAAGTTTGATATTAGTTTTTTATACTCGATCTCAGTTAAGATTCGGATGGTTCATTATTTATTAGCGATATAATTATTTTATTTGTATATATTTATGGTTATTTTGTATATGTTTACAATTATAATTTGTATTAACATAATATCCATATACATTATATAACTATTTTATCATCTATATTATATAATATAAGAGTAACTAGGATGCCACTTGTCACTCATATGTTACTCCTCAAAAAAATTTTCCCGCCTAAACTAATATTATTTTAGTCAAGTATTTTATTTTAAGAAACTCAATTAATAGTAATAATTCATTTTGTTTTAAATTTAATTTCTTATATTATCAACTTAATTGTGTAATCATATTGTTTTGAACTATACATATTTTTATAGCTAAATAAGGTTCAATTTAAAAAAAACTAAAAAGAAAAAAATATTTATTGATATATTTATTTATGTTAGATTAGTGTGATTTTAACACAACTTGTTTTAATTTTTTTATGAGTCAATATTTATTATATTATTCAAAAAAATATTTGAATATTTATAATTTATAAATGTAACTTTTATTTTTTATTGTTATAGTAATACGTAACTTAATCATACGAAATATTATACATTTATGAATTATATTGTTTTCATATTTTAAACCCGTGTATTACACGGGTTTACTAAAACTATTAATTATATAAAATAGTTATTATGTAGTACATTAAATAAAGATTATACATATTAAAGATTCATTTAGACTCCTAAGCCTAATTAAACCAGTGTTCTCAGAACCGGATCGGACGTCGAACCGGACGGCTTACTGGTTTGGTGGTCGGACCGGTCGGACCGGATGGACCGGATTTAACTATATTTTAATTATATTTATATATGTAATTAATATAAGTAATTTATATATGATTTATACATATATTTTATAGTTATATATAAAACTTAACTATATTTGTATATACAAAGTACTAATTTATGGTTTAACACCCCATTTTTACCCACTAAAATCAAAAAAAAAAAAAAAAAAAATTCAAAATCCGGTCGGAACCGAACCGGTTCGCCGGTCCAACCGCCGACTCGGTTCGAACCGGCCGGTTCAATGCTCCAAAAACGATCCACCCTCGACCGGACCGGACCAGCCACCGATTCGCGGTCGAACCGGTCGGACCGGCCGGTCCGATCCGGTCCTAACAACATTGAATTAAACTTGAGATGTAAAGCTCAGTCTAAAATTTGTTTATTCAACGAGCTTCGATATAAGTTTGTGCTCTGGCTTCAACTTGTTTAAACTCCATTCTATTTGTAATTTTAACAACCCATCTTAAATAGCTCAAGTTGTTCTCATTTCGTTTAAATTAAACCCATCACCCATGTATGTTTATCTAGAAAATGGAACAATATAAATAATAAATTCAAGAAAATAATACTTCTATTCCAATTATTGGAACATATGCGTGCGGCACATGGTGTGTGTTTGCAATTTATAGTCTTTGGTGAAGAGGTAGTTGAATATTTGAATATTTATTTGGGTATAAATTAAAAACTTGGCCGCCAAATTTGATCTTTGAATCAATAATTAGGTGGTAACCAACCGCGCTTCACGGCGGTTAAAAATCCGATCACAACACCACATAACGGTATAAATCAGGAATAGAGGGTTCGGAAATTATGTGTCGTTGTTGCAAAAGATCAGTTGCCCCGTCAAAACGACACCAACTTTTTCATATCATCACAACCCTTAAACTGTTAGGTCTCGGATGAATCATGATGCATAGAATCGTCACTGACCCAACCATTGGATTCATCAACCCAAACGACCACCGAGACCATTAGCACTAACATCATCGCCCAACATATATCACAGATCAAAGACAAACTAAAAAGATGAAAATTGGGTCTCAGATGAGGAAAAGCCCAACATCATTGACTAAAAACATTAGTTTTATGTCTCAGATGAACATTATGTCGCCATCGTTGACAAATCGCATCAGGTATAGTCACTGACGGCAACAAGCACCACCATCAACGCATGCACGCCATGGCGGCGCTGGGCGGCAGTGTGCGGCGATATCCGAAAACCCTAAAAGGGTAATGGAGAGACTGTGAAGAGTCGACGGTACCCGGAGATCTGGCAGACAGGACCACCGCCTCCACCGCCACCAGAAAGGCCTTGTTCTTTCTATTAAACTTCAGACCCGTAGATCTTAGGCCTCACCGGAAGACTTCTGATAGCACACAATGGCGAGGGGACGACAGGGACGGCGAGGCTGCCACCACCTACACCAGCACCCGCATCGACAACCATCAACGAAAACGAAAGGACATAACAGCCGTACGGCCACCACATCGGCACCACACCACCACCAAATGAAGAAACAATGCCGATAACAAATAAAAAAGCACAACACGAAATCCAAGGCACCACAACCAGCGCCATCATGACCGGCGGCCGGCTGACACAACGACGGTTGCCTCCATCCTGGCGCAGGTGCCGGAGGCGGCGTAGGCGGAAGGCGGTGGAGGTAAGACCGATGGATGGTGCTGGTGGTTTCTGGAAATGTGAAAGTGAAAGGTTTTTCATCTTTTAACTCATATGCGAGGGGAAGAACTGTACAATTCACCAATTTTTTGTGGCAAAATCACAAACAACAAAAAACCCACTATTTCTCAAAGTTGTCTATTCATATATAGATAATTTCGTGTTCTATTTAATTTTTCATAATCATCATGCGTTATTTCTGCTAATTAAGTACAATTTTTGAGTTCATCATGTTTTCCCACAATCATATTATACAAATCATTTTGTAGTAATATATTAGTGTATTATGTATCACGCATAATAAAAAAACGTATCTCAATTTAGTGAAGTTAAATTGTCTAGAAAACATGATGTGTAAAGTTATGCGAAGAGGAAACAATGAAAGAAGAGTACGAAGAATAAATAAAAAGAAAAATCTAGTATCAGTTTACCATTAGGTTACCATGTATACTCTCACACATGAGGTGTGAGAGCTGATGTGACATAAGGCCACAATGAACGTGAGTGTACATCCTATCGGGGCGGCTCAACAGTTTAAAAAAATAAGCTAGGGCTTTAGGCCCACCCATTCTAATAGGCCACCAAAAAATAATTTTTATTATATATTTTTCAGTCTAAGCCCAGAATAAACTAATAAAAAAACTGAATGAATGAATGAAAGAAAGAAGGAAACCTAGGTCGACAAGTCGTAGATCTTCAACACATGCTATTGGTCAATTCCTGATTGGGGGTTGGGGCGGGAAAGTTGAAACGAAGAGACGAACAAAGCCATAAGGTTAAGATGAACAACGTGAACCTTCGATTTCACCATTCACCTACGATTTTGCTTTCCCCAAGCGAACCCAGCCACACAAAACTTCGATTTCTTCACTGGTGTAACGAATAAAAGACCCTAACCTTCGTTTGCTTCTCTAATTTCATCCAGTGGAATCACGATTTGCTTCTTGATTTCGTTGCAATTAAGAAGCCTTTAAACTTTGATTTCATCCGGACATCTAGTAGAGTAACGGACTCACGATTAGGTACTAGGCTGAGCGGGTTCTCTGATTGATTGATTCTCTCCCTAAATAAGGTAAAGTGCTTCATGTATTGCTAATTGTTTTTCTTTAATTCTTTGTTCTAGGGACAACTTGTTAATTACTAATTGTTCTAAATTTGTTTTAGCTTTGTATATGCTTCTATTTATTTGATTTGCAAATTGCTAATTGTTTATTTGTTTTACTTTTTTTACTTGTTATAGTTTATATTAGAATATAAAATCATTGAATCAATTAGGATTTGCTTTGAATAAACTGATTTAGGAATCAACTAGTGCTTGTGCTTCAAAACATAAGACGGTTTTAAAGATAAAGTTTTAAAAGACCTCCACTTTAATTTTCGCTTTAGGCCTCTAAAAACGTTGAGACGCCCCTGCATCCTATGGCCTTAATTGTAATGAACGTTGTGAATATAAGTTAGAATAACACATAAAAACAATAAGTTATATATTCTTGTTAGGAAGAGCATTTGCAGAGTACGTTAGAGCTCTGGGCCATCATCATTCTTCATCATTAATTATCTTATCATGAATGACTAATCGTCCCTTGATCAAAAATTAGGATTAGGGTTTGGATTGTTAAATTATAAAGCTTTGTTGGATGGTAATTTGGTTTAAACAAGAGAATGATATTAATCATATATGTGTGGTGTGAATTTTATTTGTTCTTGAGTTGTTTTGTAGATTTGATTGGATGATAGATTAACGTTAAATACTGATAGGGCCGTTCATTTTATCTTAGCTAGATCAAACGAAACAATTGGTGAGGTTTTGCATAATCCATGTCTAATACTCGAGTGGAGATAGGTAATGTCTATGTTAATGAATATACGTTATTATCAAATACTAAATTTGCATTAGATGACCGAACTCAAAACTAAAAGTGATAACGTGTTTTATTATAAGTCACAAACATTATCGTTATTCGTCAACATGGCCTAATGCTCCTTTACATGGTAAGGATATGGGGATTTTAAACACTTTAATGGACGTTAAGTGTATTTATTACTTCCTTTCAATGTAATCTAGGAGCATTCGATTTGAAGCGGTGAATGACACTTGCTCCTGGATAGATGCGTGGGACAAATGGCTCATGGAAACCTCTTTCCGTTGTCAAAGTATGTATGCCTTTCAAGCTTTTTCTTGTCCTTGCGTTAGGCCTTCCTTATTAGTTATTATAGATGCAACCAATTAATCAAGCATAAAACTAAAAAGAGGTAACTTTGTAAAATAGTAATCAACTTTCAAAAATATTCCAATTAGGTAACTCAAGTTTTAAAAGTGTTCTAGTTAGGTCGCTCAGTTTTTATATTTTATATAAATTAAAAGCCTTAACATGTTTTTTAGCATGTTATAATTTTGGTTTCAATTAGAAAATATTTTTTTTTCTATCTTTTGATGCTGATATGGAACGTTGATGTAAATTTTAGGTACTTTTTTTTTTTTTTTCATAATTAACATGTTTTTTTTATTTTTTAATATAATTTTATATATTGCAAATTCTGACCACTACGTCTTCTCCACCTTTACTTACTTGACATAAGAAAATTTAATGATGACTCGATTTGATCATTTGACGGTCCAATTTAAGAAAAATATGCATGAGTAACTAAATTAGAACATTTTTAAAACTTGGTTACTATTTTGTAACATTTTCCGAACTAAAAATACGAGCTATTAGATGAGAAGGGACTTCGTATCCTGGAACATGCGAGGGTCTAGCTAGAAAATGGAACATGTGAGGTTTTTTTTACATGACCATGACTTCTTAGGTCATCTAATTTTTAGTTAATATTGACACACTTATGTTCCAACCAATGTTATTACGACCAGATCGGACCGGCCCGTTCCACCGGTTTGACCGGGGATCGGTCAGGTGTCCGGTCCGGTCTGCTATGGTTCGTTTTTTCTGGTCGGACCGGGAAATTGGACCGGTTCGGAACGGATTTTGGTATTATTTTTTTATTTTTGTGGGTAAAAACGGGGTGTTGAACCATAAATTAGTGTGTCAAATATACAAATATAGTTAAGTTTTATATATAACTATAAAATACATTTATAAATAATATATAAATTACTTGTATTTGATTATATATAACAATATATATAATATACTATATATATAATTATCAAGTCATCCGGTTCTTAAATCTAGTCCGACCGGTCCGACCATCAAACCAGTAATACGTCCGGTTCGACGTCCGATCCGATTCTAAAAACATTGGTTCCAATTACGCCTTTACACGACTTTAACTTTCTAGTGATAAGGCTTATTTTTCGAACTTTCTCATTTCTAACTGATTCTTACACATGATGTGTTAAGATTTGTATTCACTAGAAGACTTGTGTAATTTTATAAAAAGCTTAAATCTATTAGTTCTTGTGCTGACAAGTAAAATTTTAATCGGTTTTATTACTAAAATCATAATTTATGGCCTATCTTGTAAACTTTTGTTGTTTTCTTATCAATATTAAGCGAAATAAAGGCATATACTTACATCCTTTCTAATTAAATTCCTACTTTCTAATAAAGGATGTTGGTAAGAAACTTAGATGCATATATAAAACTCTATTGTGATGTATACCTACGTGATATATGCATTATAATATCGTTGTTATCGTTGTTGAGTCGGGGTCTCTTTGGAAGCGGTCTCTCTGTCTCTCAAGATAGAGGAAAGACTAGCCACTATCTATCCCTGTCATATCCTATTCTCAGTAGGATATACATGATATGTTTGTTTGTGTTTATATTGGCTCAAATGATCTTATTTACATATTTATTTCAACATTGTTATTTAGCCCCTTCAACTTTAGACCAGTAAGACAAATGACAACGGAGTCATGGACCCACATGATTTTATTTTTTTCAACATGTTATTTAGTTTTGTCCAATTTCAAATTAATTAAAATGTACAATATTCCCAATCCTCCTTTAGAATTCGATCTATGTAAATATGAGGATTGTATTTTGAATATTAGTTTTATTAACTCGGTATAAGTGTTAAATAAATAAAATATTAAATAAAATAAAATTTTATTAATTATAAAACAATAATTTAAAATAGAGATGATTGAACTTACGTATAAATATTAAGTAATGACTATAAGTAATAAAAAATAATATCAGCTATTTAGACTTTTGTTTTAACTTTTTTTTGCTTTTTTTAAATAAACATTTTGTTTCAAAATAATCCATTTTAAAAAAATATCATTTTAAAATTTTTTCTTATTATAACTCCCAATTTTAGTTAGTTTTGATTTATAAAAAATTACTTTTTAAGAACACCAGTTATAAAAATATTTCATATTTTAAAAAAGCTTGAAGTTTAAGAAAATTTCTTATTTTATAAAAAATTATTTCTTTAGAAATAACATTGATAGTAGATCTCATTTTTAATTTGTTAAAAAACTGTTTGTAATCTAAAAACTTTAAATAATACTATTAGTAATTAGCGTAATTATTTAATATGATAGATAGGCAGGAAAATTTTAATGATAAAGAATATCTTACTGTCACGTGTCTTAATTATTTACTATTTATTTGAATAAGAAGATTGTGCATGATGGATTATCGTCGATCCAAGCGATAAGGTCTCATACGAGGCGATTTTTATGTCGTCCTCTTCTAAAAATAAATTTATGGGGTTTTGATGAAGTGATCAAATAAACTAGCTGCATATGCTTTTAAAGAATTCGCAACAATTTTTATGTTTAACATTATAATTACATTAAAAAAATCAATACGTTTTCTCATTTATATTCAATTAAATAGTATATTTTTATACTGTTATAATTATATCTTCTTTCTCATTCACTCACAAGCACTTTCAAAAAAATTAAAAAAAATAAATAGGGATGAACAGCATGTTATCAAATATACAGATTAACAGTATAATTTTCTTTCTCCTCAACTCACAACCATTTCGTATCATATACGGAGCACGCATACAAATATATAAAAACCAAACGATAAATGATCTTAGCTATTAAGATTCACTCTAGTTAATCTTGTGGGGATTTTGTGAGCATGACAAAGGTTTCATATAACATTTTTTTCAATAAAACGTAAAATGCTCCTCAATTGTACATGTTTTGAAAGAAAAAATAAGTAGGCGTCTTTAAAAGTTTTAAGGCCTCATTTTATGTAATTTTTATATAGGTAGGACATATAGAAGGTTAAGACAATGAAATCACATCGCCATTTCTCAATACAAACTTTATATGTGTGTTCTCAAAGTAACGAAACGATCTAGGTATGGCAAAATAAATATTCTTATTGTTCCAAAAAAAAAACCCTAACGTTAGAGTTTGTCTAAAACTTTTAAGATTGTTGAGTCAACCTTTGTTGAGCGCAATATATATCAAAGAGCGATAAGATCATATTAATAGACGAGTAATATTAATACTGTACAAATCACCCCTACTGTAATAAACGAGTCAAACTATAGTATTTCAAGTCCGAGTTCAAACTCTAAACACCAAGCTTGAAATGAAATAAGCTCGACCTCAATCTCAACATCCTTCAAACTACACACGTCTAGCGGGTGTTTGGGATTGCTTATTAAAACAACTTTTGACTTTTGAAATGTGTAAAAAGTCAAAAATGTCCCTTCAAAAGTCACCAAAAATCAGAATTTCTGACTTTTGAATGAGCATTTTTGACTTTTCACTCATCTCAAAAGTCAAAAGTTATTTTAATAAGCAATCCCAAACACCCCGTAGTTAACCTTGACTCGTCTCGTTTACGTCGTAACGACTCTTGAAAATTTTATTGTAAAGAGTGCAGGCCCAACGATCATCTGACCCGATACATAAAACCGAAGAAAAACCCGATCGGGTCGAATATAAACATCACTCGGTTCATTTGCTTCCGCTTCACCGTCGACAAAAACCACCGTGACGCCACCGCCGCACCGGAGCCTTAGAGTTTCAAATGTTGTCACCGGATCTCCGTCGTTCTTCATCGGATTAACCATTTCCGATAAGTATGTTCTCCGTACGATTTGAATGTCCGCTAATTTGTTCGAATATGCTTGTCAAAATTAGGGCATGAAGTACTTATTACTTATTTGCTTGTTGTTCTGTTTAATCTACTAATTGTGGTTAGATGTTGGTTTTGTTGTTTGATTAGAAATGCATGTGTGTCTTGGATGCATTCTAATTTGTTTTGAAAATGCGTTTTAGGGTTTGTTGGTGTTTGGTGAAAGGAAATACAGTTAATTCTGTTGGTTTAAGCTTCTATTTCGTGCTATTTGATGTACTTCTTTCTTATATATACTTGAAGTTTATATGAAATATATGTAGTGTTTATCTATAGGGCATCTGACCTTTGTATACAATTATGTGTTCTTGTTAAGAAGTGTAATGAATACAATAGGGAAATGAGTACCTTTCGGTATCCATGCAGGACAATGTTCAGGCTGCCATAACAACTGCAGCATCTGTGCTTTGAAAATAGGGAATGAGTACCTTTCAGCATCTGTTCTTGTTTTTAGGGTTTGTTAGTGTTTGATGAAAGAAAACATAGATAGTTCCCTCAGTTTAAGCTTCTTGTATACTGGATAAGGGGATGTTATGTGGATCTTTCAGTAGTTGATTATGTTAAGTCTCTGTTTCCTGCTCTTTGATGTAATTCATTCTTATGTATCCCTGAAGTTTGTAGAATATATTTAGTATGTACCTTAAGCATCTGACCTTTTTATACGTTTATGTGTTTTTGTTAAGATTTGTAATGAATACAATAGCAAAATGAGTTCAAAGGTTCAACCAGTATCCATGGAGGAGAATGTTCCGGATGCTATAACAAGTGCTGCATCTGTATCATCAACTGCGAGCCCTAAAGTTTCTTTGTTTGCGAAAAAGTCTGGATTTGTAATACCGAAAAACAAGTTATCAGGTTCATTGGTGCCCATATTTCGTGCCAAGAAAAAGCCAGGTGGTGCTGACGTGGAGAGCGAAGAAAGTACTAAACAGATACCGAGAAAAACAAAATGGGGCCCCGATTTGACACAAGATGCTTTTGTTAAAAAAGGAAGAGCTTCTGCATATCAGGTATTTCTAGACAGATGCTGAGAAAAACATGTGTTTTTATTGAGGATTTTCTTGTGTTAATGTGTTATATACTTATATGGTCGATTTTGTTTACATTGAAGTCTGAAATTCTGAATTTTGTTCATGAACACGTTGATCTTATAGGTAGATTATCTTTATTGTAACAGAGGAATTCGTAGCCCATAGTTGTTATTAAGGGAGGAACATTTTGTGTCAGTGTTGTTTCTGTGAATGATTTGCATGAACTCCCATATCCAGGTGTCTCTTACATGGTACAATATTTGACCAGACTAGATTGGATCAAATTACACAACAACTAAAATCTGGAATTCTGGAGGCCGGGGATGATCTTGGGGATGGTTCATCAGCAGCTCAAGGATCTTCAAACCGCCAAATTATTGTGGTTAGGTTTCTTTTTTGGTACTTTAACTTTTATTGTAACTGAAGTCCAACCCAAACCCCTTAAGGATATACTTTTTGGTGCAGAAATCAGAGTTGGAAGTTGAAAGACGTGAGATTATTGGTAGGTTAAGTTATTACATTAGTTTCTATACATGATACACACGTGTTCTTATTTCTTATGGCGTTTTTAATGTTTGACAGGAGAAATACTGAAGCTGAATCCAAGTTTTAAGGCGCCCTCTGATTACAAGCCATTGTTAAAAGAGGATAAAGTTGTAATTCCAGTAAGTTCAAGACTCACATGTTAGAATGCTTCTATATTTTGTTTGGCCTTTTAATTTAATTTTTGTACCTCTTGATTAATAGATCAAAGAACATCCTGGACACAACTTTATTGGGCTAATATTTGGACCGGCAGGCAATACCCAAAAACAATTAGAAAAGGTAACAACTAAATAACTTTCTAAGCTTTGTCAGTATCACTAATGCTTTAAAAAAATGTAGTTACAATTTATGTAATAGGAAACCGGGGCGAAAATACGAGTTTATGGAACCAAAGCCAATACAAAGAAAGAGGTAACTTTACATTTATATCTTGTCAAATGTTTTTTATTGATGTTCGTTAAATCGTTTCTTGGTACAACACTACAACCAGAGTGAGATAACTTCATCTGATGGCAATGAAGTTAATGGCGATTATGAAAAGTTGTATGTTCTTGTGACTGCTGAAACTTACGAGAAAGTTGATGCTGCAGTTTCTCTGATCGAGTTACTTGTCACACCAGTTTTAGTAAGTTTATCTTTTTTTTTTCTTTTTGTGTGTGTGTGTGTAATATGCTATAAATATAAATTTTCTTTGCTTACAAAGATTTTCTTTCATTAGGCAAATGTTGCAGCTGTTTCTGCAAATGATTCAGCTTCTGGAGAAAATCTAAACACGGTTAGTCTCAAACAAGACACACCTGTGGTTGTAAATACAGGATCTGGACTAGCACCACCGTTAGCTCAGTTTCAGACATACCCTAACCAATGGGTTCCACCCAATCAGTCACCACGGTTTATTGCATCACCCTTTCCAACCCCTTCAAATTCTGGAGCCATGCCATCATCATATAGTCCACGGCCCATTGTATCGGGATCACATATGGTTCAGTTGCATAACATGGGCTATCCTCCACCTAGGAATCCATCTTTGCCACCATTGCAGCCATCGCAACGTCCGCCTAATTTATCAAATCCAGCTGGACCAAACCCAAATGTACGTCCAGTTGGGTCTGATATTTCCCGATCAGTTCCACCTTATACATTTCCTGAACGCCCTTTGACTTCTACCGGTTGGTCCCAACCACCGGCTCGAGGTGTGGCTACAAACATGCCACAAATAATGCAACCAATGGCTCGACCTCAACCATCACAACCGCTACTGCCACCACCGGTTGGGTTTCAGACTGGCCCGCCAAACACGGGTCCCCCTCCACGGTTCCCCTCACCAACTACACCCATATCAATACCACCACCATCTATACAGTCCGCACCCATAACTGCTGCGCTAAGGCCACAGCAACCCAGTTCTAATGATTTCACCTTTCAAACCAACCGTGCACAAACTCCTTCATCTCAATTCATACGTCCCCAGAATCCTCAATCATCATCGTTTCGTCCAGGAATGAGTAATCATGTCATGCCACCTGTCATGCAAGGTTTTCACAGGCCACAGAATGGTCATCAAGTGGTCCAACATCAAGGCCCAGGTCAACAGCCAGTATTTCCTGGGCATGGTCCACGACCACCCCCCAACCAAGTCGGGCCAGGGCCTAGGCAGTTTGGTCCAGGTTCACCAGCTGGTCCATTCCCACCCAGGCCTGGGAACTTTGGACCAGTTCAGCAAATTCAACCAGGATTTCGTCCCCAAAATTTATCGGGTCACTTAAACCAGCTGTTTCGCGGCAATGCCCCTTACTCTGTGGGCAGGCCTGGTTTGAACCCGTCTGTACCGCAACAGGTATATGACCCGTTTTCCCCTACTGCTGTGCCGCATAAGCCTGGTAACCCACAAATTTCAAGAAAGCAAGATAGTGATCCAGAATATGATGATTTGATGGCATCTGTTGGAGTGAAATGATGAGACATCTATTGGTAAATCACTTGTTATGACGGTTTTTATGTGATGGGCATTTTCTTTTTAATGTGATGTAAGAATTAGATGAAAGCTAGATGCATGATTCTTGACTACCCATAAAAACATTTTACTTTGCATCTTGGGTTTGGGTATACAAATGTTTTTATGGTCTTTGTTTTGATGTTGTGTAGCAGATGATGATCTTGTGTCCCATTTGAATCTTTCTGGTGTGTGTTTCGTCATGCGAAACAAATAATTGTATTGTTTTGAGGATGAAAATTTGTGTTTCCGAGACAAGCAAGGTGTAAATGAGTGGAGCTTGAGCTCATCTAAGCTTAATGAGGTTCGTTTTCGTGTGCCCATTAGTTTCGTTGGCACGATGTGGGCAACATAAGAAAAAGTTAAAAGTACCTTTACTTGTGTAATGTCGCACATGGTGCACACATGGAAACATACTTCTGATACGGTTAGCCTTTATATTTACTGTCAATTCCAACTGATTTGCTATTCCCATTCTAGAATACGTCCGATTACCTATTCCAACAAACCTGCTAAAAACGATATGTCATATTAACTTGTCTAACAGATCATGCCTAAACGACAATCTGTCACATTTGAAACATAGGAAGATCGCTATTTTTTAGGATGGAGTGATTAAAGGTTGCAACGTTTGCTATTTATAGAAAGTTCTATATAATAACAACTGGTTTTGGTTATATGGATATATTTCCTGACATATTAATGACAAGTAGTCCATTGGTTAACAAAAACACTGAGTCATTGATGAATGAGTCATCTGAAATGAATGAAAAACCTAGCTGGAACTCAAATGTTTCGATGGATTACGTCCAATTAATACGTTAGAAGCTCTTTCCAAAGAGTTAAGTGGTAATCTTTTCTGAAAAGCTTACTAACATTATGTTACCGAAAGATCACTGATAAAATCCATCAAAATATGATAACTAAAAACCTGGATTTTGGTGGATTCCATCAGTAATTCTTTGGAAGGAGGATCCGTTGGTAATAACTAATAATCCATATGTGATACAAATTTGTTTAGTAGTGTTACTAGTTTTATTTGTTGACATGTTATCAATATATACTAACATGACTCTTAACTTTATACTATCTTATCACTTATTTTCATTTGCGACATCCTCAACAACAAAAACATTAAGGTTAAAGCATAAAAATTTAGATTTAAAATAAGTTTATCAAGATCATAACTCAAAATCTTAACTTTATTCTTTATCTTAATAACGTTAAATGCGAAATTTAAAGGAATTAGAGGATATAGGACATTTTGCTGATCGAGAGAAGACATAAGATTAAGATACCATGTAAAGACTAATGTCTTGTCAAGAAAGTAGACTTTTTTACAATGTAGACGATGTTAACAAGTATTTATATGATTTCACAATTATAAAGACGCTCGTGACACAAATCACTTATGGTTCACACGTTGTTATAATCTTATAATCGTATATTGTGGCAGAGCGAGCAATCTTTATTACAAAATGCAAATGCGTTAGAAGTTTGAATATTAACATAAAAATGATTAGGATAACCCAACTAGGTATGATAAACCTTTGTTTTTTATTTTATAAGATAAACATAATAAACAAATTGACTCCATTTTATTGTTAAATTAAACATTGACTTCAAGCACACTTCAAAATTAAGACATAAAAAACCAACCAATCATGTGAATTGAAATAACTTCGTCTACTGACGATGCTAAACTTTATCCATCACAAAAACTATGAAAAGTACTACGAGTCCACGTAACCAATCACTCAAATAAAATACACATTTAAAGAGCAAAGGCCAAATTAAATTCAGGACGTTTAGTTCGTGGAATTTGTTGAAATTAGAATTGGAATTGGAATTTAAATTGTAATTCAAATGAATTGCATTTGGAATTTAATATTTTCCAAATGATTTGAAATTCAAAGGAATTGGAATCTATAAAGGGAATTTAAATTCCAAATGCATTTCCAGTGCCAATACATTATAAAGGAATTGGAATTTATCGCCCGTTGCAAACCGTCACCACCTCAATAACCACCAATCATCGCCGCTACATACCACCGACCGCCGCCGCCGTCACCGTCGACAATCGACCGCGACCACCAACCGCGCCCGTTGCCGAAAACCGACCGTCGCCGCCGATCAACCGTCACCAACCAATAACGCCCGTCGTCGAAACACGGTTCAGCAACGACAGTCGGTGACAATCGACGATTAGGGGTGGCGGTGGTCGGCGTCGGTGGCGGTCGGTGGGCGGCGGTGACGGCAATTGGGGTCGGCGGTGGTCGGGGTCGGCGGTGGTCGGGGTCGGCGGGGTCAGTGTCGGTGATCGGGGTCGGGGTCGGCGGTCGGTGACGGACGACGGCGGTCGGCGGCGGCGGTCGGTGACGGACGGCGGTAGTCAACGGACGACGACCATGGTCAGTGATCGGGGGCGGGCAGCGGCGTCGGCGATCGGGGGCGTCACAGTCGGTTGGCGGTGGGCGGGGTGGTAGGCGGCGGTAGGCGGTTGGGGCGGCGGTCGGCGGTTGGGGCGGCGGGGGTTAGGGTCGGCGGGGGGCGTCGGCGGTCGTGGTCGGCGGTGAGCGGGGTGGTAGATGGCGGTTAGGGGTGGAGGCAAGAGTCGGTGGAATTTGAAATCCTTCAATATTGGAAGGATTTTGAAATCCTTTATTTGAAAGAATTTGAGGGAATTAATTCCAATTCCAATTTCAATTCCTTTTTCAACCAAACACGTGAAGAATGAAATTCAAATTCCAATTCCAACGAATTCCTACCAACCAAACACAATAACCAATGGAATTCAGATTCCAATTCCATTGAATTCTATTGAATTCTTGCATACCAAACACCCTCTAAATTTTTAATTAAAACCTTGTTAAATCTTAATTAAAAAGGTTAAAAGTTAAAAGGCTCGGTGACCCACTGGCTGAGGGTGTTACGTCTACCAACTCCATCAAGCCAATGCATATATATTGCTTGTACGACTCCATAGCCATCACTTTCTCGTATATTTCAAAAATTTTCTATTATATATTTTATTTCATAAAGTTATTATATTATATATATATATCACATTTACTTAGGAGGATGAAACAAATATTTAATTTTAAACTTTCATATATGATATATCATACCATAAGTACATACCCTTTACAAATTGGTAGTTCATATGAACCGTTACTTTCTTGAACATCCACTTGAAAATAAAGAAAACAAGAACCACCCTAAAGCTAATAAAACAATCAATCAATCTAAACAATATTATCACACCATTTTCTTTGTTCTTGCCACAGGACTACTTACTTGTGGAAGAAGAAACTAAATCGACACACCAAATTACCTAAAACTCGCGGGTTTATTGCTTTACCTTTCCATGTCCATAGGAGCGAAAGATTTCTCCATTGAAAGAAAGCTTTTTGATTCGTCGAGTTTGATTGTTATATTTTGAGCCTCGAGGTCTTGTTCATCTACTTGCTCTTGATATTGACCGTACTTTGTTAGTGGTTGGTACTCAATTCTTCCCTCGTATATTTTATGCATGGCTAGATATAGTGACATCGCGAAGATTGTCACCCATATTAAATACCAGCTGAACTGAATATTCACTAATGATTTGGCACGGTCTAGGGCTTCATCACCATGGCATCTAACGACATGATGACCTTCTTCCAAGTTCAAGAAGCAACCTTTGGGAATCAAGCTTGGTGTCCAAAGCATAAAACCCATGATCATGAGCCAAAGACCTTGATAGAATATGCTAATGGACCTTAAGAAGCTAACTATGAAGCTATGTTTGTAACCAATGCCCATAAGTGTAGTGATTAGAGAAATAAGAATGAGTATTTGTAGAAGCATATGATATTGCCCTTCGACGCCCATGTGATCAGCTGAGTGGAGGTGGAAGAGGAGGAGTTGTTGCCCGAATGCAATACTTGCAAGTAACTGAGTCAACTCATATTGTGCTTTTGGTATAAACTTGTCAAGTACTATAGCAAAAGCCGCGTAGACCAAAAAGGTCATGGAAATGAACGAGTGCTCAAAGTTATGTAGATGATTGGACGGAATGGTGCCATCCGTGTCAAACGGCTGGTGGCGATCCGGCCCGATAACCAACTCCATGGCTATGGACATGGTGCAACCAACCATGATCAAGAAAAGTTCTAAATACCTTATTTTGTTTGAGGGAAACCATGGCAAAGATTGGTAGGTTTTGGGATTTTGAACATGAAGTCTAATATGATTAATGAGGTGCCATAGACCAATTACAAGAAAACCAAACCCTGGTGCAACATGTCCCACCAAAGTGCCCATGTGTTAGATTGTGTGAGTTTTAAGTGTTGTGTGTACGTGTGAGAGAAAGATTGTAAGAGGCAGAGAGAGAATTGAAAAGAACCTTAAAAGTGATCTGAAAATTGAGAGAGAGAAACAAGGTTTTAAAGGGGGTTGGGTTGAAGGCCTAGAGGCTTCCATAAGGATTTATCAAAATCTTTTTAATATTAATAATAATAATAATAATAATAATAATAAGTTTGGATATTTCTTGTGTGTTTGAATGGTATTGGAAGATTTGAACAAACTAACATGACTCCTTGTTTGGTGGCTGAAGAAATGAAAATAAAAAAAGAGTTGACTAAATTAAACCACACTTTTTATGAACAATTTTGTAAGTAAAAACTAGGAAAATAAAAATTGTGGAATAAGAAATTGCGAGCTAGTTTATAGCAGTGTTAAATATTTTCTTGAAATATTTAAAAAATATATGTATATTAATAACAAATATTGTAATTAATATTTATATATTAACTTAGATATATATAAAATAAAAATTAAAAAAGTAGACAAATTTTTACAAAATTTGATCCAGTTTGACCTGTTTAAGATTTATAGGTTCTAGAAGGAGGAAAACACCTGTTGAAAATTAGCATATTAATGTGAAAAAAAGTTCATTTTAATAAGTTATTTATAAGCTATTTTAACCCTTTTATCATCACAAGCCCACGCAATTTTTTTCCTAAGCTAACATAGTTATTTTTATGGTACCCATTTTTTAACACACTTGTTTTTATCCTCACTAACGAAATTTCTTGATGCATATTATGTTTGTTGGTATGTTAATTAATATTTTTTTATATATAACTTCTATTATTTCTTATTAGACTATTTTTAATGTACGTGACAGAGGTGGCGATACCTCTGCTCATCACAAGGCGCGATATAAAAGACGTGATAAGGCCAAACGTAGTCCCGGCAATATCTGCCCAAATGCTTAAATTTGGGTTGTTTTGGACTTTAAATATAAAGCTCTTGGGTTCTTTTGGGCTGAGTGGTTTTCCAAATGGGTCTAGATGGGTAAATTGAAAATAAAGGAAAGTGAAAAACGGGTTAGGATGGGCTCTAAAAAACCAAGGGTGGGTCACAATGGGTTAAGTCAATTTTGCTCATCCCGACTAGCAACAAATCTTCCGACTCTGTATCTCTACTTTTCTCCGATCTCCATCGCGACTAGGCCCCTCGATTTTATCCATACCCGATTAACCCGCCCGACCCGATCTCACTTGTACCCGAAAAAACCTGACCCGAACAACCCGAAAACCGATTAAACCGTTTCTTATTCAGGTCGGGTTTCGGATAAACTTTCAAACCTCAAAAACCCAAATAACCCGAACCGATTAACCTGAAATTCGAATAATTATATAAATATATATACACTTGTTTAGATTGTCCAAATAGATCAGATTGTTTGTATATAAATATATATATAAGCACATTTTATAAATTATAAAAGTAAATTAATTTAAGTCCACTAGTTTTATAAGATTTCAAATAAAAACTCACTAAAATCTATTTAATTAAGACTATTGTTTAATGCCCGGAACCCGACCCAAATAACCCGAAATCGATTAAACCGATTGTTATTCGAGTGTTTCGTGTAGATTTTCAATGTTGAAAAACCCGAATAACCCGAACCGATTAACCCGAAACCCAATTAACTAACCCGATCAACACCCCTACTGCGACAATCACCCAACAAGCTATCTTCTCTTCGTCCCTAACGTGATGTTTGAATCGATGGGGACGTTTGAATTGGACCTGTCTTCCTCCAATTATATGATTGATATTCATTTGGTCGTTTTTCACAATTATGTGCTAATTGGAGCATTTGTCTTCGCCATACGGGTTAAGAATTTAACTAAATAAATAGATGCTTAATATGCTAATACGCTATTAGATTAATACTATGTATATAACCCATTGTACACCTCATTGTATTTTGTATTTATACGTTACTCAATTTGTGATCTTACTTCATATTCAGTGAAAACACCATGGAAAACAAACACTTGTAAATCACTTGGTAATGAATGGTAGGTGTGCAATATATATAATTTATTTGGCCCATCCTCTGACCCGACCCATACTAACCCGAACTCATTCTAACCCGAACCCATCCTGACCCGTTTCTAATCCGAACTCATTCTGACCCAGACCCATTCTGACCCGAACTCATTCTGACCCAGACCCATTCTGATCCGAACCCGTTCTGACCCAACACCCGACCCGACCCAACCCGCCCATTTTGCCAGGTCTAGCCAAACGTGAGTGTGGTCACGTGCAAAACAAGTTGTTTTTTTCACCAATCACAACATCACACCTCTTTATATCCTATTTTAATTAGATATCATATTCACACAAACACCATCACATTTCTTATACACCCTTACAGTGATCACAATAACTACCTGAGGCCTATGTAACATCACTATCACTATTATCGATTAATTACGAATAATTTTAAGTACATTTACTTATATGTTATGGGATTTGAGCCATAATCATCGATCACTTGAATAAGATGATATATATATATATATATATATATATATATATATATATATATATATATATATATATGTAGAGGTTCAACTAAGAATAATTAGTTGCCTAAGTTGCCTAAGAATAAATATCATAGTGACATGTGGCATTTTTAATTTTTAGTCATGGAGGATATTTTTTAAAATAATATATTCTTCAAATTCTTCAAACTGTCTGTTCTTCAACAAAATTCACGATTTCAGCGGGGATCGACCTCAATTTCACACTCGAATCCACGATCAGTTCATGTACGATAGAATTCAAATTGATTTCAATAACTAATCAGTATTGCAGCGCTCGGGATGGAATCATATTCTGATTCGAGGCGAATATGATCGAATCAAGTTGTCATCGTCATCAATTTCACGAATTAAATCCTGAGATCGTGAGTTTTTATTATAATTTGCAATTCCAACCGATTTCAATACCACTATTGCAGCGTTCGATCGTTGAAACAATCATAAGGATCTTCAATTTCACGAAACCAAAGCCGTAGCTTTTTTTCATTAAGTGTGCTGTTTTCATTAAGTGTGTTGTTGAAATAATATAGTACATGTGCAACACAGAAATCTAACCTATAACATTAAACCTACAATTATTCTACATATATGTTGCAATACATCACAAGATAACAAGATATATGCATGAGATTTTAGAATATAGTACATATATGTTGAAATACAGCACAATATGTGCTTATAGTGTTTAAAATCTATGTTCATTAATTGTGTTTGTTTTTATTAAGTGTGTTGTTTTCATTACATGTACTGTTTTCCTTATATGTGATGTTTTAAATTAAAAGTACCTTATATGAATCAGTGGTTTTTTCTATTGTGCTGTATCTATATATGTGTGTGCTGTATTTGTTTCGCTGTTTATATGTTTGTGTTGTATTTGTTTCTATGTATTATCATTATATGTGCTTTTTTTCATTAAGTGTGCTGTTTTCATTAAGTGTGCTGTTGAAATAATATAGTACATGTGCAACACATAAATCTAACCTATAACATTAAACCTACAATTATACTACATATCTGTTGCAATACAGCACAAGATAACAAGATATATGCATGAGATTTTAGAATATAGTATATATATGTTGAAATACAGCACAACATGTGCATATAGTGTTTAAAATCTATGTTCATTAACGGTGTTTGTTTTCATTAAGTGTGTTGTTTTCACTACATGTATTGTTTTCCTTATATGTGATGTTTTAAATTAAAAGTACCTTATATGAATCAGTAGTTTTTTCTATTGTGTTGTATCTATATATGTGTGTGTTGTATTTGTTTCGCTGTTTATATGTTTGTGCTGTATTTGTTTCTATGTATTATCATTATATATGCTTTTTTTCATTAAGTGTGCTGTTTTCATTAAGTGTGCTGTTGAAATAATATAGTACATGTGCGACACAGAAATCTAACCTATAACATTAAACCTAAAATTATACTACATATCTGTTGCAATACAGCACAATAACAAGATATATGCATGAGATTTTAGAATATAGTACATATATGTTGAAATACAGCATAACATGTGCATATAGTGTTTAAAATCTATGTTCATACTTTGTACTATCTGGAAACATATTAACACAACCTCAATATATATCAATGTTATAATGCATATAGTGCATATAACATGATATATGCATGAGATGTTTATAATATAGTACATATCTGTTGAAATACAACACAAATATGATGTACAAGTATATAATGGTGTTCATGCATGTATAGGTACAACTAATTTTAAAATACCAAGAATACAGCAGATTTATGATAAATCTATGTTCATACTTATAAAATTACAAATCAAGTTTAGAATACAGTATATATATTAAAATCCATTTGAAATTTATAATGCAGTACAAGTTTTGGAATACAGTACATATATGAAAATCGACTTTGTAACTAAACTAATCATCTTATATAAACAAACAATGCAACAAATCAAGTTTAGAATACAGTACATATATGAATCTCGGTTTGAAATTTAGTATTCATTATACATATTAATCGAATTTGTAACTAAATTCAAGGAACTTACCGTCGCTATGAATTGTTGATTTCTTCTTCATTTTAGGTCGTTTTGATTATGTTTTTCAGCAAAAAAACATAAAATCAGTAATATAACTTCAACAATTGAATGGATTTCACAAATAATTTGAAGAACTTACTTGATTTCGATTGTTGAATCACGGTGAAGGAGAATAATTGACAGAAGACGTGTTTTGAAACCGTAATTTTGTGTTTTTCTATTTTACATTGTCAAATTACCATAATGCCCCTTTGTTCCTTTATTTGATATAATTACTGGAAATGCCTTAAACATGTAATTAGTGGCTATAAATGCTTCTTAGATTTCTTAGGGAAAAAATTATTCTTAGGGGAACTTTCCCTCTCTCTCTCTCTCTCTATATATATATATATATATATATATGTAACATCCTGTATTTTTGTTCGGTTTATTTATGCCATTTTATAGCATCATTAGTAAATTTTTATACATATAAAAAAAATATATATATATATATAATAACAATAATAATAATAGATAATAATAATAATAATAATAATAATAATAATAATAATAATAATAATAATAATAATAATAATAATATAAATAATAATAATAATAATAATAATAAAACTTAGAATTTAAAGTACAGGGGGTTGTTTTGCCATTTTGAAAACTTTGAATAAAAGTTTAAAACATGAAATAATAAACATTATAAAGAAGAGGGGCCAATTGTGTACAAACTCAAAACCCAATCATCACCCCTTTTCTCTCTCCCCGATTTCCCGGTGACTCCGGCCGGAGCTCCGGCCGAGCTCCGGCGAGCCTTCAACCATCGTTTTTCTTGCTTATGACCCGATTAAACCGCCCCTCACCTTCGACTATGGGTTTCGAACCCGAACCCAACTCCAAAATTCAAGATTCCCGCTCGAAACCTTTCCAAATCAAAAACCGAATCAAAATTCTAAAAAAATTCGAATCAAATCATGTTTAAAATCACAAATTGAATCAAATCAATCATTCCTAAAGTTAATACGCGGTCTATACAATTAATCAATCAATCTATAACACAAATTAACAACTCGAATCTCTCAAATTTGGTAAATTCGAACGCGGTTTCAAATCGAATTGGTTAAGCCCGAAACCGTGTAATCGAAGCTATAAGTTAAGGACTTCTGAATCATTTTGAAGTTCCCGAACTCACTAAACTCTCAATTTCACCAGAAAGCCTCTCAATCATAAAGCCCCAATTCGAAAACTTTCGAATCACGGCCGAACTCGAAAACCTCTTAAATCTCATCCGAACAGGTAATCAAAACCTGTTACCCACTCGTTTTTAGTCGATGAACAAAAGCCCTATGATGATTCGAGTGTTTGATATCGAATCGAGGGTCAATTTCAGATCAGATGAACCTAGGGTTCATCGGATTGGGGGAAAACTGGGGCGGCTCACTTAAATTTAAAATGAACCGAAATGAACCACGGCCTCGGCCCTGGTTCACTGGTTCCTGCGCTTCACCCTTCAGAAGGGGTCCCGGGTTCGACCCCGGGCAACCCCAGTTTCTTTTTCGGTTTCTTTTTCCTTTTTCTTCTCATTTCTTTTATTTATTTAACCTTTTTTAATTCTGAAAATTTCTAAAATTATTTTATAAAATGCAGAATTCATTTAAACTTTTGTTTAATTAAATTTTGTGACTAAATTAATTTTGTTTTTATAAAATACTTTTGTATTTATAAATACATTATTTTAGTTTTAAAAATACAAAAGAAATGAGTAAACATAATACTTGTATATGTATATATATATTTTTAAGTAATTAAATGGTTTAGTTATTATACCTATATATATATATATATTGATCTTTTAGTAATTAAATCACCTATTATGATTATACAATGTTATAATTGTTTAGTATATATGTTTATACATATATATTCAAACAATTTAATTGTTTAGTTATTTATATATATATATATATATATATATATTTATACATACTTCTTTTAATAGCTAAATCATTTATATTGATTATTTTATACAATGTTATAATTGTTTAGTATATATATTTATATATATATAATTAAACAATTTAATTGTTTAGTTACTTATATATATATATAATATATATATATATATATATATATATATTTATACATAGTTCTTTTAATAGCTAAATCACTTATATTGATTATTATATACAATGTTATAATTGTTTAGTATATATATTTATATATATATAATTAAACAATTTAATTGTTTAGTTACTTATATATATATATATATATATATATATTTATACATAGTTCTTTTAATAGCTAAATCATTTATATTGATTGTTTAGTATATATATTTATATGTATATTCAAACAATTAAATTGTTTGATTACTTATACCTATAAATATATATATATTTGTATATAGTCCCTTATAATAGTTAAATAACCTATTATAATTATTATATACAATCCTTAAAAATCGGTTCAACGTACAATTTAATCAAGTTTTATTTATTATTTCTCTTACGCGCTAACAAGTGATTATACCAAGTATAATCCATTCGTTCCATTTAACCAATCACGTTATTAACATGTAATAAATACGGATAATTATTAGACCTACAATTAATCATCAAACAAATTATAACGCGCTACTTTATTTCGTTTAGGTGCGTTGTGACGTTTGTGTTGGAAATCTTATTCGTGGTTATTCTTATTACATCTACAAGTCTCCTTTATTAAACATGTGAGTTCTTATGCCCCGCTTTACGATTATTTCACATCTTTCGGGTGAAACATGTTGCTTATACAAACTTACACATACACGTTTTGATACTTATTACACACGTGCAATTCTTACATAGTCGTGGTTGTTTGGATATGTTTAGTATTATATGAGATGTGATATACGTGTGCAATCATTAACTATTGCTAGCCTAGCGAAGTCTTAGATCTTTGGGCCTGACAAGCCTATTTGGTGCTAAAGTCGATGTATTGCCGACTCCTAGGAGCCGTATGCTTGTGCACTAGGGAACCAAATACACTTAGCTAATCATGCTTATTCATATTATTCAGTCGAGGCTTGATTGTAACTATGCATGTTCTATATACTTGCTATCTTGTGACCATTGACTAGAATTGCCACATTTTGTATACTTATTGTATTTAAAACCATGAGAATTCACCAACTAGTTAGTTGACTTTATTTTCAACATGTTTCAGGTAATGTGCAAGCTTAACGATGATTGAAGGAATGCATAAACCTAGATCATGGACCTAGGCTTAATAAAGACGATTGAATTCTTGTTTTTGTTTGATTTATTTTGAGACATTGATGTATGTGGTGATTGAAAACAATTGATTAATGGCATCTTATACTTTAACATAGCGTTATGTGGCTGTGAACAATCTTAACCCTCACACCTCGACGTTTCCGCCGTCAAGGTTGGGGTGTGACAGATTGGTATCAGAGCCCATAACTATAGGGATTTAGGTTATTAGAAATGGTGACCTAGGCTATAGTTTATGCATGATCCTTATAGAATAGTATCCTTATGAATACATACTTATTGTTTGCATGCTGCCTAACGCTATGCCTTATTATGTGCAATGTGATGCCTTAGCATAGGTGCCTTTCTACATGATTACATATTGTTACCCGTCTCCCCTAGACTTATCTTAAACATTAATTCTCCCCGACAGTTACTATTTTTAAACTTATTCTCGTCTCCAAGTAGAATCTATTGATAGGAATTCTTTAGACTTTATGTCTAATCTTGTAAATATCCCATCAAGATTTTTGATTTCACAAACCAAAGAACTAGTATGGTACATAGACACCTGTATTCTGGATTTTCTGGCAAAAGGCCCTCGGACTAAGGCAAGCGTATACGTATAAATCTCATTGAGGGAACCGTTACGCTACCTGGGGATTTCCGGGATGAGTGATAAACTATGACCAACATACACGAGTTTCTAAGGTGAATGGGTCAATTCATCTTGACGTGTCAACGTTTCCAAATGGTGATGCGTCACCAAATGAAATCATTCCGTATAATTCATGATCCTTACCTTAATTGCCTACCCATATTATCCTTTAACCGATCCTAACCCAATTTGTATTTTTCCAGCATGTCTCGCTTCCACGGAAACCGAGGAAGATCCGGCCGTAAGCTTGCTGCCATGATTGCCCGGCAAATGGCTGCGGTCATCCCGACCATGGTGGCTGAACTCAGCAGCACTATGATCGCAAACGTCACGAACAATAGCAACGGTCAAGGGGAAAATAGTGCTAACCAACGGCGTAACAACCAGTCTTGCACCTTCAAGCATTTTAGTTCATGCAAGCCACCCAGTTATAGTGGCAAGGAAGGTGCCACCGGTCTCTTAGAGTGGTTTGAAGGGATGGAGAACACCTTCGTCAACTGTGAGTGCCCCGAAGCACTCAAAGTAAGGTATGCCACCAGTATGCTGCAGCAACGGGCCTTAACGTGGTGGAACAGTGAAAAGAGGAACCGAGGCCTCGATGCAATCTTGGCTTTAACTTGGGAGGAATTCAAAAACATAGCCATAGCCAAGTTTTGCCCGAGGAGTGAAATCCAGAAACTGGAGGAGGAATTCTGGAATTTGAAACAGGATGGCGGGAACCATCTGGCATATTCTACCCGTCATCATGAACTGAGCATACTGCTGCCACACATGGTGGATACTGTTTCCCGAAACGTGGAAAAATTTATTAAGGGTGTGCCGCCTCAAATTCAGGATGCCGTTGTGGGTAGCCGACCCGCAACTCTGGAAGAAGCCATCACTATCACTGCACAGCTGACGGAGAACCACATCCGAGCAGGCACTATGTCTGCAAAGGGTGCCAAGAGGACTGAGAAGACGACCTCCGAGGAGGTTAAGGAGGTCAAGCCTGATAACAAGAAACGGAAGTTTGTACCGGCACTGAACTACGCCGTGGCTGCTCCTAAACCGCCCCAAAGACAGTGTACTACCGGGGCTACACCGGTAGCACAAGTGCCCGTGGCAAGGGCTTATGCAGGCCCTCTACCTATGTGTAACACGTGTAGGTATCACCACCCGGGCAATCTTCCGTGTCGCATCTGCACACTATGTGGCAAGTACGGGCACCTTGTGTCAACGTGTCGCCGAGCATTGGGGAACGCAGTGACGGAAACAAATCGGGTCTGCTACAACTGTGGAGAACCAGGTCACTACCGACCCCAGTGCCCTCGTCTTGTGGGCAATGTTCCACAAGCTCGTGGACGTGCTTTCAACATCAACGCGAACCAAGCTCAAGCGAACAACGAGGTGGTGAACGGTACGTAAAAAAAAAAAATTGCAACCCTATCTCCATAGAATTTCTCTTAAAATTCCTTACATATGTCCTTAAGTGCCTTTAAACCTATACAGGTATGTTTCTTATTAATGACATCTATGCATACGTATTATTTGATTCGGGCGCCGATAGAAGTTTCGTTTCCTTAGAGTTTGAGCCGACACTTTCTAAACCTCGCTCAAATCTAGAGAGACCTCTCACCGTCGAAGTTGCTGATGGAGAACCCATCACCGTCGACGTGGTTATCCGCGATTGTCTATTGTGTCTCGACGACCATTTTTATCGACCTTATTCCAATGAAGCTTGGAAGTTTCGACGTTATTATTGGCATGGATTGGTTATCCAAGAACCATGCCGAGATCATTTGTTTCGAGAAGTGCATTCGCATGCCCTTACCCTCCGGGGACACGTTGAAGGTGTTCGGTGAACGGTCCTCCAAAGGACTCAAGCTTATGTCATGTACTAAGGCTCAGAAATGCCTAAGTAAGAGTTATCCGGCATTCTTGGCATATGTAGTCAACACCAAAGCCAAGGAGAAGGAACTCAAAGATGTTCCAGTTGTACGAGAATTCCCTGAGGTCTTTCCCGATGATCTTAGCGGGTTACCTCCCGTACGCGAAGTAGAATTTAAAATCGACTTGATTCCGGGAGCAAGCCCCGCGGCTAAATCACCTTACCGACTCGCACCATCTGAAATGCAAGAACTTTCTAGCCAACTCCAGGAATTATCCGAGAAGGGGTTTATCCGCCCTAGTTCTTCTCCTTGGGGTGCACCTGTCTTATTTGTGAAGAAGAAAGATGGGTCTTTCCGCATGTGTATCGATTACCGGGAGCTCAACAAGTTGACTATCAAGAACCGGTATCCTCTTCCTCGTATCGACGATCTTTTCGACCAACTTCAAGGAGCTGCAATCTTTTCAAAAATCGACTTGCGTTCGGGTTATCACCAACTGCGAGTCCACGACGACGATATCCCAAAGACTGCATTCCGCACCCGGTATGGGCATTACGAGTTCATGGTTATGCCTTTCGGCTTAACCAATGCTCCAACGGTCTTCATGGATCTTATGAATCGGGTGTGCAAGCCATACCTAGACAAGTTCGTCATCGTTTTCATTGACGACATTCTTATTTATTCCAAGTCTCGCTCCGATCATGAACTTCATCTCCGTCAAATCCTCGAACTGTTGAAGAAGGAACAACTGTACGCGAAATTCTCGAAATGTGAGTTTTGGCTTGAAGAAGTACAGTTCTTAGGGCACGTTGTGAATAGTCAAGGAATTCACGTCGACCCTGCAAAGGTTGAAGCCGTAAAGAATTGGAGTGCTCCCACAACTCCGACGGAAGTTCGATCGTTTCTTGGTCTAGCCGGGTATTACCGGCGATTTATTGCCAACTTCTCAAAATCGCAAAGCCACTCACGTCCTTGACTCAGAAGAACAAGCCTTTCGAGTGGAAAGCCGAGCAAGAAGAGGCGTTTGAGACATTGAAGCACAAGTTGTGCAATGCCCCTATTCTGACATTACCGGATGGAAATGATGACTTCACGGTATACTGCGACGCGTCGAAACAAGGCCTTGGTTGTGTTCTCATGCAACGGGAAAAGTCATCACATATGCCTCGAGACAATTGAAGGTTCACGAGGTAAATTATACGACGCACGATCTCGAGCTCGGAGCGGTAGTCTTTGCTTTGAAAATCTGGAGACACTATCTATACGGCACGCAATGTATAGTCTACACGGACCACAAGAGCCTCCAACACGTTTTCAATCAGAAGGACCTCAATATGAGGCAACGTCGTTGGGTGGAACTAATTAGCGACTACGATTGTGATATCCGCTACCATCCCGGCAAGGCAAATGTCGTAGCCGATGCATTGAGTCGAAAGACGCATCAAAAGATGGTTTCCGTTCAAGAGATTCGCGACCGACGCCAATGGTTCGATACATTGGGAGAGTTTGATACTGAAGTCCGACTCGATGTCAACAATGCTATGGTGTTATTGCAGAACTTAAGGATCGATTGTGACATCGAGGCGAGTATTCGAGAAGCACAGCAAGCGGTGCAAACCGAAGGGAGTATGAAGGAAGAGCTCGAGCCAAATCTCTTAGCCCAATTAGAAACAAGAGCCAATGGGCTAATATATTTCGCAAACCGAATCTGGATCCCCAAACGCAATAACCTTCGGGCTTCTATCATGAACGAAGCACATCGGACTCGTTATTCTATTCACCCGGGCTCCGATAAGATGTACATGGACTTACGGAGTCAATATTGGTGGCCCGGAATGAAACGAGACATAGCAACCTATGTTGCTAAGTGCCTTACATGCACGAAGGTTAAAGCGGAGCATCAACGTCCAAGTGGATTACTTGAACAACCCGAAATTCCCATGTGGAAGTGGGAACATATATCCATGGACTTCATAACCAAGTTACCTCGGACATCTCGCGGGCACGATAACATATGGGTAATCGTCGACCGATTGACTAAGTCGGCACATTTCATACCCATACGCGACACATATAAGACATCAAGGTTAGCCCGGATTTACATCGACGAGATCGTAAGCCGTCATGGTGTGCCTCTTCACATTATATCCGACCGAGACGCTCGATTCACTTCTCACTTTTGGTCTACTATGCAAGAACTTCTGGGTACACAATTGGGTTTAAGCACGGCTTACCATCCCCAAACCGATGGCCAAACCGAGCGGACGATCCAAACCCTGGAAGACCTGTTACGTCTCTGTGTCCTTGATTTTGGGGGCGACTGGGATACGCACCTACCGCTCGCAGAATTCTCCTACAACAACAGTTACCACTCAAGCATCCAAATGGCACCGTTCGAAGCACTTTACGGTCGTAAGTGTCGTTCACCAATCTGCTGGACCGACGTTGGCGAGAATCTTATTACCGGTCCCGAGCTCATACAAGAGACGACCGATAAAGTCGCTATCATCCGCAAGAACCTGGAAGTGGCAAGGAGTCGACAGAAAAGCTACGCTGATAAACGTCGCAAGCCACTGGAATTCCAAGTTGGGGAGATGGTCCTTCTCAAGGTCTCACCGTGGAAGGGTGTGGTTCGCTTTGGAAGGAAAGGCAAGTTAGCTCCTAGGTTTGTAGGGCCTTTCAAGGTTCTGAAAAGGATCGGGAAAGTGGCCTACAAACTAGAACTACCCTCCGACCTTAGTGGAATTCACCCTGTCTTCCACGTCTCGAATCTGAGGAAGTGTCTGGCCGACGATAATTTGCATGTGCCATTGGAAGACATTCAGATCGACGAATCACTACACTTCGTTGAAAAACCCGTCGAAATCATGGATCGCATTATGAAGAAGACTAGGACCTCTACGACCCCAATTGTAAAGGTTCGATGGGAGAACAAACGAGGAGCGGAATTCACTTGGGAGCGTGAAGAACATATGAAGAAGACTTACCCTTACTTATTCTTGTAACCCTTTTTGATTCTTAATTTCGGGACGAAATTCTTTTAAGTTGGGGAGACTGTAACATCCTGTATTTTTGTTCGTTTATTTATGCCATTTTATAGCATCATTAGTAAATTTTTATACATATAAAAAAAATATATATATATATATAATAACAATAATAATAATAGATAATAATAATAATAATAATAATAATAATAATAATAATAATAATAATAATAATAATATAAATAATAATAATAATAATAATAATAAAACTTAGAATTTAAAGTACAAGGGTTGTTTTGCCATTTTGAAAACTTCGAATAAAAGTTTAAAACATGAAATAATAAACATTATAAAGAAGAGGGGCCAATTGTGTACAAACTCAAAACCCAATCATCACCCCTTTTCTCTCTCCCCGATTTCCCGGTGACTCCGGCCGGAGCTCCGGCCGAGCTCCGGCGAGCCTTCAACCATCGTTTTTCTTGCTTATGACCCGATTAAACCGCCCCTCACCTTCGACTATGGGTTTCGAACCCGAACCCAACTCCAAAAATCAAGATTCCCGCTCGAAACCTTTCCAAATCAAAAACCGAATCAAAATTCTAAAAAAATTCGAATCAAATCATGTTTAAAATCACAAATTGAATCAAATCAATCATTCCTAAAGTTAATACGCGGTCTATACAATTAATCAATCAATCTATAACACAAATTAACAACTCGAATCTCTCAAATTTGGTAAATTCGAACGCGGTTTCAAATCGAATTGGTTAAGCCCGAAACCGTGTAATCGAAGCTATAAGTTAAGGACTTCTGAATCATTTTGAAGTTCCCGAACTCACTAAACTCTCAATTTCACCAGAAAGCCTCTCAATCATAAAGCCCCAATTCGAAAACTTTCGAATCACAGCCGAACTCGAAACCCTCTTAAATCCCATCCGAACAGGTAATCAAAACCTGTTACCCACTCGTTTTTAGTCGATGAACAAAAGCCCTATGATGATTCGAGTGTTTGATATCGAATCGAGGGTCAATTTCAGATCAGATGAACCTAGGGTTCATCGGATTGGGGGAAAACTGGGGCGGCTCACATAAATTTAAAATGAACCGAAATGAACCAAGGCCTCGACCCTGGTTCACTGGTTCCTGCGCTTCACCCTTCAGAAGGGGTTCCGGGTTCGACCCCGGGCAACCCCCAGTTTCTTTTTCGGTTTCTTTTTCCTTTTTCTTCTCATTTCTTTTATTTATTTAACCTTTTTTAATTCTGAAAATTTCTAAAATTATTTTATAAAAATGCAGAATTCATTTAAACTTTTGTTTAATTAAATTTTGTGACTAAATTAATTTTGTTTTTATAAAATACTTTTGTATTTATAAATACATTATTTTAGTTTTAAAAATACAAAAGAAATGAGTAAACATAATACTTGTATATGTATATATATATTTTTAAGTAATTAAATGGTTTAGTTATTTATACCTATATATATATATATATATATATGATCTTTTAGTAATTAAATCACCTATTATGATTATACAATGTTATAATTGTTTAGTATATATGTTTATACATATATATTCAAACAATTAATTGTTTAGTTATTTATATATATATATATATATATATATATATATATTATACATAGTTCTTTTAATAGCTAAATCATTTATATTGATTATTTTATACAATGTTATAATTGTTTAGTATATATATTTATATATATATAATTAAACAATTTAATTGTTTAGTTACTTATATATATATATATAAATATATATATATATATATATATATATATATATATATATTTATACATAGTTCTTTTAATAGCTAAATCACTTATATTGATTATTATATACAATGTTATAATTGTTTAGTATATATATTTATATATATAATTAAACAATTTAATTGTTTAGTTACTTATATATATATATATATATATATATTTATACATAGTTCTTTTAATAGCTAAATCATTTATATTGATTGTTTAGTATATATATTTATATGTATATTCAAACAATTAAATTGTTTGATTACTTATACCTATAAATATATATATATTTGTATATAGTCCCTTATAATAGTTAAATAACCTATTATAATTATTATATACAATCCTTAAAAATCGATTCAACGTACAATTTAATCAAGTTTTATTTATTATTTCTCTTACGCGCTAACAAGTGATTATACCAAGTATAATCCATTCGTTCCATTTAACCAATCACGTTATTAACATGTAATAAATACGGATAATTATTAGACCTACAATTAATCATCAAACAAATTATAACGCGCTACTTTATTTCGTTTAGGTGCGTTGTGACGTTTGTGTTGGAAATCTTATTCGTGGTTATTCTTATTACATCTACAAGTCTCCTTTATTAAACATGTGAGTTCTTATGCCCCGCTTTACGATTATTTCACATCTTTCGGGTGAAACATGTTGCTTATACAAACTTACACATACACGTTTTGATACTTATTACACACGTGCAATTCTTACATAGTCGTGGTTGTTTGGATATGTTTAGTATTATATGAGATGTGACATACGTGTGCAATCATTAACTATTGCTAGCCTAGCGAAGTCTTAGATCTTTGGGCCTGACAAGCCTATTTGGTGCTAAAGTCGATGTACTGCCGACTCCTAGGAGCCGTATGCTTGTGCACTAGGGAACCAAATACACTTAGCTAATCATGCTTATTCATATTATTCAGTCGAGGCTTGATTGTAACTATGCATGTTCTATATACTTGCTATCTTGTGACCATTGACTAGAATTGCCACATTTTGTATACTTATTGTATTTAAAACCATGAGAATTCACCAACTAGTTAGTTGACTTTATTTTCAACATGTTTCAGGTAATGTGCAAGCTTAACGATGATTGAAGGAATGCATAAACCTAGATCATGGACCTAGGCTTAATAAAGACGATTGAATTCTTGTTTTTGTTTGATTTATTTTGAGACATTGATGTATGTGGTGATTGAAAACAATTGATTAATGGCATCTTATACTTTAACATAGCGTTACGTGGCTGTGAACAATCTTAACCCTCACACCTCGACGTTTCCGCCGTCAAGGTTGGGTGTGACAATATATATATATATATATATATATATATATATATATATATATATATATATATATATAGGGTAAGGTTTAATCGTTAACCCTCTATTATTGCGACAACCGTGTTAACTTTTGAATATCAATCAAAATCATTATTTTTTTTGTTGGAATAACATCATTACACACATACACAAATATGTTCTTTAATGTATATGTGCAAATCCATTAGGGTAAAAAAGTTTACACTAGTGTAAGTTACACTTACATCACACTTACATCAGTAAGTATTTAGTGTTGTAAGTGTAACTTACACTTGTCGTAATTTTTTTACGCTTGTGAATTTACTCATATACATAAAAGAACATAACGTTGTATATGTATAATTATACTAGTCCAACAAAAAGAATCATGATTTTGATTAATCTTTAAAATTTAACACGGTTATCGCAATAATAGAGGGTTAACATTTGATCATTTTCCTATATATATATATATATATATATATATCTTTTTTATTTAAATTAACCCTTTTGTTTTTCTATTTTTCTAAAAAGACTTCAAATATTTTTTGTTATTTGGCACCCTATTAACTATTTTTGAACGGCTAATTGGACTATTGACGTATCACTGTTCAATTCAATCATCTTCATAACTCAAGTTTAAATCCTTAGAGCATGAGGCTGACATGTACTCAAAGTAAAGCTCATACATCGGTTTACCCTCATGAGCCACGCACTTAAGACCACCCTCACCCAAGTTGAAATTCTCTATTTTTTGAAATAGGTAGAACTTGAAATCAAAACTTTCTTCTAATTTAATAAAGGAGTAAATTGCCATTTTCGTCCCTGTGGTTTGGTGAAAATTGCCACTTTCATCCAATAGTTTATTTTTTCGCATCTGGGTCCCTGTGGTTTACAAATCTTGTCATATTCATCCAGTTCGTTAACTCCATCCAACATTCTCCGTTAAATGAAGGGTATATTGGTCATTTTACATATATGTTTTATTTTTCTATTTTTTAAACCCCATTTAATATATCCCCTTTAAACAAATTGCTATTTTAGTCCTTGTGGTTTGGACATGTTTGCCAATTCAATCCAAAAATCCAACCACCTTGGCATAAAACACCATATCACCACCACCCGTGATGGAACCACCATGTAGACGTAGGGTACAAATAACCCACACAAGACCGAGTACCAGAACTCGAAAGCCCGGCCCATGCAGGCGGAATGGGTAAGCCAGCAGGACACGTGCCCCGCATTTAATTACATCGGAATCACCCCAATCATAACCAATAATTCAGTAACGGTCGGAGAACATAAAAGGTAATGGATTTGTCGGGGAATAATCCCTGTAAATCAGCACACGAGACGGGCACCACCACCTTAACTGGTGTTGTTTTCATTGTGCGTAGGTGTGAAGCTTCAGAGAGCATCGGTGGATCGAAGTTCAACAAGACCGAACCATCCAGAGTTGGACCTCGTATTTACACACCACACCACCACCACGCCACAAAACCACCACCACTCCATCAGAACCACCAAATCATCACCACCACCCTATCATAAAACCACCAACCCATACCAGACGGGCACCACCACCACACATTAGATCTCCACCACCACACATTAGATCTCCACCATCACATACTAGATCACCACCACCATGTGGACCCTAAAAACCAACCGTTAATCTCAAACTTATAACTAACCCCTTCGAAAACGTATATGGAACCCTTGAAAACAAGTATTGTAGAGGTATTAGTAGGGTTTGATATGCATTTTCGAAGAGGTATGTTACAAGTCCAATATTGATTGTCGATTTTTAGGGTTTACATAGTAGCGACGATCCGATGTGCGTGGTGGTGGTAGGCACTCTGGTGTGGTGTTGGTGGCTTTGTGATGGGGTGGTTGGCGGTGGTTCGGTGGTTCTTGTGACGGGTAGTGGTGTGGTGGTTATTTTTGGACTAAATTAGCAAATACGCTCAAACCACAGGGACTAAAATAGCAATATATTTAAAGAGTATATATTCAATCAGGTTTAAAAATAAAATTAAAAACATATATGTAAAATGACCAATATACCCCTACATTTAATGGAAATTTTGGATGGAGTTAACGGACTGGATGAATATGACAATATTTGTAAACTACAGGGACCCAGATGCGAAAAAACAAACTATTGGATTAAAGTGACAATTTTCACCAAACCACAGGGACGAAAACGGCAATTTACTCTTAATAAATCTTAAAATACCTTATTTCAGATTTAATGATTGTAATGCTATTAACTTTAATGAATTAATTTCACAACTTCTAATTTCAAAGGTATTTACGTAATAATTATGTCATTTGAACAAACCTATGTACCTAGTTAAGCGATACCAACCACTAATTCTTTGGTAAGTGATGAGTGGCATTACTAGTCATAAATATTTCTAGAAATAAAAGAATCATGCATTTCCGTATATGAATTCTAGATTTAATTTCCTCCCGTATTTGTCAAACTAATCAAGCTTAAATACCTTTATTTATTGCTCATTAAATTAATTAAGAGTTAATTACACAAATAGTCCCTGTGGTTTAGCGCAATTCCCAGGTTTGGGTACTAACATTTTTTAGTAACAGGTTTGAGTATTGTATTTTCAAATTTGTAACCATTTTGGGGTCTAACACTAACTTTCGTTAATTTAGTGTTAAGTTTAAGTAAAAAGACTATTATACCCTTTAGAAAAATAAAAACGAAAAATAAAGTATAGGGACTAGTTGTGTCATTTACTTAAAGTTATTAAAACTCTAATCCAACACCACCTTCCCCGTCATATTTACATCACCACCACAAACCACCACTACCTCCTCCGACCAACATCTTTCTCCGACCAACGACACAATCTACCCACCACCGCCACCGCTAAACACCACTAGAACCACCACAAACAGCCCCTTATGTCGTCGCCTTCACCGCAACTCTGATCCAACACCACCGTCACCACCAGGGACCGCCACCAAGACAACTTCGATGAGCAGTAACACCGATCAGAGATCTACACCTATGAAGCCCCCTGAACTCTGACGGATCAGCCCCACCCCCAATCCACCACTGAACCCCCAACCTAGGTTAAAACTCCGATCCAACACCACCGACGCCACCACGGTCGCCACCAGCGACCACCACCTAGACAACTCCGACGAGCAGCAACGCCGATCGGAGATCTACATATAAAGCCTCCTGAACTCCGACGGACCTCCCCCACCCCGAATCCACCACTGAACCCCCATCCTAGGTTAAAAGTCCGATCCGTGGTGGTTGTTTAAGAGGGGGCGAACGAGTGGCCGGCAGTGGCCGGCGGTGGTGCCGGCGGTGGTGGCCGGCTGTGGAGGTCGATGAATGTCTTCATTGTGGAACAGATGGGTGGGTTGGGTGGGTTGGGTTTAAATATTTTGTTTTAAAGTAATTACAAAATGGTCCCTTTAATTTGCTAAATAGTAAATTTGTACCCTTTGATGTTAAAAGACTAAAATACCCTTAATTTAACGAAAAAATTAACAGAAGTTAGTCTTAATACCTAAAGTCGTTACAAAATTGAGAGCACAATACCCAAAGTTGTTACTAAAAAAAGGTTAGTACCAAAACCTGGGAATTACGCTAAACCACAGGGACTATTTATGTAATTAACTCATTAATTAATTAACTTATAAATACTACTTTTAGATTTGTTTAATAAATAATTATGGACGGACATCACTCTTACATTCCAAGATCAAGTGACATCTTAGATTCTTTTCTAGTGTTATCTAGTATCATATTCTTGTTTTTATCTGTGATATACGTATTCGAAGAACGAGCAGTCTCATAAAAGCATGTTAGCATGTAGTTTGTGATCATGAGAATAAAACATAGAAATTTATATACTTTCTCTATAAAATTAAAAACAAAGTTATGGCAGATTTAATGAAACATGTAATAACAACTACATTTATAAAAAAAATTGTTATTGTTATATGGATGTTGTTGGGTGTGAAATTTTGACTTATAAAATTAAATATAAACTTTTTAGAGAGCTTTTGTGACTAAGAAGATGTGCAAATAAGTCCAATTAGTCTATCCTAAACAAGTTCTAAGCCATACCAACCCGGTTCAAACTTAGCCACATATAAAATGAGAAACATTAAAATAGAAAAGGCTTCTAAAATATAAAAGGAATTGAAACTATGAACAAATCCATTCACTTTTAAAAATTAAAATATTATTGGCATTAATTTTCAATAGTATTTGTTACATTACTAGAACCTTTAATCTTTCAAATTCCTGAAAAAAAGAATACTTTTATTATAAGTTTCTATGTGCAAAAAGCAATATTTTATTAACTTTTAAAAATTTAAGATTTGTAACAAAAACTCAAGATCTTATTTATTTTACATGAAAAAGTATTTCGATGTAAATTTTATAAATTAAATTTCTTCAATTTGTTTAAAATGCATATTCATGAAAATTTTAAAAATTGACTTGTTATCCAATTAAACTCGTAAAAAATTTAACTAAGAAGTATGCAACTATCTAAGAGACTTTTTTATCACATGATATTCTATAAATTCGTATTTAAAATAGTCAAAAATCATGAACTCATGAAGTACTGTTTAAAAGAAACTTACAAAACATAAAAAAGTAAAAAAATCATGAAGTACTGTTTACAAAGAAAAAAAATACAAAACATTAACTAGGTTTATAAATAAAAAAGTTCTTTATATATTACTAAAAAAGTTTAAACATTTTAGTACTGAAAAAGTTAAATCAACAATCTTTTTCTTATATATTAATACTAGGTTTATAAATAAAAAGTTCTTAAATATTGTTTACTATACGGATTGAATAAACACATGTATTACACATTTGAAAATTTAAAGTTAACATATTTGAAAGAGTTAAATTACCATTTGCATCCCTGACATTTGCCCATTTTAACCACTTGCATCCCTGCAGTTTCAAAATTGCCATCCGCCCCCTAACGTTTCGTGTTATCTTCATTTGAGTCTATACGTTTCATTTTTATCTCCATTTTAGTCCAGATGACTTAACACTGTTAGTTTTCCAGTTAAATTATTATTAAAAAGACGAAATTGCCCTTAAGAATACCCACATCATCCTTCTTCACTGACTCCAAAAAACACACACACACACTCTCTCTCTCTCATCTCTTCATCACCCACCACCATAAACACCACCACCATAAACACCACTACCACCCATCACCACCACAACCTCCTCCACAACGGACATCTAACCTAACATCGGTCCAAAACTCAAACAAGCACAAACAGGAATTGATTCACAGCGCATGAGCAATTTGAGTCCACAGCGGACGTCTAACCTCATCCACTGCGAACAAGCAAAGAACAAACACAGTCCTCATAGCCACTCACAGTGGACGACCACAACAGTTAACATACACAACAGACACACATAGGTCCACAACTGACAAGTAATCCATAGCGGACGAGCAATTTGAAGCCACAATGGATGAACACATGAAACATACATAATCAACACACAGCGGACATATATAGAACCCACCGCGGATGAACTGATTTGGGTATTCGATTGAAGCTACAGCGGATGAGCAAAATCGGTCCACAGTGGATGAACTGAAGAACCCGTAGCGGACACAAGTTCAAGTGATTAGATTCACAGCAGATTCACAACCACAACAACACAATTAACCATCTCTGTCGACCGACACCCATTGAACCTAAATCATCCCTGTCGACACACACCACCACCATAAACACCACCACCATAAACACCACCACCACCATAAACACCACCACCACCCATCACCACCACAACCTCCTCCTCACCACCACCATAACAAACCATCAGATCAACCCACCACCACTGCCCTTCTGCAACATCATCATCATCAATTTCATCGTCATCATCATCATCATCAACACCACCACTGCCCTTCTACAACATCATCATCATCAATTTCATCGTCACACCACCCCTGCCCTTCTGCAACACCACCACTGCCCTTCTGCAACATCATCATCATCACCACTGCCCTTCATCGTCTTCAGATCCCCTTCTGCAACATCATCATCATCATTTCATTTCGCCCAATTACATCAATTTCACCACCACAACCGCAGCCCCCCATCATCACCACCACCGCAGCCCCCCATCACCACCACCACCGCAGCCCCCCATCACCACCACCACCGCAGCCCCCCATCACCACCACCACCACCGCAGCCCCCCATCACCACCACCACTGCAGCCCCCCATCACCACCACCACCGCAGCCCCCATCACCACCACCACCGTAGCCCCCCATCAGCACCACCACCGCATCCCCCCATCACCACCATCGCGAACCCCATCACCACCATCGCGAACCCCATCACCACCATCGTGACCCATCACCACCACCACCGCTGTCAGTGAAGAAAGAAGAGATAGAGAGAGAGATAGAAGGGAGGGATGGGATAGGGGTTTTTATTTAAGAGTAAATTTACATTTTGCATCCCTGAAATTACAAGGGTATTTTTGTCATTTTATAAAAACTAACGGAAAAATCTAACGCCGTTAGTGTTTTGGACTCAAATGGAGATAAAAAGGAAACGTTAGGGGGCAAATCGAGACTCTGAAACTGCAGGGACGCAAGTGGTTAAAATGGGAAAACGTCAGGGATGCAAATGGTAATTTACTCTATTTGAAATTTTAATTATGAATAGTTATTAATCAATAAATAGATATTATAGTATTCATAATTAAGAGGAGAGAGAAGCGGAAAAGCCAATTATTAGATGACCTTGTATGGTGATACGTGTCCGGATTTATTTTTATTTATTAGTAAGAGATAATATATTGATTTTTATGACACGAAGTTAAATAATTTTTAAACTAAAGTTCTTATATTTAAATCCGTTAAAATGATTATATAAATCGAGGTAATGAGTTATACAAAATAACGTTTTCTTTCAGTTAGGGATAGCAATGGGTCGGGTTTGAAACAAGTTTGTGTAATCCCAACCTCATATCTGATTACAGAAGTATGCCCCATGCCCGGCCCAAACCCGTTGAATATGTATCGGATATCGGGCATACCCGCGGGTAATCGGGTATACCCATTAGTTTAACAAAAAATACTCGTCGGTATCTATTGTTAAATCGAAGTTGATATATATTTTTTTCTCTATACTTTCTCTAGCATCCTCGTAATTAAGTACGTTGATCTTGTTATTGAGATAGATTTATATTTGTATGTTGATCGTTTTGCAGATATGTGTTTGTGTATTAGAACTATCACAATATATGAATTCTTCTCCTTTCGTACATATTATTTGAAAAATAAATATCATATACACGCATCGAATAGGTGGACCAAAAAAGAAGAAACTAAACGTTGAGTATACTATAACATAATCTAAACAACTAAAAAGATATATAATACATTTAAAATAAATAAAATAATTCCAGTTATATAACCGAGTAAACGGATATGTTTAATCAGGTAACCGGGTCTGGTAAATGGTATACCATATAATCTCATACCTGTGAAAAAAATAAAATGCAATCTCATACCCGTTTACCCGGACACATATCCGTTCCAAATGTCTATGATTTCGGGTATTCCCATAAGATTCGAGTTTGACTCCCATCACTATTTTCACTTCTCTTTTGCTGGCCGTCTAAAATTCGATAAGTTTATTTAAATATTATCACTTTTATATACCTATTTTCACTAACGACTTAATTTGCTCCTTTATTATTTTACGTTACCGAATTTCTTGAATCGGGCATATTTTTTTAGTGACTCTGTTACATCCCTTTACCAAAATAAATAAATAAATAAATAAATAAATAAATAAAAATAAAAATAAAAAAAACACTAAAAAACTAAAAAAAACTAACTGTCCCATTAATCGGCCTATGCCAGGCCTCATCGTTCAAGACGCATGCGACAACACCGGCTACGCAACATTTTATAGTTCTGTCGCCTCTTTTTTATCAAATGAGCGTAATCATAAAAAAAAAACTTTATATGCTTTTATAAGTTTATTAATTGGTTTAAATTGAATCCAAAATAATAAAATTTTTGAACTAAAATTGAAATAACTTATAAAAGTTTTGAAGGTAAATTAATATTTTTAATCTTTTGGAGAAAAATAGTTATTTTTATCAAATTTTAGTGAACAAAATTAAAATTAACTCTTTTATAAAGTAATCAATCGTTTCTTAAAAATCTCTCTCATTTCATACCCATAGTCATCCATGTTTCAACTAAGAGGTTGTTTGACCGCATCTGAATCAGCCTCTTAATGGTTTAAATGTCTGAATGGTTTAACACTTAATGGTTCAAACTGTTTGTTTCGCGAACAAATGTCTGAATGGTTCAGACATTTGTTTTTGAATGGTTAAGCATTATACTAATGTTGAATGGTTAAGACTTCTTATCTGAATTGATCAGACATTTGTCTTGTAATAGTTAAACGATATATTAGCTATTAATAGTTCAAACCTCTTAATGGTTCAGATCGGCCTTTTATTGGTTCAGCATTTAATTATTCAGAAATTATCAAACATCCCCTAAATAATATTAGTATATTCCTTATTAATATTTTTTTCTCTCTCATTACTACACATAATCATTTAAAAAATATATATATAAAAAAATAATATGAAAATGAGTAGTGACTCCAAATATGGGGGATTTTTGTAGTTTCTTCTAAAAATATTGGGATGAAGATAGGAACGAGACATTTTAAAGTAAAATTATATTATTGTTATTTAATTTAAAGATGAAAGAAATGAAGAAGCTGATGTGATTACTCTCAGATAATTACCCTATATATGAAAGATACAGTCCCATGAATAGTTCCAGTGCCGGCTATTTTTTTGGGCTGTTGGTCGTTTATTTCAGTATTTATAGCTTTTAATTCATTGTTGGTGTATATATGTTCGCTGGGTGGGTTGGTTGAGTGCGTGTGTTTCTTTTTTGGTGATCTCTGGTTCGAATCCTCTCCATAATAATTTTCCCCTGTACTTATAAACGTGGTGGGACACGTGTTGCGTTTCTCAGACATCGTCTGTGTACGTGTTCTTCAGTCTTTTTTCCTATTTCTTGGTGGTTCGCCACCCTCAGATTTTTTCCTCGATTCTCCTCCGACTAACAGGTTCTCCTCCGATTAACAGGTTCGTAGTCTCCGTTTACTCCCGGTTTGTGTTTTTGGGTTTTTATGACCTGTGTGGCTTCAACTTCTTCGCTGTAACTGTTTTGTGTGTTTTGTGGTGCCAAGCATTTACTGAAATTGCTGTTGTAGGCTCAATATTTGTAATGTGTTAGCTGACAATTTGCTGAGATCTTTGATTACTTGATGCTTTGTTGTTGTCAGTTGTTATAGGGTTGTGTGTGAATGTTGTATCGATTCGTTTGTCACAGAAATGGTTTTATTGACCCTAATTAGCAGATTTAGAACATCACCTGTTTTGCTAAATTTAGTTGTGAATGTGAGTCGTGTGCTTTTGTGTATTCATGGATTTGAAGGAGATAATTGGACCCAGTTTTTTATTTGGGTTTTTAATGGCATTCTGTATACTCTGTTTGGGTGTTTCAGCAGAGAACATACATATTTTTCATGACTTAATTGATTGTGTTGTGTGAATCTCTGTTTAACTATTCAATGTTATCTTTGCATGGCCTATGTTTGAGGTAGGATGTGGAGATGAAGGTATATGGAATTTGGGTATCTCAATTATTAAATCTCCTAGCTTTTCTTCTTGAATAATGTTTCTGTGAATGTGTATTGATTATTTTTTAGTGTTCTGTTAAATTTTAATTACAGTGGTTACAAATTAGTTTGGTAAAGAAGTATTGCCAAACTACTTTTCTTTTAATTTTCTGTTGAGTGCATACAATTTTTTAGAGGTAGAAACCTGTTTCCTTCTTAGAAAGTTGTTGCATTAAAAGAGGATGTAAACAATTCTCACTTAATGTTTCATTTTCTGAGGTAATATGCATATATGAGAGGTCAGATTAGGAGTTAAGTGTGGGTTGTGTTTTACCTTGCGGACTATAGTATTGGCAAAAAGAGGTGTGTGAAGCCACTAATGTTTGGTTTTAGTGTTATATAGATGTAATAGTGTATAGCTATGTGGGTCAACCATTTACCTGACTCGATCCTGCCTGACCTCAGCTTAGCTCTTCCTGAAAGCAATATTAGTAAACGGGTCAGATAATTCAGCACCAATCTTAAATCTGGTTAAACACATCAAAACGGTAGTCATATTGGTTTACAAACTTTCTGTAAACCACCAAAATTTCAACAACTAATATTAGTTCTGCTTGGATATTAATTTCCACATAGATCAGCAGCAGGTTAATGCTACATAATGCATATATAAAACAGTTACTATATGATAAACACTACCAAAACTATCATACCGTACAAGATAACACCTTTCTTGACGAACTTAATCAAGTGTATGCGATTAAAATACATAAAATATACAAACTCATGATATCCTATAAACCTGGAGAGAATAGCATATAATGCAAATATTAAATGTTTTCATGAGTAAAACAGTGTTTGCAAATTATATTTTGAGGAAATACAGAGCAAAATCAGTAGATAGTAAATATTACATGTATCTGTCCAACAATTATAAGAATCAGCCTTATTAGCGTGTTGTCGTTAGTTTGTTGTTGAATTAGGCAGTGTTAAATATTAGATTTGTGCCTGGCCTGGGTTTATATGTATGGCTATTTCTCTTTTTATAGGTGTATGGTTATCTGTATATCGGTTACTAAGGTTTATTGCTACTGATAGGCTTTTGTTGTTATGTAGTTGGATGAGGTGGTGCTACATCTTTCGTCCGTCCTTCAGTGGAGTATGTATCTACGCGTGTTTCTTTTGTCATACAGTTGACTATCTTTTACAAATCTTTTCGTTGTTCTGAATTTTTTTGTCTTCTAATTACCATTGTTGTGTATATTTTGGTTATATTTTTTTGTTGTTTACTAGGTTTATCGGTTTCTAGGTTGTTTCGTGTATCATAAAGTGTATCCCTTTTACATGCAGGTATGTTTTAGGGTTGTCTATGTTCTCCGTTATAGGTGTATGGTCACTTATATATGAGGTAAAAAAGCTGTACTATTATTGATAGGTAGTTATTATTATGCAGTTATGTGAGGTGTGTTACATTTCCCGCCCGTCCTTTAGTGGAGTATGTATCTACGCGTCTTTGTTATTTCATACAGTTTACTACCTTTTACAATTGTTTTCGTCATTCTACATTTATTTCCCTTTCATTTATGATGATTATGTATATTTTTGTTTCCTTTTTTCGGTTGTTGTCCAGGTTATCGATCTCATAGCTGGCTTGCGTATTATAAAGTGTGATTATGTTGCATGCAGGTATTTTTTGGGGTCGTTTATACTTCTCGCAATGTTATGTCATTTTCGTATATGCGTTTATTTATTGCTATTGTTGTTTGTGGTGTACATCCTCTTATATTTCTGTTTTATTATTGGTGAACAAAGTTGTTGACCAATTTATAATGTGTATGGTTATTGTATATGTAGTCTTAGATTTTTTTCCCGGTTTCTCTGCTTATCGTTTGTGATGCCTTCTTAGAATCCATGTGTAAAGCGCACACTTTGGGAACTTCTTCCTGCGAGTGTCGCCTCATCTTCCACCTCAGCCTTCGATGCCGCCTGTCAAACGCATCTTCAGTCATTACGTCGCGCCTCAATCCTTAGGTCCTCTGCAGCGTCGCGATCACAGTCCGTTGGTTTTGTTTCTGCAAAGCGTGGTCTTCATTACGAAAACACATCTAATACTGTTGGCGCCTCTGTTCTTTCTCCTGAATGTGTGGATTTAGGAAGGCGTAATGAGGTTTGTTAGCTCTGCGGTGCTCTTTTCTGGTTTGCTGAACGATTGAGCTCTTTCCCTCTTGGTCGTAGGCCTCAGTATCATAGCTGTTGTAGAGCCGGAAAGGTTGTCCTGCCCTACCCTATAGATCCTCCGGATTTACTTAAAGCATTCTTCTTTGACACTGACTTCATGTGTAGTATGCGTGTCTACAACTTAATGTTTTCTATGACATCTTTCGGCGCAAATGTTGACACGTCCATTAATCAGGGTGCGAGACCCTATGTTTTTCGAGTTACTGGCCAGATTTGTCATTGGATAGGGTCAGTGTGTCCATACCCCAGTGATCAACCTAGGTTTTTCAGATGTATGTCTTCAATGGTGAAAACGAGGTTTCAAATAAAATGCGATGCTTTTCTAGCGAAAGTGCAACAGAAATCTCTACGACTGTAGTGTCAGCCTTGATTGCAATGTTAGATGACGTCAATGGATATGTTAGATTTTTTAGAACTGCAAGAGAATTATGTAACCAGTCTATAATTCCAGACTTTTCAATTTGCCTTTTTAGCCGTCATACTGACAGAAGGTATGATTGTCCTGCCACTGGTGTTATATGTGCTATTGTTTGTGAGTCATATACAGCGTCTGAATATTTTGATATCGTTCTTCATGGAAAAGATAACATTCCTCATAGGGTTAGCAAACTTCACCCGGCATACATGCCTTTACAATATCCGCTCCTCTTTCCCTACGGCGAGTAGGGATGGTCACCTTAATTACAGATCACAACAGGTGAAACTACGGATGGTCACCTTAATTACAGATAACAACAGGTGAAACTACGGATGGTCGTAACCTTACACCATCCATGTTTTATAGATAACAGATTCATGATAGACTAGATATGTATACCCATCTACTGCATGCTGGTCGCCTATTCCAACAGTATATTATTGACGCATATATTTGTGTTGAGCACTCTCGCCTTCAATATATATGCAATAATCAGCAAGAATTTAGATGTGAGTTTTTGGATGGTGTCCATGACGCCATTTCTCACGGTGATACGGAGGGAAAAGACGTGGGTAAAGTCTTTACTATCAAAGCAGCTGTGACGGAGATACACATGGATAAAGAATGGAATTGTATGGGCTGTCCCAACTGCGATCAATCACTCATTAAAATAGGAACTTCGTGGTTTTGTTCAATGCATGGCAACCTCAACTCACCAACTGCAATGTATGTACTCTACACTTATATCAATATAGTAATACAACACATAACTGACAACAAATTTCGCCTGCAGATACCGAATCAACACAACAATCTCCAATGATACAGGGAGTATTCTTGCCTTAATCTTCAATGAACCATCTGCACAACTTACCGGCCTGAAATGTAAAGACATTTGACAGCAGACAATCCTAACATCACCCTTCAGCAGATAATAAACAAAGAAGCTCTGTTCCATATTCAAGCACACAAGAACAACAGAACATCAGTAGTTCATAGCACCGTCATCAAAGTTGACAAACTGGCAGAAGACGCGACAGTTACACCCATACCAACAACGCCATCAACACACCACTCACTGCATAGATCCGAGGCTAGCTCATCAACAAAAAGATCACTGTTCCGAGAAGAAAGTAAGAAACGATACCTAAATTTTCTTACACTCATACATACCAGTGTCTTATTTCAATAACATGCACTAAAATACCAGGTCCACCGTATACCAAAAAGTGGAAGGATGACTAGCAACTTATCTAGATAATCTTTTGAAGCCGCCATTACCTACGGATATATATAGCAGTCCGCCTTTTGACCATAGGACTTACATAGCAGTCCACCTTTTGAACAACATATGCACGGACAGATGGCGAGTTGAAATCCGATGAAGACCAAATCTTTTGTTAAAGACAACCACCTGCCTGAAGAAAGAATGCAACAACTGAAGACAACTGCAGGCAATTAGTAAATGAACAGAAACAATAACACTTTTGACTGTAACCGATGGTTAACAATGTACAGAACTATTAAATGTAATATAATATCGCGCAACACGCGTACTGGTTCCCACCTAGTAATATTAATTTTGTAAATGGAGAAATAGTTTACTTAGTTAAGTTTGTGGTTTGATCACACCAGTTTGGTGAGCTATACATTTTACCCCTTCTGAGTTTGTGGTTTGACCACACCAGTTTGGTGAGTTGTACATTTTACCCCTTCTATGAGTTTTATAGGGGAAGATAGAGGAGAAGCCCTTATTATCACAATCAAATCTTTTGTAGAGAGAGAAAGGTTTCTCTGCTTTTCCATACCGCTGTTGTGTTCCCCTGAGTCGTCACCGTCTACACCACTACCACCATGAATATACTGCTGGTCTGTTGGGCGGTGGTCTTGGGTTTGTGTTTGACGCCCTTCGATGGTGGTTTTCGGTTTTAAGAGGCGGCACCGGCGGTGGCGCGTGTGGTACTATTGGTATAGGTTTAGAGGAAAATGGGTCACAACATTTCTATGCCTTCGTTCTTCCCCAAAGAAACCCTAGCTCTTCCCTGGTGTCAGTGACGGTGGAGCGGAGGTGGTGGCCGTTCTGGCTTAGCCGTCGCTTCCTCTCGGCCGGTCATCCATCCTTTTTCAACCTCAAGCAGAAGACGGTTTTCTTGAGGGAAGGGTTCCCTGTCTAGGGCAGGTCTATGGTGATTGTTGGGTCAATGATGGTGGACTGATGTTCGCCTAAGACATGGGTATTGAGGGTATTGACGGCAATGTTTCCACTTATGCTCCGGCGAAAACCCCGATATTGTTGCTCTGTTTTGTTTATGTATAAGTGGATTGTGCTTTCATTTTGATTTTGTGAGTTGGCATGTGTTTAACGTTATGTATAAGTGGATTTGTGTTTTCAATTTGATTTTTATTCACTGTATGTTCTTTTGATCGGTTTTGGAGTTTTGTTCTTGGTTTGTGTGGATTCAAAGGTTTGTTATATTTTAATGTGGATCTAGGCTTTCATTTTGATTTTCGTTAGCAAGCATGTGTTTAATGCCTCTGGGGGCTATGCACTATATCTTCTTCAACATGAATTTTGGGGTTTCCTTTCTTGATAAGATGGTTTTGGGGTTTCTGATTTGTGTTATGAGATTTATTGTATGTGCATGCCAGTTGCGAACCGTTGTTGCATTGTGTAGAAGCACTTGATGCTACATTTATCTTCTAACCCCTGTTTATTTCTTTTATGGCTTATTCATGATTATCTGTTTATATAGGGGTTAATGACGACGAGCTTGGGCTCATCTGAATCCCCAATGCAACGTTACACATTTGTTGTACTAACATGTCGTTATGGCTGTGATGGTGGACCTGAGTTCATCCGAGCCTGCTGTTGTACGGTGCTCTGCATGAAGCTTCTTAACAATAGAATCCTATTGTGTTGTTGAGCAATGCTAAAGGGGTTTTGAAATTTATGAATACTGTTGGTGGGGAATGACTGAGCAAAATATGTTTGGTGAGTCCGTTGTTTTGGCGACGGTAAGGTGAACATTCGTTTGGAGCCACAATGAGTCATCTGTTCTGAGCCTTCCAACGTAAAGTTTTATCCCCTACATACATTCCGATGTGATTGATTATATTATATTATGCAATAACTGATTTGTGAATGAATTAAACAGTGAAATGAACAACGATTTCAATGTTTGTTGTGTTTAGTACAACCTTCTCATGAATGTACATGTTTTGCCGCGTTCTGTACAAACACTTAAGGCAATGATGATACCGAAAAGGTTGACCGTTTTTTGGCGTGACGTTGTTTGTATTTTGCAGCCGCAAAGACACACAGCCCTGAGCCTCAGGCAACTATCAAACTTATTTGTTTGCACCAGTCGTATTTGTAACTGTCGAGTTCTTTAGTATCATACCTATGCGTAGTCATATCGAATACTACTACTAGTTATATTAATTATGTATATACTTAGATCTCAATAGAAACGACTGTAGTATATCCACTTTAACTCGTATCAAATTTAATCACTGATATAAACATAGAGATTTAGTTAGAGTGATATATACCAGGCACAAAAAATAACATCTTCTATTTTTTTTCTTAAAGAATCCATAAACGCTTTTAAAGAAACCAAAACTTGAATGTTTAGTTTTCTATACACAAGTTATGAAACGCGAGCGTTCAAATATTATTATGTATTCTTAAACTTGTAATTTAACTAAAAAACACATATGTTCATAAAAATTTTATTTATTTTTAAAAAACCTCTCACGTTTCATCATTTATATTTAACTCTATCAAATTAAATAATACGTGTTATTCATTTTTTTGTTGTTATTTATCTTTACTTTCACTCGCAAGTATAAGAAACAAATATAAAAGATGACTAGTAGTTGTTAAGTATAAAAAAATGCCTAGTTAGTCCATATAATTCATCCTTATTTTAAAGAATGAATGAAATGTTAAATTTGATAAAACCATATATTTATCCTCAAATTATATGGATTTGATTACTATAGATATTGGGATGTTAATGCTATAACTCGGCTATAAGAAAAGCATTCTAGGTGTATTTGGCAAAAAATTAAAATAATAATTAAGTACTTCAATGTGTTATAAAATTGTTTTATATTCTTTTTATAAATAGTTAACTTTTATTTATATCCCTTTGTAAATTCATATAAATTGTAATAAATATGGATACGAAAATCAATTTATATATTTTCAATCCAATAACTTTAGAGGTTATATTGTTGGATATGGGACCTTCAATTAATATAACTTTATTTATTGCTCTTAATTAGTTTCTTTACTCGTCGTGCGTTGCGGTAAGATCGTACGTAGCGTGATAAAGGCAACCTACAATCAAACTGACTTGTTTTCGAACTAAATTTATGTCGAAACGTAGGATAACTCAAGTTTATATCTTTGAATGAAATTATATGATATTTGACCTGACTCTTTTACAAACAAAATTTACATCGAAACGTAAACGTACATAAAAAAAGCAAGTGTCGTGGTGTCTATGCGATATGATAAATATAGATTATAAAAGCACCGACTGGGTTCCAAACTAAATTTACGTCAAAACATAGACTAACTTTGATTTATACCATCGAATGGAAACATATTATATTTGACTCGACATGTTTCCAAACCAAACTTACGTCAAAAGGTAACCAAGTCAAAGCGTACAAAAAATAAGCATGGATACATTCTATATTTGAGCTAGCTAACTCATTTTTAAAGAAATTTATGTCAAAACGTAGACGATCTCAAAGCATGTATAAAAAAGAATATGAACGTTATATATTTGACTCAACTGGTACGAAACATACATAAAAATACGAACGTAGGAAATTAGTTTTTAAGTTGTACATGAATAAACCCAAAACTTTAGAAACTTGACAGGGTAAAAGTGAAATTTTATAAAATTTTTAAAAAATGTTAGATGATGAAAGTATAAAAGTTTGAAAAGTTAAAGAGGAGAAAAAGTAGTTTATTTTTAAAAGCATTTATAATAAATCTACATACTCTAATAAAATGCTATCTAGGAGGGACAAATGATAACACCATATTTATTCTTATCAAATTTTCTCCACTTCTATTTTGTACTTAATAATCACATTAATTACTAATAATATTACTTATTCTTTTATAGATTAAAATAGTTTTTAATAAATTAATAAAGAGATTTTTTTATTAAATTTATTTATAAGAAAATAATTTTTCATCGAATTAGAAAAAATTTTAGAACATCAAACTTTTTTAAAAATAAAAATATATATTTGGTGTTTTCAAAAAGTAAAATTTTTGTAAATAAAAAAATAATTAAAATTGAAAGTTATAATAAGAAAGTTGTTAAGTATGATATTTTTTTAAAACATTTGTTTGAAATAATATTTTTATTTTATTTATTATAAGAAAGATTTTAATCATATCTTATTTTATAATATCAATTTATAATTAATAAAATTTAATCCTATAAAGTTTTTTAATATTTTTAAAAGTAGGTGTGAGTAAAGGTGAAAGAAAAATAATCATAAATATATAAAAAATTATTTAAGTAAAATTGAGATTAAAATATAGTAGTTATTAATGTAATTAATTAATTATAATAAAGGTTAGTAATTTGACATTAAAGATCTTTCTTGTAGCCAAAGAAACGAATAGAAACCATGGAAATTCTATGACGTGAGGTGTGATACAAGTTTTGATGACTATTAAATGTTCATCTTTATCCATTTGCTTCATTGCTTCGGTGCTAAATTGCTAATAGTCACATGATCAACATATTACATATTTTTTATGACTAATTTATATTTCATCCTTTAACATGCTCATTGAAGTTTTATTTTATCCTTTAACATCCTTTAAGGTTTTATTTTAATCCAATATTTTATAGCTTTTGTAATTTTATTCAAATATTTTTTACGTTTAACATTGGTCTTTATACTTTTTTGTATTTTAATAAATCTTAGATTTACGTTTCGGTCTACATTTTGTGAGGTAAATGCCGCAGCGTGCGTGTGTGGTTTATCGTTTTTACGCTTATTTTTTTCTCGTTTAGCAGCCTTGTCGCAAGCACTTGTACAAGATCGACTTACTTATTGTTTTATATTTTTACGTTTTGCCTAAGGACCGTGTATCCTTAGTGCCATGTTTCATCCAAGATCAGTTTTATTTTTTTGTCTTTTTATATGAGTTTTTTGATGTTGGTGGTTACTAATGGTAGTGTGTATTTAGTGCTAGTTGAAATGGTTAAAGCATGAGACTTAATATTAGTTATATATATACATCTGTTTTTGTGTGTAATTATAACTGGACAACATTTTAGAAACATTCTATACACGTGATGTACACATGATGGTTAGATGAACACGTGAAGTACATATGATGGTAGGATGGCTTTTGTTACTGACGTGATGATATGATATATTAAAAAAAAAAGATTAGTTATTTACCTCAATTTTAGAAAAATAAATAAGTATCATGTTATGTCTTTTAAAAAACATTCTAAAAAACCTATTAAATAATATGCAAATATCAATTTTGGAACTTTAAAGAAAATTCCTTTTTAATATATATATGAATGTGAACAAAAGTCACACCTTTGTTAAATTGTAATTTATTTATTAATTTTATTAAGTAACATTAATTTTTTTTACAAGTATGTAAATAATTAGCATAAAACTACTAAATCGTTATTACTTTAGTTATTTCACAAATTGCAAAATTAGTAAAAGGTTTCTACAATTAGTCAATGAAATCTAACATTGATGAAGTAATTATTTTTATACAAAATTCAGTCATATTTATTTAATATTCATCCAAGTAACACATCACCATCCAAACACAACCACCAACACCTTTTTTTTCAAAAGGAACCACCAACACCTAAAAGGGCGAAAAGCACACAGAAATTCATCAAACTAATTTGTAAACAATAGTAGTTTTTAGCTTTTGGTTTACTATGTATAACAATAAAAGAACCAAAGAAGCATGACATTGTTATTACACGTTAAAAACAAAACTTTTTAGAAACCCTAGAAATCGAATATCGAGGAGACGAAGGATTAGATAGATGTGGAAGGAGATGAGGAGATAGAGGAGCGGACGAGGTCTATGGTGCCCGCAACAATGGTGGCTGGTGCGGCGAAAAAGAAGCTTGAGAGGGTAGTTTGTTGTTATAACTACTACTACATCTATTATTATAGAAATATATATCATTGTCTTCAATTTGAACACACAAGCAACAAAATAAAATTTGAAAATGTCACATTTTGTTGTTAGCAACAAAATTACAAAATGTCATGATGTATAAGATGGAATAAGAATTCAAAAGTGTCAATTTCATATATAGTAGCAAACAAAACTTGCTTCTCATATTGGGATATTAAAAAAAAGTAAGTTACTATTCCATAACCTTATCATAATATGCTTATTATAAAAACTAGGTTTTTTTTAATTTGCGCGCGTTGCGCGCGTGATTACCGATTCAAAACAATTTGAAACTCAAGGCTCAGGCCCAAAAAGAATGTTCGGTTACGGCTGCTAACCATAATTGGCAGCCACGCCTCAGCAACCGATAACACTCCGGTATCTCATCCTAGCCCAGGAGTGCCCAAATAAGGTACATATGATTGTAACCGAATAGTTTTAATAAAGATGCAAACATCTTCATCATCAACATCTTAAAGTTAGGGTTAAGATCAACCCCAACAAACAGAGGTACAAGTAAACCCACAAATCTCCGCATTCTAGTACGTCTCATATGAGCATGAGCTTAACATCATAGACCCGACAATAAGCGTCAGGTGAACAACCGTTCAACATCATCGAGCAGTTTCAAAGAACCACCGACAACAGCAACAACATGGACCTGACGATAAGCCTTATGTGAATGACCGTTCAACATCATCGACAAGTTACAAAGAATCACCAACAATAGCAAGATATTCAAATCACAACATCAATGACGTATTACTCTTGTGTATACGCACCATTGACAAACTAATCAGCCCGACTTCTTTTACAAATTAAAAGCAAACATTATTATTTTGTCAGCGTCACAAAATTCAATTCATTCATAAATTCCAATCTTTTGGGTAAATTTTGCTTAAAAATAAAAGCTTTCAAATGTCAAATCCACCATTTTCAAACTTCAAGTGAAATCTCCCTCGCAAGATATAAAAAATATTAAGTTAAATTAAAATCATATAAACAATTTCAAACTTCCATGTTATAAAGATCCACAATTTTATACAGTGTAAATGTGTAATGTCCAAAATATGACCCAATGTTTATCAATTAATCAAAAGCTAAGAGCAGTAGATCACCTTATGTACCATAGCGGCATTTACCAAGATATAACAAACCTCAACCTAATTGAAGACAATAAGGACAGAAGCCGAAATGAACGATGAAGACGATGGGCAGAAACACAATCTCATAATCATATGACCAGAAAAATCAATTCGCTTGGCATACCACCCCAACTAAATGAAACCAAATAGACATTAGCAGGGTTTAAGCACATCCACACTTCAAACATCAGTTAAGTAGATGAGAACTCCATAAGCAATGCAAACACACATAGAGGCAACTACACCTAAGAATAATGAAACACGGTTACATAATCATGTGCGCAACAACACGATCGCAACAGCAAGAACAAAGAGCAGCACACATAGAAATGATGCGGTGGCCTATCCTAGGGGTGCAACATCTCTAGAGCCAACAAACATTTTCTATAGAGCCAAAAATCCAAACAGACATGCATCAATTCACAACACAAATCCAAACACACAAAGAGCGCAAACAAAACGGTAACCGCAAGTCCAAAGGCCAACAAACATTTTCTATAGAGCCAAAACTCCAATGACCGATTATAAGGCTCCAAGAACATACAGACATGCATCAATTCACAACACAAACAAACCAAAACAAGTCAAATGCCCCAAATAAAACGGAAGGCGGAGCGTAAAACCAAAGATTCAATCAAAATATAAGTACCTGAACATTAGTTACGGGGTTTATACAAACAACCAACAAAACAATTATCGAGGACAACTGCGCGCCTGAAAGACAATCAACGTGAGTAGATTTGCTAAAGTTAACACCTAAATTTGATATAAATCGGTTAAAAAAACCAACTTACCTTTGCTACGAGCAGTCTACCATCGCCTCCATCCTTCACCATAACCACCAGTTGCACTCTTCCTCAACCACCCTAGCCACCGTCATTGTCCGTACCTTTGCAAGCATCTTTGGTCAAAATCCATGGCACAACCCCAATACCCCATCACCAACAAGAAGATAAGAGGGCAAAAGAGGCTGGCGAACCAACGCCACAGGTTTGGTCTAAATCCGTTAAGACACATCTCGTGTAACACATAAATATATGTTAATGAAGCAAGTAAGAAAACAAAGCAGAAAAAACTGAAAACATGAAGCAATAGGCTCAGATATGGGTTTTTGGTTACTATGGCTGCAAATCAGGTTGCAAGTGCAGAACACCACACTTGCCATCACCGAGTATACCACGCCAAGAAACCACCTCCACCAAACTCATCAAAGCCATAGTTATGTCTCTAGAGGGAACAAATAAATACTGTCATCCACAAACCACAGCCATCATCATCAACAAACCAGAAACAGACCCCAACAATTTCTGACAATCAACCAAAACTAACTAAGGTATAAGGATCTCAGATGATGGGTCGTTATCATCATTGACTTATGAACACGGAAATCTACCCGAAACAAAAGATTAGGGTTCGGGGTGGCACTGGCCATCATCACCAACCAAAAATTAGAACCCATAGGCAGAAAACAAAACAGAAACCCCAAAAGTGAGGGTTAAGATCAAATATACCCAATACAAAACTCCACACTGTAGAGAAACAAAAGGACAGCATGAAAAAAGCCACAGATCCAATAAACTATTAGGATTAGGTGTAACCCTAAACCTCGGATGGCGACAAACCATAACCACCCCACCACGCATAGGCTCAGAACAGGATTTCGGTTATGGCTGCTAACCGTAAACGGTAGCCACGCCAAAGCAAGCCGATACCTTTTGAATATCATCACAGCCCGACACTCTACTAAATACAAAACATACAACATCATTAGATCATCAACACTGACTTGAAACAAGCATTGGTTCATGTTTCCAAAAGCAACATCACAACATAATCTCAAAAGCGAACACAAGATCAGGGATCTCAGATGAACAATCGTCATCATCATCAAACTATATCACCGACATGTGAAGCTCGGTCATTGAACCACAAAGCATGAGGGTTGTCTTTCCCGTCAAGACCGACCAACAACTTCCACGCAGAACACACGGTAATTTGAAACACCACCACCAACAACCACATAAACACCACCGACGGTCAACTCAAAGCCGACCAACAGCAATGGCGACACACCACCACCAGCCAAAGCCCACCCAAAATCAGAAAGAACTCGTATCTATTCACAAAGGTGCACATGCAGCCTAAAGTAAAACCCGACACAATCAGCCAGCGGTCAGATGCGATGGCATACCGCCACCGACAACTGGTGGTCGAGCAACAAGATCTGGCGAGAAAACCCCCAAAAACACCACAGTGACACCGGCGACAAACATCACCATCTAGTCCGATTTCAAGCCACGAACCACGGCGACACCGATGGTCGGTGGTCGAGCAAGAAGATCTGGCGAGAAAACCCCCAAAAACACCACGGCGACACCAACGACAACCATCACCATCTACTCCGATTTCAAGCCACGAACCACGGCGACACCGATGACAACAACGATGTAGACAACCAATTGAGCAATGGACAACCGCCGCCTACTCCACCTCAACCACAGAGGGGAGGCAAAACGGCAATAGAGCCACCGCAACAACAACCACCATTGTCGGTTTCGCGGTCGTCGCCTTTGCTACGGCCGGCCACCACACAAAACCCTAAAAAACCTCCCGATGCAGGCGGTGGCGGTGTAGGCGGTGCCGGCGCCGGTGCCGGTGGTGATAAAAGAGCACTTTATCTCTGTAATAATGAAAAAGATAGGATAACAGGAAGGTTCCCCCCTTTTAATGGGAGCACAATACACACACGCATCAAATTGTTGTACAGGATGCATAAAAAATTATACATGCATCACCAACTTGTACACAATGCATCAAGGGTTCAAACCACTATTCATACTATTCATTCCCTTCTATTATTAACATATATATAATGTGTACTATTGTTTGCAAAATTTAACATCGTTATATTTTTCTATGCCTTTGGTTTATTGGTCATGATAAATGAACCCATATACCCCTTGTGTAAAGGTATAATAGTTTCATCCACATGTTTTTAAGATAAAAATGTCCTATGACCTCGAACCCAAATAAAACATACCTAAGACCCAATATATATCATGAACAAATCAAAACAAATACCTACATATCCACCTAACATTTGGAGCTCATAAGCAGTTGAAACTGATCGAATCGTCCAAACTAAAGCCTGCTAGGCGGTTTCAAATATACATGGTTTGGTTTGGATGTTTTGACGGTTTACTGTTTAGAACTTAAACCCGTTGCGTAAATCAAACCAACTGTTTAACGTATATTGTTTATATTTTTTATTCTAATTTTAGGAATTTGAATCTAATTATGTTTATGTATTATATTCAAGAACTATCTCTATCATTTTTTTTAAAATAAAGATTTATGCTTTTGAAAAAAAAAATTAAAGAATTACTGAAAACCGTTGAGATGGGGGCCGATCAAACCATCACTATAATACCCGTAAAAATAATAATAGTAAAATAATAATAATAATAATAATAATAATAATAATAATAATAATAATAATAAAAGTAATAATAATAAAAATAGTTCAGGGGGCATTGTGCCATTTTGGAAACTTAAGTTATTAAGTTGTGCATAATGAAAGAAGCTTAAAACCACAGGGACCATTTGTGTAAATGGACAATTCAAATCTGTTTTCTCTCTCCCCGTCCCCGTCGACCAAATTATTCCGGCCAAAGTCCGGTCGGCCCTCCGGCGAGCCCCCACAGCCAAAATAACGCGGTTTAAGCTCAATCATTTGTTCCCGACACACTCGCGTGAATGATTCGAACATAATACCCCACAATAATTCGAAAAACGTTAGTGCGATCGATCTAAACCGACCACTCGACTTTCGGCGCTTTACAAGTTTTTAAATCGCACTAAACGTAAATAATAATGCAATTAACTTTACCTAATTAATCATATACCTGTTTCCAATCAGTTCCAACTCAGAAATCCAACAGGAACAAACCCAAACTCTCTGTTCGATCCCTTAAAGTCGCAGACCTGCAACTCGTTTGAAAACCTCAATCCGACCCCTCTATCTTGCAATTGATAGAGGGCTTTTCATCATTGGATCCCCTATAAGCTGCCTGTACAATTAATTGGATTATCATCATCGTTTGGATAGCAATCGAACTTCACAACAGTCGCGACCTGTTCTTCGTGGGTTCATCATCGAATCGACTTCAAAACAAGTAATTAAAGCTACCTACATGCTCGATTTTAGTCTAGGAATGAAAGCCCCAACATTGATTTGGCTACTAACATCGATTTGATGTTCAATTGAATCGAAATTGTTTCTAGGGTTTATACGGTTTGAAATTGGGGATTTTGGATTCGGGATTGGTTAACAGGTAATTGAACACACCTATTAGCTCGATTTTAGATAAGGATTAAAAGCCCTATGAATTTAGGCAATAACAATAACGAATTGAACTTCAATTTGATCGGGGATGAAACTAGGGTTCATGAAAATTGGGGAAATTGGGATTTCTTGGTGGTTGTGTGTTTATAAGATTTGGGAACCAAGTAAAACCGCGGCCAAGGCCTTGGTTCACTGGTTCCCCACTCGCCTGTTAACTGTGAGGTCCCGGGTTCGACCCCGGGCACCCTCACCTATTTTTTTAAGGATTTTCCAACATTAAAACAATTATGAAAAATTTCTAAAATTTTTAGAAATCAGTTTTATAAACCGTGTTTATTTTACAAGTTAGCTGATTATTTCCTGTAAATTTATTTGTTTAAAAACCTTAACAATTTTGATATATAAGGTTAACAAACACCGTATTTTACAGCCAACTTACAGAGGCCATAACTTTTTCATAACAGATTCAAATCAGTTAAATCTTATGTCCATGACAAAGTTCGTCGAAAGTCGAATCCGTTGATATATAAAACATCGAAAAACTCATTTGTTTAGACCTCCAAACAATCGTTTTCGTAACAGCTAGCAGTTCTGCGCAGCTGTAAAGATCCACGTTTTTCTCATATTTCGGTAATCCAAATCAGAAATTTTTCTAAATGAAAGTTGTTTAAAAATCACTAATCTAGTAAACTGGAGATTTTCAGAATTTTTAAATGTCGTTTAGTATTTTTAACGAGTACGAAAAGACAGGGGCAGAACTGGAATTTTTCCAATTTAAAATAGGAAAATCCAAACTATAATTTGCGTTACGTTATCGTAGGTTCTCGCGGCGTTAACCGAGCCTAGACTTTGTTTCTGATCATTGTCATTCGTGTATAAGGTACGGATTCTTGGTTACCTTTATCATAGTATAAATTCTGTTATGTTATTTTGTAGTACAGATTTTGATACCATGTTTCCGTTAATATGACTCGTTTGGCCTTTGGTATTTTACTAGTCGTCTAACATTATTTGTTATGCTATGACTCGTTCGACCTGTTAATTTTACTTGTTGAAGGCTTACAACATGCAATATATATTTTATAAGTTTGTGCTCATTATTGCATGTTCCTATAAATGTTCTATTGATACGTTATATGTTGGTAGTTGTACTACCATTTGATTTGATACTCTGTTACCCGAGCTCTCCGACATGTCATTGTGGCGTCAATGATGTGACACTTTTCGTGACGGTGTGTAATAAATAGTTACGTTCACGGCGTCTCCGTTAATACGTTAGTACTCAGGTAGTACTTTGGCCATAATATCTGGGAGGCGGATGGATCGATCCTAGTTCAGTTCAGTTCAGTTCCGGGGGATGGAATCATGTGTGTACGCCCCACACACCATCTCATTAGTGCAAAGTCTAGCTAGCTATGTACTTATCAGTTCAGTTTTGGCTCTGGGTACTTCTTATATTACACGACTTATTTTGTTTGTATATACGCGTCGTGTAGATCAGTTCAGTTCAATATTACATGTTCAGTTCAGTATCAGTATTATATGTTCAGATTCAGATTTCCGTTTTCCATATCATATGATCAGTTCAGTATCAGATATCAGTATGTTACGCTTCTTATCATTACTATTGTTATTTCCGTCACTGAGCAACTTTTGGCTCAGCCGTATTTTCTTTTGTAGTGTTTTCTTATTTGATTGTAGGTAATCAGGGTATTCCGGGAAATCAGTGAAGAGTGGTTGAAGATCAAGATTGTATTTTTCTTTATTTGATGTAATGAATAACTTAATTAGGTTCTTTCGGATTATCTGGTTTGCTTGAAATTATCTCTTTAATATTATGGATTTGGTTTTTGATTGGATATCTGTAATAGTGACACGTCAGCCTCTCCGGGTTGGGATGTTACAATCACAATCACATTGTCCGGCCACCCCAACCAACCCAACTGGGTTGGTTTGTCTTTTCCCGAAACCATAATAAACGCTTGGGACTAGAATTTTTTATAAGTATCCATATGAGCGGAAATTAAATACATATTAATGACGATCTAAACATTACAACATCGATCTACATCTTTCCATTTATAGTTTAAAATAATCTGATTTGAATCCCGTATTCAAATGTTTATAAATAGTTTCAAGTTACTCAAACTATAAAAACACCGCAATTACGTAAAAGTACAAACATAATAAACTAATGTGTTTACTCAGTTCACAATAAAACGTGAACACCTTGTACATTCTCAGTAACTTTATTGTTTTACATGGCAATACTCTAATCATCCATATACATTTCGTAACTAATTGGCAATGTAAATTTAAGAAATGATTTAAATTCTTTGACTACTAGGTAATTTTAAATGACGTGACTATGAAACAACGGGGGTTGTTATGCAGAAATTTAATTGAATTTAATAGAATTGAAATCTGAATTTATTGGTCATTGAGTTTAATTGATAGGAATTCGTTGGAATTAGAATTTGAATTCCATTTTAAACGTGTTTAGTTGAGAAAGAAATTGAAATTGGACAATATTGGTGGTGTATGAGGCTGGATGTTACATATATACTCTAAAAACCGACGACCTTAGGTACTCTTATTAATTGGTCACCCAAATGATCTGCAAACCCCCTCTTGTTCCACCCATGATGATAAAACTTGACAATTCTTGTGTAATCGCTATTTGATGTTAAACTAGGTTTTTCACTGTGGCATCTTACGTAAATGCTACATCGGCCATGTACAGAAAAAATGTAGGGTTCATAAGTAATGTGTGACCTCTAATATCATCAACGCGTTTTGGGCGTATTAGTTGTGTATGATAGGATAACTCCAAGCGTGCTCAGTTGGCAGTAAACCCTAGGAAGTTTTCACTCGGGCGACCAAAAACAAATCCGTGAGCTTCTTGTGGGTAAAGCGGACAATACTGGTGGTATGAGTGGTAGGGTGTTACATTTACAGTTGTGCGTTACGACGGCATCGGACGCAACATGATAAAGTACAGACTCTAACCAACTCGACTCGTTTCTAAACTAAAATTGCGTCAAAATGTTGAATAACTCGAATATATACCGTTGAATTAAAACGTATTATATTTGACCCGACTATTTTTCAAATAACAAAACATACATAAAAAGTACGCGCAACGACATCATATGCGACATGAGAATAAATGATTACGATTTATATTATAATGTATTGTCACAAAACAAAATCAAACAACGTTTAAAACAATACACACAATTTAAATACGTTCTTAAAAAAGAAAACATTGGTGGTCAAATTGATAAAATACATAAAACATTATAGCACATCAAGCTACATTTTAATATGTATATAATGATTTAATAAGATTATGACTTAGGTTCCTAATCTTTCACCATGACTATATTATCATGTTTAGACGATTGATTAAAATTAAGTTCAATAATATTCGTATAAATAGATCTCATTACGAGGTTTTATTTCTTGATTAGAATCATAATCGGAACAAGCCAAATTGTAAATTACCATGTTACAATTCTCGTTTGACTTGACATATTTTTGTGTTCTTCCCCTACAAGATTGAATTACATGAGTGAAAGTGATTGATGTTTATAAGAAATAAACTATGCTAAGTAGCTTATTGAATATCGACTTATTTTTTCATAGGGATGTTCCTTTCATATTTATGTTACTTTTAGTTCTTGGTTCGATAGAATATATATATATATATATATATATATATATATATATATATATATATATATATATATATATATATATATAGGATCAGGATCATTACAGAACCATTTTTTATTTTCAAAACCAAAAGAACCATTGACTTACATAAGTGTAAATTATAAATCATTGGTTTACATAAATGTAAGTTAAACCTGATGATTTTTAGTTGTTTTTTATAGTTTATTGATCATGTCTGATATACACATATGTAAAACAGGTCAATTATTACCAGACTTAATATACATTTATGTAAATCAATGGTTCTGTAATTCTGAAAATAAAAAGCGGTTCTGTAATGATCCTAACCCTATATATATATATATATATATATATATATATATATATATATATATATATATATATATATATATATATATATATATATATATATATATATATATATATATATATATATATATATATATATATATATATATATTATGAAGAAATTTGGCACTTATTGAAAGGTTTAAATTTTAAAAGAACTAGAATCTATTAAATGAATATGAATTTATAGAGATGTAGTCATTTAGATAAAACAATCATAGAGAACTTTTGAATCTATCATTGTGGTAAACACCTATTGGCCGGTTGATGCCGCTGCCACCACTAACTATCGGTCACCGCCGTGTACTGGTTGCCACCACCGCCCAGCGCCACTCCCCCAACACCTCTACCATCGCCACCCCAGGTGCCACAACCGCCAATTGAAACTTAGAGGGAGGGGGTTGCAACATTGGTAGTGGCGTTTAAGGTGGGGGCATTGGTTGTGTTCTCGGTGTCGCTGATGGTAGCTGAATAACAACGGTAGAAGGAGTGGTGGAAGCAACGATGGTAAATAGATGGGCATTCTAATATCTTTGATTGAACTTCTTCATGATTTGAAAGCAATGTTGAATTCATTTACACTAAGAAATTTGAATAAATTTATTTTAATTTTATTTTATTTATCAACCACAAAAATTCATATTCTAGTTTAATTCAACAACTTATGTGAACCAAACGTATTGATAAATGATATTTACATTCCAATACAATTGAATTTACACTATTAGACTGAAAATTTACACTATCAAACTAAAAATTAATATTACTGACGAAAAAAACCCACCCTCACTAAGCTTTGCCCGTGATCGAAAGGCTGGTTATGTCATATGCATTTATGATGATTAGAGTATTATACCAGGAACAATAACGTGAAATAACGTTAAACTATTTTAATAAGATTTTGATATATAATGATGATTGAAATAATTTCATGCAATCAAAACGTCACATCATAATTCATGCCGGACCCGAGAACAATCACATGAAATATCACAAAGTTGGATTTTTTTATGGAGTAGAAAATGTTGGTGTAGACGTATATGTAATATTTTGGTGTTAATTAGTTCCCGTAATGCCTATCATCTTCTTAGTTGTTAAACTAGGTGTTGTGGACGGGTGAAACGGGGCGCTATTCATATGGCCTTTACCTTGGTCGAGCACACTGCAACATGGTGGCGCGATCAAGCGGGCGTGAGGAGGGTCTCGAGGTATGAGAGAGATCCTCTGATTACCTGATTCACAACAGGGTCAGGCTACTTGATTAAAGACTCTATCTAATGTCAAGTTAACATCCAGTCAGCGACACATGTCACAATATTACATGATAACCCCATAACACACGTGGATAGAGCCACTTCACAACGCATAGCCTTTTTCATAAATACCTTCATTGTTCAAAAATAAATTAATTAATTAATAAAAGTAGATAAACTTATTAATAAAAATAGCTATAAAAGTAGGGGGAAATTACTGATAAAACCAATAGTTATGCGAAAACCAAAGAAAACCATATAAAAATCAATAATATAATTTAAAAAAAATTTATTCTTTAAATTGTTAAAAGGTTACTTAAATATTGTTCACATATATGTTGAACATATATACGAAAATGAATAGTCTTACATGTACGTAACACTATTTCAAATAAAAAATGGTTACGTATATGTAACTTGTGTGTGACGTATATGTAAAACTATGTTACGGTTTTCATTTGATCCATACCTCTATCTATATATAATCACACACATATATAGAGGGTAGCGACAAAAAAAACTATAAATTATGTGATCGTTTTTATTGGTTTTCTCTAGTTTTTATATAACAATGTGGTTTTTTTAGAATCCATCATCCCTATAAAACTATCATATAAAGACACAAATATATACCGTTGCTATCGTCTACCAATGTCAAAAAACAAACGTTCTAGTGACTATTTACATAAATGAGTGTCACGTGAGGTTTCACGAGCCAATCCTCAAAATTCAAAAAGTTTATAACGTATCTTCTAAAGAGGTAAAAAGCCATCTGGTATTTTGGTTACGTAATAACACAACATGTTGTACGTACAACCAAAATGGATATAATACTTATTTAATATAAACTTACAAGTATAGTCAATATATACTATTAATAGAGATATATAGAGGCTGCGTGTTGTTTATTATATATCACGAGTATCATGAAGGTTCAAGCATCAATATTTTGAATCTTTAATTGATCGTCACGAACTATTTGAAATTCGTTTCTTGTTGACCACGTGAATCTTCTAACTCACTTTATTGGTTAATGCATGTGTATATAAAAAAAATAACATTTGGATTTGTATTCTTTTCCACGTTTGAATATTATAATTAGATGGAACAATTTTAATCAAACACGTATTGTAAAATGAATAATCCACGAGTCAATATCAAATGATGAGCTTACTTTTATGACGAAAAGGGTGATGAATATTTAGGGGGAAAAAACAAACAAACAATAAAAAAAAAAATTCGTAGTCTAGATGTGTGCATAATCGATTTACATAAAAACATGACACAAACCTAACATATGTCTAGCTAGATAATTTTGGTTGATTTCGGTTAAACTAATGAATATGATTAACTAAATGGATGGTCTCGAGTCGGCTCATAGGTTGGCCTGTTTTGCTTATGTAAATTCATGATGTAGCATCTGTATTCAAATTTTAATATAGAAACAAACGTAATTATGTATCTTAGGTTAAAGTATAAAACAGAAACGAACTTTTGTGCTTTTAAGCGTAATTGTTTTATAGATATTTTTGTTTTTGTGCGTAAATAATTTTGTACAGTAACATAAAAAAGCTACTAGTTTTCGGGTTGATTGGGTTCGTCAACTTGTGACTATGTGAAGAACAACAAACCATACCGACTTAGATACTTCGTTAATTTCTATCTACCGTTTGCGTACAACCACTTTAAAGTCAGATTCTTGGAATGATTTTGCGATTACAAGAACTCAAATAGGTATCATATGGGCAAGCAGTCGATAATAGGTGTAAGAACAAAATCTAATATGTGCGGAATCACCAAAAGGTGTCATGAGGGCGTAGACTTGTGGCGAATAGATTTCTATGTTTTATCATACTTATACAACCGTATTTGTCTAGCTTTTGTAGTGTGGTATGAATAAGGGTATAAATTTCACATGTATACGCCCGTACATATACGGGTGTTATGTTTTATATATGTTTAACTAGAAAATTTTGTTAATTTGAGTCTATTTTATCTATTACTAAAAAAGAGACTTGAAATTTACATAAGAACACTTCACATTTTCTTTTTGAATTAATCCTTCGTTTAATTGTAAGTGATACAGATACATGATGTGGGATCTCTAATGCAAAACCAAACTAAATAGTAAAAAATATGATGATCACGTAAATACATGTGTGTATTGTTTTAACTGTAATACATAATTTTGTTATAAATTATTCATCTTACTACTTTTCTCGCCTATAATATATAATCCACATTACATAAAAATGTTATGATAATTTTTTATACGTCTCTACTTAAAATTGTTTTTTAATTAAACACTGGGTCTAGATCCTCGTTAAAAAATAGGTTATTGTAACCTCATGTTTGAAGAATGAAGATTGAAAATTGAAATCACTCCATGTGATATGCATATGGAGTATGGACTACCATAACAGATTATAGTCTATTTGAGCTTATCTTGTATCTAGGCCCATGAAAGTACCTGCATATAATTCGACGATACATTATTGATGGATGCTACTTCTAAATGCAAAAATAAATATTACCTTGTGAGTTTTCAAAATCCTGTACTTTTACCAATTTATTTAAACACAACATAGGAGTTTTATGAAAAATATTGAAAACTAGAATTAAGCCCCCCGTATTGGGGGGTGGGGGTGGGGGGTAAAACCGTGTCAAATAGCATCAATTTCACAACTCCATTAGCGACCACTAACAACAGAAAATATCATATTAGAAAAGAAATAAGAACGGGAAAAATAATGCCGAATGGAAAGTATATTTAAAAACGTGGAACCCCGCACGTGAAACATAAAACACTAAAAGCAATGATTAAGTCGATCTTAGACCCCGCGTGTTGTGACGGGTTTGTAAAACAGGAAAATTATAGATGTAAAAATGTAAAACCACACGCGCATGTTGCAGTATGTTAACTTATGAAATTTAAACCAAAACGTAAAACGAAAAAGTTATAAAAGATGAACAGTATAGAAACCAAAATTGAAAGTGAAAAATTGTAGGGGTCAAGTTGTAAATTATGTAAAAGTATTGTGGTTAAAAGTAAGAAAATAAAAAAAATAAAAACCAAATGTGGATACAACCAACTAAAGCTTAGATACAACCCGTAATGCATAAACAAGTTGATAATTCATTAAAACGTAAAACAAAAAAGTTGTAAAAGATGAAAAGTATAGGAAATCAAAATTGAAAGTGAAAATGGTAGGAGATAAGATGTAAAAGATGTAAAATTGTGATTAAAAGTAAGAAAAGAAAAAAAAAAGTGTGTACAACTCATTAAAGCTTAAGTACAACCTACAGAGCACAAATAAACTAATATATATATATATATATATATATATATATGTATATATATATATATATATATATATATATATATATATATATATATATATATATCTTCCTACTCTAATAAAAGAGTAATTTGATGTGCCACGTGGCAGCATCACAATCATCTTCACCAAAATTTCCCCGCCTCTCTATCATCTTAAATAATTAACCTAATTACTAATAATATTATTTAACATTCTTTTATATTTAATAAATTTGAAAAGAGATCTATTTATTAATGCTATTTCTAAATAAACAATTTTTTTATAAAATAATTAATTTTTCTAAAATAATTATTTTTAAAATACGAAATATTTTAAAAAGTGGTATTATTAAAAATTCATTTTTTAAAACCAAAAATAATTAATTTGGGAGTTATAATAAGAAAATTTTTAAAAATGACATTTTATAAGGTTTGTTTTAGAACAAAATGTTTATTATTTTTGGAAAAAAATTAAAACAAAATTTTAAAAAGTTGATATCACTGTTTTATTAGTTATAGTCATTTCTCATACGTAATTTCAATCATATAATATCTTAAAATATCATTTTATAATTAATAAATTTTATTATATTAATATTTTTATTTATTCAACCCGTGTAATACACGTGTTTACTAAAGCTAGTATATATATACACACACTGTTTTGTGACAAACCCAAAAACTGGTGATAATTATATGCTTGTATCATGTGTATCAAAAGTTATTTTTATTAGGTGGTGTTTATTTTTTTAAAGTCTGCGCAGGCTCTCTCTGTCTGCGTCGTACAAATCACGCGCATATATTATAATCTGTAGACTAGTTGTTTTTTTAAAGTCATGTCATTAAAAAACCGTCTGCGGAAGCTCTTCTTGATGTAGACCCAAAAACACAAATTCTTGGGTACTAAAATTTGATATTTTTATAATTAAATAATCTATACTATATATAAAGCATTTAGGAGTGGTATTTTAAGATACCCTAAAATTAAGAACACATAATTTACTTAATGCATAAGGTACAACCATTTTTAAGGGTAAAATAGTAATTATATTATTATGTACGAATTACCACCTTACAATTAGTTACATAATAGCCCTATACTTATTAACACTTACATAAAAGTTTAATAAATTTGAACAATTTGATATTTTAAATTTGAATTAATTTAGGAATTTAAGAACTATTATTTAACCATATCCATTATTTTAGGGATTTGGTAACAAATTATTAAATGAAATTTAAATTATGAGGTATTAGTAAATAAAAAAAATAACTTTAAACCTTAATATTAACACTTATGTAAAATTTTAACAAATTTAAATTAGTAATAAGTTAAGTTATTTTGTTTTTGTTAAATGAAGTTTAAATCATGAGGTAATAGTGAATAAAAAATATTTTAAACCTTTATACTAATCGTTGCCATAAAATTTTAACAAATTTGAATTACTAATAAGTAAAGTTATTTTATTTCAACCATATGAAGTTTAAATTATGAGGTAATATTGAATAAAAAAATAACTTTAAATATTTATACTAACTGTACTAATATACTAACTTTAAAGGTAAAAGGTATAATGAGTGATATTTTAAAGTACCATAAAATTAAAAATAATTATTTTATCCAATACATAATACACAATCACTTTTAAGGGTAAAATAGTATTTATAACATTATTGATATATTACCCATTACAATTATTTACATAATAACCTTACACTTACTAACAATTACATAAAATTTTATATTATCTACCCATAAAAAAAACTTAAGGTGTTTAAGATTCCAACTATATCTTTTAATCTATCATGTTTATAAACTTTTTAAAACTACAATTGTAACCTTTGTTTTTTTAAACGTTTTGGTGTAAACTTTTTGCTAAACCGATCTGTATTTTGTGAGTTATAATAAGTTAAGGCGTAAATGTGCAAGCAATTATGCAAAACTCATTTATTTGGCGTTTTAATTTTTAGCTTAAAAAACATAATAGAATTTGTAAAAATACTACAAAAATAATAAATATTAAAAACACGTTCCGGATGTAAAATGTCGTCCCGCCGCATTACGCGGGCACCCTTCCAGTATTTTTATACATATATCATTATTCTCTCAACTTTATTCACAACTACTTTTAAAAATATTAAAAAAATTATAAGGGTTAAATATAACGTGTTCTTAAATATACAAATGAAAACTAAATTTTTCTTTTTTTTTCCACTCATGAACACTCACAAAAAGTATCTATAATATAACAACAAAACCACTCACAACCATTCCTATAATATAACAACAAACTATCATAGAAAAAGATTCTAAAAGAATTTTAAAAAAAATTAAGAAGCAATCCGTTGTAAAAACACTTCAAAAAGGTTAAAAGCTAAGAAATTAATTTACATTATTACAATTATTATTTTATTAAAGTTTCATTGAATGATAATCTCATAATTAAGGATTAGATAAATAAAATATTAATGTCGCATTTAGTGATAACTAGTAGTCAAGCCCCACGCGTTGCGGTGAGGGTGTAAAACCGTTATAAGTAGCATCAATGACACACCGTTGCTAGTAATCATTCACATCGGAAAAGCTTGTAAAACAAAAAAAATAAAACCGATGAAAAATAGATGAAAAAACGTTAAACTATTCACATGCGACGGCGTGTTAATATTAGACCGGAACGTAAAACATAACACGACCGTTAAACAGAAAAAAAATATAAACTTGAAAAGTTTAAACCAATACGTAAAATGAAAATGTTGTAAAAGAATAAAAATAGATGGGATTAAATTTGAAAGTGAAAAAATATATTAGTGTGAAATGTAAAGGTTGAAAACTATAGAGTTAAAAGTAAAAAAACCAAGAAAAACAAAATAATGTACAATCTACAAAGCATACGATACAAACCATAATGCACAACTAAATTAGTAATTAGTATTATATGAATAGTTAATAATTAATGCGATCGCTAGTAGAGCAGCGTGCAAATTCCTTTAATATAACAGCAAACTATCATAGAAAAACATTTTACAGAATTCAAAAAAAAAAACAATCCGTTGAAAAAACACTTCAAAAAGATTAAAAGCTAAGAAATTAATGTACTTTATTACAGTTAATATTTGATTAAAGTTGCATTTAATAAGAATCTTCTTGTTAAAGATTAGAAAAATAAAATATTAATGTTCCATTCAGTGAAAATAGTTAATGATTAATGTTATGTTGTAGATTGTTAGTAGAGTTGCGTGCAAATACAACAAATAGTCAAATACAACATCAAAGTCAGTCGAAGGGTGTTGCTATTGGAAAGTTGTTAATCTCGGTTTTGTCCCTGTGTTTTTCAAATTTACTTCACTTGAGTACCAACGTTTATTTTGTCTCCATTTGAGTACCAAATTTTTAAAAAGTTGTATGTTTCAGTCCTTTTGACTAATGGTGTTAACTTTTTTCCGTTAAGTGATTATCAATTTACTAAAATACCCCTCATTTAAAATACCATCTTCTTCTAAACCCTCTTCCAGATTTTTACATCATGAGTTCTACAAACTATGATGCACTCCAAGCGAATAAGCTTTGATAGATTACCAATTTCTGGTTGAGTCCCACCAGTGTAAATGTTATAGTACCCGAGGTACATATGTTTAAGGTTCGTTATATTTCCGATCTCCGGCGGGATAGCTCCGGTGAGCTCGTTGCCGGAGACAGCAAGATACTCTAAAGCAGCAAATTTACCGTACTCCACCGGAATCCCACCGGAGAAATAGTTTCCGCCGAGGTGAAGATGAAGAAGATTGGGCAAATCTGACACCTCAACGGGCAAATCTTCGAACAAATTGTTGTTGTAAAATCAAGCACTTGAAGAAACTTCAAGTTCGTAAGCTCCGATGTGAAGGTGTCACTGAACACGTTGTTTGAGAGGTTAAGAACAAGAAGGCCGGAGATGAACGAAATCTCCAGCGGGATAGGTCCGGCGATGTTGTCGACGATAAAGTTAACAAGATTCCAGAGATTTCTGACGTAGGGGGAAAGAGTTCCGGTGAGGTTGAAACCCGAAACATCTAAGACGATCACATGGCGTTTGAAGTCGCAGGTAACACCGGCCCATTTGCAGTGACTTGTACAGAGGTTCCATGAATATAGAGATGATTGTGGGTCGTCGAAAATGGCAGATTTAAGGAAAATTAGGGCTTTGTATTCCAGCAGCGTGGCGGTGGTGGCGGGGGGAGGAAAAGGGTAGTGGTGGTAGGTGGAGGAGGAGGAGACAAAAACCCATCTTGGGGGCTCTGCAACTCTTGGAATTGAAAATGGTGGTTCTTGATGAGTGAAGTGGAGAAGATGAAGAAGAGTGGGGAAGATGAATAACAGAGTGCGTATCTGGCGATTTCTTCATCGACAGTGAGTTTTTATTTTTGTTTTTTTGTAGAGTGGGTTTTTAGGGTGGTTTGTGCTAACGTGCATCGGGGCGGTGGTGGATTGGAAGGTCCGGCGGTGGTGTGTGGTGGTGGTGGTGGTATGTGGTGTGTGGTGGAGATGGTGATATTTTTATAGCCTTTAGGGGTATTTTGGTCTTTTTAAAAAAATCTAACAGAAAATGTTAACACCGTTTGAAATTTGGACTGAAACAGACAACTTTTTTAAAATTTGGTACTCAAATGGAGACAAAATAAACGTTGGTACTCAAATGGAGTCAATTTGCAAAACATAGGGACTAAAACCGAGATTAACTCTAAAAAAAAAAAGACAGGGTGTTGTTTGTTAATTCTAAAAGTTAAAAACACAAACCAAAATGCCTTATTATAAACTATACTCACTCAAGAGTATGTGAACAATAGTTAATCATGCAATATACTTATTTATATTTAGAGTAAATTACTATTTTAGTCCCTGTGGTTTGTCATTTTAACCATTTGAATCCAAAAACGAATTATCTAACAAATCAAGCCCTATGGTTTGTATTCTATAACTATTTCAGTCCAATACACTAACAGAGTTAGATTTTTCAGTTATTTTTTAATAAAATGACCAAACTGCCCTTGGACTGAAATGGTTATTTTTTAATAACCTCAGGGACCAAAAATGTAATTTACTCTCTCACACAAACATATTATATATATATATTATATAAAAGAGTAAATCTCGGTTTTGGTCCCTGTGTTTTGCAAATTGACTCCACTTGAGCACCAACGTTTATTTTGTCTCCATTTGAGTACCAAATTTTAAAAAAGTTGTCTGTTTGAGTACCAAATTTTAAAAAAGTTGTCTGTTGCAGTCCTTTTGACTAACGGTGTTAACATTTTCTGTTAAATTTTTTAAAAAAAGACCAAAATACCCCTAAGGGCTATAAAAATATCACCATCTCCACCACACACCACATACCACCACCACCACCACACACCACCGCCACCACCACCACACACACCACCACCACACACCACCGCCACCACACACCACCGCCACCACACACCACCGCCACCACACACCACCGCCACCACACACCACCGCCACCACACACCACCGCCACCACACACCACCGCCACCACACACCACCGCTGGCACACTCCACCCTCAGGCCACTCCCTTCTAGAATATTGAAGTCGAGGGGCGGTGATCGTCGGTGAGGGCCGCAGAGATCTTCTCATATTTCTCCTTCTTCTCAACTCAATCTTCTCATATTTCATCAAATTCGCACAATTCTTCGGCCTAAAACCCCCTGTTCATGGTGTGTTTGTCTCGATCGTTTCTTCGAACCCGAAAACACGAACTCACACAGAGATCTTCTGTGTGATCGTCATTCTAAAGAGGTTTCCCAATTGGGGTTTTGTGCAAAACATCAAAAGTTAGCAGCATCCCATGACATGTGTGAGGATTGCTCATGTGGGTTTGGTGAAAAATCGAGTTTTTTTGTGTTTTTGAAGGTGAAAGAGGTTGATTTTGTTCAGAAAGATGAAGCAGTTGAAATGGGGTTGAAATGTTCTTGCTGTGGGGTTGATTTTAAGAGGAAAAGGTTTGATGATTCTTCTTATTTTGTGATTTATCCTTCGTGGGATTTTCTAGGGTTTCACAAGAATCAAAATTCGATTGTTGACCTAATCGGATCGGAGTTGGTGACTGGTGATTTTGGGGAAGAACATGAACATATACATGAACATGAACATATACATGAACATGAACTTCAATTTCATATGAAAGAAACAGAAGAACCGCAAACTGAATCGATTACAAAGGATTTGATTCAATTTGAACCACCATCACAGGATCTCGAGTTCTGTTTAGATTACAGTGGGAATCAGTTGGTCCCAATTGAATCAATCGACCCAACATGTGAACAACTGCAAGATGATTTACAGGTTGATGAAGATCAAGAATTTGGGGATTTTCAGAAAGCTCAGGATTATGGCGGTCAAACAGCAAGAAGACCCTTGTTCCGGCGACTTCTGGAGATGAAACGTGAACTCCGGCGAAGGTGGGCGGCGGAGGTGTGCCGGCGGTGGTGTGGTGGTGGTGGTGTGTGGTGGCGGTGGTGTATGGTGGCGGTGGTGTGTGGTGGCGGTGGTGTGTGGTGGCGGTGGTGTGTGGTGGTGGTGGTGGTATGTGGTGTTTGGTGGAGATGGTGATATTTTTATAGCCCTTAGGGGTATTTTGGTCTTTTTACAAAAATCTAACAGAAAATGTTAACACCGTTAGAAATTTGGACTGAAACAGAGAACTTTTTCAATCTTTGGTACTCAAATGGAGACAAAATAAACGTTGGTACACAAGTGGAGTCAATTTGCAAAACACAGGGACCAAAATCGAGATTTACTCTATATAAAAATATATATTATATATATATATTTTATTATTATTTATTTTGTATTATATATATATTATATATATATATATTATATTATATAAAAATAAATTATATTATTTATTTTGTATTATATATATATTATATTATATTATATTATATTATATATATATTATATTATTATATTATATTATATTATATATTATATTATATTATATTATATTATATTATATTATATTATATTATATTATATTATATTATATTATATTATATTAGATATATATAGATGCACGAAATGTTTTTATTTTTACTTTTTAAAGTTTTTTAAATATTAAGCTTAATTTTTAATCGCTCGGTTATAAAGTCGTATTTAAACATTCATCTTATCTAACGGAAAATTTAAAAGCGTTTGACTTATTATACTTTTATTTGAACGGTTAAACTTACTTAAACATCCTTGATCCTTTTAATCTTTTTGATTTACTTAAACCACAAAGTCTTTTTAACTGTTATTTTATTTAATATTTTTTTAATCGTTCAATTCTATAAGCTTCTTTTTAAATTTTTTTGTATTTATACATATTTTTAATTATTTGGCTCGTTTAAACGTAATTTATCGCTCTTTATTTGAACGTATTTTTACTATTTGTTTATTAAAAAGCTTTCTTTTTCAAACCAACCTGTTAAAATTATTTAACTGTTTGACTAATATATGTGTGTATATATTAAAATATTTTTATTTTTTATTTTTTAAAGTTTTAAAAATATATTTTTAAACCGTTTGGATTTTAAACTGATAATTTAATTACTAAAAAATATTTTTTAAGTGTTTATAAACCATTTGGTTTTCAAACATCACTCTTTATACAATTGGTTTTTAAAGTTTAAAAGGTTGGTTTTTTAAACAATTTTTAAAATCACTAATCTTCAAATTGTTCGGCTTTAAAATCTTTCGGCTTTTTAAACATATTTTTATAATCATTCGGCTTTTTAAATTTATTTTTTAATCGTTCATCTTACTTAAATGTCTTTTAAAATATTTTCGCTTTTCAAATGTTTTATTTAAATAGCTTTTTAAACCGTTCAACAAATTAAACTTCGTTGTAAACTTGTTTGCCTTATTTGAACGTCTTTCAAATCGATTGTTATTCAAACGCAAAGATTAACTTAAAATGTTTAAATAAACTAAACACATATAATTTTAATATTATAAAAGCCCTAATTGTAATGATCAAAACTCAAGTTAATCCTTAAAATAATACAAATGACATAAATTTATGACAAAGAATCAAAAAGAGAAAAAAGATGTTTTAATAAAATGAATTGTTGAAAAAGAAAGCATTTTAATAAACGAATAGTAAAGAACATGATAAAATTACGTTTAAACTAGCCGAATAATGAAAAACATGTATAAATACAAAAAAAATTTAAAAAGAAGAGTAATAGATTTGAGCGATTAAAAAAACACGTTTAAATAAAATAAAAATTAAAAAATAATTTGCGGTTTAAATAAAACAAATAGATTAAAAGGAAATTTAAGTAGCTTAACAGTTTAAATAAAAAGTATAATAAGCCAAACGATTTTAATTTTTCTGTTAGATAAAATGAATGGTTTAAATACGACGTTTAAAACCGAGCATTTAAAACTAAAATGTAAAAAAATTTGAAAAATAAAAATAAAAAAATTTCGTGTATATAACATATATATATATATATAATATGTTTGTGTGAGAGAGTAAATTTCGTTTTGGTCCCTGAGGTTATTAAAAATAACCATTTCAGTCCAAGGGTATTTTGGTTATTTTATTGAAAACTAACTGAAAAATCTAACTCTGTTAGTGTATTGGACTGAAATAGTTATAGAATACAAACCATAGGGCTTGATTTGTTAGAAAATTCATTTTTGAACTCAAACGGTTAAAATAATCAAACCACAGGGGCCAAAATAGTAATTTACTCTAATATTTACGTTCATAAGATGCATGTTTAACCCTCACGTCCCTACCTCGAAATAAAGGTATCAAACAATAGTTTAATAACAACCAATAATACTAAATCCTGACGTATAGTAATTTTTCTTAACTGAATTAGAATGCTATACAAAAAAAATATAAAGAAATTATATTTTATGATTCATAAAGTTGAAAAATAATTATATTTTATTTATTATACCTCAACTAGCAAACATCGATGAATTTCTCACTTGTTGTCGTGTGTTCAAATTCTATTAGGGGTTGTTTGGTGGTCTCTTAATGGTTCTATTAAGAGGCTAGCTCTGAATCGTTAAGAGGCTTCAGTGTTTGTTTCAAAAAAAATGAGGCTCTGAACTGAACCATTCAGTACTAAATGGTTCAGATATGAAAACATGCTAAATGAAAAATGAGACACAAATACCCTCACAAAACCTAACCCCCATCTTCAACCCACTTCAACTCCCGTCATCCTCCCCCACCCCAGCACCGGCGACCACCGGCGACCACTGGCGACCTCCCTCTGATGCCCTCTGCAGCCCGACCCCAGCACCGGCCGGCCACCTTGCGACCACCGCAGCCCGACCCGCAGACCGCTGCAGCCCGACCCGCAAACCGCAGCCCTCCGCAGCACCGCCGACCTCCGCCGCCTGAACGCCTCCGCCGCCCGCCGCCTACTCCATCTCCGTCTCTGCCATCCCCGCCTCGCCTGGCTCTATCTTCTCTCTCATTCTTCAACTGGGGTTTGATTCTTGCAAGGTAATTTGCTACCCGTGTTCTTTTGGGTTGTGATTGCATTCTTGTTTCTGGGTTTTGAAGCCGATTCCATTTGGGGCCTGTGCTTCACTGAATCTTTTGAAGTTGTTTCTGGGTTTTTAAGTTATTTAAAGAAATAGCATATTGAAGTTGATTCCGTGATATTTATTAAAGACTTCTTAAAAGCCATTGAGGCTCAAAGCTGGTTATATGAGTTTTAAAATGAAATATTGTTGTCAAAGAAATAGCATCCAGTGAGATCATTTATAGTGTGCAAGTTAGGTTGCATCAATTGGTATGCTTTATTGTATACTTGTAACAACCCGAGCGTTTGGGTCATATGAACTCCGCATTTCATATATTGTCAAACGAGTAAGTAATGAGTAAATTGTCTATTTAAAGTTTGAAGTTTTTAGATGAAATTTTTATGTTATAAGAGACCGTTTGAATATAATAATAATATATTATATTCGAACCTGCTCCGTTTTTTACGAAACTTAGGTCGATTCGTAGAGAAAAATAAGCTCGTTCCAATGACGTATTTGAAATTTTGTAGAACGTTATATTTTAAAAGTTATAAGAGAATAATGAGTTAAGCTACTAAATTAATTATAATAATTAAATAATAAATTATATTATATGTAATTCTTAAACTTGTATGCATGTGTGCAACGTGTAATATGTATATGAATGAGTCTGCAAGCAAATGTATACGTGTGGTGTCTGTACGAATCTTTTTATGTTCCGAGGATTGTTTCCAAACTCAATCTTTAAGTATATATATGCACCATTCGATTTTAGTATACAAGTTTCAAACATCTTTTACTCTATTCACTTCACCCAGGTACGTATTTAAGTTTCTATATTTTAAGTTTAGTTATAAATTTTGAGGTTTAGTATATTATTAAGAATAAAATGTAGAGTCAAGATCATGGTGAGTGTTGGATAGCCTAACCTTGATTAGGCATGGACTGATCAACCATGCTTACACAAGGTAAATGTTATCCAAAACAAATCATTATTATTATTAGGCAGTATTTTCTTATCTGGCTAGTTGCTAAGACTTGTTTCAATCCTAATCAGGAATACGACTCTAAAACTGTCTATTTGTCTCAGTAGTATTTAAAGACCAAGGTGAGTTCCTCTGAACTGTTTTTCTAAAACGGGATGTGATGTTCTGATAACTGGTAATAATTGTAGAATTGACTATCAATAGCATCTGTGATATGTGGCAATGCTTGATAGGATGCTTGAGGGCTACTTGTATGATTCTGCTTTAGCCAGTGGATTTTGTATACATAGCCTGGTTATGTGAATTTATACTGTGCTTACTCTGTTCCTATCTGTTTGCCATGGCTGTATCTGCTTGATGCAATAGTCAATAATAACATGTTTTGGATTTTGAAGAATGCCATGTTTATGAACTCACAAGCTTTATGCTGAGTCCTAAATGTTTTTATTTTTATGGACACACATCCTAGGTGCCAAGTGATTGCAGGGATTGAAGATTACGAGCTAGTTTATGAGAAAAATAAAGTTCTAGAATGTTGTTGAAGATTTGGATCTTTAGTATAGTTAAACTGATGTAATGATATTATCTATTATAACAGATATATTATACGCTTTTGATGTATAATTAAAGTTAGACTTCCGCTGTGTATTCTCTGATTACTATGTGTTCTGTATACTCAATGCGTAACGCTCCCCGGGGTATGCACTGGGAGGCGGGTGTTACAATACTCGTTACATGATAATAATTATTGTCTTTTAGAAAATGATCTTATTCAGCATAAAATAATTCAGAGGGGTAAAATTGTCATTTTTTACAGTCATTCAGAGATTCAACCAAACAGCACATTTTGGTTCAGCACTTACTGGTTAAGAGCCTCTTAACCATTCAGACATCTTAACCATTCAGCACTTAATGATTCAGATCTTACCAAACAACCCTTAGTCTTAAACCTTCCACTTTATTTCAACTTCCTCTCAAATTTTCAAGTTTAGCCCTTATAGTATATATAATATACGCTTTTAAACCATTTTTTAATAATATTAATTATTCTTCAATAATTTTTTGTTCGTTAACCAATTTTTAGAAAAAGTAATTTGTGATTGTATTTATTATTTTTACTTGACATCCCAGTATAGATTTTGTTAAAAACAAAGTTTGTATTCATATGTTTTCTATCTATGTTTCAATTTAATAATTAAGTCGCAACAACTTCATACATTTCCTTCATATAATTAATCATGTTTTGAAGCACAACTAAAATACAAGGCCTCAAAGCTTATGATTATCTATTATTATTTTAATATTATAATTAAATTTAAACATAATTTGTTTTTCATAAATTTTGAAAGATATGCCGTATAAAACTCCAAATACATCATTGTCATATGCTTACTTCTTTTTAACGTCTTAATATAAAAAGTTTATTCAAAACAGCTCCGAGCTACATATAATATAACTAGCTTTAGTAAACCCGTGTATTACACGGGTTGAATAAATAAAATATTAAAATAATAAAATTTATTAATTATAAAATAATATTCTAAGATATGATATGACTGAAATTACATATGAGAAATGACTATTACTAATAAAACAGTGATATCAACTTTTTAAAATTTAGTTTTTAATTTTTTTTCAAAAAAAATAAAATAAACGGTTTGTTGTAAAACAAACTGTATAAAAATATCAATTTTAAAAATTTACTAATAAATTAAAAAAGAGATCTATTTATTAATCTACTTATTAATGTAATTATAATTACCTTAATTACTAATAATATTATTACTAATAATATTATTTAAATATTTTAATTTACTTAAATATATATTAAAATTCATTAATAGAACCCGTGAAATAACATTAATAAGTAGATCTCTTTTTAATTTATTAATGTAAAAGAATATTAAATAATATTATTAGTAATTAAGATAATTATTTAATATGAGAGAGATGCGGGAAAATTTTGACGAGGATGGTTTTGGTGCTGTCACGTGACACTTCAAGTTACTCTTTATTATAGCATAAAGATAAAGATTTCTAAACTTTGAGTTGAACTTGGTTTTCCTTTAACAACTTTATATAATGTTTTATAAAAATTTCAAATATAAAATTGTAACGTCGATGTGGTTAATTATTCTATCTACGTTTCAATTTAAAATTTATTAAAAGTAGAGCTATTTCGTCCGAGGTTTATTTTCACAACAACGTAATATTATACCTCATAATTTATGTTTGCGTTTAAACAATTATTATACAATTAACTTGATATTACTTTAAACAACATTTTATGTTTTTCACGTATAACAAATTCTTGTCGCATCACATGGGAGAATTTTACTAGTTTACTTAAATGAAACATATTAAATAAATTGTTTGTAACACACTAGACAAATCTTAAATCGGCCGTGCACTGGATAGATTCTTGGTTGATAAGGAATGTCTTGCTCTAATATCACCAATGTGTTTTAGGCGTATTGCATGTGGATCGGTGGATGAGATGAGAATTTCACAGTTAATCGTGCTTAGGTGACAGTAATCTAGGGATGGGTGACCTACCCGGGAAGTTTTTACCCGAAAAACTAAAAGTAAATCCGTGAGCTTCTCGTGTGCAAAGAGGACAATATTGGTGATACGAGGGGCCGGGTGACAATGTTATTCTGTAGCCACTAGTGCTACGATTAAGAATTAACGTCTTGGCACCGTTTTCTTGTGTTTGAGGGACATCAGAAATGTTTCTAAAGGGAAAAGTACTTTCGAGGGTTAAGTGGTTGATAAATAGATTTGTTTGTAAGTATTAAGTACACTTAAGATGATTTTTTAAGTCATTTAGTTTTTCCTTTGTCGTCAAGCCTTTTTTTCTTTTCTTATTTGTTAAGTATTTATTAACTTCATCTTCTCCTATCACATCGCTTAAATTGAAACATTATCATCATAAAAACATGATAATAATATTGATAAATAAAAATTTTAAAATTGGTTTCTTAATATCATAGCTTGAAAGCATTTAGTTCTTGTTGTATTGTCTCTGTCATTATCACTAACCATGCTTCCAATAATTATTCACATGAGATGCCAATAATGTCATATAATTATTCACATGTTAATGAGTCTTTATACGACTTGATATTCATAAAGAAGCACACGATTAGACTTCATGGTTATAAAGAAGCTAGCGTGCAACGAATAAGTATGATTCACATGTTACAATAGTTTCTTATAACGTAGAAGATAAAGCAATTTTTATACAAAGTGCAAATGTATTAGAAGGTTGAAATGAAAACATATAAGATTGATGACGTGGATAACCAAATAAGTATAATGGAAGATATGACAAACTAGGTGAACTATTACATAAACGGAGACAAAATAAGTTATCTATATATCCTACCTTACGATATAACCATCACGTTCCCGTATATTTAAACATTTATTTATTACGTATATTTCATTTCATACACTATTATATTATTTATAACACATTACTTGAAAGGCAACCCTTTAAAAGACTTGAAGTTGCTTTACCCTTCCATGTTGATTGTAGCAAAAGATTTCTCCACTAAAGGAAACCCTTTTGATTCATCAAGTTTGAGTGTTATCTTTTAAGCCTCAATATCTTGATCTATTTGTTCTTGATATGGAGCGTACTTTATTAGTGGTTGGTACTCAATTCTTCTCTCGTATATTTTATGCATTGCCAAGTACAATGACATTATGAAAATTGTCACCCATATTAAATACCAGCTGAATTGAATATACACTAATGATTTAGCACGTTCTAAAGCTTTATGACCATGACACCGAATTGTTTGGTGACCTTCATCGGAGTACAAGAAGCAACCTTTAGGAATCAAGCTTGGTGTCCAAAGCATAACACCCATGACCATAAACCATAGACCTTGGAAGAATATGCTAATAGACCTTATGAAGCTAATTATGAAGCTATTTTTGTAACCAATGCCCATAAGTGTAGTGATGAGAGAAATAAAAACGAGTACTTGTAGGAGCATGTGATATTGTCCTTCAACGCCCGTGTGATCACCCGCGTGAAGGTGGAACATGAGAAGTTGTTGTCCAAATGCGATACTTGCAAGTAACAAAGTCAACTCATACTGGCCTTTAGGTATATACTTGTCTAATATTATTGCAAAAGTGGCGTAGACCAAAAAGGTCATGGAAATGAATGCATGGTCAAAGTTACGGATATGATTGGAAGGAATGGTGCCATCAGTGTCAAACGGATGGTGGCGCGATGGCCCGATAAATAGCTCCATGGATATGGATAAGGAGCAACCAACCATGATCAAGAAAAGTTCCAAATACCTTATTTTGGTTGAGGGAAACCATATCAAAGAATGGAAGGTTTTGGGATTTTGAACATGAAGTTTAATATGGTTAACAAGATGCCATAAACCAATTCCAAGAATACTAAACCCAGGTACAACATGTCCCATCAAAGAGCCCATGTTTAAGATTGTGTGTTTAATGTTGTGTGTGATAAAAAGATGGTAAAGGGTAGAGAGAACTAAAAAGGATCTTGAACTAGATGAAATATGTGAAGGATAGAAAGGGGTTTTAAATAGGCATGTTAAAAGGGTCGTTTTCATAGGTTGGCGGGTTATATCTGACACGAATCTGAACATGAGACGAGCCTAAAAATTATGCCAAACATATGAACTCGAATAAGACACCAATATTTGTGGGCTGACATGAACGCGACTGATCAACCTGATTTTTTTGTTTTATAATTTTTACACATAAATTTGTTACTATTGAAAATTTACAACAAAAATTCGAATTAAGTTAAAACACTAAATTTTAGTTATATAATTTTTTTTGGCAATATCTCCTTTTAGTTTTGAATTTTGACATAGAATACCAATCAATTTAATTTTTTTACATAAAACATACTTAAAAAACAAAATGAAAATAAATTGATTAAATGGTTAACAAGTGAACTCGTCGGAATGACACGACCGTCATCAATTTGGTAAACGGAATCAGGTTCAACCAGAAACTAACTTTAATTCGTTTATACTAAACTTAAATCTATAAGTTTCATGTTATATTTGTGTCGTTTTATAATTCACAACCCTAATTTTATATGGAGTGGTTGGAGAAACTAGAGGCTTTCATAAGATTGATGTGTCATCTTTCTCATCCCGCATATCTTTTATCGCCTCTCATTATACATTAGCGTCACTTTGATTAGTTTTTTCTCTATTTTCTTACTTCAATTTTGAACCCACTTTCAACTACGATGAATGCTATCTTTTTCATCCATCTCATCTCATAACTTATTTTAACTAAAAGATGTAAATTAAACAAATAATAATGGAATATATGAAAACTACAATTAAAATATTAGAATAACATTATATACACATACAATTACCATATCGGTAACCAATGATGCATAAGTATAAGTATGTATCGCCCAATGATGCATAAGGTACAAGTATGTATTGCCTAGAAAATCTTAAGATTCTTTATTAAATTAACTAGTTGTAACCCATACGCGCGTTGCGCGTTAGGGGCTCGGTTGTGGATGTCAGCTGAACGGCAGCCACGACCAGCCAACCAACGCAATTCTTGTCACATAATCGCGACCAATCAAACAACAAATCCAATAAAACAACCTTAATCACAAATAAGCAGCTACTTAACACTTAAAAAACAATACAGCCAGTCTCGGATGTAGCAGTTCATCGTCATCGACACACGTATACGTCAAAACAAACCTAAACGACTAAGAAAAACATAACATGTAACATTGAGTGGTCTCAGATGTGTGTACAATCATCGTCGACCATAATCGCATTGACAAAAAATTTCAGATCAAACAAACATCATCACCACACGAAAGCAAACGTAAGCAAACATGAAGCAGCTAGAACAATGAAATCAGATAAATAGCAACATCGAGTAGGCTCAGATATGCGTACAAACATCATCATCGCCCAAGGCAATCGTCGACATATCTCGTCTCAGATCGAGACTTTCCGATCATCATAGACATAAAATTTCACATCCAAACACGACATCATTGACCAAAGGAAAAACCAAAACAGATCAAGGTGTAGATATGCTTTTTGAGTATCATCAACTCAACAAACCCAACATTTTCGACAAAAACATCACGGCAACAACATGCCTAAAGTAAACATCATCCCCACAACGTCATACCAGTCTCAGATGAAGCATTGCTCATACCAGTCTCAGATGAAGCATTGCTCATCATCATCGACTCAAACTAACAACATGGTCTAAACAAACATCATCAAGAAAAGAATAGACCAAAACAGAAAACAAAACAAAACCATGTTTAAAGTCTGAGATAAATATTATGCCAACAACATGGTCTAGGTAAATGTAGCTGACCAAATAAAAAACCAAAACACCAACAAAGTCTCAGATGAGTTATTCCTCATCATCATCGACACAACGAATCTGCCATACATCATTTAACAACATCCACCATATGAAAACCCAAAAGAGGTCACGGTTTACTCTCCTGTATACCAAGATCTTACATTAAGCCGTAATCAAGACAGCGATTCCAAAAATAGATGATTCAAAGAACCAGTATTATTAACGTAGTCAGTCGCCACCATCAGAATGCCGATGAAGGTAACTCCGGGCAGCAACGACCATCACAACATAGTACAGCATCTGGCCGGGGGTTCCGAGACAACGACAACGACCCAAAACCCCTACCACCATAACAGAGCTCGTAAAAGAGGAGAGGCACAATGACACACACGCAGCGCGCGGCGGCCGGATCTGGGGTTAGAGACACCGACGAGCATCAGACATCAGCTATCACAACATACATCCCCAAATATACGCGATGATAGCAATTTCTGCCTCGAAAGCCTCATCTCCGCCACGCACACATCGCCGTTTGCCACCAAACTACCACCAGTGATGGCGGTGGGCGGCAACACACCCGCACACACAGACGAAGGCCGGCCGACAGGCGTTGCAGGCGATGGCGTGCAGGTGGTGGCGGTGCAGCCGGCGCAGGCGGCAATACAACCGGCGACTCAAGGCGAAAGAGAGCACTTTCTCTCTCTAGAATAAACGAATGTAAAATGGGGATCTGACTCATCTGAGCTCTTTCTCCTGTTTAAAGGCAAGGGGTGAGATTGTCAATACACAAAACAACTGTGACAAACCTTAAAACCCAAATACCTAACTGTTTCTTCCCTTCCTTTATTAACATAAAGGTTAATGTTTCATTTTGTCAAAACTTCCCTTTTGACACACTTCAACATAATCATTAGTACAAACGGTTAAGGTTTTAACTTACACTTTCTTTTTCTTTTTTTTACAGCTTTTAAAATATGAAATTATATTAAATCTAAATTTGTATATGTTTATTTTATCAACGTTTTTATCTATTTCGGCCTTCTTGTAATGTGCATTATTTTATGGCAGCGTTAATTAGCATAATATTCCAAATATTAACGTCTCAACGCTACGCACATGTTTGTCATGGTTTTGTTTTTATAAAAAGTTTCGAATGTTATTGACGACTTTCAGATTTTAGTTTTACATAAATTTACGTATATTATTAATTACCCCCTTTAATGTGCGGGTTCATGCCAATATTTCGACATTAGTTTTTATGGTTTTACATCCACGCCACACGGAGTCTTAATACTAGTCGAGTACAACCATCATAATAATATACAATAAAAAAATACGATTAAATAAAAAAGTCTTGGAGATGGGGTATGTACACTCTTAAGCTCCACGAAATTTTGCTTGTAGGTTGGTATGGGTTTCTTTCGATGCAATTCTTTGAATGTAACAATGATTAATCACCGTGAACACACACACACTATTATTTCCCTCATTAAAAACTTTAAATATATCTAAAAGTATTACATAAGGTGGGAACACCTAATTAAATTAAGTAAATTCATATGTTAAAAATTTAAGTGATTCGAATGAAACACTTGAGAAGCTTACTTAATATTAGATGTAGTTTTTTTTAAATCCAAGTAAATACAAATGAAATTGTCACCCATAAAAATAAACTAGGTTTTACCCTGCACATTGCGCCGAAAATCCAGACCTGATTTCAAATATGAAAACACGGATATCATAGTATATTGCAATGGATGTCATGTAATGCTCAATCACGTCAAGAAATGTAAAAAGCACACGTTGCAAAGGCTGCCACTAAACCGTAAAACGCTAATGCGTACTTCGTGATGGTCAGATGGTTTAGATTCGCTAATAAGATCCAGTTGTGTATTTCTAACTATTATTTATACCTAATCGGTTCATGTATAGAGTTCGAAGATTTAAGAGACTACGAATAAAAATAGTTATTTTGACTAAACTTGAGACGATTGTTTAAAATTATATTTAAACTAAGAGATTTGAAATTTATAAATCAAAATAGTTGAGTTTTAGTATGCCATAAACGTATATTATTGTTATTTAATTGTTTTTCTCCATATAGGGTTTACTAATTGGTAAAATCTTTAGTGAAATGTGAACTATGATAAATTGATAGGGTTGTTAAAATTAAATATATCCAGGTGAAATAAAGAGCAGGCCACGTGAATGATGTTAAGTTCAAATGATGGATTGCATTATTAAAAGGCCCAAATTAAATAAGGCTATACATCGATTGGGCCTTGCCCAAGAGAAATCGAGATGGATTAAAAATGAGTTTTGACTTTAAAAAAAGCAAGTCATTATTGAGAAGAACAATAAAGTTTTTCTAAGATAATTTTAATAAAAGTTTGTATAGTGAAATATATTAACATTTATTGTTATGATTTTAAATTTTATTGTAATCATCCGAGGTGTAATACTAGTGATATAGTCGTGTTTGATTTGGATATTAACTATTATACATTTAAACTTTGGTTGTTTGATCGTCTTTTATTGTTTATGTGCTTGTTATTTCTATTGATTAAAATAGGTTTATCAATGAGTCTAATTGGTTATTTATCAAATTATTAATCTTTGTGTTATTAGTCATTAATACTTGATTAGGGTATTGTCATAACTGGTATTTATTAATGATATAATAACGATTTTGCTTTAGCTAGTTTCAGTATCAAATTTACATTATTTCAAAAGTATGAACAAACTAATTATTTTATGTGATTTCAAATTTGATAGAACCTTAGTGAAACAATTCCTTCGTATAACTGAATACCCATGCCATCATCTTTTAATTTTGTTTTATTTAAGCAATCGCTTAGTTTATTGATCACATCCAAAATTATTTACGATCAATAGATAATAATTTAGTTTTAGTTTACTTGGTTAAATCATCTAATAAATAGTGTAACAATAACCATATGCTACTTGTGAATATGATAGTTGACTTAGTTTAACTACCTAGGTTAGTAAGTGTTTTACATGACCCCAACGACAGGTCATCACTCCATCATAAAGATAACATAATTATGTATTTGAGCGAAAAAAAAGCAATACACAAAATTTATGTGACCGAACTCTAATAATCCAAGATTTATTCTTACATAATTATTATAAAATCACAATAAAACCCTAAAAATCAAGCAAACAAATGTTAAATTAAAAGTAAATGATTTTAAGAAAAAGAGAATATTTAAAGCTTTAATGGCTAACATGAAATTATTAAACCCTTATGCCCGAAATAAAAAAAATCCACTCATTAAGTATACTTAAAAAAAATAAAAAACCTTGAAGCTCAATGTACAAATAACTAATGCATACATGCTTTTTTATATTATTTTAATGTTTTTTTCTTTTTTTACTACTATTTTATAATTAGAATTAGTTTTAAAGTTAATTTGTTTTTTGCATATAACTTCTAAAATATAATATTTTGTAAAATTTCGAATATATCGTTGTGACGTGCTTATTTTTATTTATATTTTGATATTATTTGTTCGAAATGAAGTTATGCGTAATAATATACAAGTCATCAAAGCACAAACATACGAGTCGTTAAAGTTGTTTCACGGTTTAGACAACATTTAAACGTTAACATTTTCTCGATTTTGCTCCCCAACCATAACACGATGAGTTTATTCTAGTTGCCTTCTAAATAGTAAGATCACAATAATGGATTGTATGTTGATCATGTATGAACATTATATAAATCACCATTTGCGTCCCTGACGTTTTCTCATTTTAACCGTTTGCGTCCCTGTTGTTTCAAAATTGCCATCTGCCCCCTAACGTTTTATGTTATCTTCATTTGAGTCTTTATCGTTTAATTTTTATCTCCATTTGAGTCCATATGACTAATGCTGTTAATTTTTCTGTTAAAATTATTGTTGAAAAGACAAAATTACCCTTTAATTAAAAACAAAAATAAACATTGTGGGACCCATCCATCCATCTTCTTCTTCACCACCAACACTCCCACTGATGAAGCTGACTCCACCGACGACGATGATTGGGGGCAAATTAGGGATTGAATAGTAGGGTTGATGACACTGATGAGAGGGTTAATTGGGAGAATTTTAAGGGGTTGTTTCGATCCACGAGGGTTTTAGAATGGGGGAAAAGCTGAAGTTTAGTGGCGGTGGTGAAGAAGCCACCAGAGCCGATGAAGGAGGATTCTTGTGAGATTGAATTGGGGAAGAAGGTTGAAGGGAGTTTGATCCATTCGTTGGCATGTGGGTCGAATGCGGATGCTTGGTTCTTTTCGTCGAAGATGTGGTTTCGGCCGTAGAAGAAAAACCATGGGGTGGTGGTGGCGGAGGACGGTGGTGCGGCGGTGGCAACGGAGTGCCAGAGCTTGCAGACGGCGGAGCAATAGATGAGTAATCAGAAGGGGAGGTGGGAGAAGATGAGTTCGATTAGATCGGAGCTCAGGGAAAGATTTCGGGGGTTTGGTGATCAAGAAATAGGGAAAGATGTGGGTGGCGTCGGAGGGGAAATCCGGCGGTGGGTTGCCGGAGTTGGGCGGAGCCCCCATCACCACCACCACCGCAGCCCCCCATCACCACCACCACCGCAGCCCCCATCACCACCACCACCGCAGCCCCTATCAGCACCACCACCGCAACCCCCATCAGCACCACCACCGCATCCCCCATCACCACCATCGCGAACCCCATCACCACCGTCGCGAACCCCATCACCAACCGTCGCGAACCCCATCACCACCATCGTGACCCATCACCACCACCACCGCTGTCAGTGAAGAAAGAAGAGATAGAGAGAGAGAAGATAGAAGGGAGGGATGGGATAGGGGTTTTTATTAAGAGTAAATTTACATTTTGCATCCCTGAATTACAAGGGTATTTTTGTCATTTTATAAAAACTAACGGAAAAATCTAACGCCGTTAGTGTTTTGGACTCAAATGGAGATAAAAAGGAAACGTTAGGGGGCAAATCGAGACTCTGAAACTGCAGGGACGCAAGTGGTTAAAATGGAAAAACGTCAGGGGTGCAAATGGTAATTTACTCTAAATTATAAGAAAAAATAAACTATTATTTATATGGTTCTCTTCTAGACAATACATTTAGGAAAAACACGTAGGATTTACCACATGTTATCACAATGCTAGTACTCATTATTTCACTAATCAATCCTAAAATGTCAAACTTACCAAAATTTATAAGTATTTTCATACTTTTAGTTTCAATAAATTTTCTAAATAATCACTTACCAAAATTTAAATGTAATGACATATCTTTTTTTTATATTATTAAATCACGCTAGTTTTTTAACATATTATACTTTTTGTTTCAATTAGAAAATATTTTTTTGCTTTCTTTGATGCTAATGTGGAACGGTGACGTGAATTTAAATTATTTTTTTATTTTTTTAAATTAACATGTTTTTTTATTTTTTAATATAGTTTCATATATTGAAAATTCTGACCCTCACGTCTTCTACTTTTTTACTTTCTTGACATAAGAAAATTCGATAATGACTCGATTTGATCATTTAGTAATCCAATTTGAGAAAAATTGCATGAGTGAATAAATTAGAATACTTTTTTAAACTTGATTACTATTTTGTGATATTTCTCTTTTAATATACATTAAATTAAAATTTTTAAAACATGAATAATCATTTCATTGTCATCGTCTATTAAAAAAGTGTATTATTAAAAACTTAAAACTTTTAAATTTGTTTGAGCTGAAGCCTGAAAGTAAATAAATGGTTAAATTACCATTAAAATGATTTTTTTTAATTTTTCTTAGTAGTGATCATTTATCTTGTAGACGCATAATAATTTGATATTTTATAACATATGTTTCATGTTTGTTTTTACATGTTACTTATATAAATATAGTTATATTATTAACATCTTTTGTCATAACATTAGAACCTTTATTATACATGTGAATAGATCATATTATCAACATATTTTTTTATTTAATATTTTATCTTTTATTCAATTTGTGTAATACACTAGTCACTATATAACCTAATTTTTTTAATAAAAGTAAATCTAGCTCTATTTTACTATCAAATAAAATTGTTAATATTCATGTATAGGGTTTGTAAGATGATAGCTTTATTGCTTTCTTGGTCATGGCTTCTAATAAACCTCAAGGATGAAATCGTGAATCATCCGATCGGTACAGGAGTACAATATGAAATATGTATAATCCAATTTCATTTCAAATTAAAAATTGTAAATTAATCCCTCAAACCCCAAATCATAAATCGACAGATTGGAAGCCTTTGGAAGTGAGATGAAAGCATCTGCTATACAGTGTTACAAAAATCTTTCATTTTTGGTTGACATTAATCTATTTTAGGAGAAGTATGTTAAATAGAAATATCATTTGTTTATATTTGTTTGTGTTTAATAATTTTTGTTGATGCCCGTTTATGTTCATAAACTTTATTTATGTTCGTTTGTTATTGTTCATGTTAGTTGTGTGTTCAATAAGTATTCGGTAACGAAATCGAAAGTTCAATTAAATAATAGTCAATTATTAATTGAGATTAATATTGGTTAATGATTAATAATTTGGATTATTAAAATTCATTTTTTCTAATTAAATTTCTTTCTGTAGTGTGAATCTATCCAAAAAAAGTTTACCCAGCCAGCTTTTTTTATTTAATTTTCTTTTGTGGAAGAAGTCAAGGTTTTTTAATTGAAGGGATATTTATGTCTTAACTAATAATTAAAGAAGGTGAATCCCCGAGAGTGTTCAGATCTCATGGAGGACGGTGAGTGTAAGGGAGGGTGATTGTAAGTGGGTGTTTGGGATTGCTTTTTTTACTTGATTTTAACTTATTAACTTTTAAAAAGTTAAAAAGTCATTTTATAGTGTTTGGTAATCTGATGGTTGTGAGAAAAATAAGTTAATAAGTCATACATACTAACTTATTAACTTATTTGACAAGTCAATAAGTCAAAAAGAACTTTTGAAAAGCAATCCCAACACCCCCTAACACCTTAGGCAAATCCCACATCAGCCGTAGACAGCAGAGATTCTTGATTCATAAGAAATGTCTGACCATTAATATCAAAACATATTTTAGACGTATTGGTTGTGGGTGAGAGGAGAACTTTATAGTTAAGCGTGCTCAGATGATAGCAATTCAGGTTTGGGTGACCTCCTTGAAAAGTTTTCATCGGGTAACCAAAAGTAAACCCGCGAACTTCTCATGGGCAAAACAAACAATATTAGTGGTATAAGCGGCCGCATGTTATACATAGAACGCAAATAGCACATCATTTATAAAAATCATGTCCGCAATTTACATAAGATTAACTTTTCACTTTATCAATTGAATACATATTGAGGTAAAAGATCACAACTATAAATATGTATAAAAAATATTGGCCCCGCGCATGTTAATAATTTTATCTAGGTTTCCAAATTATAGGTTTTATTTTTAAATATTGTATAAACACGCGACATGCTTATTTATATATACATTCACAAGTTGCAGGTTTAACCTTCACGTCACCATAGCATAGCGAAGGTAACAGTATTTTTATAACAATTGATAATACTAAATCTTACTATAAAATTCTCTTTAAGTGAATTAGAAGCTACACAAATTAAAATTTAAAAAAACTATATTTTATGATTCATAAATTGAAAAAATAATCGTATTATTATTTACTATAACTCAACTAGCAAAGATATGGTGATTGAAAAAAAAGGAGTTATTAATCATATAATGTAGGAATCTTACCTCAAAAGATAATTACACTAGTAATAGTCTAGTGATAGTCAAAAAAGAGTCCCAAAAGACTTAGGGATTGGTAGAAGAAGAAAGTCAAATATGCTCAACTCTTCGGGTAACTATCGAATTTCGAGTACGAAATTCTTTTAAGGGGGGAAGAATGTAACATCCCGAGTTCCAGGGTTACATGTAATAGTAAAGTAAAAACAATATTAACTTTACATTTTATATATTGTTAAACGAGTAAATAATCAGTGAAATGACTATTTTACATTTAAAGCTTTAGACGAGTTTTAGTGTCGTAAGAGAACGTTAAATATATATGAATATAATAATATATATATTTAAATGTGCTTCGTTTTTAACGAAACTTGGGTTGACTCGTAGAGAAAAATAAGATCGTCTCAATGGCATATTTAAATTTTATAAGACGTTATAGTTAAAAAGTTACAAGAGAAAAATTAAAAAAACAGCTGAATTAATTATAATGATATAATAATAATATTAAAAAATAATTAAGCTAGCAGGCAGGCACGTCAATTTTGCTCCACATCGCCAGCTTAAATCTTTCACCTGTGTGCCTGCTTGCTTATAAATATAGACCTTAAGCTTGTATTTAGATATAAGTTTTCTTGGGAACGATCTAATATAAAGAGAATCCCGAGTAATCAATACCCCATTCGGTATTGTGATTAGTCATTTTGGAGCTCGGGTAGGAGCGCGAGTAGGGAGTCTACGTCAAATTGCCGTAGATAGTTTAAGGTATGTTCTCGTTAAGTTTATGTCAAGTTAATTATAACTTATTTTAGATTATTATTATTATTAGTAGTAGTTTTTAGTATTATTACTATTATTATTTTTAGGCGTTAGGGTTATTGTTATGGGTGGGTATTGAGTAACCTAGCCTTAGTTAGGCATGGACTGATCACCCATGCTTAAACAAGGTAGCGTAAACCAATATCCAACCATTACAATAACTAGTTAGTTGTATCATTATCTAACCTAGGATTATTTAAACTGTATCAGGACCTAGAGATATTACCAGATTGTACTAGGAAAATTTATCAACTGTTGGGCAACTGCTAAACAGGTGAGTTCCTCTGAACTGTTTTTCTAAAATGGGATGTGATGTTCTGATAACTGGTAATAATTGAAGAATTGACTATCAATAGTATCTGTGATATGTGGCAATACTTGATAGGATGCTTGAGGGCTGCTTGTATGATTCTGTTTTAGCCAGTGGAGTTTATACATAGCCCGGTTATGTGAATTTATGTAACGCCCGGCAGTTTGACTTTTTGGTAGGTTATGCGACTGAGCCTCAGTCGCATGGAATTGATGCGACTGGAGGTTCGATCGCATGTTATTCGGCCGATTGAAGCTCAACCGTACGACTAGAGTTCAATCACCCGAATGAAGGATGAATCGCATAGAACTCATGCGACTGGGGTCCAGTCGCATGGTGTTTATGCGACTGAAGGTCCAGTCGCCCCTGGACCAGATGCGACTGAGCTGTAGGTATAAAAGAGGAGCAGCTCTCTTCTCCTCCCAACACTTACGTTTTTCAGTCGGGAGAAAGGGCAGAGAGCGAGAGAACAGAGAAGAAGAGAAAGAAAGGAGAACGTGGTGATTCGGGCACGAGGATCGTCGAGAAGCTAGCCAAGTCGAATCCCTTCAACTCCTACCTGTTAATGTGAGTTCTAGAACCCCTCATTTACTTGTTTTCATACGATTTTGGGGCTGGATCACATATAAACCCTATTTTGAATAGTGTGTATGTTTGACCCATTGGGTGAAATCTTGAGTAACATGTTTATGGTATGAATTAGGACTTGCATTAGCTTGTATAATGTTCTAGTATGATTCCCTGAGGTTTAGGAAGGCTAATTTAGGCTAGAAATGAGTTTGGAAGGGTTTGAGGCCCGTAGGTCGCGTCTGCAGTTCGTGATGAACTCCAGTCGCTGCCCAGTTAGGGTTATGCGACTGGAGGTCCAGTCGCACGACTGAGGGAAAACGGACGTTCAATCGTACGATTGAGGTTCAGTCGTACGGATGGGCTCAATCGCCCGATAGACCATACGACTGAGGGATTCGGTCGTATAGGTCCATACGCGTGCTAGTTTAGTCGTACGTATGAGGTTAGTCGCCTATTAGTCCATTCGTATAGAGTTCATTCGTACGATAGGAGGTTCATTCGTACGAATGTAAGTCCAGTCGCCTGATTGCCCAGTCGCACGACCCAGTCGCACGACCCAGTCGCATGGAGGCCATGCGACTGTGATATGTTCAATCGCCCACATAGGGCTGATGTGAATGAGGATGTAGGGTATATACGATGTGAACATGATAAGTATGATGTTGCCCTATATGATGGTAATGACTGATGATTTGTAGATGTTTATGTTCCTTATGATTATGTATGTTTATCTTTCCGAAACTTTACGAATAATGAGAATGAACGAATGAATGAAGTATTATGTAACGTAAAGTGAAAGATAATGAAAGAGGAACATGATGATGAATGCATGTATTAACGAATGAACGAAAAGAAGAATGATGATGAATACATGCATTAACGAACGAACGAATTAAGTCTTGCAAACATTAAATAAGTCGATTGGTCCTTCTTTGTGATTGACCATGGTCATGGTACCTCTACCGCTTACCTCTAGTACTGTGGCATACGCTTAGATTCACGGCCCAGTAGCTAAGGCTACTGTGGCATAGGCTCTATTGATTCACGGCCCAGTAGCTAATAATGATCGTGGTATAGCATATGGTATTGGTACATTAGAATTCAATGTGCAAGTAAGTATGAAATGGGATTCTTGTCATTTGACCACAGTAATCATATCCGAGTGCTATGAAGTGGGTAAAGCCTGACAGAATCCATATGAGAAGTTAAAGATGATGATGTATAACGAATGATGAAGATAATAATGAATATTATCTCTGTGTACATATGATGTATGATCATGTGAAAGAAATGGTTTCTAAAAGAAATATAATATGTTTATTATAAAACTACAACTCACTCAGCAACGCTGACTTTTATGTGTTTCCAGTTGGCAGGTAGTGTTGCTGGGGATGGCACGAGGCGACTACTCAGTTCGTGGGGGACGGCGTGTTCCTTTTGATTATGCTGCCACATCATGTGTTGTGGGCCCGTAATGCACGCAACACATCATGTTGCATGCAAGTGTGAGATTTCTTGAGGATCCTGATAAACAGGATTATTTAAGAAATCTCCTTTATGATAAAAAACATATTTTTGAATTTAATATCTTCTTAGGCAATGTAATGAAAGCTTGTATTTTGTAATCAGGTCAACGATGTAATGCCTTGTAAAAGCTTTTATGATGAAATGAGAAAGACCTTTTTATTAATTCCGCTGCGTTATTTTATTATGTTTATATCAAATCTAAGTTTTATGTGTGATGACGACCAACTGTGAGGTGCCCGGGAAAGGGGGCCTTACATTTATACTGTGCTTACTCTGTTCCTATCTGTTTGCCATGGTTGTATCTGCTTGATGCAATAGTCAATATTAATATTTTTGAACCTTGAAGAATGCTATGTTTATGAACTCACAAGCTTTATGTTGAGTCCCAAATGTTTTCTATTTATAGACACACATCCTAGGTGCCAAGAGATTTCAAAAATTGGAGATTACAGGCTAGTTTACGAGGAAATAGAGGTTTAGAGCGCTACTGAAGATTTGGATCTCTAATATAGTTAAACTGATGTAATGGAATTATCTAGCATGACAAATATAATGTATATTTTGATGTATAATCAAAGTTATACTTCCGTTGTGAACTCCATTATTACTATGCATTCTGTATATCCGATGCGTAACGCTCCCTGGGATAGCCCGGGAGGTGGGCGTTACAAGTTGGTATCAGAGTCATAGTTTAAGTGAATTAGGCATTATCAGTTAGTGTCTAAACTTAAACTAAGATTGGGCAGACTACGTAGATTGGAAAACGAGTCAATTAACGTTATAATATATAAGAAGAGTTAGATATGTGTTAAGCATATAGTGAAAGATAATTAGATTACATAAATAATGTAAAAGGTTAATAGCAATTAGTTAATGTTATTAAGGATTTACATTCGTAAATTGTGTTTTAGTTTGCTATCGGTTATGTTTACCTAAACATAAGAAGTAGATTAATAGCATTGATCAAGAATTGTAGAAAACGTACACCTCTACTGATAGTCTTATGTTAATTAGTCTAATTAACAGAAGTGACTGGGCAAGACAAGTCACGATTTTTAATAGTCAAATATATTATAAAATAGAGTGTTCCGGAAAACAAGCGAACATAAATGCTCAATGAGGATGGCATTCATATTCAGACACTCATATTGATACATACTGAAGAAAAGCTAGAATATTCATGTGAGGTAAATTGATGATTATGCTTGGATCCACATAATGGTAAATTTATAATGAAAAGAGTGTTTTAGTAAGATTCTAACATGTTGATTAGTGCATATGTCTTAGTGGTGAATGACAGCTCCATATGACAAGGATTAGTGATGTAATGGAATATGAACATATGGGCTAGATATACATTATCAGATATTCAAATGTTGTATAGTATCCATCAAGAGTGTCAATCGATAAGATAAGATGAAATATAAAGTGATGAATAGTATGTTGAGAAAGGATAATACCCTAAAACGTTGGAATTAGTACCAAGTAACCAAAAGCAATATAGATTTGTCAAAGGTGATCGTGGATGTAGAACGGATATAAGAACTATGAAAAGTTCAATTAGATAACAAGGGAAATACAAAACTTTATCTTTAAGATGTCAAAATTATTGCTAGCACTCAGCCAAAAATTAATCTGAGAAAATAGAAAGCAAATTACAGAAAAGTTTCTCATTATTTAGAACTAAGATTGTAAATCAAGTAACTAGAAGAGTAAGTAGAAGAGTGTGCTTATAAGTCCTTCATGACGTGCAACTATTTAACCTTTGATAACAACAAGAGATCGGTAGAGGCACATGAGTGTTGAAGTCAATTGAAAGCTGTCTTGGACATTTATAAGTACATGTAAATAATTAAATCTAATTTGCAGTATATTCATCTCAATCAAAAAGATTACATTGGTGCGAATAAAAAAGACTAGTATAAACTATTTTTAGGCCATATGAATTAAGAAACTCAAGCTTATATACCTTCATAAGTATAATGACTAACTACAGATAAAAGACAATAGTTGACATCATTAAGAATCCTATGATAAGCTTGAATGGTAATTTTATTCCTATTGACTTGATACATATGAAAACCCAAAGAATTTGAGGTAGTCAAAGGAATTGACTAGCAAACTTTTAACTAAGTATAAGCCACGTCTGACAGAAGAATGGTATAACTTAGATTGCCTAAAAAAATGGTAGTATCTGATGACTAAGCAGAAAACATTATCACTATAAGTCAGGACCATAAACTTTTAAGAAAATGATTTTTTCTAGCATATGCCATGAACACTATGAAGAAACAGAAAGCTTGAAGCATTTTTAGAACAAGATATGATCACTATGAATTATTGGTGATCTACTCGAATTCACCATTGCATCAGGGATATTCATGGATTAATGGAACATATGATAAAGTTTATAAACACTATTTGGATATATTCATTATCTTTTGTCACACCCCAACCTTGACAGCGGAATCGTCGAAGTGTGAGAGTTACGATTGTTCACAGCCACATAACGCTATTGCCTAAAACATGTTAAAAATAAAAGGTCAACATAAAATGTTGGTGAGCATTCTATAGTTTTGAATACATAAGTATATAAAAGATGGCAATTCATGTTATAAATTAGAGAAACAAAGTAACTAGGGATGTAACACAGAATGCACAATCAAACCTTGACAAAGTTTTACAAGTTTCAAACGTGTACTTGGATCAAGCAAGTTATAAGTAAATACGATTAGCTAAGTGTACTTGGATCAACCAAGCAGGCTTGTCAGGCCCATAGATCTATGACGTCGCCAGACTAGCAATAGTTAATGATTGTACATGTATTCGACATTACATGGTAGTTACAAGATTCAACTAATCACAACACACAAGTAAATTGCCATAAGTTTACAAGAATCAAACGTGTTTACAAGTGTAATGGTTAATAAATAACATGTTTCATCCCAAAGTGTGAAAATATAAAAAAAGGGGTATAGAAATACTCACGTGGCGATTAAGTATATGAATGACGATTAATAAGGATAATAGACGACGTTCCAATGTAAACCTTCACGAGCTACCTAAGAAATATATATATTGACGATATTTAAGTTTAAATATTAAAATTAACGTTTAGCGTGAACTAGGGTTTTGGGATTTTTTTAGGGTTTTGTAAATTATATTTAATAAGTGATTATCCATTAAATGTTATCGGTAACAATATTCTTGTGTTTTATATAAAGATGCGAAATATTTATAATAATAACGTTTAATAATTAAATAAAATACGCACGTTTTAACAATAATTTATACTTGTTATTCGAACAAATAATGAATTAATAAGTTAAACAATATTTAACATCAATTTATAAAAAATGAACTAATTACATTATTTGTTTAAAACAATATAATAAAATAAATAAATAAAAGGTTAAGATAGATTTCAGAAATTAAGTAGATGGTTTTAAAAATTTTTAATGCCAGGAAAAATATTTTTATAATTTTTAGAATTTTTTTTTGAAATTTTTAAAGGCTTAAAAAGCATTAAAAAAATAAGTGTGGGTGCCCGGGTTTGAACCCGGGACCTCAAGGTGAGTCTGTGTGCTTGTAACCAGTGAACCAAAGGCCTCAGCCGCGTTATGTTTTGGTTTCAATTTCTTTTAAACATAATCCCAGCAGTCCCCCCCCCAATTCAAGAACCCTAGAATAGATTTGATTCGAATTGAACATGAATTCGACCATATTAACAAAATTAATCTTGGGGCTTTTGATCCCCAAGTAGAAACAAGTATAACATTGTGTGTAATTACCCTTATATGTTTCGAATTGAGGTCTGTCCCAACGAAGAAAGTCGCGGTTGTCTCGAATCAAGCGATGAACAATCCTTGATGAAAATCAATTTAGTGCACAGATAGCTTCAACTGGTGTTGATAATCGAAAGCCCTCTGTTAATTCGGTATTATGATGCCTCTAAGACCAATGTCGACTATGTTGCAGGTCCGATGAAGACGATGAATGATTTCTGTTTGTTTGTGTGTGTTCGATTGGAATTGCAGGTTGCATTCCATTATAGGCTGATAAAGTTCAATTTGATTGAATCAATTTGTTTAAAGTGGTGTTTGAGTGGGTTAATTAAACGTCGAACGGTCGGGAATAAAGTTGGATCCAATTTTGTGCTATAATTCGATGATTAACGCGTGCTTAGTGGTGCATTGGATTCGAATCTCCACCGAATGCATTGGAAACGGTTTCGGGGTTTAAAATCGTGTATTTTAATCGATTTGGCCTCGCCGGAGGACGGCCGGAGGACGGCCGGAAAACTTGCCGGAAAATAGAGAGAGAGGAGAGAGAAGGCAGTTGGATTTTAAATATTTACACAACCGGTCCCTGCGGTTTCAAGGAGTTTTCATTTGAGATTTAAAGTTGTATTTTAGTTTTATTTAATTTTTAGTTTTAGTCCCTGAAGTTTAAAAGGTTGTTATTTTATGTAAAAAAAATTATTATCATTATTATTATTGTTATTATTATTATTATTATTATTATTATTATTATAAAAGATTAAACGTCGTGAAAATACGAGATGTTACAGTCTCCCCTACTTTAGGAAATTTCATCCCGAAATTTGTTCACGAGGAGGCTGAGACGAAAAGATGAGAGCGCTGGGACTTCATTTGGTTCTCACGTTCCCAGGTGAATCAGAAGATGAGCATGAAGCCACAGATTTTTCTTTCTTGATGCAGTTTTGTGTTCTCATTTTCTGAGGTACACTTTGAAGAACTTTCGGGTTTTGATAAGGTATAAAAAGAAGAAAATTCATTATCGATTAAGCTGACCGCTTTAGTGTTTACTTTATGTGTAATGGCAGAGCCATTAGAGGTAAAAGAGAGTCTAAAGTGTGTGGCTCTAGTTAACATTATAATCTCTCTCGTTGATTAAGAATGAACGTTGATACAAGATGTTACCATCTCCCCTACTTTAAAGAATTTCATTCCGTAATTAAGAATGAAACTTAAATGAACAAGAGGGTTTGTACGAACGACAGTGATAGACGTTTGATTACAGATGAGATGTTTCACTTTAGGGAATCCTTCAAGTCTCTTGACATAATATATGCCAACTTGATTCTTCCAGTGAAATACGAGACGTTTTGAGAGAAACAGTGAAATGATGACGAGTTACCAGGTATGTTAGACTTATAAATCACAACTTCCAGAATATTATTTCATGGTAAGGTGATGTCTAGAAATCAATAAAAGACCAACAATGGTAAGAAAGTTAACCGTCGGAATTTAAGAATCCCAAACGTCATCATATGAAACGACCTTAACGCATATCTTGTGAATATGTATTTCTCCTTTGACCAACCATCGGTCAAAGAATAATATGCTATGCGAAGATCTTGAAATAAGTTTGTTGGGAATTCTAACCATTAGAAGAAATTGAAGATTTCAAGTTTGGTGAAGTTGAAGATTTGAAGAACAAAAGCCACAAAATATTAGTCTAGGGTTTATTTTGTAATTATTTTAACCTCTAGATTAGTATATATTGTAACATATGTCATTATTGAAAGGGGTGACTAATTCACCACATGTTAGGGTGAATTAGGGTTTCTCACCAACAACAATAAATCATCATCCATCATGGATGATGAATTCAACATTATATCATCATTCTTTTGATGATGATTTCAACAATATATCAATAATCAAGCATTAATCATCATGGTATGTGTTCTTCATGTTCATCATCATCTGTCACACCCCAACCTTGACGGCGGAAACGTCGAGGTGTGAGGGTTAAGATCGTTCACAGCCACATTACGCTATTAATAACCAAATATATATTATTCATAAGTGTGAATTGTACCATTACAAACATAAGTCTCAAAAAAAATAAATAACATAACACAAGATGCAACAATCCAATTTATTTCGTTTATTTAGCTAGGTCCATTCCTAGATGGGAAGCACTTCAAGCTATCAATCAAACTTGTGTATTTCTGAAACAAGTTAAAAATAAAAGGTCAACATAAAGATGTTGGTGAGCATTCTATAGTTTTGATACATAAGTATATAAAGATGGCAATTCATGTTGTAAATTAGAGAAACAAGTAACTAGGGATGTAAGACAGAATGCACAATCAAACCTTGACAAAGTTTTACAAGTTTCAAACGTGTACTTGGATCAACCAAGTTATAAGTATATACGATTAGCTAAGTGTACTTGGATCAACCAAGCAGGCTTGTCAGGCCCATAGATCTACGACGTCGCCAGGCTAGCAATAGTTAATGATTGTACATGTAATCGACATTACACGATAGCTACAAGATTCAACTAATCACAACACACAAGTAAAATGCCATAGTTTACAAGAATCAAACGTGTTTACAAGTGTAATGGTTAATAAGTAACATGTTTCACCCCAAAGTGTGAAAATAAGAAAAGGGGTATAGAAATACTCACATGATCAAATAGTATATATTGGATGATTAATAAAATAATCTTAAGCGTCGTTTCGACGTAGTCCTTCACAATATACCTAAATATACATTTTACAAGTTTAAGTTTAATAATAAATTAACGTTTTAACGCGAACTAGGGTTTCGACAAGTATTTGGGGGTTTTTATACTTAAAGGAAGTTAGTTATATATAGTTTAGTTTAATAAAAGAATGTACTATTTATGAAATTTTTAAAGGAATTTAATCCTTTATAGTATTTTGTGAAATTAATATGAAACGCATATAATTTCTACGAGAAATTCATAATTACGTTAACATCGTGATCAATAATATTTAATATTTTTAAACTACTATTTAAGTCATGTTTTTATAAAATAACTTAAGTACAATATTTGTAACTAATATTTTATAAAATGTTATAGTATTTAATGTAAAAAATACATAGATAACTTTAAAATAAAGAATTTACAAACAAATTTTATTAAGTTTTAGAAATTTCTTACATCTTTTAAGTTGATGATTGCATACCCAACGGCTACATCGTTTGTGTCGGGATTTTCGGTTAGGATTGATTAGTTTTAATGTAGTTTCAGGTGAAATTAATCACCTCATTACGTTATAATTGATTAAACAAACGTTTATGATCAATTAGTTGATGATTACTGAGTTTAAAGTATAGAATCGGTTTCACCTTTCGGGAGTAATCGATTTCGGTTTATCGTGGTATTATTCACAGTTATTGTTGAATTAAAACGTGTTCCCACGTTCGAATCAGGTTCGCGAATCACGTGGGGTTCATTTTCGGGCATTACGGTAAGCTTTGAGGTGAATTGGAGGTGCCGGAGGCCCGCCGGGGCTTCGCCGGCTTGGCTGCCGGATTTACGGGTGAGAGAAGGGTGGGGGTTTGGGTTTTTAACGATTTACACCTTTAGTCCCTGTAGTTTAGGTTTTGTTTAATTTGTTTACAAACTTCAGTTTTAGTTTAATTAAATTACAGTTTGGTGGTCCTTGGAGTTTTAAAGTGACAACATTTTATGTAAAAAAAAAAAAAAAAAAACTTATTATTTACAAGTGTTAATGAACTATATTATTTGTATTTATTCACAAGATTACCCTTAATATGATTATTATTTTTATCATTTTTATTATTAGTATGATTATTATTATATTATTAATGTTATTATATTATGGTTATTATTACTGTACAATTAATATTTTAAATTTATTAACTTTCATAATTTAAATGATAACTAGGTAATAAATATGAATAGCCCATAAGTTTCATAATGCCAATAATAGCCCTTACAGAATTTTAAAATTAACTCTTAGTTAACCAAAAATACAAGATGTTACAGTCTCCCCAACTTAAAAGAATTTCGTCCCGAAATTAAGAACAAACTATACGAACAAGTGCGGGTATCTCTTTCTCATATGCTCCTCACGTTCCCAAGTAAACTCAGCTCCACGTTGTTTTCCCCGGACCTTGACAATCGTGTGGTAGTCATTCGGGTCTTCTTCAGGGTTCGGTCCATAATCTCAACAGGCTTCTCAACGAAATGCAATGACTCATCTATTTGGATTTCCTCGAGAGGAACATGCAAATTTTCATCAGCCAGACATTTCCTCAAGTTGGAGACATGGAAGACAGGATGAACCCCGTTAAGTTCAGAAGGTAGTTCCAATTTGTAAGCCACTTTCCCCATTCTTTTCAGAATCTTAAAAGTTCCTACAAAGCGTGGGGCTAACTTACCCTTCTTCCCAAACGTACAACACCCTTCCATGGAGAGACCTTAAGAAGGACCAGGTCGTCGACTTGAAACTCCAACGGTTTGCGTCTTTTATCGGCATAACTCTTTTGGCGACTCCTAGCCACCTCAAGGTTATTTCAAATTTTAGAAACTTTATCGGTCGTTTCTTGGATAAGTTCAGACCAGTGATGAGATTTTCCCCAATGTCAGTCCAACAGATCGGTGAACGACATTTACGACCATACAAGGCCTCGAATGGTGCCATCTTGATACTCGAGTGATAACTATTGTTTATACGAAAATTCCGCGAGCGGTAATGCGTATCCCAATCACCACCAAAGTCAAGGACACATAGTCGTAGCAAATCCTCGAGGGTTTGGATTGTTCGTTCGGTTTTGACCATCAGTTTGAGGATGGTAAGCCGTACTTAAATCAATTGTGTACCCAAGAGTTCTTGCATAGACGACCAAAAGTGCGAAGTGAAACGAGCATATCGGTTGGATATGATATGCAACGGTACGCCATGACGACTCACATTTCGTCAATGTAGATGCGGGCCAGTCTTGAAACTTGTAAGTGTCTCGTATTGGTATGAAGTGTGCCGTTTTGGTCAAACGGTCAACAATCACCCATATACTATCATGGCCACGAGGAGTACGAGGTAACTTGGTTATGAAATCCATGGATATATGTTCCCATTTCCATATAGGATTTCGGGTTGTTCAAGTAAACCATTGGTCGTTGATGCTCGGCTTTGACTCTTGCACACGTTAGACACTTGGAAACATAAGACGCAATATCTTTCTTCATTCCAGGCCACCAATATTGACTACGCAAGTCATGTACATCTTATCGGAGCCAGGATGAATAGAGTATCAGGTTTGATGAGCTTCGTTCATAATGAGGTGACGCAGATTATCACGATTAGGGATCCAAAGTCGATTCAAAAGTACCACAAGCCGTTTGGTTTTGTCTCCAGTTGTGACCGAAGTTGGACACCAAATCTTCATCCTTTTCTAGTCGGTTAATGCCACTTGTTGAGCCTTGCGAATGCATAACTCGAGATCACTATCAATCCTGATATTTTGTAGCATGACAGTAGCCTCGTTAATATCCACATGAATCTCGGTATCAATTCCCTTAACGTGTCAAACCATTGTCTTCGATCTCGGATTTCTTGAGGCGAGACAGTCTTGTTGTGGACTTGCGACTCAGTGCGTCGGCTACAACATTTGCCTTTCCAGGATGATGCGAATGTCACAGTCGTAGTCGCTAATCAACTCGATCCAACGTCTTTGTCTCATGTTGAGATCCTTTTGGTTGAACACGTGTTGGAGACTCTTATGCGTGTAGACTATGCATTGCGTCCCATAAAGGTAGTGTCGCCAAATTTTCAGAGCAAAAACTACAGCACCAAGTTCAAGATCATGGGTAGTGTAGTTCACTTCATGACCTTCAATTGCCTCGATGCGTATGCTATGACTTTGCCTCGTTGCATGAGAACATAACCAAGGCCTTGATTAGAGGCATCACAGTACACGGTAAAGTCGTCATTTCCATCGGAAGCGTGAGAATAGGAGCGTTACAACTTGCGTTTTAATGTCTCGAAAGCCTCTTTCTTGTTCGGGTCCCCATTCGAAGAGTCGATTCTTTTGGGTTAGCACCGTTAATGGTTTAGCAATCTTCGAGAAATTGCTATGAACCTACGGTAATATCCCGCTAAGCCCAGAAAAGAACGAACTTCGGTTGGGGTTTTGGGAACACACCAATTTTTCACGGCTTCAATTTTTTGCAGGATCGACGTGAATTCCTTGGCTATTCACCACATGTCCAAAAATTGAACTCTTCTAACCAGAATTCACACTTGGAAAGCTTGGCGTATAATTGCTCCTTCTTCAAAAGTCCAAGACTTGTTGCAAGTGCGTCTCGTGATCGATTTTCGTCTTGGAATAAATAAGAATATCATCAATGAACACGATCACAAACTTATCCAATACGGTTTACATACTCGATTCATGAGATCCATGAACATGGCAGGTGCTTGGTCAAGCAAAAGGCATAACCATGAACTCGTAGTGTCCATATCGAGTACGAAAAGCGGTCTTTGGAATGTCATCATCGTGAACACGTAGTTGATGATACCCAGAACGTAGATCAATCTTTGAGAATTGAGTTGCTCCTTGAAGTTGGTCGAAGAGATCATCGATTCGAGGGAGAGGGTATCGGTTTTTGATAGTAAGCTTGTTGAGTTCTCGGTAATCGATGCACATACGAAATGAACCATCCTTCTTCTTCACAAACAGGACAGGTGCACCCCACGGTGATAAACTAGGGCGAATGAAACCCTTATCGGTCAGCTCTTGCAGTTGGCTAGCTAGTTCTTGCATCTCGGACGGTGCAAGACGATAAGGCGATTTAGCCACAGGGTTTGCAGCAGGAATTAAGTCAATCTTGAACTCAACTTCTCGCACGGGAGTATCCTTTAAGATCCTCAGGAAAACCTCAGGAAAATCCCGCACGACAGGAATGTCTTTCAATTCCTTACCCTTGGCTTTCGTATTAACTACATATGCCATGAAAGCCATGTAGTTTTTACTTAAGCACTTGCGGGTCTTGATACAAGACATAAGTTTGAGGCTTGGAATGGTTTCTCCCCAAAGACCTTTAAGGTATCACCAGTCGGTAAGGAATTCGGATGCACTTCTCGAAGCACAAAATTTCCGCACGATGTTTGGCTAACCAATCCATGCCGATAATAACATCGAAGCTTCCCAGGCATAGGAATGAGGTCGATGGAGAACTCGTGTTCGTTAAGGCTAAGGTGCAATCACGTATTACGACGTCAATGACAATAGATTTCCATCGGCGACTTCGACCGTGAAGGATCTTCCAGATTAACACGCGGTTTAGAAAGTATAGGCTCGAATTCCAACGACACGAAACTCTTATCCGCACCCGAATCAAACAATACAGATGCATAATGACTATTTACAAGATACATACCTGTTTGGTAATAATCTATTATTGGTATGATGAACACAAAGATAGGAATATTTATAAGACAGAAATGATTTAAAAGTAGTTCAACGTCGTACCATTCACCACGTCATTGTTGGCTTGTGCTTGGTGGCGTTGATGTTGAAGGCCTTCCACGAGCCGGTGGCACATTTCCTGCATTGCGAGGACATTGCGGACGAATATGACCAGACTCGCCACAAGTTATAGCAGGTTCGGTTGGTAAGCACTGCAGTGTTGTTGGCGCCGAAGACAAGTAGCCACCAAGTGCCCATACTTTCCACACAACGAGCAGACTCGGCATGGAGTGTTGCTCGTGTGATGGTACTTGCACGTGTTGCACATAGGGTATGGACCAACATAAGCTCTAGCCACGGGAGCTTGATTTGCACCACCATTTGTTTTTGAGGAGCATTTGGGCGGTCATAGCATAGTTGCATGTCGGGGTGAACTTACGCTCTTGTTTTGGGAAGATGGCTCGGCCCTTACCTCCTTTGTTGCCTCTCGGTGTCGCCTTCGCAGTATACTTTGAACCTTTTGCCGACATAGTACAGCTTAATATGATTCTCAGTGAGCTGTGCTGTGATAGTAATTGCCTCCTCCAAAGTTGTGGGCCTACTACCCACCACGGCATCTTGAATTTGAGGTGGTACCCCTTGATGAATTTTTCAATGTTACGGGGCACGGTGTCTACCATGTGTGGTAGAAGCATACTCAATTCATGATGTCGGGTGGAATAAGCCAAATGATTCCACCATCCTGTTTGAGGTTCCAGAACTCCTCCTCCAGCTTTTGCAACTCGCTCCTCGGGCAAAACTTTGGATCATGATATCCTTAAATTCTTCCCAGGGCAACGTCAAAGCAACCTCAGTTCCACGGTTTTTCTTTTCACTATTCCCACTATTTAGTGCTCGTTGTTGAAGGACACTTGCAGCATAGCGAACTTTGAACTCATTAGGGCACTCGCTAACGATAAAGGTGTTCTCCATACTTTCAAACCACTCGAGGAGTCCAGTGGCTCCTTCTTTTCCACTAAAACTAGTGGGTTGCACGAGTTGAAGTGTTTGAAAGTGAAAGTACGGGTGTTCCCTTGTTGATTGTTGTTATTCTCTCCATGAGCACCACTATTGTTCCCATTAGTTTTTTGTTGCTATTAGCCATTAGGGTGCTATTAAGCTCAGCAACCATGGTTGGGAGCACAGCAGCCATTTGTCGGGCTATCATTGCTGCAAGTTTTCGGTTGGAACTTCCACACGCTTTCCATGATGACGAGACATGCTAGATATATAAAATGCGTTAGTTACAGGAATGAGAATAACAAAGGATAGTAGTTTAGACAAAGACGAGCTAAGGGTTGTAAGGTACATAGAAATGATTCCATTTGGGTAACGCATTACCATTTGGAAACGTTAACACGTCAAGGTGAATTGACCCATTGCCTTAGAGATTTGTGTATTTTGACCATAGTTTATCACTCATCCAGAAATCCCCAGGTAGCGTAACGGGCCCCTCAATGAGATTTATACGATACGCTTGCCTTAGCCCGAGGGCTTTTGCCAGGAAATCCAGAATACAGGTGTCTATGTGTCACACAATATTTCTTGGTTCATGAAATCAAAACCTTGATGAGATTTATATAGATTAGACATAACGCCTAAAGATCCAAGTCATAAGCATAAGTATACGATTCCACGTGTCGTCGAGAATAAGATTAAGAGGTTTCATGTTCGGGAGAGTCTAAGAGTCAAATGTAAGTTTTGGGAGACATGTAGAAAGTTTAGGCAATCCTATGCTAAGGCATCAAATTGCACATAAGGGAACATAGCATTATGTAGCATGCAAACCATATACTTTAAAAGATAGAAAATAATTCTATAAGGTTCATGCTATGCTATAGTCTAGGTCACCATTTCTATAACCTAATTCCCTATAGTTACGGGCTCTGATACCAATCTGTCATACCCCAACCTTGACGGCGGAAACGTCGAGGTGTGAGGGTAAGATCGTTCACAGCCACATAACGCTATTAATAAACCCAAATATATATATTCATAAGGGTGAATTGTACCATTACAAACATAAGTCTCAAAAAAAAAATAATAACATAACACAAGATGAACACAATCCAATTTATTTCGTTTATTTAGCTAGGTCCATTCCTAGATGGGAAGCACTTCAAGCTATCAATCAAACTTGTGTATTTCCTGAAACAAGTTAAAAATAAAAGGTCAACATAAAGATGTTGGTGAGCATTCTATAGTTTTTGATACATAAGTATATAAAAGATGGCAATTCATGTTGTAAATTAGAGAGAAACAAGTAACTAGGGATGTAAGACAGAATGCACAATCAAACCTTGACAAAGTTTTACAAGTTTCAAAACGTGTTACTTGGATCCACCAAGTTATAAGTATATACGATTAGCTAAGTGTACTTGGATCAACCAAGCAGGCTTGTCAGGCCCATAGATCTACGACGTCGCCAGGCTAGCAATAGTTAATGATTGTACATGTAATCGACATTACACGATAGCTACAAGATTCAACTAACACAACACACAAGTAAAAGCCATAAGTTTACAAGAATCAACGTGTTACAAGTGTAATGTTAATAAGTAACATGTTTCACCCCAAAGTGTGAAAATAGAAAAAAGGGTATAGAAATACTCACATGATCAAATAAGTATATATTGGATGATTAATAAGAATAATCTTAAGCGTCGTTTCGACGTAGTCCTTCACAATATACCTAAATATACATTTTACAAGTTTAAGTTTAATAATAAATTAACGTTTTAACGCGAACTAGGGTTCGACAAGTATTTGGGGGTTTTTATACTTAAAGGAAGTTAGTTATATGTAGTTTAGTTTATAAAAGAAATGTACTATTTATGAAATTTTAAAGGAATTTAATCCTTTATAGTATTTTGTGAAATTAATTATGAAACGCATATAATTTCGCGAAATTCATAATTACGTTAACATCGTGATCAATAATAATTAATATTTTAAACTACTATTTAAGTCATGTTTTTATAAAAATAACTTAAGTACAATATTTGTAACTAATATTTATAAAAATGTTATAGTATTTAATGTAAAAAATACATAGATAACTTTAAAATAAAGAAAGTTTACAAAAACAAATTTTTTTTTTAGAAATTTCTTACATCTTTAATACCCTAAAAAAAATAAAAGAATGACTTGAGGGTCCAATAAAATATTTAAAGTTTACAAAAAATATTTTTATAATTTTTACAAATTTTTATAATTAATTCAAGGGCTGAAAAGCTAAAAAAAATATAAATGAGGGAGCCCGGGTCGAACCCGGGACCTCAATGTTTGTCAAGAGCGTGGGAACCAGTGAACCAAGGGCATTTGCCGTGCTAAGTCTCGGTTTTAAAATTTAAAACATAACCATACGAGAAACCCCCAAATCCAAGACCCTAGATTGTTCTTGAATCGAATTGAACATCAATTCGATGTTGTTAACCAAATAACCATAGGGCTTTCGATTCTCATGTAAAATCGAGTAATAGCCCTAATTTATTACCTGTAATCGTTTGAGATTCGATGTGTAATTGTCCGACCCAAATCGCGGCGTTGTTCTTGACTTGAATTTGCTGTGTGTGTTGTGTTTTTGATGAAATTGAAGGTGAAAAGAGTTTAGGAAACCCGATGAGAGTAAGAGCCCTCTAATTTATAGGTTGAATTCGTTGATTGCATACCCAACGGCTACATCATTTGTGTCAGGAGTTTCGGTTAGGATTGATTAGTTTTAATGTAGTTTCAGGTGAAATTAATCACCTCATTACGTTATATTGATTAAACAAACGTTTATGATCAATTAAGTTGATGATTACTGAGTTTAAAGTATAGAATCGGTTTCACCTTTCGGGAGTAATCGATTTCGGGTTTATCGTGGTATTATTCACAGTTATTGTTGAATTTAAACGTGTTCCCACGTTCGAATCAGGTTCGCGAATCACGTGGGGTCATTTTCGGGCATTACGGTTAAGCGTTGAGGTGAAATGGAGGTGGCCGGAGGCCCGCCGGGGCTTCGCCGGCTTGGCTGCCGGATTTACGGGTGAGAGAAGGTGGGGGGGTTTGGGTTTAACGATTTACACCTTTAGTCCCTGTAGTTTAGGTTTGTTAATTTGTTACAAACTTCAGTTTTAGTTTTAATTAAATTACAGTTTGGTCCTTGGAGTTTTAAAGTGGCAACATTTTATGTAAAAAAAAAAAAAAAAAACTTATATTTACAAGTGTTAATGAAACTTATATTATTTGTATTATTCACAATATTACCCTTAATATGATTATTATTTTTATCATTGTTATTATTTAGTATGATTATTATTATTATTATAATGTTATTTTATTATGGTTATTATTGCTGTACAATTTAATATTTTAAATTTATTAACTTCATAATTTAAATGATAACTAGGTAATAAATATGAATAGCCATAAGTTTCATAAATGCCAATAATAGCCCTTACAAGAATTTAATAAAATTAACTTTAGTTAACCAAAAAACAAGATGTTACAGTGGAACATGCCTGCAAATACTTCCACAGGGGAGGGCCTATTACTCATCCACATCGGTTGCGGCTCTCGTACCCTTCTACGGGGGTGTCACAGTGGGTATCAGAGCCAGGGCCGGGCGATGTGCCAGCGAGGACGAGGGTCTCACTTCGGTGGGTGGATGGACACATGCCTGCAAATACTCCCACAGGGGAGGGCTATTACTCATCCCACATCGGTGGGAGGCGAACGAAAGCTTATTTATAAGGGGCTGGATACCTTCCCAATGTGACGCGGTTTAAACCCGTGAGGCTTCGGCCAAAGCGGACAATATCACATTGCGATTTCCCTGGGATGTTACATCATCATATTTATATATTTAGCAACTATTCATTGAATTCTTGTTATCATCAATATGAATCCTAAGATCCAAGCTCATGTTCACGCTAAAATCATGAACACACAATTGGTATCAGAGCTGGAGTTGTTGGATTCATATTGATTTTGATGAGATTTCATGGTTGGATTGCTGAAATATTGAAGATCTGAAGAAAAACAATTCAACAATTAATTCAAACATTCAGTTTGTGGTAGCCTCAAGTATCAAACAATTAGGGTTGCGGAGATGCCTCAAGTTTCAAACAAATTAGGGTTGAAAAGAAGCTTTGTAAGCAGCTTGTGTCAGAAGTTTGTAGGCTGCAATGTGCAGCTGCCAAAGATGTGCCTTGCGAACCAAGGGAGCTGTCGAAGGCAAGCCCTTGCGAACCAAAAGAGGCTGCCGATAGGGGCTGCCGATTAGGGCTTCTTGCGGCCGAATGAGGATGGAACTAATTAGGGTTTGTCAAATAAGAGGTTGTTGTAAGTGGCCTTTGTCCGATTAGGGTTGCTTACGAATGGTGAGGCTGCCGTGAGCAGCTCTTGCAAATTAGGGATGCCACATTAGGTATGCAAAATTAGGGTTGCAAAATAGGGTTCTTGAAGATGGATTATGAGGTTTTACATGACTCGGGCTCAAGGATTCACGGATTGGGATGTGGTCATTAACAAAAAAAATATAGTTGGACTTGACTTAATTGTTTGGACCACAAACATAAAAACAAGAAAAAGGTGGGCTCGGATTCACGTATTTGGGCTTATATGAAAACAAAAAAAAGGTGTGTCGGATTTAATGAATTGGGCCTCCTACATCAAAACAACAATTGAACATGGGCTCAAAGTGTGAAGATGGACTATGATCAACAAAACAAAATTAGGGTTCGTATTTAGGCTCTCAACAACAAAAACAATAGTGACATCAAGTTACAAAATCTAGTTGTTCTAAAGCTTTGAAGACATCGCTTCCGCATCAACAACATTCTTAGCATTGAACAACTATCCAACAAGAACAAGATCAAGCTTCAACTCACATTGGAAATCTACATTTAGGGAGAGTATTGTTGGAATTCTAACCATAGAAGAAATTGAAGATTTCAAGTTTGGTGAAGTTGAAGATTTGAAGAACAAAAGCCACAAAAATTGTCTAGGGTTTATTTTGTAATTATTTTAACCTCTAGATTAGTATATATTGTAACATATGTCCATCATTAAGGGGGTGACTAATTCACCACATGTTAGGGTGAATAGGGTTCTCACCAACAACATAAATCAATCATCCATCATGGAGATGAATTCAACATTATTCATCATTCTTTTGAATGATGATTTCAACAATATATCAATACAATCAAGCATTATCATCATGGTATATGTTCTTCATGTTCATCATCAGCAATATTTATATATTTAGCAATTACTCATGAATTCTGGTATCATTCAATATGAATCCTAAGATCCAAGCTCATGTTCACGCTAAAATCATGAACACACAAAGTTCATAACGATGGTTAAGAATATTATTAAAAACAGAGAATGAATCAATCGTTCAAAACAATGATCGATGTTTTAACGCCATACCATGGTATACGAATATTTGAAACAGATACAGGTCAATTTCTCGACCCGTATACCACATGTGTCAATGTGAATTAGCCAATCGGTCTATAATGCACATTATCATCATGACCTCTAAGATAAGAGCATTCAGTGATGAGAAAAGTTAAACAGAAGATTCTCGGGAACACGGAGATTAGATTTTGTCATATGTAAAGATAAGACACTTGGACACATGCCAAGTTATGTCTTTTCTTGATGCCAACCCATGACTACAGATTACGAAATTTTATGAATCATTATATCCATATTGTAATGAGGATATAACGAGTCTGTTGTCCAAATTCAAGATAAATATTTCCAAGGTTAAGGATTCAAAATCGATTCAAGAAGTGATACAAACAATAAGAAAGGTATTTGTAACCATGTTTTGCAAGGTAACAAATTTTCAAATGCAGATCTGCATACGTAATTCATCAAACAATAAGAGAGGTATTCGATAATATCTTTATTTGATAAAGGATTGTTTAGGAAGATTATACTTATGGGTTTGATGATATCTCAAGATGTAAGTTGATAAGCAAGGAATAAATGGTTCCATATAGCTAGATCAAATCAAATCTTAAGGATAAAGGGAAAGGAATTGATTTAAGAATTTAAATGTTCCAAGCTTGAAATCAAAATCAATCCAGAGCGATCGGGTCTTCCTTCAAGTTTAGAGACCATGCTTTGGTTTGCTAGATCGAAACACTAATCATTGTTTCACCTTCAAGTTACTACATGTTTCTCGTCACTTGATTACAACCTTGGTAAGGCGAAGATCAAGAAATGAGAATAGTTATCAAGATGTGGTTTTCACTCCTAACTTGATGGTGTATTCCTAAGGTTATGACCACTAACTTACCAAAAGTTTGATCCCAACTCATTGTTGAGGATCCATGGAAATAAGACGAGGTAACTCACCATAAGGTAAGGGAAATCACTCCTATCTTAACGATGAAGTTTTACAAAACAAAATATAACAGGATGAACTTCTTCATCAAATCCAGAATTCACTCCTACTTTGATGAGGTCGTTCCATTTGAGAAAATACCATCCATGAAAATGAAATTACCATCAAGGTATGGAATTCACGCCTTGGGCTTCATTATCTCAAGAAAACAATCGCGGTTTGACATATATCACCAAAGTACGGGTTTCAATCCTATTTTGGTGAGGTCATGTCGTTTGTGAAATGCAAGTTCCAATGAGACTAATTGAAGTCAATCCTCAAGATAAGGAAATCGCCCTAATCCAGAGGGTGAAATTTCATAAACACACAATTGGAAACCATTTATCGAAACGAATGAAGAAACATTACCAAAGTAAAGGAATCACCCTGTTTTGATGAGTTAGAATCATTTAGGAGATACGAGTGTTCTTAGTCATAGGTTAACTTACAAACTCTTGCATCTCCCACGGTGCAAACAGTACGAAGTTTGACAAAACAGCGAAAAGAAAAGAATATCAATTTAGAAATTCAAGAAATTTCAAGTTACAACAATGTAACAAAAGAGGAAAATCATGATTACAAGCTTAAGATCAAAGTTGAGATAACAGAATTTGTTGTGGTGTTCAAATCTAGGTGGTTTTAAATCGGGAAGACGAAATCAAGGACAGTAATTGTTCAACACCACAATGAGATGTGAACATTCGATCGAAAGGAAATACATGGACTTCTCAGGATATGAGCTCAACCATAGTTTAATTGAAGACACGCGTATTTTAAGTGATAACAAAGTTATAATTAGTTTATTTGATCATTGAGGTGAGTGACCGCTTATAATATTGAGTTAACAAAGTTAACATTCAATTAGCAAAAGTATCCCGAGATGTAGAAATTCCACCTACAGCATTGAATGTCTTTAGTTATGGGACACACCCTTAGGAAGATTTTAGAATATAAGTAACGGTTTAAATTTTTTGAAGACCATACGGTTAGATTCCCAATATCTTGGGTATATTAAGAGTCATGTTTACGTTGGTCGAGGTATAGGAATAGTTACATGTAACGCTGAGTTCAATACCGTTACACGTTACACGTTGAGCGTTTAAACGTAAGAGTTGAAAATGTAAGATGAGTTCAATATTAACGGGAACATTATTTAGGCTAAGAATGAGAAGATATTAAAACTTTGGTGATAAACCGTTCAAAGGATTCAAGGATTTTTAGAATGCAAAAAGGATGGTTCCATTGGTAACTCATTACCATTTGGAATCGTTGACACGTCAAGGTAACTTGACCCATTTGCCTTAGAGACGTGTGTTGACCATAGTTATCTCTTATCCCAGAAATCCCCAGGTAAGCATAACTGGTCTCGCAATGAGATTTATACGATATGCTTACCTTAGCCCGAAGGCCTTTTGCCAGGAAATCTAGAATACAGGTGTCTATGTGCCACACAAATTTCTTTGGTTTATGAAATCAAAACCTTGATGAGATTTTCATAGATTAGACATAGGGTCTAAGGAATTGAACCACGATGATAAGCGTAGCCTCCACATGTCGTTGAGAATAAGTTTAGGAAGTTCATTTATCGGGGAGAGTCAAAGAATCGAAGTTAAGTTTAGGGAGTCTAAGTTTTAAGCATACATAAGGCAATCCTATGCTAAGGCATCAAATTGCACAAAAGGCATAGCATTATGTAGCATTTAAACAATATGTAAGCACAAAAGTATAAGGATCTTTCTATGAGGTTCATGCAACTATAGTCTAGGTCACCATTTCTAATAGCCTAAATCCCTATAGTTATGGGCTCTGATACCAATCTGTCACACCCCAACCTTGACGGCGGAATCGTCGAAGTGTGAGAGTTACGATTGTTCACAGCCACATAACGCTATTGCCTGAAACATGTTAAAAATAAAAGGTCAACATAAAATGTTGGTGAGCATTCTATAGTTTTGAATACATAAGTATATAAAAGATGGCAATTCATGTTGTAAATTAGAGAAACAAAGTAACTAGGGATGTAAGACAGAATGCACAATCAAACCTTGACAAAGTTTACAAGTTTCAAACGTGTACTTGGATCAACCAAGTTATAAGTATATACGATTAGCTAAGTGTACTTGGATCAACCAAGCAGGCTTATCAGGCCCATAGATCTATGACGTCGCCAGGCTAGCAATAGTTAATGATTGTACATGTATTCGACATTACATGGTAGTTACAAGATTCAACTAATCACAACACACAAGTAAATTGCCATAAGTTTACAAGAATCAAACGTGTTTACAAGCGTAATGGTTAATAAGTAACATGTTTCACCCAAAGTGTGAAAATATGAAAAAAAGGGGTATAGATATACTCACGTGGCGATTAAGTATATGAATGACGATTAATAAGGATAATAGACGACGTTCCAATGTAAACCTTCACGAGCTACCTAAGAATATATATATATTGACGAGATTTAAGTTTAAATATTAAAATTAACGTTTTAGCGTGAACTAGGGTTTTGGGATTTTTTTAGAGTTTTGTAAATTATATTTAATAAGTGATTATCCATTAAATGTTATCGGTAACAATATTCTTGTGTTTTATATAAAGATGCGAAATATTTATAATAATAACGTTTAATAATTAAATAAAATACACACGTTTTAACAATAATTTATACTTGTTATTCGAACAAATAATGAATTAATAAGTTAAACAATATTTAACATCAATTTATAAAAAAATGAACTAATTACATTATTTGTTTAAAACAATATATAAAATAAATAAATAAAAGGTTAAGATAGATTTCAGAAATTAAGTAGATGGTTTTAAAAATTTTTAATGCCATGAAAAATATTTTTATAATTTTTAGAATTTTTTTTGAAATTTTTAAAGGCTTAAAAAGCATTAAAAAAAATAAGTGTGGGTGCCCGGGTTCGACCCGGGGCCTCAAGGTGATTCTGTGTGCTTGTAACCAGTGAACCAAAGGCCTCAGCCGCGTTATGTTTTGGTTTCAATTTCTTTTAAACATAATCCCAGCAGTCCCCCCCCCCCCCAATTCAAGAACCCTAGAATAGATTTGATTCGAATTGAACATGAATTCGACCATATTAACAAAATTAATTTTGGGGCTTTTGATCCCCAAGTAGAAACAAGTATAACATTGTGTGTAATTACCCTTATATGTTTCGAATTGAGGTCTGTCCCAACGAAGAACAAGCCGCGGTTGTCTCGAATCAAGCGATGAACAATCCTTGATGAAAATCAAATTTAGTGCACAGATAGCTTCAACTGGTGTTGATAATCGAAAGCCTTCTGTTAATTCGGTATTATGATGCCTCTAAGACCAATGTCGACTGTGTTGCAGGTCCGATGAAGACGATGAATGATTTCTGTTTGTTTGTGTGTGTTCGATTGGAATTGCAGGTTGCATTCCATTTATAGGCTGATAAAGTTCAATTTGATTGAATCAATTTGTTTTTTATTATTATAATAAAAGATTAAACGTCGTGAAAATACGAGATGTTACATCTTTTTTCAAGGACATTCTGATATATTTGAAAGACTGAAAAACCACGAGGATCATGTTAGATAAATCCTAGAATTACGTAAGAAAGGACAACCTTGCACCAGATTCTAGGAATATAAATTTTGGATACGTAAAGTTTAATTCTTAGGACATACGTTTAATGAGCAAGACAAACAAGTAATAACATGTAATATGACCTAAGAATTATTGTTTGTATTCAGAAATCAAAGATCAATCACAAGGCGTGCAGGGAAATTTTTTTTATCTACTTAAGGATTATGGTGAAATATTAGAAATTGTCTAACTAGATACAACAATCTTAAATCTCGTAATGGAAATGAAAGGTAACCAATAGACTTAGTTAATTCATGATTAAACTATGGATATGACATCATCTAGCTAGTGGATGATAGGCTTCCCAAATTAGTACACGCTCTACCTATTTATCAAACTATAAGATAGAAATATTAGTCAAACTCTATTAGTCTCACATTAAGATGTGCCTATCTTGACTATATCTGATAGAGTTTATCGTTTTACTTAAACAATTATAATAGGGTTTCCAAAAGAAGCTATGAACTCGAGTAAACTATAGAACCTTATGTCTTTTTTTAAAAAAAACTACCGAGGCATAATAGTAGTAGGCTTTCCTTGAGTATTAATACCCTAAGCAATATAACATAGAAATATATTAGAGCTCGCATAATAAAAGTTTTATATGATTTGATCACTTTTGTGATAAAGGAAATTCTAAGAAATAAAGATATGGTGATTGAAAAAAAAAGAGTTATTAATCATATAATGTAGGAATCTTACCTCAAAAGATAATTCCAATAGTAATAGTCTAGTGATAGTCAGAAAAGAGTCCCAGAAGACTTAGGGATTGGTAGAAGAAATGAAAGTCAAATATCCTCAACTTTTTGGGTAACTATCGAATTTCGAGGATGAAATTCTTTTAAGGGGGGAAGAATGTAACATCCCGAGTTCCAGGGTTACATGTAATAGTTAAAGTAAAAGAAATATGAACTTTACATTTTATATATTGTTAAACGAGTAAGTAATGAGTGAAATGACTATTTTACATTTAAAGCTTTAGACGAGTTTTAGTGTCGTAAGAGACCGTTTAGATATATATGAATATAATAATATATTATATTTAAATGTGCTTCGTTTTTAACGAAACTTGAGTTGACTCGTAGAGAAAAATAAGATCGTCTCATTGACATATTTGCAATTTTATAAGACGTTATAGTTAAAAAGTTACAAGAGAAAAATGAAAGAAGCGGCTGAATTAATTATAATGATATAATAATAATATTATTATAAAAATAATTAAGCTAGCAGGCAGGCACGTCAATTTTGCTCCCACGTCGCCAGCTCAAATCTTTCACCTGTGTGCCTGCTTGCTTATAAATATAGACCTTAAGCTTGTATTTAGATATAAGTTTTCTTGGGAACGCTCTAATATAAAGAGAAACTCGAGTAATCGATGCCCCATTCGGTATTGTGATTAGTCATTTTTGGAGCTCGGGTAGGAGCGCGAGTAGGAGAGTACGTCAAATTGCCGTAGATAGTTTAAGGTATGTTCTCGTTTAAGTTTATGTCAAGTTAATTATTACTTATTTTAGATTATTATTATTATTATTATTATTATTATTATTATTATTATTATTATTATTATTATTATTATTATTATTATTATTAGTTTTAGTATTATTATTTTTATTATTTTTAGGCGTTAGGGTTATTGTTATGGGTGGGTATTGAGTAACCTAGCCTTAGTTAGGCATGGACTGATCACCCATGCTTAATCAAGGCAGCGTAAACCAACATCCAACCATTACAATAACTAGTTAGTTGCATCATTACCTAACCTAGGATTATTTAAACTGTATCAAGACCTAGAGATATTACCAGATTATACTAGGAAAAGTTATCAACTGTTGGGCAACTGCTAAACAGATGAGATCCTCTGAACTGTTTTTCTAAAATGGGATGTGATGTTCTGATAACTTGTAATAATTGAAGAATTGACTATCAATAGCATCTGTGATATGTGGCAATGCTTGATAGGATGCTTGAGGGCTGCTTGTATGATTCTGCTTTAGCCAATGGAGTTTGTATACATAGCCTGGTTATGTGAATTTATATTGTGCTTACTTTGTTCCTATCTGTTTGCCATGGTTGTATCTGCTTGATGCAATAGTCAATATTAATATGTTTTTAACCTTGAAGAATGTTATGTTCATAAACTCACAAGCTTTATGCTGAGTCCCAAATGTTTTCTATTTTATGGACACACATCCTAGGTGCCAAGAGATTTCAGAAATTGAAGATTACAGGCTAGTTTACGAGAAAATAGAGGTTTAGAGCGCTACTGAAGATTTGGATATCTAATATAGTTAAACTGATGTAATGGTATTATCTAGCATGACAAATATAATGTATATTTGATGTATAATCAAAGTTAGACTTCCGTTGTGAACTCCATTATTACTATGCATTCTGTATATCCGATGCGTAACGTTCCCTGGGATAGCCAGGAGGCGGGCGTTACACGACATGCTTATTTATATATACATTCACAAGTTGCAGGTTTAACCTTCACGTCACCATAGCGTAGCGAATTCACTACTAGAAAACTGTTAATAGATGATGCGCAAAAGATGACGCGCGAAAAAAGATGGTCATAAATTATTTGTCATTTTTTAAAAATTTCTTAGAAAGGATGACACGTATTTTTGCATGTCATCTTAATGTGTCATTTTTAAAAATTTTTATAAGAACTTATATCCTATGCGCGCGACCTGCAGCTTCATTCCAAAACACCTCTCCCGCTTCAATTCCAAAAACACACCAATCGACCTTTACTCAAATGGGTCAATTCTACAGTGAGCTCTTAATTTTTATTTGAATTTGCACCTTTACTTAACTTTATTAAGCTGATCATTGACTACCCCTTATAGTGTCCACGTCAGCCAGGAAGTACCGAATGTGGATATTATGTGTTGAAGTTCATGAAAGAAATAGTAGATAAAGGGCTTGAAATATTAGTCAATAACAATGTAAGCTGATCATTGACTACGTACCCTTTATATTTATCATTTGTTTTTTTGTAGTTTATATTATTGAATATAACTATCTATGTATGAGTTTTTTATAAGTAAATTACCATTGTTGTTGCCTTGTAGTTGATATAAACTAGTCAAGTAAATTACAATTGTTTTACATAAAGGGGTTTTTGGGTCAAAACTAACAACTTTAATTTGATGAAATTGGTTGTCTTAGGTTGGAGAAGGTAAAGAAGAATACACTGATGGTGATTTGGATGAAGTTCGTGAAGATTGGGCGCGCTATGTATCGAATTTCATTTATATATAGGACTGAATGATAGTATTAAGTTGGACTTGTGTTGTTGGACTTGTAATTTGGTACTAATTGAATTTGGATGTGTTTTATGCTTTGTAGTTGTTAATTAACAACTTTTGTAAACTTTGTTGGTATTTAATGGATTTCGCTTTAATGTTATTCGAAAATTTGTTTTAGAAAACAACAGGTAAATTTATTAAAAATAAAAAAAAATTAAAAAATGCAGCTAATTTTATGACGCGCATTGCGCGTCATCTATTGCAAGTCATAAAAATTTCATAGATGACACGCGGATGCGCGTCATCTATTCATTTATGACTACCCTTCCTTGACGCGCATTGCGCGTCATCTTTTGCACGTCATAAAATGCGCGTCATCTTTTGCGCGTCATAAAGACGCGCGGATGCGCGTCATCTGTCATTTATGACTACCCCTTCCTTGACACGCATTTGCGCGTCATCTGACCCCAAAGATGACGCGCAATGCGCGTCATCTATTGTAGTTTTTCTAGTAGTGGAAGGTAACAGTAGTTTTATAACAATTGATAATACTAAATCTTACTATATAAAATTCTCTTTAAGTGAATTAGAATGCTACACAAATTAAAATTTAAGAAAATTATATTTTATGATTCGTAAAATTGAAAAAATAATCGTATTATTATTTACTATAACTCAACTAGCAAAGTCATTGAATTTTACTGTCGTGTGTTCAAATTCTATTGGTCTTCAACCTTCCATTTTACCCTTACAATATTTTCAACTTTACCCCTCAAATTTAAATATCAAGTTTAGCGCCTATAGTATATATATTATACGCTTTTAAACCATATTTTTTTATTACTTTAGTTGTTCTTTAATAATTTTCGTAACCATTTTATAGAAAAACTAATTTGTGATAGTGTTTATTATTTTTTTCTTGACATCCCAGTATAGATTTTGTTAAAAACAAAGTTTGTATTCATATGTTTTCTATCTATGTTTCGATTTTATAGCTAAGTCGCAATGACTTCATACGTTCCTTTATATAGTTAACCGTATTAATGTTATCGCCGCAACACACATAACAAAGCTGGCAAACTTACAGGCTTTATTCCTCAAAGCTTTTAACTATTTATTATTATTTTAAATTATTATTATTTTTAAACAAAATTTGTTTTTTATAACTTTTGAGATATATGCTTTATAAAACTCCAAATACATTATTGTGAAATGCTTTTTTTTACATTCTAATATAAAGTTTATTCATAACAGCTCTAAGTCAAATATAATATAACTTTTAAATTTTGACTTCAACTTGGTTTTCCTTTGTATAACGTCTTATGAAATTTCGAATATAAAACTATAAAGCGACCTGCTTAATTATTCTAAGTTTCAATACAGAATTTATTCAAAATCGAGCTATTTCATCTGAGTATTGATGTAGACGGCATAAAGAAGAAAGATATTTTCCGACATAAAGTTCAATAATATTTTCACAACAACGTAATATGTACTCGTAATTTATGTTTGCATTTAGACAATTATTATACAATTACGCTGATTACTTTAAACAATATTTTATGGTTTTTACGTATAACAAATTCTTTTCGCATTACTAGTTTACTTAATGTAACAAATTAAATAAAATGTGAATCTGTAGCCACTAGTGCAACGATTAATAATTAACGTGTTGGCACCGTTTTCTAGTGTTTGAGCGACATCAGAAACGTTTTTAAGGGAAAATAATTTTCGAGGGTTAAGTGTGATAAAGAGACTTCACGTTAGTAACTACTACGTACACTTAAAGATGATTTTATAAGTCATTTAGTTTACTTTCCTTTGTCGTCAAGCATTTTTTTTTCTTATTTGTTAAGTATTTATTAACTTCATTTCTCTTATCACTTCTCTTTATTTGAAACATTATCAATATTGGAAAATAAATAGAACTAGGATTTTTCACCGGTGCGTGTTGCGCGCATGATGACTGACTCGAAACGTTTTGAAATTTTAGGCTCGGGCTCAGATGCGGTGCTCGGTTACAGCTGGTAACCATAATCAACAGCCACGCCTAAACGATGAACACCACTTCGGTTTCTCATCACCGCCCTTAGAGCTCATTTGGCGAGCAACACATCAATAAAAATTGAAAAGAAAACAAAGAAACCATTAATGAACAACGATCAAAAGATAGAGCATTTTCTTTCTAAATGCACCGGATGTAAGATGTGATGTGAAGGAGGTTTTCTCTTTTCTTCTCCTTAAAGTCAAGGGGGTAGATTGCAAATACATAATTCTTTTGTGGCCAATATCAAAACCATTAGAAACAAACTATTTCTTTAATTTCCTTTTTAAATATATAGGATAATTTTAGATTGGTTTCTTAAAATCATAGCTTAAAAGAAATTCTGGCAATGTGGGGCTAGCCCACTTGGTAGAGGTTTTGCCTCTTAGAGAGGAGGTTTTGGGTTCAAACCCAGGTATGATATTGTAACTTGGTGTAATTTAGAAGTAGGAGTAGAATAGATTTGTCGTTCAAAAAAAAAGAAAGAAATTCTTTCTTGTTGTATTGTCTATGTCATATCTCTAACCACGCTACCAAGAAATTCGATTTTGTAGAAATTTTTTGTTGATCAAGATAATTTATAACAGTAAGATGCCAATATTGTAATGTAATTATCAAGAAAACGAATTATCCTACAATGTAAATGATGTTAAGTGTTAGCAAGCCTTTATACAACTTAAAGGTCATAAAGAGCGTGTGATTAGACTTCATGGTTGTAAAAAGGCGCGTGAAACGAATGAGTATGATTCACTTGTTATTATAATCCTAGGAGTCGTTTGGTCGTATAATATGTTGTAAATGAATTGGAAATGAAAACAGAATTGAAATTGTAATAGAATCTTGTCGTTAAATTGATAAGGTAATTGGTTGGTGAATTTTTTAGCTAAATTAAAATGTTAATTGTGAATATTTTATTGGATTGTTGAGCATTCCACGGTAAAAAGAAAAGTGATTTTCAATAAATGTGATTAAATTTTCAAATTCTAATTTCTTCGGGTGACAATCAAAACATGATCTTGAATAGGAAATTGTCAAATTACAATTCCAAGACATTATGTAAAGTCGTAAACCAACCGCGGTCTTATATTATATTATATTACATATGAGGAGTACAAAAAGGTAAATTTAAAAAGGTAAATTTACAAACAGAAAAAAATGTAAGAGTTTAAGTAATTATAAGTCTTAAAGCATATGTTACAATACTTAAAAGTTAATTGGGAGATTAATTTCAATAATTATCATCAATAACCTTTCACCTTAATAATTATATTAACAAACATCGTGATTTTGAAAAATCATAACTTTACATACGTTAATTTTTTAAACTACTCTTTATTTTGATTATGATATTATTATAGTTTATTTATTAATTTAAAAAATTAACATCTAGCCATAACTTTATATACTTTAATATAACTTCAAAAAATTACATCACAAAAACAATTATTTTATTCTATTTTATTTAAATATGACATTCACTACAAGAAAAAGGATTTTTTGCGGCGACTAATATCGTCGCAAAAAACTCGTTTTTCGTCGCAATATATTATTTGCGACGAAAATTTCGTCGCAAAACTGTCGCCGTAAAAAAGTGGTCGCAAAATGTTATTTGCGACGATTTCTTTTGTGGGCTCCACTTATTTTAAAAAAAATGAAATTCTGAGATAAATCTTTTGCGACGATATTTTTTTGCGACGAAATCTTAATTTTTGCGGCGATATATCGCCGCAATTATTTTGACCAAAATCTTTTTTGCGGCGAGTCTTTTCAATATATTTTACTCTTTTTTGCGACGACATATCGCGGCAAAAAAGAATTTTTTTTTTAATAATTTTGTTGTATTTGCAGCAATCCACCTAGATTTTTCTGGGTACCAGACCAAATCTGTTGTTCCAAATCAGTACACACTATCAAAACCATCAAACCAATCGCAAAACATAGCATATAAACAAAAAATTGTCCAAATTTAATAAGTTAAAAGTTACACAAACAAATGTTTTAAAATAGTCATAACAATCACTAAAAACCATCAAACCATCAAACCATCCTATGACGACCCACCTTCATCATCTTCATCTTCTTCATCTTCTTGAGAATGACCACTTCTCCTCAACGTGCTCTGGACTTGGCTTTGGATTTGACTTTGCATTTGTGCCATCATATTAGCCATCATCTGTGACTGCCATTGTTCTTGCTCACTGGCCAGTCTCGCTGCTACTATCTCCTCAACCTCAGATTGTGAGAACATCCGCTGATCTGTTCTATGAGGTGGCGGTGGGGGTTGTGAAGGCACGCTCGGTATTGGACCGATGCCACGTTCCCACCCGGGCCGCTCCCCCAACACCTGTACACAAATACGCATATACATCTATTTTACATCCATACATCCATACACAAATACACATATACATCCATACACAAATACACATATACATCCATACACAAATACACATATACATCCATACACAAATACGCATATACATCTATTTTAATCACAATTCAACATACATATACACATACACATATACATCCATACATAAATACACATATACATCCATACACATATACATATACATCAATACATAAATACACATATACATAAATACATATATACATCCATGCACACATATACATACATTCTAATATATACACATACACATTCATACACAAATACTCATATACATTCATACACAAATATACATATAAATCCATTTTAATCTCAATACCCATATACATTCATACACAAATATATATTCATTTTAATCTCAATACCCATATACATTCATACACACATATACATACATTCTAATATATACACATACATATTCATACACAAATACCCATATACATATGCACAAATATACATATTAATCCATTTTATATATCCAGAAATATATTTGTATAACAAATAAGAATTGGGAACAGATACATCCATACACAAATATACATACATTCTAATATACATACACAAATCCATACACACCTGGCGCATGATCTGTTTCTCTGACATTTCTGGATGTTGTTGTTGAAGCGCGACCATTTGCTCCTTTATTGTTTACAAAAAAAATAAACAATGTTATATATATGGTGATGTTATATATTACTTTATTTTTATAAAATTGTAAGACGTGTACATTACTTACATAGTATGCAGCGGGTTCAGGTTGATAGAAATTACCGCTTGAATTGGTATAGAAGCGACGATATGCTAATATGGCACTCCCAGATTCATCAGAACCATCTTCCCGCTGTAAACACATTTTATAGTTATATAATAATATAAAAGTAACTTACAAACACATAAAACAAGTTATAAACACATTAGATTAAAATAACTTACAAACATATAACGACATTGGGCTAAAGATGTCCGGCCGCCATGTCCCTTGATCGTCTGCTTCCCTTTGTTGGACTTGTTGGTTGCAGACCGAGCCTTGACTTCAGGAGAAGTGTAGTAATCCACATAGCCTTTCCATTCAGATTCTTGCATATCAGGTGGCACAACATCAGAAATATCAACCCTGTCCTCCCCGCCTATTTTGCTAAAATGCTTTTGCTTGAACCGGTATTTGTGATCTTTATACCGGTTTGCAGCATATTTCTCAATGCCTGCCCTCAGGCCTTCGTGGGGAGTCATATCAAAATACATCTGCAAATTATGAAAACAAATAGCTTAGTGTATATATATTTAATCACTGAATTTAATTATCAAAAACTTAACCTGTAAGTCAGGCCAGATAGTCGCCTTCAAATCTGCAGGTATCTTTCTCCAGCTCTTATAGTTTTGAGGAAATCTGTCAACGATTGTGCCAACCAGTGAAGCAAAGGTCGTCTGATTGACACCCACAGGTTTGTAAGTGTCATGCGTACCTTGCTCAAATTCAATTGTGAGCAAATTTCCTTGTGGATTTCTCTTTCGCATACCTTGAAGTGTGGTCTTTCCACGCTTGCCTTGTCCTGCAAATTGATAATAGTATAAAAATTCTATATTTTCATTTTAAAAGATAATAGTATAAAAAATTCGTCATACCTCGTCCGCTGCCGCTGCCGGAGTCATCACTGACCTCGCACTGTCGTGGCGGCTGCCACGATCGATCATCATCGGGAGGACCACCACCAGGTGGACCACGGCCATAGGTATCCCCACCGTGACCTCGGGCCACGTCTGCCATCTGTAAAAAAAGATTATATAAGTATACAAATATACTGTAATTGAATCATTAGCTAAACACATAATTGAAAAAAACAATTCAATAAACATAATAGATCAAACATAATAAAAGATTCGGTTAAAATTAAAAATTACAATCAATCGGATTCATCGGTGTGATAAGAATCTTCTCCACAATCATTATTAAATTCGTCTGATTCATCATCTGAATTATCAGAAACGTCAACAACTTGGTCTGCATCGTCGTCTTCACCCTCATCCGTATCTTCATATGTCTCGTCCTCTACATTGACATGCTCAAGGGAAACATCGACTTCTGTAGCTTCATCTCTACTCATACCATCATAAGTTAAATTATCTAAGTCAGCAGACAACAAAAGCTCAGATGAAGTGCTGCCATGAATTAAATCTGCTTCATTATTTTCCATTATAATATCTCGGTCCCAAATCTTCCGATGATTCGCCTCTTGGACGACCTTCCAATGTCTGATTGATTGAACTCTTTGACTGGCTTTAGACGGTTCGTCAAGATAAAAAACTTGCTCTGCTTGTGTTGCAAGAATGTATTGATCATTTGTAAACCATTCAGTTTGGGTAGAAATACTGGTTATGTTATTCTTAATGACACAAAGTTTGTTGTTATTAGTTTTAAACCATTTACATCGAAACAACACAACCTTACAACGGTCAAGATAGCCTAGCTCCAGAATCTCTTCCAACAAACCGTAATACTTTGTTCCATCTTGACCAGTTGTTGAGATGCCGCTATTTTGAGTTGTACGGCGTACGTCTCGGCTATGAACTACAAATCTCACACCGTTAACTATACAAGCGGTGTAAGAGTTTGCATGTCGTGGTCCATTTGCTAAAGCAAATAACTGAGGACTAACACTAGATTCATTATTTACTCGCCGACGGTTGATCTATTTAAAATAAGAGAAAATTAGGAAAATTTGTATAATCGGTTTGTATAATCGGTTTTATACACAAATGAGTCTACCTTCTGTTTAAACCAGTTAGGAAATTTGCTTCCAAGTCAGTTCCATGCGGCATTTGAGTAATAAATTCACTATAAATAATGTTACTTGCGTTAATAATAATCACTATAAAGATAACTTACGAAAACACAACCAGAAATAGAAAATACTTACTCTTTGTATTCTTCGATCTCAGAGTTATTGTTAAGGACAAACCAATTTAGATTTGCCCAAAGCACACCATCCATTTTTTATCAACCCCCTTGTTGATAGGTGTGCATAGCGATTGGAATACATAAAACTCACGTGTGGGAATTGGGGCGTCTTCGTTTCTGTCCGGCCGATTAAATCTCGTCGGTACACCGTCAAGATACCTTGAACAGAAAGTTAAGGCTTCATCTGCGACATACCCCTCCGCAATGGGACCTTCGGGCCTAGCCTTATTTCTAACATAATTTTTCAGCTTTTTCATGTATCTTTCAAATGGATACATCCACCTCATATAAACTGGCCCACCTTGAATGACCTCCTCAGGTAAATGCATAACCAAATGAATCATTATATCAAAAAATGACGGAGGAAATATTTTCTCGAAAGAACACAAAATTTTAATCAACTTCTCCTCAGCATCTTGCATGTCAGATGACATCAAGTTCCGAGCACAAAGTTGCTTAAAAAATAAGCACATCTCAATTATTGGTGTTAAAATGTTTTTATCCAAGTATGCTTGAGCACCAATCGGAAGCAACCGTTGCATCATTATATGATGATCATGTGATTTCATCCCCGTTATTTGGGTATCATTATCGGTTACCTTATGTTTAAAGTTAGAGCCAAAACCATCAGGTAGTTTTACTTCCTTAATGAATTGACAAAAAAGACTCCTTTCGGCGTTTGAGAAAGAGAACTTGGGATGAGGCTTTGAGAGCTTACCGCGACCGTTATCTACAAGCCACAAGTCACGTCGAATGTTCCATTGTTCTAACACCATTCTTGCCTTATTAGTGTCTTTGGTTTTTTCCTTGTTCATCATCAACGTATTCAACAAACTCTCGCACACATTCTTTTCGATGTGCATGACATCCAAATTATGTTTTAGTTGAATTGAAGACCAATATTCAAGCTCGAAGAAAATAGAACGCTTGGTCCAATTCAATTCAACATCGGAATCACGTTTTCTCTTCTTACCACCAAACTGAACATGTTTCCCAGAAATACGGGGCGGCAATTTATTAAGTTGTTCCAAAATCTGATCATTAGTTTTCCTGTTAGGAGGACGTCTAGTCTCGTTTTACCATTGAATGACTTGTCCTTCCTCCATTTATGATTTGTTGGTAACCATCTTCTATGCCCAACATAAGCAGTTTTTCCCAATACATGAACAGATGGAGTGTCTTCCTTACATGTTGGGCATGCAAAGTAACCTTGCCCACTCCAACCAGACAAGCTACTACGAGCAGGGAAATCATTGATAGTCCATAAAAGCATTGCACGCAATGTGAAGAAAGTGTTTGTAACCGCATCTTTTGTCACGACTCCGTCCAACCAAAGACTTTTCAATTCATCAACCAATGGTCTTAAAAAACATCAATGTCCTTCCCAGGTGATTTAGGGCCAGGGATTAATAACGTCAGCATGAATGAAGACTCTTTCATACATAACCATGGCGGCGTATTGTATGTTGTCAATATTACCGGCCACATGCTATACGACATACTCATGTTCCCAAATGGATTGAAGCCATCAGCAACCAACCCTAATCTAACATTTCTAGGTTCTTTGGCAAAATCAGGATACATTGAATCGAATTCTTTCTATGATGTACCATCCACCGGGTGACGTAACTTACCATCTTCAGTGCAACGTCCAGAAGCATGCCATGTCATATGCTTTGCAGTGTGTCTTGAGCTATAAATACGCTTTAATCTAGGAATTAATGGAAAGTAACGCATAACCTTGTTGGCAAATTTCTTCCCTTAGTGTTTGCGTCCTTCCATCTACTTTCATAACATATTGGACATTTTTGCAAATCCTTGTTATCCTTCCCCCAAAATAAACAACAGTCGTTCTTACAAACGTGGATCGATTCATATCCTAACCCTACTTTCTTCATTATCTTCTTGGCTTCATAGTTTGACGGTGGGATTTTAGCAAGCGGAAATGCAGTTTTCAGAAATTCTAATAATTGGTCAAACGATGTATCGGTCCATTTATTGATGGCCTTCATGTGACTTAGTTTTGCCAAGAAATCCAATGAAGACATCCCGTCACAACCAGGGTATAGTTCGGTGTCGGCAAGTTTCAGTAATTCAGCAAGTTCATCATTTGTATCACTCGGTGTATCTGTTGTGTTTATTGGCTCGTCGTCGTCGTATGTGTTGTCCTCTTGTGGGACATTCTCCTGACGAACATCGTTAATAAAATCATGTATTGGGTCTGTCGTTTGAGGTATGAGTGGAACTACCGGTGACGGAACATATGATTCACCATGATGCGTCCACGTTTTGTAAAATCGGCAAAAACCATTATTATGTATGTGGCGCTCTATTGTTGGAAGAGGAAACCAATAACTGTTATTGCAATTATTACACGGACACCGAGCTTTATTTTGGCCATTCGTATAATTCTTACACCTTTCCATGAATGCTTTAAGACCAATCAGATATTTATTTAGAAAATTTATTTTCTAAAGTAGTCCAAGTCTTATCAATTGTCATAATTGTGTCTACAAACAAGTATTAATTATCTTAACACATTTAAAACTAGAGAAATACAAACACAAATACACATATACATCCATACACAAATACACATATACATCCATTTTAATCACAATTTAACATTCATTTTAATCTCAATTTAACATACATACACACATACATATATATGGATATCCATACACAAATACACATATACAAACACAAATACCCACATATACGCATACACATATACATCCATACACAAATACACGTATACATCCATACACAAATACACATATACATCCATACACAAATACACATATACATCCATACATAAATACACATATACATCCATTTTAATCACAATTTAACATACATACACACATACACATATACATCCATACACAATCACGCATATACATCCATTTTAATCACAATTCAACATACATATACACATACACATATACATCCATACATAAATACACATATACATCTTAAATATCCATTTTTTCATAACCATAAAACTTGCTAAACCTAATTCAAACAAATACATACATATTAACACATAATTAACATTCCAAATACATACATTCTTATATTCATACATACACACATGTTATCTCAACTAACTTAACACCCATGTTCATAACCATATAAAAACAAAATTAGGTAAAATACATACATTCATCTCATTTTAAATTAGGCAAAACACAAAATTAGACAAAATACATGCATTCATAACCATATTAACACACTAAACACATACATTCTTAAATACATACATACACACATAATACTTCATCTCAACTAACCTAAACACCCATGTTCATAACCATATGAAAACAAAATTAGGCAAAATACATACATTCATCTCATTTTAAATTAGCACAAATTTAACAATCTAAATACATACATTCTTATATCCATACATACAAAATAAATCTCAAAAACCCAAACAACTACAAATTAACACACTAAATACATACATTCTTTCTTATATACATACATACACATATGTTAAACATCTATTTTTCATAACAATAAACATCTATTAAACATCTAATTTCAAAATATTAACTAAAACTTAACATAAAATTAGGTAAAATTCAGTTTATTACATGAAATCAAGAGTGATGGTGGTGGCTACGGTGCAAAGGAGGCGGCGGCGGTGGTGGAGCGACGGTGGTGGAGCAGCGGTGGTGGAGCGCAGTAGCTTTGAAATGGCGGTGGTGGAGCGACGCGCGGTGGTGCAGCAGCGGGTGTGGCCGGTCGCCGGGAGTGGGAGTGGGAGTGGGTGGGGGTTGACGGTCGCCGGTCGCCGTGGGGGTGGGGAATGCGGTGAATGGGGGGTGAGGGTTGAATGTGAAGACCAGATCTAAAAATCCCGTATTAAAACTGTGCAGAAGCCTTTTGCGGCGACGTATCGCCGCAAAAACGATTTTGCGACGACTCACTTTAAATAAAATAAAAATAAAGTAAATAAATATTATTATTTTTGCGACGAAACATCGCCGTAAATAAGAAATAAAAAATAAAAAAAAATTAATTATTATTTAATCTTTTTTGCGATGAAATGTCGCCGCAAATAGGTTGCTGGGAATTTTCCCGCTCTTTAGAAAGTTGTCAAAAAATGGAAAAAAATTAAAAGAAAAATAATTATGGTTATTTGCGACGTAAATATCGCCGCAAAAGATCTTTTTGACCGGAAAAGTCAAAAAAGTAAATATTTTTGTCGTTTACCGAACCTTTTGCGACGATTGAATATCGCCGCAAAAAATGTTGTCGCAAAAAACCACTTTTCTTGTAGTGATTACAAAGGTTTATAATTAACATTTATGCGATTACATATCATTACATCATTATGTGTCTTAACCGTGTCTATATTAGCATGTTACGTTTCCAGTCACATCACATGATCACCATCTAATTTCTTATAATGTATTGAAAGCAATCTTTATTACAAAGTGCAAATGCATTGTAGGTTAAAATAATAACATACAAGATTGATGACGTGTATAACCATGACGTGTATAACCAAATAAGTATTACTGTTGACAGGATAACTTATGTGAACTATTACATAGACGAAGACAGTATGAGTTAATCCTTAACCTGCGACTCCATAACCATCACTTAACTTCTCGTAAGTCATGTAAACATTTATTTCGTATTTATATTTCATTCACAAGATTATTATATGTTTTATTTGGAACCACTTTTTCTATCCTGACGTACAGAGTACTTAAGGTATGTCTACATAACTTCTTTACCAGACCCCATCAATAATTGTCCTATGGATGAGAATCATTAGGTTTGGTTATGGTTATGGTAATACTATTATATTATTTACAACACATTTGCTTGAAAGGCAACCATTTAAACGACTTGAAGTTGCTTTACCCTTCCATGTTGATTGTAGCAAAAGATTTCTCCATTAAAGGAAAGCCTTTTGATTTGTCATGTTTGAGTGTTTTCTTTTGAGCATCAATATTTGATCTACTTGCTCTTGATCTGGATCGTACTTTGTTAGTGGTTGGTAGTCAATTCTTCCATTGTATATTTATGCATAGCCAGATATACTGACATTGCAAAGACTGTCACCCATATTAAGTACCAGCTGAACTGAATATGCACTAATGATTTAGCACGTTCCAAGGCTTTATTCCCATGACACTTAACTGTCTGGTGACCTTCATCCGAGTAAAAGAAACAACCTTTAGGAATCAAGCTTGGTGTCCAAAGCATAACACCCATGACAATAAACCATAGACCTTGGAAGAATATGCTAATAGACCTTATGAAGCTAACTATGAAGCTATTTTTGTAACCAATGCCCAAAAGTGTAGTAATGAGAGAAATAATAATGAGTACTTGTAAAAGCATGTGATATTGCCCTTCGACACCCGTTTGATCACCTGAATGAAGGTGGAAGATGAGAAGTTCTTGCCCAAACGCGATACTTGCAAGTAACTGAGTCAATTCATACCGGCCTTTAGGTATAAACTTGTCTAATATTATTGCAAAAGTGGCGTAGACCAAAAAGGACATGGTAATGAATGCGTGGTCAAAGTTACGGAGATGATTAGATGGAATGGTGCCATCCGTGTCAAAAGGGTGGTGGCGCGATGGCCCGATAAATAGCTCACCGGATATGAATAAGGAGCAACCAATCATGATCAAGAAAAGTTCCAAATACCTTATTTTGGTGGTGGGAAACCATATCAAAGAATGGAAGGTTTTGGGATTTTGAACATGAAGTTTAATAAGGTTAATAAGGTGCCATAGACCAATTATAAGAATACCAAATCCAGGTCCAACATGTCCCATCAAAGAGCTCATGTTTTAGATTGTGTGTTTCAGATGCAGTATGTGTGAGAAGGATGATAAGATCAGGTATCGAGAGAATTGAGAAGAATCTTAAAAAGTGGATGAAATATGAGAGAGAAAAGGTTTTATATAGGCGTGCTAAAAGAGTCGTCTTTATAAGTTGGTTGGTCAACTTGGACATGAACCTAAACATGACACGAGCCTAAAAATCAAGTCAAACATATGAATCCGAGTAAGAGATTGATATTTGTGTCTTGACACGAACACAACCTTTCAACCTCAATTTCTTTTATTTTATAACTTTTACTCATGAATCTGATTATTCTAAATTTACAACAAAAATACGAATGTATTTAAAACATTACATTTGATTATAGAATTTTATGGTGATTTCTCCTTTTAGTTTTGAATTTTGACATAGAATACCAATCAATTTTATTAATAACATGAAATATATTTAAAGAATTAAATTAAATTGGTCAACAAGTGAACTCGTCGGGATGGCACGACCACCACCCGTTTAGGTAAACGGGTCACAAGTTCAACCTGAAACCTTACTCGTTTATACTAAACCTAAATCCATAAATTTCATGTTATACTCTCATTGTGTCGTTAATTCACACTCTTAATTTTAAAAGGAGTGGGCTGAGGATTGAAATGTCATCTTTCTCGTACCTCAGATTTTTCATCGTCTCTCATTATATATTAGCATCACATTTGATTAGTTTTTTCCCTATTTTCTTACTTTATCCTTGAACCTACTTTCAACTCCAATGAATGCTCATCTTTTACAATCGTCTTATATCAAGACAATGCACATGTTTGTGATGTTTTTATTTTTTATATAAATTTTCGAGTGTTATGGACGACTTTCATATTTTGTTTTTATTTAGGTATATTATTAATGCCCCCTTCAAGGTGCGGGTTCAAGCCAACATTTCGGCGTTAGTTTTTTATGGGTCCCCCCTTCAATACTAGTTTATTAATTAAAAAAAGGTAATATCACCAAAATAATATACAATACAAAATACGACTAAATAAAAAAAAAAAAAGTCTTGGAATGGGGTTTGTACACTTAAGCTCCACGAGATTTTGCTCGTAAGTCGCGATGGGTTTATTTCAATGCAATTCCCTAAATGTATCTTGATTTATCACCGTGAACACACACTATTATTTCTCTTGTTTAATTTTAACAAATTTAAATATATATATATATATATATATATATGTGTGTGTGTGTGTGAGATAATATTACATAAGGTAGTAACACCTAATAAAAATTAAGTGACTTCATATGTACGAAAACTTTGAGTGGCTTTAATGAAACAATTGAAAAGTTTAGTTAATATTAGATTATTTTTTTTTAAATACAAGTAAATACAAATGAAATTGTCACCCATAAAACAAATTAGGTTTTACCCTGCAGAACATTCAGACATGATTTCAAATATAAAAACACGGATACCAAAGTATATGGCAATCGATGTCATTCCAACGTAAAACTCAATCACGTCAAGAAAGTACAAAAAAACATGTTGCAAAGATTATCGCTAGATCGTAAAACCTAAGCATACTCTGTGATGGTTAGATGACTTTACATTCGTTAATAAGATCCAATTGCGTATTTCTAACTATTATTTATACCTATTCGTTTCATATTTAAAGTTTAAAGATTTTTTTAGACCATGTGTATTTTGACTAAATTGAGACGATTGTTTAAAATTGTTTATTTATATTAAAACAGATTTGAAAATTTATAAATCAAAATAGTTAAGTTTTATATGACATAAACATATATTCTTGTTGTGAAATGTGAACTTTAATAGGGTTGTTAAAAATAAAATTTATAAATGATTTTAAAGTTCAAATGATGGATTGCAATATGAATGGCCCAAAATAAATGAGGCGTATACATCGAATGGGCATTGCACAAGAGAAATCGAAATGGATTAATTAGAAAGGAGTTTTGAGTTTTCACGGCAAAAAAAAGTAATCTCTATCCTAATCTATATACTAATAAACAAAAAATTTTAATGTCATGTGTTACTTTCCTATGCGTTTTTAATTTTTTTTTAAATCATTATACAAATTTTATTGAATTATTTTTATAATTTTTATTTCCGTCTCTCTCCTATTTAATGATATCTATAATTATTTTTATGAAATGTTTATAAATTAAAATTTTCTTTTATTCCTTCTATAAAATATTTCCTAAAATAACTATATAATCCTTATATTGTGATAATTTTAATGAAAGTTTGTATAGTGATAATATACGAACTCTTTATCGTTATGATTGATTAAATTTGTGGAGATCCTCCGAGGTGTAAGGTTAGTAATGCAGTCATGTTTAATTTGACTTTTAACTATTTCAGACCTAGGCTTTAGTTGTTTGATGATCTCTCATTGTTTATGTGCTTGTTATTTTTAGTAATTAAAAGAGGTTTATCAATTAGTATAATTAATTAAATATCAAATGTTAGTCTTTTTATTACTAATCATCGATGATTGATTATGTATTGTTATAACTGGCATTTATTAATGATATAATCAAATTTTAGCTTTAGTTAGTTTCACTATCAAATTTACATAACATGTTATCTAATTGGTAGTCATCAATAAAATAAAGAAAAACTAATTATATCTAAGTGATCTCTAATCTATTAGAACTTAGGCGACATTATTCCTTCGCAAACCTGAAACCCGAGTGTAATTATCTTTTAGTTTGTTTTAATTAAGTAGTTGTTTAGTTGAATTAATCTCATTCACATATAGTCAAAAGACAATAGTTTAGTTTTAGTTAAATAACTTAGTTAAATAATTAAGCAAATCACCTTTTAGTTTTGTTTTATTTAAGTGTTCGTGAATTGTTTATGAACATATTTATTTTCTTGATAAACAAACACGAACATGCATGAAATCTCATTCGATAAGTGTTCGTGAACGGTTCCTGAACAAGTTAATTCTTTATTAAACGAACACGAACAAGGTCTTGTTCGTGTTCATTTGGTTCGTTTGCAGCCCTAATATTAAGCTTAATAAGAAATATAACGAACTCTAATTGAACTCATTTAAGTGGCGTTGTATCCGACTCGTAAAATTATAAACCATAAAGCTAAACCTTAATATTTTAAACATAAAAGCTAAACCTTAAAAGCTAAAAACGTAGAGTTTGATGAGCCGGTTTCTAAACCATAAAACCTAATTAAACCCTGAATACTAAGATCGTAAAGTTCGACGAGCCACTTCTAATGTCGCTAGTATGAATTTAATTGAAGTTCATTTAAACGATTTATGAGTGATTAAAACTTATTTTTAGGGAATTTAGCATAATAAGCCTTTTTATTTGAACACAGTCGTTTTATCCTATAATGAAATGTTTAGCTTCAAGTTAGAGAAACTATATAAACATTAAGCACCACAATTACGTGCAAGTATGAACATAATACACCAACGTGTTTAATCAATTCAATAATAAAACTTGAACCTTGTACGTTCTTAGTAACCTTATTATTTACACGGCAATGATCTATATATATTTCCTAATTAATTGGAAGAAATTAATTATTTTTTAACAATTAACCAATCGTTTTCTTATATAGATTAATTTCTTCCAATTAATTAGGAAATATATATAGATCATTGCCGTGTAAACAATAAGGTTACTAAGAACGTACAAGGTTCAAGTTTTATTATTGAATTGATTAAAACGTTGGTGTATTATGTTCATACTTGCACGTAATTGCGGTGTTTAATGTTTATATAGTTTCTCTAACTTGAAGCTAAACATTTCATTATAGGATTAAACGACTGTGTTCAAATAAAAAGGCTTATTATGCTAAAACCCTAAAAATGATTTTTAATCACTCATAAATCGTTTAAATGAAATTACCCTATTAATAGAAAATACAGAAGCACCTAATCATGACACAAATCAAAACTCGAGTGTTCTTGAGTAATTACTTGATGTATTGATCGTAAACAAACATACAAGACTATGGCTTAGGTTTTTAATCTTCAAACATGCCTACATTATCAAAGTTAATCAGATGGTTAAAATATCAATAATGTCCAAATAAATAGATCGTGTTATGAGCAATGTTTTCAGAACCGGATCGGACGTCGAACCGGACGCCTTACTGGTTTGGTGGTCGGACCAGTCGGACCGGATGGACCGGATTTAACTATATTTTAATTATATTTAATATCTAATTAAATATAAGTAATTTATATATGATTTATACATATTTTATAGTTATATATAAAACTTAACTATATTTGTATATCCTACGTACTAATTTATGGTTTAACACCCCGTTTTTACCCACTAAAATCAAAAAAGAAAAATCAGAAAACCGGTCGGAACCGGCCGGTTCGCCGGTCCAACCGCCGGTTCGGTTCGGACCGGCCGGTTCAATTGATCAAAACGAATCACCCTCGACCGGACCGGACCAGCCACCGATTCGCGGTCGAACCGGTCGGACCGGCCGGTCCGATCCGGTCTCTACAACAATGGTTATGAGGGTTTTATTTTTTGTTACAACCATAATCAACAAGCAAATTGAAACATGTTACAATTGTCGCGTGATTTGAGTATCTTTTTGTGTTATTCCCGTACAAGATTGAATTGCTAGAATGCAAGTGATTGAAATTCAAAGAAATAAACTATGCTAAAATAGCTTTCCTTATAAATGTGATGCATTATTGGTGATTAACTAAATCTACAATTCCAAGTTTGTTATGATAGGTAACTTGATTCATTATCTTCATACATCTCTTTCATAGAAATGATATTTTGTTTCTTATGTAAAACCTTCTTTTAAAAATTTAAAATTCCTTAAGAGAATTGGAGATTGAAAGAATTTAACTTGAAATTGAAATTTAAAAGATTTAAAATCTATCATATAAATTTAAATTTCAACCTATGTTGGTGACAAAACAATCCAAAACGAATTGAAATCTACCATCTTGGCCAGCACTATCAGTGGTTGCGACCCCGTCGGCCACCACCTCGACATATGTATCATCCGCACCCCCAACCCGCTAGATGCCTAGCCTTGCCGCCGCCACCTACTATTGATTTATCTGATAGTCATGGATAAGCTCAAGATTGATCTTAAATTATTAAGCTTATTAACAACCATGAAATCATGAAGAAGAAAGATTCTATAGATTTGGTTAATGTGTCACATTCCGACGGAAGCGTGAAATGCGGTTCGGGAGTGACTTGATTTATCAGAGTACATTAATTATAGCGAAATAAATACAATAAATATTCACACATAAAATCATAACATAAGACATGCTTTTATTTATAATATTTGGAATTACATCTTGTACATAGTTTTCAAAATTTGATGTAATTTTTCTACATTTGGACTACGGCATGTATTCAGATACGGTGGAAGTGTGCGTCAACATACACGCTGCCATCAACGATGTTGACAATTAAGGTGACACAAACCCTTCCTACCACTTCTCCCCAACCATTATGCACTTCAAAGCTAAGGTTAAAAGAGTTACTCATTATTCCTAAAAAAGCATACTTAAACCAGTCAACAAAAATGTTGGTGAGAACATAGGTTTATATCCAAACAAAATATTTTATTGATGCACCAATTACAACCAAGCCTGTTGACAACATAATCATACTGTCACGAAATAATTCACAAAATCAGATAATATTACATCTCAACCCTCATTCGGTTAGGTGCAGGAAAATAGCAGCAACACTCATCTGTTAGTGCAAATATTCTCCTAAGTAGCGCTACTAATATTATCGGACGGTTCCTCATTCGAATTAATGGTTGTATCACAAATGACAGTAAGTATCAAAATATTTTAAAAATAATACATCAACTCAAGTAGTATGTTTTTTCCTCTAAAACTTTACGAATACCAAACGGTCAAAATGGGGCTATGAACTCACCGTATCTCCAAAGTGGAACCTATAAAATGATTCATAAAATTAGATATTAATTTCTTTAAATTTTCAAAACCTCAGATGTAAGTATCTTTTTGAAATTCAGCTATAAGGTAATCTAGTAATGTTATCACAAAATTTCCAACAAATAATTTACTATACATAATTACTTAAAATTAGTCCAAAGTCTCCATAAATAGCCAAAATTACCTACTGTTATCCAAAAATCACCAAAAATTTACATAATGTTATTCCAATAGTTAGTAACATCCCATAAATTTTATAACATTTAAATCTCAACAGAATGTTTTCTGTAATTTTTATAATATTCCCATAATTGATTAAAAATAGCTTCTGTAATTGATAAATACTCAAAATTTTATAAACAGTCTCCTACATAGAATAGATTATCAGGTAAATATCAATGTCCAAATCATATCCTATTATTTTCTTTAATTTTTACAATGATATTAATATTTAGAAAAAATAGTTATATAGCTCAAAATTTTATGAAATTTATATATTATGTAGATAAATATATAATATTATATCCCTGATTTTATCAGATTTTTTTATTTAATTTAAGTATTTATTATGATTTCTATAATACAGAAAACATAAAAATTCATATCTTACTTATAATAAGGCAATAAATTCTGAAATAATTCCAAAGACTTTTATACTTCAAAAGGATCATTCTGTGATTTTTCCAGAATTTTCTAGGATTTATTTATATTTTTGAGTATTTTCTTTATTTTCATTATTTAAAACAATTTTTGTATAATTTTGTTTTATTTATCAAAGTTTCCAGAACAATATTTCAGTATATAAATAAATATTTTTCAATGTTATTCCTACAATCTCATTTTTCTGATATTTTTACTAGATTTATCTTAATAATTCAAGATTTAATCTTTATAAATCCAAACTATCTATTTATCACAATTATTCTGAATTTTAGTAATCCATTATTGTGTTTATGGAACTTAAAATATTTTTAAGGTTGGTTTGGTGTTTTTAATACCAAACTAACTATATATGTGTTTTATAACACATATATAACAAAAGTATAAGGATTAATGAACTAAACCTTTGGGTGGGATTTGGCTGCTTTTGAACCGAGAAGAAGGAGAACAGAGGTGATGATAGCTGTTGATGGTGGTGTTTGGCTAAGGTTTTGATGGTGGTGTTGGTGATGGTGTGCGATGGTGTGTGTTGTTGTTTGTTCTCGTATAGGAACAGAGAGATAGGGAAGGACAGAAGGAGTGGTGGTCGATGTGTGAAGATGGTGGTGTTGGTGGTGGTTGTGCTTACGGGTGGAGATGGTTGTAGTGTGGTGTTCCAAAGAAAGAAACCCGTGTCACACCCTCAAATTTCCACAAACGGGGTATTACCGTTAGGCGTGTGACTTCCAGGATCTCAGCCACTAGTTACACCAAACGACACGTTAATTGTAAAACATAATTCATTTTTTAAGTTGGATATTACCAAAGACCAAGTTTTTAAAGTAAACATAACAGAAGTTGCGGAAGCATAGTAAATCTTAATTGTTTAAACGGCGCAACACGCGCAAACCGAATAAATGAACGTTATTGAAAAATATAAGTAAGCCACGTGAGATAGTAAATGCATGAATGAATGCTCCTAATCGTGCGCGTCTTGTGAACCTGAAAGAAACATGCTAAAGTGTCAACACAAGGTTGGTGAGTTCACAGATTTTGATAAACAGAACATAAAGTAAACCGATACAGTAAACAAAGTAATATCAGTAGGTAGCTAGTCTACTAAACCAGTTACTCAGTGTATGAAGTTCGAACCGAAGCTGACAATCGAAACTGAACGCCTCGGCTGTGAATACCAGGTCACAGCAACAGAACTTAGGTCAATTAAACACCCGTTTGACGAACGTTGTGCTAGCGCGACTAGCCCGGGTGGGGTTTGTCAAACCCAGTAGATCTACTCAAAATTGCCTCGCTATACTACATACATTAACAGTTCGAGAGTGAGTACTTAGTGGTATCACACTAGTAAACTGGTGATATTACAATAATACTGATCAATGAAAATGAAATTGTTTCCACGTTTCTACTTGCGTAGTAACGGACCGAAGGGCAAAGTATACGAACATAGTATCATGTATATGCAGTATCACAACAATCCAATGTAATGTACGTTTATGAAAACAGCATGTTTCTCTCCCCCGAAAAATGGTATAAAGTAAAAGTGGGGCTGTAAACTCACCTTGGATCGATGTAATGTATATGAACAAGAACTTCAAAGAATTGGGCAATGCACGATCAAACACGTTCAATACCTATTATTGTTTGTAATGGAGTCTTTAATATAATACGAATATATTTGGTAAGGTTTGGGTTGATTTGATTAACACGTGGCACACACACAATCAGATGTATATATATGTTACAATATTTTTATAGATTTGTATTATAAATAATTATCAATAAGCATTAAGCTTTACCAAATAATTATTTACATTTTGATTTCACTAAAAGGGTTTCATATATGTATTTAAATATTTTTAGAATTAAATATAAAATGATATGGTTTAATTATAATTATAATTATCCAAGAATATTTACAAATAAGGATAATCACATTTATAGTATTTTGATTAATAATACGGTATTAATATATTTTACAAGAAATAACCCACAATTTCATTTGTAAATAATTTGTGAATTTATAAAATATGTTAATCTATATTTAAACATAATGTTTATTTTATAGAAATAACTGTTTATAATATTTATAAATAATTTATGTATAATTTCTATGATTTTTATGATTATTGCATAGTTATACACGATTTAGAATTTATTTTATAAAAATAAGTATTTGTAATACTTTTAAATAATATTTTATAAAATTTTATTAAAGTTTTAAATAAAATAATTTTACAGGAAACTGTTTTGTAGATTTAAAATAAGGGAAACTTACAAAATTTATTTTTATAATTTTTAGGAATTTTTCCATATTTTTAAAGTATTTTAAAAAGCTTAAAAAAATAAAACAAATAAAAAGAGGCTGCCCGGGGTCGAACCCGGGTCCTCTCCCTGCCCACCACAACACCGAACCAGTGAACCAAAGGCCTTGGCCGCGGTATTTCTTGGCCCCAATTACTTTTAAAACACAACCCAGTCAAACCCCCAAATCAATGAAGAACCCTAATTCGATTAACTCCAAATCGAACCCCAATTCAACGTTGTTAATCAGATTATTGTTAGGGCTTTCGATCCCCATATGAAACCGAGCATGTATGTATGTTTAATTACCTGTTTTGAAGTTATATGGATGGTGAACACTCGATGAGCAGTCGTGACAGTAGGTTGGATCCAATTCGTGTGCAAATGTTAATGAAAATCAAATTAACTTCGTGTGTAGCTTCGTGTGATTCTCTAGTTGCAAAGCCCTATGTTAATTGGGGTGTAAAGTACTCGGATGTTGGGTTTCGACAGGGTTGCAGGTCGCGGGTAATGTGGTGTTTGAATTGATGTGTTTTTATGTTTTCAGGTCAATCGAACTCATAGGAAGTTTATATAGGATTACAAATTCGTTAGTGTGCATTACTTTTGATTATAATTATTGTTCAGTGCTCGAATTGTTGGTGGGTCGGCCGAAAGTTAGTTTTAGTGGGTAATCCGCACAAACGATTCTAATATACAAATTGATATGGCCCCTGAGTTCGAAACTCCCACTAGAATGTGTCGGTAGCTTTTGATCGAGTCAAAACCGTGTGTTTCGTGGCTATTGGGATCGCCGGAAGGCCGCCGGAATAGTGGCCGGCGGAGAGAGGGTCGACGGGCGGGATTGGGTTGGGTTTGGTTAATTACAAAAATGGTCCCTGTGGTTTGAACTTGTATTTATTTTATGTCAAGACTCATTTTCAAAGTTTCAAAAATAACAATACAACCCCTCAACTTTATTATTATCATTATTATTATTATTATTATTATTATTATTATTATTATTATTATTTTATTATTAATAAAATGGATTAATTCGCGATAGTATTAACCGAAAAAAAATTCGGGTTGTCACATTATCCCCTTGTTGAAGAAATTTTCGTCCCGAAAATTAGAACACACGCGTTAACGAACTACTAGCAAGCAAGCTGGTCAGTGAGTAAGCTGATTAGTTATCTAGGTCACAGGCAAGATAGGGTCTCCGGGAGTTTCTGAACAAACCGTAAGGTTTCGTGAGAGCTATTTCTATGGCATGTTCGGGGTTCAAATCAGTAGGTACTATTCCTAACCTGTTGGCTACCTAATTCTAATTGGCATCAAAATCAAAAGAGAAGACATAGTGACTATCTACAAGAAGTCTACCGGATACTGTAGTAGGGTCATTAAGGGTTTACCTGAGCCTATGATAAACACTCTGCCTTTGGCACTACCGTTGTCATTCCCATTTCCGTTCCTGTTGCCATTTCCATTTTCTTCTGTAGTTTTGGGCAATACCTTTTGATGTGCCCAGTCTGACCACACTCATAGCACCTCTTTGTTCCCCCCGTTGAGCTGGCTGCTTGTCTGATAAATTCACACGACAATTCTTAGCAGAATGACCAAACTTGCCACATCTCTTATAGTTGTTCTTGTTACACGACCCAATATGGTGGTAGTTGCATTCTTCACACTTAGGTAATGTTCCATTGTAGCCACTACCATGCTGTGAAGATGTAGAAATTTGGTTGTCGAACTTCGATGCTGGTGGGAAGTGTTCTGCTTGTTATGTGAGCCTGACTCCCACTTTCTTTTGTTATGGCCGTCAGTAGGGTAGAGGTAAAACCACGTGGAGGTAGTTTACCTTGTGCGACAGCCTGATCAGTCAACTTGTGGGCAGTTGAATAGCTTCATGAATGGTAGCTGGTCTAGCAGTGGTGACCATGCTCTGGATTTCAGGTACCAGTCCATCGATGTATCTTTCAACCCTTTTGTAAGCCGGGTTAATCATAGTAGGGCACAGAGTAGCCAACTCGTGAGAACGAGTTGTGTAAGCTTCAATTCAGAACCTACCATCTTCAGGTTTCAAAATTCGGTTTCCAGTTTTTGTATTTCACCCGTGAACAGTACTCCTCTTTCAGCAGATTCTTGAATTCTACCCATGTTGTGGCGTTTGCAGCTTCAACGCCCAGCATCTGAACTTGTGTGTTCCACCAGATCAGAGCAGCACCATCCAGTGTGCCAGCAGCATATTTTACTCTATTCCCAGCAGGGCAGTTACAGATTTCGAACACCGATTCTAGCTTTTCGAACCAACGGAGCAGTCCTAGCGCTCCCTTTGTTCCATTGAACGGTTAGGTTTGCAGTCCATAAAGGACTTGTAGGTGAAAGTCGGTTGTCCAATAGGATTCTGCTGTGGAGGGGGTTGGTTTGCCAACGCTGCGGTAATACTATGATGGATTATTGCTGCCAATTCTGCAGGCGTCAGTGAGATGTTACCTCTTCCACGTCACGTCCTCTTCCAGACATTCTTTACATTACCAAATATCAAAAGCTATCAGTCGTATGAAAATAGACCTTTTGTCTTGGAATGAAGAGGAAGAGGAATTCAAAGTTTTAAAGAAATAGTCAAGCTAGAGAATCAGTCCGAATCTGAGGGATTACACACAAATTTCATGGTTTGAATTTCGTCCAAATTCAGGGTAAGTGTGAGCATTCCTAGAAGTAGAACTGATAATAGTTTCCACATCAGTGGCTATGTTCTATGAGAACCGAGGCTTTCTTGCTTAACGTGTAGGAATGATGACTTATACTGACTACAATGTTACCACCAGACCAGATTCACCGGACTTAGCATGCACGACAAATTACATTTACGTGTGCACCCGTAATGGTAAATTGCTTTGCATGATCACTCCGGTTCCTCCTATCAGGCTAACATATCTTGTCAAGTACAGTGGTCATCAATGATAGAAGTACCAAGTATGTATGTATTATATCGGGGTTGATTAATCAAAGTATACGAAAGGATCAGTAAAGTTTTGGGAATCATTGACACGCCAAGGTAATTTGACCCATTTGCCTTAGAGACCTGTGTATTGACCATAGTTATCACTCATCCCAGAAATCCCCAGGTAAGCATACCAGGTCTCGCAATGAGATATATGCGATATGCTTGCCTTAGCCCGAGGCCTTTTGCCAGGAATCTAGAATACAGGTGTCTATTTGTTACACAAATCACAAGAACTTTTAGGCGATGTCAAATGCACACAAACTCTCCTGTGACTCACAGCAACTTGGAGCCACCATCCCGGTAGCCATATGCTCACAGGGATATGTTAAAGCAAAAGTTTTCCGGTTACTCGTAAGTAATCCTTGCCGTGACTCACCGCAACTCGGAGTCACCCTCCCTGTAGACGAACACTTACAGGAAGACACCAAAGCAAACAATTCTCAAGCATATATAACCAGTAAGGCATGCAACAAAACCAGCTAACAAAACTAAACGTGTCTATATGCGTGTAACTAAGGCAACAGCTATAGTCTAAATGCAATGCAAATGAGATGCAATGTCAATTTAGTTCGCTATAACCAATGGCTCTGATACCAATCTGTCACACCCTCAAATTTCCACAAACGGGGTATTACCGTTAGGCGTGTGACTTCCAGGATCTCAGCCACTAGTTACACCAAACGACACGTTAATTGTAAAACATAATTCATTTTTGAAGTTTGATATTACCAAAGACCAAGTTTTTAAAGTAAACATAACAGAAGTTGCGGAAGCATAGTAAATCTTAATTGTTTAAACGGCGTAACACGCGCAAACCGAAATAAAATGAACGTTATTGAAAAATATTAAGTAAGCCACGTGAGATAGTAAATGCATGAATGAATGCTCCTAATCGTGCGCGTCTTGTGAACCTGAAAGAACATGCTAAAGTGTCAACACAAGGTTGGTGAGTTCACAGGTTTTGATAAACAGAACATAAAGTAAACCGATACAGTAAACAAAGTATATCAGTAGGTAGCTAGTCTACTAAACCAGTTACTCAGTGTATGAAGTTCGAACCGAAGCTGACAATCGAAACTGAACGCCTCGGCTGTGAATACCAGGTCACAGCAACAGAACTTAGGTCAATTAAACACCCGTTTGACGAACGTTGTGCTAGCGCGACTAGCCCGGGTGGGGTTTGTCAAACCCAGTAGATCTACTCAAAATTGCCTCGCTATACTACATACATTAACAGTTCGAGAGTGAGGACTTAAGTGGTATCACACTAGTAAACTGGTGATATTACAATAATACTGATCAATGAAAATGAAATTGTTTCCACGTTTCTACTTGCGTAGTAACGGACCGAAGGGCAAAGTATACGAACATAGTATCATGTATATGCAGTATCACAATAATCCAATGTAATGTAACGTTTATAAAAACAGCATGTTTCTCTCCCCGAAAAATGGTATAAAGTAAAAGTGGGGCTGTAAACTCACCTTGGATCGATGTAATGTATATGAACAAGAACTTCAAAGAATTGGCAATGCACGATCAAACACGTTCAATACCTATTATTGTTTGTAATGGAGTCTTTAATATAATACGAATATATTGGTAAGGTTTGGGTTGATTTGATTTAACACGTGGCACACACACAATCAGATGTATATATGTTACAATATTTTTATAGATTTGTATTAATAAATAATTATCAATAAGCATTAAGTTTTACCAAATAATTATTTACATTTTGATTTCACTAAAAGGGTTTCATATATGTATTTAAATATTTTTAGAATTAAATATAAAAATGATATGGTTTAATTATATAATTTATAATTATCCAAGAATATTTACAAATAAGGATAATCACATTTATAGTATTTTGATTAATAATACGGTATTAATATATTTTACAAGAAATAACCCACAATTTCATTTGTAAATAATTTGTGAATTTATAAAATATTAATCTATATTTAAACATAATGTTTATTTTATAGAAATAACTGTTTATAATATTTATAAATAATTTATGTATAATTTCTATGATTTTTATGATTATTGCATAGTTATACACGATTTAGAATTTATTTTACAAAAATAAGTATTTGTAATACTTTTAAATAATATTTTATAAAATTTTATTAAAGTTTTTAAATAAAATAATTTTACAGGAAACTGTTTTGTAAGATTTAAAATAAGAGAAACTTATAAAATTTATTTTTATAATTTTTAGGAATTTTTCCATATTTTTAAAGTATTTTAAAAAGCTTAAAAAAAATAAAACAAATAAAAAGAGGCTGCCCGGGGTCGAACCCGGGTCCTCTCCCTGCCCACACACACACCGAACCAGTGAACCAAAGGCCGTGGCCGCGGTATTCCTTGGCCCCAATTACTTTTAAACACAACCCAAGTCAAACCCCCAAATCAATGAAGAACCCTAATTCGACTAACTCCAAATCGAACCCCAATTCAACGTTGTTAATCAGATTATTGTTAGGGCTTTCGATCCCCATATGAAACCGAGCATGTATGTATGTTTAATTACCTGTTTTGAAGTTATATGGATGGTGAACACTCGATGAGCAGTCGCGACAGTAGGTTGGATCCAATTCGTGTGCAAATGTTAATGAAAATCAAATTAACTTCGTGTGTAGCTTCGTGTGATTCTCTAGTTGCAAAGCCCTATGTTAATTTGGGTGTAAAGTACTCGGATGTTGGGTTTCGACAGGGTTGCAGGTCGCGGGTAATGTGGTGTTTGAATTGATGTGTTTTTATGTTTTCAGGTCAATCGAACTCATAGGAAGTTATATAGGATCGTTAGTGTGCATTTACTTTTGATTATAATTATTGTTCAGTGCTCGAATTCGTTGGTGGGTCGGCCGAAAGTTAGGTTTAGTGGGTAATCCGCACAAACGATTCTAATATACAAATTGATATGGCCCCTGAGTTCGAAACTCCCACTAGAATGTGTCGGTAGCTTTTGATCGAGTCAAAACCGTGTGTTTCGTGGCTATTGGGATCGCCGGAAGGCCGCCGGAATAGTGGCCGGCGGGAGAGGGTCGACGGGCGGGATTTGGGTTGGGTTTTGGTTAATTACAGAAATGGTCCCTGTGGTTTGAACTTGTATTTATTTTATGTCAAGACTCATTTTCAAAGTTTCAAAAATAACAATACAACCCCTCAACTTTATTATTATTATTATTATGATTATTATTATTATTATTATTATTATTATTATTATTATTATTATTATTATTATTATTAATAAATGGATTAATTAGCTATAGTATTAACCGAAATAAAAAAAATTCGGGTTGTCACAACCCGAGACTTGGTGATGGTTGTCGTGGGTGTGGTAGAAACCGAGAGATGCAATGGGTTGATTTTTTTGTGATGCTTAGGCCAAAGGATTTTTATAACAAAAGGGTAATCATTACATCTAGTGTTAGGGTAGTGATGTGTGTGTTCATAGAGTCCTTAGGTGGCGGTTTTTATGGGAGACTACATGGAACCGAGGAGGTGGCGGATGGAGGGAGTCATGGTGCATGCAAGGTGGCCTAAGATTCCTTAGAACTTGCCACCTATTGCTCTAGCAATAATGATAGTTCATGTGCTTCTTTTGAGGGTTTGTATGGCGGTTTGGGTGGTCGTGGTAGTTGTTCTTGACCGATCAATGTGTTACTTGCACTTAGTTGGTTGGTTAAACTCCTAATGAATCGTGTCTGGCGTTTGGGTTGGTGTTTAGGTGTCTTTTGTTTTGTTTAGTTTTGTTTCGACACCAAGATATCTTGTGTTGTAATGTTTGGTTGGGTTATCATGTTGCTTTGATACTTAATTTATACATGTCATCCATATATATATAGATAACCTTAAGTTAAATTATGTGTGTATATATATACATATATGCAAATTATATTTATATATATGCATAGATGGAATATATGTATACATGCAAGAATATAAACATGCATGCTTAGATATTCAACACATGCATGCAAACATGCACACGTAAACTTTCATATATATATCTGTAGACATACGTAACCAATTCTAATATATATGCATGCATGCAAACATGCATACGTACATTCTATATACTTGACGTAATAATATAATTTTATTCAATGATAACATAAATATACTATAATAAAATTTTTAAGCTTGTTACATTCTTCCCCGTTAAAAGAATTTCGTCCCGAAATTCCTTGGAGTGTGATTTAGAAAACTTAAATAATTATTACCTCTGAATAGATGGGGGTATTTCTTCTTGATTTCATCTTCTCTTTCCCAGGTGTATTCTGGTCCTCTTACTGCATTCCACTTAATTTTTACTATGGGGATTCTATTTCTTCTTAACTTTTTTATATCTTTCCCCACGATGGCTATTGGTTCCTCTACAAATTGAAGTTTCTTATCTACTTTGATTTCTTGAATTGGTACTTCTAGGGTTTCATTGGTTAAATATTTCTTGAGGTTGGACACATGAAAAGTGTTGTGTACTTCACTTAATTTCTATGGTAATTCCAACTTATATGCTAAAAGACCAATTCTATCAATGATCTTGAATGGACCAATGTACCTAGGGTTCAGCTTACTGGATTTTCCAAATCAAAAGATTCCTTTAGAGGGTGATATTTTCAAATAGACTCTGTCTCCAATTTGAAATTCCAGTGGCTTTCTTCATTTGTCTGCATAACTCTTTTGTCGATCACGAGCTGCTTTCAAACTGTTTTTAATCTCAGTGATCTTGTCTGTGGTTTCTTGGATTAGTTCAGGACCTGTGAGTTGTTTATCACCTATTTAATTCCAACACAGAGGTGATCTACATTTTCTTCCATACAGAGCTTCAAATGGTGCTAACCCAATGCTAGAGTGATAACTGTTATTATATAAAAATTCTATTAATGGTAGATGACTATCCCAATTTCCACCAAAATCTATAACACAAGCTCTCAACATATCTTTTAGAGTTTGTATCGTTCTTTCACTCTGTCCATCAGTCTGTGGGTGATAAGCTGTACTTAAACTTACTTGGGTTCCTAAAGCTTTTTGTAAAGTTTGCCAGAACCTAGAAGTAAATCTACTATCTCTATCTGATATAATGGATACAGGTATTCCATGTCTGAACATAATTTCTTTTATGTAAATTCTTGCTAATCTCTCAATCTTATAATCTTCTCGTATAGGTAAGAAATGAGCTGACTTAGTTAGTCTATCCACTATAACCCAAATTGTGTCGTATCCATTTCTGGTCCTGGGTAACTTAGTTATGAAGTCCATTGTAATTTGATCCCATTTCCATTCTGGAATTTCTGGTTGCTGCAGGTATCCTGAAGGTTTTTGATATTCTGCCTTTATTCTTGAGCAGGCATCACACTGTTCCACAAATTCTCCGACTGATCTTTTCATGTCTGGCCACCAGTATTGGTTTTTCAAATCTTTGTACATTTTATTATTTCCTGGATGCACACAGTATCTTGACTTATGAGCTTCTTGCAGTATAGTTGTTCTAATCATGTTGTTGTCGGGTATCCAGATTCTTCCTTTAAATCTTAGAATTCTATCTGCTTCCTCTTTTACGTCTTTTAATTGTCCTTTCAGTGTTAACATATCTTTTTGTTGAGCCTCCCGGATTTGACTTAACAAATCTTAATGTAGTTCCATTTACATAGCACGTACCCGTAAAGGCTTGGTTCTTTCTTTCCTACTTAAAGCATCAGCAACTACATTTGCCTTACCGGGATGATACTTAATTTCACAGTCATAATCACTTAGTAATTCTACCCATCCTCTGATACCAATCTGTCACACCCTCAAATTCCAGGTCTGGAATTATCACGGAGGAGTGAACAAATAGGATCGAACACAGTAGTCACACATGAGATGCAGTTATCTATATGATAAGTTTTAGATAACCATTTCATTAATAATCAGAGTAATAATTATTATACGTAGCGGAAATAAAACATAGATTGTTTCTTAACAACACGTCTAATCATATCTCAAATATTAAACAATATGTATCTTGAGCTCTTATATGATCCTACGTGCATGTCCATAAGCTCCTAGTAGATACCTGTGAATACATATAAAATCAAGTGTCAACACAGGGTTGGTGAGTTCATAGGTGAGTAAAACACAAATGATAAACCATTAATTATCATCAAAATAGGATTTACTGTAAAAGTGTGAGTATAAACTACCCACTGGTATCACTTTGTATATGAATAGCCTGTCGGAACCCTTTTATAAGGTGAACCCGCTATCACACATACTAACTATGTATAAGCCAACAAATCCTTCACATAGGAATTGCCCATTTATCATAGTTTATTATCCTTTTTATGTTTATATTATATTAGTCATAATAATTTAAATCAGAAGGAGAAAATCCTCCTTTATATTTATCCTCATATGGGTTGTAAGTGGAACTATAATGACAAACTTTATATAGTGCACATCTGCCTTCTCAACCCAGAACAGTCATCCCGAATGACTTATAAGATCTTTGTGCATCTTGGTAAGGACCACATGTCCAAACCTTTGTGGGGGTAAGTCACTCCCCGATAGTACTATCCAAAAGATCACTGCTTGTTTGTAGTCCAGTATACAGAGAAGGGTTTTCATTGTAACCATATGTAATCATAAATATGATTCAATTATTATTTAACATAATACACAAAAATAATTTATAATTTTAATTTCAACATGTATCATCCCCAAAATATTTAAATGATTAAAAGCGGAATAGTTAAGTATGAACTCACCTCAGTTCTTGTGTGGTGTTGACAAGCTAGTAAATTCCTCCTAAGGAATTATAATTCACATAAACAAATAGATACAAATCCATAACCTAAATAAGTTAGATCTTGAACCTGGTGTTCAATTGATCTAGGGTTTGGTTTTCCGGGATTTGTTATAACATATAATTAAATCATTTAATTATTTTTGTTAATTCTTTAATAACTAAAGATTTGTGTTTCATTTGATTAATTTAATAATGATTTTAACATATCATTATGTTCTAAATAAATTTTAGACATTATTTAAACATGTGAGTTTGTATTTAATTTAGTAAGATTTTATAATTAAATTTATAAAATCTAATGTGTATTTGTCTTATCAAATAGGTAATGTTTACAAGTTTTAATTTATTATTAATCTACACCTTTATATATTTTATAAGAAATAACCTGAAATAATGCTCGTAAATAATTTATGAAATTATAAAATCTTTATAATTTCCACAATTAAAATAATATAGTGTCCAATAATGAATTAGTAATTTAAATTATTATTTAGAGTCCATTTTTATAAAAATGGCTATTTATAACATTTATAAATAATATTTTATAAATATTATTAAGGTGTTTTTAATAAATAAATTTATAGAAATTAACTAGGTAACCTTTAAAATAAGCAAAGTTTATAAAAGTTATTTTTATAATTTTTAGGAATTTTTGTATATTTTTAAAAAGCTTAAAAAGGCATTAAAAAAATAAGTGAGGTGCACGGGTTCGAACCCGTGACCTCAAGAAGTGCATGTGGACAGGGAACCGGTGAACCAAAGGCATACAGCCGCAAGAGTTCACAGTTTCATTTTCTTTTAAATACAATTTCAATCAAACCCCAATTCCACCAAGAACCCTAGGTTCGATCCGAATCAAATTGATCCCCAATTCGATGTTGATAACGATCGAATCCATGGGGCATTTGTTCCCCCTGGTAAAAACGAGTATGTAGGAAGGTTTAGTTACCTGATTTGATGTAATTTCAGTGGAGAATGATTACAGGAACAGGTCTCGACAGGGGATGGATCGGTTTGGTTTGTTTGTGTGTTTTTGTGTGAATTTGAAATCGATGGAAGCTTATAAATGCTTAAACGATCATTAGTGCGCCATTAATTTGTTCATTATTAACGTTTCAGTGCGCGATTGTGGTGGTGGTCGGCCAAAAGGTTAGATCGCACTATATCGATTCTAATATTCAAATTGAAGTGGGTCTCAGATTCGAATCTCCCACGCGAGTTGGTCGGTAGTGTTTATTTAAGCTGGAACCGATTAATTTTCGGTGTTGGGCTCGCCGGAGTGTTGGCCGGAATAGTGGCCGGAGAGAGGTCAACGGGGACGTGGGGTGGGGGTTTGGGTTTTATGAAATTTACCGAAATGGTCCCTCAACTTTCCAAGTCCTATTATTTTATGCTAAAACTTCATAAAATAAGTTTTAAAATTAACATTTTTCACCCAAAACTTTTAGGGTTTAATTAATAATAATAAATCTTATTATTAGTATTATTATTATTATTAATGTTATTATTAATATAATTGTTGAAATTAATATCACCGTATTTAAATTTAATTGTTTATAAAATAAACTTTTAATTAATAAAAATTCGAGATGTTACCGTCTAAACCCGAAATTTTTCGGATTGTCACATCATCCCCCTGTTAGAGGAATTTTCATCCCGAAAATTAAGATGTACTGGAAACATTCTTGAACAGATTAGGATACTTGCGCATCATTTCGTTCTCTTGTTCCCAAGTGAACTCAGGACCACGCCGGGAGTTCCACCGAACTCTGACAATCGGAATCTTGCTATGCTTTAGTTGTTTAACTTCCCTATCCATGATTTCAACTAGTTCCTCAACAAATCTATGTTTCTCACCTACTTGCCGTTCCTTTAAAGGCACAACCAGTGATTCATCGGATAAACATTTCCTTAGATTGGATACGTGAAAAACATTATGCACACCACCAAGTTCAGCAGGTAGATTTAATTCATAGGCTACTGGGCCGATCCTTCTGACAATTTCAAAAGGCCCCAAGTAGCGAGGGTTCAATTTCCCTCGTTTCCCAAAGCGTATAACTCCCTTCCAGGGAGATACCTTTAGCAAAACTTTATCTCCTATCTGAAATTCAAGTGGCTTGCGGTGTTTATCAGCGTAGCTTCTCTGGCGATCCCTGGCAGCAGCTATGCGTTCCCTTATCTGGATAATTTTTTCATGAGTTTCAAAGATCAGTTCTGGGCCAGTAAGTTGACTATCTCCAACTTCTGCCAGCAAAGCGGTGATCTACATTTACGTCCATATAAGGCCTCGAATGGTGCCGCCTTGATGCTCGAATGATAGTTATTATTATATGAGGACTCTACCAAAGGTAGATGCCCTTCAATAACACAAGCCCTAAGCATATCCTCAAGAGTCTGTATGGTTTTTTTATTTTGGCCATCAGTCTGAGGGTGATAAGCTGTGCTCATATCTAGGTGAGTACCTAGAGCTTTCTTAAGTTTTTCCCAAAAGATAGATGTAAATCGTGCGTCACGATCAGAGATGATAGACACTGGCACTCCGTGTCTAGAGATAATTTCTTTGATGTAAATCCTTGCAAGCTTCTCCATCTTGTCTTTCTCACGAATGGGTATGTGAGAATTCACACATTGATATATTCAATAGATGTATTCTATATCAAATATTCAAAGTATGGACAATTACTGTAAGATAGATGGGAATTTAAGAAAACTGGGTTTTTCGATTAAATTCAGCAAGGCACGAGTACTAGGGAAACAAGTCTCTCTTTAGGTTAGGACAAGCGTAGCTTTGATTACCAAATGGAACACGTCAAGATAATTTGATTCATTTGCCTTAGAGACTTGTGTATTGATCATAGTTTATCACTCATCCCAGAAATCCCCAGGTAAACATAACTGGTCTCGCAATGAGATTTATACGATATGCTTGCCTTAGCCCGAAGGCCTTTTGCCAGGAAATCCAAAATACAGGTGTCTTTGTGTCACACAAGTTTATTTGGTTCATAAAATCAAAACCTCGATAGGATTTTTATAGATTAGACATAAAGTCTAAGGAATTGAACCCACGACGATAAGTGTAGATCCCACATGTTGTTGAGAATAAGTTTAGGAAGTTCATTTATCGGGGAAAGTCAAAGAGTCAAAGTTAAGTTTAGGGAAACAAATATCTAAGTTTAAGCATATAACTTCTTAATCCTAGTCGATCTCTAACTAAGGAAATTTACTTTGTGCAACTATTGTGTGTGGCTATAGGCTAGATTCAATTCCTAACTCATTATAACCAATGGCTCTGATACCAATCTGTCACACCCTCAAATTCCGGGTCTGGAATTTATCACGAAGGAGTGAACAAACAGGATCGAACACAGTAGTCACATATGAGATGCAGTAATCTATATGATAAGTTTTAGATAACCATTTCATTAATAATCAGAGTAATAATTATTATACGTAGCGGAAATAAAACATCAACACGTCTAATCATATCTCAAATATTAAACAATATGTATCTTGAGCTCTTATATGATCCTACGTGCATGTCCATAAGCTCCTAGTAGATACTTGTGAATACATGTAAAATCAAGTGTCAACACAGGGTTGATGAGTTCATAGGTGAGTAAAACACAAATGATAAACCATTAATTATCATCAAAATAGGATTTACTGTAAAAGTGTGAGTATAAACTACCCTGGTATCACTTTGTATATGAATAGCCTGTCAGAACCCTTTTATAAGGTGAACCCGCTATCCCACATACTAACTATGTATAAGCCAACAAATCCTTCACATAGGAATTGCCCATTTATCATAGTTTATTATCCTTTTTATGTGTATATTATATTAGTCATAATAATTTCAAATCAGAGGGAGCAAATCCTCCTTTACATTTATCCTCATATGGGTTGTAAGTGGAACTATAATGGCAAACTTTACATAGTGCACATCTGCCTTCTCAACCCAGAATAGTCATCCCGAATGACTTATAAGATCTTTGTGCATCTTGGTAAGGACCACATGTCCAAACCTTTGTGGGGTAAGTCACTCCCTGATAGTACTATCCAAAAGATCACTGCTTGTTTGTAGTCCAGTATACAGAGAAGGGTTTTCATTGTAACCATATGTAATCATAAATGTGATTCAATTATTATTTAACATAATACACAAAATAATTTGTAATTTTAATTACAACATGTATCCTCCCCAAAATATTTAAATGATTAAAAGGGGAATAGTTAAGTATGAACTCACCTCAGTTCTTGTGTGGTGTTGACAAGCTAGTAAATTCCTCCTTAGGAATTATAATTCACATAAGCAAATAGATACAAATCCATAACCTAAATAAGTTAGATCTTGAACCTGGTGTTCAATTGATCTAGGGTTTGGTTTTCCGGGGTTTGTTATAACATATAATTAAATCATTTAATTATTTTTGTTAATTCTTTAATAACTAAAGATTTGTATTTAATTTGATTAATTTAATAATAATTTTAACATATCATTATGTTCTAAATAAATTTTAGACATTATTTAAACATGTGAGTTTGTATTTAATTTAGTAAGATTTTATAATTAAATTTAGAAAATCTAATGTGTATTTGTCTTATCAAATAGGTAATGTTTACAAGTTTTAATTTATTATTAATCTACACCTTTATATATTTTATAAGAAATAACCTGAAATAATGCTTGTAAATAATTTATGAAATTATAAAATCTTTATAATTTCCACAATTAAAATAATACAGTGTCTAATAATGAATTAATAATTTAAATTATTATTTAGAGTCCATTTTTATAAAAATGGCTATTTATAACATTTATAAATAATATTTTATAAATATTATTAAGGTGTTTTTAATAAATATTTATAGAAATTAACTAGGTAACCTTTAAAATAAACAAAGTTTATAAAAGTTGTTTTTATAATTTTTAGGAATTTTTGTATATTTTTAAAAAGCTTAAAAGGCATTAAAAAATAAGTGAGGTGCACGGGTTCGAACCCGTGACCTCAAGAAGTGCATGTGGACAGGGAACCGGTGAACCAAAGGCATACAGCCGCAAGAGTTCACGGTTTCATTTTCTTTTAAACACAATTTCAATCAAACCCCAATTGCACCAAGAACCCTAGGTTCGATCCGAATCAAATTGATCCCTAATTCGATGTTGATAACGATCGAATCCATGGGGCTTTTGTTCCCCTGGTAAAAACGAGTATGTAGGAAGGTTTAGTTACCTGATTTGATGTAATTTCAGTGGAGAATGATTACAGGAACAGGTCTAGACAGGGGATGGATCGGTTTGGTTTGTTTGTGTGTTTTGTGTGAATTTGAAATCGATGGAAGCTTATAAATGCTTAAACGATCATTAGTGCGCCAATAATTTGTTCATTATTAATGTTTTAGTGCGCGATTGTGGTGGTGGTCGGCCAAAAGGTTAGATCGCACTATATCGATTCTAATATTCAAATTGAAGTGGGTCTCAGATTCGAATCTCCCACGCGAGTTGGTCGGTAGTGTTTATTTGAGCTGGAACCGATTAATTTTCGGTGTTGGGCTCGCCGGAGTGTTGGCCGGAATAGTGGCCGGAGAGAGGTCGACGGGGACGCGGGGTAGGGGTTTGGGTTTTATGAAATTTACCGAAATGGTCCCTCAACTTTCCAAGTCCTATTATTTTATGCTAAAACTTCATAAAATAAGTTTTAAAATTAACATTTTTCACCCAAAATTTTTAGGGTTTAATTAATAATAATAAATCTTATTATTAGTAGTATTATTATTATTATTAATGTTATTATTAATATAATTGTTGAAATTAATATCAACGTATTTAAATTTAATTGTTTATAAAATAAAGTTTTAATTAATAAAAATTCGAGATGTTACCGTCTAAACCCGAAATTTTCCGGATTGTCACACCAGACTCCATCAATAGTTGTACTATGGATGAAATTACTGGGTTTGATTATATGGTAATACTATTGTATTATTTACAACACATTTGCTTGAAAGGCAACCCTTTAAACGACTTGAAGTTGCTTTACCCTTCTATGTAGATTGTAGCAAAAGATTTCTCCATTAAAGGAAAGCCTTCTGATTTGTCAAGTTTGAGTGTTTTCTTTTGAGCCTCGATATTTTGATCTACTTTGTCTTGATATGGACTGTACTTTGTTAGTGGTTGGTACTCAATTCTTCCCTCGTATATTTTATGCATGGCCAAATATACTGTCATTGAGAAAATTGTCACCCATATTAGGTACCAGCTAAATTGAATATTCACTAACGATTTGGCACGCTCCAAGGCTTTATTCCCATGACACTTAACTGTATGGTGACCTTCATCCCAGTACAAGAAGCAACCTCTAGGAATCAACCTTGGTGTCCAAAGCATAACACCCATGACGATAAACCATAGACCTTGGAAGAATATGCTAATAGACCTTATGAAGCTAACTATGAAGCTATTTTTGTAACCAATGCCCATAAGTGTAGTGATGAGAGAAATAAAAATAAGTAGTTGTAAAAGCATGTGATATTGCCCTTCAACTCCCGTGTGATCACCTGAGTGAAGGTGGAAGATGAGAAGTTCTTCCCAAATGCGATACTTGCAAGTAACTGAGTCAACTCATACCGGGCTTTAGGTATAAACTTGTCTAGTATTATTGCAAAAGTGGCGTAGACCAAAAAGCTCATGGTAATGAACGCGTAGTCAAAGTTACGAAGATGATTGGATTTAATTGTGCCATCCATGTCAAACAGGTGGTGGTGTGATGGCCCGATAATAGCTCCACGATTATGTATAAGGAGCAACCAACCATGATCAAGAAAAGTTCCAAATATCTTATTTTGGTGGAGGGAAACCAGAGCAAAGAATGGAAGGTTTTGGGATTTTGAACATGAAGTTTAATAAAGTTAGTAAGGTGCCATAGACCAATTAGAAGAATACCAAATCCAGGTACAACATGTCCCATCAAATCACCCATATTTAAGATGGTGTGTGTTTTAAATGTTGTTTGTGTGAGGAAGATGATAAAAGCAAAAGAGAGAATTGAAAAGAATCTTAAAAGATTGGATGAAATGTGAGAGAGGGAAACGATGTTAAATAGGCATGAGCAAAGGGTCATCTTCAGACGATGGTGGGTCAAGTACGGTATGATTCTGAACATGAATCCAAACAAGATAACATTATTTACGAGTTGATACGAACATGATCATTCAACCTGAATTTTTATTCTATAGTCTTCACATTAGTTATAGTTTTACAGCAAAAATACTAATGTTATAAAACAGTTACATTTTAATGATAAAATTATACGTCAATTTCTCCTTTTAGTTTAAATTTGATATAAAATACTAGACAGTTTAACATATGACGCATAATGAATTTAAAATAAGTGAATGAAAATTAAATGGGTTAAACGGTCAACTTGCGAACTCATTGGATTATTAATCTATTATTATTATAGAAAATTATTTGTGAAGAACTCACTTCACAACGGCTTAATATATCAACATAACATGCCAACTTCAGTTCGAATTCCCAAAAGATAAGTATTAACATGGACAAATGGGCTAGTGGCTGGAAATATATGAATTGTTTTAGAGCATTCACATCACATTCTATATATATTAGTGAGTGTGTTCTCTATATTATAGAGAATGGTTTTAAGTTGGTGTGTGTGGAGGATAGATAACATGTTACTGTTTATCTCTATATTTAATAAAACATTGTTCATCTCTATTAATTTTTTAATATTTTTTTAAATTGATTGTAAGTAAATGAAAGAGAAAAAATAATAATAAATGTATTAAAAAGTATTATTTAATTGAAAATGAGAGGTAAAATAGTAATTTTAGTGTAATTATAGAGATACTGATGGAGATTCTCTATCTACATACATACTCGATTCTCTATCTATAAATAACAATGTAATGATGAAGTGAGAAGAAGTGCGCAAATACACCTTTCTGCCCGAGTGATTAAAAACGACCCCTAGTCTCTTGTTGCATCAATGAACCAACTCCAAGCTAGAAACTTGATTATTCTGGTTATGGTTTTCTTTTGTGTAACACTAACTAGCTAGCATATTCATATATTGCACTGTAGCTTTTTAACTCAATAGATGAATAACATAAAAAATTTGCGATACATATCGTCGGGCATTGATTTTTCGTTCCGCACAATTTATACATATTTACGCTTATATTTCAACCTGAAACTAACCCAAACCCGTTTATATTAATACATAAACCTACGAATGTTCAGTTTGTGGCATGTCAAAAATTCATACAAGTTTTAAGGGTCGAATCCTGGCCTCCTATCTTTCTATTTTCCCTAAACCAATTAACTTTCGACCATGAAATTGCTTACCTTTCTCATCCATCTTATTTTGTATCCTTTTTTTAAATATAAAATGTGAAATAATAAAATTTAATAACATAAAATATATGAAAATTGTAATTAAAATAACAGTCACTTATAAAAAAAGTACAACCATCATAATAATCTACGATAAAAAATACAACCAACTAACGAAAAGTTCGTCGGGATTGGGTATGTAGAATCTTGCAATAAGCTCCACAAGATTAGCTTGCAGGTTGCGATGGGTTACTTGCAATGCAATTCCTTAAACATATCTTGATTTATAACCGCGAACCCACACACTCTCTCTGCTATATGCCTAACTACATTTTACAAATTTAAACACTTATAAAAATATTTCATAAAGATTGTAAGACCTAACTAAAGTTATGTGAGTTCAAATGTATAAAAAAAATTTAATGACTTTAGTGAAACATTTGGAAAATATAGTTACTACTAGATGAAGTTTTTGTAAGAACCGTTCATATAAAAATTAAACACAAATAATTTTATTAATATAATCAATACAAATGAAGATAAATAAACGATTACAAATTATTTTTACACTAGTAAATTAACAGAAATAGATGAACAAAAATGTAAAGGCTAAGGATCGTGTTTAACACGGGGCCCTTAAAACAAATTTCGAGCCTCCCAAGAGAACTCGTTTGTTTCCCAGGGTACAACAGCCAAAGCAGTTTGTACTGCCGGGATTGATCTAGAACTCGAACTTGTTTGTAGATAAGAAACCAGAGAGATTGAGGATGATCAGAGAACCTGTTTTCTGCAGGTTTCGAGTTGTATTGATGTGTCTTCATACTGAGGCACCCTCAGTATTTATAGTGGAATTCGAACTGTAACACCCACTCAACCATTAATCCGAAATCATAACAGCTCATTTAATTTATCATTAACAGTCGTCGGTTTCGGTCAACCTATAATGGAAACTGTTACGAGTCGCGCACCCAGGTCAGGCTCACTTGACCAGACCCTCGAAACAACCTTCAAAAATACTAAGGCGGCTTGTGGCGATGCGAGTGTGTGAAGTGCAAAGTGCGCCATCAAAGCATCACATTGCGCCCACATGCCCACACCGCGCACGAGCGCGAGCGAGTGCGAGAAGCACCCTTCGCGAATCCACTTAGTGTGAAACCTTAGAAAACAATATAGACAAGAGGTTATAGAATATAACCATTTTGTATTCTTTCTTTCCTCCAATGTGGGACAACTTCCCACACTATTAATTTCTAATGTCATTAAACACGTTAATTTTTATTCAACACATTAATTTATTGACTACATATTAATAACCATATTAATATTATCATTAAATTTCCAACAATTTCTAAGAATAACAAGTAAATACAAATAAAATTATCACCCATAAAACATATATATAGGGTAAGGTTTCTATGTTAACCATCGTTTATTACGATATCTCGTTAACCATAATGTAACGAGCACTTATATCATAATTATACAGTGTAACTAACTTTTATAATGCGTTACAATATTGATGTAACAATTTCCCATTTTCAAAATTTATCTCTTTTTCTAAGAACTTCAAATATTTTTTTAAAACCTTCTTAATTCTTTTTGTATGGAAAGGGTCCCAGTCAAGTATAAATCTGTATTTTTTATTAAAAAAAACTAAAATCATATATCTTAACCAACCAATAGCTTAGATTTATTATAATAAATTTCTTAATTTCTCTTGATTGGCATATATATATATATATATATGTATATATGTATATATATATATATATATATTGAGGAGGGATCCTTGAGAACCATGTTATAAATAAAAACCATAAAAATCAAGGGTTACATATATGTAAGTGCGTGTTACAAAGTAACAACTAAGAGTTACGTATATGTAGGGGTTATGTATATGTAAATACGTATTACCAAGTGTACAACTAAGAGTTACGTACATTTAACTCATACAAGTTACGTATACGTAAGTCGTTTTGTCGTCATCGTTGTTCCTAGGAGTAAATTAAAAATATATATAATGACCTCAAAAATAAGGTTGAATCTTACTAAAATATACTTTAAACAACTAAAAAGTTAAATCAATTACAAATTATATGATTGGGTGGTAGTGATTTTTACGGTTTTCAATTATAAATATGGTTTTCATTTGATCATATATATACATACATACATACATACATATACATATATATATACATACATATATACATATATATATACATACATATATACATATATATACATACATACATATATACATATATATACATACATACATAATATATATATATATATGGGGTCAGAATCATTACAGAACCACCTTTATTTTCAGAACCAAAATAACCATTGATCTACATAAATGTAAATTACGAACGTTTGATTTACATCTATGTAAGTTAAAGCTGATGATATTTAACTGTTTTACATATTTTATTGTTCATGTCTGATATACACAGATGTAAAATAACTCGAGTATCATCACACTTAATTTACAATTATGTAAATCAATAGTTTTGTGCTTCCAAAAATAAAAATAGATCTGTAATGATCATCTATATATGTATGTGTGTGTATAAATGTTAAGTATTTTCTCATATAATAAGCTACTTAGTATTACATATCAAGAAACTACATCTACCAAAAAAACGCATAACCTAAAGAACAAGTAACTCAAATCAATTAGCATTTAAGTGTTTTATGATTATTACTTTTGTTTTAGTGTCAGCGGGTGTTTATTTTTACTGAGTCTCATATTGAGAAATTGATGGATTAGGAGTAGGCTTTAAGAGTTGTGTTTGTTATTTGAAATTAAAATTATATATTTAGCTTATGCCTTTCAACTCCCTACCACGAACGGTAATTTTACTTATTGTATAATATTAATATGAATTTACCAACCTGTGATGAATAGTATTATTCATCCCTCTTTAACACCCACAACACCACTCTTCATCATACCATCACCACTCTTCATCATACCATCACCACTCTTCATCATCAACTCCATCACCGTCTCCCTCTTCTTCTCCGGCGACATCTCCACATCTCCGGTGGTGTCCACGGCGTCTCCGCCTACCTTCGGTGGTGATTTCACACTAAATCATGGAGTCGATTCCAAACCCTAACCCCCAATTCACCCGATTGTTCCATCTGCTTGGAGTTTTTCAACAGGCGGAGGTCGACGGTGGTGGTTGTGTGGGTGGAGGCGAAGGTCGGGGAGGCGGAGTCTTCCTACAAATCTTGGGCTACACCGAATGCCACCGCGCCCCACGAGGGATGGCCGCCGTTCAACTCCGCCGGTGGCACCCACCGCCTCGGTGAACTCGATATCGCATTCTTATCGGCTTATGCCATCGGTATGTACTTCTCGGGTCATGTAGGCGATCGGATTGATCTTAGGATGTTCTTGACAATTGGGATGATTGGTAGTGGTGTGTTTTATTGTGGCTTTTGGATTAGGGTTTTGGTTTGATATGCATTGAGATTCCTCCGACGTACCAAGGCCAGTTAAATGCGCGGTTGACCGACGCTGTTAAAGAGTGTGAAGAAGCTGTTAAGTTGGATTGTGGGTATGTTAGAGCTCATCATCGTTTGGGGTCTTTTCTTATCAGGTGAGAATTCAGGAGAATTTCATTTGTTTATTGTTATTTTGTCAAGATTTTGGTATGATGTGTTGATTTGGGTGTTTGTTGTTGTTGATGATCGTGTTAAAGAGTGAAAGATTGGAGCTTTATGCAGGGTTGTTGATGAAATTGTATGTTTATGGGTCGAATAGTTATGCAGTTAGTGTTGTTGTTGATGATCGTGTTAAAGAGTTAAAGATTGAAACTTTATGCATGTTCTTGATGAAATTGTATGTTTATGTCTCAAACAGCTATACAGTTGGTGTTGTTCTTGATGATCATTAAATATTTATACAAATTATGGTTGCAAATGGCAGTTTGGGACTGGTGGAAAGCGCGAGGAAGCACTTATGTTATCCGGGGTACCAGCCCGACCCGAATGAGCTGAGGAAGTTACAGACGGTTGAAAGACACTTAAACATGTGTGCGGATTTGAGAAGAGTGCGCGATTGGAATGGTGTTTTGAGGGAAAGTGATGCTGCCATTGCTTCTGGTGCAAACGCGTGTTCCCCGGTAAGAAGTGGCATGATTATGAAGTTATTAGTTGTGTGATTGAACTAAACTGTTGGTGATGTTATAAGATGGCTTAATGTTTTTGTTATTGTATTTGACAGTTATTTTCATGTAAATCCGAAGCACTTTTGAAGCTTAGGCAATTAGATGAAGCAAACTTAAACCTTTTGTATGCACCTAAATTTGAAGCAACTAGGTGGCTGCGTTGGTGGAGGAGGGTATCGGGTTTCATCGACCACCCACCGGACCTTCTCACCCCTTTCGCACTAAAACCGAACCCTAAAACCCAAATTGGGGGTGGTGGATTTGTTGGTGGAGGCGGAGGTCGACGGTGGTGGTTGTGTTGGTGGAGGCGGAGGTCGGGGAGGCGGAGGTCGGGGAGGCGGAGGTCGGCGGTGGTGGCTGCGTTGGTGGAGGCGGAGGTCGGTGGTGGTGGCTGCGTTGGTGTAGGCCGAGGTCGGCGGTGGTGGCTATCTTGCTGGAGGCGGAGGTCGGTCTATGTTAGCAAGATACACATATGTGTGTGTGTGTTTATGATGCATCCTTGATTTTTCATTTTGTGTTTCTTAAGTGCTTAAATGTTTATTACTTATGTTGCAAGTATCTTATTTTTGACAGTGCACTTATGGATAGTATTACCATGATGTTGGTGCTGGGAACATCAGCTCATCTTAGGCTAATGTGTTGCAGAACTTCAACCATGTTGTTGGTCTATTGCTTCTGTTGGTATGTTGTTTTCCCAATGTTCATGAGGTCCAACATGGTTCTAGTCGATGATGATATGATGAATCTATGTTTAGGTTTTTCATATGAGACCGAATGCTCAAAGGGCCTCACGATACTATTCCTGTCGTTGGTTTTAATAATATATAAAATAATGCCTCAATTATTCATATTGGCCTCGGGTTGTGATGACGCTGCAAAAATGTTGTCGGTTGCTTGGGCGTGGCTAACGTTATGGTTAGCAGCCACAATTGACAACCAGTTATGAGCCCGATCATAACAGTCGCAGCTAAAAACCCGTTCTGAGCCCGACCCATCAACGCGCAACGCGCGTTGGTTAAAACACCTAGTTTATATAATAATGATGTGAGGTTATTACCTGATGTGGATTTATTGCTAATCTTATAAGAATAATTTTCTGATTTATTTTTCATTAAATTAAGGATAATGCTTAGGTCAAAATCTTTCAATTTCATGCTTTTCTTTCAATAAAACCTTAAATACCTTTTAAGAAACAAAAAATATGTTTGTTTACTTAGAATATAAAAACTTTATTAAAGGTGTCTTTGGTAAGGATTTATTATACAGAATATACAAGTATTTAGATGATTATAAGATAATACATTTGTATAAATATAAATTAAAATAATTAACTAAACTCCTTATACATATATCTATATTAAATAATAAATATTTGATCCATGTAGATATTATTTAGTATGAAAATTTGCAATTTAAAAACTTTTAATTATTAGTGAGTTAAATATATATATATATATATATATATCTATACTACCTATATAATACAGGAACTGTGGGCAGAACTGTAAATTCACCAAAATTGTAAGACGCGCCCATTCGGTTTCCTATCCTCCCACCGCATCAATCGCCGACCCCTCCTCCCTTCATTAGCTCTTCAAATACTTCGGCGGTTTCAGCTTCATTCATCGCCACTCCACTGAATCGTCTTTCATGTTTCTAAATGCGTGTCTTCATTAAATTATCACAATTCTCTCCCCCTTTAATGGCAATCACTTCAATTCCATTATTGGTTCAATTCTATCATCGGTTCACAGAGAATGATTTAAATAGAAATGGGTGTTGAGGATAATGAATCACCTAGAGATGGAGATTAGACGATGCTGGTGTCGGTGTCAGCTCACATCAACAACATTATCACCTCACCACCGCTACATCACCGCCGGATTCAACTACATCAACAACGCCACCGCACCATAGCCGACTTCCACCACACCACTCACCCCTTACTTCCGGCTACACCTCCTGGTTTTCATGCACCCGAGGAGTCTTCCGATCTCATACTTACCGAACAGGGTGTTCGCCGGCGATTGGGCCATACCGGAAGCGAAATCTCTGATCTCCGGCGACGTGTGAACAGAACCACAGATCGAATCGGAGTTGGTGGCGATGGTTCAATAAGATTACGTGAAGATTAAAGGTTAAAGATGATCGGAGAAGGTTTGGGCTTTTGTTTTGTGATGATTGAATGTCTGATTGATTATTGTTGGGGGATGAATTTGATGATTTAGGTATGAAAATGTTAAACCTGTAAAAGTTGATTGTTGTAACATCCCGTAATTTTTTTTTAAAACAATTACGTTTAATACGTACTAATTCCAATAATTACAAAATTTATAATAATAATCCTAATAATAATAATACTAATAATACTAATAATAAAAATAAAAACAAAGATTTAAAATATATATATATATATATATATATATTTAGATTTATAAGTGCAGGGGGTGTTTATGTAATTTTTAAAACTTGTTTTAAAAGTTGTTAACATGAAATAACAAACTCGAAACCTCAGGGACCAAAGTGGTAAATTTTTAAAACTCCTTTTCTTTTCCCCCGGTATACCCGATCGCCGCCGGCCACTCTCCGGCCGTGTTTCCGGCGACTCCCAAACGACCAAATCCACACGATTTCAACCGAAACAAACACCCCGACACAATTTCGTGGATGATTCGAATACCTAACCCACCTCAATTTGAATAATAGGGATCGATTTATACCTAACACACTCGACCGAATGTCGGCCAAATAATGGGTCACTAAACGCACAAAATGGTATTAATAATCAAAAGTAATCGCACATTCATTATCCATTTGTCGTTTCTAAACTACCACTACAATCAAATTGGTATAAATCAAGCTCTAATTCCCCTGTCGATTACCACCTCTGTCATCGACCTGCAACACAGTCAAATTCTACCTTCTGAGTTCTATGCCACCAAATTAACATAGGGTTTTTAATCCTTAGAATAATTAGAAGCTTCCTGTAAGAGGAATTCGATTATGATTACCATTTACACCCTGAACCGATCTCATGACAGTCGCGACCAGTTCTTCGATTGTTCTTGATATATCGAGCATCCAAACAGGTAATTGAAACTATCTAAGTACTCGATTTTGATTGGGTAACAAAAGCCCTAACATTAATTTTATGATTTACATCGATTTGATCTCCAATTTGGATCAAATCGAATTAGGGTTCTTCGGATTTGGGGGAATATTTGAAAACAGTGTTTATATTTAATGAAAACCGTGTCTTATCGCTGTTCAGAGCCTTGGCTCAGTGGTTAGGCGCGCGTGTGTGTGAGCTTGGGGTCCCGGGTTCGACCCGGGCCAACCCCTTTTTCTTGTTTTATTTTTTTTAAAAGCTTATTAAATACAATAAAAATTATGGAAAAATTTCTAAAATTTATAAAAAATAAATCTATTAAATTTCCCTCATTTTAAATCTTACAAAATATTTTCTGTAAATTTATTTTATTTAAAAACAATAATAGATTTTTATAAAATATTATTTAAAATATTAAAAAAATACTTATTTTTTTTTATAAATTCTAAATCAAGTTAATTATGAAATAATCACAAAAATCATATAAATATTATTTATAAATATTATAAATAATTATTTTTATAAAAATGAACACTTTATTATCTTTAAATACAAATTATATATTTTATAAATCCACAATTATTTATGAAATTACGGGTTATTCCTTATAAATATATTTGAACCAAAGGTATAAATTAATACCTTACTATTAATCAAAATACTATAAGTGTGAATATTATTATTTATAAATATTATTGGATAATTATAAATTATATAATGAGACCACATTATTTTTATATTTAATTCCAAAATATATAAATACACTTATAAAAATTCTCCTAATGGAATCAAAATGCAAATAAATACTTTGTAAACTTAATACCTATTAAAAACCCCATAATTCTAATCCTTGATTTAACGTTAATTTCAAACTTAATCTTGTAAACATATATACATCCATTTGTGTACGTGACACGTGTTAAACCAAACCAACCCGAATCTTACCAAATATATTTATTCGCAATAAACACATTTTAAAGACTTAGTTACAATTAATAATAGGTATTGATCGTGCTTGATCGTGCGTTGCTTAATTCTTTGAAGTTCTTGTTCATATACATTATATCAATTCAAGGTGAGTTTCCGTGGCCCCTTTTTATGCTTTTATAATTGTTTCAATGTTTTTCAAACTTGGGGAAAAGTATGCTCACCCGTTTTCGATGCTGTAAAATCTTACATACAATTTTCATACTTGGAATCGACGTGATACTATTCTCATATTCTAATACATACGTGGTGTTATTCTATGATTCTTACAACCATTAATTCCCGGGTTGGGAACCAACGGATAGGTATTGGTAGTACTACTGGGTTGACACCCCCACCCTTCGACGATTGGTTAACTTGTGAGTTACCAACACAGCTGCCAGCAATCAGGCCAAGGGTGAATATATTCCGACAAACTTATATGCATAACGTCATTAGGTTTGGTTGTCTTAAACACATGTTATGTGGTTTTTGCTTACAGTATGATTCCATAACAAATTCTACACAGCATCAAATGTTTTAAATTTAAACCTGCGGAACTCACTAACATTATGTGTTGACATTTTTGAGCATATCTTTTCAGGTGAACATAATCAAAGAGGATAGCTAGAGTTGATGCCTTAGCCGAGACCCTCAAGATTTCAATAAACTTTGCATTAGTCATGTATATCATTTGTTTCATTTGTGAACTGTGTGTAATTTAGATTTGGAATTAATAAGACTATGATAGTCGTGGAACTGACTAACCACGACACAAGTCACCATTGTGTCGGGCGACGTCATGACACGAGGATTTTGCATATAATATGTCTCTGTAATTATACCAAGTGTTATGACGATCCCGTCCGTCGCATCCTCGTGTTTCCGCTATAAACGAGGGTGTGACAATTGTTCATGTTTAGATGTACTTGTAGGTATATCACATTTTAGCATAACTTGATGCCTGGTCTCAAAAGGAATTCACACATAAAGTAAGCTAGAAAGTAACAAAGAATCAGTTTAATGGTGCCCCTGTTTTCGGTTTTATTTGGTTTATATATGTGTGTTTGTTTTCTTATTGTATAACCTAATCATTTACTTTCTTAGGTTGTGCTTCTATAACCTCACTGTATGCCAAAGAAACAACACTAAACAGTAGCATGCTTCTGTGTTGCTCTATGTTAGGAGGCTATTAAGTTTAAGGTTAAGAAGGCTTGTGAACTCCAAGTTAGGAGGCTATTAAGTTTAAGGTTAAGAAGGCTTGTTTTACAAGAGAAGTTTGAAAAGGTGATTTTGTTTTATGTTTTTGTTGAACTTTCAAGCAGTTAGAAAGCTTTCCATGATACTCATGGATTTCTATATGACCTATTTAATTTGTTGGCTTGCTTTTTTTGGTTTGTTAATTTTGTCTAACTTTTTATTAGTCACTTGTTGAGTATTTTAATAAAATCGTGAAGGAGGACAGATGGGACTAAAAGGCATGAAAAACTTTATAATAGATTTCAAAACAATAGGATATATGGATCGACTTTAAATAGATTTTATGTTCAGGCAGTAGTTAGTCATCCCCTTATTGTTTATGCAAAGTAGGCCAGGTTATATCTCTCAAATAAAAGCCAATTAAATCTTTCAAGTTACATTGTACTTCTTTTGAATGCCCAATTGTGATTCATTTTGGTATTTTTCTGTTATGTTGAGTGGGTACTAACCGAAGCAGAGTTGATTAAATTGAGTTGGGTTAACCTGCCAAAACTAAATATTAACTACAGTTAAGAGAAGGACAAAATGCATGAAATGGAAATGAACTTTATATTTTTTCCTTATGAAGGTTTTAGATTGCTCAATTCTTTTCTTATGTGTAACAAACTAGAATCAATGTGTTTCTGATGTACTCAATACTTCAAATTCTTTATATACCAGCATTTTCGGAAGAACATTACTCGTGGTGTTGAAGGGTTTATTGAGTTTCTTCACATCCAAGGGTGTTTGGATGTTATTTTGATGTATTAAATTTGTGTTGTTTCGTAATTGTGTAATTGTGTGTGTAAGTTGTTAAGTGGTGGTTGATGCAAGCCTTTTGTGTTAATAGTTTAAAATTTACTCCTTGGATTGTAATTGCTTGTTTCTAGATGCTGATAGACCTATGCAAAGAACTATTTTGCATAGTTAGAATCTGTTACATAGTGTTTTTGTATTCAGGAAACTGGATAAATGTACAAAAGCTGCTTTGGTTGAAGATGTGGGTTGAGATTTCTCTCTCATTTCACCATATGCAGTTGCCTCCAGCCCTCTAGATACACCCTGTAGAAAAAGATGTTTTTTAACTATGTGTGAAACTTGCTATATAGATACATTTTAGACAACTATCACTTGGTTAGCTATATTTAATGATTTAAAACCTGGGCCCCCTTCATAAAAAGTTTATAATCTTCTGCAGTAATCCATCTGTCTGAATTGTATTTCTGAAGGTGAACTGAAATGGAATTAATTGTAGTTGATTTTCAATTCAGTGTTATAAGGAGTCATATAATAGCATCGCTTATCAAGTTGAAACCCCCCAAAAGATTCGTATAATTTGGAACAAACCAAAAGCCAAAGCTCGCATCAAGTGAGTAAATGCGTACTTTAAAGAAATATTACATCAGTTCAGACCTACATTCTTCATCCGTTTACTGTTGAAACATGGTCTTAGTTCAGTCCCAGAATATTCACTTATTCACCAGTTTTGATTAGAGGATATGTTAAAACATGTGGTCAGGGGCTGGACCTGGGCTCATGGATGCTGCCACTCAAGGTGCGCTTCAAGCAGGAAAGCCGGTTGGTGGGTTGAAGATCGGTAAAGAAGGTAATGAATAGGCATCAACTAATTTCCATCCATATCTTCCTTCTCATACTTATCTTACATGCAGGTGCCTTTTGTTCAAATCCCACAGACCAAAGTAGCTTTTATCAGTGGTAAGTACATGTGAATTTTTTTGTTAAGTTTTATGAATCTGGAATGTTATGATTTGGGTTTCTAAGGTTTGTTACCTTGCAATATTGATCTTGAATGTTATGATTTGGGTTTCTAATAACATTAGTTTAACATACTTGTAAAAGCATTAACAAAGTGATAATTGATAGTAGAAAGTGAACACAATATTGTTTACTTTGGATTTAAGCCTTTTAAACTCCGTCATTGTGAATCACTTCTGTGCAGTTTTGTTTTATTCAATACATCACCGAGCCATAGTCACCACCTGGTTTCTCCTTTTTCAGGTAACAACCCATTTAAATTAATCATGCCATTTTTATTGTTGTTAAAGCATGATTATTATGACAAGTGATCATAATGTTTATAACTTTCTATGTTCCGATAATAGTGTTTATAATATGAAATTTAATCTTATAAAACTGTAAAGTTTTGGAAGTTCTAAAGCTCCAGTGGCCTTCATGAGTTGCTGCTGATTTCAAATTAGAATAACATACAAAAGACTTTTTACGGTCAATGAACAAGTCCATACTCCTATGTAGAAACTAACCAATACATTGTTTCATAGTTTGCAAGTTTGATTAATGCATATCACACTTCGTTTGCTTTAAATTAATCCTACTGGCTTCAATTTAGAATAGCATCCTAACCTTTGTCAGTTTAAGGAGTCTATAGTTTACCGTAACACAAACAACCCACTTGAAATTATCATGCTGATTTATTGTTGTCAAGGGAAGATTATAACTATGTTTAGTCTGCTAATTATTAGTGTTTACGGAATTCTTGAACTTGTAGTTTGTTGATTATTGTGATATAGATGAATGAGTGGGTGTGAATGGTAAAAAATAATGGGTCAAAGTACTGGATATCTGTATTTTGGTTACTTCTTTAAAGCTTTAATCCTTTTTTTGTTACCACCATGTTCATTTCAGACAAAAGGTTAAAGTTTAAACCTTTACAAGAACCCAATTTACATGGATCAAAATTCATCATCTTGAGGCCAAATTTTCACTCAAATGTTGCTGTTGGCATTAGGTTGATTGATTTTGTTCATGATGTTTATGTGAGAATTAGAGTTATATTGATGGAGTGCGGTGATATTATATACAGATCCACATTACCCATTTAAATACAGTTTCTTACCTTTAGGCTACCCTGGTATGGTTTTCGGGTATGTTTGTTCTTGCTTTTGTTGTAAGATTATTCAGATCCAACTTACAAAAGGTGAGGTCTTTGCCGGCTATTGTTGTGTTTGTAATGTTTTTCGATGTAGAAATACTCGTGTTATGGTGTTTTATTTTGGTTTGTGATGATGAGAGGATGATTTTGTGTTGGTATAAAAGTTTATTAAATGCTTTTGCTTGACACTCTAAAGAGATACATGAATGTGTTTCTTGGATATGGAGCAGGAGATTCTTATTTTGTGATTAAACTTGCATATATTAAGCTTGCTTTGAACTACTGTTTGTAATGCACAAAAGTCTAACTATCATGAATGTCGACACCAATTTTTCACAGTTCTTATACGGTTACATATAAATTCTTTTCTTATGTGACTAATATACTCTTATGATTATGGTGTTGGCAAATACGTTATTGGAACTGCATTTGGTCATTTTGGCATTGCGATCGTGATTCCCCTGCTCTTGATTGAATCTTAACTCCAGCAACATTCTAAATACCACGAAACTTGATGTTTCAAATATCAATGTTAGGTGGACATCATGACGGAATAGTTTAGGGGAAATGTTCATTAAGGAAGTCACCCAAGCAACCCTAACTTGAAAGACGTCACACCCGCAGCAACGCGCGGGTATTCCCACTAGTGTATATATATATATATATATATATATATATAAATCCTGTTTATGCATTACCACCTACTTCAAGTTAATTAGGAAAAAAATTTGATTTAGATTTATGTATATTACATTTGTTTCCATTAAATTTAAAACAGTCAAACATCATATAAATATATTACATAAGATTAGAATTGTTGTAAAAGTTAAGTAAATTTAAATGAAAATTTTTTATTAACTTCAGTAAAACATCTTGAAAATCTACTTTTTAAGCATTGGATGAAGTTTTCCCTAAAGATTACAAGAACATGCAAATAAAATTTTCATCCGTAGTAATTTAACAAACAGAAGTAATGTTTTTTTTCTTGCTTTAGTAACTTTTGATAATATTTGTTACATTGGACACCACAACCATCACCACCGCCCGCAAACATCAGTCATCACTTGCCTCCACCACCAGCCACCACCACCAGCCACCACCACCAGCCACAGTCACCACCATTGAAAACCACCACTACCATTGGGCTCCACCACCACCATCAGCGACCACCACCGGTAACCACCAACAACCACCACTAACAACACCACTGCCACCACCACCGGCCACCATTACAACCACCCGCCACCAACATCTGTCACCACCGCCCCCACCACCACCGGCAGTCACCACCATTATCACTTTTGTATTTCATTCTTTCGTCTTCACCTATCTAACAAACACCACAATATAATAAGTCGATTCATTACTATACGATAAATAAACAGGATAATATAATGTAGTGATTCATTCTAATCTTTTGTCCATTTCATTCGCTCATCCATTATATTCTTTCGTATATTTTATTAACTTATACCAAACAAACACCTAGATTTTGTCATCATGCATGTTTATTAAGATGTGTCGGGTTATTATGGGTCACGCATAACTTTTTTTTGGGGTTGTATGAGATGAACAAAATGATATGAATAGTTTTTTAATGCCTACGATTAATACAACTAATAATAAGGAATATTCACAGAATAGTGGATTGGTATTGTGCATGATGAACTAGAAATGATTCATTTCTTTAACTAATCCATTCTCACCGAAACCCATCCAGAGTCGAAACCCAAATGATAATTTTTCTAAATTGATCGGTCCTGACTCGAGTGTGTTTTGATCGGGTATCCCACCCGACCTGACTCACTTGTTTAGTCAGATCGAAGTTATTATTTTATATTAACAATGCATATAGTGTTTGCATTAGTAAAATACTTATTTGTTGGTTATAAATTATCAACTGCATATTTTGATTCAAACAAATCTACATTTAAGGAACTCATTTGATTTATTGTTTTAACTTAAAAGACATAGAATGCATATGTGCAATTTCATCATATCTATACTAATAAATCAAAATGTTTAGACGTCACATGACGTTTTTCTACATCGTCCATCTAAGATCCACCTAAAATTTGTATACGTGTCATTACTAAATAAAAGTTAACCATTTAATAACACATTAAATATTAATGATTTTGTATATATTTTCAAATTATATAAAAGATTTTTTGATATATTAAAAAACATGTTTTTTAATTTAAAAAACATAATTTATTTAAAACCAAAAGATTATAAATATGAAGCTTTTTTTAATAAAAAGAACTTTTAAAAAATAAAACTGTTGAAAAAGTATTTAAAAAAATTGGAGTGTTGAAAAACAGTTTTTATAAAATAAACGTTTTTTTGAAGATGGGAGTTTGGAAATATATTGCTATTTTTTAATTACCTAAAGTAATTAACTTTAAGTAATTTTAGTCATATTTTATCTCAAAAATTATCGAGTAAATTACAAATTTTGTCTTTTATTAATATACGAAATTAGATGCTATGTTTTTTAGTTTTAATAATTACATCCATTGTTCTTTTTTTTTTTTTCAAAATCCCAGACCCTGCTCTTGAGTGGGACTTACTGGGTATGTTATGTTATGTTCTTTTTTTCAAAATATGTGCACTCTTATTGTCCTTTAAACTAACTTTCAGTTAAAGGACCGTTAGGTAAGTCAGTGAACCCACGTTCCTCTTACGTTCGATATCGTTGAATCCATCATCCCCCTCTATTTAATAGCTCAATACCGGTCATCTTCATCACCTACAACATATCACAAACCATTGAAACCCCTTGAACTCGAACAAACAATGATTGTAAGATTAAAATCCCTAATGCACTTTTTTATTTCGTCGCTCTTTAAATTTCTGGGTTATGTTGTTGTGTGATTAACGAGCAACTCATAGTTCATTTTCTTGCTTTTGCAATTATATAAATAATTCAAAGAATCATAGGTAATCTTCAAGTCTGTGTTCCTTATTGATTTTTCATTATTTGTTGGTGTGAGTAGTTTATAAAATATATACGTGTATTTTTATTAGTGTTTATTGTTGATTTTCCGACCTTCTAAATGATCTGTGACTTAGATTTCTTATTTAGAAAATCAATAAAAAAATTTAAAATATCTTTTAGACTTAGAAATACACCTACACAAAATGAATATAACCGATTAAGGAACTGTTTGATCATTTCTGAATGATTAAGTGTTGAACCAATAAGAGGTCTGAACCATTAAGTGATATAAATTTTAATATAAAGACATACGTAAAAATCATCAAAACTACTTAATGTTTTGGGTTTTATATAATGTACTGTGATTTATCATTCACATTTTATAGAATTTTGAACATATTGTTGCGGATTTCTTTTTTCTTTAGCTACTTAATAAATATTTTTTTTAATCTTTTTCTTTAGCTAGACTTATGAAAATCAGAAAATAATACTTAGATCCAAAAGTAAAATAAAAAAGGTTTATATTAAATAAATTTAAGGTGTTTTTAATTCGATAAAATGTTTTTTTTATATTTGAATTCTTTTATTATATAGCTAATTAAGTTTAATAAACTAAATTTTATATCATATATACTATTGTAATCTGGGGGTTGGTTGAAATAAAATTTGAGAACACTACTCACACGTAGCCAAGTTTCATAAAACTAGACCGTCAGTGAAGCGGACTATTTAATATATTCGGATTATTTAATATATCGGTCCGACTAAAGCCGACTATTTAATATATTCGGATTATTTAATATATCGGTCCGACTGGAGATGAGAAACAGATAAAATTATAATTATTTTAATGAATATATGTAAAAAATACTAAAAACAAAATTATATATAAAAAACCAGTTAGGTGATTGGGCCCCTGGTGCGATCCGGTACAACAGTAAAGCGGTTATAAGCACGGAACCATATCGGATTAAATTTTTGTTTCCAGTCGAACCGGCCGGTCCGCTCCGGTTTCAAAACAATGCACGTAGCACAAGACCTGACACATGTAACTTTTTTGTTTATTTTTTAAATTAAATTTCATTTTATGTTGAATAAATTTGCAGGCGACCAACATACGAAAATAGCAATGACATCAAACATTATAACTCCCAGGGTTTGTTTGGTATGGAGTAATGGAATGAATGAGGGAAGAAATGAATGAGAGAATGGAATGGATGAGAGAATGGAATGGATGAGAGAATAGAATGGATGAGAGAATAGAATGGATGAGAGAATAGAATGGATGAGAGAATGAAATGAATCATTTCATTCCATACTTTGTGTTGTTTATTACGTATGAAAAAAACGAAAAACTGAAATGTGAAAGTAGTTATGGTGGTGATGGTGGCCGATGGAGCTTTCCGGCGGCGGTGGCCGGTGGAGGCCCCCGGCGGCGGCGGTGGCCGGTGGTGGCCCCGGCGGCGGCGGTGGCCGGTGGAGGCCCACGGCGGCGGCGGTGGCCGGTGGAGGCCCACGGCCGCGGCGGTGGCCGGTGGAGGCCCACGGCCGCGGCGGTGGCCGGTGGAGGCCCACGGCCGTGGCGGTGGCCGGTGGAGGCCCACGGCCGCGGCGGTGGCCGGTGGAGGCCCACGGCGGCGGCGGTGGCCGGTGGAGGCCCACGGCGGCGGCGGTGGCCGGTCATGGTGGCTGGTCGTGGTGGGCGGTGGTGATTGTTGTGGTAGGTGAGTGGGTGGTGTTGATGACAAGAAGGGTGGAGGCCCCCGGCGTTGGTGGCGGCAGCCGGTGGAGGCCTCCGGCGGCGGCGGGCGGCGGCCAGTGGAGGCCCCGACGGCGGCGTCGGCGATGGCCGGTGGAGGCCCCCGGAGACGGCGATGGCCGGTCGTGTTGCCCGGTGGTGATTGTTGTGGTAGGTGAGTGGGTGGTGTTGGTGACAAGAAGCGATGGAATGAAAAAAAAAAGAAGGTGGACTAGATGGAATGAATTTGAAGGAATGGAATCAACCATGTAATGGTTCATTCCATTACCTTTGTCAACCAAACATGTGTTTTTTCATTAACCCTCAATGATTCATTCTATTCCGTCCTTCATTACTCCATACCAAACGCTACCCTATATTTTACGCTGTTAAGAAAAATTCGATTTAGGGTTTAATTAGATTGATCTATTTTTAATCCCATTATCAAATGTTTATAGTTTCAATTTACAAAAACTATATATAATATAAACACCGCAATTACGTACAAGCATGACCATATATAATAAACTAACGTGTTTAATCAATTCACTAATAAAACTTGAACCTTATATATTTTTAGTAACCTTATTGTTTACACGGCAATTAATGATCTATATGCATTTCCTAATTGATTGGAAATGTAAAATTAAGAAATAAATTATCTTTTAACATTTAACCAATTTTGAATGACGTGACTATGAACAAAGTGTTAGCAGGAATCGCTAGTGATCAAAATCATACATTTTTCGTTTGATCACAACATATAATTTTACATTCAGTTAAATTAAATGATATTCTGTATAGTCAAGCTATAAGAACACGTCGACATTACCCTATTAATAGGAAATTTTGAAGCCCCTACTCGTGACACAGATCAAAACTTGAGTTTGCTTGAGTAATTACTTGAGGAATTTGATCGCAAACAACCAAACAAGGATATGATTTAGGTTCTTAATCTTTCACTTCGTCTATATTTTCATCCCTGACGTTTTGTTGAATTTGTCATTTCAATCCAAAAACTTTTTTTTGTCATTTCAATCACTGTAGTTTATCAAATGTTACTATTTTCATCCACTTCGCTAATTTTGTTAAGATCTCCGTTAAATATGAGGGTATTTTAATCTTTTTTAACACCCTAACTATCCAATTAAAACAATTAATCAGTTAATATTTAACTAAAACTAAAAGAAAAATATGAAGAAACTAGTGAGACCGGACGTTTCAATTTAAAAGCTTTGATTAGTGCTAAGTCATGTTGTTCGATTGAGTTCTGCTGTGAGATTTTAATGGATCTTCACGTTTTGTTCGAACGTGCACCTTTGTTCGATTGAGATATACTATTGTCACATTTTGTTTCATTGAGATCAGCTGTTGTTACATTCGAACAAACGCGACAATAGCATACTTCAATCAAACAAAGCGTGATAACAGCAGGCCTCAATACCGCATTAGACCTCAATCGGATAAAAGTACACGTCAAAACAAAATGTGAATGTTTATTGAAATTTCACAGCAGACCTCAATCGAACAACATGAGTTAGAGTTAATCGAAACTTTTAAATCGAAGAGTCCGGTCTCACTAGTCGCGTCATGTTTTTTTAGTTTTAATTGAATATTAATTGATTAATTTATTTTAATTGGATAATTAGGGTGTTGAAAAGACTAAAATACCCTCATATTTAACGCAGATCTTAACGGAGTTAATGGAGTAGATGAAATGACAATATGTGGTAAACTGCAGTGTCTGAAATGACAAAAAAAAGTTTTTTTGATTGAAATGACAAATTCAACAAAACGTCGGGGATGAAAATGACATTTTATTCTAAATAGATTGTGTTAAAAGAAGATTTTATTTATTTATTTATCTATTTATTTATATATATATATATATTTATTTATTTATTTATTTATTTATTTATTTATTTATTTATTTATTTATTTATTTATTTATTTGTTGCAACCATAATAAAGAAGCAAATTGTAAAACATGTCACAATTCTCGCCTGATTTGAGTGTCATTTTGTGTTATTCCCGTACAAGATTGAATTGCTAGAATGCAAGTAATTGATATTCAAAAGAAATAAACTATGTTAAAATAGCTTTCCTATGAATGTGATACATGATTACTGATCAATTAAATCTATAAAATCAAAGTTTGTTTTAATAGATAGGTAATATGACTTACTTTCTTCATAGCGTTTCTTTCTGATATTCTGTTTTGGTACGTAAAAACTTTTTTTTTAGAATTCAAATTTTTCAAGGGAACTGGAAATTGAAAGAGTTTAATTTGAAATTGAAATATGTCCAAAAAAATTTGAAATTTAAGAGAGAAAACTTAGGAAATAAATTTGAATTTCAACACATTTTGGTGACAAAACGATCATAATGGAATTGGAACCTACCATCGCGCCTAACACTACTAGTTGTCGTGCCACTGCAGCCACCTCGACACCTCAATCATCCACACCCCCAATCTACCGGATGCCATCGCCTTGTCGCGGCCACCTACTATTTAATTCTCTGATAGTCATGGATCACACTCAAGATTGATCTTTAATGATTGAGCTCTTTAACAGCCATGAAATCCATGAAGAAGAAAGATTCTATAGATTTGGTAATGGGATTGAGATTAAGAAATTGAGAGTGAAGGTTGTTATTAATCTTTATTAATCATTCTGAACAGCTTTACAATTGATTAATTCGTTCTATTTATACAATTAACCAACTACTACCAACTTTAGCAACTAAATTTTCAACCTAATTGACACTTAACCACTATTGATTTTTATGTTGACCTATATTAGCTCCTTGGTTTTAAAAAAAATAGCGCCTGAGGCGCGTTTAAGACGTGAGGCTCTAGAAGCAATCAGGAAAACGCCCCAGGGCTTTGAGGCGGCGCTTCATGCACATCTAGGTCAACATTGGTCAAGAGTGGGGTCTGTAAAAGGATTATACGTAGATATAACCAAAGGGATGATTAGATTATGAATTGTTTACATGGTTAAAAAAGCCAATATATAAAAAAGTTTAAACAAATGCTACTTTTGGTTGTATATATGGGTTATTTTGTTGTACATAGAACAACGTCTCGCATACGTGAGGCTCTCGTCTCATTTCTCACACATAGCGCTTCGGATATTTAGACTTAAACGCGTCGGAGCGCCTAACGCTTTTTAAAACCAAGATAATTAGCTCATTAATACGCATCAGAATGACGGTGATGCCAGTGACAACAACGGTGGCATGGGTGGCCCGTGGACGCGCTAACGATGGTAGGGGTGTGGGGGTGATCGGTAGTAGGCCGAGGGTGGCGGCGGCAATGGTGGGGAGGTGGTGGCTGCGAGGAGTAGTTAGAGATTTCAGATCCTTTGGTTGAATTCTTTCACAATTTGAAAGCGACGTTAAATTCCTTTATATGAAGAAACAACACCCGATCAATAATTGATTGTGAAGTAAAATAAAGAGCATGTTTATATAAGATATTACTCATTAAAAAATTAATAACATGAAATACCATTAAACTGTCGTGAATAAGAAATATAATGATCACTGGAATAATTTCATGCCACCAAATGGTCACATTATTCCTCATGGTGCCATGGTGGACCATGATTCATACAGCAGCACAAGTGGGCAAAACCTACACATGCTAAAATTTGTAACACTTGGTTTCAACGACTTGTATATTACCATTTATGCTGTGAAAAATATTCGCATTGATACGTTGATAAAAATAAGCACGGAATTTTATAAAATATCACATTTTAAAGGTTGTAAGAGAATAAACTACAAAACTAACATCAAAACCTCAAACCAATTTGACGGCTTATACATTTGTGTTTGATAACTTGTATAGAAATACATTCTATTGAGAACCACAAATATATAAAAACAACTACTAAAATCGCATAAGCAATGTACAAAACACTTTAATAAAGATGATAATATTAAAAAAAGATGGTTTGATTATATCTTTACATTGTTTCTTTGATTTTATCACCTTTCTCTTTAATTCTTTTAATAAAATAATGAAATATACATATATGTAATACAATGTGGGTGCATATATGCACTAATCAAAAGACTATAGATATAATATTTTTATTAATAATATATCTTAAAGTTAGTAAAATTACAAGCATTTTGATAAATTTAATTAAAAAAATAGTGCAAGACTTTAAGTGGTTTTTCGTGATTCTTTATAAATTTATGGTTCTAAATTGAATGTCCCTCAACTTTCATATTATCATAAAAATTCACGGTTTCAAATGAAAATTACATTAAAAGATAGATAAAAAACACATCGCAACATTAAATTCGAATTTATTTAAAACGCATATCTTAAAACTTATGTGAGGAAAACAAAATTTTTAAAAATAATAAAAAGTTAGAAAATTAAAAAAATAAAGAGAATTATCAACATTAAAATAATAAAAAACTGAAAAAAATGACTAAATACAATATAATGTCTTATAATATTTACAAGATATATTAGTGTACCAGTCGTTGTTAAGTATGATATTTTTTTGATCAAGTACGTTTCATCTTTTTTTAGGATGCAAAGGATCTTATGCATGTATATTGATTGGAAAAATGTGCTTAGTAGATGAATGTTATTCATATTGAAATACGTTTAACATCTTCTAGATGTAGATTTATAGACAAATTCAATTCAATGTTTTCAGAACCGGATCGGACGTCGAACCGGACGCCTTACTGGTTTGGTGGTCGGACTGGTTGGACCGGATTTAACTATATTTTAATTATATTTATATATGTAATTAAATATAAGTAATTTATATATGATTTATACATATATTTTATAGTTATATATAAAACTTAACTATATTTGTATATCCGACGTACTAATTTATGGTTTAACACCCCGTTTTTACCCACTAAAATAAAAAAAATAAAAACTGAAAACCGGTCCGGACCGGCGAAACCGGCCCGGTTCGCCGGTCCAACCGCCGGTTCGGGTACGACCGGCCGGTTCAACCTGCCAAAAACGAACCACCCCAGACCGGACCGGACCAGGCCCCGATTCCCGGTCGAACCGGTCGGACCGGCAGGTCCGATCCGGTCTCAACAACAATGAAATTCACACATATTTGAACTGGATGCCGATAAACGATAAATTTGAGTCAACTGTATAAACACTTGTATATTTATTTTAATTGTGATACATGATGTATTCGCTACATGTTTATACCTAAAATTTGAATTTGTATCAAACGCTACATGCTCGTGAAAAATAAGGGTAATCGCTCAATGTGGGTTTTGTATCTACACACGGGCTGAAACCCATCATTGTATATTTGGGCTTATCGTGTATTTAGGCCCATTATTTACCTCGTGTTTTTTAGATTTTGGATATATTTAAATGATGGAGTCTACTTCAAAATTATTTATTACCTTGCAACCTATGATCCTTAACCCAAATGATTAAGGTGAGATACAGTTAGTTCTAAGGAGGGCGGGCTAGACAATTGTTTAGAGCCCATTCACTCAGGGAGGCCCAAAACATTCTAAAAATTTTTTTAAAGAACTAGTCGCGGACCATTAAAACCGCTCATGAACTATGGAAACCAAGTTGTATTGAAATTTGAAGCATCAATAGCAACTACACCAACTCGCTGATTACATAGGTATGTTAATTGTTATCATCGACAAATGCTAACTTCGTTCAACCTTTCTGCAGTACAAAGTCTAAAATAATAAAGATGTTTCTCAAACGGTTCGCCATACAAATCTAACTTTACCAATTTCTTTTCTTTTATTTTTAACTCAAAAACATTTTTTTACTTCTTTTCAAAAATATCAACACACATACTTCATGAACAATGGAAATCATCATGAGCCCATGTTTCTTAACTCATCATGCTCAACATCAAATCCATCTAAACTAAATTAGTCTATCATTGTTTCTTAACTCATCACGCTCTACATCAAATCAATCTAAACTAAATTAATCTATCAATAACATGACCAAAACTTGAAATCACTCAAAATGCATGCATGCAAACCATTTGCATAAACAATGAGACACATCAAACTAGTGATCAAAATCATTGTTATAAATCAAATCAAATCTTACCTTTCAACACAAAAATGGCAAACTTATCATCCCTCATTACTCTCACCCTTCTCGCCGCGGTATCGCTAACTTCTCCCGCCAACGGAACCTTCTGGAAAACCGTCAAAACCAGACCATTCAAGCTCGGGCCAGCTAAACTCAGTCGTTTCCAGTTTTACTGGCACGATATCCAAAGCGGGTCAAACCCGACTTCCATTAACATCATCAAACCACCACCTAGAAACGGCTCGTTAGCAACCGGGTTCGGCATTGTGAACGTGATTGATGACCCGTTGACGGACAAGCCCGAAAATGGTTCTAGGGTGTTGGGGCGGGCCCAAGGGTTTTACGGGCTGGTTTCGCAAGAAGAACATGTGTTGTTGATGTCGTTGACGTTCGTGTTTACGACCGGGAGGTATGGCGGGAGCACGTTGGCGGTGTTGGGGCGGAACCCAGTGGTTCAGAGGGTGAGGGAGATGCCGGTGATCGGAGGTACGGGATTGTTTAGGTTTGCTAGAGGGTATGTTCAGGCGACAACTCATTCAGTTAATATGCAAACACGAGATGTTATTGTTAGGTATAATGTTTGGGTGTTACATTATTGAATTTAATGTTTTAGTTGTAAAATTAACACATTAATAATATCGTGTTATATTGTTTTCGTGATATATATGATGGAATTTATAACCAAGAATATGTCAAATAAAGTTGCTAGTATATGACAAACCCTAGACGCTCTTTTTTTTTTTTAACGACCAATGTTACATCAATATGCACCATGTCTGGGTTGTTTTAACCCAGGACCTCCAATCTAAAAGGTAAAAACCTCTATCAAGTGGGTTAGTCTTACATTTAAACACTATACGCTATTATCAAGAATATTATATGTTTATCAAATAAGAGTCCACTTGATTCCTTTATACGAAAAAACCACCCACAACTTTTACTACAATTATTCATATTCTCCAAGGTTTTTGTCCCATGGTCGGTCTTACGTGTCACTCTCTTATTCGTCAGCTCCAATATCGTAAAGAATCTCAAAGCCTCAAACCCGTACAACGTAATTGATAAATGGAATTCCTTTAACCAAAATAAAAGCCTCAACTTTCCGAATAACAAGCAAAGCCACATATATATAAATAAAATATATTGTATTTTTTAAACAAATGTAATTGTTTTATACCAATATTTCCTTCTATAAATACACCATAAACATTCTTTGATCTATAAAACACAAACATCTCATCTCTTGTTTTCTTTCTAACCAAAGTTTTTTTCCTAAAAAAATGACTAGGTACTACAATAACAACAAGAACATGTCATACTACGAGTACATCCGACACCTCTCGATGCCGATCCACTTCGTCTTCTTCGTGTGTGTTCTTTTCATCTTCTTGTGGTTCACGTGGTACGTGAACTACGAGCCAAGGGTTGAGAGCTTCATGCGCCACGTGAAGATCTTCCTCGTGCTCACACCCGTTGTGCTTTTGGTCCTTGTACACTTGCTTTCTAGTGGCGAAAGGCCATGGTTACCGTATTTGGTCCCGTTGCCCGAGAAAGATGCCTTTCATCGAGCCGGAGGGTCGCCGTGGGGTGTAGCCATTGTGGTTGTGTTTCTTGTGTATATGGTGTCTCATCAGTCTTCGTTTCATGAACGTTGGTTTCCTTTAAGTAGAAGATGAGTTATTATAACTTGTTATTGGTGTAAATCTTTTTGTTGACATGGGATGTTATGGTTTTTTATATATTTAAGTGAATTTGGTTATGTTTGTTGTGGAATATTGAATTGGGATCATGTTTAATTACCAGTGATGTGACTCTTTATGTTTATGTTCATTTACATGTTTAATGACTAATGATGTGACTGTTTATGTTTAGTGTTATGCATGTGAAAATAACATACGTCTCTTAAAATTATGTAATCGTCCTATTTTTAACCCTTTATGAAAAAAAATTCTAGGTTCGCTACTGCCTGAAATCTTGTGTACCTCGTTTATTTAAACAAGTCAAAGAACATGATAGGTTTCAAAAAGGTTGCGACGTTATAAAGGAGTTGCAATATTCATGTTATAAATGTGTTAAACTAGTCAAAAACGGATTGGTGGATTGTAAACAGATTGCAATAAATAAGTTAGACATGTCATAAACGGGTCCTATGTAAATCAACGAGTTAAATATGTTGTATTCTTGTAAATTAACACTAAGATCAGATACAAAATCAATCAAACCCATTTAGTAAAGAGTTTGATTGATTTTGTATTCTTGTTTTAAATGGGTTAACGGGTCCTATGTAAATTAACGAGTTAAATATACAACCTAAACATTATTCATTTAATTAAACTAGTTAAATAGTTTAACCGAATAGCAATCCAAAGACACCAATATATTAATCCAAATAAGAACAATATTGTTTAAATTACACGATTTTGATAATATTCTATTAAATCATTAACATATATGTATACTTAGTGTTGCACGATTTCTACATGTAAAATCGATTGATTGTGTTGAAATCTGGTTCTTTTTGTGTTTTTAATCTAATGGATAATTTTATGTTGGACTTTAAATTAACAATAGAACTGTTGTCACGTGATCTGAAGGTCATGTGTTTGAATTGTAAAAAGTGTCTTACATCCTGGCCAAGTGGCCCAACCCCAACATGCAAAACAAAACTTCATTGACCCGAAACCCGAAACCAGCGACCCATATCCATAACCCGTCAAGATTAATCAACAGCGTTTGCCCTCGTGCACTTTCGGTTACACAAATTTTACAAATATAACCGATACTTAGCTGCCATTTCACCAAAGAAGTCATTCAAAATGTTTATGCATTTCATAAAACAAATAAGATGATTATTAACTTGTAGACATCCCTGATGAACATATGAGATTAAAAATTAAACATCTCTTGTACTTAACTTATTGACTCTATTTGGCTAGACAAGAGCTTAACATACATAAGTACAAACCAAAATTTGATTGCATAAAAAGAAATGCACATTTGGTTCATGAACCACCCATCAGATGCTCATGGCTCATGGCTCACGGCTCACGGATCACTATCGGGTAGTCTGGTTAAAACCGAGTGCTCTGGTTTGTGATCACACTCAAAGTCTAGATGAACAAACGCGCGTTCGACCTCAGGAAGTTTTTCAATCTTAATTTGTAGTGATTCTCCAATATCATGGGCTTCTTTGAGTGACAAATCTTCCGGGAGTTCAATATCAACCTGATGCAAGATAAATAGTCACTAAAAAGTTCAAATTATAAGGAGATCACTTTAGTGACCATAAACACTAACCTCGACGAAGTATAGAACTCCAAATGTGTATGCACGTACTGTGTCAACTCGCTTCACTTTCGGGTGTCTTGTGACGAGATAAGTTAGCTTTTGCAGGACTTCGGGCGGTGCTGACTCTCCGACTAATGAAACTGTGCGATCATATTGTAATAATATCAATCATTAATGGGTTAATATCATAAAAAACCAACATATTTAATTATTTTACATGATAAAACATATTTAAAATTTTTACCCCTTAAATGGGTCAAGATTTGATGAAGTGACGTTCCAAGTGTTTAAAGATGTTGACCTAGCTGGTAAGTTTTTTTTGTTATAAAAACTTAAAAAACATTTGTATTATTTAAAACGGTTAAAGCTGATGAAATGGTGTTTCATGTAGAAAACCGCTAAAATCTTAACCGCTCATTTAAGCCTAGCTTTAGTGTAAAAAACCGATAAAATCTTGACGGGTCAACCAGTCCGACGAGCACATCTTGCTCCCAATAGCTTAAACATATCAAGGTCTAGCAGATAATGTTACATGTTATTAATAATAAGGAAAAAAAGTAAAAACTAGAATGATGCAGTTACCTGCATTTTCCTTGACAGTTCCAGACCAGTTTACAATCGTGTAAACCGCAAGAATAATAGCCCCAAACGGGTCGATCCACCAGTAGAATTTATCACCAAGAACAGCAGCAACTAACCCAACTACATTAGTCACCACATCAAAGTAATGATCCTGTTAACAGTACACATTTGTGTTAGAGATAATACTCAGAATCCCCATTCATCACCATAAGATCATCAACAGTTTCATTAATTGGAAAACTAACCTTAGCGTAGGCACGAACAATCTCGTTTCCTGAACTTCTGCAGTATAACCATAACGCGAGTTTGACAACTGTTGCAGTTAACATGATGACGTATAACCATATCAACTGTATTGATGACATCTTCTCTGCAGGTTTGTTTTCAAGTAGTTGTTCTACAGCCTGAATCAACACCTGAAAGCCTAAAAGAATTCAAGATTTAACTTCTTTAACATGTTTTTACTCAATATTAATATCAAAATTAACAATCAAATAACCGCTTAGTGATTTTTGTTGTATTGTGTAACATACCAAGTGTAGCCATTATTGCAGCAAAGATGATGATTCCCACAGGTTGCACCCTGAGTTTACCAATAGGGTACTTGTATAAGTTGATGCTTTGCATAGAAAGGTGAGTGAACCACAGGATGCCACCAGCCATTAGATCAAGTAAGGAGTCCAGTGTCGATGCGGCTATCGCGATGGATCCGGTCATTATTGTAGCAAATATCTATATTATGCAGTATACAATATTGACATCAACTAGGAAAGTAGACAACATATAATTATGTTTAATCCAGTTTTATATTTCCAGGAAACTTGTGACACATTAGGAAAATTTCTATCTTATCTTATTCAGATGAGATACTGAGTCATAAGGAATGTCCGACCTCAAATATCACTACCATCTTTCAGGCTTGGGTTGGTGTGAGTGTAAACTTAGGAGGTGTGACCAGGGCATCTCAAAACTTATAAATTTGTTTTGGACAAGTGAACCAAAAAGTCGCGGGTAATTCTAAAGTTTACATTATAAATCATCATCTTTTATTCTGGGAGGCACCGACAATGATAAAACTAAAAGGTATTAATGCATTTATTCTTTTCTTTTAATATCTTTAGGCCAAAGCCCAAATTATCAGCCCAATCCACATATATATAAATTCAATTCTGAAAAAATTTAAGTCCCTATATATATTGGGGTTTAAATCTAGGGCTTTAGTTTCTTTAGGCGTGGGCCACTCATGGGTGTAACATCGTGGGAAGTCTTCACTCGAACAACCAAAACGTTACCATCAGCTCCGTATGAGCGATACAAACAATAATGATTGGTATGAGGGGTTGGGCATGATTTATATTTAAGGTCACACATTTATTATGACCCAATCTTTCTCCTATGAACCAAGTCACCAACGCGCGAGGATTTGCCTAACGTGTCACAATAAGCCAAACTCCTGACTTGGAGGCAAACCGCAAACGGAACAATTTTCAATTTCGAATTCGAGAACTAACAACGACAAATCTAACCAATTCGCTTTAAACATTCAAACAATCATGATACCTCACCTTAAACGCGAGTAACAGAATGTTTGCATAATTAGATATCTTCATAGCTCTTTCTTGCTGCATCTGCTCATCCATATCTCCCTCATCAATCCCATGATCAGATGACATCAAAGCATCAACCTCCTGAAAAGACTTCAATGTAGCAAATTGCTTCTCATAATACTCCTTTTCACCTACAAACATATAATAATATTGAACAAACCTTCAACTATGCAACAATGGTGAAACACAAAAGAATTATACAACTTAGAGGATAGATGTTTGATCAGAACCTTGAGTCAACAAAGATGATAGCACGAAATGAGTAGACTCGGTATCTACACTTGAACGGACCTTATCAGGTAACCAATTCAAGAACTCGCTTCTTAGCGAGTTTACTGAGTACCCGCGACTCAGTTGCTGTCTCCGGCGACCACCACCCGGTGTGACCGGAGACAGTAGCGCCTCTTTTACCTCCTCCATTATCTCCGGCAAGAAGGAGATAATCGTAAGGAGAAAGATGATGTTTATAATGACAATAATACTATATCTTAGATTCTATAATGCAGTTTATGGTTTATGAATAAAAAATTTGTTATTTTTATATTAAAAGTGAGTTTTTTAAAAGTTATACTTTTTTGGTAAAGTGTTCTATGATATAAAAATAATATAACTTATAATATGACCAAGGGGCGTTAGTTTGTTCTTTATTCAAAAATTAGTTTTGACTTTGTTTAAAAATTAATTGAAATTAGTGAACGACTATGTTCACAATAATTTACAAACTATTAGAAACTTGAACTGCGACCAAAATTTAAAAAATGAAAATGTTTTTCTATTGCTAATATTATAATATTTAAAAAAACAGGAAAATATTTATTTAGTAGAAACTAAATTTTGTAAGAGTTCATTAAAGTAATTTAATTTGTTTTATGAAAAAGAACATTCAGCTTTCCATTGTGTGCTAATGTTGTATTTTTTTATAGATGTTAAAAAATAAATATTAAATAATCTAAATTAATCATATATGAATCTTGATTATTATTTAATATTTATTTTTTTCAAGCTTAACCTGAAGCAAGGAAAAGCTATTCTAGCATCAGCATGGATTGACCACAGACCGGGATTTATTGTCATATTAGAGCTATGGGTCGGAATAATGTTTCACCAAATCTTCCATAGTAATCATCCAGCCAACTCGGGAAAGCGGTTTTTCTACTATTGGCATTAAGAGAAGCTAGATGGATCCGTAATCTGTCAAGGAGGTGGCTTTCGCCTATAAGGACAGCTCGAGTAGACGATAAGCAGAAAGTATATGGTATCACTAGGTTAATATCTCGTGTATCACACGGGTTGAATAAATAAAATATTAAATAGCTAGTAATGAAAAATTATTAATTATAAAATCATAGTTTGAAATCAGAGATGATTAAAATTACCTATAAGTAATTATTATAAGTAATAAAATAATAATATAATTTCCTTAAAACTTTTGTATTTAGTTTTTCTTATTAAAAAATTAAAACATGTTATTCTAAATCAAACCGTTTTAAGAAAATGTAATTTTATAAAAAAAATCTTATTATAACTCTAATTTTTAATTATAATGGTTTATAAAAATTTTATTTTCTAAAAACACTACTTTAAAATATTTTTATTTTTAAAAAAGTTTGATATATTACAAAATTTACTTATGTTATACAAAAGATTGTTTTATCTTAAATATAGCATTTATAAAAAGACATCTTCTTAATTTATTAAAAAACTTGTTTAATCTAAAAAATTAAGTAATACAATTGATAGTTAATGTAAATATTTAATAGGAGAGAGAAGCGAGAAAAATAAGTTTAGAATGTTTAAAATTATGACAAGTGGTAAATCAAAACCTTCTTTTATTATAAAATATAGATATAGATATAGATATAGATATAAATTAGCCCATGCATGTGATTCTATAACAAAAGAATTATATTAAAGGTAACATGAAGAAAAATATCACTAAATAATAACCACGTTTTATAATTGTTTTATTTTATCAGAAATCACTAAATGGTTAAATGATTTTATTAAAATCACTAACTAGTTGAATGATTTTATTAAAATAAAAGAGCTTTCGATTAATATTATATAACTTACTAAACGGAATTTAAAAATTAGAGGTATTATTTACATGAAAATTATATAAATAATTTTGATGTAAAGAAAAGGACAATGAATCATGCCATTTTGTTAGCCCGCCAACCCAACAGGGGTAGTTGACCTTCAATATACAGTTGCACTTTTATACGTCTCTTTTGTTTATTCCATTGTTTGAGTATGTAATTCATTAATTCTCTTTTACATATATGTAATAAACACCTGAAAATTGAGATTATATGGCTTAAAGATATTTGGTTCGGGTATCAATTTCTCATTCGTTTTCACATTAAGATTTGTAAATCATACTTGTAATGGCATTAGATTTGCATATGTATTGTTATTCATATGATAATTATTAATAAATAAACGTGAATGATGTCATGGGAGTTGTTGTCTTCATTAATAAAATGAAATCCAACTAATGGAGAACACACAGGTCTATATCATCATGAGTTGCGTTTATTATTTAAAAAAAAAGTATATATTACTTGACTTAGTTTTTACTTTAATAATATTAAATAAATTAAATTCTCGGAGAAACTTTAAGATTAGAGTAACTTGTTTGCTACACGAGTTGCTGTCCTGTGATGAATGACGATAAGTTTGCGCGTGGACTATTTGATGTGAAGAGTCGTGTACGTATAACTTGTTTGCGACACGAATCCAAGTAGTGTATAACAGATGAATTCGCTATAAACAAGTTTCTCCACTATGAGCCTTGAACGTTTAACCTTATGAGATGGACAAGTCACTAAACACATTAAAACCATTGGGCCAAATTTTATGTTACAGACAAGTTTGTGTAGTTGTGTCGTTAATTTAATTTGGTTTCTACTTTTATCATTGTGGTTCACAAATAACATATCCGACATTGAGAGAGAACTTATTGACACATAAAAGATCATTCATTTGTTTTTTTAACAAATTTACCACAAAATTATTTCAATAGTCCTTCATTTTTCTTTTTAATAATTAACCATAAATCTTTTTTATTCAAGAGAACATCATCTTAGAGGGTAGGAGGAGTAGAGGAAGACCTAAATTGACTTGGGATGAGGTAATTAGACGAGATATGATACACTTGCACCTCTCTGAGCACATGATCGAGGATAGGACTGAGTGGAGGCGTAGAATTAAAATTAAGGACTTCTAGTTCGAATTATAGGCAGGAAGGGTATTCGAAGTCTGGTTGTGGGGCCTGATGTCTAAGTAGCCCATATCTGCCCTTTAATAGTGATTCTGCATGCACCTAGGATATTTGTATGCTATGTGTTGTTTGGTTTATTGTGTATTGTAGGCTATGTGTTGTATGATTTATTGTATGATGCCTTGCTAGCGATATGGCTTTTTTGGTATACTGTATGCTATGTGTTGGATGATTTAGTGTTTGTTGTCTTGCTATCAGTATGCCTTTTGCTACCGAGTCGGGGGTCTCTTTGGAAGCGGTCTCTCTACCTAACAATATAGAGGAAAGACTCGCCTACACCTACCCTCCCCAGACCCTGCTCTTGAGTGGGATATACTGGGTGTGTTTGTTTGCTTTTTTATTCAAGAGCATGAGTTCCATTCAATGAGTGTGAACAAAATATAAGTCAGTTATACTCATTAAAAGAGAAGTAATGGACGAGAGATTGGTTTGTGAAGATACCAAACCATTGGAAGAATATTAGAACACTTCTGAATTACAAGATCGATTTACAGTTTAGGGTTTAGGATCAACGATTTAAATTGTTATGAAATCCCCGTTGTATATTACCACTTCTAAGTAACAATTGGACTTGAATCCTTACTATTTAACAGAACTGAATTTGAATCCTTACCACTTAAAAGAACACTATATTATTGGACTTACTATGCTTAAAAAGTTATTATCTCAAAACTCCAAGCCTCTAACCAAATTTTTGTTTAGATTTAAAAGAGTTCCTGTTAGGCTCCCATGTTGGGTCTCAAGTAACTTTTGACTTTTTGCAACTTGTAGGTTTCTAAAAGCCCATAACATGTTCATAATATTGTCACTTGACGAACGTTCTAAATCAACAAAAAGAATGTTAGTTATCAACCGGAATGCATCAGACCATCCTGACACAAGAGGCAATACGAGCAATACAACATTAGAGGTAAGTAAACGTGGGGTTCAAACTAATATCTCTGCCCAATTATTCACACGTTGCTATTATCTAGACCTCTGACGTTGTGATCATCACGTGTGCTAGGCCGCCGCAAGATGCACCCAGGAAGGATCAAATTCTGGTCTCCTAAAAAAGATCCAAGAATCCTACCATTGGTCATTGGACCTTGTTCTCTATATAAAAAGTAGTAGTTTTCTAAATGTGTGCATTTATTTAATTATTTAATTTCAAAAAAATAAAAACAAGAAAACCAACATATACGACAGTCTCATAAATGCCCATTATTAATCTTCAGTTCATGTGTACCTCTGCATCTATTTCATACCCTTTCATGCAAAGATAAATAAACCCTAGAAATCAATACCACAACCCAAAGTACCACCACACCAAATGCTTCAAGAAAAACCAAATAAAATATGAAGCCATCCCAACACTCAAACCATTGATAAAAGAAGACACAATATTATTTAAAAGCATTAGATTTACACAAGATTCATTTGCATAGAGCTCAAATCAAACATTCAAGCATGAAATCAAGAACTCAGAAGCAAACCTATTGTTGTTCTTTCCCATTCAACTATAGTGAATCTACAAAACTGAATCTTGAGTTCTTGTTAGCAAAAGGTAGCTTCAATCTCATCATCTTTCATCACAGCATTTGTATTTTCTTCAATTTTATGATCACCATCTTCCATATGAACATCTGCAGCAACATCTCCACTGTTAGATTCTTTGTTATCAACACTGTTTTCTTCCAAAAGCCCATTATCATCTTCAATTGACCTACCATACCCACGACTCGCGCTATCATTCTCAGACTCATTCTCCACAACCTCTTCGACACACGCGTGTGCCCCTCGCCTCTGCATCTCCAAACACTGCAACCTCGTTCTCAAGTTATCAAACTCCCTTTCCATCAAGAACAACCTACCCTTCAACATCAAGTTCTCTTCTTTCAATTGCGCTATATGAGTATCTTGATCATCCACTCTATTCTCCAACACATAGATACTATGATCAAAACCACCGTAGCTCGGGTAAATCATCTCAAACCTACTTAAATCATGATCCAATCTCCTCTCAACCTCCAAATGCTCCTCCACATCGCTCTCACTCGACCCACACTCCTCGTTATCTCCAGGGGATCTAAGCCTGATTAAACCCTTCATTGATCCATAACCATCTACACCCCATTCTTCCTTAGCCATATCAACTAAAACCTCACAACATGGCGAAAAAATAGGTGTAGGGAGTACCACGGGTGTAACAGGACATGGTGACACCAGAGAAGTGATTCCACCAGCTTTTTTCGCGCGAATGAGATACGACGTCGTGTTCCTAGGAGCAAAAGGGGCGGATTTACTACCACTGTGGTTGAACTTCTTCTTTGAAATGTGTCTTCTTGCTTTCAATCGGTTCCGTTGATGTAATTCGTTCAATGTAGGTGCATAATAACCTCCACCAGCACTAACATTCGTTAGATTACCTCCATTGTTGATACTAACTGATGATTCATTTCGATTATTGTTGTTTCCTTTCTTCATCTTCCAATTTCTGTTGTTTCCTGGCTTCGTGTGACCTTTAATTCGATCGTTCAACCACTGCGAGCGATTCATCATCTTATGAGAAGGATTAATCAACTGAGAGTTCATCATCATCTGAGAATTTTGATTGTTCATAACCTGCATCGGCTGTCCCATAGTCATTAACTGTGAATGATTCATCATCTGACACTTATCCATAATCTTCAATTTCAATTTTCAACACAGTCTCAACTCAGAACCCTAAAACACAAATTCACTAACGAAAAACGTGAAAGAACAACCGATTACAACAAATCGATGATCAATTGCAGATAAACGTGTGATCCGACGCTTCGAACATTCAAAACTAATCGAGTGTAAATGTGATTATATGTTTGAACTCAATTTCAACACAATCTCAACTCAGAACCCTAAATCACAATCAATTACAGCAGTTCGATGATAAATTGTAGATCTATATATCATCCAACACTTTGAACGTTCAGATTGATGAATCTAAACGATTGTTGGTGTGATTTTACGTACGAATGAACAATTCATCCTCTAACACTGATTATCATCTTCAATTCAAACAAAATCTCAACTCAGGACACTAAAACACAAATTCGCTAACGAAAAACGTAGAACAACAATCGATTACAGCAAATTGATGATCAATTGCGGATATATGTATGATCCAACACTTTGAGCGTTCAAAATGATGAATTTAATCAACTGTTTAACGTGTTTTTATGTATGAATTTTGAATTTGTGGAATTTTTGATTCAATTTATTGGCTTTGTTCTTCAGATTCGAAAAAGTGAAGGGATTACGTGGAAGCAATCTGTGGTTTCTGTGGGTATTTATAAGTAGGTGAATGGTGAGATGGACGGTTGAGATGATTTATCTGTTCAACGGTTGAGATTGGATGAGGTGGTTAAAAAAGGTTAATGTTTAAATGACTTTGCGATTTGTAATTTAGCTTTTTATTAGATGTTTAAAATTTAAAATTATAAATATATATATACATATATATATATTAATATGATTTATATAAACTAGGATTGGATCCCCGCACGTTGTCGTGGAGATCTTTTTATAGCGTCGTGTAAACCATATTAGCACAAAAGAATAAGAAATCTAAACATGTTTTCTATGAAGAAATCTCATAACTGTTTTAAACATAAAAGTACATCGATGTCATTTGTCAAACAACGATTATTAAAGAAAACGACCTGGTTAGATATACACTTAAATTACGTGATAGACTAACTAACAGTTATACGTCGTAACGGTATATTCTTTTCAAAAGTTATAAAAAGAAAAACAAAATATTTGTAAAAAGATTATAAAGATTAACTTTTTTTTCAAAAAAAACAATGCTTTCATATAGTTATTGTAGTTTTTAGTATATTTATACTAATGTGTGTGTATAGTAGTGATAAGGAGACATAAAATAAAACATAGGTCTGGGTGGGATTGAACCTGTGTCATTTTCCTTGGAATCCAACTAACTAACCATTCAAGTTAAAATTGAATTTAGGCTTCAAATTCATTTCCATTTATCAACTAAATATTATTAATAAAATCACCACCACATATATAATATATAATATACAAAAAAAAAACAAAAATTCAAAAAATCCCCCCCCCCACCGACATAGGGGATTAATAGTAATAGAAATATATATTTTTATATATTTAAATATGCAAATAAAAAATCATATAAAAAAGCTCGTTAAAGAAATCTCGTTTAGACTCGCGAGCCTACTCGATCTCGATATCGGAAGTTTGGGTTTGACCTTGTTTAGTAAACGAGCCACAATGTAAGCTCGAGCTTATTTAAACTCAGTTCAATTTAACTTTTTTAAAGCCGATCCAGAATAGTTTACTATCTAATTTGATTCGTTTACAGCTCTGATAACCACGACTAATCTCATTATGGGTCATAGTCTTGAATAGTTGTTCTCTGGTCCATATAAAATCTCAATAGCCTCTAAAAGAAAAGCCCAACAGATAACCACCCAAAAGCCCAAAATACGAAGGCATAAAATCTCCGCCGTGCATCCCTCAGCGCCTCCGTTCAAGTGAGCAATTGCAGCTGCTTCTGCTTCCACCGTCAGTCACCTTCACGACCCCATAAGCTATAAACAACATGGGTTCAAAGAAAAAAGGTTCATTCTTCCTTCAAGTTCTTCAATTTCGTTTGATTAACTCTTTTGTGCTGCAAAAGAAGATTCTGATACTGTTTTTTGTTCTTATTTATGCTGATTTTAGACAAGAAACTGAAGAAAGATTCCGGTGAAGATGAACATAAGGAAGATAATACAGAGGAAGTATCTTTGAAGACTCTGGAGAATGCTAGAGAGCACAAGAATCAGTTACAAAGGCTTTCAGAAAAGGTGGGTATAGTTTATAGATACCCATTAATCTGTTGGCTTAAACCCTAAACCCTAAGTGGCTGCAAGACTCTGTGATTTTAATCAAGATGCTATTTTTAATAACTTTTAGCTACCATGTTTTAGGATGAACAATTAGTAGAAGAAAATTGTTCAATGCTGCAGATTTTTTTGTCACTTATTATGGTTTTGGATGCTTACATTTGTTATGTTTGCAAATATATGAAATCAAGATTGGCATATGGCCTTGATAATTTTGCAAAAGCAAGTTAATTCTTAGATTTCCATTAATCTGTTGGCTTAAACCCTATACCCTAATTGCAAGACTGTAAGATGAATATCAGTTTTATTGAGAAGTTATTTTTAATCACTTTTAGCACACACCCTTATAGGATGAACAGTTTGTAGAAGAAACTTGTTCAATGTGCTGAAGATTTTTGCCACTTATTATGGTTTTGGAAGCCCAGATTTGTTATGTTTGAAATATATGAAATCAAGTTTGACTTATGGTCTTGATAATTTTGCAAAAGTAAGTTAATTGGGAGATTATTATATGGTGAAACAATTTCAGTTTTTTTATCAATTTTGTTAATGTTCTAGTGTTGACGCAGGTCTCTCGTCGAAATGAGAAGCTAGCATTGAATATCTGAATCTTCTATTTTTTACTTACAGGATCCGGAGTTTTATGAATTCTTGAAGGAACATGACAAAGAGCTTTTGGAATTTGATGATGATGATGTAAGTCAAGTATGCAGAGCTTCTATATCGCGTTACTGTTCTAGCTGTATTTTTTTTGCTTGATATCAGAAATATAGTTTTCTTTCATGCATATGTTATTTTTTGCTTATTTTGATTATATTTCTATGTGATCATGTGTAGGATGATGCTGAAACTGACATGGGTGATGAAGACCTACAAGAAGATGAAGGTGAAGATGAAGAAAATGATCAAAAGGATCACACTGATGGTGTGTCAAAAAGAGAAGTTATAAAAACAATAACAAGCGAAATGGTAGATTCATGGTGTAAATCTATTCGCGAAGAACGTAGAATTGGTGCAATTCGTAATATTATGAGAGCATTTAGGAGTGCTTGCCATTGTGGTGATGATGATAACGAGTCAAAGTTGACTTCCATGTCATTTCCTGTCTTCAATAAGATCTTATTGTTTGTACTAAGTGAAATGGATGGAATCTTTAGAACAATCTTGAAGCTTCCACTTTCTGGCGGAAAAAAGGAAATGATTCTTGAGTTAATGAACACACGAGCATGGAAAATTACAATCATTTAGTGAAGGCGTATCTTGGTAATGCTCTTCATGTTTTAAATCAAATGACCGACACTGATATGATTGCTTTTACATTAAGACGCCTAAAGTATTCGTCTGTATTTCTTGCTGCCTTTCCAAGTCTACTAAGGAAGTATATAAAGGTATGCTTTACTTATTGATGGTTAGATTTGGGTTAGTTATATTTCCAATGGGTAATGTATACAGAATTTTAGCTAAAAGTATAGCATGCTAGACGAGTTAATTGTGTTAAAACTTGAAAGTTGACCGAAGTTTGTTTTAATGTCATCTCTACTATTATTTATTAACGATCTCTTTTTTTTTCATTTTGCTTTTCAGGTTGTTCTTCATTTCTGGAGTACTGGGGGAGGTGCATTACCAATAGTCTCTTTACTGTTTCTAAGAGATATATGCATCCGGCTTGGTTCCGATTGTATAGATGAATGTTTCAAAGGAATATACAAAGCGTATGTTTTGAACTGCCATTTTGTAAATGCAACAAAACTTCAACACGTACACTTTCTTGGAAATTGTGTCAATGAGCTTTTTAGAGTGGATCTTCCATCTGCATATCAACATTCATTTGTTTTCATACGCCAATTAGCTATGATTTTACGTGAAGCATTTGCCACAAAAAGAAAGGTATGTAGTCATTCTAGTTTTAAATTTTACCATTTGTTATGGAGGTGTTTGGATTTGTGTTTCAAAATTTATTATCTGATTCTTGTGACTTGTGGTTGCAATAATTGGTGTATGATGTTTGGAACTTTGGATAAATACATTCTGCTTCAGATTAGTTCACCAAATGAGAGTTACTTTTATACTAACTGCAAACAATTTGATTATCAAATGGTCAAATGAAGTTATGTATTTACCCCCTTTTTAAACATAATCATAGAATTATTTTACATTTTATATCATTTATACTTGTATAAAATCATATAATTACTTTCAAAATGCACATCCAAATATTCAAACAGCTGATTATATGTTTATTACAACTTTAAACAATAAAAAACACATCCAAGCTCCATCTTCTATGACCCCTTTTAGTACAGTTTATTTTTTTTGTTATGCAAAATCAAATAATCTCTTTTTTGCTATGTTTCTTAAACAGGAAATATTCAGGAAAGTTTATGAATGGAAGTATATGAACTGCCTTCAGCTTTGGACAGGGCCATTTGCGCATATGGTACAGAAGCTGATTTTAAACCCCTCGCGTATCCATTAACTCAGATAATTTCAGGAGTTGTGCGACTTGTCCCAACTGCACGATATCTTCCCCTCAGATTAAGGTGCATTAGGATGCTAAATCAGATTGCTGCTGCTACAAATACTTTTATTCCAGTTGCTGTGTTGCTTACAGACATGCTGGATATGAAAGAATTACATAGACCGCCAACTGGAGGTGTTGGAAAAGCTGTCGACTTGCACTCTATTTTAAGGGTAACTTTTTTGAATGATTTTTATCTTTCTTAATTATACTTATAATTGCAAAATCGGTTATTCAGGCTGTTTGGAAAGGTCTAAATGGGTAAATATTGGCGTAGGTTGAAATTGCTTTAGTTGGGTTAAACTTACACACACCTTTTGTCCAAAATGTTGAATTTTTAGTGTGTTAAATATGATTTGAAAATTTAAACTTATTTTGAAAAGGGCTGTTACATAAAAAGCTAAGAACTATAATGTGTAATTGTGTATTATAGGTATTATTCTCTTATTAGGATGTATGAAATTTCAACTTTTTGTCATGTTATGTGACTGGTGAACTTGACTTTACTAAATAGTTAGTTGGATGTAGATGACGAATGACCATTTTCACTAGAACACAACTTAAATTCGGTTACCCAATACGAGAAAATTCCCTACATTATATAAATTTTTTTGAAAGTTTGTATCTTTTTCGGTAAGATAATATCATATCACCTAATCTCCTATAACAGGAATATGAGGGAAGTTTGTTTCCATTTTATCCATCTTCATTTTAATAATAAAGTAACTCTTTGCACAAATTATATTAGGAGGTTTTATGCTTTAATATTATACTTTATAGGTTACTTTCAACCTATTTTCTTTTTAGCTCATATTTTCTTTTGACCCATTAGAGATTAAAAAAAATGTTACCCTGATCAATCCATTTATAAGAAAATTGGCCAATACTGCCACTTGTAACTATATGTATAAGCTCTTCATCTTTCTAAATGGATTTGAATTCTGAAATTACCAGGTTAGCAAGGCAACTATTAAGACGCGATCTTTTCAAGAAGCATGTGTTTTATATGTTATAGAAGAACTCGCCGAACATTTGTCACAATGGAGCTATTCACCCGCTTTCTTTGAGCTTTCTTTTGTTCCAGCCGTCCGTTTGCGTAATTTCTGCAAATCTACAAAAGTTGAGAGATTTCGTCGTGAAATGAGGCAATTAATCCGTGAGGTGAGCCAAAATTTTCATCCGATAGTGTTTCTTGATACTAGTGATTGTTTTAAAAATTAATGTTTTGATTGTTCTATGATGCACAGATTGAAGCTAACTCTGAGTTTACTAACAAAATGCGAATGTCAATGTCATATTTACCAAATGATCCGGCTGCATCATCATTTATGGAGGTATGCGTTATCTAATCTCTTTATGTCTTCAATCTTTACTTCAATAATGAGACTAAAGGAGCCTGATATATCAATATTGGAGTTCAAAAACAAGTCTGCTTAGTGGAAGTGGGAACATGGGTTGGTTGGGGAAAGGACCAAAAAGATGAAAACGGGTCAACTTTTAGTGCAAGTACAAAGCGGTCTGGGTTGGCTTGCTAGCACTCTTTTGTCCTGTTTGTAGGTTTGAAAATATAGTATATATATTAAATATGGCTGGAATAACTTTATTAGAGCAATAATATATGATTATTCGGATAATACAATGTGATGGGCCAAAACGGGTGTGTCGGACTTGTCGAGTCACGCTGACATACGAGCACTTTCTTTCCTATTATTTAGTTTTGTAAATAATTCATGTATTAATAATGACAAGAGAAAGTATATTGCTAACATAAAAATGAGAATGTTTCTTGAATATATTGATCTAAGTGCTTGCAAGTATATGAATAAAATTAGGCAATTTCCTACCAGTTTATCATCTGATCTGTTTTCGTTTACCAATTCGACTCATTAGATATGTGATATAAATTTATATAGTCCCGTTTTGGGTAAACGTTTTTATTGCCATTACAGATGTAAATATTTTGATAAATGAATGTGAAGTCTCATTAGGAGTGGTGTTTATCTTGAAACAGGACGAGAAAAAGAAGGGCTTAAGTCCCCTATCTAAGTATGTTGCCACATTGCGTCAAAAAGCACAACAAAGAAACGACTCGTTGGTCGAGTCCAGGTTCGTATAACTTTCACATTTGTAGTTTCATTTGTTTACAATAAATCATATTTCTGGGTGAGGCTAAAGTTTTTCAATTGTTTGCAAGACATTATTTTCAGGTGTTGCTATGGATTTTCAATTGCATATAAGAATCACATTTTTTGTATTGCTTAAGATTTTCAATTGTATGCAAGAAATCACATGTCACGCATTGCTAAAATATTCCATAAGGGTGTTGGTAATTAATTGGCGTATGTGTTTTACAGTGTAATTGTCGGTGAAAAAGCATCAATCTTTGGTAAAAAGAGAGCCAACAAAGATGATGATGATAATGATGACGACGACGACAATGATGATGATGATCTGAATGTGGATGGTGCTGCTGTCTTTAGTTCTTCTTGGCTACCAACTGGCGAACACAAGTATGGCTTTTCTGAGCCCGTCTCTCTTTCTTTCTTCGGTTGTATTATTCTGGAGTTGTTTGCTTTTGACTCATTTATACGCAAATGAGTTCTTTTGGGTTTTATTATATCTCTAACGGGTCAAGATGGGTTATACCTATTGATTTATAACTAAATAGGAAATGGATCAAACAGGTCAAACATCTTCCAAATTGTATTCAAACACATAAAGGCGTTCCTATTAACAAAATCTTATTATTGAGTTGTAGGGCCAAGAATCTTGAAGATGGTAGAAAGCAAAAGAAGGGAAAGAAACAGAAGGGTGTCGGTAAGAAGGCTGCTGACGATGAGGATGTCGTGGAGGATTTTGTGCTCAGTTCAGATGATGATGAATCTATGAGTGATGGTGTTGATGATGATAACAATGATGATGGTGATGATGATGATGATGATGATGATGATCTGAATGAAACAGAAGATGTCAAAGCGAAAGCTGAACCTTTGAAACAAGGAAAGCGCAAGCAGAAGGCGTTTGATAAATCATCCAAAAGGAAAGGAAACTTTCATTCAAAGAACAAGTATAAGAAAAGAAAGAAGGCGAAAGCAAACTAACAAGTGCTATTGTTAATTGTTTAATTATGATCAATCAAATTTTGTATTGATAGATTTTTATTGTTTTTCATTTCATAGATGATTGTTTGTTTGTTATGTTTCTTTGAGATCTGAGATCCTGCAAATTCTGAGGTGAAATGCATTATAAATGAAAGAGAAGTGAAGCAGAAATGTGTGAATCTGTTGTGTGAAACCACTGGTTGGAAACACCGAGTTAAAGCCACTCTCATCACAAAAGATGATCAGCAAGTGTTGCTCACATGTGAAAAGCAAGTTTGGTTCTTATTGATCGACGATGATAGACGACTCTTAATCCGTGATGACTAGCTAAAAGGTGTAAAAACCATAAATAGAGCTCTAAATAACAAATGTAATCAGTGTAGGGTGGTATCATACAAAATCTAGCACTTTTTACTTTACATAAAAGTCTCATAATCCGAGTTTTATTATATTAAGCCTCAGAAGTTGTTTAACATAATGTGCTTGAAAAAGTAACAAAAATATTCACTCATTACCCTATAAACAGAGCAAAATTTAATAGTCACGTTCCAAACATGCAAAAACACTCATATAAGTTAGATTAAGTTATGTACATAAAAAGCGTTTCATGTCTAGGTAGTCTTCATGACATCGACATCAACTGAAAAATCGATGCATTTCACATCAGTTGAACAACCAATATGCATAACAAGAATGCTAGGGGCCAACTTTTATAATTGCAATAACAGATGCATCCATTTTCTTTGACAGGACCTCAGTTTACTTTCAAGTAAACTAAGAGTATATTGATTTTTTGTGATTACAAGTTGATAAAAATATTTCAATCCTTCTCGTTTAGGAGCTGATCTTTTTGACAACATACGGTTAATCAAACTTGATACATCTCTTTGACTTGACCAAACTATAATCAAATTCAAAACAATAGGTTTCCATGGCACAATGCTGAATTGCTGATAACACACATACCATAATAATAACAGAAGATCAATTAAAATCAAACTGCTAATACTGAACTGGTAAAAAGAAAAAGAAAAAACTAAGCAAAAATTAAAAGGTCATAACTGTCTAATATCCTCAACTTCTCAGATTCCAAAATATGTTGGCACAATGCAGACACAAGATGATGTTCTAAACAAATCATGACGGGCCAAAAGTCGAAACATCAAACACCCGCTTGGCGCAACTCTTCAGCGCCGTGTGCAAAATGACACCTTTCACCAAAAGTACAAGATCCTTTCGCAAAGTTTTCACATAGTTTGGTCTTGAAGTTTGTACCGAGACCTCCACCAAAGCTCTTTTGTGGTGGAAGTTGTCCTGAGGACGACTTTATGCTGACTATAAGCTCACGGACCATCTGGCTCGCTTGTTTGATCTGGTCAAATGTGCCCTCCAGCTCGATGTTTTTAAGGTTCGGATCTGACTCATGGTCTCTTATTGAAAGCTTGGCTCCAGTCAACCGACAGATTTGTTTGGAGTTGACTCCATTTTTACCAATGATTGGTCCAGCTAGGGCACCATCAACACTGATCTTGGCGGTTGCAGATGCTCCAAAGCCAGCGGCGGCTGCTGCTGCATGGTTGGCTGCAGGATTAAAGTCCATCCGGGGTGCACCACCACCAAATCTGCTGCCGGGTGCAGGTCCCATAGCACGTGGGTCTTCGTAGTGAGATGGGACTGTTGGCTTTCCTAGCTCCCATTCTCCATGGGCGAAATTACACTTGTCACCAAACCGGCATCCTTCCGCAGTGTTGTATTTGTTGCAAAGGCGGCTTTTGACAGCTGGTGGAGATGACCCGTCCGGGAATGAAGGTGGAAGTACAGGGTTTCTGATGGTTGGGGTAATGCTGGGTTACCACCCGTCATTTGATTGATAGATTTGATCCCTCCAGGTACATAATGCGAGAAATGGCATCCTTCACCAAATGGACAGCCAGAAGTGCTGCATAACAAACACACAAACAGAAAGGAAAAGGTTGTGTCAAAATTTTACCAAAATAAACAACAGCTTTCATGTCAATACCAGAGACTTATGCCTCGAATACTTGATAAAATTTAATGCATAACAAAAATACACAGATTTGCAAGCTCTCAATTCAACTGTTACTGATCTTGTTGAAAATCAAAAGTAAAGACTCATATATTATGTTCCTATGTTCCTTTTGTGCAGATTTTGTGCAATATAGTGTTATATCTACATCACTAAACAAGTATCAAAAATTTTGTTGGTAGCTCGTGCAGCATCAGTAATAATACCCAGAAAGACAAATAAAAGTGACACTTCTGTTATCCTCTAAATTATAAGATAAATTAAGCACACAAATGCATGCTCACTGCACTACTATTTAAATTCAAAAAACTAATACGAAAAGAGTGGCAGATAAGGAAAAAACTAAGATTGCAAGCAGGCTTCTTGTTTTTATAAACAAACTTCATACAAGCATACCTGACAGAAAGAACACCAGAAGTAACTGAAAGTGTACTTATAAAGATAAATAGTAGCAAAATCATATATCACGTATTTAGCTTAATGAGTCAAGTATACCGTATAACTTTACCAGCCAAACGGCTCTGCAAAATGGGGAAAATGGCTCCCCTATATCATGACCATAGATGGTATAGAAACTATAAATTCAAAGTTATAAAGATATCTTCAAAAATTCATGCGGGGTAACACACATCATGTATTAGTGTTGATTGTTCATTGTACTTTCATGAAACAACCATTTCTCATTTCTGTAGTTCTGTTCTGTACTCCTTGTTATCATTGTTGTTATCTTGATTATGTGAAGATTTACCTGTATCAAAACTTTAATTTCCAAGCCATTAGTCTATAGGATACATCTTTTACTTCAAAAGATCATGTAGTATATATATAATCCCCATTAAATTCACAAAAATATTACAAAGTATAGATAATTAAATTTACCATACTGATTTTAGCCAAGTTAGAATTGAAACCTGAAAAACTTTGTGCAAGGCTTCGATTTGCTTCCTAAACCAGATTGAAACGAGTCCGTGTCTGTTACAGCATATTAATTATTTTATTAAAAAAATTCCAAGTAACTCACTGGATTTACAAAGCTTATCGTCAAATTTCCTCAAAACTGTATAATTTTGCTTCAAAAACAATCACTTAACAACTCAATAACTGGGTTCCACTTTGTTCGAATGAAAACCCGATAGAAACAACTGACAAATCACGTAGGCACGACAGTTAACATAAATGATATATTCCATCCAACTCACTGGGTTTACAACAGCTTATCGTCAGATATTTTCAAAATTATATAACTTCATTACAAAAGACAATCACTTAACAACTCAGGAACTTAAACCAACTTCGTTCGAATGAAAACAAAATACAAACAAAACAAATCACGTAGGCATGATAGTTAACAAAAACTCCAAGTATCTCACTGGATTTACAACAGCTTATCGTCAAATTTCCTCAAAACTCCAGAAATTTACTGAAAACAATAACTTGACAGCTCAATAACTTTATTAAACTTCGTTGGAACAAAAACTCGATAGAAACAACGACAAACAAACACAAACCGTCTTGTATCGCCACCAGTTTCACGTAGGCATGACAATTACCATAACTCAACCGCAAAAACCAACGAAAAAACACAAAGGCATGATAGTTAACACAAACTAAACGCGAAATCCACCTAAACAACTTAATACCACTTCATTCGAATGAAAACTCGATAAAAACAACGAAAAATCACGTAGACGTGACAATTAACACAAACTAAACGCGAAATCAACAGAAAAACGGCTGAAACCAAATCGAAACCCTAGATCTAGATTGAAGAAACGAGTTTGAATAGTAACCTTGTTTGGATTTCTTGAATCCGGCGGTGCCGTTGACGCCAGCTGCCGGCCTCCCGCGTTTCTTACCGGCGGCGAACTCCATTGGAGGATGATGAATGAGAGATTTCTAGGGTTTGAGAAGGTGTTCGAAGGAGACTGAAAACCCCCAAAAGGGAAAGTTAGGGTTTGCAGAATCGAATTCAGTTGAGAGAGGAAAAAACCAATGGATCTGTGATTATTATTAATATTAGAGCATTCACAGTTCATTCCTTATCTTTATCCATATAATTACACTAAAATCACTACTTCTTCTCTCTCCTTTCAATTAAATAATATATTTTTATACATTTTTCATTACCTTTTCTCTCTCCTTCACTCACAACCACTTTCAAAAATATTAAAAAATTTATAAGGATTGTACAGTGATTCTTCAAATATACCAATCCACAATAACATTTTCTCTCTCCTTCACTCACAACCACTCAAAATCATTCCATATAATATACCAACACACTCACATGATTATAGGGCATGGGTTGTGAATGCTCTTATTGGTATTATTATTATTCTAATTCTAATAGGGGTCCCTTTATTTAGTCACCTCTAATTTTAAATCAACACCCCTAAACTCTATACGTCACTTATGGGTCTATACGCGGCGTATAGGGTGCGTTGTTGATTTAACGTTTTATACCCTATACGCCGCGTATGGGTCCATACGCGGCGTATAGGGTGCGTTGTTGATTTGACGTTTTATACCCTATACGCCGCGTATGGGTCCATACGCGGCGTATAGGGTGCGTTGTTGATTTAACGTTTTATACCCTATACGTGACTTATGACCCATACGTGAAGGAGCTATACGCCGCATATGGGTCCATACGCGGCGTATAGCTTATATATATATATTTTTTTTTAATTTTTTGAGTTTTAATATATATATATATATATATATATATAATATATTTAATATTGATATTTTGAAAGGTTAAAAGATATTTTGCTTTTTTTTATTTTAATTTTTTTATTTTAATATATACATAATTTGAATTAAAATTATTTAAACAGTTTAATATTAAATAATACGAATATAATAATAAAATTAAAATTAAAATATATAATTCGCATATTACAAATTATGAATTAAAATAAATTTATATAAGCTGGGGGTTCTCGGTTATTCTCTATTATTGCGTTGTATTCCGAGATACGAATCCTATACATAATCTCCCATTCTGCAGCACGTACGCTTCGGTTAAGAATCCAAAGATTACTTAATGTTGGCATCGGATAATCTCCTTCTAGCTTAACGTGGACGAAATGATTATTGTTGACATGAACAATCGACACGACATGATGAGGCATGACAGTTTTTTTAAAGATTTTTGCGTATAAATTTTGTGTTATTTTAACGTATATGTACGTACGTATTTATGTACGTACGTATGTACGTACGTACGTATGTATGTATGTATGAATGTATGTATGTGTGTATGTGTGTATGTATGTATGTATGTATGTTTGTATGTATGTATGTATGTATGTATGTATGTTTGTTTGTATGTATGTATGTATGTATGTGTGTGTGTATGTATGTGTTTATGTATGTATGTATGTATGTGTATGTGTAGGTATGTATGTGTGTTGTATATGTGTAAAGATTTTTACGTATAAACATATAAGATAAACATAAACAGATAATAAACATATAAGATAAACATAAACTGATAATATAAATAACAAAGTTTTTAAATTACATAACAAAATAAAAATTACAACGCTATCAAAACTACGGGCAGCCTCACATCTCTATAAATATGTCGCGGGAACTAAGGCTGAGGAGGCGGCTAATATGGCTGAGGTGGCGGCTGATCATGTAGCTGCTCGTCGGGTGGAGGCTGATCATGCGGCTGCCCGTGCTGCTGCTGTGGATTGGCAATGCCGAGCTGCTGAACAGGTGCAGGCTGCTAGATCTCCCCGGGTCGAAGAGAGAATCGTATGCCACCCGGAAACTGGCGTATAATACGCATGTCGAATAGCGTAGACGATCTAATCTCACCGGCTCGATCGGCGGAGACACGTCACCAAGATGCCGAGGAAGATAACCTAAAGCTCGGGCAATCACCGTGATGTACGCGCTGCCGTACACCGCTCCTCGCTCCTACCGATGATAATACGACGCAAAATACTCTGCCAAACATCTCGCCAGGTTGCACCTGGTCCCCGTAATCAAACAGTATAAGTAAAATAAGTCGGGAATGGTACACCACTCCCGACTCTTGCCACGTCCCGTGATGGACGTGGCGATCATACGATGCAGATAATGGATGAGAGGATCTCGAATGCCGGTGACCCTGCCTTTAGTCCTCTGAAACGGACCTCCGGCAATCTGAGGCCACCACTCTCTCAATCGACCCTCCTCCATCTCAGTATTACCCTCGGTGAACAGAGGGGTAACAGTCTCCGACTCAAAATACAGCCCTGAGAGAACGACAAACTGCTCAATGGACATCTGATGTGCATGTCCACAAAGCATAAAAGAAATCTCGGAGCGCTCATCGTCCTCCTCCATCTCGTCAGGACGAATATAGGTAAATGTGGATAAAAACTCCACAGTCAGCTCACGGTAGGACGGCAAAAAAGCGATCTCAAAGAGACGTCTCCACGGCGTATCGTCTCCGATAATAGCAGCAAGACGATCGCGCTCTCCTAGCTCGGCCATAACCTCCCAATCTACGGCCTTTTGATGACCGATCTTCATACGGATAATTTGAGCACTCAGCGTGCTCAATGGAACCGGCCTCAAACTGTAGCCAAGGATGCTCAGCAATATGGTCAACAACGTCAGCCTCAATATCAGAATCGAAAGACATATCTGCATAAGAAAACAAATAGGTCAAAAACAACGTATACGTATATATATATATAGACATATACATATACATATGTATATGTATACGTATATGTGTATGTATATGTATATGTGTTTGTATATGTATATGTGTATGTATATGTGTATGTATATGTGAATGTATATGTATATGTATATGTGTATATACATATATATGTATATGTACATGTACATGTGTAACATACAAAAGTTCAAAATTTATTTATTTAATTAAAATTAGTGTTCAGTCGCATGCCATACGTGCGAATGAAGCTCAATCGCACGAATGACGGGCGTATGGGCTCAGTCGTACGATTGAGTCGTGCGAATAAGCCAGTCGTGCGATTGAGTATGTCAGCTAAAAATAGGCATGAAGGATAAATAGGGCGGTTAAGGGTGTTAAAAGCAGATTCTATCTGCTGTAACCTCACCCCCTTGTTTCCTTCTAACCCAAACACCGCTGTTCTTGCCAAATTGACTGAACTAGCTCCGTTTTGGTAAGTTTTGCTTGGTACGGATCGATTCTTGAATATGTTAAGCTGTGTGGGTGGTGGAAATTGATCCAAAAACATGTTTTTGATCTGGGTTTCTGTTCAATCTTTCTGTTAAACTGAAAAGTGAAGGTTCGGGCCCTAGTTTTTGGAAGTTTGATGAAATAAGGACCCGAAATGGTTGTAAATGAGGTGTACAGGTTCTGTTATGAATATGGTATAATCCAAATGGTTAAAACTCGAGGCTTTGGATCAAATATGTTAAGAACACAGCTGCTGATCCGTTTCAGGCGAATGAGCCCAGTCGCATGACCTATTCGTGCGACTGAGTCAATCGCATTGTTCAAACGTGCGACTGAAGTTCAGTCGCATGAACCAATCGCACGAATGGAGGTCATTCGCACAAACCCTGTTATAGCTCATTCGCACCTCTGTCGTATGGTCCATTCGTACGACTAAGCTCAGTCGCATGTTCAGTCGTACGAATGAGTCCAGTCGCATAGCCTTAATCGTGTGATGTGGTCAGCTAGGGGTGATTTCACTAAGTTAGGGTTGTTGTTTTAGATTTGCTTTGAAAAGGAGAAGTTTTAGCTGCCCTAGTGTATTTGGATTGGTAAACATTTGCTGAAAGCATTAAGGTGAGTTCTAATTGCCCTTTTTATGTGTTAATGCCGTTTGATAAATGTTATTTGATAAAATCGGGCACTGGCATGCATATAAATAAATACAAAATGTGAATAAGTGTTGAAAGTGATAAATTGTGGCGAATGGCGAGGTGGAGGTTTGACCCACCAACTATAGACGGAGGTTTGACCCGTCAACGTCAATTATAGACGGAGGTTTGACCCGTCAACGCGCGAGGTGGAGGTTTGACCCACCAAACTATAGACGGAGGTTTGACCCGTCAACGCGCGAGGTGGAGGTTTCACCCACCAAATTAAAATCGATAAAAGATGTCCATAAATACCTTGTGGGTATTCGATATGCATATCAATACTGGGATAAATAAATGGACTGATGAATGTGTGTGAATCATTCGGTGTGGTAACAGTTGATGGATTATTATTATTGAATATGGTGTATGTTAGAACTCACCAGTTTATCTGATTTTTGTGTTTGTTTTCTTATGCATGCCAGGTAGTAATAGAGGTGCTCGTGATGGTCCCCCACAGAGTTAGCTTCCGGTTAGGGTGTATGATACTGGCCACAAATGTTGGGTTTTGGGAATGAAGTACTTGAAGTTTAACAAAGTTTTGAAATGTCGGTTAATGTAACATCCAAAAGTTTGATATTTATTTATTTATTAAGAAGTAATGTCCAGTCGCATGATTGATCATGCGAATGAATCTCAGTCGCACACCTTATGTGCGTATGAGGTTCAATCGCACGATTAACGGGCGTATGGGCTCAGTCGTACGATTGAGCCGTGCGAATGGGTCCAGTCGTGCGATTGAGTATGTCGGTTAAAAATTGGCATGTAGTATAAGTAAGGCGGTTATGGGTGTTAGAAGCAGATTTTATCTGCTATATTCCCACCCTCTCGTCCCTTTTGAACCCCAACACCTCTGCTCTTGCTATATTGAGTAAATTAGCTCCGTTTTGGTAAGTTTTGCTTGGTGCGGATCGATTCTTGAATATGTTAAGCTGTATAGGTGGTTGAAATTGATCCAAAAACATGTTTTAAATCGGGGTTTCTGTTCAATCTTTCTGTTAAGCTAAAAAGTGAAGGTTCGGGCCCTAGTTTTTGTGAAATTTGATGAAATAAGGACCCGAAACGGTTGTAAATGAAGTGTACAGGTTCTGTTATGAATATGGTATAATCCAAATGGTTAAAACTCAAGTTTTTGGATCAAATATGTCAAGAACACAGCTGCTGATCCGTTTCAGGCGAATGAGCCCAGTCGCATGACCCATTCGTGCGACTGAGTCAATCGCATTGTTCAAACGTGCGACTGAAGTTCAGTCGCATGAACCAATCGTACGAATGGAGGTCATTCGCACAAACCCTGTTATAGCTCATTCGCACCTCTGTCGTATGGTCCATTCGTACGACTAAGCTCAGTCGTATGTTCAGTCGTACGAATGAGTCCAGTCGTATAGCCTTAGTCGTGTGAAGTGATCAGCTAGGGGTGGTTTGACTAAGTTAGGGTTGTTGTTTTAGGTTGCATTGAGAAAGAGAAGTTTTAGTTGCCCTAGTGTATTTGGATTGGTAAACACTTGCTGAAAGCATTAAGGTGAGTTCTAATTGCCCTTGTTATGTGTTAATGTCGTTTGATAAATGTTGTTTGACAAAATCGGGCACTGGCATGCATATAAATAAATAAAGATGTGAATATGAGTCGAACGTGGTAAATTGTGGTTAATGGCGAGGTGGAGGTATGACCCACCAAACTATAGACGGAGGTTTGACCCGTTAACGCCATTTATAGACGGAGGTTTGACCCGTCAACGCGCGAGGTGGAGGTTTGACCCACCAAATTATAGACGGAGGTTTGACCCGTCAACGCGCGAGGTGGAGGTTTCACCCACCAAATTAAAAACTGATAAAAGATGTCCATAAATACCTTGCGGGTATTCGATATGCATATCAATACTGGGATAAATAAATGGACCGATGAATGTGTGTGTGGATTATTCGGTGTGATAACAGTTGATGAATTGTTACTATTGGAATGTGGTGTATGTTAGAACTCACCAGTTTATCTGATTTTGTGTTTGTTTTCTAATGCATGCCAGGTAGTAATAGAGGTGCTCGTGATGGTCCCCCACAGAGTTAGCTTCCGGTTATGGTGTATGATACTGGCCACAAAAGTTGGGTTTTTGGGAATGAAGTACTTAAAGCTTTAATAATGTTCTGAATGTTGGTTAAAGTCTTGTAAATATGTTTAATGATGTAAACAGTTTTTAATATATGTAAAGTTCCGCTGCGTGTGTAGTCTCTGAATTGTTATAATAACCCAACTATTAGCACCCTCCTTATTATATTATTGTTATAAATTTGAGGGTGTTACAAGTTGGTATCAGAGCCTTAGTTAAAGAGATTTGAACATTTGATTGCTTCAAACTTTAACTGAAAATGTGGGAAGTGCCAGTATCTACAACCGGAAGTGGGGTGAACTATGGTATGGATGAGTATTTAATTATTTGTGATAATTCATTTGATTGTTGAATGAAAGTAATTGTTTAAGATAAAGACTAGTATTATGTGTATGCATGATTTTGTGCTTTAGATAGTGTTAGAAATAAACTGTGAAAGGATAATGAGAAGAGGCAGGATGGTGTGAATAAGTAAATAATTGATAACACCTGGCCAATGTTATGAGCAATTTACATTATATGCAACATCCTGGTATCACTCATTATTTAATTATGGTTTATTTCTGATCGTAGATGGAGGAAACCAGTATTACAAATTCTAGACTTGAAGCTAGGATCTCAGGTGACGAACTTAAGGCAGCTATAGGTGATGAAGTCGCCCGAGTGTTGCGTCCTACCTTACCTGAAATGTTGAGTGACCTTAGGAAAGGTGGTGAATCATCTTCCCAACCAACCCCTCTACCTGTTATTGTTGAGCCTGTAATAGAGAAACCAATATCATATAAGCATTTTAAGGAATGTGACCCGCCTAAGTTTGAAGGCCAGAAGGATGTAGTAGTAACTTACAAATGGTTACGAGAGATGGAAGCGGCGTTTAAACTTAGTAGATGCAAGGAAGATCAGAAGGTGGGCTTTGCAGTGCATTCTTTTCAAGCAGAAGCCTTGTACTGGTGGGATACAGTGGAACAGGCCATGGGTGAGGCCGTCGTAAGTCAGATGACGTGGGAAACTTTTAAAGAACTGGTGATAGAAAAGTTCTGTCCGAAAGGCGAGATGGACAGAATTGAGATCAAGTTTTTACAGTTTCAAGCAGGCAGTTTAAGTCATAAAGAGTATACTTCTAGATTTGAAGAAATGGCGCGCTTGGTACCTCAATTAGTAACTCCTGAGACAAAAAGGATTACTAGGTATATTCAGGGATTACCTCCTAAGGTGAGAATGCTGGTCAAGTCAAATTCTCCTTCTACTTACCAAGCCACGGTAAATTTGGCCGCAGATATGTATGAGGAAGTTGCTGAGTCTGAGAAACCTGTGGTGAAAGAAGAAGTGGTTAGTCATCAGGAAGCTTCACTGAGTTCTAGGCCTATGTATGGACAGAGTGGGCCGCAGAAGAGGAAGTTTAATGCTAGGGGTTTTGTAGGTCCCCCTCCTCGGTGTAATAAATGCGGGAAGTTTCATAGAGGGAAATGTAGATTGAATCACCCGGCATGTCGTAAATGCGGGAAGCCTGGACATTTTGTTTCCAGATGTCCAGAACTTCGGTGTTATGGATGCGGGGAGATGGGACACATGAAATCTGAATGTCCAAAACTTAGACCTGGACCGGTTCCTATTCGTGTAGTGGGAGGACCGAGTAAAGGCAGCGTGAGTGGTAGTAGCGGTACTGCGGGGAGAGCATTTACAATGACTACGGAGGAGGCTAAGGCATTACCGGATATTGTGTCGGGTACGTTTCTTGTTAATAATGTACCTGCTAGAGTTTTATTTGATTCAGGGGCTAATAGAAGTTTCATATCAATAAAATTCCATGCCTTAATAAAAGTTAAACCATTAAAACTAGACGTTGCCTTTTCAGTAGAAACTGCCTCTAATGAATTTATAGTTGTCAATGAGGTAATAGATGATTGTTTTATCGAATTAGAAGGTGCAAAATTTCCTGCTAGGCTACATATGATGAAATTAGGAGGTTTTGATGTAGTATTGGGAATGGACTGGTTATCTACGTTTGAGGCCCAGATAATATGCAAAAGAAAGATAATTGTGTTGCGAGCACCAGATGGTAATTCGGTAACGGTTTTTGGTGATGATCATGATAGTGGGGTGAAAGTCATATCTATGATTAAGGCTGAGAAATTATTGAATAGGGGTTGTGAGTCATTCTTAGCATATGTAGTTGATACTGTTAAGGAGATGAAGAAATTAGAAGATGTTCCAGTAGTTTGTAATTTCCCCGATGTATTTCCTGAGGATCTACCCGGTATACCTCCTGATAGAGAAATTGAGTTTAGAATTGATTTAATACCTGAGGCAAAACCTGTCGCTAAAACCCCTTATAGACTTGCACCGGCTGAGTTAAAGGAACTCCTGAAGCAATTACAGGAATTACTAGACAAGGGTTTTATCTGACCCAGCTCTTCGCCGTGGGGTGCTCCAGTTTTATTTGTAAAGAAGAAAGATGGCAGTTTGAGAATGTGCATAGATTACAGAGAACTAAACAAGCTGACTGTCAAGAATAAATACCCATTACCCCGTATAGACGATTTGTTTGATCAACTCCAAGGTGCTAATTGGTTCTCAAAGATAGATCTTAGATCCGGGTATCATCAGTTGAAGGTAAAAGAAGAGGACATACCAAAGACAGCTTTTCGTACACGATATGGGCATTATGAATTTTTGGTGATGTCGTTTGGGTTAACGAATGCTCCTGCTACCTTTATGAATTTGATGAACAAAGTATGTAGACCGATGCTGGATAAATCGGTAATTGTGTTTATAGATGATATTTTGATCTATTCTAAGAACGAAGGAGATCATGCTTGTCACATTCGAGAAGTATTGGAAACCTTGAGGAAGAATAAGTTGTATGCAAAATTCTCGAAGTGTGAATTTTGGTTAAGAGAAGTGCAATTTTTGGGTCATATGGTGAATGCGGATGGAATATTGGTGGATCCTGCAAAGATTGAAGCTGTGGTGAACTGGGGAATTCCTAAAAGTCCTTCAGAAATTCGTAGTTTCTTAGGACTGACAGGATACTATAGAAGATTTATTCAAGACTTTGCTAAAATTGCTTCCCCATTGACGAAGTTAACTCGAAAGGACGTTAAGTATGAATGGAATAAGGAACAGGAAGCTGCTTTTCAGGAACTTAAGAATCGATTGACACAAGCCCCAGTATTAGCAATACCAGAAGGTGTAGATGATTTAGTAATATATTCTGATGCATCATATCAAGGATTGGGGTGTGTTTTGATGCAACGTGGGAGAGTTATTGCTTATGCTTCTAGACAATTGAAGACTCATGAAATCAATTACCCAACCCATGATTTAGAACTAGCAGCTATAGTTTTTGCTCTTAAAATATGGCGACATTACTTATATGGAGTGAGATGTACCATCTTTACTGATCATAAGAGCCTGAAATACTTCTTTGAGCAAAAAGATTTGAATATAAGACTAAGGCGATGGTTGGAGTTAATCAAAGATTATGATTGTGAAATTTTATATCACCCCGGGAAAGCAAATGTGGTTGCTGATGCATTGAGCAGAAAGGAGAAATACGAACCGATTAAGGTTAAGGCGTATAAACTTGTAATCACTCCTGATTTTATGCAACAGCTGAAAGAAGCCCAACTAGAAGCATTAAAAGAAGGAAACATTAAGAGAGAAAGAATGGTTGGTCAAGAGAGATATTTAGAAGAAAATAGTCATGGTGTTAAAACCAGATTTGGTCGAATGTGGGTTCCGTTGGCTTTACGCGATAGGGTACTGGATGAAGCTCATAAATCTAGGTACTCTATTCACCCAGGCATGACTAAGATGTATCAAGATTTAAAGCATGATTATTGGTGGCCAGGGATGAAATTTAATGTGATGCAATATGTAAATAAATGTTTGACTTGTGCCCAAGTGAAAGCTGAACATCAGAAACCTTATGGATTATTGCAGCCATTAGCTATTCCAGTTTGGAAGTGGGATGATCTGACTATGGATTTTATAACAAAGTTGCCCCGTACACCAAAATGTTATGATACTATTTGGGTAGTGGTAGATCAGTGATGTTCAGGAAGTAATTTAGTACAAACGACTTAAATTAACCCTATTCTAGACACTAAGTAATACTCTAGACTTACTAAATGACACTAAACTACTAACCGGCAAGTGTACCGGTCGACTCTAGTATAGTTAAAGTAAGTCCGGATATCGAATCCACAAGTCTCTAATGTATTGCAATAATTAACTCGATCTAGTCTAAAAAGACACGGACTGTTTGTTTTGTTCTTGAAAAAGGGGGTTGTTTAACAATTCCTACAAAAGACAAGTAATTGAAAACTAGAAATAACTAAAGGCACGAATTAAGAACAACTTAACTTGGATGATAGAAAGGCACTACCTAGATTGGAATCCTGATTTTGTTTAGAGATGATTGGTTTGGGAAATTGTAAACTTTGGGGAACCGGGATCTTAAAGTTCTCACCTTTTGGGACGCCTAAAGCCTCCTAATCACTCTCAAGAGTACTAAAGTGACATCCTAAGATTAGTGTAACTACCGGTTGTTAGACTCACTCTCACGAGATGTCTAATGGGTCTATGAAAGTACCTATGTGATTCACTCCTTCACGGGATCTAAATCAAGGTAAGTTGAACTCTATTAATTGAACTTGCTAGACATTAGTCAAAAGGGCCACTCCCTCACAGAAGCTCCTGCCTTGCAGCTTAATGACTTAGATCTACCAATAAACTCGCACCTCACAGATTATGAGATTAGCAAAACACTTGAATTAGTAAGATTACCGATTAATTGCTTTTAAAGTCTATTGTACCTTCAACATTAAAGATCCTAAATTTATTATGTGACATAGTCAATCACCAAAACTCAAGACCTAACACAACTCTATTACGTGATAAAGACCGTCACCAAGAGTTATGTAAAGCAAATAAACAACAACCAAACCCATTCAAATACTCATATGCATTCAATTAAAGAGCCAACTATTCTTACAATTCAAAGACTACCAAGGTTTTCATAAGAATCCCATAAAAAATCATAACTTTAACAATCAATCATCCAATCTAGGTAGTAACAAAGTGTCTAGCCGCTCATAATTGCAGTTTCAATCAAAAGTAAAGTTGAAACAATGAAACGAAGCATCTAAGACGAAAAGAGAATGAAAATAAAGACACCCGAACGTCACAAGGTCGACCCGAATGCTTCCTTGCCTTCAATCTTCGAACCGGATGCTCCGAATGCTTCAAAATGACTCGATTTGTCCTCTCCCAATCGTCCAAAATCTGCCTCTTTCGTAATTAGGGTTCTCCCCCTTCTTCAAGAGGGCTTAAGTAGGTTAAATACGACCTTTCTGCAGATACGGGCCTCTCGCGGGGCGCGAGAGGCTTTACAAATCCGGTCGCCACCCGCCACCTTGTTAAAGCAAATATCAACTTCTCGCACACTCTCTCGCGGGCCGCGAGAGGATCTGGCAAACGGGTCGCGCCCCGCCAGCTGCTCCTAGATTCAGACTTTGACTTCCTTTCAGCTTGTGATCTCGCGTATCGATTCGGGACTCGTTTCTTCTTGTATTTCCGTTTATTTAGGCTCTTTTTAACCCACAAGACCTGCAAAATAAAATAAAACAAAAGTTTATCTATTCTAAAGGAAAACGACGCTAAACAAATAAAAACTAAACAAAATATGCATGAATAACCGATGTATTTTGCAATACATCAAATATCCCCACACTTATCCTTTTTTCGTCCTCGAAAAATAGCTAATTTGCAATGGAATCATAACCGGAAAGGCAAGTTCTCTATAAAGTCAAACATCAAACAATATAGATAAATAAACACATAAAGGATGTAACTACGATTGCCGGTATTGTAATCCACCTAAACCCAACCACCGGCTCATCAAAACCCCCCTTCGTGTAAAGTTTTATGTTCAAGTTCGTTGATTTTAAAATCTATGGGTCTCACACTTGGACGCACACGACTCAACCTAGTCCCACCTCAAGCTTATAAGGTACAGGGACTGCCCTACCATTTTCTGTACGCACCCCTCCAGGTTTAAATACCAACCTGGAACGAATAATGGATTCTCATGAGCAATCTATTTTATTAGATTTTCACATCTCGTCCTAGAGGCTGTTATCCGCTGAGTCACTATCCCAATGAACAACAACATAGACCCGAAAATGCTTTTGTTATTTTATTTTATTTTATTTTTATTTTTATTTTATTTTTTATTTTATTTTTTTTTATATATATATATATATATTTTTTATAAGACTCCACCTAGAGGGCTGTTTCCCACTGAGTCACCATCCCCTTGAGCAACACCATAGGCTTTGTCAATTTTTTTTTTTTTTTTTTTTTTTCGTGTTGCTTTCATGTTTCACCAATTGCACAATCCTAGGGTGGACTTTCAATGGCCCTTTTTCACTATATTAGCAGTTTTCAGCCTTACCGTATACTCCCAAGATGATAACCCACGAGATTTCTAAGTGTTTCTTAAGGTGTCATTAATTAAACACTTAAGGGGATTTTTCAAAGCCGGTTGGGCCTACCAACACATCCTAATCACATATCACTTTTGTGTTTTTTTTTTTTTTTTTTTTTTTTTTTTTTTTTTTAGAAAACAAGATTGTTTTAACTTTTTAGAGATCACGAAATCCGATAATTATATCATCTTCCATTTAGATGCAAAAAGCTTCTTTCAAGAAACAATATATATTACCAAAACTTTTTTTTTTTTTTTTTTTATTATTATTATTTTTTTTTTTAAACTACTAAACTAAAAACCAAAGCAATAACTATGACTCATATTTCCCATCCCCACACTGAATCTTGCATCGTCCTCAATGCAAAGATGGAAAACAGAAATTGACAAACTACCTACTGAAGATAAAGAAAACTAAATCTTGTAAATAATTATGAATGCAAGTGGAAACGACTTAGCTGAATATGTGAGACTGTCAGTGTGCCAGTCAATTCCACATGTGCTCTCTACTCCAAACTGCTCAGCAAAACTGGTATCATCAAACAGCTAATACCAACAAGGATAATAAACGATAAGAGTGTAACAGGTCAAAGTTCAACCACAAAACCAAACAACCAACCCAAATCCCAACCAACCATAGTTTAAAGTACAGACCATTAGGAAAGGATAAAAACAGCATAAAAGATAAAAAAAAAATACTGAGATGTGAAGTAAACTTAAGCTGCATCCACACGCTCTGTCTTTTCACTCCTCATCTTCCTCTTCATCCTCTTCGTCTTCACCAAGAATTGGGAACTCTGGCTCCATGTCTGCATAGCCACCGTGACCTGATCCTGAGGCCTCCCGATGCGAACTACCCTGACCAGTCGGATTATAAAATCCGGGCATCGGAAACTGACTCAAGATGGCAGCAGGCTGAAAGAAATCTGGGACAGGTATGTTCATCTGTCCCATCATATGTCGAATCGCATTATCCTGCATATCCTGCCTACGATCCTGGCGAACAAAGCCCGCATCCATCCTGGCAAACCCAAGATCCATCTGAGCGAACCCAGTGTCCATCCGCTCATAAAGAGTCTCTAGTGTGATCTGATCGGGTGGTGGCTGTCTAGTAGGGTATTGAGGTGCCGGCCTATACTGGCGGGTCCTCTGTGGAACCTGATATCGTGGAGGTATAGAGCTCTGTATAGCTGCCTCTGCTGGTGTACCTGCCGGAGGTGGAATCTGTGGACCCTCACTAATACTCGCCCATGTTGGCGGGTCGGAATATGTCAGAATACCCGAAGCCTGCAAATCAGAAACTCTCATAACACATGGCGCAGGACCCTGCCTCATCCGCTCAGCCGGGTACCTGTCAAACACCCCTAAACTCTCGGCTAACCATGTCACATAAGGACCACAGTAGATCCTTGCCCCCCTACCGCCTCTCCATGGTCTCCTCATTGACAATGCAAAAATAGTCGCCAGGTTGGCGTTTCTTCCCTCTACCATACACATCAAACAAAATAAACTGATCTGGTTTACCTTGTTATCGCCCTGACCTCTACCCACAAGAGTGGCTGCGAGTATTTTGTGAATAAATCGAAGGATCGGATCAGTGATATCGCTTGCCACCATGTTGTTTGAATAGGGAACCCGAGAAATAGTCCCCCAGAATCTAGCCAGTTCTCTCACCGGGACAGCATGTGGGTGGGGTTTCTTGTATACTCCCTGCAGACTGGTCCTGAACTCATCAGTTTCAACTTCTTCTTGAGTATAGAATTGTAGGGCTACTGCAAACTGAGGTATGGTCATCTCGTAAGATTTCCTGCCCAGGGCGAAGAAAACTGCCTCCTTCTCGTCGAATTTCCCTTGTTTGAATTCAAAAGTGGAGTGAAACTCCAAGGTGATCTCCTTATACTGCCTTGCATCGCAGTCTAATACCCTTCTGAACCTCGGTCCTAACAGCTGCTCGATCCTTGCCCTTGCCCCTAGGCGATCCATCAAATCCCAGTCAATTTTTCTAAACGGCAATAGGTCAACCATAATTAAACTGCCCAGTCTTTGGTATTCACCCGAGTCGTCCTCAAACTGTAATAATGGGCTATCCCTAATCCTAGTGCTCTGGCCATACGGGATCCCTGATCCAGTATACTCTACTACCCGATAGTACTCAGGTGCCGATGTTTGTGCTGGCGCTGTTGGAGGCTCTTGAGGACGAGCTGGTGGTTCTCTTCTCCTACTCCTCTTACTGGACGATCCTGCACCTGACATCTGCAAAACAGTTCAAGATAGACAAAGAACAACCAACATAGCAGAAAAGTTAGCGAGGGTTATGCGAGCACCATTTTTTTTTTATTTTATTATTATTATTATTATTTTTTTTTAAAAGACAGCCATATAGCATTTCATTCGTGGCTGAATTTGACAACAAAGTTGAGTAAACAAATCCATGACACTAAAAACAAATTACCGTTTACAAAAGTGTGAGTTCTAAACAATCTCGCCCGAATGGAGATTGAGTACGGGCGAGGCGTTTTATACTCGTACGTGCACAAAATCTAAATAAATCCATGACACCAAAACAAATCTAACACTAAACGAATGAAACTAGCTAGACACAATGTACACTCACTTCCACACGCTCTGTCTCTTCACTCCTCATCTTCCTCTTCATCCTCTTCGTCTTCACCAAGAATTGGGAACTCTGGCTCCATGTCTGCATAGCCACCGTGACCTGATCCTGAGGCCTCCCGATGCGAACTACCCTGACCAGTCGGATTATAAAATCCGGGCATCGGAAACTGACTCAAGATGGCAGCAGGCTGAAAGAAATCTGGGACAGGTATGTTCATCTGTCCCATCATATGTCGAATCGCATTATCCTGCATATCCTGCCTACGATCCTGGCGAACAAAGCCCGCATCCATCCTGGCAAACCCAAGATCCATCTGAGCGAACCCAGTGTCCATCCGCTCATAAAGAGTCTCTAGTGTGATCTGATCGGGTGGTGGCTGTCTAGTAGGGTATTGAGGTGCCGGCCTATACTGGCGGGTCCTCTGTGGAACCTGATATCGTGGAGGTATAGAGCTCTGCATAGCTGCCTCTGCTGGTGTACCTGCCGGAGGTGGAATCTGTGGACCCTCACTAATACTCGCCCATGTTGGCGGGTCGGAATATGTCAGAATACCCGAAGCCTGCAAATCAGAAACTCTCATAACACATGGCGCAGGACCCTGCCTCATCCGCTCAGCCGGGTACCTGTCAAACACCCCTAAACTCTCGGCTAACCATGTCACATAAGGACCACAGTAGATCCTTGCCCCCCTACCGCCTCTCCATGGTCTCCTCATTGACAATGCAAAAATAGTCGCCAGGTTGGCGTTTCTTCCCTCTACCATACACATCAAACAAAATAAACTGATCTGGTTTACCTTGTTATCGCCCTGACCTCTACCCACAAGAGTGGCTGCGAGTATTTTGTGAATAAATCGAAGGATCGGATCAGTGATATCGCTTGCCACCATGTTGTTTGAATAGGGAACCCGAGAAATAGTCCCCCAGAATCTAGCCAGTTCTCTCACCGGGACAGCATGTGGGTGGGGTTTCTTGTATACTCCCTGCAGACTGGTCCTGAACTCATCAGTTTCAACTTCTTCTTGAGTATAGAATTGTAGGGCTACTGCAAACTGAGGTATGGTCATCTCGTAAGATTTCCTGCCAAGGGCGAAGAAAACTGCCTCCTTCTCGTCGAATTTCCCTTGTTTGAATTCAAAAGTGGAGTGAAACTCCAAGGTGATCTCCTTATACTGCCTTGCATCGCAGTCTAATACCCTTCTGAACCTCGGTCCTAACAGCTGCTCGATCCTTGCCCTTGCCCCTAGGCGATCCATCAAATCCCAGTCAATTTTTCTAAACGGCAATAGGTCAACCATAATTAAACTGCCCAGTCTTTGGTATTCACCCGAGTCGTCCTCAAACTGTAATAATGGGCTATCCCTAATCCTAGTGCTCTGGCCATGCGGGATCCCTGATCCAGTATACTCTACTACCCGATAGTACTCAGGTGCCGATGTTTGTGCTGGCGCTGTTGGAGGCTCTTGAGGACGAGCTGGTGGTTCTCTTCTCCTACTCCTCTTACTGGACGATCCTGCACCTGACATCTGCAAAACAGTTCAAGATAGACAAAGAACAACCAACATAGCAGAAAAGTTAGCGAGGGTTATGCGAGCACCATTTTTTTTTTATTTTATTATTATTATTATTATTTTTTTTAAAAGACAGCCATATAGCATTTCATTCGTGGCTGAATTTGACAACAAAGTTGAGTAAACAAATCCATGACACTAAAAACAAATTACCGTTTACAAAAGTGTGAGTTCTAAACAATCTCGCCCGAATGGAGATTGAGTACGGGCGAGGCGTTTTATACTCGTACGTGCACAAAATCTAAATAAATCCATGACACCAAAACAAATCTAACACTAAACGAATGAAACTAGCTAGACACAATGTACACTCACTACCTTCTCCCGGTACTTTAATTGACCTCAATTAAATCCGAAGTGCTCAGAACAAACCTATATCCTCACATTCAATGTTTATTTTCATCAACCCAAACCAGCAAATACAACCGCAAAACAGAACAAACCTATAACCAAGCAAAATACAAACCAGAACAAACCGCGAGTAATGAAGCAAATAATCAAGCAAATACAAACAGAACAAACCTATAACCAAGCAGAATACAACCGCGAAACAGCGTAATCATCAACCCAAACCAGCCACCCGCAACCTGCATTATCGTTATCTAACCAAACCACACCACCCGCAACCTCAAACAAACACAAATTTAAGCACTAAACGAAGCACAACTGAAAGAACTAACTCGTGGTACAATAATGACAAGAAATCATACCTCGGGATGAAGCAAATGAGAAGAATTTTAACAAATCTTGTGCAAGAACTTTAAATTTTTGAAAACCCTCCAAGATCCCGCTTTTGTTGTGAAAGATGGAAAATTGATGGTGGAAATTGATGGGGAATAGTTATGGTTGAGTAATGGTGATGGATGTGGGTGAAAAGGAAGAAAAATGGATGAAAATGGTGGAAAATTGGTGGGGTTCGTCGGGTTGGAGAAGAAGAAGTGAAATGAGAAAAGAGGGTTTTGTTTGGGGATTTAAAACTGCAGAAGAATTGTACCGCGGGAGACTCGCGGGTGGCGAGTCACCTTGGTGACCGGCTCGCGCCCAGCGAGTCACTTCAACTTTCTCGCGGGTGGCGAGTCATATGGGTGATCGGCTCGCGCCCAGCGACCGAGAATGGGTGGCGAGTCATATGAGCATTCTTCTCGCTCCCCGCGAGTGGTCATTTTTCGGCAGAAGGTTTTGGTGTTTTGCCTTAGAAAAATTTCAGAAAATTTCCAACTCCCAAAACCAAATCCAAAATTTGGCTAACACTTAATCTACCAATAATTTCATATTCTTACCTACTTTCGAGATCCTCGGTTATGAATTCCTGTAAATGACTCGAGAAAACCAAAATAAAGACCAACAAACTATCACAAGCTACTATTAAATACTAAAAATGAACGAAAACTAACGGAATTACCTATGGTACAAACTGTACAAAAGATGTTTCTCTTGACGCTAAACCTTGGTAGGAACATTTTCAAGAGGAATTTCTTCCACCTCGGCTGTGTCAGTCGGCCCTCCTAGGTAATGCTTAAGCCTATGACCATTCACTTTCCACGTACACCCGTCAGATTCATTCATTAGCTCGACTGTACCATACGGGAATACCTCCTTCACCACATACGGACCCGTCCATCTAGATTTCAACTTACCGGGAAACAACTTAAGACGTGAGTTATATAAAAGAACTTTGTCCCCGGTTTTAAACTCTTTCAAACCTTTCAACTTCCTATCATGCACGGCTTTTGATTTCTCCTTAATACTCCAAGATCGCTCGTAAACCGCATCTCGCAATGCTTCCAACTCGTGAATCTGGAAGAACCTCCTCCTAGCAGCTTGGTTTAGATCTAAGTTCACTGTTTTAAGCGCCCACAGCGCTCGATGCTCTAGCTCTACCGGGAGATGGCACGCTTTGCCATAGACAACCATAAATGGAGTGGTTCCTAAAGGTGTCTTGTAGGCGGTACGAAATGCCCACAACACATCATCAAGTTTATCCGACCAATCCTTTCGGCTCTTACCTACAACCTTCTCTAGAATCCTTTTCACTCCCCTATTGGCGTTTTCAACTTGACCGCTTGTTTGTGGATGATACGCGGTTGAAATGCGGTGATTAACGCCATAACGCTCTAAAGCTCTCTCCATCACAGTATTGCAAAAATGGGTCCCTCGATCACTGATGAGGGCTTTTGGTGTACCGAAACGTGTGAACAACTTCTTCAGGAATTTCACTACCACTCGGGCATCGTTAGTAGGCAAAGCTTGAGCTTCCACCCACTTAGAAACGTAATCAATGGCCACGAGGATATACCTATTCCCTCTGGAGGAAGGAAAGGGTCCCATGAAATCGATACCCCACACATCAAAAACTTCAAGAACTTGAATCGGGTGTTGGGGCATCTCATCCTTGGATGAAATATTACCGGTTCGTTGGCAAGCATCACACTTCTTAACAAACTCTATTGCATCCGCAACCACCGAAGGCCAGTAAAAACCACAGTCAAAAACTTTCTGGGCGGTGGTGTTTGCACCATGATGACCACCCGTCAATCCCTCATGAACATGCCTAAGAATATTTAAACCCTCTTCCTTAGGTACACATCTCCTAAGAATTCGATCTCCACCTATCCTAAACAGAAAAGGATCATCCCATATGTACTTCTTCGCATCCCTAAACAACTTCCTCTTCTGTTGAGGACTCATACTCTCCATCACATAACCGTTAGCTAAATAGTTAGCTATATCACTAAACCAAGGCAAACCCTCTCTCTCGGCCGCTACAAAATCTATGGATTCATGAGGGAATCTATCTCCGATTGCCTCCTCACGAATCTCCTCTCTATCCGGATCTTCCAATCGGGAGAGGTGATCAGCAGCCACATTCTCCGCTCCCCTCTTATCCTTTATCTCTATGTCGAACTCGGAAAGCAAGAGAATCCATCGAATCAACCTAGGCTTGGCATCTTTCTTTGCGAAAAGGTATCGCAATGCCGAGTGATCCGTGAAAACAGTAGTCTTGGAAAGGACTAGGTACGAACGAAACTTGTCAAAGGCAAAGACAACTGCTAGAAGCTCTTTCTCCGTGGTGGTGTAATTCTCTTGGGCATCATTAAGAGTCTTACTAGCATAATATATGGGGTGGAAATGCTTGTCTTTCCTCTGACCAAGAACAGCCCCGACTGCATAATCAGAGGCATCACACATGAGCTCGAAAGGCAAGCTCCAGTCAGGGGAAACCAAGATAGGAGCACTAACCAACCGCGCCTTGAGAAACTCAAAAGCCTTAAGACATTCCTCATCAAAGATGAATGGAACATCTTTCTCCAAAAGACGGGTCATGGGACGAGTAATCTTTGAAAAGTCCTTAATGAAGCGCCTATAGAAACCTGCATGACCTAAGAAACTGCGAATGGACTTGACACTAGTGGGTGGTGGAAGTCTAGAAATAGTGTCAATCTTTGCCCTATCAACCTCTATACCCTCTCTCGAAACTTTGTGACCTAAGACAATTCCCTCGGTCACCATGAAGTGACATTTTTCCCAATTCAACATCAACTTAGTGTCTACACACCTTTTCATCATCTTCTCTAAATTACCTAGACAATGGTCAAAAGAATCACCATAAACTGAGAAGTCATCCATGAAGACTTCCATAGAGTTTTCCACCATGTCTTGGAAAATCGCCACCATGCACCACTGAAAAGTAGCCGGTGCGTTACATAATCCAAAAGGCATGCGTCGGTACGCAAAAGTGCCGTAGGGACATGTAAAAGTGGTTTTCTCTTGGTCTTCCGGTGCGATTGGGATCTGAAAATACCCGGAGAAACCATCAAGAAAGCAATAAAATTGTCGCCCTGCGAGGCGTTCAAGCATCTGATCAATGAATGGGAGAGGAAAGTGATCCTTCCGGGTGGCGTCGTTAAGCTTGCGGTAGTCAATGCATACACGCCAACCAGTGATCGTACGGGAGGGGATGAGTTCATTTTTGGTATTCATAACAACTGTCATCCCCCCCTTTTTGGGGACAACCTGGGTCGGGCTCACCCAGGGGGAATCAGAAATGGGATAGATCAAACCTGCATCCATGAGTTTAAGAACCTCCTTTTTCACCACCTCTTGCATGTTGGGGTTCAACCGCCTTTGAGGTTGCACCACGGGTTTGTAATCATCTTGCATGAGTATCCGGTGGGTGCAATAGGTGGGGCTTATGCCCTGAATATCAGAAAGTCTCCAAGCAATGGCTTTTTTGTGTGTTTTCAATACATCAATCAACCTAGACTTCTCTTCCTCCGTTAATTTAGATGAGATGATGATGGGCAAACTAGCATTTTCTCCTAGATAGGCATACTCTAAATGAGAGGGTAGGACCTTAAGCTCTAATGGTGGTGGTGTCTCCACTGATGATGTCTTACTCTCCTTGCTAGTCTCACTACTCTCTAATACCTCCGGAATCAAAGGAGCCTCTTCCTCAACCACATCCGGCTCCTCCTTTCTATCCTCTCTCACTAAGTCGGCACCACAAATATACTCTAAACATTGATCCACACGTGAAATGAATGAATTTATGAAGTAGACGGAGTTTGAAGGACCGCTAAAGTCATCTTGAACTCCTGGGTGGTTCATGGACTTGGCGATCTCAAAGGTAACATTCTCGTTTCCAACGCGAAGAGTGATTTTCCCGTCAAATATATCAATGATTGCCTTGGCGGTACGCAAAAATGGACGACCTAGAATAAGAGGTACTCTATGGTCGGCTTCCATATCTACTATCACAAAATCAGCGGGGAAGACGAATTTATCAACTTTGACTAACAGATTCTCTACAATGCCTCGCGGATATTTCACGGATCGGTCTGCAAGGGATAACGTCATGCGCGTTGGGATCAGCTCTCCCAGGTCTAGTTTCTCATAAAGTGAATAAGGCATCAAATTAATACTAGCACCTGAGTCTGCCAACGCGTGACTCTGCATGTTACTACCAAAAACACACGGGATAGTGAAGATTCCTGGGTCCGACAACTTTTCTGGCATTTTGTTCAGAACTACTGCAGAGCACCCCGCTGATAAAGGAATATTTACGAGCTCTCCCAATTTGTCCTTGCTTTTCAGCAGGTCTTTCAGGAATTTAGCATATTTGGGCATATGCTGGAGAGCCTCAATGAATGGAAGATTAATCTTGAGCTGCTTGAACAGATCAAGAAAATGTCCATATTCCTTTTGGTTCTTTTGGTGTTTCAAACGCTCGGGGTATGGGACACGTGTGTGATCAATGACCGGGTAAGACCTAACCTCTACCGGTTTCTTTCCTACACTCTTCTCTACCCCAGACTCACTCTTCGGTGCGGTACTTGCTGGGCTTGGCCTAAATTGCACCCTACTAGGTGGAGTCTCTAACTCTATCTCCTCATCCATAATCTCTTCCTCTTCCTCTCCTACCACTACGGGTTTCTCTACTTCTCCACCTCTACCACTGCGTGTGGTAACAACATTAATCTGACCCTTTGGGTTTTGTTGAGTGTTACCCGGGAACTGACCCGGGGCGCGCTCATCCAACCGCCTAGCTATGTCACCTACAGAACGCTGCAGATCTAGAAATGCAGATTGTTGATTCTTAAGTAGGATGTCATGCTCTGCAAGGGTCTTTTGGGTGGTAGCATCCTTAGCAACTAACTGTGTCAACAAGTCTTTTATTTCACCCAAACCGTTCCCACCATCCCCACTTGAATTAGTTCCTGAATTCCTAGGAGCAAACTGACCCTGCCCGGAATTATATTGTTGATTGGAATGAAATCCGGGGGGGTTTCCTGAAGACCTAAAGTTATTGTTGAACCTGGAACCTGAATTAAAACGAGTACCAAAGGGGTTAGTGGGTCCTTGGTTCTGACCTCCTATGAAATCCACTTGCTCCTGGTTGAGCAAGGGGCACTCTAACGTACCATGACCTCCCCGACACATCTCACACTTATCAACCTTAGCCTTAAGCTCTTTCATTTCTCTTGTCAGGTTTTCTAAAGCAGCAGCCACCTGAGTATCCAAGGTGACTTGGTGAACACCTCGTGAAGACGAGGGTTGGCTCGAGGAAGGAGTGGAATTCCTAGTAATTGACCGCTGCTCATACTCAGACTGGGCAAAACTCTCAAAAAGGTTAAGGCACTCGTCTACAGTTTTCTTTCCCATCAGGTGCCCTCCTGCAGAAGTATCAAAACGAGCTTTCGTTTCATAAGTGAGACCATTATAGAATTTCTCTACAAGGGCCCAATCAGATAAACCATGCTGGGAGCATTTGCTAAGTAGGTTTTGGAACCGCTCCCAAGCAAGATAGTAAGGCTCATCTGGCTCCATACGAAATGAGTGGATCTGGTCACGGAGCCTGGATGCTTTTGCAGGTGGGAAATACTTGTTCAGAAACCCTTGGCGAAGGGCTGCCCAAGTAGTGAAAGCTCCAGCAGGCTGCGAGTCAAGCCAAGTGGCGGCTCGTCCCGCTAGTGAGAAAGGAAACAACTGGAGAAAGATTGCATCATCATTGGCACCTTGAAGCTTGAAGGTACCACAGATGCGGGTCAGGCGGGCAATATGAGCAGGTGCATCCTCATCATCACGTCCATGGAACTGGCATGAATTGGTGATCGCAGTCATGATGTAGGATGGGATTTGCCAAGAGTTTTCATTGGCAATCTGAGGGAAAGTGATTGGAGAATTAACTCCGGTAAAACCCTGGGTGGATTGCTGGTGGATGGTCCTACGGTCTCCCATTGGTAAAGGATTGGCTTTAGGACTAGCAGGTGCGGAAATGGGTGGTGTAGAGTTTGGTGTGGACTTGGGTGAGGTTTGTGGGGTGCTATCAAAGATGGATGGTTTCGAGGGCGGGATAGTGGTAGGAAAGTTTACACTTGAAGTAGAAGTACTTACCCCTGATCTGACGGAAGAGAGCGCGGAATCAGCTGTATGTGTCGGTGGTGGTCCCTTCGATCGGGTATGTGGCATGTACTGCAACTCAAGAATAGCAAAAAAAAATAATGAAAATTAATAAAAATTGCAAATAATAAACCAAAAAAAAAAAAAACAAACAAAATAGACACAGAATAGTAAAACAAAACTAGAACAAGCTAATTAACGCAATTGCTAAGAGTCCCCGGCAACGGCGCCAAAAACTTGATGTTCAGGAAGTAATTTAGTACAAACGACTTAAATTAACCCTATTCTAGACACTAAGTAATACTCTAGACTTACTAAATGACACTAAACTACTAACCGGCAAGTGTACCGGTCGACTCTAGTATAGTTAAAGTAAGTCCGGATATCGAATCCACAAGACTCTAATGTATTGCAATAATTAACTCGATCTAGTCTAAAAAGACACGGACTGTTTGTTTTGTTCTTGAAAAAGGGGGGTTCTTTAACAATTCCTACAAAAGACAAGTAATTGAAAACTAGAAATAACTAAAGGCACGAATTAAGAACAACTTAACTTGGATGATAGAAAGGCACTACCTAGATTGGAATCCTGATTTTGTTTAGAGATGATTGGTTTGGGAAATTGTAAACTTTGGGGAACCGGGATCTTAAAGTTCTCACCTTTTGGGACGCCTAAAGCCTCCTAATCACTCTCAAGAGTACTAAAGTGACATCCTAAGATTAGTGTAACTACCGGTTGTTAGACTCACTCTCACGAGATGTCTAATGGGTCTATGAAAGTACCTATGTGATTCACTCCTTCACGGGATCTAAATCAAGGTAAGTTGAACTCTATTAATTGAACTTGCTAGACATTAGTCAAAAGGGCCACTCCCTCACAGAAGCTCCTGCCTTGCAGCTTAATGACTTAGATCTACCAATAAACTCGCACCTCACAGATTATGAGATTAGCAAAACACTTGAATTAGTAAGATTACTGATTAATTGCTTTTAAAGTCTATTGTACCTTCAACATTAAAGATCCTAAATTTATTATGTGACATAGTCAATCACCAAAACTCAAGACCTAACACAACTCTATTACGTGATAAAGACCGTCACCAAGAGTTATGTAAAGCAAATAAACAACAACCAAACCCATTCAAATACTCATATGCATTCAATTAAAGAGCCAACTATTCTTACAATTCAAAGACTACCAAGGTTTTCATAAGAATCCCATAAAAAATCATAACTTTAACAATCAATTATCCAATCTAGGTAGTAACAAAGTGTCTAGCCGCTCATAATTGCAGTTTCAATCAAAAGTAAAGTTGAAACAATGAAACGAAGCATCTAAGACGAAAAGAGAATGAAAATAAAGACACCCGAACGTCACAAGGTCGACCCGAATGCTTCCTTGCCTTCAATCTTCGAACCGGATGCTCCGAATGCTTCAAAATGACTCGATTTGTCCTCTCCCAATCGTCCAAAATCTGCCTCTTTCGTAATTAGGGTTCTCCCCTTCTTCAAGAGGGCTTAAGTAGGTTAAATACGACCTTTCTGCAGATACGGGCCTCTCGCGGGGCGCGAGAGGCTTTACAAATCCGGTCGCCACCCGCCACCTTGTTAAAGCAAATATCAACTTCTCGCACACTCTCTCGTGGGCCGCGAGAGGATCTGGCAAACGGGTCGCGCCCCGCCAGCTGCTCCTAGATTCAGACTTTGACTTCCTTTCAGCTTGTGATCTCGCGTATCGATTCGGGACTCGTTTCTTCTTGTATTTCTGTTTATTTAGGCTCTTTTTAACCCACAAGGCCTGCAAAATAAAATAAAACAAAAGTTTATCTATTCTAAAGGAAAACGACGCTAAACAAATAAAAACTAAACAAAATATGCATGAATAACCGATGTATTTTGCAATACATCAATCAGTTAACCAAGAGTGCTTTGTTTCTACCAATACGGGAAACCTATTCGGTAGAAAGGCTAGCTGATATTTTTACTAAAGAAATAGTTAGATTGCATGGAGTTCCGAAAAGTATTACATCTGATAGAGATGCCAGATTTACCTCCAGGTATTGGAGAAAATTTCACGAAGCCATGGGAACTAGACTTTACTTTAGCACAGCCTATCATCCCCAAACAGATGGTCAAAGTGAAAGAACTATTCAGACATTGGAGGATATGCTACGGGCATGTAGTATTGATTTTGGAGGTAGCTGGGATAGTCATCTTCCATTAGCTGAATTTGCATACAACAACAGTTATCAAGCTACCCTTCAAATGTCTCCGTTTGAAATGTTGTACGGAAGAAAATGCAGAACTCCACTGTATTGGGGAGATATGGGGCAACGCGAATTGGGAAATAGTGAAATAGTTGAGCAAACAATGTCAAAGTTTGAACTAGTTAAAAATCGTATTAGAGAGGCGAAAAGCAGGCAGAAATCATATGCAGATCGTAGAAGGAAACCATTAGAATTTAAAGTTGGGGATTTTGTTTTGTTAAAAGTTTCTCCATGGAAAGGCATTATTCGATTTAGAAAAAGGGGCAAACTAAGTCCACGTTTATTGGACCTTTCCGAATAATAGAGAAAGTGGGGTATGTAGCATATAAATTAGATCTACCAGAAGAACTGAGTACTATTCATCCAACCTTCCACGTCTCCCAGTTACGAAAATGCTTAGCTAATGAAACTCAATATGTACCATTAGATGATATTGAGGTTGATGAGAAGCTCAATTATGTTGAACAACCTGTGGCCATTATAGATCGTAAGGAGAAGAAACTTAGAAATAAAAGCATTAGCTTAGTCCGGGTGCAGTGGGCACATCGCCAAGGATCTGAGTCAACCTAGGAAACAGAAGAAGAAATGAGACGGAACTACCCCCAATTGTTTTAGCCAGGTTTCGAGGACGAAACCCTAAATAAGGTGGGTAGACTTGTAACATCCAAAAAGTTTGATATTTATTTATTTATTAAGAAGTAATGTCCAGTCGCATGATTGATCATCCGAATGAATCTCAGTCGCACACCTTATGTGCGTATGAGGTTCAATCGCACGATTAACGGGTGTATGGGCTCAGTCGTACGATTGAGCCGTGCTAATGGGTCCAGTCATGCGATTGAGTATGTCGGTTAAAAATTGGCATGTAGCATAAGTAAGGCGGTTAAGGGTGTTAGAAGCAGATTTTATCTGCTATATTCTCACCCTCTCGTCCCTTTTGAACCCCAACACCCCTGCTCTTGCTATATTGAGTAAATTAGCTCCGTTTTGGTAAGTTTTGCTTGGTGCGGATCGATTCTTGAATATGTTAAGCTGTATAGGTGGTTGAAATTGATCCAAAAACATGTTTTAAATCGGGGTTTCTGTTCAATCTTTCTGTTAAGCTAAAAAGTGAAGGTTCGGGCCCTAGTTTTTGTGAAATTTGATGAAATAAGGACCCGAAACGGTTGTAAATGAAGTGTACAGGTTCTGTTATGAATATGGTATAATCCAAATGGTTAAAACTCAAGTTTTTGGATCAAATATGTCAAGAACACATCTGCTGATCCGTTTCAGGCGAATGAGCCCAGTCGCATGACCCATTCGTGCGACTGAGTCAATCGCATTGTGCAAACGTGCGACTGAAGTTCAGTCGCATGAACCAATCGTACGAATGGAGGTCATTCGCACAAACCCTGTTATAGCTCATTCGCACCTCTGTCGTATGGTCCATTCGTACGACTAAGCTCAGTCGTATGTTCAGTCGTACGAATGAGTCCAGTCGTATAGCCTTAGTCGTGTGAAGTGATCAGCTAGGGGTGGTTTGACTAAGTTAGGGTTGTTGTTTTAGGTTGCATTGAGAAAGAGAAGTTTTAGCTGCCCTAGTGTATTTGGATTGGTAAACACTTGCTGAAAGCATTAAGGTGAGTTCTAATTGCCCTTGTTATGTATTAATGTCGTTTGATAAATGTTGTTTGACAAAATCGGGCACTGGCATGCATATAAATAAATAAAGATGTGAATATGAGTCGAACGTGGTAAATTGTGGTTAATGGCGAGGTGGAGGTATGACCCACCAAACTATAGACGGAGGTTTGACCCGTCAACGCCATTTATAGACGGAGGTTTGACCCGTCAACGCACGAGGTGGAGGTTTGACCCACCAAATTATAGACGGAGGTTTGACCCGTCAATGCGCGAGGTGGAGGTTTCACCTATCAAATTAAAAACTGATAAAAGATGTCCATAAATACCTTGCGGGTATTCGATATGCATATCAATACTGGGATAAATAAATGGACTGATGAATGTGTGTGTGGATTATTCGGTGTGATAACAGTTGATGAATTGTTACTATTGGAATGTGGTGTATGTTAGAACTCACCAGTTTATCTGATTTTGTGTTTGTTTTCTAACGCATGCCAGGTAGTAATAGAGGTGCTCGTGATGGTCCCCCACTGGGTTAGCTTCCGGTTATGGTGTATGATACTGGACACAAAAGTTGGGTTTTTGGGAATGAAGTACTTAAAGCTTTAATAAAGTTCTGAATGTTGGTTAAAGTCTTGTAAATATGTTTAATGATGTAAACAGTTTTTAATATATGTAAAGTTCCGCTGCGTGTGTAGTCTCTGAATTGTTATAATAACCCAACTAGTAGCACCCTCCTTATTATATTATTGTTATAAATTTGAGGGTGTTACAGTTAAAGTCTTGTAAATATTGTTAATAATGTAAACAGTTTTTAATATATATAAAATTCCGCTGCGTTTGTAGTTTCTGAATTGTTATAATAACCCAACTAGTAGCACCCTCCTTATTATATTATATTGTTATGAGATTGAGGGTGTTACAAGTTGGTATCAGAGCCTTAGTTAAAGAGATTTGAACAATTAATTGTTTCAAACTTTAACTGTATATATGGGAAGTGTCAGTATCTACAACCGGAGGTGGGTGAACTATTGTGTGGATGAGTACTTAATTATTTATGATAATTCATTCAATTGTTGAATGAAAGTAATTGTTTAAGATAAAGACTAGTATTATGTGTATGCATGATTTTGTGGTTTAGATAGGGTTAGAAATAAACTGTGAAAGGATAATGAGAAGAGGCAGGATGGTGTGAATAAGTAAATAATTGATAACACCTGGCCAATGTTATGAGCAATTTACATTATATGCAACATCCTGGTATCACTCATTATTTGATTATGGTTTATTTCTGATCGTAGATGGAGGAAACCAGTAATACAAATTCTAGACCTGAAGCTAGGATCTCGGGTGATGAACTTAAGGCGGCTATAGGTGATGAAGTCGCCCGAGTGTTGCGTACTACCTTACCCGAAATGTTGAGTGACCTTAGGAAAGGTGGTGAATCATCTTCCTAACCAACTCCTCCACCTGTTATTATTGAGTCTGTAGTGGAGAGACCAGTGTCATATAAGCATTTTAAGGAATGTGACCCGCCTAAGTTTGAAGGCCAAAAAGATGTCGTAGTAACTTATAAATGATTACGAGAGATGGAAGCAGCGTTTAAACTTAGTAGGTGTAAGGAAGACCAGAAGGTGGGCTTTGCAGTGCATTCCTTTCAAGCAGAAGCTTTATATTGGTGGGATACAGTAGAACAGGCCATGGGTGAGGCCGCTGTGAGTCAGATGACGTGGGAAACTTTTAAAGCACTAGTGATAGAAAAGTTCTGCCCGAAAGGCGAAATGGATAGGATTGAGATTAAGTTTTTGCAGTTTCAAGCAGACGCTTTAAGTCACAAAGAGTATACTTCCAGATTTGAAGAAATGGCTCGTTTGGTACCTCATTTAGTAACTCCTGAGACAAAGAGGATTACTAGGTATGTTCAGGGATTACCTCCTAAGGTGAGAATGAGGAAGTTGCTGAGTCTGAGAAACCTGTGGTGAAAGAAGAAGTGGTTAGTCATCAGGAAGCTTCACTGAGTTCTAGGCCTATGTATGGACAGAGTGGGCCGCAGAAGAGAAAGTTTAATGCTAGGGGTTTTGTAGGTCCCCCTCCTCGGTGTAATAGATGTGGGAAGTTTCATAGAGGGGAATGTAGATTGAATCACCCGGCATGTCGTAAATGCGGGAAGCCTGGACATTTCGTTTCCAGATGTCCAGAACTTCGGTGTTATGGATGCGGGGAGATGGGACATATGAAATCTGAATGTCCAAAACTTAGACCTGGACCGGTTCCTATTCGTGCAGTGGGAGGATCGAGTAAAGTCAGTACAAGTGGTAGTAGCGGTACTGCGGGGAGAGCATTTACAATGACCACGGAGGAGGCTAAGGCATTACCGGATGTTGTGTCGGCTACGTTTCTTGTTAATGATGTACCTGCTAGAGTTTTATTTGATTCGGGGGCTAAAAGAAGTTTCATATCAATAAAATTTCATGCTTTAATAAAAGTTAGACCATCAAAGTTAGATGTTGCTTTTTCAGTAGGGACTGTCTCTAATGAATTCATAGTTGTTAGAGAAGTAATAGACGATTGTTTTGTTGAATTAGAAGGTGTAAAATTTCCTGCTAGATTACACATGATGAAATTAGGAGGTTTTGATGTAGTATTGGGAATGGATTGGTTATCTATGTTTGAGGCTCAGATAATATGCAAAAGAAAGATGATTGTGTTGCGAGCACCGGATGGTAATTTGGTAACGGTTTTTGGTGATGAACATGATAGTGTGGTGAAAGTCATATCTATGATTAAGGCTGAGAAATTATTGAGTAGGGGTTGCGAGTCATTTTTGGCATATGTAGTTGATACTACTAAGAAGACGAAGAAATTAGAAGATGTTCCAGTGGTTTGTGATTTCCCCGATGTATTTCCTGAAGATCTACCAGGTATACCTCCTGATAGAGAAATTGAGTTTAGAATTGATTTAATACCTGAGGCAAAACCTGTCGCTAAGACCCCTTATAGACTTGCACCGGCTGAGTTAAAGGAACTCCTGAAGCAATTACAGAAATTATTAGACAAGGGTTTTATTCGACCAAGCACTTTGCCGTGGGGTGCTCCTGTTTTGTTTGTAAAGAAGAAAGACGACAGTTTGAGGATGTGCATAGATTACAGAGAACTAAACAAACTAACTGTCAAGAATAAATATCCATTACCTCGTATAGACGATTTGTTTGATCAACTCCAAGGTGCTAATTGGTTCTCAAAGATAGATATTAGATCCGGATATCATCAATTAAAGGTGAAAGAAGAGGACATACCAAAGACAGCTTTTCGTACGCGATATGGGCATTATAAATTTTTGGTGATGTCGTTTGGGTTAACGAATGCTCCTGCTGCATTCATGGATCTGATGAACAGGGTATGTAGACCGATGTTGGATAAATAGGTAATTGTGTTTATAGATGATATTTTAATATACTCTAAGAATGAAGGAGATCATGCTTGTCACATTCGAGAAGTATTGAAAACCTTGAGAAAGAATAAGTTGTATGTAAAATTCTCGAAGTGTGAATTTTGGTTAAGGGAAGTCCAATTTTTGGGCCATGTGGTGAATGCGGATGGAATATTGGTGGATCCTTCAAAGATTGAAGCTGTGGTGAACTGGGGAATTCCTAAAAGTCCTTCATAAATTCGTAGTTTCTTAGGACTGGCAGGATACTATAGAAGATTTATTCAAGATTTTGCCAAAATTGCTTCTCCGTTGACGAAATTAACTCGAAAGGATGTTAAGTATGAATGGAATAAGGAACAGGAAGCTGCTTTTCAGGAACTGAAGAATCGATTGACACAAGCCCCAGTATTAGCAATACCAGAAGGTGTAGATGATTTAGTAATATATTCTGATGCATCATATCAGGGATTGGGGTGTGTTTTAATGCAACGTGAGAGAGTTATTGCTTATGCTTCTAGACAGTTGAAGACTCATGAAGTTAATTACCCAACCCATGATTTAGAATTAGCAGCTGTAGTTTTTGCTCTTAAGATATGGCGACATTATTTATATGGAGTGAGATGTACTGTCTTTACTGATCATAAGAGCCTGAAATACTTCTTTGAGCAAAAAGATTTGAATATGAGACAAAGGCGATGGTTGGAGTTAATCAAAGATTATGATTGTGAAATTTTGTATCACCCCGGGAAAGCAAATGTGGTTGCTGATGCATTGAGTAGAAAGGAGAAGTACGAACCGATTAGGGTTAAGGCGTATAAACTCGTGATTACTCCTGATTTTATACAACAGTTGAAAGAAGCCTAATTGGAAGCCTTAAAAGAAGGAAACATTAAGAGAGAAAGAATGGTTGGTCAAGAAAAATATTTAGAAGAAAATAGTCATGGTGTTAAAATCAGATTTGGTCGAATGTGGGTTTCGTTGGCTTTACGCGATATGATACTAGATGAGGCTCACAAATCTAGGTATTCCATTCACCCAGGCATGACTAAGATGTACCAAGATTTGAAGCAAGATTATTGGTGGCCAGGGATGAAATTTAATATGATGCAGTATGTAAATAAATGTTTGACTTGTGCCCAAGTAAAAGCTGAACATCAGAAACTTTATGGATTATTGCAGCCATTAGCTATTCCAGTTTGGAAGTGGGACGATCTGACTATGGATTTTATAACGAAGTTGCCCCGTACACAAAAGGTTATGATACTATTTGGGTAGTGGTAGACCAGCTAACCAAAAGTGCTTTATTTCTACCAATACGGGAAACTTATTCGGTGGAAAAGTTAGCTGATATCTTTACTAAAGAAATAGTTAGATTGCATGGAGTTCCAAAAAGTATCACATCTGATAGAGATGCCAGATTTACCTCCAGGTATTGGAGAAAATTTCATGAAGCAATGGGAACTAAACTTTACTTTAGGACAGCCTATCATCCCCAAACAGATGGCCAAAGTGAAAGAACTATTCAGACATTGGAGGATATGCTACGGGCATGTAGTATAGATTTTGGAGGTAGCTGGGATAGTCATCTTCGTTTAGCTGAATTCGCATACAACAACAGTTATCAAGCTACTCTTCAAATGTCTCCGTTTGAGATGTTGTACGGAAGAAAGTGCAGAACTCCACTTTATTGGGGAGATATGGGGCAACGTGAATTGGGGAATAGTGAAATAGTTGAAGAAAAGATGTCAAAGTTTGAAATAGTTAAAAATCGTATTAGAGAGGCGAAAAGCAGGCAGAAATCATATGCAGATCGTAGAAGGAAACCATTAGAATTTAAAGTTGGGGATTTTGTTTTGTTAAAAGTTTCTCCATAGAAAGGCATCATTCGATTTAGAAAAAGGGGCAAATTAAGTCCACGTTTTATTGGACCTTTCCGAATAATAGAGAAGGTGGGGTATGTAGCATATAAATTAGATCTACCAGAAGAACTGAGTACTATTCATCCAACCTTCCACGTCTCTCAGTTACGGAAGTGTTTAGCTAATGAAACTCAATATGTACCATTAGATGATATTGAGGTTGATGAGAAACTTAATTATGTTGAACAACCTATGGCCATTATAGATCGTAAGGAGAAGAAACTTAGAAATAAAAGTATTAGCTTAGTCCGGGTTCAGTGGGCATATCGACAAGGATCTGAATCAACCTGGGAACCAGAAGAAGAGATGAGACGAAACTACCCTCATTTGTTTTAGTCAGGTTTCGAGGACGAAACCCTAAATAAGGTGGGTAGACTTGTAACATCCAAAAGTTCAAAATAAATTTATTTAATTAAAATTAGTGTTCAGTCGCATGCCATACGTGCGAATGAAGCTCAATCGCACGAATGACGGGCGTATGGGCTCAGTCGTACGATTGAGTCGTGCGAATAAGCCAGTCGTGCGATTGAGTATGTCGGCTAAAAATAGGCATGAAGGATAAATAGGGCGGTTAAGGGTGTTAAAAGCAGATTCTATCTGCTGTAACCTCACCCACTTGTTCCCTTCGAACCCAAACACCCCTGTTCTTGCCAAATTGACTGAACTAGCTCCGTTTTGGTAAGTTTTGTTTGGTACAGATCGATTCTTGAATATGTTAAGCTGTGTGGGTGGTGGAAATTGATCCAAAAACATGTTTTTGATCTGGGTTTCTGTTCAATCTTTCTGTTAAACTGAAAAGTGAAGGTTCGGGCCCTAGTTTTTGGGAAGTTTGATGAAATAAGGACCCGAAATGGTTGTAAATGAGGTGTACAGGTTCTGTTATGAATATGGTATAATCCAAATGGTTAAACTCGAGTTTTTGGATCAATTATGTTAAGAACACAGCTGCTGATCCGTTTCAGGCGAATGAGCCCAGTCGCATGACCCATTCGTGCGACTGAGTCAATCGCATTGTTCAAACGTGCGACTGAAGTTCAGTCGCATGAACCAATCGCACGAATGGAGGTCATTCGCACAAACCCTGTTATAGCTCATTCGCACCTCTGTCGTATGGTCCATTCATACGACTAAGCTCAGTCGCATGTTCAGTCGTACGAATGAGTCCAGTCGCATAGCCTTAATCGTGTGATGTGGTCAGCTAGGGGTGATTTCACTACCTCTGTCGTATGGTCCATTTGATAAACTTGATGTGGTCAGCCTTAATCGTATGGTCCATTCGTACGACTAAGCTCAGTCGCATGCGCATGTACATGTGCATGTGCATGCGCATGTACATGTACATGTGTACATGTGCATGTACATGTACATGTGCATGCACATGTGCGCATGTACATGTGCATGTGCATGTGCATGTACATGTGTACATGTACATGCGCATGCGCATGCATGCGCATGGGCATGCGTATGCGCATGCATGCGCATGCGCATGCGCATGCATGCGCATGTGCATGCGCATGCACATGTGCATGCGCATGCACATGACGTATATGTACATGTATATGTATATGTATACATATATGTATATGTATATGTATATGTATATGTATATGATGTATATGTATACGTATACGTATACGTATACGTATACGTATACGTATACGTATACGTATACGTATACGTATACGTATACGTATACGTATACGTATACGTATACGTATACGTATACGTATACGTATATGTATACGTATATGTATATGTATATGTATATGTATATGTATATGTATATGTATATGTATATGTATATGTATATGTATATGTATATGTATATGTATATGTATATGTATATGTGTATGTGTATGTATATGTATATGTATATGTATATGTGTATATACATATATGTGTATTTGTATATACGTACTTACCCTATACGCCGCGTATAGGGCTATACGTCGCGTATAGGGTACCGGCGTATGGTCACATGCCACGTATAGGTCAATCCCACCCCTATACGCCGCGTATAGCCTTATACGCCGCGTATAGGGTCCCTCGTATGGGCCAAAAGTCACGTATGGTCATCCCCCTATACGCCGCGTATATATCTATACGCCGCGTATAGGGTACACACCTATGTGTCTTCGTCCCCAACTATAGAACTATACGCAGCGTATAGGCCTATACGCGGGGCTGTAGTCGCGTATAGTTTTATGTACCAGTTTTTAATTCACCCATTATATGGCATAAAACACTACTTTAACGTTTAAATCAGTGAACGATTAACATAAAAATGATGTAGGAACAATAATACATACCTGGATGTAGAAAAATCGAATATCAATACGTGTAGTATAGGGCTATACGAGAGAGTTTTTTTTGAAGTGTGTGTTAAAATGAGAAAATTTGAAAGGTATAGCGGTTCCGAGGATCTATACGCCGTGTATGGGTCCATACGCGGCGTATAGCTTATACACGTTTTTAAATCGACACCGACCTATACGTGGCGTATGGTCCTATACGCCACGTATAGGTAAACTGATGTGACCTCGAGTGTCAGTCATTAATGTCGCATTAATGGTCGATACCTATACGCCGGGCATGGGCCGTGTATGGACCCATACGCGACGTATAGGGGGTGTCGATTTAAAAAAGTGGGTGTCCCTTTATTAGGACCCTTCTAATATCTATTAAAAACTTTGGTCGGTGACTTCATTGGAATGCTTCACAAATTGACCACTCAAGTTTATCAAATTACAATCCTACTATCATTTTCTGCCCAAATTTTACCAGTGCTTCCCCTGTTCATTTACGTGTCTCCTCCAAGTTCTAATAGAGAGAATGGGAAGTCGGTAATAGACGAAGACGTGGTAATTGAGACGGTATAGTGACGGTTGTTTCTTTGGTGGTAACTGAGACAACAGTCGCACCCCGCTATGTCGGGGCGATTTGGGGTTCCAATGTTGCTGGTGGGGTTCCAATGCTGCTGGTGGGGTTCTTTGGTGGTGACGACCAGTGTCGCAGCACAAGACGATAAACGAACATGTTTTTAGACCCCCTCCCGATCTACGACTAGGTATCAAACCTATATTCGAAGATGTTGGTAAAGGATACGACGATGACGGTTGTGGGTACAAGTCGTACGGTTTATCTCACTGCAATTTTTAAATACCATGCTGCTAAGGTTATCCTCATATTAATCCCCCAATTTGCTTGAAGGTACACAAACAATTAAATTTTTCTGAGCGATGAAACGAAAACATGAGTTATCATGACAATCTGAGGTGGGTTGCTTTAGATCCATGAAGTCTATCTTTCATGTTTAAAATCTTGCAATAAAATCCAATTTTTCTTTGAGGTTTCTATAATTTTTATGGGTTTGTTATATTTGTTTTTGCAGATTGAGTGTGAAGTTTGTAGTTCATGTTACTCGGTGAAAGCGTTAAATTATGATTTAGGTTTTCGATTTTGTTGATCAATTAAGGAATCCTGTATCTTGTATCCTATAAATAGTATATATTAAACCTTTTCGTACATTAACCAGATCAAGGGTATTTTGGTAAGTTTAATCAGGTTAAGGGTCTCACTTTCTTCACGCCACCACCTCTTCTCAAGCCATCTACACCCTTGCCTCCGGCTATCAATACCTGTAATTCGTCCTGTTTTTTAAGATACGTAACCCCAAACACATAGACACAGACACATCCCAAGAACAAAATCTCTAGTGTCGGACTAAAAAAAAACAAGAAAAAAAAATAAAAAAACAAGAATTTGAGATCTGTGGTGACATCTGACCTAGGTTGTCATGTTCGTCGGAGATGGTTGGCGATGGTGGATGAGAGCGCCGATGAACCTATGTTCGCATACACGAGGAAGACTTTTGAGAATTGGAGAGCCACGTTTTTTTCATTGGTGAGGCGTCAGATCTGAGAGATAGTAGTCGGAATGATGGCGGTAATGGTTGAAGATGGCGGTGGTGGGATGATATTATGACAGAGAAAGAGAGAGTGTATCATAGATTCATAGGGTGACTTTTGAAATGCTTCGGATTTAAAAAAAGTTTAAATTCATATAATTCTTACTATGACCATTATCAACTTTTATCAACTTTTTTTACGCATCATGCATGTATGCCAAGACCCATGACATGTTGTGTACTTATAAAAACTTATTATTGTCATAAAATTTGAAATTGAATAATCATGAAAATCATAAATTACGATGCTAGCAAATTATGGCTAACCGGGATTTTTCGACAGGACCTGTATTGTAATTTTTTCCATGGTTTATTGATCATGTTACAATCGTATGATGGATTTACATAAAGATTTTGGATTTTCTTATAAAGTTTCGAGGACATTAAACTTAAACTTTTACGCAGTTTCGTGCGATGCATATATAAAAAAATAAAGTAAAGTAAGATTTAAGTCAATTACCGGGATTGTTACGACATGCTTTTTAATCTACATCGGGATGTTCAGAATCAAGTAGTCGCGACTTAATAAGTTTCTCTTTCTGAATATGATCACGTCAATATTAGTATAACAACACGCGCTTGCACCGCGGCGCAACACGGGTTAAAATACTAGTTGTTGTTATTATTATTATTATTATTATTATTATTATTATTATTATTATTATTGGTATTATTATTATTATATTAACAGGTGGTCAAAGGTTTATGAACTATAAAGTGAAATTATACTGAGCCTCAATGGGCTCTAAATAAGTCTCCCATGGGCCTTGGAGGTTGCAACAATGGTGTAAATTGTTAAAGACTAACTTCACTCAATCTTTGTTTCATTTTATTTTTTAGAGTCATACTTTTGAGCATATGATTCAGAATATGAGTATGTAACGACCTAAGATTAATAGTTATTTATTAATATTTAGAATTTATTAAATATTTTTTTGTGATAAAATATGATTGAAATTATATATAATTAGCTACTTTATTTAGGTAATAAAACAATAACAATATTTTTCCAAACATTCATCTTTAAAATACTTTTTCTTTAAATAAAATGTCTTTTAAACACTCCAATTACTTTAAAAATACATTTTTTAAATAATTTTATTTTTTAAAAGTTATTTGTATTAAAAAAATTATTGGTCATAAATTTTGTTTTTAAAAAATTATATTTTTAATAAAAATAAACATGTTTTAAATTTATCAAAAAATAATTTTTATAATTTGAATTTATATAAACAACCATTAGCATTTAATGTATCATTAAATGGTTAACTTTTATTGTAATAACAATACATGTCCAAATCCTAGGTGAAGCCTAGATAAAAGTGTAGAATAATGACATGTGACTTCTACATATTTTGGTTTATTAGTATAGATTGGTTTAAGCTAAGGGTGTTCAAAGTCGGATATATGAAAATTGGGATAGTCAAATCATTATATGTATCAGTTTCTGAAATCTCGGATATACGGATATAAGTAGTGGTCGAATATCTGAAGTTTAGGATATACGGATATAGATAGTGATCGAATATCCGAATTTTATTATTTATTTATTTTATAATAATTAGATATATGATATTATAAAAATAATATAATAACCAAAAGACATTACAAAAGTCCAATATACACTAAAATGTTTCAAACTAAAATAAAAAAAAGTTTAACATTTAGAAAAAATAATAAAAAATATTTTTAAGTTTTCAGATTATCGAATATCCGAAAATTTTAAAATCACTATTAGAATCCAAATCCGAATCCAAATCTGAAATTTCAAATATCTGAATTTTTGAATATACTTTAGTCAGATTTTCAGATCAGATTCTTGGATTCGAATATTTTTTAACATCCCTCTAAGCTAGTAGCTCAAACATATTAGCACCTGATTGATTATGTATGTACGTGCATATGTATGTACATGTATTCATGGTATATGACTACAAATGATGTATTAAAACATGTATAATTGTTATTCAAGTGTGCATCCTTATGTATATGCTCGGAAATCCTATTACATTTATTGTGAATTTATCATATTATTATGTATGTGTGATTACGGATTGCAAACGTAAATTTGTAATTCATATATTTATGGTGTGATATGCATAAATTGGAGGACTTCATTATGTTGTTTTCATTTCATTACATGATTCGATGTTGTTGGTCGTGTTTATCGTGTTAGCTTTCCAAAGAACTATAAGACTAAATAATCTTGATAGGAGTTTAGTTCATAATTATATTTAGGAAAATTGGTAACAAACGGTCCCAACTTTAACCTATTGGTAACCATTAGTCCCAACTTTTACATTCGCTGGGGATAGTCCCAACTATTTATCTTTGTGTTGTCATCGGTCCCACTCTAACAGAATGTTAACTCCGTTAACTTTTTTCTGACGTGGCAATCCAGCTGTCGTCTACGTGTAAACTAGGGGACCCATTTTTCTCCTTTAAGCGCTTGCGTGTAAAGTAGTTGGTAATCTATTAAATCTATATCATCTCTTAATCTGAAGCCCTAACTAAAAGAAATCCAATCCCAGAAACACCGTTTCACAATCGAACATCAAAGAGCCACCATCATCCATCCCCCACTGCACCGAACAACAATGGATGAAGCTCTTGTGCGTGTCCACCTCCATACTGGTGGAAGATTAGCGGTTGAACCCCGATAATAAGGTACGCTGGTGGAAGAGTAAAGAAATTAGGGATATCGCCATGCCATTTTTCGTTATCTGCATTAATAGAATATGCAATTGAGTTTGGTTCTTACAAATCTAGGCAACTTAGGTTGTATTGCAAGATCCCTGGTGATGGGCATATGAAAAAGATAAACCTTGATTCCGAATTGATTGAAATGGTTTCAATTCTTCACACTACATCTGATAAACATCTTAGTATATATGTTTCAGATGAACCTATGACAAAATCCAGCCAACCCCCCAATAACCGTCAAGTCCAACCCAGTAGCCCTGAAGCCCAGCCCACTAGCACTGAAGCCCATGTGCAGAGTCCATGTTCACGGGTCAAAACCAGATCTCAAGCCAGAACAGTACCTCAAAATCCTCAACATGATGATACACTGTCAAGCTTAGGTAGATCTCCATTAACTCCTTGTTCATAGTTCAAAACCAGAGCTGAAGCCAAAACAATACCTAAAAATCCTGAACATGATGATACACTGGCAAGCTTAGCTAGATCTCCACTGAGTCCATGTTCACAGGTCAAACCAGAGCTCAAGCCAGAACACTATCTCTACAAGTTGAAACATCACAAGTTGAAACATCACAATCAAAAGGTAAAAGACCAATTGAGACAAAAGAGGCTGAAAGTGTTCAATCTAGAAGACTACCTCCACAAGTTGAAACATCACAATCAAAAGGTAAAAGACCAGGCATTCAAGCAGCTGAAGATGATCAAGTGAATGATAATAATGGATCAGACAAGAATGATGATGATGGATCAGACAAGAATGATGATGATGGATCAGACAAGAATGATGATGATGGATCAGACAAGAATGATGATGATGGATCAGAGTCAGAAAGTTTAGAAGATGTTGCTAAGTGTGAGGATCAAACTAATGTTGCTGAAAAGGATGATGATGGAACTGACAAGGATGATGAGGAGTGGATAGCCTCAATTGATGCAATTAATCAAGTTAATGCTTAAGCTACTGAATCAAACAAGAAGTTACTAGAGGAGTGCCTAAAACAATCTGTCCAAGGAGATATAGAAGCAAATAGCAGTTATGAAGATTCAGAGGATGAGTTAAACTCACTAGGAGATAGTGAAGATGATGACATTAGAGGGAGCAAGTACAAAGCTAAGGTTCCAGTTGTAAGTGAACACACAGATTGGTCTAAGTTTAAATGGGTTGTTGGCATAAAGTTTCCTACGAGAGATGCGTTTAAGGATGCAGTTAGAAGGTATGGTATCTCAAATGGTAGAAATGTTTACATTGCTACAAGTAATAAGAAAAGAGGAGGGCGTTTAGGTGTTAAATGTGTGCAAGGGTGTCCATTCAGTTTGTATTGTTCATTTCATAAAGGGAAGGAATGTTATTTTGTTAAAACTGTCAAAGGTAAGCACAACTGTCAAAGAAACATGAGTCGAAATAGGCAATTGACTTCTAAGTTTATAGCAACTGACTTCTTGCCAATGTTCAAAGCTAACCCTTTATGGAGTGCTAAAGAGATCCAGAATGCTGTTAGAGAAAAACATAAGGTAATAATTGAAAAATGGTTTGCTTATAACGCAAAGAGATGTGCACATAAGATGCTTCATGGTTTAATGAGGGAGCACTATGAATACACAATTCCACCATTGCCAAGTCAAAGGTTCTGGCCTGATGTTGATTACCCATTGGATCCTCATCCCATCAAAATTCAACCTGGAAGACCAAAGAAAAATAGAAATAAGGATCCTCATGAGAATCCTAAGAAGCCAGGTACATTCACAAAGCATGGAATTCAAATGAGTTGTAGCAATTGTAAGGAGACTGGGCATAATATCAGAAAGTGTTCAAAGCCTAAGATGTCAAGGGAGATGCCAACTCAACCAACCCAACAATCAATTGCTGCAAATGAAGGATGGGCAGTTAGAGATCCAGGCACATCACAAGCAAGGGAGATGCCAAGTCAACCAACCCAACAATCAACTACTTCTAAAAGAACAAAAACAAAGCCAAGAGTACAGGGGAAGAGCAGGGGAAAGTAAATGTTGACATTTTAATCAAGTGTGGATGTAATTGTTTGACTTTTCATTTTGTCAATGTGTATGTCTAACAATGGTAGTAGTTCATTTTGGTTGATGTATGTTAACAACAGTTGTAGTACAATACTAGTTGTTCATTTTGGTTGATGGTAGTAGTTCATTTTGGTTGATGTAGTAGTTCATTTTGGTTGATGTATGTTTGACTGATGTATGTTTGACTTTACTAGTTGATTGTTAACAATACTAGTTGTTCATTTTGGTAGTAGTTTATTTTGGTTGATGTAGTAGTTCATTTTGGTTGATGTATGTTTGACTTTACTAGTTGATTGTTAACAATACTAGTTGTTCATTTTGGTAGTATGTCAATTGTCATTACTAGTTGATGGTTAACAATACTAGTTGTACTAGAAAAAGTAAATCTCAATTGCATTGCAAATGTCAAAAGCAAATCTCATTACAATTCAATTGTAAATGTCAAAAGCAAATCTTATTACTAATTATCCATACAAGATCCACCATATTGCTAAAACAACAATTGCTAAGACAATTGCTAAACTAAAACACTTTGTCTCTTCCAATTCATCATTTTCACACTAATAAGATCCACCATATTGCTAAGACAACAATTGCTAAACCTAAAACACTATGTCTCTTCCGGTTTGACTTTTTTATTGATAGCAACAACTTCAAATTCTTGTTCTCTTCTTGCAAAATCATGTTTTTTAACTTTAAATTCTCAATCTCCATCTCTCTGATTTGTTGATCTTTGCTAGAAAAGCAAATCTTTGAAACTTCATCAACTTCATCTTTCCACATGAAGAATTTGCAGTCTTCATTCTAGTCAAACCCAGTAAAATAGTGTTAGTGTATTATGGTAAAAAAAAGGAAAACAGGAGCTTGATAATTAGTGAATACCGGCCATAAGAGGCAACCATAGAACTCTTCCCCATTTCGAGAGCTTCTAGGTCCAGCAACCCTAAGAATTGAGATTAAATCATGGTTGCAGTACACATTGCCCTCTAAATCTACCTTAAACCTTTTAGGGTTTTTTTTTCTTACAAGCAGACGTTGAAGAAGATGAAGAAGCCATTTCGATGTTCTTGAAGGTCGATTGAAAGTTATTACCTGCTAATGAAGGTGGCTTGAAGAAGTTCTTCAATGTCGATTGAAGATGGATTGAAGATGTTCTTGAAGATGTTCTTGAATGTCGGCTAAGAAAGGGGTTTATATATACGCATGCGCTTAAAGGAGAAAAATGGGTCCCCTAATTTACACGTAGATGACAGCTGGATTGCCACGTCAGAAAAAAGTTAACGGAGTTAACATTCTGTTAGAGTGGGACCGATGACAACACAAAGATAAATAGTTGGGACTATCCCCAGCGAACGTAAAAGTTGGGACCAATGGTTACCAATAGGTTAAAGTTGGGACCGTTTGTTACCAATTTTCCTTATATTTAACATATTTGTATCATTGGATTTTCATGAAATAACCTTAGGTGGTTACTATATTAACATCGTTTTACCTTTTCAAATAGTCGTATATTATGTAGCCTTAACGGGGGTCTAGTCTATTTTCATGTTAAATGTGTATAAAATGATCTCACCATTAATTTATGTATATTATCATTATTTGACAAGGTGGATTCAAAGTCTAAGTGCACATTATATTTACTTGATTTTCTTTCTTGATTTATATCTATTCTTATTTATTTGTCTATATAGTTTAAAAATATAAAAATATCAAATCACCTATATTTACCAGTTTAGTAATAACAAAGGTTTACTATCAGCAGATACTGTGTCATTGGATCGATATTTGGTTCTTGCTAAAACTATGCTACATATACAATAGATACACTTGCATATTTATATGTGGTTTAGTTCCAATATAGTAATCATTTCTATAAATTTAAAATCAAATGGTATGGAAAATCATTTTCAAAATATATACACCACACACATCGAAAAATAATAAAAGCGTTTTGAAACGTTCTATGTTTTTCTCTAGATTTTTTAGAGCCTAATCATCCCAAACAAATCGTATCATAAACATACCCAACAATATCCTACTTCTAAAGTGGGTATTAAAAAGTGAAAGACAACAAATCTTATATCTATCTTAAGAAACAGAATTAAAAAAACCGTTCTCAATATGACTATTAACATTTTTATAGACAAATAAACTAATACATAAAAACTGATCACATCTATTTCCGGCCTCTTCCTTATTAAAATCTCTCATTGTATAACACATCTCAAAATCATATTAAAGTTCGAAGCAAGTGTTTCTCAAATCTTTTATTACAATAATAATAATAACAACAACAACTTAAATTATTCAAAGAAACTAACAAATAATCAAGAAAACACAATCACAACTACATATACTAGAATCACTAACACACTTCCAAATGCTTCACAAATCAAACTTCTTCTTTCTTCATCTCCATACCCTCTTCATCCACACTAATACACTTATACCTTTTAGCACAATACACATAAACCCCAAAGTCAACCACAGTCAAAACAGCAATCAAAAAGTAAAATCGATCCATATGACCCTCATTCAAGTTCTCCGGTATCCACCCAACTTCACCTTTAGTGGCTGTAATGCTCATAACCATATGCACCAAAAGACTACTCACATAATTCCCTAGCGAAATCGACGCCATACACAACGAGCTCCCGAAGCTCTTGATCCCATCGGGCGCCTGCCCGTTGAAGAACTCGAGTTGTCCGACGTACATGAACACCTCCGAGGCCCCAACGAGCACGTACTGAGGCACTTGCCAGAAGATACTCATCGTGCTCGTGTGTTTTTCTGGTATTGATCGTCTTAGCCTCTCGACCTCGGTGACTCCTGCGGCCACCATGGCGAAAAGGCCGATGATTAGACCGACTCCCATTCGTTGGAGCTCGGTTAGGCCTTTAGGGTTTCCGCTTAGTCGTCCTGCTAATGGGACTAGAAGTTTGCGGTAGAGTAGGGTGCATATAAGAACACTAACGATGTCGAAAACTGACATGCTGGCTGCGGGTAGGTGGAAGGTCCCGACGTGGGAGTTCATCACAGCGCCTTGCTCGACGAAAAGGGACGCCATTTGCGTGAATATGACGGAGTATATGATCGTGCAGAGCCAGATGGGGAGCATTCGGATCACGCATTTCGCTTCTTCGACCTGTGTCACCGTGCATAAGCGCCAGTGGTTTTGTGGACCGGAGCGATCTTTATCCGTCACCACCGCCGCCTTGTCGAGACATCTGAGATGATTTAATGTTAGTGTTTTCTAATAGTGAAATCATAATGGTTTTAAAATTAACAAATATACATATGTAAAGAAGAATAATATAATTTTGTTATTCACTTACTTGAACTCCTCACTATGAAGTATCTTTCGACTCCCTTTGATGGCTGATTGTGAGCCTTCAACTTCATACAATTTCTTCTCATCATCAATCGGAACCCTAAATTTCCGACACGCTGCAACGAACACTTGAGCGATTCGCGGAAGAGGGTTTCCTGACGCTTTAACATACCGATAATGAAACGAGCCACTCAAAAACGATAACAATGCAACGACAGCAGCCCCCATAGACACCCAAAATCCGACCGTCCAGTGCCCGATATCTTCATAGTACACCAAAATGGTGTTCGAGAACAACGATCCGATGTTGAGTGCCGCATAGAAGTAGGCAAAGAAAGCCCCTTTCGCGCCTTTTTCTTTATATTTTGTGTTTGACTCGTCGAATTGGTCCACACCAAGGGTGGCTAACGTTGGCTGGTGACCGCCGTATCCTAATGCAACCATGTAGATCGATAGATAAAACATCATCGTGCCCGTTGATGATGTAGGCATGCATTGCTTTACTCCGTCACCACATCCGACGGGTGTCACTAGAAATTGCCAAGATGTTAACGATAATAACACCAGTCCCTACAAAGCACCATACAACAATATCAACGTGTTAGAAGTATTTGCTAAAACTTTATAATACATGCAAATATTACGTTAAAACGGTGTAATTTTTGTAATTTAGGTGGTAGGTAAAGAGCTCGGATTATTTAATTTTTGTGCCATTAGAGTTTGGGTTTGAAGGTTTTAAGATAGCATTGTGTGTTAAATCGTTAGTAACGGTTTTATACCATTGTAAGCTAAAATATCGATTTGATTTTATGATTAAGCGTAGTGGGACTTTATAATAAAAATACATAATTAAGATCAAAATAAAGAAAATGGTGATATTCAAACAGTTAAATCTTAAAAGACCTACCCTTTTGAATTGTTTAGTTAAGCAAAACTTATCCATGCATGTGTGTAATCTAACTTAAAATAATAAAAGGCCCAAGTAAAATATAAAAACTTACATAACCTAAAATTCTATGGTTAGGTTAGGTTAGGTTTTTTCATACATGTTTTTGAAGAATAAACGTAGACCAAACCATTCAATTCAATTTGAAAATTAATCCTAAAATAACTCGATCATTTTGTATTTTTATTTTTATTCCTTTTTATGAAAACCAACCATAAAGCCATACCAATGACCAGTTTAGATGGTTTTCATGTTCCTAAACCGAACCATCAACCATGAACATCCATAAGAGGGAGACAATTATAAAACAAAACAACAAATCCTTGACTCAAGAGTATATAACCTCGATCTCAACAAAAACATGTAATACAATGATTTGCATAACCATAAAATATACAAGTAATTACCATGACCAAGATCACTTGAAAGACCATGCAAGTGAGATAACGACCCCAATAAGAATCGCTCAAGAAAGCCCCGAGAAGTGAACACAAATAAACAGTGCCCGTCCATTTGCTAACGGTGTTGGCGGCATCAGCATTACCTTGATCCATGACTCGGGTCAAGAACAACACCAAGTTGACGCCAACACCGAAGAACGCAAATGTCGCAAGAGCTTGATTTGCTGCAAAAAATTTAGAAAAGATTAGGTTTGTTTGTAGTACACAACATACGAATAATATCAATGTGGTTTGATTTCGAAAGCTTTTATGTACCAAGAAGGAGAAATGCTGGTGCCCACCCTCCTACTTTTCGTTTCGGCTTTTGTTGAACCGTTACCGGTTCTTCCTGTTATTGCATATATAAATATTAGTATTTATTATATAAAATATTTATCAATTAATAATAAATTTAATTAGTTAAATGAGAATAGCACAATAGTAATTTATACGTTCTATATTTAGAAGATATACTTTTTTCATTTATAGTTGTTAATTTCATTTATCTACTTCATATTCACGTGTTATCAAAAATGTTTTGAAATATATAATCTGAAAGACCATTTAATTATTGCTAAAAATGTTATGAAATATAAAAATTTGGCTCCACTTTAACTATTAAGATGTACAAAACTATACAAATATGCTAAAAATCATCATAAAATATCAATTTCATGGAATTTTTTTAGCAAAAATAAGTATTTTTAAACGTTCCTTTAACATGCAACACCATGATGTATACGTGTACCGTGTGTTTTAAAAGTTATACATATCAAATAGTTTTGATGATATATCAATCACTTCTAATTTGATACTAGGTTAGTATCCCGTGTATCATACTTGTTACATACATAAAATATTAAATAACTAGTAACGAAAAATTATCAATTATAAAATCATATTTTGATATAAGAGATGATTAAAATTACTTATAATTAAATGACTATAAGTAATAAACCAATGATAAAATTTCCTTTAAACTTTTGTATTTTAGTTTTTAATTAAAAATTTAAAATATTTTTTTTAAATCAAACCGTTTTAAGAAAATATCATTTTATAAAAAATTTTTGATTATAACTCCGAATTTTAATTATTATGATTCATAAAAAAATTATTTTCTAAAAACATCGCTTTTAAAATATTTTGTACTTTTAAAAAAGTTATATATTTTTAAAAAATTACTTATGTTATACAAAAAATTATTTCTTTAGATATTGCATTTATAAAAAGACATCTTTCTTAATTTATAAAAAAACTATTTTAATCTAAAAATTGATAGTTAATGTAAATATTTAATAGGATACAGAAGCAGGAATAATAAGTTTATAGTTTCTAAAATTATGACAAATGACAACTTAAAATTTTCTTTTATTATAATATATAGATATATACTTGTTATCTTATTAACGTTAAAAAGATAGGCTTATACACAAAATTGTCTCAATTCCGCTTTTAGGTTCGCTAATGGTCACGGTGTTAATTTCAATAATGAATCGGTCATAATTCCATCGTTAAACTTGATTGCAAAGTATATTGGTCGCAAAAGTTAGTGGGGACAAAAGCTTATACGCTTTTAGTTTACACTAAAAGTGGTTGCATATAAATATATTCCATTGTTTTTATTGTCACAAATGCTCTTTTTTATAGTAATGAAAATAAAATACTTACAATTATGGAGATCTCCAAGGGGACATTGTTTGAAGCCATTGATACTTTTGATCAAGGATTCCTCTGCAAAAAATTGGATTCATTAAATTTGTTAGCATCGTCACATACGAAATTGTTATAAGTTTCTAAAAAGAAAAAAAAAAAAGGACATGACGTAAACCTTTTAGCTACATTTAGTAAAGAAAAAACATATAATCACCCCGACTGAAAAACTCTATTCCTTTACTAACAAATCATAAGTATGAAATTAATATTAGGATGTGTATTTAACTTTGCAAAAGGTGATCAATAACTTGTAAAAACCTTTTTATGCAATATTAAGGTATAATAATCGTTCGATAATTAATCTCATTTCGTCCACATACGCCTAATATTACCTCAAATAACCGTAAAAAGATCCACCACGTAATTAAGATGTAATCACTTACGTTTACTTTATTAATCACACCTTAATCCAAACCAACACGCATCATCATAAAACCACAAACCTCTTATGCAACTTTGCAACGGAGACGATGGTGATATCAGCAGCTGGTTCCGGTGACGGTGAGGAGGTTGTATCGGCGATTAGAATCACCGGCGGAGCATCCAAATCCGGCGAGATTAGCACTTGACGTCGACGACTTGTTTGAAATCGACGAAAACTTATTGTCATTTACGTTAAAACAGCAATCGGTGTAGCACGAGATCGCACTGATCAACGAGCACAATCTTCTTCCTCAGAACCCTAACTTCAAACACGAGTGTAATCTCGACATTACCACGATGAAGGTGTGAAAGATTGATTGAAAATTGGGGATTTTTGCATGGATATATGAAGAAACCCTAATTTCGTAGTTTTTTTTTTGTTGTGATGTGGTGATGGAGGTGAAAGTGTGTGTGAAGTGATTAAGTAAGAGGGATTAACAGTCTTAAGTATGCAAGATAAGTAGGGATTATTACGTAACAGACTCCTACAAGAACTCCAATATTGTCTCTTTTAGTTCTAATTATTCTATTTTTGTGGTAGCTATTTTGGGAAATGTTAACAACTTAATTAGTCAACTAAGACCGATGTTTTTACAACTAGACTGGTTATGAGTTTGTGAATCTGGACATATTATTAGTTTATTGGATGAACTGGTTTTAAAAACCGAATAATAATCTTTATAAACTAAAAACATATAAATAATCAAAATAAAAAAAAAATTATAAATTATAATCATTTGTTTTTTAAAATGGATTTATAATATTAATAAAATTAAATAAAATATAAGATCTGAAGTAGTTGAGATTTTTGTTTTTAAACTTAAGGACCATCGTTCCGGTTTATTAATTATTAGTTTAACTGATCAGCCTACCTGAAAACAGTTCAAAACTATTTAATTGTATTGTTATATTAGCTTAACGACCCGTGTGTTACACGGGTTAAAAAAATTAAATAAAAAATAATAACAGTTAAAAATTAAAAGTTAGTATTAATAATCATCATGTACATGTACACTAATTTTATAAATCATGATTGTATAAAGGCATGAGATACGTAATGATTAAATATTTTAGAAACTGATTTTTGAATTTTAAATAATATATATACAACATTTCTATTATATAAATATGATTCTCCATATAACACGGGAGGAGCTTTGAAAAATACCCTATTAGAAAAGTTTATAAGATACTAGCTTTAGTAAACCCGTGTAATACACGGGTTGAATAAATAAAATATTAAATTGAATAAAAGTTATTAATTATAAAATGATAGACTAAAACATGATATGATTGAAATTATTTATAAGTAATAGCTATAAGTAATAAAAAAATAATATGAAATTTTTAATTTTTTTTATTTTCCAAAGATAAATTAGACATTTTGTTTTAAAACAACACTAAAGTTTTTTTTAAATTTCCTTACTATAAATCCCTATTTTAATTATTTTTGTCTTATTAAAAAATTACTTTAAAAACCAATTTTAAAATATTATGTAAAAATAATTTTTATTTTTTAGAAAAAAATCTTTGTATAAAAAACTATCTATATAGAAATAACATTAATAAAAAATTATCTTTCTTAATTTATTAAAAAAACATAATAATAACGTAAAAATAAATAGATAATATTATTAGTAATTAATGTGGTTATTTAATAGGAGAGAGAAGCGGGAAAAAATTGATTAGAATGCACGTGTTGCTGACACGTGGCATTAGATGAGTAAAAAAAGTGACATGTGTCAACCATAGTTATCCTTTTATTAGAGTAGTGAGATATTAAATTGTGGGTTTCAAATATATGATTTAAGTTATTGTTTATTAATCTATATAAGAAGAACGGAAATTTATAAGCATTTTAAATTATAGATTAAATCATCAAAAATCTAAATTTGTTAAAAATATGTACATGCATTCTAGTTTTGTAGTTTATAATGCATAAATGCATGGGACTTTTAATGATTAAAAGGTAGTTATTTTTGGTAAAATTTAATCATGATAAATTATAATGTAAAATTTTAGTATGAATATATGGCAATTAAATTTGAATTTAGTTTTTCAAATAACGTATGCATAATTAGAGAGATTTTATTACTTGATTGACATTATTGTTTCTGTTTCTTTTTTAAATAATTGTTGTCATTAACACTTATAAATACTTGATTGATATTATTTCTGTTTCTATTTTTAATGGTATAATTACTGGTGTTGAAATAGTTATTATCTTATTCTAATTATTAATAGAGATATTCTGTGTGTCTCAAATCACTGAAAATCTAGGAGATGACAAGTATACGTGTTTAAAATAAGATGTATGCTTAAATATTTTTTGAACAGAAGATGTATGCTTAAATAGGAGCAACATATTATAATTGTCATTATAATTTTGCAAATTAAGAAATGAGAATGGCATACCAAATAATAAGTAATAATTCTTTGTTGTCAAAAACAACAAATATTCAAAAAGCGACATAAAATAATAACTTATTATCACATATCATCTAATTACAAGTAACAGGGTGTGTCAAATTATAACAAATATTCAAAAAGTGACAAATATTGAAAGGCGAAAGATAATAAAAAACCTATATGATGGAAACTCAAGTTTACAAGTAACAGGGTGTGTTGAATTATAACAAAACATATCAATGTATGGCACAAGAACCGTCTATAACGTGCAATACTACTCCAAAAGAAGGTGATCAGCAGTAGTGATAAACAGGATTTCAGATGCTTCCATCTTGAAACTAAAAAATTAAAAAACAATCAAATTACAAAATTAAAGACCTTAAACTCCAAATACAATATATGTGCATGTCTCTGTATAACCAAAACACAAGTAAGCTTTTGCTTAACATATAATAATCACAAGATCAAAATATTCTACATGCTAATAAACACACACACATTATCATTCCATAGTTATTCTCTCTTAAGACATTCTAGAAATCTATATTCTAACTCATTGCCTAAGGAGGGGTTTGGATAACTTGATCTTTATGTGGTTACATATGCATTCTATATGTACAAATCATCAACTCAATGGATTCAAAACTTATTTGTATGAAATATTCATCATCTATACTATAATATGTTAAGCATTTCAGCATGTGGTTGTGGACCTAATATTTAAAAGGAAAATATTTTTTTCTACTTAAGGCCTTGAAATATTTAATTTATTCTAGAAAACAACTATATAATATTAAAGTATATGCAATTTCTGTTTTAAACAACAATTGACAATTGTACGCACAAAGTGCAGACTTAACAATGAATGCTCCTTTAATAATAATTCTTTATTCATGAACACAAAACTTATTCAACAGAATACATACACAAAATCATTACAGAAAGTCAACAAAAAACATACAAAAAAGCAACAGAATTGAATTCAACACAATTCTATTTTAATGCTCTGTTTTCCTTAAATCCCTATATAAATTAACAAAAAACATGCAGATACAATTTAATTTAAGAATAATCGAATTGAACAAAAAACATACCTCTTCAAAGCTGTAACACTCGATTGGAACCCTAGTGGAAATCAATCAATAAAACTTTAATTAATAAAGTCGAAGACATCACTGGATGGTGCATAATCATATTCGAATTCATATCAGTAATACGAGAAATTACACAAAAGATTTCATGAAAAAGAAGATGTTGAATCAATAACAATAGAAACAGATTGCAAAAAATCATACAAAGAAATCAATCTTATTTCTTTATGCTAAATCAACATCAATAGAAACATCAACAATCGCACAATCAACATCAATAGTATGTTGAATAAGAAATGATAATGTTTTGTAATAACATTTGTTTATTTACATTAAGATCACAAAAACCATATGAAAATAGTGTATTAAAACTTACGTAATGAAGAACAGTACTAATCGCAGATTGTGAATCAATAAGGGAAGCGAACCTGGATTAAGAACGTATTTCAGAGAATGCTTTCTTTGTGTCAAAAGTGTTTAGCCGATGGAAAAAGCGATGATGGCGTTTTAGGGTTGGGATAGAAGGGAAGAGGGGATATATCGCAACCCGGTTTGAAAATGGGTGGGTAAAGATCCGTGTGTGTTTTATGAAGTGGAATGCGGAGGTTGGGTAATAGTTTGACACGTGTTTGACATGTGGCATTTTGTGCCTAAAACGGTGACACGTGGAATGATATTGCTTAAAATGATGCCATGTGTCTGAACCTATTTTTTTTATATACTAGTTTTAGAAAACCCGTGTAACACAAACCCGTGTAACACACGAGTTACACGGGTTGAAAATATGAAAATAACATAATTCATATTATTCCGTATGATTAAGTTACATATTACTATAACAATTAAAAATAAAAAGTTACATTTATAAATTATAAAATTCAAATACTTTTATGAATAATATAATATATAATTGATCCATTTAAAATTAAAACCAGTTGTGTTAAAATCATCACACTAATCTAAAATAAATAAATATATCTATAAATATCTTTTTCTTTTTAGTTTTTCTTTAAATTGAATTTTACTTAGCTATAAAAGTATGTATAGTTTAAAACAATATGATTACACAATTAAGTTGATAATATAAAAAATTAAATTTAAAACCAAATGAACTATTACTATTAATTGAGTTTCTTAAAATAAAAAACTTGACTAAAAAATATATTTAGTTTAGGCGGGAAAATTTTTTTGAGGAGTAACATGAGAGTGTCATGTGGCATCTTAGTTACTCTTTTATTATATAGTATAGATAGAGATAGAGATAAGCGGTATCGATGCAGCTACGAGAATATTAGCTATGATTCAGGATAGAGATAGAGATAAGCGGTATCGATGCAGCTACGAGAATATTAGCTATGATTCAGGAGTTTAAATTAGTATCTAATATTAAAAGGTTTAAGCCGGAATTTTTAACCAGCTGGGCTAGCCCAGTTGGCCACCTCGATGAGGGATAAGGATCTAGTGGCCAAAGGTCGCGGGTTCTATCCTGAGAGGGGGAGGGTTTACCCACAATATGTGGAGTTCCCGCCCGGGCTTGGTCTTAGGTTCGACTCTGTGTGGCAGCAAAATTAATCCCCCCTCTGGGTGCGGTTGCAATGGGCCGGTTTGTTCCGGAGTCGAACCTGGGTCAAGGGGTTGTAGTTGTTCTGGGTTTACCGCTGAAACACTACCTTCCGAAAAAAGTATTTAATATTAAAATAAATTTATCTTTCCTAGACTTTAAAACTATTGTAATGAAAACGGAAACGATTAAACATTAAACAACAAAAAAATTTTGAATGTTGGGTAAAAAGTAAGGTTGTACTTATTTACGTAAGAATTATAATGTCTTCACATGATTGTTTTTATAAAAGGTTAAACTTAATTACTTTTTCTTAAATTTTAATTACCTGTACGTGGTGATAGACGTACACTAGGTCTTTTTTAAGGCTATTATCCCTAATAAAATATCAATTTGTAAACAGTTAAGCAAAGTGTAAGCTTTTTGTATGTGTTTTATAAATTGTCTAAAAACATCTAAAAAATATTAATTTGGTTCATCTTTGCCGTTCCGATGATGTTTTCCTTAACAAATATAAAATACCATTTTTGAGACTCGTATATTTTACGGGTTGAATAAAAATGATAAATTAATATTTAATAATTAATATTTATAATTTATAAAATATATTTTGAAATAAAATACTATTAAAAACGCGTATAATAATATAAAAGAAAATGATTATAAAGAAAAGAAAGGGTCGTTTTATACAAACACCCATTTATATTATTGAGACACCCTATTGTCTTCATCTCTCTTCGTACATCTATATGTATGTATGGAAAGAGATATAAATGTGAAAATAAATTGGGTGTACTTAAGGGAAAACAAATCAAGCAGATCCGGATCGTACGACCCGATGATCGTTGTCGAAGTAACAATCAAATAAGATATTAAATGTGTGTTCCTATTCACCTTAAACTAGTTAGGGTAAGTAGGGTTGTCGAACCTCGTGGAATTAGTGGTCGGTGTATTGTAAATGGATTTGTAAGAAACGGTTAACTAAATTATCGAATTACTTAAACTATTGCCTCTTGGATGTAAAAATTGAATTTTGGAATGATTAAGAAATTAACTAAGAAAACAAATTGCAAATTACTAAACTTGATTAAGAAGACAATTATGAGAAGAGTAATCCACTCCGGGATTAAGGTTTGGTTTTCGGTAATTGTTTAATCCAACTTGGTGGAAAATCCTTAATGGGGATTCTATATGTGTAATGATTAAGTGGTATTGATAATCAAGACTTAATGGGTCTTAATACACAATACCAATTCAATTGGCAACCAAGACTTCTACAACCATATGATTCGCGCAATATCATATAATATTCAAATAATGATTAACCAAGACAATCGTTTAAACAATCAAAACACGAGTTAAACTTATCAAAGAACTTAACGGGTTCTAAAGTTCAATCCCAACACAAGTCAAATACAAACGAAAACCTAATCACACAAAACCTATTACCCGAAGTAGATCACGAGAAGACTAGCCGCTCATTGTTCTTGATTGATCTTCAAAACCGTTGTTGAATTGCATATCGTATGATTGAATGGTGTTAGAATGATGTGGTGTAACACCCCAACCCGGAGAGGCTGACGTGTCAATATTACAGATATCAAATCAAAAACCAAATCCATGATATTAAAGAGACGGTCAAAAGAGATAAATTCAAACAAACCAGATAATCCGAAAGAACCTAATTAAGTTATTCATTACATCAATTAAAGTAAAATATAATCTTGATCTTCAACCACTCTTCACTGATTTCCCAGATTACCCTGATTACCTACAATCAAATAAGAAAAATACCACAAAAGAAAATACGGCTGAGCCAAAAGTTGCTCAGTGACGGAAATAACAATAGTAATGATAAGAAGCATAACATACTGATATCTGATACTGAACTGATCATATGATATGGAAAACGGAAATCTAAATCTAAACATATAATACTGATACTAAACTGAACATGTAATACTGAACTGAACTGATCTACACGACGCGTATATACAAACAAAATAAGTCGTGTAATATAAGAAGTACCCAGAGCCAAAACTGAACTGATAAGCACATAGCTAGCTAGACTATGCACTAATAAGATGGTGTGTGGGGCGTACACACATGATTCCATCCCCCGAAACTGAACTGAACTAAACTAGTATCGATCCATCCGCCTCCCAGATATTATGGCCAAAGTACTACCTGAGTACTAACGTATTAACGGAGACGTCGTGAACTATTTATTACACACCGTCATGAAAAGTGTCACATTATTGACGCCACAATGACATGTCGGAGAGCTCGGGTAACAGAGTATCAAATCAAATGGTAGTACAACTACCAACATATAACGTATCAATAGAACATTTATAGGAACATGCAATAATGAGCACAAACTTATAAAATATATATTGCATGTTGTAAGCCTTCAACAAGTAAAATTAACAAGTTGAACGAGTCATAGCATAACAAATAATGTTAGACGACTAGTAAAATACCAAAGGTCAAATGAGTCATATTAACGGAAACATGGTATCAAAATCTGTACTACAAAGTAACAGAACAGAATTTATACTATGATAAAGTGTAACACCCGGAAGTCTGACTTTTTGGTAGGCTATGCGACTGAGCCTCAGTCGCCTGTGATTTATACGACTGGAGGTCAACCGCATGGCTATTCGGCCGATTGAAGCTCAACCGCACGATTGGAGTTCAACCGCCCGAATGGAGTATGAGCCGCATGGAACATGTGCGATTGAGGTCCAATCGCACAGTGTTGATGCGACTGAAGGTCCAGTCGCCCCTGGACCAGATGCGACTGAGATGTGGGTATAAAAGGGGAGCAGCTCCACTCTCCTCCCATTTTCAGTCGGGAAGAGAGCAGAAAGAGACCGAGAAGAGAAAGAAAGAGGGGAAGGTGCTGCCCGATCGTCGAGAAGCAAGCTAATTCGAAGCTCATCAACTCCTACCTGACAATGTGAGTTCTAGGACCCCTCATTTACATGTTTTCTAACGATTTTGGGGCTGGAAACACATTAAAACCCTAGTTTGAAATAGTGGAAGTTTGACCCATTTGGGTAAATCTTGAGTAATGTGTTTATGTTATGAATTAGGACTAGTATATGCTTGTATGAGGTCCTAGTAGGAATCCCTAAGGCTTGGGAGGGTTGAATTGGGCTGAAAATGGGTTTATGGTGACTGTGGGGACGGGGGTGTCGGGACTCCTATTTATGAAGAACTCCAGTCGCTGCCCAGTTAGGGTTATGCGACTGAAGGGCCATTCGGCCGAATGAGTAATAGTTGATGTCCAATCGCCCGACTGAGACTCAGACGCCCGATTGAGTCTCAATCGCACGATAGGTGATGCGACAGGTTTTCGGTCGCATAAGCTCAATCGCAGAGTAGTTCAATCGCACGGTTAAGAGTTAGTCGCATATAACCCAGTCGCAGAGTGTCTAGTCGCACGGAAGGAAGTTCAATCGCACGTTTGAGTACCCATTCGCATGAGTAGCCCAATCGTATGACCCAGTCGCATGGAGGACATGCGACTGGTGGTAGTTCAGTCGCCCGGACAGGGCTGATGTGAGTGAATGTAGAAGTGTATGTATGATGTATGTATGTTAGTATGATGTTGCCATGATAAATGGTGAATACTGATGATATGTAAGTATGTATGTTCCTTATGTATATGTGTCTTATCTTTAATAACTTTACGTGAATGAATGAACGAAAGAAACGAATGTATTAAAAACGTAAAGTGAAAGATAATGAAAGAAGGAACATGATGAATGAATGCATGCATTAATGAAAGAAAGTAAGAAAGGCTTGCAAGCAAAATGAAGGAGGTGCACACCCCTGGCAGGTGTTAGCTCAACGGTGTACGGGTTAGCTACCCCGAAGGATGTACATCGGGTCAATCATTGAGATTGACAATGAGGTGAGCAACTTCGTGTTGCAAGAGACTCGGTTAGCAGGCAATCATAAGATTGTCACTGAGGTGAGCAGTCGCGCACTGCAAGAGACTCGGCTAACGTAGGTTAGTAGTGAAGTGAAAGATAAGTGGTGCATGTGCTTACCCCAGGTGACTGGATCAGCTTTGTGCACAACGTTCGTGGCTAACCACCACAGGTCCAGCACCAGTAGTATGTATGATGAAAGTGGGGTATTGTACATGTCACCGAATGTAATGAACGTTCGAACGAAAGTAATGAAAGTATGAATGAATGTAATGAATGTTCGAACGTAAGTAATGAATGTAAGAATGAAAGTGAAGTACGTACGAAAGTACGTGAAGTATGTATGTACGAAAGTAAATGAGAATGATGAAGAGTATATGAATGAAAGTAAAGTACGTACGAAAGTATGTAAAGTATGTATGTATGAAAGTAAACGAGAATGATGAAGCGTACACGAATGAAAGTAAGTAATGAATGATGAGATAATAATAATATTATCTACGTGTACGTATGATGTGTGAACACATGTATGAAAGAGCAGTTAATGAGAATGAAAGTATGTTTTATTATAAAACTAGAACTCACTCAGCAACGCTGACTTTTATGTGTTTTCCAGTTCGCAGGTAGTGTTGCTGAGGATGGCACGAGGCGACTACTCAGCTCTTTTGGGATGGCATTCGCTTTTTGATTATGCTGCAATGTCATGTGTTGCGGGCCCATAACGCACGCAACTCATCACGTTGCATGCCATTACGAGATTTCTTGAGTATTCCCCTAAAAGGGATTATTTAAGGAATCTTCTTTAGATTTTGATAAGTTCGCCACGCATTGGGAGCGTGCGCGTAGCACATGCAACGAAATATGTTGCATGAGAGTGTCAAGAGTATTCCGTCAGGGTTCCGATGTATGGAATTACCTAAGGAATATTCTTTAGTATAAAAATATAATTTTTATGTTTTTGAACTTAATATCTCCTCTAGAGGTCGCTGTATGATCCTATGAGGAGAAGAAAAGTAGAGAAAGCTGCATTTTGTAATCGAGTCAATGATGTAATGACTTTTAAGAATGAATGAGAATGTATATAATTTATCATTTCCGCTGCGTATTTTATGATTATATACATTATGTACGTTATATGTGCGATGAAGAACCAACAGTAAGGTGCCTGGTGAGCGGGGCCTTACATAAAGGTAACCAAGAATCCGTACCTTATACACGAATGACAATGATCAGAAACAAGGTCTAGGCTCGGTTAACGCCGCGAGAACCTACGACAACGTAACGCAAATTATAGTTTGGAAAATTCCAGTTCTGCCCTTGTCTTTTCGCACTCGTTAAAAATAATAAACGACGTTTAAAAATTCTGAAAATCTCCATTTTACTAGATTAGTGATTTCTAAACAACTTTCATTTAGAAAAGTTTCTGATTTGGATTACCGAAATATGAGAAAAACGTGGATCTTTACAGCTGCGCAGAACCGCTAGCTGTTACGAAAACGACTATTTGGAGGTCTAAACGAATGAGTTTTGATGTGTTTTATATATCAACAGATTCGTTTTTTGACGAACTTCGTCATGGACATAAGATTTAACTGATTTGAATCTGTTATGAAGAAGTTATGGCCTCTGTAAGTTGGCTGTAAAATACGGGCCTAAATCAATTGTTTACAGTTTATTTTTAAACAAAATAAACTATTTATAACGTTCGTTAACAATATATATATAAGAATTGTTAAGGTTTTACTAGACTAATTTACAGAAATTAATTAGGTACTTTTATAAAAGAAGTTTTATATTTAATCAGATGTTTACTATTTATTTAAAAGAATCCATAAAAATAATTAAACTAAATGTCATTGTTATATTGTTTTATAAATGCTTAAGCTTAAAGAAAATTACAGAAAATCAGGTTGATGATTTAAAAATAAACAGAGATTATAAAAAGGATTTTTATAATTTTTAGGAATTTTTACGAAATTTTAAAAGGTTAAATGGGGCTTAAAAAAAATATGGCAGGGGCTCGGGTTCGAACCCGTGACCTCCTGCCCATCCCTCTTCCGCTTTAACCAGCAGGCTAGGGCGCCTGTGCCTAGCCTGTATTGGTTTTAATTCCATTTAAACAAAGCCGCACCAAAATCCCCAATTTCAATCCTTATAAACCCTAGAAACGAAATCAATCCAATTGACCACGAATTCGACTATGTTAATGCTTAAATTCATAGGGCTTTTAATCCCCATCTAAAATTGAGCTAATAGGTGTGTTCAATTACCTGTTAACCAATCCCGAATCCAAAATCCCCAAATTCCAAACCATATAAACCCTAGTTTCATCTAATCCAAAATTGAAACACAAAACGGATATGATCAATGAAATAAACATGGGGCTTTGATTCCCCATGTGAAATCGAGTGTGTATGAGTGTTTAATTACCTGAATTGATGTAGGAATTGATGAGAACGAAGAATGAACAGTCGCGACTAAACGTAGCACCGGTTAGGTACCCAAATGATGACTATAATCCAATTAATTTTGTGTGGAGCTTCGAATGGTGTTTATGAATCAAAGCCCCAAATCAATTTCTGATTATATTGACCAGAAGGTGTTGTTCAACTAAGTTGCAGGTCCGAGACAAAGTGGCGATCGAAGGTGGTGTTTTGTTGTTTTCCGAGTGTAATTGAATATGCCAACTGATTAGAAATGCTTATATGACCGTGTATGTGTGATTAGTTTGAATTATTATAAGGTATAGTGCGTTATAAAGTAATGAAATCGGCCGAAAGTTCAAACTGCACTAGTTCGACTCCATTATTCAAATTTCAGTGGCCCACGAGTTCTAATTATGCACGAAATGTTGTCGGGACAATTTGTTTGAAAAAAAATCGATTAAAGTGGTTGTTTGGGGGGTCGCCGGAGCCGGTTTTTGGCCGGAATTAAAACCCGCCGGAAATGCGGGTAGAGGAGAGAGAAGAGGGGTGTTTTTCCCAATTTACAGAAATGGTCCATGAGATTTATGTTATTATCATTTTGTGCTCAAACTTATAAATTTAAGTTTTCAAAATGGCAAAACAACCCCCTGAACCTTTATTATTATTATTATTATTATTATTATTTTTATATGGGTATTATATGTGGAATGGTGAATTTTAGGTCTAGGAACTCCAAAAATTCGTCTCCAATCGTCTTAGGTCGAATAGGGGGTTAACGGTTAGTGAAAACTAGAAAAAACGCGCTTTTATAGGTGTTACATGACGGCCCTGGCGTAGGCTACGCCAGCCAGCGTAGCCTACGCTGGGGGTATTCTGCTGTTTTTTTGCTGATGCTGGCGTAGCCTACGGTGGCTACAGTAGGCTACGGTAGGAAATTTTCTGCTGCACTTTGAATCTTCATTTCTTGACCCCTCCAATGCCTTGTTTCACAGTGTAAGCTTCCAACTTGATTATTTTACCTTCAAAATCACTTCAAACTCCTAGTTAACCTATTCAACATAATCAAATGCATAAACACTAGGAATCAAACATAATATTCAACATTTAAACCCTTAAATTACCATTCCAACACACTCACATCACCCGACCTGACCCGACATGCTATCGTCATGATGTAATTCCCCCCCAAATCTTTCCTGAGATTCTCTGCAACGGTCAGATGAAATGATGAAAATCCTTTGCAAAATCATCCATCATATAAACACATCTAAACCCTAACAAATCAAGTCACACCAAAACCCTTGGTCGCACCACCACCGGCTTCCGACGATCCTCCGGCGATCCTCCGACGATCACTGACCTAACTGTTGAAGCCACATCTGAACCCTAAAAGCCACATTAAAACTTATTGTTGTCATAATTAGTAGTCACCAAAGACCAAATTCAGCTAATCGTTGTTGTGTCTGTTGTAGTTTTCGTCTCCGAATAGTGGCTAGTTGGCGATTGAGGCAAATGCTTCGGCCATACTTTGGTTTATTCTTCTGTATGATCACTTTTCGTTTTGTTTTTTTTGAGATTGATTTTAAACTCCTTGTTTTTGGCGACTGAAGGATTGATATGACTATTACTCAGCGATTGAAGGTAACAATTTTATACTCCCTTGGCTGATTGTTCTGTTTACCTATTTATTTGTGTTCGTTGGAGATTACCCTAAATTCTGGTGTTGAATCTGATTGTTCTGATGTTGGAAACTGGAGACTAAGCCATTGAAGGTAACGATCTCTCCACTCTATTGATTTATTGTTCTGTATAACTTTTTGTTTAAGACTGATTTTAAATTCTTTTATTATGGTGACTGAGGGATCGATGACCTAACTGACTCAGCTATTGAAGGTAACGATCTGAGCACCACCACTGGTTTCCGATGATCCTCCGACGATCCTCCGGCAATCGGTGACCTAACTATTAAAGCCACATCTGAACCCTAAAAGCCACATTAAAACTTGTTGTTGTCAGAAATAGTAGTTACCGGACACCAAATTCAGTGAATCGTTGCAGTGTCTGTTGAAGCTTTCTTCTCCGAACAGTGGCCTAGTTTGCGATTGAGGTAAATCCTTGCAAAATCATCAATCATCACTTTTCGTTTTGTTTTTGTATGAGATTGATTTTAAACTCCTTGTTTAAGGCGACTGAGGGATTGATATGACAATTACTCACGATTGAAGGTAATAATTTTACACTCCCTTGGTTGATTGTTCTGTTTACCTTTTTATTTGTTTTCGTTGTAAATTCCCCTAAATTTTGGTGTTTAGTCTGGCTACTAAAGGATTAAGGTAACAAGTTCAATCTGATTGTTCAGATGTTGGAATCTGGAGACTCAGCCGTTGAAGGTAACGGTCTCTGCACTCTATTGACTGATTGTTCTGTTTAACTTTTTGTTTGAGACTGATTTTAAATTCTTTTATTATTATGACTGAGGGATTGATTTAACAAAGATCTTGATCTGGGGGCTATTCAGCTATTCAAGGTAACGATATCTACACTCATTGTTTACCATATCCTTTACAAGAAAGGATCGACTAAGGTTGTTTACCACCCGATTGATCGCCTACAAATTGTTGCCTCTTAAAATGATATAATCAACATAGACTAGCATGTATAAAAGTGTATCTCGTGAGGAGTAAACAAATAAGGAGTGATCGTTTTGGATCCCTTAGAACCGAGAGCATAAAAAGCCATAGAGAAACACTGAAACCACATTCTTGGTGCTTGTTTTAAGCCATACAAGGATTTGTGAAGAAGGCAAACATGGTCTTGTTTGGTGGGATCGACGAAACCAGGTGGTTGTTGTAAGTAAACTATCTTTTTTAAATATACATGGAGGAATGCATTATGTACATCAAGTTGCCTTAAAGGCCACTTTTGAGCAACAAATAAAGAGAGGGCAACATGTATAATGATCGACTTTACAATAGGATTAAAAGTCTCTAGAAAATCAATGTCTGGTTGTTGGCTAAACCCTATACGACCATGCATGCTTTATAACGGTTGACGGCCCCTGTTTGATCTCGTTTGATCTTGTACACCCATTTGCAATCAACAACATTGATTTCTAGAACACGAGGGACTAAGTGTAACATCTCGTATTTTCGTTAAACTAAAAGTTAATTTTGGTTAAGTTTTAAAATGACCTTTTATGTCAATTTTGAATCTTTGAGGACTTATTATGCTTGATAATTAATTTGGTGGTTAACAAATTAATATTAATAATAATAATAACATTATAAGTGTTGTAATGTTTACTTATTATTATAAAACTTAACTTAATGTGATAATAATCTTTAAAAAAAATTGTTAGTATAATAATAATAATAATGATATTATTATTACTATTATTGATAATAATATTAATAATAATAATAATATTAATGGTAATAATAATATTAATAATAAATGATATTAGAAGTTTTAATATGTTAAAGCTTATAATTAAATGGTTTTTACATAAAATAACAACATATTAAACTTCAGGGATTAAAATGTAATTTATTTTAAAACTAAACCTAAACTTTAAAATTTAAATGATAACTTCTAAAAACCGCAGGGACCATTTGTGTAACTTTCGAAATTCCCAAACCAATCTCCCTTTCCTTCCCCGCAAATCCGGCGAGAGGAGCCGCCGGCTATAAGGATTTAGGTTATTAGAAATGGTGACAGATTGGTATCAGAGCCCGTAACTATAGGGATTTAGGTTATTAGAAATGGTGACCTAGACTATAGTTGCATGAACCTCATAGAAAGATCCTTATACTCCTGTGCTTACTTATTGTTTGCATGCTACATAATGCTATGCCTTTTGTGCAACTTGATACCTTAGCATAGGATTGCCTTATGTATGCTTAAAACTTAGTTATTTGTCTCCCTAAACTTAACTTTGACTCTTTGACTCTCCCCGATAAATGAACTTCCTAAACTTATTCTCAACGACATGTGGAGGCTACACTTATCGTCGTGGGTTCAATTCCTTAGACTCTATGTCTAATCTATGAAAATCTCATCAAGGTTTTGATTCTATGAACCAAAGAAATTTGTGTGACCATAGACACCTGTATTCTGGATTTCCTGGCAAAAGGCCTTCGGGCTAAGGCAAGCATATCGTATAAATCTCATTGCGAGACCGGTTATGCTTACCTGGAGATTTCTGGGATGAGTGATAAACTATGGTCAACATACACAAGTCTCTATGGCAAATAGGTCAATTTACCTTGACGTGTCAACGATTCCCAGTGGTAATGCGTTACCAAATGGAACCATTCTCTTTGTATCTTAAAAATCTTTGATTCCTTGAACTGGTGTCTTCTCATTCTTATCATACATAATGTTCCTGTGATATTGAACTCGTCTTACCTTTCAACTCCTACGTTTAAACATAGTTACACGTTAGGCGTTTCATGTAGCTATTCCTATACCTTGATCAACGTGTACATGACTCTTGTTATACCCAAAGATATTGGGAATCTAAACCGAATGGTCTTTAAAACTTTAAATCGTTACTTATGGTTTTCAAATCTCCTTAAAAATGTGTCCCATAACTAAAGACATGCAATGCTGTAAGGTGGAATTCCTACATCTCGGGATACTCTGTCTAGGCAATGTGTAAATAGTGATTTGATTCGACCATTGAATCTGTTTACTTGACTTGAAACCCTTGAGATGAGTGACCACTTATAAGTACGCGTGTCTTCAATAAGGTTATGACTGACCTCATATCTTGAGAAGTCCATGTATTTCCTTCGATTGTGAATCGAATGTTCACATCTCATTATGATGTCGAATCATTCTTGTCCTTGATTTTGTCTTCCTGATTTAAATTATTCAAGGTTTGAACATCATCATAACAAATTCTGCTATCTCGAACTTTGATCTTAAGCTTGTAAGCATGATTTTTTCTGTTGTTACATTGATGTAACCTGAAATTTCCTGAATTTCTAATTGATATTCTTTTCTTCTCGCTGTTATGTCAAACTTCGTACCGTTTGCACCATGGGAGATGCAAGCGTTTGTAAGTCAACCTATGACTAAGAACATTCGTATCTCCTAAATGATTCTAACTCATCAAAAAAGGGGTGATTCCCTTACTTTGATGATTCTCTATTCGTTTCGATAAATGGTTTCCAATCGTGTGTTTTATGAAATTTCATCCTCTGGATTGGGGTGATTACCTTATCTTGAGGATTGACTTCAATTATTTTCTTTGGAATGGCATTTCACAAATGACATGATCTCACCAAAATAGGATTGAAACCCGTACTTTGGTGACAATTATCAATTTTCGATTGTTTTCTTGTTATTATGAAATTCAATCATCAAGAAAGGCATGAATTTCATACCTTGATGATAATTTCATTCTTATGGATTGTATTTTCTCAAATGAAACAACCTCATCAAAGTAGGAGTGAATTCTGGATTTTGATGAAGAACTTCATCCTATTATATTTTGTTTTTGTAAAACTTCACCGTTAAGATAGGGGAGACGTCCCTTACCTTAATGGTGAGTTACCTCGTTTTATTTCTGTGGATCCTCAACAATGAGTTGGGATCGAGCTTTTTGATTGGTAAGTTAGAGGTCATACCTTGGGAATACACCATCAAGTTAGGAGTGAAAACCACACCTTGATGACTATTCTCATTTCTTGATCTTCAACTTACCAAGGTTGTAATCAAGTGGCGAGAAGCATGTAATAACTTGAAGGGTGAAACAATGTTAGTGTTTTGACCTATCAAGCCAAAGCATGATCTCCGAACTTGAAAAGAGACCGATCGCTTTAGGTTGATTTTGGTTCCAAGCTTGGAGCATTTAAATTCTTAAAATGATTTCTTTCCCTTTATCCTCATGTGTTGATCTGATCTAGCTACATCTACTTATCAACTTTCATTTTAAGATATCATCAACACATGATTGTGTGATGATAGTCTTCCTAGATAATTTTTCTGCTAAATAAAGACATTATCAACTTATGATTAAGTCTTTCTAGCCATACGAATGTTCTCGACTGTACTTATGGGTTTGATGAATTACGTATGCAATCTATATTTAGAAATTTATTACCTTGCAAAACATGGTTACAAAGGCATGTCTTATTGTTTGCGTTACTTCTTGAATCACTTTTGAACCCTTAACCTAGGAAATCTTTAAAACTCTATCTTGGTTTCGATCAACGAGACTCGTTATTACTTACATTATGACGTGGAGGTTCATAAACCTTCGTAACTTGTAGTCATGGGTTTGGCATAAATGAAAAGACGTAACTTGGTATGTGTCCAAGTGTCTTACCTTCACATATGACAAGACCTAACATGCGTGATCCTATGGATCTCCTGTTTAACTTTCCTTTCAACTTTTCTTTCAATTAAAATGCCTCTTATTTTAGGTGTCAGGATGACAATTGGTGCATTACAGACCAATTAACTAATTCCATATTGACTTATGTGGGATAACGGGTCGAGAAGTTGACTTGTATCTGTCTCAAATAATCGTTCATCGTGGTATGTCGTTAAACATCGATCGTTAATTTTGAAGATCGATTCATCTTCCTGCACTTAGTAATGTTTCAAACTATCGTCGTGAACTCATTCCAAAATCTTCACATATTGTATTATTCTTAGACCGATGGTTGGTCAAAGGAGAAATACATATTCACAAGATATGCGTTAAGATCGTTTCATATAATGACGTTTGGGATTCTTAAATCCTGACGGTTAATGTTTCTTATCATTGTTGGTCTTTTATTGATTTCTAGACATCATTTTACTACGTTTCATCTCAAAACGTCTCGTATTTCACTGGAAGAGTTCAAGTTGGCATATATTATGTCAAGAATCTTGTAAGATTCCATAAAATGAAGCGTTCCATCTGTAATCAAACATCATACATTGTTCGTTGTACACTTACCTTGCATCATAATTACCTTGTTCATCTAAGTTCATTTATAATTTCGGGATGAAATTCTTTTAAGTTGGGGAGACTGTAACATCTCGTATTTTCGTTAAACTAAAAGTTAATTTTGGTTAAGTTTTAAAATGACCTTTTATGTCAATTTTGAATCTTTGAGGACTTATTATGCTTGATAATTAATTTGGTGGTTAACAAATTAATATTAATAATAATAATAACATTATAAGTGTTGTAATGTTTACTTATCATTATAAAACTTAACTTAATGTGATAATAATCTTTAAAAAAAATTGTTAGTATAATAATAATAATAATGATATTATTATTACTATTATTGATAATAATATTAATAATAATAATATTAATGGTAATAATAATATTAATAATAAATGATGTTATAAGTTTTAATATGTTAAAGCTTATAATTAAATGGTTTTTACATAAAATAACAACATATTAAACTTCAGGGATTAAAATGTAATTTATTTTAAAACCAAACCTAAACTTTAAAATTTAAATGATAACTTCTAAAAACCGCAGGGACCATTTGTGTAACTTTCAAAATTCCCAAACCAATCTCCCTTTCCTTCCCCGTAAATCCGGCGAGAGGAGCCGCCGGCTCCGGCCGAACTCCGGCAAGGCCAAAAACGGCCTTTTGGCCGCGGTTTGCACCCCAAAAACCATTACAATAGCTTCGTAGGGATGATTCGAACATGAGCCCTCGGTTAATTGTACCATTACATCCGACATTTAAGGGAATCGAACTCAAAATCAATAAACCATCGACTTCTAACCGATCAACATTCAAAACTTAATGGTAATCAAATTAATCGAACAGAAACGTACGATTAATCACTACGAAACTAAATGTGAAGTTAAATTCGAGTTTAACAATCAGTTAATCATCAAAGCATAACCGAAACAAATGAATCAAATACGACACCCGTTCGGGATTGAATCAACCAAGTCAAACCTATATAACAGAGGGTAAACATCCCATTTGATCTCTTTCAACTATCTGGACCTCTAATTTCGTTATCAAATACCCAAAACTTCACATCCAATTCCGGTTTATGCTTCGCTTCGTTCATCGATCAACCATCAACAATCCAAACGAAATCAGGTATTGAAAACATATACACACTCGATTTCATCTAGGGAACAAAAGCCCTATGTTTGATTCCATTAACATTAACGAATCGATGCTCAATTGGTTCGGTTTGTAGTTCTAGGGTTCTTGAGTAATTTGGGGATTTTGCGTTTAATGATTTTAAACATTTCAAAAGGACTTTTAATCAAAATTAGGGCTTACAGCCCACTGGTAACACACATGGTCATACACATGGGGTCCCGGGTTCGAACCCGGGCACCCTCATGTTATTTTTATATTTTTAGTTTTATTTCATTTTAAATTTCATAAATTTTAATATATTATTTAATCAAAATAAAATAATTGTTGTTAAACAAATTTAGTCCAGAAGTTATTGATATATTTTTGAGATTTTTAAACAAAAGAATATTCTAATTTTTATAAAAAAACTAGGACAAAAGGTATGTAAAAGATTGTCTTTTATTACTTTATAATGATTTCTTAAATCAAATAAGTTATATTATAAATTATTTAAATAATTGAGTATTTAATTGGTTATTTTGATCAAGTCATTAATAATTTAATTATTAAATTAATTTTAAAAGGTTTTAAACTTATGATCTTAAACCTAATTACTTTAGAGAATAACAAAGGTTATAAACACGTTATTAATTCTTTTATGCAATTTAAATGCTATAAACCTATTATGGTTCAAATTTAGAATATTTCAAAACACTATAAACTTATATATTAAATAACTGATTATTCAAATAGTTATTTATGAAAACGGACTATGAATAATAATTTAAATTAATATATTACCATTCGTTAAATATGTTATGATTACTAAATTATTATTGGACAATATGTTATTTTAATCATGGTTAAATCATATGTAGTTCGAAAGATAATAAAATTTAATTACATTTTATATTTAAACCTTAGGAATTATTTTACCTAATCTCGTTTCTATGTTAAAACATTGAAATGGTATAATTCCTTTTATGGAATCAAAATATAAATGATTTTATTAGATGAATTTATTTACTTGACAAAACCCCACAATTCCATCGAAACCCTAGAACTCGTTGATTCGTTAAACTTAATATAATCAAGCTCAAAACTTGTAAATATATATATTTAGGTGCCTTGTGACGATTCATCTTGGAACGACGTTTATTATTCTTATTAATCTTCATTACATACTTATTTGACAAGTGAGTATTTCCATACCCCTTTTCTTATTTTCACACTTTGGGGTGAAACATGTTAACTTATATCGTTGCACTTGTGAACTTATTCGAGACTTGTAAACTTTATGGCAATTTACTTAAAGTTGTGGTTAATTGAACTTTTGTGGTTACCATGTTATGGCGTTATATGTACAATCATTAACTATTGCTAGCCCAGCGAAGTCATAGATCTATGGGACAGACAACCTATTTGGTGCTAAAGTCGATGAACTGCCGACTCCTAGGAGTCGTATGCTTGTGCACTGGGGAACCAAATACACTTAGCTGATCGTATATACTTTTAACGTATAGGACTTGTAAAATTTTGTCGAGGTTTGATTGTTGCATTGTTCATAACATCCCTAATCACTTTATTCACTAATTTACAACTTGAATTGCCATCTTTTATATACTTATGGATTGAAAATTATGGAATACTCACCAACATTTTTATGTTGACCTTTTATTTTTAACATGTTTCAGGTTACTCTTTGAAGTTTATCACACTTAGGATTGGACTTAGAGAAATAAACGAATGATCTGAATACTTTTATCTTTGTATTCTTAATGTATCTTTGTTTGAGCCTTTTACTTGTATTGTTACAATTGAATCTTGATTAATATATTTGGAATTAATAATAGCGTTATGTGGCTGTGAACAATCGTAACTCTCACGCCTCGATGTTTCCGCCGTCAAGGTTGGGGTGTGACACTAAGGAACATGTGCCATTTCTTATCAGTGTCGAATACTCTTCAATAATGGCTTTACGCCAGTGAGGATGTTTATTTGCAACGGTAAAGGTGGCAGGTCTGGTATCGAGGGAAGCAGTGTGTGTAAAAAAATGAGACATTATGCGATTTTGTTTGTTTGGGATTGGGATGAAGTTATTCTGGTCGGGCTCTTGGTGGCTATTGGCTGGAAGTGTTTGTAGAACGACGATGATAAGTATGAAGAAAGGGTGAGGTGGTCGAAGGTTGTTGTTGGCTTGGTGGTCAGACATACATTTTGTGAGGAGGGAGAGGGTGGTGTGGTAGAATGAGGTGGAGAGGGTGGTGTGGTTGACTTAGATTGGAGAGGTGGTATAGAAATATCATTCGGATGGGATGATGTGTATGAATTTTTAGATGGTGATGGAGAGTGGTCAAGAGGCTGATTGGAAAAAGGAAAGCATGTTTCATTAAAACGAACATGTCTAGCAGTATATATACGTTTGGAGTGAGGGTTAAAGCATCGGTGGCCATGGTGAGATGTGTTATACCCAAGAAAAACACAAGGGATCGAAAATCAATATTATGTTTGTTGTAGGGACATAGATGTGGGTAGCATTGACAAAGAAATAAGAAGTCGGGTTAACTATGGAAGTCTTGTCCAAAGTTCAGCACAGATTGCTGTAAATTTGAGTTTTTTTAAAAACTTACATTTCTTCTCTTATGCTTTGATCATCTTGATCAACTAGCAACACTATATTTTCATATAACCTAAACTATTTTCTATCACCTTAGGTTTTCGTCCTTAACACACCAAGAACTCAAGAAACTCATCAAAATCGCAATGTGAGATTCATAGCCTCATTTTTAACTTTTATACTTTTGGGGATGGAACATGTATATGTTGGCCATATCACATAAACATTTTCATATAACAAATTCTTAAACAAGTAATATCAATTATACGCTTAGTATTTGAACACTATATGATAGTTTTGCAATCATTAACTCGAGTTCAAGCCTAAGGAAGTACTAATATGGGCCACATGTGAGAAACCGATATTACATATAACATAACATAATCTTGGGGATTGTGGACACAAAGATAACAACAACACAATCTTTGAGAATTGTGGATGCATTGATAACAATGACATAATCTTTGAGTATTGTGAATTCAATATAACAATGACAAATTAGGTTTAATTGCATAGATTTTGTGTTAGTATTTTTGCGCATATGATGTGTTTTTATGAATTTGTAACCTTTTATGCTAATATATTTTTATATCTTTATAAACCTATGTTTCTCAGCAACAATTTTTGTTGACCTTTTTACTTTACATGTTTCACGTGATGATAACTAAGAACTTGAAACTTCACTTAGGATTGCTTAAGTACAAAGAATAAATAAAAAACACTATTTCCTTTATTATGTTTTGGTTGTTTGTTACTTTTAAACAAGTGTTGGTAAAATTAAAAAATTTAATGGTAAAACCAAACCAAAGCAAAACCCTTAATAATTGTTTTGGTTTGGTTTTGTTTTAGTTTTAGTTTTAAGTGGTTTAGTTTTAATTTACATTGATAAAAACTCATTATTAATAGTTTAAACAAAACCCTGAATAAAGGTGCATTTAATTAAAGAATTTTTGAATTTTTTGTTTATTTAAAAACTCCTAAGTAGTTATATAGAAACTTTTTAGTATATTTTATTTTAAATTAAAGTTACAAGCTATCATGGTATATTTATATTTAAAAACAAATGTCACACCCCAACCTTGACGGCGGAATCGTCGAGGCGTGAGAGTTACGATTGTTCACAGCCACATAACGCTATTACCTGAAACATGTTAAAAATAAAAGGTCAACATATTGTTGGTGAGCATTCTATAGTTTTTAAATACATAAGTATATAAAAGATGGCAATTCATGTTGTAAATTAGAGAACAAGGTAACTAGGGATGTAAGACAGAATGCACAATCAAACCTTGACAAAGTTTTACAAGTCTCAAACGTTTACAAGTATATACGATTAGCTAAGTGTACTTGGATCAACCAAGCAGGTTTGTCAGGCCCATAGATCTATGACGTCGCCAGTCTAGCAATAGTTAATGATTGTACATGTATTCGACATTACATGGTAGCTATAAGATTCAACTAATCACAACACACAAGCAAATTGCCATAAGTTTACAAGAATCAAACGTGTTTACAAGTGCTTCGTTTATAATGTAACATGTTTCACCCAAAAGTGTGTGAAATAATAAAATGGGTATAGAAATACTCACTTGGCGATTAAGTATATAATTATTGATTAGTAAGAAATAATAACCAGCGTCGTTTCAACGAATTCCTTTACAAGGTACCTAAAACGTATTTATTACAAGATTAAGTTCAATAATAAGTTTAACATTTAGACGTGAACTAAAGTTTTAGGATTTTGGAGTTTTGTATATTATATTTATTCGAAAGAAATATATCTTTTAAGTGTTTTAATCTATAAATGAAATTAGGCTTAATATCGGATAATGTTTGAATATATTTTGTATATATTCTTTGTAATAAATATCGTTACAATAACGTATTATCCGATAATAATTTATTACTCTAAATTAATTGTGTAAGTATATTTTATAATAAATTACGTTTGTAAATAATTTTGAAATTATAAGATGTATAATTTCTACAATTTACAGGATTATTTCATAATTAAACATGATATAGTGTCCATTTTTATAAAAAAATATTATTTATAATATTTATAAATAATATTTTATAAATATTATTAAGGTTTTTAACTAAAATATATTTACAGCAATTATTTATGTAATATTTTAAATATGAAAAGTTTATAAAATTTATTTTTATAATTTTTAAGAATTTTTCTGGAATTTTTAGAGGCTAAAAAGGCATTAAAAAAATATAAGGTGGTGCCCGGTGTCGAACCCGGGACCTCCTGTTTACAAACACACGCACCAAACCAGTGAACCAAAGGACCTTAGCCGCGATAGGATGTTGTTTCAAATGGTTTTAAACACCATTCCATTCGATCCCCAAATTCCCAATCGAGCCCTAGGTTCAAATCCCTCCCAATTAAGGTTCAATTCATTTTCAAACGCTTCTGCAATCATAGGGCTTTTATTACCCGTGTATAATCGAATATGTATGTATGTTTAATTACCGTTTTGGTGATGAATTGAAGACGAACAGAATGAAGAACAGGTCGCAGTTGTTTCGAAACCAAATGATGATCAGACCTCGATTAAAATCAAATTAACTTTGCAGATAGCTTCTAGTGATGATAATGATCAAAAGCCCTCTGTTAATTTGGTTTAGAAGACTCGGAAGGTGGTGTTCGATAGAGTTGCAGGCCGCGATGAAGATGGTGATCGATGACAGTGTTTGTGTTTGTTTTTGGTGAAATTGGCACCTGAGTTCGATTAGGTGTTTATAAATGATCGTGTTGGTAGCTTTAATTTGTTTATTATTATTGTTTGAGTGTATTATTGAGCTGTATCGAATCCGAGATAAAAGTGGAGAGTATAGCCGTTTGTTTGACTGATTCAACACGTTTTTATGTTGGAATTCAATCCGAATTGGATCCAAGGAAGCTTTCGGTGAGGTTGTGGGGTTCAAAATCGAATAATTTGGTTGATTTGGTCAGGAATTTAGTGGATTTTGATGTAGGGGCTTTGGATCCGAATATTTCGATGATTAAATGTGTTTAATGGTTACATTAGGTTCGAATCCTGTCCACAAATACATTGGAACCGGTTTTGTGGGTTAAAACTGAGTGTTTTTGGCTAATTTGGATCGCCGGAGAATGGCCTGAGACTCGCCGGAGTCTCGCCGGAAAATCGAGGGGGAAGCAGTTGAGTTTTTGAAATTTTACACAAATGGTCCCTGCGGTTTCTAAGTTAACATTTTATGTTATAAACTTATTTATGAAGTTTCATAAATTACAAGACTGCCCCCTGGACTTTTGTTATTATTATTATTATTATTATTATTATTATTATTATTATTATTATTATTATTAGTATTATTATCATTAGTATTATTATCATTTTTATTTTTAGCATCATTATTATTGTTTTTATCCTTATTATTTTTATTATTATTATCATTATTATTTTTATTATTATTATCATTATTATTATTATTAGTTGCAAAATACAAGATGTTACAGTCTCCCCTACTTTAGGAAATTTCGTCCCGAATTTTGTTTACGAGGAGGCTGAGACGACAAGATGAGACCGCTTGGATTACATTTGATCCTCACGTTCTCAAGTGAATCAGAAAGTGAGCATGAAGCCTCAAATAGATCATAGTGATTCTTTTTTTCTTTCTTGATGCAGTTTGTGTTCTCATTTTCTGAGGTACACTTTGAAGATCTTTCAGGTTTTGATAAAGTATCAAAAGAAGAAAATTCATCATCGATTAAGCTGACGGCTTTAGTGTTTACTTTATGTGCAATGGCAGAGCCATTAGAGGTAAAAAGAGAGTCTAAAGTGTGTGGCTTCTAGTTAACATTATAAGCTTTCTCATTGATTAAGAATAAACGTTAATACAAGATGTTATCGTCTCCCCTACTTTAAAGAATTTCATTTAGAAATTAAAAATGAACTAAACAAACAAATACGGGTATCTCTGCTTCATATGATCCTCCCGCTCCCACGTGAACTCAGCTCCACACTTGTTCTCCTAACGAACCTTGACAATTGGAGTAGTTGTGGTCCTAGTCTTCTTCATGATGCGATCCATAATCTCGACAGGTTTCTCGATGAAGTGCAATGACTCGTCGATCTGAATGTCTTCCAGTGGAACATGCAGACTCTCGTTGGCCAAACACTTTCTTAAGTTTGAGACATGGAACACAGGATGAACTCCACTAAGGTCGGAAGGTAGTTCTAGTTTATAAGCCACTTTCCCAATCCTTTTCAGGATTTTGAAAGGTCCTACAAATCTCGGAGCTAGTTTGCCCTTCTTTCTAAAGCGAATAACACCTTTCCATGGTGAAACCTTAAGAAGAACCATATCACCAACTTGAAACTCCAACGGCTTACGATGCTTATCGGCATAGCTCTTTTGTCGACTTCTTGCCACTTCAAGGTTCTTACGGATTGTAGCAACTTTATCGGTCGTTTCTTGTATAAGTTCAGGACCAGTGATAAAGTTTTCACCAATGTCAGTCCAACAGATCGGTGATCGGCATTTACGACCATAAAGTGCTTCAAATGGTGCCATCTTGATACTCGAGTGATAACTATTGTTATACGAAAATTCTACGAGCGGTAAATGCGTATCCCAATTACCACCAAAGTCAAGGACACACAATCGTAGCAAATCCTCAAGGGTTTGGATTGTTCGTTCGGTTTGGCCATCAGTTTGAGGATGATAAGCCGTACTTAAATCCAACTGAGTACCCAAGAGTTCTTGCATAGATGACCAAAAGTGCGAAGTGAAACGAGCATCTCGATCGGAAATGATGTGCAATGGTACGCCATGACGACTCACAATTTCGTCAATGTATATACGGGCTAGTCTTGAAACTTTGTATGAGTCTCGTATAGGTATGAAATGTGCCGTCTTAGTCAAACGGTCCACAATCACCCATATACTATTATGACCACAAGGAGTGCGAGGTAACTTGGTTATGAAATCCATCGATACATGTTCCCATTTCCACATAGGGATTTCAGGTTGTTCAAGTAAACCACTTGGTCGTTGATGCTCGGCTTTGACTCTTGCACACGTGAGACATTTGGAGACATAAACCGCGATATCTTTCTTCATTCCAGGCCACCAATATTGACCACGCAAGTCCATGTACATTTTATCGAAGCCAGGACGAATAGAATATCGGGTGTGATGAGCTTCGTTCAAAATGATGTGTCGAAGGTTATCACGATTTGGGATCCAAAGTCGATTCAGAAAGTACCATAGGCCGTTTGGTTTTTCCTCCAGTTGTGATCGAACGTTAGACACCAAATCCTCATTACTTCCTTCGTCGGTTATTGCCGCTTGTTGAGCCTTGCGAATGCATAACTCGAGATCACTATCAATTCTTATGTTTTGGAGCATGATAGTAGCCTCGTTAACATCCACACGAACCTCGGTATCAAATTCTCTTAACGTGTGAAACCACTGTCTTCGATCTCGGATTTCTTGTAGTGAGACTGTTTTGTTATGGACCTTGCGACTCAGCGCGTCGGCTACAACATTCGCCTTTCCCGGATGATAGCGAATGTCACAGTCGTAGTCGCTGATTAACTCGATCCAACGCCTTTGTCTCATGTTGAGATCTTTTTGGTTGAACACATGTTGGAGACTTTTGTGGTCGGTGTAGACTATGCATTTCGTCCCATAGAGATAATGACACCAGATCTTCAAAGCGAAAACCACATCGCCGAGTTCAAGATCATGAGTTGTGTAATTCACCTCGTGAACCTTCAATTGTCTTGATGCATAAGCTATCACCTTTCCTCATTGCATAAGAACACAACCAAGACCTTGTTTTGAAGCATCACAATATACGGTGAAATCATCGTTTCCATCGGGTAGGGTCAAGATAGGAGCATTGCTTAGTTTGTGTTTTAATGTTTCAAAAGCTTCCTCTTGCTCGGGCCCCCACTTGAATGGTTTATTCTTTTGTGTTAAGGAAGTGAGCGGCTTCGCGATCCTCGAAAAGTTGACGATGAATCGCCGATAATAACCAGCAAGACCAAGGAAAGAACGAATCTCGGTCGGTGTCGTGGGAACACACCAATTCTTCACAGCTTCCACCTTTGCAGGGTCAACGTGAATTCCTTGGCTATTCACCACGTGTCCTAGAAATTGAACTTCCTTGAGCCAGAAGTCACACTTCGAGAACTTCGCGTACAATTGCTCTTTCTTCAACAATTCAAGAACTTGTCGCAAATGCAGTTCATGCTCGGCGTTAGTTTTGGAGTAGATGAGAATGTCATCAATGAAGACGATCATAAACTTATCTAGATAAGGCTTGCATACTCGATTCATGAGATCCATGAAAACAGCAGGAGCATTAGTCAAGTCAAAAGGCATCACCGTAAACTCATAGTGCCCATAACGAGTACGGAACGCGGTCTTTGGGATGTCATCATCATGGACTCGTAATTGATGATATCCAGAATGTAGATCAATCTTCGAGAATATAGTAGCTCCTTGAAGTTGATCAAACAGATCGTCGATACGAGGAAGAGGATACCGGTTTTTGATGGTTAACTTGTTGAGCTCCCGGTAATCGATACACATACGGAATGACCCATCTTTCTTCTTCACAAATAAGACAGGTGCACCCCAAGGAGAAGAACTAGGGCGGATAAACCCCTTCTCGGATAATTCCTGGAGTTGGCTAGAGAGTTCTTGCAATTTTGATGGGGCAAGCCGATATGGTGACTTAGACACGGGGTTTGCTCTCGGTATCAAATCAATTTTAAATTCAACTTCACGCACGGGAGGTAAACCACTAAGGTCATCGGGAAATACTTCAGGAAAGTCTCGTACAATAGGGACATCCTTAAGTTCTTTCTCTTTGGCTTTTGTGTTGACCACGTAAGCCAAGAAGGCCATATACTTCTTGCTTAAGCACTTTCGGGCTTGAGTGCAAGACATGAGTTTGAGTCCTTGGGATGGTTTCTCGCCGAACACTTTCAAAGTATCCCCAGATGGTAACGGTATACGGATACACTTCTCAAAACAAACGATCTCGGCATGGTGTTTGGCTAGCCAATCCATACCAATGATGACGTCGAAGCTTCCAAGTTTCATAGGAATAAGATTAATGGAGAATTCGTTTTCGTTAAAGCTTATGATGCAATCACGTATTATGACGTCAATGACAATAGGTTTTCCATCGGCGACTTCGACCGTGTAGGGTCTTTCCAGATTAATACGTGATTTAGAAAGTGTGGACTCGAATTCTAACGACACGAAACTCTTATCCGCACCCGAATCAAATAATACAGATGCATAATGATCATTCACAAGATACACACCTGTTTGGTAAAAAAATTTATTATTGATACGATGATTACAGAGATGGAAACATCAATAATACAAGAAATGATTTAAACGGGGTTCTTCGTCGTACCATTCACAACGTCATTGCTGACTTGTGCTTGGTTGGCGTTGATATTGAAAGCCCTTCCACGAGCTGGTGGCACGTTGCCCACATTGCGAGGACATTGCGGACGAAAATGACCAGGCTCGCCACAGTTATAGCAGGTTCGATTGGCAAGCATTGCAGCGTTGTTTGGCGCACGAAGACAAGTAGTCACCAAGTGGCCATACTTTCCACACAACGAGCAGATTCGGCATGGAACGTTACTCGCATGATGGTACTTGCACGTGTTACACATGTCACACCCCAACCTTGACGGCGGAAATGTCGAGGTGTGAGGGTTAAGATTGTTCATAGCCACATAACGCTATGTTAAAATGTAAAATGCCATTAATCAATTGTTTCAAACATACATCAAAGTCTCAAAATAAATCAAACGAAAACAAGAAAACCAATTGTCTTTATTAAGCCTAGGTCCATGTTCTAGGTTTAAGCATTTCTTCAATCATCGCTAAGCTTGCACATTACCTGAAACATGTTGAAAATAAAGTCAACTAACGAGTTGGTGAGTTCTCATGGTTTTATATATAATAAGTATACAAAAACGTGGCAATTCTAGTCAATGGTCACAAGATAGTAAATATATAGAACATGCATAGTTACAATCAAGCCTCGACTGAATAATATGAATAAGCATGATTAGCTAAGTGTATTTGGTTCCCTAGTGCACAAGCATACGGCTCCTAGGAGCCGGCAATCCCTCGGCTTTAGCACCAAATAGGCTTGTCAGGCCCAAAGATCTAAGACTTCGCTAGGCTAGCAATAGTTAATGATTGCACACGTATGTCACATCTCATATAATACATAACATATTCAAACAACCACGACTATGTAAAGAATTGCACGTTTGTAATAAGTATCAAAGCGTGTATGTGTAAGTTTGTATAAGCAACATGTTTCACCCCGAAAGATGTGAAATAATCGAAAAGCGGGGCATAAGAACTCACATGTTTGAATAATAGAAGATTCGTAGATGAAATAAGAGTAATCACGAATAAGATTTCCAACACACGTCACAAGGCACCTAAATGAAATAAAGTAGCGCGTTATAATTTATTTGATGATTTATTATGTTTTTAGGGTTGTAGGTCTAATAGGATTTAATAATTATTCGTATTTATTACATGTTAATAATACGATCGAGTTAATGGAACGAATGGATTTTTATACTTTGAAATAATTAATTATTTGCGCGTGTGAGAAAGAATAAGTAAAACTTGATTTAATTGTACGTTTAATCGATTTATAATATTGTATATAATAATTATAATAAGTGATTTAGCTATTATAAAGAACTATATATAAATATATATATAGGTATAAGTAACTAAACATTTTAATTGTTTGAATATATATATAAATATATATACTAAATAATTATAATATTGTATATAATAATCATAATAAGTGATTTAGCTATTAAAAGAAGCATATATAAATATATATATATATATGTATAAGTAACTAAACAATTTAATTATTTAAATATATATATACATATACAAGTATTATATTCACACATTTCTTTTGTATTTTTTAGAAATAAAATAACGTATTTATAAATACAAAGGTATTTTATAAAAATTAATTTAGTCACAAATTAATTAAACAAAAGTAAAAAAAATTAATCTGTATTTTATAAAATTAATTTTAGAAATTTTCAAAATTTAAAAAGGTTAAATAAATAAAAAGAAATAGAGAAAAGAAAAGAGAAGAAAAAAATCAGAAAAGAAAAAGGGGGGAGGGGGCTGCCCGGGGTCGAACCCGGGACCTCCCATTGTACATGGAGCGCGGGTGCTGGTGAACCAGGGCCGTGGCCTTGGTTCACATTGGCTTCGAAATCCTTTTAACCCTTGTCTCCGATTCACCCCCGAATTCGATGAACCCTAGGTTCAACAGAATCAAAATTGACCCTCGATTCGGTGTTAATCACCTAAATCGTCATAGGGCTTTTGATCCTTGATCAAAAACGAGTAGAATACAGGTTTGGATTACCTGTTTTGATGGGGTTTTGAGTGATATCGAGTTCGGTTTAGGTTTCGGGTGTTCTTGGGTTGGGGTTTTCTGATCGAGAGAGGTTATGGTGAAATTGAGGTTTCAGGGAGTTTAGGAATTTCGAAATGAATCGAAAGCCCCCAATTTTTAGACTTGATTTCATGGTTTCGGGCATAACCCGTTTGATTTTGAAACCGCGTTCGTGTTTACCAATTTTAGGAGATTCAAGCTGTAATTTTGCAATTTTAATTGATTGATTGATTGTTTAAGCCGCGTATTAAGTTTAGGAGTGATTAATTTGATTGATTTCGTGTATTTGGACGGGATTTGATTCAGAGTTCATCACGGTTTCGATTTGGAAGGATGAACGAGCGGGAAAATCAAATTAAATCGGGGTTCGGGTTCGAAACAGGGGACCGAGAGGATTGGGGCGGTTAATTTGCATTAAAATGGTGATTTGAAGCCTCGCCGGAGCTCGCCGGAGCTCGGCTGCCGGAAAATCGGGGAGAAGGGGGGGCGGTTTGGGTATTTTAACAAAGTACACAAATGGTCCCTGCACTTTTAAACTCATTTATTTTATGTAATAAATCCTTATTTAAAGTTTTCAAAATGGCAAAACTACCCCTTGCACTTTAATTCTAGGTTGTTGTTATTATTATTATTATTATTATTATTATTATTATTATTATTATTATTATTATTATTAATATTAATATATTATTATTACCATTAACATTATGGTTATTATTATTATTATTATTATGGTTGTTATTATTATTATTATTATTGTTATTATTATTATTATTATTATATAAAAAAAATTACTAAGGATGCTATAAAATGGCATAAATAATATGAACAAAAATACAGGATGTTACAACACATTGGCAGAGGACCCGCATAAGCCCTTGCCACGGGCATTTGTGTTGCTGGTGTAACCCCGGGAATACACTGTCTTTGGGGCTGTTTGGGTGCAGCCACGGCATAGTTGCGTGCCGGTGTGAATTTGCGCTTCTTATTGTTGTTGTTGTTGTGAGACGGTTCAGCTTTAGTCTCCTTAACGACTTCAGTAGCCGTCTTTTCCACCCTTTTTGCACCTTTCAAGACATGGTGCCCGCTCGTATATGGTTCTCAGTAAGTTGAGCGGTGATAGTGATGGCTTCCTCCAAGGTGTTGGGTCGGCTGCCCACCACAGTATCTTGATTTTGGGCTGGCACACCCTTAATGAACTTCTCAATGTTGCGGGGAACAGTGTCGACCATATGGGGTAGTAGTAAACTCAACTCGTGATGCCTAGTTGAGTAGGCCAAATGGTCACCACCATTTTGCTTCAAGTTCCAGAATTCTTCCTCCAACTTTTACAGTTCGCTTCTTGGGCAGAATTTCACGATGGCGATGTTCTTGAACTCATCCCAAGAGAGTACCAAAATAGCATCCGCTCCCCAGTTTTGCTTCTCGCTATTCCACCAGGTAAGAGCCCTTTGTTGAAGCATACTAGTGGCATAACGGACTTTGAGTGTCTCGGGACACTCGCAATTGACAAAAGTGTTCTCCATGCTTTCGAACCACTCAAGAAGAGCAGTGGCTCCTTCCTTGCCACTAAATCTAGTAGGCTTGCAAGAGCTAAAGTGCTTGAAGGTGCAAGTTTGGTTGTTACGGCCTTGGATTGCACTAGTTTCCCCTTGGCCGTTGTTGTGGTTTGCGGTGTTGGCAATCATGGTGCTGCTGAGTTCAGCCATCATATTTGGGATGACCGCAACCATTTGCCGGGTAATCATGGCGGCAAGCTTACGATCGGATCTTCTTCGGTTTCCGAGTTGGCGAGACATGCTGAAAAATACGAATTGGATTAGGAACGGGTAAAAGGACAATAAGGATAGACAGTTAAAGTAAGGATTATGAATTATACGGAATATTTCCAGTCGGTAACGCATCACCATTTGGAAACGTTAACACGTCAAGGTAAATTGACCCATTTGCCTTAGAAACTTGTGTGTGTTGACCATAGTTTATCACTCATCCCAGAAATCCCCAGGTAAGCGTAACTGGTCCCGTAGGATTTATACGAAACGCTTACCTTAGCCCGAAGGCTTTTTGCCAGGAAATCCAGAATACAGGTGTCTATGTGTCACATAATATTTCTTAGGTTCATGAAATCAAAACCTTGATGAGATTTATATAGATTAGACATAACGTCTAAAGATCCAAGTCATAAGCATAAGTATACGATTTCACGTGTCGTCGAAGATAAGATTAAGAGGTTTCATGTTCGGGGAGAGTCAAAGATGAGTTTAAGGAGACAAGTAACTAAGTTTAGGCAATCCTATGCTAAGGCATCAAATTGCACATAAGAAGGCATAGCATTATGTAACATGCAAACCACGTATTTACAAGATAACAAATACTATAAGGTGCATGCATAAGCTATAGTCTAGGTCACCATTAATAACCTAAATCCCTATAGTTATGGGCACCAATCTGTCACACCCCGACCTTGACGGCGGAATCGTCGAGGCGTGAGAGTTACGATTGTTCACAGCCACATAACGCTATTACCTGAAACATGTTAAAATAAAAGGTCAACATATTGTTGGTGAGCATTCTATAGTTTTTAAATACATAAGTATATAAAAGATGGCGATTCATGTTGTAAATTAGAGAACAAGGTAACTAGGGATGTAAGACAGAATGCACAATCAAACCTTGACAAAGTTTTACAAGTCTCAAACGTTTACAAGTATATACGATTAGCTAAGTGTACTTGGATCAACTAAGCGGGCTTGTCAGGCCCATAGATCTATGACATCGCCAGGCTAGCAATAGTTAATGATTGTACATGTATTCGACATTACATGGTAGCTACAAGATTCAACTTATCACAACACACAAGCAAATTGCCATAAGTTTACAAGAATCAAATGTGTTTACAAGTGTTTCGTTTATAATGTAACATGTTTCATCCAAAAGTGTGTGAAATAATAAAATGGGTATAGAAATACTCACTTGGCGATTAAGTATATAATGGACGATTAATAAGAAATAATAATCAGCGTCGTTTCAACGAATTCCTTTACAAGGTACCTAAAACGTATTTATTACAAGATTAAGTTCAATAATAAGTTAAACATTTAGACGTGAACTAAAGTTTTAGGATTTTGGAGTTTTGTATATTATATTTATTCGAAAGAAATATATCTTTTAAGTGTTTTAATCTAGAAATGAAATTAGGCTTAATATCGGATAATGTTTGAATATGTAATAAATATCGTTACAATAACGTATTATCCGATAATAATTTATTACTCTAAATTAATTGTGTAAGTATATTTTATAATAAATTACGTTTGTAAATAATTTTGAAATTATAAGATGTATAATTTCTACAATTTACAGGATTATTTCATAATTAAACATGATATAGTGTCCATTTTTATAAAAAAATATTATTTATAATATTTATAAATAATATTTTATAAATATTATTAAGGTTTTTAACTAAAATATATTTACAGCAATTATTTATGTAATATTTTAAATATGAAAAGTTTATAAAATTTATTTTTATAATTTTTAAGAAATTTTCTGGAATTTTTAGAGGCTAAAAAGGCATTAAAAAAATATAAGGTGGTGCCCGGGGTCGAACCCGGGACCTCCTGTTTACAAACACACGCACCAAACCAGTGAACCAAAGGACCTTAGCCGCGATAGGATGTTGTTTCAAATGGTTTTAAACACCATTCCATTCGATCCCCAAATTCCCAATCGAGCCCTAGGTTCAAATCCCTCCCAATTAAGGTTCAATTCGTTTTCAAACGCTTCTGCAATCATAGGGCTTTTATTACCCGTGTATAATCGAATATGTATGTATGTTTAATTACCGTTTTGGTGATGAATTGAAGACGAACGGAATGAAGAACAGGTCGCAGTTGTTTCGAAACCAAATGATAATCAGACCTCGATTAAAATCAAATTAACTTTGCAGATAGCTTCTAGTGATGATAATGATCAAAAGCCCTCTGTTAATTTGGGTTTAGAAGACTCGGAAGGTGGTGTTCGATAGAGTTGCAGGCCGCGATGAAGATGGTGATCGATGACAGTGTTTGTGTTTGTTTTTGGTGAAATTGGCACCTGAGTTCGATTAGGTATTTATATATGATCGTGTTGGTAGCTTTAATTTGTTTATTATTGTTGTTTGAGTGTATTATTGAGCTGTATCGAATCCGAGATAAAAGTGGAGAGTATAGCCGTTTGTTTGACTGATTCAACACGTTTTTATGTTGGAATTCAATCCGAATTGGATCCAAGGAAGCTTTCGGTGAGGTTGTGGGGTTCAAAATCGAATAATTTGGTTGATTTGGTCGGGAATTTAGTGGATTTCGATGTAGGGGCTTTGGATCCGAATATTTCGATGATTAAATGTGTTTAATGGTTACATTAGGTTCGAATCCTGTCCACAAATACATTGGAACCGGTTTTGTGGGTTAAAATTGGGTGTTTTTGGCTAATTTGGATCGCCGGAGAACGGCCGGAGACTCGCCGGAGTCTCGCCGGAAAATCGAGGGGGAAGCAGTTGAGTTTTTGAAATTTTACACAAATGGTCCCTGCGGTTTCTAAGTTAACATTTTATGTTATAAACTTATTTATGAAGTTTCATAAATTACAAGACTGCCCCCTGGACTTTTGTTATTATTATTATTATTATTATTATTATTATTATTATTATTATTATTATTAGTATTATTAGTATTATTATCATTATTATTATTATCATTTTTATTTTTAGCATTATTATTATTGTTTTTATCCTTATTATTTTTATTATTATTATCATTATTATTATTATTATTATTATTATTATTATTATTATTATTATTATTATTATTATTATTATTAGTTGCAAAATACAAGATGTTACAACAAACCATTTGATTGCATACAAAAAAACAAAATTTCATATCATACACCAATCTTACTTTCTCCGATTGGTTTTGAATACTAAAGTCTTGTACCAAAAAAGTTAAAAACCGAGTTGTCTAATATCTATTGATTTTATTGGAAAGGTAAAGAACAAAGTGAATAAATGAAAATCAATTTGTAAAAAAATCTATAAACAATTACATCTGTAAAAATATTAAAACTAAATTACTACTAATATTTATGTATTTTTTTAAACGAAAACGGCTAAAAATAAACACAGGTAAAAAAATAAGAAAATAAAATAAAGAAAATAAAAGATTAATAATAACAAATTTGGTCATTTTAATGGTTAAGGGCAAAGATATTATTTTAAAATTGATAAGTTTATAAGAATAAAGGTGATTAGAAAAGAGAAAAAAATAAAGTAAAGTAAATATATTAAAAATAAAAAGAAAAAAATAAAAGATTAGTGAAAATTACATATTTCATCCTTTAAGTGGTGAGGGCAAAACAGTCTTTTACACATAACTAACCGAAAAACTTAACTTTTGTTAGGAAAAAAGACAGAAAACATGATAAGTTTTCAAATAAAGTATGCTCAGTGTACTTTAAACTTGGATAAGGTCTATAATTTTAGGTATACTTAAAGGAAAAAAATTGTAATTTACTCTTAATTAAATTACTCAATGCCTTATGTTTTTTTATTCTCTACTTCAAAAGTTAAATATTTATGTAATACATCCAGAAATACTTTTTTATGGATCTTTTGAATAATAAATCCAAACTTTTACTAATCTACTCTTAAATGTAGATCGTATGTGTATGACTGGATTTAAACCTTCACTACTTGAAATAAACACCAAGATACATTGATAAAAAAATTGATTTTTAATAATCTAAACTTTTAACTATTGGTCAATATTAATCCCAATTAACAGTTTGACTGGTATTGATCTCGTTTTTTATTTTGTTACTAATAAGTCTAACCGTTTGCTAACTCTGTTATTTTTTTATGACATATCTCGTTACATGACTGCTTTTGTGTTGTATGCTACGTAATATGCCTGTTTGTGTTTGCTATTGCTATTGCTTTTGTTTCCGAGTCGGGGGTCTCTTTGGAAGCGGTCTCTTTACCCTCCAGGGTAGAGAAAAGACTCGCCACCACCTACCCCTCCCAGACCCTACTCTTGAGTGGGATATACTGGGTATGTTTGTTTGTTTGTTTTGTTTCGTGACATGACGTATAACATAATTATAATTAAAATTATAAGTATATTACTTGCTTTTTTATAAAAGATCATTTTATGCAGTTATACAACGTAACGCTTTGTCGCTGATTAAGTAGCTTAGGGACAACAAGACGCAAAAAATTAGGTGATATATATACATTTTTTATTTTAATTATGTAATACGTCATGTCACAGGTCACATCACGAGAAATGTCACGTGCAACGTAATAAAAAAACTAACGAAGTTAACAAACAGTTAGACCGGGACTATTATTAGTAAAAAAATCAAAAGTTGATATTAATATGTATAAAATTATTAGTTAGGATTAATACTAACTTAATAGTCAATAGTTTTGATTATTAAAATCCAGTTTGACTTCAATTTAAACGTTTTTCATTTTTCTTCTTAAATTTTCTCAATGGATACATATCTAATTTTACTTGTTTAAAGGCCCAATCCATGGCCCAATTTAGCTGTCCATTAAACCAACCCTTTCTTCTACATCTCACTCTGACTCACACAGCGACAGACGCACAGATCCACCCACCTTTGAGCGTTGGTGCCTCCTGTTGCAAAGTAAGCTCACTCATTTTATCTCTCAAAACACCTAATTTGATTCACTTATGCCTACTTACTGTTAAGATTTAAGTTTTCTATCACTTAAACAATGCACTCATGTTTCAATGTGGACGATTTGAGCCTAAATTGTGTTCAATTTGATAAATATATAGCGTCTCATCACATAGTCGTGCAATTTCTCGTGTACGAGCTTCATTACGTGCAAATTACATGTCAGAATGTGCTGATTTAGTTGAACAGTTTGTAAGATAACATCGAGACTTTGAAATTACGTTGAAATTGAACTTTGTGTAATCTATCCACTTTACTCGGTTTGATTTATGATTGAAAAGCTTTCATTAGGTTACATTGTTTGTAGTTTTTAAATGTAACATTTGAATTTTGACCTGTATGTTAAGCTGCTATTTATCATACTCCCTGACATTCTCACATTCCCTCAGTGACGCTTAAACAGAATGTTAAGTTCTAAGTCTCGTTTTGCAAATGCATATGCACATTATAGATGAGATTCCTGTTTTCTGCTCGATCGACATGTGAAATGTGAGAATGCTATGGGTAGTAAGTGATGACAGTAAGTGAGAACTTGGGAATCATGCTGTGTTTAGTTATTAGAATTTAGATCCTGATATTGGATGGGGTTTTTCTTTGAAATGATGGGTAAAGTTAAAATTAGTGTTTGATTTTGAATGTCATTAGTTTCTGAAGAGTCGTAACTCGTAAGGAAGTTGGTTCTATATTTATAAGTTTTAATTCATACGTTTCTATCGTATAAAAAGTTTCTCTTAAATTCTGTTTTTTTTTTTGCTAGATTGCATATAGTGAAAATGATGGCAGTTGGTGCCTCTGCCCTGCAAATAACTGCAGCGAGGCCGTCTGTTTTTCTTACACAAAGAAGTCTTGGGGCTACTATGGCAAGTTTTGTACATGAATCCGAAAGAAGTTTGTCATCTAAGCTTACCAGCTCTTCTCATCTGTCATCAGTGCCAAACTTTAAGCATAAATTCACAACAAGTCGTCCTAGGTTTCAGAAGTTTGTTACAAGGTCAATGTCAGAAGCTTCTGGAAGCAAGTCTGTTTCCCAGCTGTCCATTGACTTAAAAGGTGGATCCTTGTATTTCCATATTTTTGGATGAATGGTGGTCTAATGGTTTTGTTGTTTGCTTCATAAGAAAGGAAAGCTAATTTCTATAAAATGCATTGTTTGTCATTTCACATGTGTTAATTCTAATGTGAAGGTAAAAGGGCATTTATTGCTGGTGTTGCTGATGACAATGGATATGGTTGGGCCATTGCAAAATCTTTAGCTGCTGCAGGTGCTGAAATTCTTGTTGGAACATGGGTGCCTGTAAGTAAAGTAGTAAAATCATGGTTAAGGTGGCAATTTCGGCCCATCTACTTATGAGTGACGCCGTGAGAGGCTGTTTTATCTCAACGGGTCAAATACCAATACGCAGTTAATGAGGAAACGGGTCAAATGGGTCGAACAAGTTCAAAGTCACCCAAATTCTATTTTTTACGCATCATTTCTATTCATGAATTTAGATTATAATTGTAACTATATATTTTTTTGTAGTCGTAATCAACACATTATACACACACACACACACATACATACTAAAATGATCCATTTTGACCCTTACCCCACCCTTCTAACCTACCCGTCTTACCATCTCTACTTATGGTGTCACTTCTTGCTGAAACTAAAAATACTTGACCCTAATTTAATCTCTTATATTTCTATTTTGACCTTTTGATGTAGGCCTTAAACATATTTGAAATGAGTCTACGCAGGGGCAAATTTGATGAATCACGGGTGTAAGATGCTAACTTATTTTCAGCTGGCTTACAATAACACGTGGAAATTTATGATGAAGAATGTCATCTTTCAGGTTGCCAGATGGTTCTTTGATGGAGATTACTAAAGTTTATCCACTGGATGCTGTCTTTGATAGCCCTGAGGATGTACCTGAAGATGTTAGTAGAATCTATAATATAATTGTTGTAACGAAGTGTTTAGACAATAAAAGGCCCTATTATTGACTTGTATTGATGTGATTTCTTGCAGATTAAAGCCAATAAACGTTATGCTGGAGCAAGTAATTGGACAGTGCAGGTGCATGCTAACACTATCATCATCTTTTTTATGTATTTCATACTGTTGGATGGGGTCATGAAGGACATCCTTTGTAACAAGCACTTGATTTAAAAGTAAATTTTTTTAAACACTATAAAGTATAGGTGGCAAAATGGGCTGGTCAGGCAGGTTGGTGAAGGGTCAAAACAGGTAAAAAATTTGTGGGTCATAATGGTCAGGGTTCACTGATATGTGTTTTTGGCTATATTCAGGAAGTTGCAGAATCGGTAAAGCAAGATTTTGGTAGTATTGATATTTTGGTGCACTCACTTGCCAATGGGCCAGAGGTTAACTCATTCATGAACCTGAATATAGCACATTGATTTACACCAGTTATTTTGTTACTTAGCAAATTCATATTATGTGATTAGGTCACAAAGCCACTGCTGGAGACATCCAGGAAAGGCTATTTAGCTGCCGTATCTGCATCAAGCTATTCCTATGTTTCTTTGCTCAAACATTTCCTTCCAATTATGAACCCTGGTATTCAACTTACTACAGATCATAATATTTCATGGCATTCTTCTTAGTATACGTGTTACTTTATAAGTTAACAATGATTGGGGCTTCCTGCTTCCATAGGTGGTTCCTCAATATCTCTTACATATATTGCTTCTGAGAGGATAATCCCTGGGTACATTCCCTTTTCCAATCTTTTTTCTAACTATGATTCATGCTTACACACATCTTGGGGTAGCATTTTCAACTCATTTACTTGTAAACGCGTCAAATTCGGGCTTTGTTTTTTTTCCTCAAAGGGGTCGAATATGTCAAAAAAGTATTTTTTGTCTTAAATGGGGAATGAGTCAAATGGGTTGAAAGTTACCTAAAGTCTATTTTCAATGCAGGCTAGTTACGATCATCTAAAACATTTTTATCTAAAGATTTAGATTACTATTTCACTTTTCTAATTATTTAGATTTAAGAAAAAAAGCTCAAGAGAAGTGTGTGCGGTTCAATTCAATCCATCCCGGCCAGTGACAAACCGGACCTGTTTGATTTGTTTTGTATGTGTATTTTAAACCACACAGGTACGGTGGCGGCATGAGTTCAGCAAAAGCCGCACTTGAGAGTGACACAAGAGTGAGCTCCTTTGTCATCTTCATTTCTTTTACTACATAGAATCATTATATAATGCATAACAACCTCCTATTTTTTTTTAGGTGCTTGCTTTTGAAGCAGGAAGAAAACATAAAATTAGGGTCAACACTATATCTGCAGGTCATTTCATCACTTCTTTCTTTCATTTCTTTTTTTTTGTTATATTAAACATATATTATTTACACACTATTTTCCTGCACCAGTATCACATTGAATCATACCCAGAATTGAAAATTTGCAGGTCCACTAGGAAGCCGAGCTGCTAAAGCAATTGGATTCATAGATACAATGATTGACTATTCTTTTGCAAATGCCCCTCTACAGAAAGAACTAGCAGCAGGTAATTTATATTAAGCAAAAGTTGCAATCTTGGCCCATTTGCTTATGAATGGGTCAATTTGGGTTACATTTTATTTTTACGTTCTCAAATGGGTAAAAATCCAAAATATTGCATAATAGGAAACGGGTCAAATGGGCTGAAAGTTGTCCAAAGCGTATTTTAGTCCATAATTGATAATACCTCCTAAATCGTTGTATTTTAACTTTGGACACAGATGGTCATATTTGACATACTAGCTATTTATAGAAAACAAAAAATACTGGGACAAAAGTGTTTGGTCAACCAATCTGACCCAGCCTAGAATATATGTTTTGACCCGTTACACGACCTGTACAAAATACAATTTGCTGAAGTTTGAGAAATAAATGAACAGAGGAGGTGGGGAACACAGCAGCATTCCTAGCATCACCATTGGCCTCTGCCATTACGGGCGCGCTTATATATGTAGACAACGGGCTGAATGCAATGGGCGTGGGGGTCGACAGCCCGTTGTTTAAAGATCTTAATGTTCCATCAGACAAACATTAGCAAAATGTACAGTTGGCAGGTATGTGGTGAGAATAAAGTTTTTGAAGTATCGGCTAGTAGATTTATATCTAAGTTGTCTGTAAGTTAAACGATGATTATGACAACTTAATCGTGTGAAATCTTAAAATGTACGTCGTAAATCTGCACCAAATTGTTGGACGGTTTTTGCTTGAAAAACCTCGAGGATAAACTACTCGTGTGGAGGGGCCGGATTCAAATTTTGTTTCGATCATCGTGTCTAGTGGTGTACAAACCGGGTTTGGGGCCCAAACCGGTTCGGGTTCCAAACCGAAACCGGTTTGGTCAAAGTTGGTCAAAACCGGTTTGGGTCCAAACCGGTTCGGGTTGGAACCGGTTCCAAACCCTAAAAACCCGACCCTATCAAACCGGTTTGGGTCGGTTTGGAAACCGGTTCGGGCCCAAACCGGTTCGGCCCAAACCGTTTTTTTTCTTTTATTGGAAAATTTGGATTTTTTTTATATTCAAAGAAAATTTTAAACTTTTAATTAAAACATTTAAAACATAAAACAATTTATATAATTTAAACAATTTATAACATTTATAAACATATATAAACATTTAAACAAATTAAAACATTTAAACAATTTAAAACATTTATAAACATATATATATAATTTTAAACACAAGCAAAGTATATAAAACATTTATAAAATTTAAAAACTAAACATTTATAAAATTTATAAAATCGTTTCTTCGTTCGTCCGTATTATACTTGTACGTTTATTCCTCGCCACCAGAACCGGAACTGTTACGAAGGTAGTCATCGTATGCCGCTTCATCATCAGTCATTCCTGGTGTCAATCCGCTCTCTACCTCGTCCTCGTATAATTCTGCTTCGTATTCCAGTTCTCCTTCAAGTGAGCGTTTGTCTTTTACTTTTTCCGCGACATACAAATAATCTTTTAAGCAAATTGACATTTCAACCGCTTGTGGAGTGAGTCGAGTACGTCTTATTGATATAACCCTGTCACTAACAGAAAAAGCAGATTCCGAAGCTACCGTGGAAGCTTGGACGGTTAGTAAATCTCGAGCCATGGTGGATAGGATGGGAAATTGATCTTCCTTACCTTTCCATCAAGCCAACAAGTCAAAATTTTTAAAATCTTGTGGAGTCATGGTCGATAAAAAGTTTGTAAGACCATACCTCCCGAGTTCACTACTCGAAGTGTTACCATGTTGACGTTTATTACATTCATCCCTTAAAGTATTATATAAATCAAACATTGGATCATTCGAAGTTTCGGCATTTGCCGCATGCCTTAAAGCGTCATGGATTTGTGATGTTTTCCCGTATTTTAATAAATAAACATCATACATTTGTTCTAATTGTTTGTTAAAAGTAGCTTTTAAAGTTTTACTATACATTGGGTTACGAACTTCTAAATCCAAATTAAAAGTAATTTTATCAAGTAAAGTTTCAACCCCCTATAAATTTAAACAAGAGTTTAAAGCAGCGGCACATGTAATAACGGGAGACATTTCTTTAAAATACTTTATAAGTTTTTCTTTCATTGGGGGTATCATATCGATATAAGGTCTACCCCTACACAGCATTTCATTTAATTTTGAAGTCATTAAATAAATTTGATGAAGTACTAACGGACTCGTTGGGTAGTAAACTCCAGAAAGACACGTAGTTGCGTTTTTAAAAATTTGAAGCATTTTTGTTACTTCTTCGATAATGGCCCAACCTGATGGATGGTAAGAATTTGCCTTTCCCCGACTTATCAAAATATTATGAAATGCTATTAAACTTTTTTTTTGTTCAATAGCTTTTTTAAACATGTTACAAGTGGAATTCCATCGTGTTGGTACGTCCCAATTCGGGCCTAAACATTTAGTATTTGCGCCTTTACAAAACTTGTGATATTTAGTATATCTTTGGTTATTACTAAAAATATCACGTAACATTCTTTTAAAACAATCTTTAGCTGTTTCAATCGTTTTTAAACCGTCTTGAACGACTAAATTTATGATGTGCTAAACATTTAGTATTTGCGCCTTTACAAAACTTGTGATATTTAGTATATCTTTGGTTATTACTAAAAATATCACGTAACATTCTTTTAAAACAATCTTTAGCTGTTTCAATCGTTTTTAAACCGTCTTGAACGACTAAATTTATGATGTGCGCAACACATCGACTATGAAAAAACACACCCTCACACATTGGTTTATATTTTAATTTCAAATGATCTATCGCAAGAGTGTTATTTGACGCATTATCAAAAAATATAGAAAATATTTTATTTTCTAATTTATACGTTTGAATAACTTTATCAATAAGATAAAAAATATTTTGGCCGGTGTGAGGATAATCAAACAATTCAAACGCAATCGTACGTTTCATCATTTGCCATGAATCGGACTCAACCCAATGGACGGTGACACAAATGTACGAGTCCGGTGAACCGTGAGGTGTCGACCAAACATCACTAGTTAATTTAACACCGGTTTGTAAATTTTCAAAATAAGATATTAATTCATTTTTAGCTTTTTTCCACATTTTTAAACAATTTCTTGGAAGAGTAGCACGACTTACATTGGTGTAACGTGGTTAGAGAGTTCGTTGAATAAGTCGAGTCAAACGTTCGTTGTCGAAATGTTTGAATGACAAGCTTTCTTGAATTACAAAATGCTTCATTTGCTCCCGAACCGCATCAACGTTATAAGACCAAATATTTCCTTCGTTTGTCATCGAAGCTTGACCTTGAGAAGGTTCACCTTTTAGCGCTTTACAATATTTATTTGCAATATGGTTTTTCAACGTTGTGTTCGCATCTTTTTTAAAAAACTTATGACAAAACATGCAACGAGCCTTGTTTGGACCGCTAGCCATTTGATATAAATCGTAATTGCACCATATTTCGGGGTTCCTATTCGTAGGAAGGATTGCTACCACCACGTTGCTTGAAGACGCTTCACAACCAACGGATGATTGAGCACTTGATGAAGCCATTTGAGAGGTTTTTTATGAGAGCGTTTAAAACGAAAGTATTTGTGAGAGCGTTTTTGAGATTTTTGAGAGTAGAGAGTGTTATAAGTTGTTGTGATTCAACCAAAACATCAAATACATATATATACTAACTTAGTGGGGGTATAATGGTAAAAAAACATAAAAAAAGGTCAAAAAATGAAAAAAACCGACTATATAGCCGTTACCCAACAGTAACCGGTTTGAAAACCGGGTTTAAAACCGGTTTGAAAATCGGGTTGAAAAACCGGTTTGGGACCGGTTTGAAAACCAGGTTGAAACCGGTTTGAAAATCGGTTTGGAACCGGTTCGGTTAAAAAACCGGTTTTAATTTCGAAATTGGAAACCCGGGGAGGAACCGGTGGTTCGGGCCGGTTTCGAACCGGTTTGGGCCCCAAACTGGTTTCGGTTTTTCTGGCCGAACCGATTACCGAACCGGTTTTTTTGGCCACCTCTAATCGTGTCTACTCAAGCATGTGTTATTTGGTTCTGAGCTGTAGTTAGTTTTTGATGTTTGGATAAACGGTTTATGCTATTGTTTGTTTAATTCTCTAAAAGGTAAATAATGAATTTCATATCATTTGCAATAAAACAAATCATCAAAAGGCAAAATAATGTATTTATTTACCTTTTTCAATAATAATTTTGGGACTTAATTTCTAATTTTTACATGACGTCTCTTTTCACAAAAGGCCTTCTCGTTTTTTTGTTTATTAAGATTTTGAACTTTAAATATTTAGAGTACTTTAAACAATATTTGAACTTTAAATATTATAATTCACTTTCCTTTCATTTAAAATTCAACAATCCAATTAAATGTTCAAAATTAATTTTTCAGTCTCACTAAAAATTGACCAACAAAAAACCTATTCAATTCTAACAAGATTCTAATTCTAATTTTACTTTTTTTCAAAACATTATGTGAACGAAATTGACCTTAAGGATTATATTTTGGCTCTAGGTTTGTTTATTCCTTTAATAATGTAAGATTACAATATTTTCAAATTATAACTTTTGGATTCTTTTAGTTTTTTAAAAGGTTATTTTGGCAGATTACTAATCACTTAGGATAAAGTATGGATCATACTATTAGGCAATGCATTGGTACTACTTTAATAACTCACAAGCCAACTAGACCGTGCCCAATAACGTTATTTTTAGTGCTTGGTGAAATGCAAGAAAAAGAGTGATAATAATTTCTCTTGAAACATCTTTATTTTAAGAAATTAAGGGATTTGAGTAAGATTTGCTCAATCTTATCCGACCAAATTGTCCTCTCTTTTTTCACACAAACACACATTAGCAATCAGGTCCGATCGTAAGATGAAGTATGTATAACTCAAATTATTGATCAACGAAAGCTACAACAAAAAGTTCATACTTAAAAAGATAAAAACATCATTATAAATTAACATCCCAAACTTTTATATAGTTCTAGGGTCGGCTTAAACTTTTTAAGGGCCCTAAGCAGATACTAAAATTGAAGCCCCTCTCATAAACTTCTTTTTGTTTTCCATCCTTAATTGGGTAACATAAATTCTAAAAACCAACAAATCGAAACAAGTAGAAAGCAACTTGACATTTTGTTTTCACATTAACACAAATAAGTAAGTCATAATAGCCTAGTTCACACAATCAAATAGTCTAATTCACAAATAAGTAACTCACAACAACCCAATTCACAAAACGCCTAGTTCACACAATCAAATAGTCTAATTTACAAATAAGTAACTCACAACAACCCAATTTACAAAATCAAGTAGCCTATTTTACAAATCAAATGCAAGAAATATATCAGTATAAAGTTAACTCATGAAGAATTTGTTATGACTAATTAGGAATGAGAGTATTGAATGGATGAATTCTATTGAAATTTGAAGAAAGGGAGGATGAGAAGAACAGAGTCACAGAAAGGAGATGAGGAGTAGAATATGATCAGAGATCTAACAATTTGCCTACCTCATGATCTCACACAATAATTAATTTAAATACCTTTATGCAACTAATTCTGTTATGGTAAGGCCAACGTGGCTCCCATGATGTGATCGTCAAATCTTTTGGTTGCACTTTTACCCCTTCACTCCTTCTTGTTTGAGGTGGTTGCATATTTTGTATCTCCTTTGTAACCTGATGGCATATTGGGCTCATAACAATACCCGCCCCATTAGAATCCACCTTGTCCTCAAGGTGAAGGTTTGGAAACTGATGGTGAAGCTGGTTCGTGTCCTCCCAAGTTGCCTCCTCCTTAGTGAGACTTTCCCATTGAACGAGGCTTTGATGAACTTGTTGACCACCTTTAGAAACTGTACGAGTCTGCAGCACCGCTTGCGGTTGAAGAATCAGAGTCGAAGTAAATCAACCAAATGTAATGGTGTGATTTGATTAGTGGGTTTGCCAATACACTTGCGCAAGAGAGAAACATGAAAGACGGGGTGAATCTTGGCGGTGTCCGGTAAGTCAAGCTGATAAGCAACCTCTCCAATTTTGGCTTTGATACGGTATGGACCAAAGTAGCGATGACCCAACTTGTGATGACGTTGCAAACGTGTAACACCCGGAAGTTTGACTTTTTGAAGTGATATGCGACTGAGTCTCAGTCGCATGGAATTCATGCGACAGGGGATTCAATCGCATGATGCTCGGACGATTGAAGCTCAACCGTACGACTGGAGTTCAATCGCACGACTGAAGGTTCAACCGCATGGAACTCATGCGACTGGAGGTCCAGTCGCATGGTGTTCATGCGACTGAAGGTCCAGTCGCCCCTGGACTTCGGGCGACTGGGATGTACCTATAAAAGAGGAGTAGCTCTCTTCTCCTCCCAACACTTACATTTTTCAGTCGGGAGAAAGGGCAGAGAGCGAGAGAACAAAGAAAGAAGAGAAAGAAAGGGAGAAAGTGGTGATTCGGGCACGAGATTTGTCGAGAAGCTAGCCAAATCGAAGCTCTTCATCTTCTCCTTGATAATGTGAGTTCTAGAACCCCTCATTTCTTGTTCTCATACGATTTTGGGACTGGATCATATATAAACCCTATTTTTGAATAGTGTGTATGTTTGACCCATTTGGGTGATATCTTGGGTAACGTGTTTATGGTACGAATTAGGACTTGCACTAGCTTGTATAATGTCCTAGTATGATCCCCTGAGGTTTAAGAAGGCTAATTTGGGCTAGAAATGAGGTTGGAAGGGTTTGAGACCCGTAGGTCGCGGCTGCAGTTCGTGATGAACTCCAGTCGCTGCCCAGTTAGGGTTATGCGACTGGAGGGCCAGTCGCACGACTGAGGGAAAACGGATGCTCAATCGTACGATTAGGGTTCAGTCGTGCGGATGGGGCTCAATCGCCCGATAGACCATACGACTGAGGGATTCGGTCATATAGGTCCATTCGTATGATAGTTTAGTCGTACGTATAAGGTTAATCGCCTAATAGTCCATTCGTATAGAGTTCATTCGTACGATAGGAGGTTCATTCGTACGAATGTAAGTCCAGTCGCCTGATTGCCCAGTCGCACGACCCAGTGGCATGGAGGCCATGCGACTGTGGTATGTTCAATCGCCCACATAGGGCTGATGTGAATGAGGATGCAGGTGCATGTACGATGTAAACATGATAAGTATGATGTTGCCCTATATGATGGTTATGACTGATGATTTGTAGATGTTTATGTTCCTTATAACTATGTATGTTTATCTTTCCGAAACTTTACGAATAATGAGAATGAATGAATGAAGTATTATGTAACGTAAAGTGAAAGATAATGAAAGAGGAACACGATGATGAATGCATGTATTAACGAACGAACGAAAAGAAGAATGATGATGAATACATGCATTAACGAACGAACGAATTATGTCTTGCAAGCATTGAATAAGTCGATTGGTCCTTCTCTATGATTGACCATGGTCATGGTACCTCTACCGCTTACCCCTAGTACTGTGGCATACGCTTAGATTCACGGCCCAGTAGCTAAGGCTACTGTGGCATACGCTCTATTGATTCACGGCCCAGTAGCTAAGACGGATCGGGGTATAACATATGGTATTGGTACATCAGAATTCAATGTGCAAGTAAGGATGAAACGGGATCCTTGTCATTCGACCACAGTAATCATAGCCGAGTGCTATGAAGTGGGTAAAGTCTGACAGGATCCATATGAGAAGTTAAAGATAACGATGTATAACGAATGATGAAGATAATAATGAATATTATCTCTGTGTACGTATGAATGAACGTAAAGAATGTATACAAGAACGTGAACGAGAACGATGAATGGTGAACGAGAACGATGAATTGTACACGAATGAAAGTTAATGAACTAATGATGATAAAAGTAACAATATTATCTAAGTGTACGTATGTTGTATGACCGCATGTATGAAAAGACAGTTTAACAAGTAAAAGTATGTTTTATTATAAAACTAGAACTCACTCAGCAACGCTGACTTTTTATGTGTTTCCAGTTGGCAGGTAGGGTTGCTGGGGATGGCACGAGGCGGCTACTCAGACCTTTTGGGATGGCATTCTCCTTTTGATAATGCTGTAACGTCATGTGTTATGGGCCCATGATGCACGTAACACATTATGTTGCATGCCGTCAGGAGATTCCTTAGGGTTTCGATGTACGGGACTACTTAAGGAAATCTCCTTTATGATGAAAAATATTATGTTTTTATAATAGAGGTCATTGTTTATGACCCTATGATTATTGAGGATTCACATAAACGAGATTATCCTCGGTTTCATATGCTTCAGCAACAATCATAGTAAAAGTTAGGCATTATAAAGAAGGCTTGTATTTTGTATTTAAATCACGATGTAATGCATTGTAAAAGCTTTCATGATGTAATGAGAATGACCAACTTTATAAATTCCGCTGCGTTATGCTATTATGTTTATATCAAATGTATGTTTTATGTGTGATGACGACCAACTGTGAGGTGCCCGGGAACGGGGCCTTACAAGTTGGTATCAGAACCAAAGTTTAAGTGAAATGGGTAAATTTTCAAAATAAACCTAAACTTAAACTGAAAATAGGACAGAAAAAGGGAAGAATGCCATCTGAGTAGCTGCGTGCCATCAGGTATTTTCTTAAAGTTAATCATGATTACGTGCGTATGATATGTGTTTTTGTGTACTGTTAGACTCAGATACTAATGTGGTCAGGACAGGTAATGCTCGGGATGCGAAGAGTAAAGTAAGTGGCTAATCACAACTGGCCACTGTAATTAGGGACTTACTATACTTAACATAAACTGAGCTATTTCCTTGAATGACCGTGTTGGTGTTTGAATCTTTCAGTGTGATAGAAGATGGTCGGTGGTAGATCATCTAAAGCTTCACATGGTGGTGGACGAGGTGCTGAACCGCGTGCCATGAGAGGAAGACCTAGGGTAGAGAAGGTAGTTCATGAGGAAACCGAGACCCCTCATCAGGAGGATGCAGACGAAAGCGCCAACTTAAGAGCCTCGGTAAAAGAGGCAGTGGTTGAAGAAGTGCACTAGGTCATGCAGACAATCTTACCGTCTGTGGTGACCGAAGTGATTAAAGCTGTCAGAGAAGGTGATAGAAGAGAAAGGAATAGGTCCTCAAGAAGACAGCAACGAACAGAGCCGGAAACGATTCTATCTGATGATGAAGAGGAAGAGGAGGAAGAGCAGGTACGGGAGACAACACGGGGTTGTAACTACGGGGTATTTATGAGGTGCAAGCCCCCGACTTTTGATGGTTCAGGTACTGCTGCTGATGGTCACCAATGGGTGAGAGAAATGGAGGCTGTCCTTGATATTAGTGATTGCCAGGAGGACAAGAAGGTGAAGTTTGCTACCCACTCTTTCACAGGGTCGGCTTTGTGCTGGTGGGACAATATAGTCCAAGCCGAGGGTAGTAGGGCCATAGGGAAGATGAAGTGGGCTGAGTTAAAAAGGATGGTGATCGAGGAGTTCAGTCCTCGTCGGAAATGGACAGAGTTGAGAGAGAGTTCTTGCAGTTGGAGGCGGGGACGATGACCCACCAACAATACACCACCAAGTTTAGCGAAATGACGCGGTTGGTGCCAGAGCAGGTGACGCCGGTGTCTCGAAAGATCAACCGGTACATTCAGGGGCTGCCAGCTGAAATTCGTTGGCATTTGATTTCTGCTCGACCGAGCACTTTCAGGTCGGCAGTGGATTTGGCGGGAAGGTTATACGATGAATGGGCTGCGTTGGTAAAGGCTGAGGGTAGTAAGAAGGGAGGTGGAGAGAGAAGCTGGCAGGGGAAGAGGTTTGGTCGAGGTGATACTTCGACGAGCAACAAGAAGGCAAGGGTGGATGACCGTCGTGTGGTCATGTCTGGAGCTGGGGTGAGCAAGTGTGGTAAGTGTGGAAGGGAGCACTCAGGGGAGTGCAAGTGGGGATCCAACATCTGTTTCAGGTGCGGGAAGACAGGGCATATGTCAAAGGATTGCCGGATGGGCAAGTGTTTTAACTGTGGGGAAAGTGGTCATATGAGCAGAGACTGTAAGAAGCCGAGGGCTGAGGGCTCGGGGGTGAAGAAGGCGGGAGGTGAAGAACCAAGGGCAAAGGCCAGGGCATTCACGATGACGCAGGAAGAGGCTAGGACGGACCCCGATGTAGTGTCCGGTACGTTTCTGGTGAACCAAACTCTAGCCTCTGTATTATTTGATTCGGGTGCCAGTAGGAGTTTTATTTCTGCTGTTTTTTGTGCCAAATTGCCTGTTAGTAGTAGACGTGTGGATATACCGTTTGATGTAGAGACTGCTATAGGTAAAACTACCAGGATTTCCGAGGTGATAGAGGGTTGTGACGTAGAATTAGAGGGCCACAAATTTCCGATTAGACCGTTTGCGATGACTTTGGGTGGTTTTGATTTGGTGCTTGGGATGGATTGGTTGGCGGACTTTAAGGCGAATATAGTGTGTCGAAAGAAGATGATTTGTTTGACAGCGCCTGACAGAAGTTCGGTAACTGTTTATGGGGATCGGGTCACGATAATTCCGAAGGTGATCTCTATGGCGGTGGCGGGAAAATGTATGAGGCGTGGATGTAGCGCCTTCTTATGTTATGTAAAGGATGTAGAAACGCCAACACCGCAACTATCTGATGTTCCGGTTGTGCGTGAGTTTCCTGACGTGTTCCCGGAAGACTTATCGGGATTACCACCTGACAGAGAGATCGAGTTCCAGATTGATCTGATACCAGGCGCCCAACCTGTTGCCAAGGCACCATATCGATTGGCCCCGACGGAGATGAAAGAGTTGATGGAGCAGTTACAAGAGCTGCTGGATAAAGGGTTTAGTAGACCGAGTATCTCACCTTGGGGTGCTCCGGTCCTGTTTGTAAAGAAGAAAGACGGTAGCATGAGGATGTGCATTGACTACCGCGAGCTGAATAAGTTGACGGTAAAGAACAGATACCCCTTGCCGAGGATCGACGACTTGTTTGATCAACTTCAGGGTGCTAGTTGGTTTTCACGAATAGATTTTCGATCAGGCTACCATCAACTGAAGGTGAAGGAGCAGGATATCCCTAAAACAGCTTTTCGTACGCGCTACGGTCACTATGAGTTCCTTGTCATGTCTTTTGGTTTGATCAATGCGCCAACTGCTTTTATGGACCTGATGAACAGGGTGTGTCGGCCGATGCTGGATAAGTCGGTGATTGTATTCATTGATGATATCCTGATTTATTCAAAGAGTGAGACCGAGCATGCCGGCCACGTTCGAGAAGTTCTGGAGACGTTAAGAAAGGAGAAGTTGTACGCTAAGTTCTCCAAGTGCACATTTTGGTTGCGTGAAGTTCAATTTCTGGGTCACGTGGTTAATCCGGAGGGGATTATGGTCGATCCGACAAAAGTAGAAGCAGTAATGCAGTGGAAGTCTCCAAAGACGCGGTCTGAAATTCGAAGTTTCTTAGGTTTGGCGGGTTATTACCGAAGATTCATTCAAGACTTCTCCAAGATTGCTTCTCCACTGACCAAGTTGACCCGGAAGGATGTGAAGTTTGTATGGGGTCAAGCTCAAGAGAAGGCGTTTGAAGAACTGAAGGCGAGATTGACCCAAGCTCCTGTTCTGTCATTACCCGATGGAAGTGAAGATCTGGTGGTTTATTCTGATGCTTCCTATTCGGGATTGGGATGCGTGTTGATGCAGAGGGGAAAGGTTATAGCTTATGCATCCCGGCAGTTGAAAGTTCATGAGGTTAATTATCCTACTCATGACTTGGAGTTAGCAGCCGTGGTCTTTGCATTGAAGATTTGGAGGCACTATCTCTACGGAACGAAGTGCACCATTTTCACAGACCACAAGAGCTTGAAGTACTTCTTCGAGCAAAGCTTATAAAGGATTATGATTGTGAAATCCACTACTATTCGGGCAAAGCCAACGTGGTGGCGGATGCCCTTAGCCGAAAAGAGAGGCCCGAGCCGATTCGGGTGAAAGCGTACCAGCTGATCATGACCTCTGACGTGATGAAGCAAGTCAAAGAGTTCCAAGATGAGGCATTGAAAGAAGATCATCTTAACTCTGAAAGAATGGGAGGCCTGGTTGCGGAGTTGGGTGAGAACACAACTGGTGTTAGAACCCGGTTTGGGCGTATGTGGATTCCTCGTCTTGAGAATCTACGTGGAAAGATCATGGATGAGGCCCATAAGACTCGATATTCCATTCACCCCGGTGCTACCAATATGTACCAAGATATGAAGAAAGATTATTGGTGGCCGAGTATGAAACGCGATGTGGTGGAGTATGTGAGTAAATGCCTTACTTGTTTATAAGTGAAGGCCGAGCACCAGAAGCCGTATGGAAAGATTCAACCATTGGACATACCGGAATGGAAGTGGGAACACATCACCATGGATTTTATCACAAAGCTGCCACGTACCCCGAAAGGGTATGATACTATATGGGTGATTGTGGATCGTCTGACGAAGAGCGCTCACTTCCTACTGATGCGCGAGACATATTCATCCGAAAGGTTGGCCGATCTTTTCATCAAAGAGATTGTGACTCGTCATGGTGTACCGGTGTCGACTGTATCTGATCGCGACACCCGGTTTACATCCAAATTCTGGAAGAAATTCCACGATGCTATGGGGACGAGGTTACATATTAGCACGGCTTATCATCCTCAAACTGATGGTCAGTCTGAAAGGACCATTCAGACTTTGGAGGACATGCTTCGGGCATGTGTTATTGACTTCGGGGGAAGTTGGGATGACCACCTGCCGCTAGCCGAATTCTCATACAATAACAGCTATCATGCCAGTATTGGCATGCCACCCTATGAGATGCTATACGGCAGGAGATGCAGGACACCCGTCTGTTGGAGTGATATTGGTCAGAAGGAATTGGGAAGCGTCGAAGTGATTGAGGCTACGACTGAAAAGCTTGAAAAGATCAAAGCTTATATGAAGGCAGCCAAAGACAGACAGAAGTCGTACGCTGACAAACGACGCAGGCCGATTGAGTTCCAGGTGGGAGATCGGGTTATGTTGAAGGTCTCACCCTGGAAGGGTATCATTCGGTTCCGGAAGCGAGGCAAGTTGATTCCACGGTATATAGGCCCTTTCCGAATCGTTGCTCGAGTAGGAGAGGTGGCCTATAGGTTGGATTTACCAGATGAGTTAAGTGGAATTCACCCGACCTTCCACGTATCTCATCTGAGGAAATGTTTGGCAGACGAGGATATGATCGTCCCACTGGAGGATATCGAGGTGGACGAACGGCTCAATTATGTGGAGCAACTAGTGACGATCATAGACCGAAAGGAGAAAAGGTTGAGAAATAAAACGGTTCCTCTTGTGTGTGTACAGTGGCAGCACAGAAAGGGATCGGGGTCTACGTGGGAGACTGAGGAAGAGATGAGACAACATTACCCACGATTGTTCGAGGAATAACAGGTTTCGTGGACGAAACCTAAATAAGGGGGGTGGACTTGTAACACCCGGAAGTTTGACTTTTTGAAGTGATATGCGACTGAGTCTCAGTCGCATGGAATTCATGCGACTGGGGGTTCAATCGCATGATGCTCGGACGATTGAAGCTCAACCGTACGACTGGAGTTCAATCGCACGACTGAAGGTTCAACCGCATGGAACTCATGCGACTGGAGGTCCAGTCGCATGGTGTTCATGCGACTGAAGGTCCAGTCGCCCCTGGACTTCGGGCGACTGGGCTGTACCTATAAAAGAGGAGTAGCTCTCTTCTCCTCCCAACACTTACATTTTTCAGTCGGGAGAAAGGGCAGAGAGCGAGAGAACAGAGAAAGAAGAGAAAGAAAGGGAGAACGTGGTGATTCAGGCACGAGATTTGTCGAGAAGCTATCCAAATCGAAGCTCTTCATCTTCTCCTTGATAATGTGAGTTCTAGAACCCCTCATTTACTTGTTCTCATACGATTTTGGGGCTGGATCACATATAAACCCTATTTTTGAATAGTGTGTATGTTGACCCATTTGGGTGAAATCTTGGGTAACGTGTTTATGGTACGAATTAGGACTTGCACTAGCTTGTATAATGTCCTAGTATGATCCCCTGAGGTTTAAGAAGGCTAATTTGGGCTAAAAAAGAGGTTGGAAGGGTTTGAGACCCGTAGGTCGCGGCTGCAGTTCGTGATGAACTCCAATCGCTGCCCAGTTAGGGTTATGCGACTGGAGGGCCAGTCGCACGACTGAGGGAAAACGGATGTTCAATCGTACGATTAGGGTTCAGTCGTGCGGATGGGGCTCAATCGCCCGATAGACCATACGACTGAGGGATTCGGTCGCATAGGTCCATTCGTATGATAGTTTAGTCGTACGTATAAGGTTAATCGCCTAATAGTCCATTCGTATAGAGTTCATTCGTAGGATAGGAGGTTCATTCGTACGAATGTAAGTCCAGTCGCCTGATTGCCCAGTCGCACGACCCAGTGCATGGAGGCCATGCGACTGTGGTATGTTCAATCGCCCACATAGGGCTGATGTGAATGAGGATGCAGGTGCATGTACGATGTAAACATGATAAGTATGATGTTGCCCTATATGATGGTTATGACTGATGATTTGTAGATGTTTATGTTCCTTATAACTATGTATGTTTATCTTTCCGAAACTTTACGAATAATGAGAATGAATGAATGAAGTATTATGTAACGTAAAGTGAAAGATAATGAAAGAGGAACACGATGATGAATGCATGTATTAACGAACGAACGAAAAGAAGAATGATGATGAATACATGCATTAACGAACGAACGAATTATGTCTTGCAAGCATTGAATAAGTCGATTGGTCCTTCTCTGTGATTGACCATGGTCATGGTACCTCTACCGCTTACCCCTAGTACTGTGGCATACGCTTAGATTCACGGCCCAGTAGCTAAGGCTACTGTGGCATACGCTCTATTGATTCACGGCCCAGTAGCTAAGACGGATCGGGGTATAGCATATGGTATTGGTACATCAGAATTCAATGTGCAAGTAAGGATGAAACGGGATCCTTGTCATTCGACCACAGTAATCATAGGCGAGTGCTATAAAGTGGGTAAAGTCTGACAGGATCCATATGAGAAGTTAAAGATAACGATGTATAACGAATGATGAAGATAATAATGAATATTATCTCTGTGTACGTATGAATGAACGTAAAGAATGTATGCAAGAACGTGAACGAGAACGATGAATGGTGAACGAGAACGATGAATTGTACACGAATGAAAGTTAATGAACTAATGATGATAAAAGTAACAATATTATCTAAGTGTACGTATGTTGTATGACCGCATGTATGAAAAGACAGTTTAACAAGTAAAAGTATGTTTTATTATAAACTAGAACTCACTCAGCAACGCTGACTTTTTATGTGTTTCCAGTTGGCAGGTAGGGTTGCTGGGGATGGCACGAGGCGGCTACTCAGACCTTTTGGGACGGCATTCTCCTATTGATAATGCTGCAACGTCATGTGTTGTGGGCCCATGATGCACGCAACACATTATGTTGCATGCCGTCAGGAGATTCCTTAGGGTTCCGATGTACGGGACTACTTAAGGAAATCTCCTTTATGATGAAAAATATTATGTTTTTATAATAGAGGTCACTGTTTATAACCCTATGATTGTTGAGGATTCACATAAACGAGATTATCCTCGGTTTCATATGCTTCAACAACAATCATAGTAAAAGTTAGGCATTATAAAGAAGGCTTGTATTTTGTATTTAAATCACGATGTAATGCATTGTAAAAGCTTTCATGATGTAATGAGAATGACCAACTTTATAAATTCCGCTGCGTTATGCTATTATGTTTATATCAAATGTATGTTTTATGTGTGATGACGACCAACTGTGAGGTGCCCGGGAATGGGGCCTTACAAAACGAACTGAGCCTTGTCGATAGGGCTGTAATTTTACAAAGAACCAATCATCCACCAAAAACTGCACATCCCGTCTATGTTTATCCGCAGTCAACTTCATTCGAACTTGAGCCTTAGCAAGATTTACTTTGAGCAAGGATAAAACAACATCACGTTCTAAAAACTGCTCATCTAGCTCCGGATTAGAACTAGACCCTGGAATATAACAAGCAAGCGAGGACGGTTTGCGGCCATATAAAACCTCAAAGGGTGTCATTTTCGACGACGTTTGGTAAGACGTATTATACCAAAACTCGGCCCAAGGCAGAAAATGCACCCACTTGTTAGGATGATCGGCGACATAACAACGTAAATACATTTCCAAGCAACGGTTAAGTGCCTCGGATTGACCATCCGTTTGTGGATGATATGCGGTGCTGAATTTGAGGGTAGTACCATTAAGACGGTGCAATTCCTTCCAAAAATCAGTCATAAAGCGAGCATCGCGATCGGTGACTATGGAAAGGGGAATACCGTGTAAACGAATAATCTCGGTAATAAAAGTTGTTGCAAGCGTGTGGCTGGTGAAAGCAGATGGCAAGGCAATAAAGTGGCCGTATTTCGACAGGCGATCAACCACCACCATAATAACAGTTTTCCCTTGGGAAACCGGCAAGCATGTGATAAAGTCCATGCAATATCTTCGAACACCGCATTAGGAATGGGAAGTGGCTGAAGTAAGCCACCCAGTGATAAAAGGAGGGCTTAGTCTGTTGACATACTTGGCACTGGGCAATAAAATCTTTAACATCAACTTTCATTTGCTTCCAATAAAAAGTGGCTGCTAACCGTTGGTAAGTACGAGTAACACCCGAGTTGCCGCCCACGGGTGATGAATGAAATTCCCGAAGTAATTGTTGGCGGAGAGCGGAATTCTGCGGAACTAACAGCCGTCCTTTAAAAAGCAGCAACCCATCTTTCATCGAACAATCAGGAAAATGGCCCGGTGCAGCGATATAACGTTGCAGCAAGGCTGACAATTCGGGATCCACACGAACAGCAGCTGCGAGATCCTGCAACAGGGTAGGAACCGGAGCTGAAATGGCCATTAGATTGCCGGAGGGAACACGGGACAAGGCATCAGCAACACTATTTTGTTTTCCAGGACGGTAAACAATATCAAAATCAAACCCCAAAAGTTTACCGAGCCATTTTTGCTGTTCGGGAGTTTGAATAATCTGATCTTGGAGGCGCTTTAACGATTGTTGATCGGTGATTATGGTGAACTTGTGGCCCAATAAATACTGCGCCATTTAGCAATAGCTTGCGTGATAGCATACATGTTGGATCTAGATTGTATAGGGCTAGATCATTTTTGTATAGGCTTAGTACTTGTATTAAGTCTTGTAATTAATATTTGTAACAGTCAAAATATATATATATGTGCTTTGAATCTATAGGAAAACCCCATATATATGTGTGTTGATTTGTGACTTGACAGGGAAAAACAATATACTTGGACGGATTCCTGGAATTGACCAAGTGTAAGAAACATCTACGGATGAACATTTTTGTTAATCCGTAGATATGTTTCTTACAAGACAAAATGACCAAGTGCATGTTCCTGCGGATAATCAAGTACCGTGAAGTGAAGACTCCTACGGAAGAAGGATTTCCTACGGAAGAACAACTCTTCTATGGAAGACCAATTCATATACGGAAGAACAAAAGTTCTGCGGACGACAAGACTCCTGCGGAAGATCATTATACTTGTGCGATTGCAACTATCAAGAAGTCAAACAAGTCAACACAATCAATAACAAATCCCGAGAGATCCGGTGTTTCCTAAGCCGACTCAAATCATCTATAAATATGAGTCCTAGGTTTCACATCTCGGAGAACACAATCAATCAATATTACGGCTGTCGAGTTACATCATTGTGCAACCCTAACCGCCGTCACATCAAACATTATTCGATTCACAGAATTCGTTGTTCATAGTTATTCATTATTATTCTTTTGTAATCATTACTTTATAGTTAATGAAATACGTTTGAATAATTATTGATTTAGCATTTATTGTGTTTCTGTGGTTGTGTTCATCATTAATCATTAAACCAATTAAACGTCAATTAGTGATAATTCCGCGATCATTAAATTGATTTATTTTAATACTGATAATTCATAAATTAAGATCCTTGGATTCACAGGTGGTATCAGAGCATTGGTGCTCATTGATTTAGATCAATTGATCTATCAGTATTAAAATTTTTTAATTGATTTTCAAACAATTAAATCAACGACTTGTCATTCAGCAAGCATTCTCTCATTGCTTGTTTGATTTTGATCTATATTCAAATCAATTGAATACTAGATCTGAGTTTTTGATAGATTTGTCAATTTTAATATTTAATTCATACTTTTGCATTAAACATGAGTACTTTTGGTGGAGGATCTTATCAACCGCCAAAGTTGGAAACCAAAGCTGATTTTAAATCCTGGAAGATCAAGTTCAGGAATCATGTGAACTACACAGATTCTGACTTGTGGGAGTCCATCACTCAAGGTCCTTATATTCCACCCACTTTTGGGCCGGATTATAATGACAAGAATCAGCCAATCAGCACTAAAGACTTGCCACCTGATGATGTCAAGAAGGTCAAAGTCGATATTAAAGCATACATCTTGCTTAGTATGGCTTTACCAGAAGAAATCTTGATCAGGTGTGAGAACTACAAGACAGCAAATTAGCTGTGGAAGATACTTCACACTCTCTGTGAATGGAGTGATGAGATTCGAAGCATAAGGAAAGACACCCTTAGATCACAATATGAATTTTTTCATCATATTGAGGGTGAATCAATTCCTCAGCAACTCCATAGATTTATGCAACTTGTTACTGAGATGAACATCTTGGAGTTAAAATATACAACTGAGGAATTAAACAAGAAGATGCTCCACACTTTGCCTGAAAGTTGGAAGCAAACAGTCTCCATGTTCAAGAACACCATAGATCTCAAGACAACAGGTCTGGATACATTGGTTGCTAAGGTAGAAGCTCTTGAACTGGATGAACAATCAAGAAACAAGAATGTGAGAACTCATGTCTCACCTTATCACTTCAAGGAAACCAAAAATGCTGGAAGTGCATTTATCTCAAACAATGAAAGTGATAACTCTTGTACTTTGAGTGATGATAAAGAGGAAGTAAGTTTTTATGCATCCAAACCCACTAAGAAATCATCTCAAAGTAAAAATCAAAAGGAAAAGGGAAGATCTGAAGAGAAAAGAGAAACATCAGCAACTGCAAACTCTTCTCAACATAACAAACAATCAGAACCAATAACTGTCATATTGGATTCTGAAGAACAAAAAGCAGCCTTTGCAGCTTTTAGTTCTAGCTTTCAAGCATATCTTGGAAGTTCACTTACATCAGCAAACATCTGTCAGCAAGATTTGGAGGAACTCCCTCTTGATGTAGTAGAAGAGATGGATCTACAATGGCAGATGGCAATGATTGCTTACAGAGCTAAGCAATATCTGCGGAGAAATAAAAATCTGGCAGCAGCAAGCAAAACATCAAAGATTGGTGTTGATAAATCAAAAGTCAGATGCTTCAAGTGCAATCTCTATGGTCACTTCTCTAGAGAATGCAACCAACAATCATCTTCGTAGTATCAGCAGCAGCAGCAACAAAATCAGCATCAACAACAGTATCAGAATCAGCAATCAACCTCTCAAAGATCTCTGCATAGACAACCTCAGCTAACATCCCCCCCAGCCACAAATACATCAGCAGGACCAAGCAATTCTAAGGAGACTGGGCTGATCATACTTCAAGACGGAACATGTGACTGGAGTTTGTATGAAAAGGAAGTGATAGAGGAGAATCAAGCATTAATGGCGCATATGGAAAACAAAGTTCCTCCTATGGCCAGAGAGGTAAAAGACAGGTTATGTTCATCATCATGTGTTGAGGAAGTTGAACGATATAGAGTCCATGCTCAACAATTGGCTGATAAAGTAAAGGAAACTATGATTTTAAATGAATCACACTTAAGAGAACAAAAATTATATCAAATCAAAATCAGTACTTTACAAAAGGATTTAGAAAAATATGTTTCTGAAAACTACAGCCTAAAAGCCCAAGTTGAGCATTTGACCACTTCCTTAACAAAATCCATGGCTGATCATGCATCCACTGAAGTGAAACTTCAGAAGTTTCAATTATTATCTCAGCAATATGAGAAGTTGCTAAACTCTCATATTGAATCAAAGAACAGGTCCGGGTTGGGTTATAATGCTGTTGCACCACCTATTAATGATAACTACACACCTTTACCTGAAACAATGACTAACAATTTGTCAAATCATTTTGTGCAAAGCACCAAAATTGACATAAAAAACAGTCATACAAACAATAATGAAACTGAGATGAGTGAAACTGAATCTACTGAATCAGAATCACTTAAACATAATGAATCAGATCTTGATAAATATGATGACTTGGATGATTCTGATGAACATGATACTGATCAACTGAACATTGGTAAGAATGTTCAAGTTGAAACTGGTCTTCCGCGAGTCCTTGAAGAATCAAAGTTGCAGTACCCTCCAAAGCAACGAAACATGCTGAAGACTATTTGCAAGAGGATTGCTGAACTGAATGAAGGACTACAAGAACTGAATCTTCACAAGATTGATAGCTGCGGATCAAGCACTGAAGCACCTTTGTCATCTTCAGATAGAGGTAAGAAACAAACAACAAACAAGAATCCTCAAAAAGCACTAACTGAGGAATCCGTAGAACATCTGCGGAAAAAGAAATCAGAGGAATCCGTAGAACATCTGCGGAAAAAGAAATCAGAAGAATCCGTAGAACATCTGCGGAAAAAGAATTCTGAAGAATCCGTAGAACATCTGCGGAAAGCAAAAGTTGCCAAGTCCGTAGATCATCTGCGGAAGGCAAAAATTACTGAATCCGCAGAAAAGCAACGGAACAGAGAAACTGATTCTGCGGACGAGGTAAAATGTAACATCTCGAAATTTTCGGTAAATGAAAACTAATTTTACTTTATAAACAATTAACGTTTAATACGTTATTAATTCCAATAATTACAAAAATTATAATAATTTTTGTAGTAGTAATAATAATAATAATAATAATAATAATAATAATAATAATAATAATAATAATAATAATAATAATAATAATAATAAAAGTTATTATTAAAAACTAAACCTTAAAAAGTTTAGGGATGAAATTGCAATATTTACAACTTGGTTTAGAAACTTTGTACATAAAATGATAACCTCAGAAACCGCAGGGACCAAAGTTGTAATTTCTTTAAAACACCCCTTTTCCCCCCGTCGACCACCCTCTCCCGCCGGCCACTATTCCGGCGGCCCTCCGGCGATACCAATAGCCACAAAACACTCGGTTTTGACCCGATTAAACACCCCGACAACATATCATGCACAATTCGAACTTGGGGGCCATATCAAATTGAATATTAAGGTCGATTAGTGCGGTTTAAACCTTTCGGCCGACCATCACAATGAAAACGCACTGAACAATAACAATAATGAAAATTAGTGGTGCACTAACGAAATGATAATCGATCATGATGTTCCACTAAATTCAATTTCGTATAAAATGTGCACAAACATCTCATTCGAACACCACCAAAACCCGCGACCTGCAACCTTGTCGAAACCCAACATCCGAGTTATTTACAACCAAATTAACATAGGGCTTTGAAACTAGAGCATCACACGAATCTTCATACGAAGTTAATTTGATTTACATAAACGTTTGCACACGAATTGGATTCAAACCACGGTCGCGACTGCTCATCAAGTGTTCATCGTCCATATAACTTCAAAACAGGTAATTAAATGCATCTACATGCTCGGTTTCACATAGGGAACAAAAGCCCTATGTTTAATTTCATTAACAACTTCGAATCGATGGTCAATTGATCAAGAATCGAAACTAGGGTTCTTGATTTGGGGGAAAGGATCGCGGGTGTGTTTATAAGTAATTGGGACCAAGGAATACCGCGGCTGCGGCCTTGGTTCACCGGTTCCCTGTCCATTCACACTCCGAGAGGTCCCGGGTTCGAACCCGGGCAACCTCTTTTATTTTTAAGGGCTTTTTGGACCTTTAAAAATTACAGAAAAATTATAAAAATTATAAAAATAATTTTTATAAATCTTGTTTATATTTTTGAGCATTAAATACTTTTCTGCATTATATTAAAGTTTACCAAATTATTTACAAATACGATTTATTTTATAAAATATACTTTAAACGAACGGTTTAGAATAATATTTTTGTAATTATTCTTCGGTAATCATACGGACTTAATTACATGTTGAACATCATCGTTACATCAAAATTCGTTTATAAAACACTTAATAATTTACCAAATAGAAATATGATATTTATTTTATAAATCTAATTACTTAAACAAACACATAATTCTATCAAAACCTTAATCCATATTCTAACGTTAATCATATTATAAACTCGTAAATAATAACTAACATTAACTATGTTCATACTAAACGAAACACAGGTTAACTGAAATTCTAATCGTCGTGCGAACATTATTTCTTTGCAACACAATCAAGGTGAGTTTCACGGCCCCTTTTTACTTTCTTTCCTTTTTGGGGGAGAAAACATGCAAACATATTTTATGAATGGTTGCCAGTATTATTGATATCGCTTGTTACGTTAGTGGGAAACGCACACATGTCCTCACACAATCGAACCGTTAGTAATGGGATTAGCGAGGTAATTTTGAGTAGTACTACTGGATCTGACAAACCCCGCCCGGGCTAGTCGCGCTAGCTTGATTGGAGGTCAAACGGGTGCTTAATTGACCTAACACATTGTCATGGTCTGACGAGACATGACGGGATACAACAAACACAAATAGGACGTAAACAGTCAGCTTTGGTTCGAAACGCTAAGTAACAAGAACAGAGGCTAGCTACCTAACGATATGCAATATATACTAAACCATTGAAACGCAAACTATGGATACGCTTACAAACACATTTCTTGTTGATTAAACCTGTGAACTCATCAACTTTATGTTGACACATTTTAGCATGTTTTCTCAGGTCACAGAAACGCACAAGGTTAAGAACTCAGCTAGGATGCATGCATGGCATACATCACTACTCAACTGATTTATTTGGTTAAACGTTATGGATTCTTATGGTTGAAACGCATGTTGAAACAATTTACTATTGATTTCTATTTTCGAAACGCTTCCGCAAGATTGAAACACTCATGATTGATTTAAAGATCTAATTACTTAATGTGATGTTTTGTAATTACTGTGTTTGGTGTAACTGATGCTATCTGAGATCCTGGTATGTCACACGCCTGACAGTAAAATCCCGTTAGCGGATTTTGAGGGTGTGACAGATTGGTATCAGAGCATTAGTTATAGCGAACTAAAATGGACTTGCATCCCATTTGCATTGCATTTTAGACTATAGCTGGATTTGCATTAGTTACACACACATAGATTTCTAAGCTATGTTTACTTAATCTGGATGCTTGAAAACTTTTACTTTAACATACGGGAGGGTTTGAGTGCCTAATTCAAGTGATTTCAAACTCCAAAACCTCGATTGTTATTGATGGTTTTCAAAATCTCGTCAAAGTCTGTGTCCCACCACTGAATACATGCAATGTTGGAAGAGTAAGATGCCTGTATCTCGAGGTGTTCTGTCTAGGCAAGGTATTCGCATATATCCAAATCAACCGATGGACCTGTTTACCTTACCTGGGAACCCTTGGGATGAGTATCTGCTTATAGGTACGCATGTTTTCAACAAAGTTATGGTTGACTAAATACTTTGATTAGTCAACGTACTCGCTTTGATTCACGAATCAAACGAATACACTCGGAACATCTCATTGTCGTGGTGAATAATTCTTGTCCTTGATTTCGTTTCCCGAAATAAACTATCCAAGATTTGAACACCACAGCACACTCTATCGTACTCGTTTCTACTCCCACATGCCCTATCATCTTCGCTAGTCTTAACAGATAGCACTCAGTACTTGACAAGGTATGTTATCACGAAAGGGAGAAGCCATGAATGACCATGTAAAGTAAATTAGAATCACGGGTGCACACGTAATTGTAATTTGTCGTGCATGAGAACTCTGGTAACTCTATTAGGTGATAACAGTCATAGTCAGTACAAATTTTCGTTTCTATACTTGGAGACATAAAGTCTCGGTTCTCATGAAACCTCACTAACGATATGCAAACAAATCCTTCATTTCTACTAGTATGAAACAGATTATTGTTATCAATAGTTATTATTCGATAGTGACTGTCATGTATTGTGAATACGTAGAATCATGTCTGGACGAAGAGTTGGACGCCCACGTAGACAAGAAAACATTAATCTAACACAACTGAACTCGATGCCATCATAAATGAGCGTGTTGCTGAAGCGCTTGAGGCGTTCGAACAGACCAGGAAGCAAAATCAAAACAACAATATCAACCAGAACCAAAACCAAGGAGGTCAAGCAGTCTGCACTTTCAAGATGTTCATGGACTGCAAACCTCATTCCTTCAAAGGCTCCGAAGGTGTTGTTACCCTCCTTCATTGGATTGAAAAGCTGGAATCCGCCTTCGTAATGTGTAACTGTCCAGCAGAAAACCGTGTCAAGTATGCTTCCGGCACTTTGGAAGGACCAGCTTTGACATGGTGGAACTCACAGGTCCAAACCTTAGGACTTGATGCTGCTAACAGTATGCCTTGGGAAGACTTCAAGATTTTGATGAAAGATGAGTATTGCCCCAGAAACGAGGTCCAGAAACTAGAAGCAGAGTTTTGGAATCTCAAAATGACTGGTTCTGACATTGAGGAGTACACGACTCGTTCACACGAGTTGGCAGCATTATGTCCTCAGATGGTGACTCCAGCCTACAAACGGATCGAAAAGTACATTGATGGCCTGGCTCCTCAAATCCAGGCTAGTGTGATAGCTGCTGATCCTGTCACTATCCAGCAGGCCATCCGACTGGCTCATAAACTCACCGACCAGGAAGTGGCACAGGGCACCTTGCCTAAACGTGGCGCTGCTTCTGGTTCATCAGATCACAAAAGGAAATGGGAGGGTAACCACAGCAAGTCTTCAAGCTCCAATAACACCCAGCAACAACCAATCAGAAAGTTTGATTCATCAAGACACTTCACCAACAACAACCAAAATAGCAACAACAACAATTATGGCCAGGGATCGAGCAACTACGCGGGCAAGAGTCCTAGGTGTAACCGGTGCAACTTCCATCATCGTGGCCCATGTGATCGACTCCGTTGTCAGAGATGTGGAAAGATGGGTCATGCAGCCAAAGACTGCCGGGGTGAACTAATGACTCAGCAACAACGGTGGAGTGACTAGAGGCTGCTATGAGTGTGGTAAGGAGGGCCACTACAGGAAGGATTGCCCGCAGCTGAAGAGTGGAAACAAGGATAATAACGGGGGCAATGCCAAGGGTCGCGCATTCGTGATCGGTTCCGGCGAGGCAAGGGATGACCAGAATGTGGTTACTGGTACGTTTCCCCTGAATGGTTGTTTTGCTTCTATACTATTCGATACTAGAGCTGATAGGAGTTTTGTTTCCAACAAGTTCATTAAGTTCTTAGATGTAACCCTAGCTGTCATGGAACCTAGTTATGTGGTAGAATTAGCTGACGGAAAACTAATTGAGGCAACTCATATCGCCAAGGGGTGCCGATTAGGATTATGTGGTCATGAGATAGATATAGATCTGATGCCTGTCACACTTGGTAGTTTCGACGTAGTTGTGGGTATGGACTGGCTATCCAAGAATCAAGCTGAGATCATCTGTAGAGAGAAAATCGTTCGTATCTCACTTCCTAGTGGTGAAATTTTATCGGTTCAGGGCGAAAGGAGTGGCATGGTCTCTGGAATTATCTCCTACATGAAAGCTCAGAAGTGTTTGCGTAAGGGTCATACCGCTTTCCTAGCCATGGTCACTGAAAAAGAACCCGATGAAAAGAAAATTGAAGACATCCTTGTTGTACGCGATTATCCTGAGGTTTTCCCTGAAGACCTACCCGGTCTTCCACCGCATCGCCAAGTCGAGTTCCAGATTGATTTGGTACCTGGAGCCGCACCTATCGCCAAAGCACCGTACAGATTAGCTCCAAAAGAACTGCAAGAGCTGTCTACGCAATTACAGGAGCTATTGGATAAAGGATTTATTAGACCTAGTTCATCACCGTGGGGAGCTCCAGTCCTGTTTGTCAAGAAAAAGGATGGAACTTTTCGCATGTGTATTGATTACCGTGAATTGAACAAAGTGACGGTTAAGAATCGTTATCCTCTTCCACGCATCGATGATTTGTTCGATCAGCTTCAAGGGTCAAGTTTCTATTCCAAGATAGATCTGAGATCAGGATATCATCAGCTAAGGGTTCGAGATGAAGACATTTCAAAGACTGCGTTCAGAACTAGGTATGGCCACTACGAGTTTCTGGTTATGCCTTTTGGGCTGACCAACGCACCAGCGGTTTTCATGGACCTCATGAACCGTGTCTGCAAACCTTATTTGGATAAGTTTGTCATTGTCTTCATTGATGACATACTAATCTACTCCCGTAATAAGGAAGATCATGAGGGACATTTGAAGACCATACTGGAATTGCTGAGAGATGAACAGCTTTACGCAAAGTTCTCAAAATGTGACTTCTGGATGCGTGAAGTGTAATTCCTTGGGCATATGGTGAATGAAAATGGTATACATGTTGATCCTTCAAAGATTAAAGCAATCAAGGAATGGCCGGCACCAAAGACGCCTACTGAGGTGCGACAATTCCTTGGTTTGGCAGGCTATTACCGGAGGTTCATCGAAGGATTTTCAAAATTGGCGCAACCTTTGACTGCCCTAACTCATAAGGGAATAACTTATAAGTGGGGCAACAAAGAGGAAACAGCGTTTCAGACGCTTAAAGACAAACTCTGCAGCGCACCAATCCTAGCATTACCAGAAGGAACTGATGACTTTGTTGTTTACTGTGATGCATCCATCCAAGGTTTGGGATGTGTACTGATGCAATGCGACAAAGTCATAGCTTATGCATCCAGACAACTCAAGGTGCATGAGAAGAACTACACCACGCATGATCTGGAACTAGGAGCTGTAGTGTTTGCCTTGAAGATCTGGAGGCACTACTTATATGGAACCCGGTGCACGATCTATACAGATCATAAGAGTCTGCAGCACATATTTAACCAGAAAGAATTGAATATGCGGCAACGACGGTGGTTAGAGTTACTCAATGATTATGACTGTGCGATCAAGTATCATCCGGGTAAGGCTAATGTGGTAGCCGATGCCCTTAGTCGTAAGGAAACCCTAAAGCCTCGTCGGGTACGCGCATTACAAATGACTATTCACTCTGACCTACCAGTGCAAATCAAAGCTGCTCAATCTGAGGCCTTGAAGACGGAGAATCTCAAAGCGGAATCCATGCGAGGCATGGAGAAACAGTTGGAGGTTAAAGCTGATGGAATCCGTTATTTTATGAAACGGATCTGGGTACCACAGTACGGGAATTTGCGAGAACTGATAATGGATGAAGCTCATAAGTCACGTTACTCTATTCATCCAGGTTCAGACAAGATGTATCAGGACCTGAAAGAATTTTACTGGTGGCCGAAAATGAAAGCGGAGATAGCCACATACGTAAGCAGATGCTTAACTTGTTCCAAGGTTAAGGTGGAATACCAGAGACCATCCGGTTTACTTCAACAACCGGAAATTCCAGTGTGGAAATGGGAGCAGATCTCCATGGACTTTATCACGAAGTTACCTAGGACTCCCAGCGGATGCGATACCATTTGGGTTATAGTAGATCGCTTAACGAAATCCGCACACTTTCTGGCAATCCGAGAGACTGATCGAATGGAGAAGCTGGCACGTATCTATTTAAGGGAAATAGTCTCTCGGCATGGCGTGCCGATATCTATCATTTCTGATCGTGACGCTCGGTTCACTTCTCATTTTTGGCAATCATTACAACGATCATTGGGAACACGGCTGGATATGAGTACCGCGTATCACCCGCAAACCGATGGTCAAAGTGAGCGTACGATCCAGACACTGGAAGACATGTTGCGTGCCTGTGTAATTGATTTTGGCAGCAGCTGGGAAACTCATTTACCATTGGTTGAGTTCTCCTATAATAACAGTTATCATACCTCAATCAAGGTAGCTCCATTTGAGGCACTGTATGGGCGTAAGTGCCGGTCACCTATTTGTTGGGCGGAAGTTGGGGAAAGTCAACTTACCGGTCCTGAACTCGTGCATGAGACGACTGAGAAGATCGTGCAGATCCGTAACCGTATGGCAGCAGCACGTGACCGACAAAAGAGTTACGCCGATAAGCGTCGTAAGCCATTGGAGTTTCAGATTGGTGACAAAGTACTGTTGAAAGTGTCACCTTGGAAAGGCGTGATTCGTTTCGGGAAACGTGGAAAACTAAACCCTAGGTACGTGGGACCGTTTGAAATTGTCAAACGGGTTGGTCCCGTAGCCTATCAGTTGAACTTACCTGAAGAACTCAGTGGAGTACATGATGTGTTCCATGTTTCAAACCTGAGGAAATGCCTGGCTGACGAGACTCTCGTCGTTCCGTTAGACGAGGTACATGTTGAAGAACAACTACGTTTCATCGAGGAACCAGTGGAAATTATGGACCGAGAGGTCAAAACACTCAAACACAGTCGTATCCCTATTGTCAAAGTCCGATGGAACTCAAAGCGTGGACCAGAGTTCACCTGGGAACGTGAGGATCAAATGAAATCTAAGTATCCTCATCTTTTTGTTTCAGCCTCCTCGTGAACAAATTTCGGGACGAAATTTCCTAAAGTAGGGGAGACTGTAACATCTCGAAATTTTCGGTAAATGAAAACTAATTTTACTTTATAAACAATTAACGTTTAATACGTTATTAATTCCAATAATTACAAAAATTATAATAATTTTTGTAGTAGTAGTAGTAATAATAATAATAATAATAATAATAATAATAATAATAATAATAATAATAATAATAATAATAATAATAATAATAATAATAATAATAATAATAATAATTAAAAACTAAACCTTAAAAAGTTTAGGGATGAAATTGCAATATTTACAACTTGGTTTAGAAACTTTGTACATAAAATGATAACCTCAGAAACCGCAGGGACCAAAGTTGTAATTTCTTTAAAACACCCCTTTTCCCCCCCGTCGACCACCCTCTCCCGCCGGCCACTATTCCGGCAGCCCTCCGGCGATACCAATAGCCACAAAACACTCGGTTTTGACCCGATTAAACACCCCGACAACATATCATGCACAATTCGAACTTGGGGGCCATATCAAATTGAATATTAAGGTCGATTAGTGAGGTTTAAACCTTTCGGCCGACCATCACAATGAAAACGCACTGAACAATAACAATAATGAAAATTAGTGGTGCACTAACGAAAGGATAATCGATCATGATGTTCCACTAAATTCAATTTCGTATAAAATGTGCACAAACATCTCATTCGAACACCACCAAAACCCGCGACCTGCAACCTTGTCGAAACCCAACATCCGAGTTATTTACAACCAAATTAACATAGGGCTTTGAAACTAGAGCATCACACGAATCTTCATACGAAGTTAATTTGATTTACATAAACGTTTGCACACGAATTGGATTCAAACCACGGTCGCGACTGCTCATCAAGTGTTCATCGTCCATATAACTTCAAAACAGGTAATTAAATGCATCTACATGCTCGGTTTCACATAGGGAACAAAAGCCCTATGTTTAATTTCATTAACAACTTCGAATCGATGGTCAATTGATCAAGAATCGAAACTAGGGTTCTTGATTTGGGGGAAAGGATCGCGGGTGTGTTTATAAGTAATTGGGACCAAGGAATACCGCGGCTGCGGCCTTGGTTCACCGGTTCCCTGTCCATTCACACTCCGAGAGGTCCCGGGTTCGAACCCGGGCAACCTCTTTTATTTTTTTAAGGGCTTTTTGGACCTTTAAAAATTACAGAAAAATTATAAAATTATAAAAATAATTTTTATAAATCTTGTTTATATTTTTGAGCATTAAATACTTTTCTGGATTATATTAAAGTTTACCAAATTATTTACAAATACGATTTATTTTATAAAATATACTTTAAACGAACGGTTTAGAATAATATTTTTGTAATTATTCTTCGGTAATCATACGGACTTAATTACATGTTGAACATCATCGTTACATCAAAATTCGTTTATAAAACACTTAATAATTTACCAAATAGAAATATGATATTTATTTTATAAATCTAATTACTTAAACAAAACACATAATTCTATCAAAACCTTAATCCATATTCTAACGTTAATCATATTATAAACTCGTAAATAATAACTAACATTAACTATGTTCATACTAAACGAAACACAGGTTAACTGAAATTCTAATCGTCGTGCGAACATTATTTCTTTGCAACACCATCAAGGTGAGTTTCACGACCCCTTTTTACTTTCTTTCCTTTTTGGGGGAGAAAACATGCAAACATATTTTATGAATGGTTGCCAGTATTATTGATATCGCTTGTTACGTTAGTGGGAAACGCACACATGTCCTCACACAATCGAACCGTTAGTAATGGGATTAGCGAGGTAATTTTGAGTAGTACTACTGGATCTGACAAACCCCGCCCGGGCTAGTCGCGCTAACTTGATTGGAGGTCAAACGGGTGCTTAATTGACCTAACACATTGTCATGGTCTGACGAGACATGACGGGATACAACAAACACAAATAGGACGTAAACAGTCAGCTTCGGTTCGAAACGCTAAGTAACAAGAACAGAGGCTAGCTACCTAACGATATGCAATATATACTAAACCATTGAAACGCAAACTATGGATACGCTTACAAACACATTTCTTGTTGATTAAACCTGTGAACTCACCAACTTTATGTTGACATATTTTAGCATGTTTTCTCAGGTCACAGAAACGCACAAGGTTAAGAACTCAGCTAGGATGCATGCATGGCATACATCACTACTCAACTGATTTATTTGGTTAAACGTTATGGATTCTTATGGTTGAAACGCATGTTGAAACAATTTACTATTGATTTCTGTTTTCGAAACGCTTCCGCAAGATTGAAACACTCTTGATTGATTTAAAGATCTAATTACTTAATGTGATGTTTTGTAATTACTGTGTTTGGTGTAACTGATGCTATCTGAGATCCTGGTATGTCACACGCCTGACAGTAAAATCCCGTTAGCGGATTTTGAGGGTGTGACATAAAAAGAGAGACAAACAAACATGCACAGAAAAAGCTAAATATCAAGCAACAAAAGGCAGCCAAAGACAAACAAACAACAGCTGATGAAGCCCCCAACAAAAACAAGAAGAAATCAACTGATGCTTCAGCAAGTGAGAAAAAGAACAATAAAAAGAAGGTTGAATCTGAAGAAAATTCAGAAAAATATTGCAAATGATGTGATATGAAGAATCATAATACTGATGAATGCTATTTCAACAGCTATTGTTCCATTTGTAATATGAACAATCACATGACAGATGATTGTTTCTTCAACAAACACTGTGCCATATGTGACAAAAATAATCATTCCACTCAGGAATGTTATTTTAATAAGAAGAACAAGAAAAAGAGAAAAAAGAAGTCACAAGTAGCATCATCCGAATCAGATTCTCAATCCTTAGTAAGTGACAAAGATACAAAAATTCAGAAAGATCAACAAAAGTCAAAGAAAGGTTCATCTGTTGCGGACAAGACTTTGAGGAAGAAAACACCAACACAGGCTAAGACACCTCACAAAAAGGTGGATCTGTCTGATAAACAGAATGAAGTAATTGATGGTTTCTTTGACAACTTTGCAAAAGGAACTCCTTTGTCTCAATCAAAGCAGAAAGATGAAGAAACTTTCAAATCTACAGGATCCTCTCCAAAGTTAAAATACCAACCAAAACAAGCTATGTTGAAGAAAGACTCAGACAAGCATGAAGACATCCAGAAACCTGACTCATCTTCAACAGAATCATCCTCACCACCATCAACTCAAAAAGAAACAACTAATACTGAAACTTCAAGATTAATTCATGAAGGAGTAACTATTGTTGACATATCTGGCAAACCCAAGACAATTAAGCCTTGGGTTGTCAATTCTAACTAATTTCTTTTTGTGTGCAGGAACAATCATGGAGAGCTGACAACAAGTGGTATGTTGACAGTGGTTGTACCAGACATATGACAGGCAACTGTGCACTTCTCCATGACTTCAAACATAAACATGCCTCTTATGTGGTATTTGGTGGGGATAAGAAGGGAGGTAAAATTATTGGTGAAGGAATAGTAACTAATGGTGTTTTAACATTTGAAAAAGTAAATTACTGTGAAAATTTACAGTATAATTTACTTAGTGTTTCCCAAATTTGTGATCAAAACTACTTAACACTATTTGATAACACTAACTGTTACATTCTTAAGCCAGGTTTTACAGTTCCAGCAGACTGGATCCTTCTCAAAGCATCAAGAAAAGGCAACACATATATCTTGGATATGAACAACACAACACTCACAAATCATGAGACATGCCTGCTGTTTAAATCTTCAGAAGATGAATCCCAACTGTGGCATAGAAGGCTTGTCCATTCCAACATGAAGAACATGAATAAATTGGTGAAAAATGACTTAGTTATTGGATTACCAAAGAAAGAATTTCATTGTTCTAATCATTGTTCTTCATGTTATAAAGGAAAACAACACAGAGTGTCTCATAAATCCAAAACAATTAACACTAACACTACACCACTCAAATTGCTTCACATGGACCTCTTTGGTCCAACCAATGTGCTGAGCATTGGAAAAAGGCAATATTGCTTGGTGATAGTTGATGATTTCACTAGATTCACGTGGGTCTTTTTCTTAAAACATAAGAGTGAAACATCTGAAACATTAATGGACTTTGTGATCAAGATTGAGAATCAACTTGATTTAAAAGTTAAAATTTTTAGGAGTGATAATGGAACTGAATTTGTTAATGCTGATTTGGATTCTTTTTGCAGGAATAAAGGGATAGCTAGACAATTCAGTGCCCCAAGAACTCCACAACAAAATGGAGTGGCTGAAAGAAGAAATAGAACACTCATAGAAGCAGCCAGAACAATGTTAGCTGATTCTCAGTTGCCCATTACCTTCTGGGCAGAAGCTGTGAATACAGCTTGTAATGTTCAAAATAGAACATTAATTGTCAAAGAACATAATAAAACACCTTATGAACTCTTATTTAAAAGAAAACCTTTTATAGGATATCTTAGAGCTTTTGGGTGTCATGTATCTGTTTTGAATACTAAAGAACAATTGGGAAAATTTTCTGAAAAAGCCTATGATGGTTTCTTTGTTGGATATTCATCCACTTCTAAATCATATAGGGTCTATATTCCAGAACATAACATAGTTGAAGAGACTCCCAATGTTTCTTTTGATGAATCCATGTTTACTACAAATGTAAAAGGATCATTTGATTCTACTCAGTAGATATCATACATTTAAAGTTTTAAAACTTTTATGTCCCGCTGAAGTTTCAGTAATACCTCTCATCCGTAGAAGTATTATGTGATTTCTGATTCAGCAGCAAAACAAATGCATTGCTTGAACTTATACATCCACAGATGTTAAGACATCCGCAGATGTAAGGTTCTGCAGATGTTGACATCCGCAGATATAAGGTTCCGCAGATGTTGACATCCGCAGATGTCAAGGTTCTGCAGATGTTCTGCGGAAGAAGTAATGCATTCTAAATAAACTTGGTATGCGGATAGGAATAAATGGGAGTGGGCCCAACATAATTAATAAAAGAAATTAATGTGTTCGCCTATAAATAAGATTTCTGACTCTTAGAATTCATTTTTACAGAGACTTTTTCACTTTTAACCTAGAAAATCGCCCATTTTCCCTCTTTTTCAAAATTTCAAAAAATCCGTTCCAAGAACACATTATCAACATTATCCAGTAATCAATTACCGTTACTGCGAAGGTAAATCATGTCCTAAACATCAGTACGGAACTGGTTAATCGGTTATTGCCATTACAACGATTCAACTGCATGTATTCTAACTCGATTTTCTTTACAGATGGATAATAGATTCGCTAAAGAACACAATGTGTGCGCGTTCTTAAACGCTGATGATCCTGCAGTGGAAGGATGTCGAGATATCATAAGGTATCTTCGACGATCCAGGCTCTTCTACGCCTTGACGGCCGAGCCTGTGATCCATCAGGCGCACATAATCAACTTCTGGAACTCAGCACGAGTTGAAGAACAAGGTGATGAGGAAGTGATTGTGGCTGAGATTTTGAATGAGCGTCTTCGAATCACTGAAAGCACCATACGAAGATGCCTGGAACTGGGTGATAGAGAGATAGGTCACCCCGATGTATTCGAGAATGAATACATTGAGAAAATATTCAACCTGATGGGGTATGATGGTGATTACGAGAAAGGGGAAATCAAAAAGGGTAGGCTGTGCAAACCATACCGATTCTTGTGCCACACCTGCCTGAAATGCATGTCAAACAGGAAGTCAGGACTCGACAGATTCTCTCGGCACATATCATCTGGAATCATTGGGATATTCGAGGGGAGAATTTATAACTACACCAAATACATCTTCAATTGTCTGAGTGAACAAGTCAAACTGCAGAAGAATGACAATATGTACATGTTCCCGAGATTCCTACAACTGGTGATCAACTCAGAACTTCCAAGGTTGAACAGAGTTGGCGATGTGTTTGTTCAAGCACACTTGAGCAAATCTGTGCTGAACAAGCTTAGTGGGAAGTACCAGGGTCGGGATATGCCAATGTTCGCGCATGGAGTAGATCCCCAAGCAGACCTGCCACAAGAGTTGGCTTGGGCAGATGAAGCAGAATCATCTGCTGATTCTGCACAAGCATCTCACTCACCACTCCAAACACCACCACACCAACACCACTCACCAATCCAAACTCCACCATTCCAACATCAATCACCTAGCCAATCACCCCCTCAACAATCACAATCACCAGCAAGCATCAACACCCAACCAATATCCCCAATTCATCACCATCAATCACCTCTACTAACATCCTCATCATCCACCAAAAACACTCAGCCAATATCTCCAGTCAAACAACAATCATCATCACCTTCTCATTCATCATCACATCACACTCAACCTTTCTCTCCACTACAAACTCAATCCCCTGTACAACCACCACCAGAATCACCAAAACATCCATCACTGGAAAGTGCTGGAACTGAACCTTTTGAGATAACTGAGTCTGTACACTCTGTACACTCAGGAGACACAGAGATATTATCTCAAGCCAGCACTGTTCCTTTCTCACCCACACACACAGAAGAACAAGCTTCATCAGCACATACTGAGCCCATATCTTCATTGAAAGATAAACAAATTGCTGATGAGCACGAGGATGTACAAGGATCTGCTGAGGATGTCATTGCATACCATGAAGATGATTTAAGTGACAAAGACATTCCTGTCAGCAAAAGCTTTTTGGTTGCTGAGTACAACAAGTTAGTACTCAAATCAAATAAGCGAAAAGAAAGAATTCAAGAGCTGAAAGGTGTAATTAAAGAAAAAGATGAAGAGCTGATGAAGAAAGATGCTAGACTAAAAAGGTTGAGAGAAGATGCTCTGAGCAACAATGAAGTTATTGATGCATTGTTGCAAAGACAACAAGAGTTGGAGGCTTCTTTAAAGACTGAGCAAAATGATAAAGCTGAACTGATCAAACAGAAAGATGTAGAAATAGAAGAGCTGAAAAAGAAGATATCTGCTCTGAAAACAAAAGAAGCTCCAAGTGCTGATCAACCAAAACAGTCGGGTGAAGCTTCTAAGCAACTGATTTCATACAGCCGGAAAAGAAAATACTTTGGAGCAACTCAAAAGAAACCTGAAGATGAAAGCTCACCTAAAAGATCAAAACTTCCATCCCCTGCCCCTACACCTTCAGTAGATGTGTCTACTGTGAAGGTATCATCCGGAGATGATGATGATAGTGATAAAGAGTGGGAGGAACTGACAAGAATGGAGTCTCCCACTGATGAAAAGGGTGGAAAGGCCGATGACCTTCTAACAACAGCAGACATCATGGAAGAGAGGCCTGATTCTAGCATGTTTATAACCCTCATCAACCATGGTTTTCCATATGACATGGTTGAGAGGATGAACACATCAGAAATGAAGAATGCACTGAAAGAGTTTGAGTTTGCAAGGTTCATAATCCCAAACTGTGATTATGAAGCCTTTACTATATTTCAGTCATTGGAGAAGATCAAAAAGGATCTGGGCCACTGTGACACAGCCAACTTACCAAGTACAATATGACTTGCTGGTTACAGGGCCACAACTACAAACCGCATGAGCTTAAAGGTAGAACCACTGGAGAATTGCGAAGGATGATGGAGCATGTAATGAAGGTGGAATTGGAAACAGGTGTCAAATTCAGAACCACAGCTCCTCATCCAACTGATGACAAACAAAGCAAACTATCAGCTGATCCAATAACTGTGGAACCCAAGGATCAGCATAAAGCAAAGGATAAGCTCATCAGGGAACCAAGGGAAGTCATCCCAGGCAAAGTATGGCCCCATGGTACCACTGTCAGAGAAATAACTGATCAGAAGTCCACTCTGATTCAGTTATTTGATCATCTCACAACTCCCAACTCAGTTGAAGAAAATAAGATCATGGCATGGAAATATGATCAAGAGTGGGGTTGTGTAGTGATCAAACGGACATCAGGAAGAGTTGAATACTTCAATGATGTGTTTTCAGTTCTCTACCTTCCTGAGAATGATCTAAAGGACCTGCAAAGCCTTACCTTGACAAATTATCCAATACATCCAAGGGGCAGGGACTTCTCAAGCAGAGTGGGTCAACTGAAAACAAAGTTCAAAGATGATATGATAATAGGAGCTAAAAGAGATGATGATGAGCACAAAAGAAGAATTCAAGGGCTGAAAAGATACAAGTCCAATGCCTCTGACTCAGTAGATGATGAATTTCTAAAGAGGGTTGGCTATAACAACAGAACATCAGCAGCCATCAAGCACATTGAAGGGACTCAATACACACTCCCTATCACTGAATGGGGATATGTAAAGAGGACAAAAGAACTGGTGCTGATGAGGAATGCAGAAAACAAACGAGCTGAAAAGATCAGGATCTTTGATCCTGCGGAAATCAAGTTGCTTCATCCAAGCTACACTTCCTACCTTCATGACAAATTCTTTCCGAAGCTGAGTGATGAAGCAGCTCAAAATGATCTGTTCCTGTATGTTCACATGATACAAGTGATTGACAAACTTCATGCAAAGGCCTACAAACGACGCAGACACAATGCAGGCTTGCTGAAGGGAACAGAATATGCTGAAGTCATAGAACTTCGCCTCTCCGAACAAGATGAACTTGAAGTAGTGAAGAATGACAGAGTCTTGGAGACTCTCACTACAGAGGAGGATGTTCTGGGACTTGGCTTCGAGACTCTGAAGAAGATCAGCAAAATGGAGATCAAATACAAGTATGATGATCAAAAGGCAGCTGTATCTTACTTCTACAACAAAATCATATCAAGAGTCAAGGAGCTTGCAGTTTTGAAGGACTGATTACAAGGAGCTAAGCCTAAGGGGGAGTATTGTTGGATCTAGATTGTATAGAGCTATATCATTTTTGTATAGGCTTAGTACTTGTATTAAGTCTTGTAATTAATAGTTGTAATAGTCAAAATATATATATGTGTGCTTTGAATCTATAGGATAACCCCATATATATGTGTGTTGATTTGTGACTTGACAGGGAAAAACAATATACTTGGACGGATTCCTGGAATTGACCAAGTGTAAGAAACATCTACGGATGAACATTTTTATTAATCCGTAGATATGTTTCTTACAAGAAAAAATGACCAAGTGCATGTTCCTGCGGATGATCAAGTACCATGAAGTGAAGACTCCTATGGAAGAAGGATTTCCTACGGAAGAACAACTCTTCTACGGAAGACCAATTCATCTACGAAAGAACAAAAGTTCTGCGGACGACAAGACTCCTGCGGAAGATCATTATACTTGTGCGATTGCAACTATCAATGTCACACCCCAACTTTGACGGCGGAATCGTCGAGGCGTGAGAGTTAAGATTGTTCACAGCCACATAACGCTATTGCTTGAAACATGTTTAAAATAACAGGTCAACATATTGTTGGTGAGCATTCTATAGTTTTTCATACATATGTATATAAAAGATGACAATTCATGTTGTAAATTAGAGAACAAGGTAACTAGGGATGTAAGACAGAATGCACAATCAAACCTTGACAAAGTTTTACAAGTCTCAAACGTTTACAAGTATATACGATTAGCTAAGTGTACTTGGATAAACCAAGCAGGCTTGTCAGGCCCATAGATCTATTACGTCGCCAGGCTAGCAATAGTTAATGATTGCACATATATTCGACATTACATGGTAGCTACATGATTCGACTAATCACAACATACAAGTAAATTGCCATAAGTTTACAAGATTCAACGTGTTTACAAGTGTAACGTTTATACGGTAACATGTTTCACCCAAAAGTGTGTGAAATAATAAAATGGGTATAGAAATACTCACTTGGCGATTAAGTATATATTGGATGATTAATAAGAAATAATAACCAGCGTCGTTTCAACGAATTCCTCTACAAGGTACCTATATATATATTTATATATATATGTATATAAAATTGAAGTTAATGATTTCACGCGAATTAAGGTATTAGAATTTATACTTGAGGTTTTGTCAATTAATTATATTTAATAAGTGGGAACAAATTATATTTTCGTGAAATAAAATGAAAAGAAGTTTATGATATTTTATATACTTAAAGATGTGAAAAGAAAACGTTTATAAAAATTTGTAAGATATATATAAAATTTGAATAAAGTTTTGTAACCAAATAAACACGTTTTAAACAATAATTTAAAGGCAACGTTTAACCCAATAATAATTTTTTTTTTGGAATTAAACTTTTATTTAGTCCGTTCTTTATAAAATAAATTGATTATAACATTAGTTAAAAATATTTAAAATCTATTTTATAAGAAAATGAACCAATTAAACAAAATAATTAACTAGATAAATAAATAAATTCCAGAAACTAATTACATGATTTCAAAAATTATTGAAAGTTTATAAAATTTATTTTTATAATTTTTAAGAATTTTATGTATTTAACTAGGGGCTAAAAAGGCATTTAAAAAATATAAGGGGGTGCCCGGGGTCGAACCCGGGACCTCCTGCGTGTCATGGTGAGTCGGGGACCAGTGAACCAAGGCCTAAGCCGTGGTTATGAATGGTTCCCAATTGTTTTATACACACCTGCGATTCAATCCCAAATCCCACGAACCCTAACTCGAACAGGTTCAAAATTGAAGCTCAATTCGAGTTTGATAATGTCTAAATTCATGGGGCTTTTGATCCCCATGTAAAATCGAGTACAATGATGTGTTAAATTACCTGTTTTGATGTTAAATCGATAGAGAACAGATTAAGAACAGTTCGCGGTCGATGTGAGGATCAATGGATGAGCAATCAGTGATTATATTCAAATTAAACTTGATGTTAGCTTCGAATGGTGATCTGGAACAATAGCCCCTTATCCAATTTGATTAAAAATGATCGGGAGTTGGGTTTTTAGAGAGTTGCAGGTTCGACAGAGAATGAGGATCGAATTCGATTGTTTATGTGTTTTTGATTAGAATTGCAAGTTGTATCCAATTTATATGGAGATAAAGTTCAATTTGATTGAATCAATTTGTCTAAAGTGGTCTTTGAATGGGTTGATTAGCTTTGAACGGTTGGGGAAAAAAAGTTGGATCCAATGTTATGCTTAAATCGATGATTAACGCGTGTTTAAAGGTGCATTGCGTTCGAATCTACCCGACAAATGCATTGGAAACGGTTTCGAGGTTAAAAATCGAATAATTTGGCCGTTTTGGCCTCGCCGGAGTGTCGCCGGAGTTGCGCCGGTGACCGGCCGGAAAATCGGGGAAGGGGGGGGGGAATGGTTTTTTAAAAAATTACACAATGGTCCCTGCGGTTTGAAACTTGTTATTTTATGTTCTGAAACTTCTTTTGAAGTTTCAGAATTTGCACAAACACCCCTTGTACTTTATTATTTTTATTATTGTTATTATTAATGTTATTATTATTATTAATGTTATTATTATTGTTATTATTATTATATTATTATTATTATTACTATTATCATTATTATCATTATTATTTCTATTATTTATTTTTATTATTGTTATTATTATTCTTATTATTATTCTATTTGCAAAATATGAAATGTTACAGTCTCCCCTACTTTAGGAAATTTCGTCCCGAAATTCGTTTACGAGGAGGCTGTGACGACAAGATGAGGACACTTGGAGGACTTTCTGGTTTTGATGAAGAAGAAAATTCATCATCGATTAAGCTGACCGCTTTAGTGTTTACTTTATGTGCAATGGCAGAGCCATTAGAGGTAAAAAGAGAGTCTAACGTGTGTGTCTTCCAATTAGCCTCATAAGCTTTTTGATTAAGAATGAATGTTAATTATCGTATAAATACAAAGTGTTACTGTCTCCCCTACTTTAAAGAATTTTGTTCAGAATTTAAAAATGAACTAAACAAACAAATACGGGTATCTCTGCTTCATATGATCCTCCCGCTCCCACGTGAACTCAGCTCCACACTTGTTCTCCCAACGAACCTTGACAATTGGAGTAGTTGTGGTCCTAGTCTTCTTCATGATGCGATCCATAATCTCGACAGGTCTCTCAATGAAGTGCAATGACTCGTCGATCTGAATGTCTTCCAGTGGAACATGCAGACTCTCGTCAGCCAAACACCTTCTTAAATTTGAGACATGGAACACAAGAAGAACTCCACTAAGGTCAGAAGGTAGTTCCAGTTTATAAGCCACTTTCCCAATCCTTTTCAGGATTTTGAAAGGTCCTACAAATCTTGGAGCTAGTTTACCCTTCTTTCCAAAGCGAATAACACCTTTCCATGGTGAAACCTTAAGAAGAACCATATCACCAACTTGAAACTCCAACGGCTTACGATGCTTATCGGCATAACTCTTTTGTCGACTTCTTGCCACTTCAAGGTTCTTGCGGATTGTAGCGACTTTATCGATCGTTTCTTGTAAAAGTTCAGGACCAGTGACAAAGTTTTCACCAATGTCGGTCCAACAGATCGGTGATCGGCATTTACGACCATAAAGTGCTTCGAACGGTGCCATCTTGATACTCGAGTGATAACTATTGTAGTATTGTTATACGAAAATTCCGCGAGCGGTAAATGCGTATCCCAATTACCACCAAAGTCAAGGACACATAGTCGTAGCAAATCCTCGAGGGTTTGGATTGTTCGTTCGGTTTGGCCATCAGTTTGAGGATGGTAAGCCGTACTTAAATCTAATTGAGTACCCAAGAGTTCTTGCATAGATGACCAAAAGTGTGAAGTGAAACGAGCATCTCGATCAGAAATGATGTGCAACGGTACGCCATGACGACTAACAATTTCATCAATGTATATGCGAGCTAGTCTTGAAACCTTGTAAGTGTCTCGTATAGGTATGAAATGTGCCGTCTTGGTCAAACGATCCACAATCACCCATATACTATCATGACCACGAGGAGTACGTGGTAACTTGGTTATGAAATCCATTGATACATGTTCCCATTTCCACATAGGGATTTCAGGTTGTTCAAGTAAACCACTTGGTCGTTGATGCTCGGCTTTGACTCTTGCACACGTGAGACATTTGGAGACATAAACCGCAATATCTTTCTTCATTCCAGGCCACCAATATTGACCACGTAAGTCCATGTACATTTTATCGGAGCCAGGATGAATAGAATATCGGGTGTGATGAGCTTCGTTCAAAATGATGTATCGAAGGTTATCACGATTTGGGATCCAAAGTCGATTGAGAAAGTACCATAGACCGTTTGGTTTTTCCTCCAGTTGTGATCGAACGTTAGACACCAAATCCTCATTACTTCCTTCGTCGGTTATTGCCGCTTGTTGAGCCTTGCGAATGCATAACTCGAGATCACTATCAATTCTTATGTTTTGGAGCATGATAGTAGCCTCGTTAATATCCACACGAACCTCGGTATCAAATTCTCTTAACGTGTGAAACCACTGTCTTCGATCTCGGATTCCTTGTAGTGAGACGGTTTTGTTATGGACCTTGCGACTCAGCGCGTCGGCTACAACATTCGCCTTTCCAGGATGATAGCGAATGTCACAGTCGTAGTCGCTGATTAACTCAATCCAACGTCTTTGTCTCATGTTGAGATCTTTTTGGTTGAACACATGTTGGAGACTTTTGTGGTCGGTGTAGACTATGCATTTCGTCCCATAAAGATAATGTCGCCAGATCTTCAAAGCGAAAACCACAGCACCGAGTTCAAGATCATGAGTCGTGTAATTCACCTCATGAACCTTCAATTGTCTTGATGCATAAGCTATCACCTTTCCTCGTTGCATAAGAACACAACCAAGACCTTGTTTTGAAGCATCACAATATACGGTGAAATCATCGTTTCCATCGGGTAGGGTCAAGATAGGAGCATTGCTTAATTTGTGTTTTAATGTTTCAAAAGCTTCCTCTTGCTCGGGCCCCCACTCGAATGGTTTATTCTTTTGTGTTAAGGAAGTGAGCGGCTTCGCGATCCTCGAAAAGTTAGCGATAAATCGCCGATAATAACCAGCAAGACCAAGGAAAGAACGAATCTCGGTCGGTGTCGTGGGAACACACCAATTCTTCACAGCTTCCACCTTTGCGGGGTCAACGTGAATTCCTTGGCTATTCACCACGTGTCCTAGAAATTGAACCTCCTCGAGCCAGAAATCACACTTCGAGAACTTTGCGTACAATTGCTCTTTCTTCAACAGTTCAAGAACTTGTCGTAAATGCAATTCATGCTCAGCGTTGGTTTTGGAGTAGATGAGGATGTCATCAATGAAGACGATCACAAACATATCTAGATAAGGCTTGCATACTCGATTCATGAGATCCATGAAAACAGCAGGAGCATTAGTCAAGCCAAAAGGCATCACCGTAAACTCATAGTGCCCATAACGAGTACGAAACGCGGTCTTTGGGATGTCATCATCATGGACACGTAATTGGTGATATCCAGAACGTAGATCAATCTTCGAGAATATAGTAGCTCCTTGAAGTTGATCAAACAGATCGTCGATACGAGGGAGAGGATACCGGTTTTTGATGGTCAACTTGTTGAGCTCTCGGTAATCGATACACATACGGAATGACCCATCTTTCTTCTTCACAAATAAGACAGGTGCACCCCAAGGAGAAGAACTAGGGTGGATAAACCCTTTTTCGGATAATTCCTGGAGTTAGCTAGAGAGTTCTTGCAATTCCGATGGTGCAAGCCGATACGGTGACTTAGCCACGGGTTGTGCTCCCGGTATCAAATCAATTTTAAATTCAACTTCACGCACGGGAGGTAAACCACTAAGGTCATCGGGAAATACTTCAGGAAAGTCTCGTACAATAGGGACATCCTTAAGTTCTTTCCCTTTGGCTTTTGTGTTGACCACATAAGCCAAGAAGGCTATATACTTCTTGTTTAAGCACTTTCGGGCTTGAGTGCAAGACATGAGTTTGAGTCCTTGTGATGATTTCTCGCCGAACACTTTCAAAGTATCCTCGGATGGTAATGGTATTCGAATACACTTCTCAAAACAAACGATCTCGGCATGATGTTTGGCTAGCCAATCCATTCCAATGATGACGTCAAAGCTTCCGAGTTTCATAGGAATAAGATCAATAGAAAATTCGTGCTCGTTAAAGCTTATGATGCAATCACGTATTATGACGTCAACGACAATAGGTTTTCCATCGGCGGCTTCGACCGTGTAGGGTCTTTCCAGATTAATACGTGATTTAGAAAGTATGGGCTCGAATTCTAACGACACAAACCTCTTATCCGCACCCGAATCATATAATACAGATGCATAATGATCATTTACAAGATACATACCTGTTCGCTAAAAAAAAATTTTATTATTGATACGATGATTACAAAGATGGAAACATCAATAATACAAGAAATGATTTAAATGGGATTCTTCGTCGTACCATTCACAACGTCATTATTGACTTGTGCTTGGTTGACGTTGATGTTGAAAGCCCTTCCACGAGCTGGTGGCACGTTGCCCGCATTGCGAGGGCATTTGCGAACGAAAATGACCAGGCTCGCCACAGTTGTAGCAGGTTCGGTTGGCAAGCATTGCGGCGTTGTTTGGTGCACGAAGACAAGTAGTCACCAAGTGGCCATACTTTCCACATAACGAGCATATTTGGCATGGAATGTTGTTCGCATGATGGTACTTGCACGTGTTACACCTTGGCAGAGGACCCGCATAAGCTTTAGCCATGGGAGCTTGATTTGCAACCACCATTTGTTATTTAGGAGCATTTGGAGTGGTCGCAGCGTAGTTGCGTGTTGGTGTGAACTTACGCTTCTTGCTTTGGGAAGACGACTCAGCCCTTACCTCCTTTGTTGCCTCGGGTGTCGCCTTCGTAGTAGACTTTGAACCCTTTGCCGACATAGTGTCAGCTCTAATATGATTCTCAGTGAGCTGCGCTGTGATAGTAATTGCTTCCTCCAAGGTCGTGGGTCGGCTACCCACCACAGCATCTTGAATTTGGGGTGGTACACCCTTTATGAACTTCTCGATGTTGCGGGGGACAGTGTCAACCATATGGGGCAACAGTATACTCAACTCATGATACCTAGTTGAGAAGGCCAAATGATCACCACCATCTTGCTTCAAGTTCCAGAATTCTTCTTCCAACTTTTGCAATTCACTCCTCGGGCAAAACTTCGCGATGGCGATGTTCTTGAATTCATCCCAAGAGAGTGCCGAAATAGCATCAGCTCCTCGGTTTCTCTTCTCGCTATTCCACCAGGTAAGTGCCCTTTGTTGGAGCATACTAGTGGCATAACGGACTTTGAGTGCCTCGGGACACTCACAATTGACGAAAGTGTTTTCCATGCTTTCGAACCACTCAAGAAGACCAGTGGCTCCTTCCTTGCCACTAAAGTTGGTGGGTTTGCACGAGTTGAAGTGTTTAAAAGTGCAAGCACGATCGTTCCCGTTTCGGCTGTTGCTATTTTCTCCTTGAGCACCGTTGTTGTTTCCATTGGTGTTGTTGTTGCTATTAGCCATCATGGTGCTATTAAGTTCAGCAACCATGGTTGGGAGTATAGCAGCCATTTGTTTGGCGATCATTGCTGCAAGCTTGCGGTCGGAACTTCCACGCTTTCCATGATAACGAGACATGCTGGATATACAAAAATGAGCTAGTTACGGGAGTGAAGATAACAAAGGATATTAGTTTAGACAAAGGTAAGCTAAAGTTTGTAAGGTACACGGAATGATTCCATTTGGTAACGCATTACCATTTGGAACCGTGGACACGTCAAGGTAAATTGACTCATTTGCCTTAGAGATTTGTGTATTTTGACCATAGTTTATCACTCATCCCAGAAATCCCCAGGTAAGCGTAACTGGTCCCGTAGGATATATGCGAAACGCTTGCCTTAGCCCGAAGGCTTTTTGCCAGGAAATCCAAAATACAGGTGTCTATGTGTCACACAATATTTTTAGGTTTATGAAATCAAAACCTTGATGAGATTTATATAGATTAGACATAACGTCTAAAGATCCAAGTCATAAGCATAAGTATACGATTCCACGTGTTGTCGAGAATAAGATTGAGAGGATTCATGTTCGGGGAGAGTCAAAGATAAGTTTAGGGAGACAAGTAACTAAGTTTAGGCAATCCTATGCTAAGGCATCAAATTGCACATAAGAAGGCATAGCATTATGTAATATGCAAACCATGTATTTACAAGATAAAAATACTATAAGGTGCATGCATAAGCTATAGTCTAGGTCATCATTAATAACCTAAATCCCTATAGTTATGGGCTCTGATACCAATCTGTCACACCCCAACCTTGACGGCGGAATCGTCGAGGCGTGAGAGTTAAGATTGTTCACAGCCACATAACGCTATTGCCTGAAACATGTTTAAAATAACAGGTCAACATATTGTTGGTGAGCATTCTATAGTTTTTCATACATATGTATATAAAAGATGGTAATTCATGTTGTAAATTAGAGAACATGGTAACTAGGGATGTAAGACAGAATGCACAATCAAACCTTGACAAAGTTTTACAAGTCTCAAACGTTTACAAGTATATACGATTAGCTAAGTGTACTTGGATAAACCAAGCAGGCTTGTCAGGCCCATAGATCTATGACGTCGCCAGGCTAGCAATAGTTAATGATTACACATATATTCGACATTACATTGGTAGCTACATGATTCGACTAATCACAACATACAAGTAAATTGCCATAAGTTTACAAGATTCAACGTGTTTACAAGTGTAACGTTTATACGGTAACATGTTTCACCCAAAAGTGTGTGAAATAATAAAATGGGTATAGAAATACTCACTTGGCGATTAAGTATATATTGGATGATTAATAAGAAATAATAACCAGCGTCGTTTCAACGAATTCCTCTACAAGGTACCTATATATATATTTATATATATATAAATTGAAGTTAATGATTTCACGCAAATTAAGGTATTAGAATTTATACTTGAAGTTTTGTCAATTAATTATATTTAATAAGTGGGAACAAATTATATTTTCGTGAAATAAAATGAAAAGAAGTTTATGATATTTTATATACTTAAAGATGTGAAAAGAAAACGTTTATAAAAATTTGTAAGATATATATAAAATTTGAATAAAGTTTTGTAACCAAATAAACACGTTTTAAACAATAATTTAAAGACAACGTTTAACCCAATAATAATTTTTTTTATGGAATTAAACTTTTATTTAGTCCATTCTTTATAAAATAAATTGATTATAACATTAGTTAAAAATATTTAAAATCTATTTTATAAGAAAATGAACCAATTAAACAAAATAATTAACTAGATAAATAAATAAATTCCAGAAATTAATTAGATGATTTCAAAATTATTGAAAGTTTATAAAATTTATTTTTATAATTTTTAAGAATTCTTATGTATTTAATTAGGGGCTAAAAAGGCATTTAAAAATATAAGGGGGTGCCCGGGGTCGAACCCGGGACCTCCTGCGTGTCATGGAGAGTCGGGGACCAGTGAACCAAGGCCTAAGCCGTGGTTATGAATGGTTCCCAATTGTTTTATACACACCTGCGATTCAATCCCAAATCCCACGAACCCTAACTCGAACAGGTTCAAAATTGAAGCTCAATTCGAGTTTGATAATGTCTAAATTCATGGGGCTTTTGATCCCCATGTAAAATCGAGTACAATGATGTGTTAAATTACCTGTTTTGATGTTAAATCGATAGAGAACAGATTAAGAACAGTTCGCGGTCGATGTGAGGATCAATGGATGAGCAATCAGTGATTATATTCAAATTAAACTTGATGTTAGCTTCGAATGGTGATCTGGAACAATAGCCCCTTATCCAATTTGATTAAAAATGATCGGGAGTTGGGTTTTTAGAGAGTTGCAGGTTCGACAGAGAATTGAGGATCGAATTCGATTGTTTATGTGTTTTTGATTAGAATTGCAAGTTGTATCCAATTTATATGGAGATAAAGTTCAATTTGATTGAATCAATTTGTCTAAAGTGGTCTTTGAATGGGTTGATTAGCTTTGAACGGTCGGGAAAAAAAAGTTGGATCCAATGTTATGCTTAAATCGATGATTAACGCGTGTTTAAAGGTGCATTGGGTTTGAATCTACCCGACAAATGCATTGGAAACGGTTTCGAGGTTAAAAATCGAATAATTTGGCCGTTTTGGCCACGCCGGAGTGTCGCCGGAGTTGCGCCGGTGACCGGCCGGAAAATCGGGGAAGGGGGGGAATGGTTTTTTAAAAAATTACACAATGGTCCCTGCGGTTTGAAACTTGTTATTTTATGTTCTGAAACTTCTTTTGAAGTTTCAGAATTTGCACAAACACCCCTTGTACTTTATTATTTTTATTATTGTTATTATTAATGTTATTATTATTATTATTAATGTTATTATTATTGTTATTATTATTATTAATATTATTATTATTATTACTATTATCATTATTATCATTATTATTTCTATTATTTATTTTTATTATTGTTATTATTATTCTTATTATTATTATTATTATTATTATTATTATTATTATTATTATTACTATTTGCAAAATATGAAATGTTACAATCAAGAAGTCAAACAAGTCAACACAATCAATAACAAATCCCGAGAGATCCGGTGTTTCCTAAGCCGACTCAAATCATCTATAAGTATGAGTCCTAGGTTTCACATCTCGGAGAACACAATCAATCAATATTACGGCTGTCGAGTTACATCATTGTGCAACCCTAACCGCCGTCACATCAAACATTATTCGATTCACAGAATTCGTTGTTCATAGTTATTCATTATTATTCTTTTGTAATCATTACTTTATATTTAATGAAATACGTTTGAATAATTATTGATTTCGCATTTATTGTGTTTCTGTGGTTGTGTTCATCATTAATCATTAAACCAATTAAACGTCAATTAGTGATAATTCCGCGATCATTAAATTGATTTATTTTAATACTGATAATTCATAAATTGAGATCCTTGGATTCACAATACATTTCCCGATGGTACGTTGAAGCTTGTTGCATTCTCGGTCAAAGCTGCTTACTGAAATAAGCTAGAGGATGGTTCTCTTGTGACAAAACAGCCCCAATCCCAGACCCTGAGGCATCCGTTTCAATGGTAAATGGTTTAGTTAAATCTGGAAGGCAAAGAACAGGTGTGGAGCTAAGGAGGTGCTTGAGTTGTGTAAAGGCTTGTAAGGTGTTGTCGGTCCAACAGAATGCATCTTTTCACAATAAATCAGTGAGCGGTCCCGCGATAGAAGCGTAATTCTTTATCAAGCGGCGATAATAACCGGCAAGACCTAAAAAACTACGAACATGTTTCACATTTTTGGGAATTGGCCACTGTTGGATGGTACTAATCTTATCTGGGTCGACAGCCACACCGGTAGAAGAAATAACATGGCCTAAGTAAGCCACTTGAGTTTGCCCAAATAGACATTTAGAAAGCTTAGCTACTAAACTGTGATCCACAAGTAATTGGAGGGTGAGAGCAATATGATTGAGGTGATCATTCCAAGTCTTGCTATAGATTAAAATATCATCAAAGAATACCAAGATAAAGCGCCGTAAAAATGGTCGAAACACATCATTCATGAGCCGCTGAAATGTGGAGGGTGCATTGGTAAGCCCGAAGGGCATAACTAAACATTCATAATGGCCGTCATGAGTACGAAAGGCTGTTTTCATAGCGTCCCCGTTAGCGAGTCGTATCTGGTGATACCCGGCTAACAAATCAAGTTTAGAGAAGAAGTGTGCACCATATAACTCATCAAATAACTCATCAATAGACGGAATGGGAAATCGATCCTTGATCGTGATAGCGTTTAAAGCACGGTAATCCACATAAAACCGCCATGTACCATCCCTTTTACGAACCAATAAAACTGGGGAAGAAAATGCGCTGGTACTTGGCCGAATGATACATTGTTGAAGCATCTCATTAACTAATCGTTCGATATCTTACTTCTGAAAATGAGGGTACCGGTAAGGACGGACCGATACGGCTTGAGTATCCGGAAGCAACTCAATATGATGATCTTGAGAACGAGCAGGGGGTAACCCTTTTTGGGCAGTAAAGACAGTTGCAAACTGATCTAAAAGGGCCTGTAAATCAGGTGGGTAAACAGTAGGTGTAGTGTCAGGTGTAACAAGGGTCAAATGGTACAATTGACCAATACTATCACTATGTAGTAATCGTTGAAACCCATGGAGTTGAATGGCCTGAGCACTAGGAACATCTCCCTGCCAAATAACCTGTTGCCCATTAACGGAGAACTCAAATGTTGACTTTGAATAATCGGTGATCACAGGTCCGAGTGTGGCTAACCAAGAAACACCCAACACCATATCCCAACCTTGTAATGGTAAAACATAGAAATCCACTACAAGGGAATGGCCTTGAATAACCAGTTCCACAGCCCGCGCCAAACCCGAACAGGGTAATCGTTCACCACTTCCAACCAAAACAGAAAATGGCTCAATTGATTCGATAGGAAAATCCAAGAATGTAGCAATTCTGGTTTGGACAAAACAATAGGTACTTCCCCCATCCAATAGAACTTGGACCGATTTACCCTGAACCATACACGTGAATCGTAAGGTAGTGGAAGAACATCCCCCAGACAAAGCATTATAAGAAATGGCAGATTGAGTTTGAACTTCATCTAATTGTAATTTATCAGCCAACAGAGAATCTGTACCTACAGACGACGGCGAATCCAAAGACCCGCCCGGATCCGGTGAATCCTCATAAAAAAGCAGCTGTGGAGTAGATGGACACTTGTGATCCCATGTATATTTCGCATCACATCGATAGCAAAGCCCTTGTGCACGTTTCTGAGCGATTTCGGTGGGTGTGAGGCGGTGAAACCCGACCTTTGGGGCTGTCGTGGTGGAGGAAGGAGGTTTAGTTTGGAAGGAAGGTAAAGGTGGAGGGGACGATGTTGCAGGTTTGGGAGTAGGTAATAAGGGCTTTGAGGAGCCCAAAGTGACCAGGCCCACACCGCGTTCAAATTGGATCCTATTCTCGTGTAGTTGAGCTTTATCCATAGCATCCTCTACTGTTTGGGGTTGATGACAAATCACCGACTGCTTAATGTCCGAACGCAAACCGGAAATCCAACAACTAACGAGGAATTCCACCGGTAAAGGCATTGTCCGGTTGGAAATTGCCTCAAATCGGGAACGATAGTCGGCCACCGCCGTGGTCTGAACCAATTTTGCTAGTAACCCTTCGGGTGCTTCAACATCGGAAGAACGGAACCGCTTAGTGAGAGCACTGGTGAAAGCATCCCATGTGGAAATCTGATTGTGACGTTGAAGCCAATCAAACCAATCAGCAGCAGAATTATCGAAATAGAAAGAAGCGATCGTTAATTGGTCGGTCGCAGAGATATTATAGAAGGTAAAATAGCGATTGGCCTGGGCAATCCATCGCTCCGGATTCTCGCCGCTGAATCGAGAGAGATAAACCGGTGCCGGTTTATGGCAAACGAGGATACCAGAACCATCATCGTGGCCACCGATATCAATCTTAACACCACTAGTTTTCTTCCCGGAGCTTACATCAGAGCGCTTAATCAATTCGTTGATGGAGGATTGAAGTGTTGTAATTGCCTGAACAACCGTATCCAGCTCCTTACGCATCACTTTCTGGTCTTCCTGCACACCTTTGATTGAGTCCTTCATCACTCGAGTTCGTGTACCATCCGCCATCGATGCAGAAGGTCGATGAAAGCACCAATTTGTTATGACTAATTAAGAATGAGAGTATTGAATGGATGAATTCTATTGAAATTTGAAGAAAGGGAGGATGAGAAGAACAGAGTCACAGAAAGGAGATGAGGAGTAGAATATGATCAGAGATCTAACAATTTGCCTACCTCATGATCTCACACAATAATTAATTTAAATACCCTTATGCAACTAATTCTGTTATGGTAAGGCCAACGTGGCTCCCATGATGTGATCGTCAAATCTTTTTGGTTGCACTTTTACCCTTTCACTCCTTCTTGTTTGAGGTGGTTGCATATTTTGTATCTCCTTTGTAACCTGATGGCATATTGGGCTCATAACAGAATCAAGTATCTATCAAAGAGCAATGTTAACTCATCAAGTGATGTAACTACGAGGTAGAAGATACTCAGTAAGCTTCTTTAGACCAGCTTCTAGGCCAACATAGAAAGCGGATGTCATTGCCAAATGATTAAGTGCTTTTCTGCAATAAATTTGCGGGTTGAATATATGAGATTTTACCTAAAATATGAATCAAATAAAATATTATTATTTAGCTTATAATCAACTAAATTGAAGTATTACTTCTTTACATTTATTTTTTATTTTATATCCAATCATAATCGTTTATGTAGTTCTATATTACCATTCATTACTATAGTCTTTAAACTATTTTGTTTAATGCTTAAGCAATAAATTGAATAGCCTCTATTAAATTATCAACCTCACCAACATAAAAAGATTGAACTGTGGTTGAGAACTGAACCAAGTCAGCAACATCAACAATTGAATAGAAAGCCTTAAGAATCTTTAGAGTGTGTCGTTATATGACAGATAAATATTAGTAATGAAAATCTTACCAAACCTCACAAACAAATTAGGAGCTTTAGGGGGAGTTCACATACATAGATTAGGGTAAATAAACAAAGAAATTGCAACGACTATTTCATTTTAGATTATTAAAGGGAAAAGAACAGATTAAGGGTTTTGATATGAGATTAAAATTGTACAATGTACACCTTTTCAATTGCACAACAAATAAGTGACTACTCGATGGTCTGATCTCCATAGATTCAGTTAACAATCTCGATTGAACAATAGAGGACGGAATATGTCGACTCACCCATGTTCATACAAGACAAAAAAACAGAGAAGGCCATAAAAGAGAGTACATAGGCAGAGGGCGACGCTCATCGAAGCTTTAATTTTCTAAGTGTTTGTTGTGTCTTTTGATTTCCAGCTTCCATACCTCTATCGATTAGATTACTCACCAAGCCCAAGTTATACATATGCTTGAAGCCCAAGTTATACATATGGTTGTGTACTATAGGAAGTATTTGAAATTGGAGGCCCTACCCAAGTGGAGGCCCCAAGCCCTAGCTTGGGTTCATCCTACACTTGGGTCGGGCCAATTGGTCGTATAACTCTATAAGTGTCGTATAAGAGGTCATACAACCCTATATGGGGCGTATAACCTATATGATAGCTCTCTGAACTTTTCATCGTATTCAATGTCGAAATTTGCTATACGTGTCATACAGGCCTGTATGAGCCGTGGTCGTATAGAGCTATATGGAACGTATAGCTCGCTGAAAATCCTCTGAATTTCTTTTTGTTTTTAGTGTCATCGATCCTATACGTCTCATATAGTCCTACACAAGACATATAAAAAGATGTTATTTATAATGTGAACGTGTTAACATGCTAAAACACTTTTTCAATTCAAAATATGTACATATTGCATGTGGTGTAGAAATACATATCATCCCTAATCTTTGAATCTTGAATTCTTGATAGATATCACACCTAAACACCGTCATACAAATCCAACGTTGAAAGTGTCAGTGTGTCACCAACCGTATTTTTCTCTTACTTCTTCCACAAGTAAACACAAAACCACCAGCAATGCTTTCTCATTTCACCCTCACACTCTCACACACCTCCGCCACCGCCACCGCCACCGCTACCGCCACCGCCTTCCGCCACCACCACCGCCACCGCCTCCGTCAAAAAATCTTCAAACTTCACCGAAAATCACCTTCGTTCTCCACTAACGTTTCAATGGAAACCCCCACGGGTTCAACAGTTGATTCGATCGCCGATGGATTGAAGAAACAGAGTTTGAGTGATGATAAACGGGTGAAATTGAGCCTCGAGGATTTGAATTGGGATCACTCGTTTGTTCGTGAGTTGCCCGGTGATTCACGTACAGATGTCATGCCTCGGCAGGTGAATTACTGAATTATGAATATGTTATATGTTTCCACCTGATTATTGATTGTTGAAGTTTTATGCTTGAATTTGAATACTCGTGTTTGATTGTTCGTTGATTACATTGATGGAGATTGAATCGAATTCAATGCATTTAATACAAACCCTAACAGCACACCTCTATTCAATGAAGTTATGAACAATTTGATGCCAAAATACCTAATTTAGCTTACAGTTACTCAAAACATTCAGAATCATATGATTGAAATTAGATATTGGCTTTTGATTGTTCATTTTGAAATTGAAACATTCTGTACTTTTACAAATTTTAGGTGTATCATGCGTGTTATTCAAAGGTATCCCCTTCTGTACAAGTGGAAAACCCTCAATTAGTAGCATGGTCAGAATCAGTTGCAGAACTTCTTGATTTAGATAGTAAAGAGTGAGTTCCTCTTTAGTTTTTAGATCAATTGGCTATCAGATATTTGTTTGGGATTATGTTACAATCTTGAAACTTCTCTTGGTGTTGCAGATTTGAAAGACCCGATTTCCCACTTCTGTTCTCTGGGGCATCTCCTTTGGTAGGAGGGTAAGCAGTAAGCATTTACTTATTACTTTTAAATGGAAATTTCATTACAATTAAGAAGTAAAAGCGTTAAGCTACTTTCAGATTGTCTTATGCTCAGTGTTATGGCGGTCATCAGTTTGGAACGTGGGCGGGTCAATTGGGTGATGGGCGGGCCATCACACTTGGGGAGCTTGTGAATTCAAAGTCCCAAAGGTGGGAACTTCAACTGAAGGGTGCTGGGAAGACTCCATACAGCCGGTTTGCTGATGGTCTAGCGGTTCTTCGTAGTAGTATACGTGAATTTCTTTGCAGTGAAGCAATTCATAGTCTTGGGATTCCAACAACTCGTGCACTTAGCCTTGTAACAACGGGGAAATATGTTACACGTGACATGTTTTATGAGTAAGTTTTATGGAAGAAAAAGAATTTAAGCTTAAACATCTTAAGCATCACAAAACCAGACACACGCATCCTGATATGTATGTGTGTTCTGAAAGTGATTATGTGATTTTGAATAATCATAATCTGATAATTACTTCATTACTTGTAAAAGAACAGGCTTAGGAAATTGTAAATAGATGTGTTTTTATGGCTTGAAGTGTAGTAAGTAGGTAACTGAGTAATGAACTTTTGAGTGTATGACAGATATTGGTTAATTAAGAAACTAAATCCGTGAAAGGTTGACAATTTTCTTTTGTGAAAAATTAGACACTGTCTTGTGACATGGGAGTAAAAGTTTCTTAGATTATGTTAATTGAGTTGGTAGTCAGGTATTGCTATCACTGGTTTTTTGTGCATACCAGCATAGTTTTTCATTTTTCCTGTTCAGTCATTGCACTTTGAAAAGTACCCCTGGGTCATTAGAAGAATAATGGTTCACCAATGTATACCGTTTGAGTTATTTTGTTTGCAAAAGACTGTCTGTCAATAATGATAATTATATATATGAAAGTTCTGTTATAAAATTTACATTCATGTATGATACTATTTTTTGTAATAACTAATAACAGTGGATTTACCGATTAGGAAATGACCCCATTGGTATGCAAAACCATGTTATATTGACTTCCGAAGTAACCAAATAAAATAGCTGAATACTTTTGACTTATTACTCATGTATGCAAAATTGCAAATGCAGCGGCAATCCAAAAGATGAACCTGGTGCAGTTGTATGCCGAGTTGCACAATCATTTTTACGTTTTGGCTCATTTCAAATACACGCTTCAAGAGTAAAAGAGGATCTTGAAATCGTTAAAACTTTAGCCGATTACACCATTAGGCATCACTTTCCTCATATAGAAAATATGAGCAAAAGTGATAGTTTATCTTTCTCTACTGGCCAAGATAATGACTCTGCTGTGGATCTAACTTCAAACAAATACGCAGGTGAATATATAAGCATGCAAAGACTAAATTAAATTACATAGATTATTTATATGATTCAGCAGCTAATGCTATTTCTATGTGATGGTTGAATCAGCCTGGGTGGTGGAAATTGCTGAACGTACTGCTTCATTAATTGCCAGCTGGCAGGGTGTTGGTTTCACACACGGTGTGATGAATACTGACAACATGAGTGTATTTGGGCTCACGATTGATTATGGGCCTTTTGGGTTTCTTGATGCTTTTGATCCGAGTTTCACCCCAAATACCACTGACCTTCCAGGGAGACGGTATTGCTTTGCAAATCAACCTGATGTTGGCCTATGGAATATAGCTCAGTTCATAGCAACTCTTTCTTCCGCTAAATTGATTAATGAGAAAGAAGCTGATTATGCCCTTGAAAGGTATTTGACCCTTTTGCCCTTCTCCCTAAGCCTGTAGCAAATTATCATCTAAAATGCTCCATCCATACTGAAAGCCTGAAATAAATGATAATTGTAACATGAGGTTCTAATAATAAACATTGATGCTAGGAGAATGTGATTATAATTATAATTTTTTTATCAAGGTAAAATATAAACGAATTTAGAGCAGTTAAGAAGTTGTAAGAAAGATAACTATTGAGTGAAATGTATAGCTACCTACATATCAATAGTTTTAAGTAACTCGTTATTTGATTATTGTTTATGATTTTCAGTATGTTTTGTATCCAATCATATCATTCAATTTTTTTTGCATTCGTTATGTAATGGAGAGAGTATTCATGATTTGGTTATAAAAAGCGCGTCTAGGGCGTGCGGTGCGCGAGGCAATTGCAAAAACGTCTCACTGTCTGGAGAAGTTGGTCCAAATTAGGGTCTGGAGGAGGCTGATATGTGAAAACGATTAAAAGATTATAGAGATCATGAATGGTTTACTTGATGAAGGCTTATATGTAAAATAGATGAGAGAGATGCAACTTTTGGTTGTCTGTGAATCGTATTTTGTTGTACAGAGAGAGAACACCTCTCATACATGTAGCCTCGCACTTTCTAAAGTCGAGCTTATGATAAAGAGTAACATAATATACCAACTATTAATTTGAATTTTGAAAAGCAGCCTGCTTGACCTCAAAAAAGTCAATCGGTACCTATTCTTTAGTGGCTTTACTATCTGGCTGAGTTTGTAAAACCTTATTTTTTATGATCTGTTGCAGATATGGTACAAAATTTATGGATGACTACCAAGCTGTAATGACCAAAAAACTTGGGCTACCGAAGTATAATAAACAACTCATAAGTAAACTGCTTAACAATATGGCAGTTGACAAAGTTGACTACACCAACTTCTTTAGATTACTATCCAACATTAAAGCTGATTCAACCACCCCAGATGAAGATCTGTTGGTCCCACTTAAGGGTGTTTTACTAGATATTGGTCAAGAACGCAAGGAAGCTTGGACAAGTTGGGTGAGAATCTACATAGAGGAGGTAATTTGACTGCTGAACATAAAATCTTGCACTTGTACGGTTATAGTAAAATCGATTTGGGTTGTGGGTTTTTTCCCCTTGTGGGTCAAACATGTAAATATTTTGAAACCTAAAATAAAATGGAAATAGGTCAAGCGGATCAAATGCTCAAATTGATCATCACTCAAAAGTGTTCTATTTTAAAATCTCAAGAGTCACTTCATTTTCAAAAATTAGATCATTGTTTTGGTTAGTTCTAAAAAAGCGACCATGTTCAGTCCATTTTTTTGGGTAAGCAGCATTGGTTTTGCGCGTAAAATCCCTTAGAGTTCCAATTTTTGGGCAATGAAGATGTGGTGGTAATCTTTTAACTGCTATCAAGGTTAAAAGTTTATGGTTTCTATAAGTGATTACGTTACATGAACCTTTTAGTGCAGTTATCCATATTATCTTTGACAATATAGTTTTCAAATTCTTTGTCCTCGGACCCTACCAAGTATACCAATAGCCCTGCAATGAGTGGGATTTTTTGAGTCTGTTTGTTTTCAGTTATCAAAATCTTCATTAAATGCCTAATAAGACATAAACGTGTTAACGGGTTGGTTTGACCTGACTCAAATCGTTTGGACCTGTAAGATTGACCATTGTGACCCGTTACACCAACCCTCAAAATCTTATTAAATACCTCTACTTGTATGTGATTGTGGGTTTGTTTCTTCCTTTTAAATTATTTGTGGTATGGTATAAACAGTTATCTGGTAGTGGAGTTCCAGATGAGGATAGAAAAGCTTCAATGAACTCTGTGAACCCAAAGTTCATTCTTAGGAACTATTTATGTCAGAGTGCAATAGACATGGCTGAACAAGGTGACTTTGAAGAAGTGAGACGATTGCTTACAGTAATCGAAAGGCCGTATGACGAGCAACCCGGTATGGAAAAATATGCGCGGTTGCCACCTGCGTGGGCTTACCGTCCAGGTGTGCGCATGCTATCTTGCTCGTCATAAGGTTCCCCATGCTGGATTTTAGAAAGCGTATGTATATACATATAACGTTTACATACTACACTTGTACGGTTGTATGTCTATGTTTGTAGCGCGGTGGTGATCATACTGGTTACTTTTTAGGTATGGTAAATCAAAATTCGTTTCCCGACATCAAAATAGCATGTCGTACTATTTGTTTCACGACGTTCGGCTTTAACTTTTACCTTGTTAGTCCAATATCTGCTATACTGTTCAGACTAGCAAGTATTTATTGTTCAATCTGATACTGAAGTACTAAACCCACATATTACAAGACCCTTAAAAAGAAAGGTTAATGGCCTTTGCCACTAGCCCTTTCTCCCTCATCAACTTTCAACTTTTAAGCTTTCACCTCCTAACACCTTTTAAAAACTTTATAAAATATTACTTTGATCACCTTAAGTTTTTAAAGTTTTTGGTTTACCCCCGTGTAAGTTTTACTTAAAAACTAATTTCTTACCGTCGGATTTTTATGTATGTGTGGGTATAAATTTGAGTACGTCTACGTTATGACGTAGATTTTGTTTAGACATTAGTAGGGTAAAATATAAAGCGTTTCCATGCTTATTTTTATATACATATTAAGATGGTCTATTTGACGTTAGTTGACGCATTGACGTGAATTTGTTCAGAAATGAGTTGTGTCAAATATAAAACGGTTCCGAACTTATGTTTATTTATGCTTTGAGTGGGTCTACGTTTCAACGCAAGTTTTGTTTGAAAACACGTCAACTCAAATATAATATGTTTTTCATTCTATTGTATAAATCTAAGTTACTCTGTGGTTCGACGTAAATTTAGTTCGGACTAAGGTGAGGCGATTGTAATTTATACTTTATCATGTCGCGTAACGCGCTTACGTTTTGAGTTGGTTTACATTTTGAGTAAATTTTATTTAGAGTCGAGTCAAATATAATAGGTTTTCATTTTACCGTATAAATTCGAATTACTTTACGTTTCGACGTTAATATAGTTCTGAAACAATTGGTCATACTTTATCATGTCGTGTACGATGCTGCCGCAATGTACGATGGGTAAAAAAAACTAGATTTATTAGACACGCAAGTAAATTCAGTTTTGATATGTATAATTATCTTATGGCGCTATCACCGGTGTTGTGTTGCACGTCCCGTTGCATTCTCGGGAACAAATATAGATGTGCAGGACTGGAAACAAATAGAATCGACACTTAAATGTCACCAATTGAATTTCGGGCGAAGAGAACGCCGCACAACGTAACAGACGTTGGCAATGAAGAGGCGGAAAGCGTTGTTGGTGAAGCCTTACCGTCACCGGAGCGGTCGCCTTTGAGGGGCAAAGTGGAGGAGTTACCGGTGAGAGCACTCTAAGGGTATGTTGAAATTTTCGTTTTGCCCTAAGGTTTTGTTTAATATAGTAGTAAAGATTAAGCATATGCAATGATTATCGTGAGTCTGCCTTTTGGTTTTCAATTACCAACAAATCCATGCAACGATAAAAATACATCAATGCTAGGGTTCCAACTAGGGTAGTCTGTTTGCCTAAAGTCAATTTCATTAATTAAGATATTAAATAAAGTAAAATTCGGTTTTTCACTCTTAGATTTGATAAAAATAACTATTTGTCTTCAAAATAAAGTCTGGAGTTTTTTAAAGTCCACTAGTATTATTAGGGGTTAGGACTTAGGAGCTGATTTGTCTCTTCTTTTGGTGACATTAATGTTTATCTTTATTAAATTTGTATGGGTTATACTTTTACAAAGCGAGGCAACGAACAATAGATTTAAATTTGGGGCATATGTGTTTGTTGTTTAAAGAAAGTGAAGCTTATTTAAAAGTAGCTTATAAACACCGTGCATCGAGTGTCTGACCTAAAAAAGTTTTAAATAAGATTAGGTTAAAAAAACACCGTTTATTTATCAAGAAATCCTACTAATTTTATGACATCATCTTTTCTAGGGACACCTAACCTCTTATTATTAATCATGACGAAACCTGCATACTACAAGATTTAAACTCTTAGTTAATGATAAAAATCAATCATTTACCACCTTATATGAAAATATACCATCTATAGTTCTATACCACATAGCTGGTGTAAACGGAAAAAAAATTCTAAATAGGTTCTTTTGAAAAAAAATTTCTTTTGAAAAAAATTTCTCCCAAAATGTCACATTGACCAACCTATCTCCCGAATTGCCCCCACCCCAACATGGACGTCTCGACCGCAAAACAAGTTCGTTCGAACACACGACGAGTGGTTCAGATGAAGCCACAGGTCTAAATAGAGTTGTTACGAAGGTTCAGACGAACATAAACAAGTTCGAACCAACTTAATCAGGTTCGGACGAACATAAACATGTACTCCGTAATGACTCTATTTAAACACGTGTATTCATCTGAGCCATTCATACTGGGTTTGGATGATCTTGTTCTACGATCGAAGGTGAATATGCTATGTGAAGACATTTTTAACAACCGTTTGGTATGAAAACATTTTAAAGAAAAAATAGAGTTAATTACATAAAAGGTCCTTATGCTTAGGTCCGTTTTCACTTTCGGTCCCCAGGTTTGAAAAACTACAAGGTCGGTCCACAAGCTTGATAAAACATAACATAAATGGTCCCCAACTTGGATGGGCCGTTAACTTTTCAGTTAATTTTTTCTAAATGACCAAAATACCCCATGAAAATATAAAAAGAAAAAAGGGCGTACCTGGTGCTGCAAAGAGCTCCCGCGTTTTCGCAGGGTCCAGGGAGGGTCCGTCCCATTTAAGGGAAGATGTACGCGGTCTTTCCCCCACATTTTGTAGGGAGGCCGTTTCCACGGATCGAACCTGAGACCTTTGGTCCCTTAGGAACAGCTTTTACCGCTGCGTCAAGGCCCGCCCTCTCATTGCCAAATTAATAGTATGGATTATTATTAGCCAATGCATAATAATTCGGATTATTAAATTCTAATTTGCCTTTATATAAATATAATACTTTGTATTTGAAACAAAATATATATAATTACATATTAACTAGTATTATATATAATTAGGATAAAATAACTAAATAATATTTATTACGTTATATATAAAATACTACAATTATACGCACATATAAGTTAATTATAAATGTGTGTATATAACAGTTATATGATTAACAAATAATAGACGAGATGACCCTAGTCAAGCTTGAGTTTGAAAGATTATGAGCCAAGATCAAGCTTTAGACGTTGTGCTCAAAACGAGCCGAGTACGAGCTTGAAAACTTACTCATGAGCCGAGATCAAGCATAACACATTGAGCTTGAAACGAGCCGAGTTCAATCATAGGCGAATATCTCCTTTCGATGAATGCCCCGAAAACCACTTTAAATAATGAATATGAATATTACTTAGATTTAGAGACGAAAGAACTCCTTTTCTATCATTATATAAAAATATCTAATATTTCAAAAAAATTTAAATGACTTTGAGTAGATAGGGTTAGAATAATTGAGGGAATCGTTTGAAGAACATTGTGAAAAATGAGTAGCAAAGAACGATAGAAATCGACTAGTTATCATTAAGGAGCACAAAAAGAAGCATTAGAAAAAATTACAAGATATGATCTATCTGAATCTAAAGTCTCAATTATAACAAGTAAAAAGGGGGGCTCAGCTTGTTTACACCCTATACTTAAGTAGTTAGGGTAGTAAAAAAAACAGAACCATTTGAAATTAGAAAATAAAAAACAATAAAGAATTATTTATTGAGATATCTGAAACTATTCGATTTCATCCAATGTCGGAAGTGATGGGTTTTGGTGCGGGAGGCAATGAAGGATGATGAAGGGTGTGGTGCACAGTGGTGGTGGCATAGTGCCCGCAGTTGCGGAGCTTGAATATTATCGTGGGGGGCGGGGTGAAATTAATATTCTTTAGGGGGAACTAGATATTTATATAAAAATTTAACTACCGGATCAAAAATTACATTACCGGACTAAAATTTAACACTACCGACGGTGACCGGGTTGTGGGTTTGAATCGACGACCGTTGGTGGTGGGTCGTGGTGTTTCAGTCGATAATGTCCATACAAGAAAAAGATATAAAGTAAAAACATATCTAATAACATGTATCTTTTATTAATTATACTAAAAAATTAATTTAATATCTTTGATTAATTTTAATGAGAGGCAATTTTATCTTTTCACATACACTTAAAAAAAGATAATGTTTATTCGCAAACCATTTGTGTGGCAAATTAAAAACAGATCTAATATCTTTCATGTAATTAACTCTGAAAGAATATAATCAAAGGACACCCTTTATGACTTTAATCGATGTATTTTTAGCATTTGATTATTCTCATATTTCCATCGCATTTTTCATTTTTCATATATCATATATTTCAGCCTTTTGGGGAAAAATAATCTGATCCAAGAATCGAAACCAAATCCCCTTTTCGTCGGAGCAAAATTATCGTTAAGAGGCTTCATTTCGATGTAGTTGATCTATCAACCTCAGAAGAGTGCTTAAAATCTTGGTGATTGCATTATCCCACATTCATTCTCCAGGTAATAAGCTTGCTAAAGATCTAAAGTTTCAATCTTTTCGTTTGTTTAGATCGATAATTTGGTTGCACATAACCTGTTTGTTGTAATGTCAAAGTGAGTTTCGATTATGTTATTAGTTATTATGGTCTTTTGATGTCGAATGTGTGTGCTGTGGGCAGTATGTAATCGATGCTGTTGTTACTCCACGAATTACCATCTGTAACTAACTTTGTTTGAAATATATGATATGGGTTCAACTATTTGTCTTCCATTTTTGAGAATCTTTTTGAACCCTATACTAATTATTAAACAGTTGTTGTTTTATCTCCATGTGACGTGTGTTTTGTGTTTTCTTTTAATGTTAGTGTTATAACGAAGAAGAAACAAATATTAAGATTAAAATGCCTTGTTTTATCTTTAAGTGAATTCATCCACATAAAGAAGAGTAGATTTGTTGTGTACTGTAAGCATGAACTGAGGGTTAGTTTTAGTGTATGGATTACCATATGATATCAAGTTTTTGATGTTACATTGTTGAAACGTAGGAGTTGCATTTGTATCTCTTGGAACATAGGAGCTGCATTTGTTTTATACATAGTAGGACATTTGTCGGAACATAGGATCTGCAGATTTTGATGTTACATATGGAGCTACATGTTATGATTTAATTTTAACGGTGCACCTCGCAGTTAAGTAATACGCATATAGGTCAAGTTTTAGTTAACTCAAATAGATGTGAATTTTTGTACCACGTTGAAGATCTTAAAAAAGTTATGGTTTTGTCTCTGCAAAAATGGTCGTGGCTAATGAGGTCAGACCCTTGGTTCCCCTAAACATATACGTGGTTAGTTTTCTTGACCTGACCCGTTATCACTAACCTATTTTGGCCCCCACTAACGAAAAATCTTGGATCTGCCAGTGACTTGAATTCTTGAAACTTGATGAACATGCCCATCAATTATTTAAGGACATAAAATTTAGAAAGATAATAGAAAGCATTGTATGAGATTACAAGATAAAGAGATCCACAATCATTTGATTCATCTCAATTTAGCTAGTTTTCTTCAGTTTTTCTAGGTGTTCTATACCATTCAAGCTAAAAACTTTTGATTTACTGTTCATTCTTTGACTTTGAATGTGATATAACTTCCAACCCACTTTATGAAATGATTCAATCTGGTATGAAACTTAAGAATGTTGGCGTTAATTCTGTCTTAAAAACTCTCTAAAAGGGTTAAGGTTTTGAGTCTTTTACTCTTTTTACATCAAAAAGGAAAAAAAAACTTACCAATCTCTTGCTTCAACAAACAAATGGCATCTTTCCATTCCATATTTGCTTGATTTTACCACTCGTATTCATCGAGTTATGTGTAAATGTTTACTTATACTTTGATGAAACTATTTTATCATCAAATAAACATATGCAATGCTATCTTACGAAATGGTGAATTACAATTTATTTCTGCAGGAGTGCAGGGAATGAGAATTCTACGTAATCTTGAGGTATGGAGACTGGGTACAGTCAATTACTTAGAAGCCCTTAAATTGCAAGAAAAACTGGCTTCTGATAGGAAAATCAGCAAGATTTCAGATACCCTTTTGTCCTTACAACACCCACCTACATACACCCTTGGCAAACGTCGAACAGATTACAATCTACTAGTTCCCGAAACTGAACTCAAAAATATGGGTGCTGAACTTCACTACACACAAAGGGGAGGTGACATTACATTTCATGGCCCACATCAAGCCATTTTATACCCTATTATTTCTTTGAGAGATATCGGGCTTGGCGCCAGGAAATACGTTGAAAATCTTGAGTCAACTATGATCGAGTTATCGTCTCTGTATGGAGTCAAAGCTCATGGTCAAAGGAAATGTGAGACGGGGGTATGGGTTGAAGATAGAAAGATTGGTGCAATTGGGGTGAGGATTTCATCTGGGATTACATCTCACGGGCTGGCGTATAACATTGACCCTGATTTGACTTTCTTTAAACACATCGTGCCTTGTGGAATCGCGGATAAGGATGTTACATCGTTGAGGAGAGAGACGGATTTGGTGCTTCCAGATGAAGAAGTTATTCAGGAGCAGCTGGTTTCTTGTTTTGCAAGATTATTTGGTTACAATGATATCATTTGGAAGGACAAAAACATCACTAAAATGGATGATTGATTATCAAAGTTGACCATGGTTTACTGGTCATTTGACACATAAAAAAAGATATGTCTGTAGTTTTAAATGTACTTTCTCATTCTTTCTAAAACAATCTATAGTTCTTTGCAAAAAAACATCTCTACAGGCATTATTTATGATCATTAGTACTTTCTCATTCCAGACCCTGCTCTTCAGCGGGATACACTGGGTATGTTTGTTTGTTTGCTTCATTTACTCACATAAATGGGGTGTGATTTGTCAATATTACACAAGTTTGGTGGTGCATCAAGTACTTTTGATTTGTAAATATAAGAAAATTTTGGATAATAAATGTTTCAAGTTAACCTGACCTGTTTTAACATCTGACCCGTCAATTTTAGCACCTCTTAACTTGCTCTTTGTTTCAACATGTGAAGTGGTATTACATACAACCAATTAGCAATCAATTCTATGCTAATCCTACAACATGAGTGATATATTAGTTTTGTCGAACGAAGGTCTTCGTTCACTTCTGCTTCTATTGATTAGATTGAACTTTCTATTACCACAATTTGTTGTGTGTATGTTTGTTTTTGCTAAGCGTGAAAACTCGTTACCTAAAAACTCACGATACCCTGCCGATGCCTTATAACTAACATGATCAGGTAAAACATAATTTAAGCTGGACAGATGATCTTTAAGGGGTTAAAGATAGAAAACCAGTAAAAACTGGATTCAAACATAAGAACTCTATTGTGTTGTTGGTTGTTTATATTGTACATGCACCAAACATGATGGTGTACATGCCTTCACAACATGGATTGTTGCATATTAAATTCATAGTACAAGCTGACAGTGACAAACTGTCATACATTGTACCTGAGTTCATGGAACACGTGAGCTTTATCCTATATTTGAAGCTCATAAGATTCTTTAGATACATATGCAGGTAAAGATGCATACAAAATGACTCATGGCCCATGCTGAACCACCCGGACTCACTCGACCCATTCGTCTATGTCACCACAAAGGGGTGGTCAAGACCCATCATGCCCATGCTTTGAACCACCCGGACTCACTTGACCCATTTGCTTATGTTGCCAAAAAGAGGTCAAGACCCACCATACCAATGCGTGGCTCATGGCTGCATCCATTTATAATGTTCTGCAATCTTTCTGATCACCAAATCTTGAATTTCAGTCAATATTTTCTTCAGATCAAGAATCATTCAAATGGCTTACAAAGTACTTGTTTTTATAGTTTCTTTGATGTTCTTTCATCATCTAGTCATGTGCTCTTCTAATTTCATCTCGTTTTCGGTCAAAGATAGAAGTCAACCAAGAAGACTATTGGGTTCTTCAGTCAAGGCCGTTTTCAGGAATCCGTTACGTGCACCCGTGAATGAGTCTGTGTCATCGACGGAAGCTAGTTTGAGAAAACGCCCACCAACCGATTCAAACCCGATACAGAACTAGTGATCATGTTGAGATGATGAGAAACTGAGTGTTTTAGTTTTTGTTTAATTATAGTCTTATTTACCTTTTAGTTCTGATAGAAAGGAGATTTCAATGTGTAAAGGTCTGATTTTTAGCTCATATATCATAATTAATGTGATTTAGCTAATGTTGTCGGCGGTTTTTATTAACACAGTATGTAACGTTGTCACTTTCTTATACTTCCACTCTAAATTAGTAAATTTGTATCAAAACCGAATTAAAAAAAGAAGTACTGAAAAATATTTTGACTTATTTCAGTGTGCTAGAAAATTGATCTAGGGTAAATGCGGAATTAAAGAATCTATTGTTTGTTGGTTTGTATTTTTTTTCTCTTTTTTTTTTGCCTCTTTAAAAAAGCTATGTTTAATCCTGTTTTATGATTTCTAGAGTTCTGATTCAAACATCAAGCTTTCAATTTCCCTAAATTTGACTCTACCCATTTGTAAAATCAAACAAGTTTTCATCTTTTAGGGTTCTTGGTGATTCAAATTGTTCAAACAATCTGTGTGTTCTACTCAATGTACCCAATACCCACAATTCATTTCTTGATAACAATTGCTTAATTGCTGTTAATTTGACAGAATTTGGTACTGGTTGTATAAGTTTCTTGATTGTTCAAGCATGGGTAGGGGTGGGGGTAGGGGTAGGGTAAAGGGGAAGAAACAGAGTTTGACAGACAACAATTGTGATCCTGCAAGTAGAGAAGATGATAAGATCTATGTTCATAAACCAAGGGGTAGGTCTCAAAAGCCATTAATGGATGAAATTGAAGAAGATGTTGAAAAGAATGAGGAAGATGATGATGTTTATGATTGTAATGATGATTATGAATTTATGATGATGAAAATGCAACTTTTGATGTGAATGGGAACAAGAGGAAAAGATACAAAGAGGGGAAGGAAAAGGGCAATTTGGTATAAGTGGAAAGCCCGAATGGAACCCGATTAAATGGTTTTCATCATATCGGGGGTAGAAGGATAAACAAACCTCATCGAGCAGCAGAAGTGGGTGTCGAGCACACGTGAGAAATGACGAACTTACCCTTCCGGGCTCATGTCGGTTTTTAGTCATGTTTTGTGGATGTTATGGTTCTGGTTTGATCATTAAAAGGCGTTTGATCAACATTTGAAGCTAGAACCAGTTTCTTGAATCGTTTCGGTATTATATTTGTTGTTTCTTATGTTTATGAGACAGACGACAGTACATTATCTCATTTGGGGTTTTTCGGGTTTCTTTCTAATATCTTGTGATTTTATGTATAATTTATCAATGTTGTTGCATATGAAATATGATTTGTACGTACATCTTAGGACATTATTTTGTGGATTGATGTAAAGCCAACTAGAAATAATGAAATTCGGATTTCACAGTTGAAAAACCGCCTATGGCAGTTTGCCACATGATTAGCCCGTTAAGATGTTTCCATCCATGATTTATGGTCTTGTAACACCAAATCAATGTTTTATCCAATTGCTTTACTTATGATATTTGCTAAACTTTTATCCACCATATCAAGTTTGTGTCTACTAACTGGTATGTATTTTAATGTTTGGTCAAAATACATATTTAATTATAGAGTAAATTACATAGATCATACTTGAGATTAGCTCAAATTTTACCTTTCGTTAACTGGATTGAAAAATTACAGGTTTAGTATTAAGGTTTTAAAAAACGTAACATGTTTCGTTCTTGGGGTTAAATGACCGTTAATTTATTCCGTTAAGTAGCTGTAAAATGATCATTTTGCCCTTCTTTTTCCTCGTTCAACCCCATCTCAACCACACCACCTCCACCACCATCATTCCACCACCATTTCTTGCCACCATCATTCCACCACCATTTCTTGCCACCACCATTTCTTGCCACCACCTACACCACACACCACATTCTTCACCGCCACACGACACGCCCCATTGATTATGCGTTTGGTGGGTCGTTTGTAAAGATCGTTGTTGTTACAGGCGGCTTGACAAAAGGGTCCGGCGAGTTTCTCCATCTTCGATTTGAGTTCGGCACAGTCTTGCTAGTTGATGCAGGTTCGTCGACGGATTTGATAACCTGATCTGCGAGTTAGATCAGTCTTGTGAGGATTTGTTTCACGAAGAAGTTTGGGGGTGTTGCAAGAATAGGTGGAGATGGGGTGGTGGTGGTGTGTGGTGGAAAAATGGTGGAGATGGGGTGCGTCGTGTGGTGGTGGAGATGGGTGGTGTATGGTGGTGGAGGTGGTGGCGAGGAATGGTGCTTGAATGGTGGTGGTAGTGGTTGAGGTGGGGTTGAATGAGTAAGAAGAATAGCAAAATGGTCATTTCACAGCTAATTAACGAAATAAATTAATGGGCGTTTGACCCAGGGATGAAACGTGTAATGCTTTTTTAACCTTAAGACTAAACCTATAATATATTAATCTCAGGAACGAAAGATGAAATTTAAGCAAATCTCAGTAACAATCCGTGTAACTTACTCTTAATTATAAGATGATATATAATAAGAATACAAACAACTTTGATTAAATACATGCTGCTTAGCTGGTGAGGTGAGTGTCACTGTGTCAGTAGATGGTTGGTGCCTTGGTGTAGAGGTGCGTAAATCGGGTTTTTTCGGAACCGGGTCGGGTTCAACCCGAACCGGGTTCAGGTCAAAGATTTTGGAACCGGGTTTGACCAAAACCAGGTCGGTTCCCAAACCGGTTTAGGGCCAATAAAACCAACCCAATAGGAACCGGTCTGGCTTGGTTCCTAACCGGTCCGGCTCGATTCCTAACCGGTTCGGGTCCAAAAACTGGTTCCAAAAAAACGGTATATTTTTATTTCAATAAATAATATATTTAAGTATATAATTTATTTAAAAGTAGATTAAATGAAACAACTACAAATACACTTTTATTGAGTGGTATTTCTTTAAAAAGTATATTGAGCATTTTTGCGTTTTTAAGGACGTTTTTGAGCTTTTGAGTATTGTGACTAAACCATTACACTTACTACCCATTTATATTATCATATAAAGGCAAAATTATAAAAAAACTTCAAAAAAACGATCAAAAAATGCTTCAAACGGCTATATTACCGTTTGATAAATTTTTTAACGGCTAGAGCCGGTTCCAAACCGGGTTTTTTTGGGCCGGTTCGTTAACCGGGTTGGGTAAAAACCGGTTCCAAAGCAGTTGGGGCACTAAATATATAAACCGGTCCCAAACAGCCATTTTTTTCCGGGTTAAAACCGGTTTGACTTATCACCGGATTGAAACCGGGTCGGGTCAGGGAACCGGTTACCTTGCACCTCTACCTTGGTGGTGGTGTAGAGATTTCATACTCAATTCAAATTGTGGTCCAAACAAGTGGGCTGTAGGCCCTGTTATCATGTGGACCAACCGTCACGTGCAGTACTTTTTGTGGCCCGGTGGCTCGGCCCATCATAGTTGTGCTGATTAGAGGTGCACATCGAAACCGGTTTGAAGACCCGACCCGACGACCCGACCCGACCCGAAACCGGTTTCAACCCGGAAAACCCCCAAACCGGTTCAAACCCGGAAAAAACCACCGGTTCCGGACCGGTTCTGAAATTTTTGACCCAAACCGGTTCCAAACCGGTTTTGATCCAACCCGGTTTGCAAACCGGTTCAAAAAACCCGGTTCCAACCCGGTTTTGACCGTTTTTTTTTTGGAACGTTTTAAAACGGCTATATAGCCGTTATAACCACGATTTTGACCGTTTTTTCAACATATTTTGGACCATTTTGCCCTTATATGATAGTATAAATAGGTAGTGGGTGTAATGGTTTAGTCACAACACTCAAAACTTCAAAAACGCTCGAAAACGTGCTTAAAAACGCAAAAACGCTCCTCACTCTCAACTTTCTACTCTCTCAATATCTTGAATTATGGCTTCTGAATCTTCGGTTCCAACCGGTGGATCCTCAAGTGCCGCTACCGTTGTTAGAATTCTTTCAACAACGAGAAACCAAGAGATTTGGTGTAATTTCGACTTATGCGAAATGTCGAATGGTCAACATAAAGCTCGATGCAAGGCTTGCGGTTCGTTTTTCAAGTCGGATTCAAACTCGACTTTGAGAAATCATTTGACCAAATGGTGCAAGTCTTTGAAAAGTACACCGAGTCAAGGGCAAACATCAATCGGAAACGATGGTGGTTTATGGAACTTCAACGTCGATATGGTTCGAGATAGAATGGCAAAGTTTGTAATTCAAGAAGGATTGCCGTTCGATCACTTCGACAACCCTCGGTTAACAAAATTGATTCAAGAAACTCTTCAACCACGCTACACTCACGTAAGTCGCACCACTCTTAGACGTGATTGTTTAAATCTTTGGAAACAAGCAAAAAATGATTTAAAGGTTTTATTTGAAAATTTACAAACCGGTGTGAACTTAACTACTGACGTTTGGTCCGCCCCACACGGTTTACCGGAATCGTACCTTTGCGTCACGGCCCATTGGATAGATCCAAGTTCGTGGCAAATGATGAAACGTACGATTGCGTTTGAATTATTTGGATATCCGCATACCGGTGAAAATCTTTTTCAAATTTTAGACTATGTAATCAAAACGTATAAATTAGAAAACAAAATTTTTTCAATGTCATTTGATAACGCCTCGAACAACACATCCGCCGTTGAAAAATTGAAAATAAAATATAAACCGGTTTGTGACGGCGTATTTTTTCATTCACGATGTGTTGCACATATTATTAATTTAGTTGTGCAAGATGGTCTTGGCGTTCCTGAAGTGGAAGATTTTAAAACGTCTTTTAAAAACATGTTACGTGACGTTTTTAAAACTAGTAGAAAAAGGTATGTTAATTATAGAAAAATGTGTCACGATACGAATTCCATTTGTTTAGGACCAAATTGGGATGTCCCGACTAGATGGAATTCGACTTGGAAAATGTTTAATAGTGCTTTACGTCAAAAAGAAACGCTTCATGTTTTCCACGATGGTCTTGCGATGCGGGGTCGGGTTGTTCCGTTTCCGTTAGAGGGTTGGGAATATATTCAAGAAATAACTCAATTTTTAGAGCTTTTTAAAAACGTAACTACAAAATTGTCGGGGGTTTATTATCCGACAAGTTGTCTAACGCTTCATCAAATTTATTTAATGACCCATAAATTAAGTGAATATGAAGAAAGAAACGAAATGTTTTCGGCAATGGTAGCGCCGATGAAAGAAAAATTTAAAAAATATTTCATTGAACTACCCCCGGTTTTTACGTGTTCCGCCGCACTCGACCCGTGTTTAAATGTTTCGGGGGTAGAAACTTTAATAGATGAGATAACTTATGATTTAGATTTACATGATTATGATCCGTTTTTTAATGTTAATACAAAACAAATATTTAATGAAACTTTTAAAAAATTGTTTAATGTTTATGTTGAAAAATATGGTGCAACATCAAACATCCACCGACAATCGAACGTGGAATCGAGTTCGTCGAGCTCAAGTAGAGACCCGATGATTAGTTTATACAACACTTTGAGAAATGAAAACAGTAAACGTCAAAGGGGTAACACCCCAAGTAGCGAACTCGGGAGATATATGGGAACCGATTTTTTAGCCACTATGTCTCCCGATGAATTTTTGAAATTTGATATTCTGACATGGTGGAAAGGAAAGGAATCACAATTTCCGGTCCTATCCGCCATGGCACGTGATTTACTAACCGTCCAAGCTTCCACGGTAGCTTCGGAGTCTGCATTTTCTGTTAGTGGCAGGGTTTTATCGATTAGAAGAACAAGGTTAACTCCAACATCGCTAGAGATGTGTATTTGTTTAAAGGACCACTTAGATGCGGCCGAACGAAGACAACACATATCAAACCTTGAAGAAGAAACACCGATTGAAGAAGAAATACACGAGCACGAGGTACAAACCGGACGATCCTCACCGCTATCCGACGAAGAACTCGCTTATGATTTGTCTCAACGCATTGGCACACAAACCGACGAAGACGATTAGATTAGACAAACTTGTATTCGTAATATGTATATTTTGTTTTCTTTGGTTTAATTTTAATGTAATTTTTATTGTTTATTTTTCGTAATGGATTAATTATTTACTTTTATAAATTAATGTAATTTTATTGTTTTCTTTAGAAAAACTCGAGTATGATTTTTAATTGTTTACTTATTAAAATGAAAATAAAAACGTTGAGACAATCGTATATAATTAATCTACTCTAATAAAATAAAAACGAAAATAAAACGCGTACAATCAATCGTATATAATTGTTTGTATAAAACTCGTATTAATTGTTTACTTATTAAAATGAAAATAAAAATGCGTCCAATCGTATATAATTAATCTACTCTAATAATTTTTAATTAATCAAAATTTGTAATTAATTTGTATATAATTTAATTAGAAGGTAAAAAAAAAAAAAAAAAAAAAAAAAAAACCGGGTTTTCCAAACCGGGTCTTACACCCGACCCGGTTCGGTTCCAACCCGAACCGGTTCCAACCGGGTTGGGTTTGATGGGGTTGAAAACCGGTTCCGACCCGAACCGGTTCTTGGTCAAAAACCGGTCTCCAAAACGTTGACCGAACCCGAACGGGTCCAACCCGACCCGGGTTCAAAAAAAAAAACGGTTTGTGCACCTCTAGTGCTGATGGCTGATGGCTCGGTATGATTCAAAAACTTAAAGAAGGATTCTAAAATTTATCTATTACTAAGAGCGTTCACAGTAGATTTCTCATCTTTATTCATATAATTACGTTAATAATCATTATATTTTCTCTTATTTTCAATTAAATAGTATTTTTATATATTTATCATTATTTTTTTTCCTTCACTCACAACCACTTTTAAAAATATATAAAAATTTATAGGGATTGGACAGTGATTCCCCAAATATACCGGTAAACAGTAACAGTTCCCATCTCCTTCACTAACAACCACTCCAAACCGTTCCATATAATATAGAAAATACACTCACGTATTTTTATGGATTCCACTATACATGGTCTAAGAGGCTTCATGAACAGTTAAAATGTGTATTTTAATAAACCAAACACACTCTACTTTGACTGATTCACAGTTAGGCTCATAATAAATTATTAAGAGTCTATCAAACAAACCCAACTCTTATATTTTTACCGGCTAACTCATAGTTTTTATATTACTTTTAAAATCATCATACCTGTATTCTATATGATTTAAACCTACTAACATTAGACTAATGAATACACCACCTTACAGGATATGCCTTGACAACTATAGTTAAACAAATTGAAGGAGCATTTGGTTAAAGGAATACTGTTTAATGAATAAAAGATTCCAACAACTAACTTATGTAGTTATGTTTAATCTTCATTACTACGTGATTAATTAAAAAGGGTCTTCACGCTCTACCGGTTAGTTTGCTTTAAACACCGTTTGAGTGGGTCGTTCAATGAGAGGTCGATTGGAGTTATCGGATTCAACCTTTCGAATTATAATTTAATCGGTAATTAATCAAACCTCACATCTTCTACAAAATCTTTAAGTGTTCGTAGCTCATTATAACGTTATTTATCATCTCAAACATACAAGACTTTAGGGTTTAATTTTATTACATTCAAAAATTACTTTTAAAATAATAACTATTATTGGATGTTACGTTTTAAGCTATTATTAGTAATCAACAAGCAGAACCAATAGTAAACAAGATGTCATGTGAATATGTGATATTCTAACGCCTCAGCAACAACTCACTGAACTAGTTCAAACAAATTGTCATAATTCCTAAAAGATTGAAAGTACTTTTAGCAATTACAACAATATTATTGAAAACATATTAATTTTTAACTCGGGAAAGGTTTGAACCGGGTCTTTTGAAATACCTTTCAGACACCGTACCATGGGTTATGACTTTATTACCACACAAACCATTACACGGGAATTAAACTGAACCGAACCGAACCGAACCGAACCGAACCGAAGCAACTAGATGGATATGCTGTTTGGAACACCTCTCCGGTCACACCAGGATCCGAATACGGCTTAAGAAGTTGATACGGAACCAGCCCTGCACCACTTCGATTCCTTAATAGAGGATCTCGGTTCCTCGAGTCTAAAATGCTTTCAAGTTGGTTTAGCCTTCCTTGAAACTCCAAAAACGCTGCCTTTATAGCAGGCTCCGCCTCCCATGCTGGCTCGATGGTCCCACCGATATACTCTTTGTCGGGTGAATGACTTGATAAAACATTTAAAATTGCCATCACTTGTGTAGCTTGGATTTGGGATGGGAAACAATTCAATAACACATCCTCAGGTCGTTTTATGAACGACTCCCATTCTTCTTCTGTGGGGTCTTCGTTAGGCATTTTAGTTCTTGTAATTGTCGGCCTGTTAGGGAAGTAACCCGCAAAATCGTATTGACCAAAGTTGACTGCTGAATGATGACCAGAAGCCACCCACATGATGGTTGAGACGATTCCAATTAAATCGTCTTGGGTTTTGAGTTGCGGCCACCATGGTTCATTTTTCTTGTCTCCATGACCAACTGTACGGATTTCATTCCACCATGCTTGAAGCTCTTCATCAGACCCTACAAGATCTGCTTGTGGATAGTAGTGGTTGACATAAGAAGTAGCCCATTGTTTGATGGCATCGTAAATGAGTAGACCATCATTTGCAAACGGGTAATCCTCGATTGTTAGCTTTACACCGTGTGGTGCAGTCGAATCTTCAACCGCCATACCTCTAAACAATACCAAACGATACTAGTAGTTACATCTAGTTGCTAACTTACTTCATTATTATATTCATTATTGTTTATACACATAAGAAGGGTACCTGCTAATTAGGTCAGCTGGAAGCGCCTCATGATCAAATCACCATAGCTGATCATATGCATCAGAACAAATTTGCATGCAATATCTTTTAGGAGAAAAAGTTGACTCTATGATACCACCAGCATTAATGAGAGATAATCGAGCTAGAGAATTGATTTGCATAGTGTAACGGAAATGAGGGAGAAGTAGCCGTTTAATAGGATGCATTTGGCTGAGTTGGCGGTTGGTGGCAATTATGTAAGGCTCAGTAACACAATGTGTTCTTAACCTGCATGGTAAGAAATAAACCACATAAACTGTTTAACGCATAACAATTCATAAACATGTGAATTGTTACATGAAAAATGGAACCCACCAATGACTAACAAGTTCGTGATAGGCCGAATCATGAGAAAGAACTTGAGCCTTGGCTAGCTTCCAGAGCCAGGCACCAGTAGCATTCCAAGAAGGTGTGTACACATGATTCCATTGTGGTTTCCCATCAGATGGAGGACGAGTCAACTCAATGGCTAATGGGCGTAATGTTCCATCAGGCGTAAGGAACATCAAAGTTCTTGAACCATAAAGAGTTGTCCCTTTAAGCTCTCGTGTTTTGTTTACGTAAGGTAAGAGCAGATCATGGTAATCCAACATGAAAAGTTTCTTTTGAGTTAAAGCCTACAAGATCATAAATCATAATTAGTTTTTAACAAGGCATAAACTTCACAACCAACATAAGGGCCAAACTAAAAGACATCATGTTGCATTACCTTGTCAAAACTCATGACACCTCCGATCTCTTTCTCTACAATCTCCTTGGTGATTGCTGATTCAGGTGGTCCATAAATTTCAGGGTCCAATTTACTCATCAATGGCCAATCCTAGTTATATATATACACAACATGTCATAAGTTTATGCACAACTTCTACAATCTTGAACCGGTATGTTATATGGGTTATCATTTATGCTAACAATAAGATTTTTTCACATGAACATACCGTAACTAACTGTATGCTATATGGGTTAAGACCAGCAAGCATTTGTCGGCAAAATTCCTCATCTCGGAGCCACGAGAATGTGTCCCCTGCATTTAGAGATATTAGGACACAAATTATCACATAAACATAGAAGCAAAAAACGATAAATGCTTACTGTCAATGGTTTCAGGGGTCGGAAACTGGATAACAGCATGTGCAGCATCAACAACTTTTACAAGTCCAGGTAAATCACTTGCAATGCCATTATCAGTAGGAGGAACATTAACACCTTGATTATAAAGCAAGTCTATGTCTGTGAATAACGGAAACCCCTTGTCTTTGTCCGAACCATTCGAGTCTATTTTAGGTACAATTTCATGGAGCACGTTATACAAAACCTCGCTCCAAACTGTAAATCCTTTATCTCTGAGAAATCTTCATCACATGGTACATAGAAAGGCAAAGGCTCTGAAGTTCTAGTCTCTGCTGATGGATCTACAATTCAAAATATTATGTTTAATTTCACTAATTTCTGTAATCAACAATGTTTTACATCTAATTGTCACAATCAATTCAATTCAATTCAACCAAATTTACACTTTATTCATCAAACAAAGCACTTCAATGACTGATTAACACTAAAAAGGGAGTGAAGTTCTAGTCTCTGCTAATGAATCTGCAATCCACAATATTGTTTTTTTTCAATAATTTCTGTAATCAAGTAATCAACAACATCTTATTACTTATATCTAATTCTAACATTCAATTCAACCGATTTCCAGTTTATTCATCAAACAAAGCATTTCAATGACTAATTAACACTAAAACTAACATACAAACTTTGTTCTAGAACTGAAATTCAATTAATCTATTGGATGTACCTTTAGCGGACATAGGGCGACCAGTGCGACACCGCCTAGGGTAAGGATGTTCATCGCCACCGAGCACCGGTCGTGCTAAACTCAAGCTCACGTCTGGATCTCCTAGATCGTCGTACACATCATACTCGTAAATCCGATCGTACGATTGACGTTCTCCTTCACCGTTTCCTCGAAGAGATTCCAGATCGTCGGTTCGTAACGATTTTAGTGCCTCTGGTGTTTCCGATGGAAGGTATGACTGCAGAAACAAACCTAAAGTTTAGAGCTCAACGTCGACGACAATTAGTTGCTTCCGCCACCGTATCGCCACCGTCGCCACCGTATCGCCACCGTCGTCACCGTCGTCAACGCCACCGACGGTGGGGTGGAACACGACGACACAACAGGAGAAAATAGAATTTTACATTTTCTTCCTTACAGTTGTTTTGTAGTAAACTTTAGGTCCTTTAAGTATGTTTAATAACATTTTTAAACTCTTCAAAAGTAAGTAGAACTTTCACTAACCCACAACATAACAAGTTTTTTTAGAGTTTTTAAGCTATTAACAATCTTAAGATATAAACGATGTTTTCAAAACGGGACCGGATTGCACTGGACCAGACAATGAATCCGTCGTATTAGAGGTTTACTGGTTGGACCGGTCGGATTGGTCGAACAAGAATACGTCGTATATAAAAAAAACCTTAATATTGTTTATATACTTAGTTCAAAAACAAAATATGAAAGTAGGATGTATTTTAGGTTGGATTTACACCTTCAACACAATACAAACATTTAAATAACTGATATACGTATCATAAATAATTAAATTAATCAAACAATGAGATTTAGAAAAGAAAAAAAAAGAAAGTTTTGAAATCCGATACGATCGCTCGGTCCGGTTCAACTGGTTCATATGTCTGGCCGATTCAAATAAAGACGATCTAAATACACATAACCAGAACGGTTCTATGATCGGTTCTCGGTCCAACCACTCGGTCTGATTTGAAAACAATGGGATATAAACTTGTACAATCTTTTGGTTTCCGCTTGCTGCATCAAGAAATAAAAATTCTAAAACTTCTAACATGGTATGTTATATTAAATAAATAAAAAATGAGTGCTCATACGATCAAGGTCATTAGAAACGAGCTCCAACGAGAAAGACCCCGCTTGAAGATTGGAGACATATATTATCAACAACGCCACTAACGCTTAAATCACCAAGGACGGAGCTAACGGCTGGTTGGATGGTGATGACACCCTTGATGGTGGTGGCCTTGGTAAGAGAGGGAATTGCAATGGCTTTTATGTTACCATGCAACACCTGAGGTGGATCGAACACGAGTGGCGTAGGATTTGTTGGTGGGTGGGTGTTGGCGGAGGATAGCGGGGGAGTAGGCGGAGGCGGAGGAGTGGTTGGTGGTGACACCGCTGACGAAAGTGTTGAAAATAATAAATTTGTAGGGTCAGTCAAACTCATCCTTCCACAAATTAAGGTTCAATCATTCAATCAACCAACTCCATTCCGTGATATAAGGTCAATCACAGCTGTATTACAGAAGGAGCCATGATTATCTTTCCTTGTATTTGTACTATAAATGTTGTTCTTGTTATTTGTAGAAGATCATCACAAACAATCAATACAAAACATGCTTCTCTGGTTACCATTTCTTAACATGGTATCAGAGCGTGATCGATTCTAGGATCACAAGGCTCATCAAAGAAGTTTCAAACTCAAACCAAAACAAAACCAAAACAAAACCAAAACAAAACCAAAACCTCAGAAAACAAACCCTCTTTATCAAGGTGTCTGTTCGGTCTCTCGATTGAATCATACGTAACCAAGTTGAAGGAGAAGGTGATAAAGAAGGATACGTACCTGAGGGTCCTGAAACCACACCGCCACCTGAATCCCATCAATCCGACCTTCCGCTTGCAACCTGAGCACCGATTCACCTCGCGCCTCTTAGAGCCGTTGCTCGTGCTCTTATCCACCGTCTCCACCGCCTTAAGCCGGCGTTTTCGAGACAGATCTGAGCTCTCCGGCGAAATAGCAGAGTTCGGCGAAATAGCTCGTGCTCTTATCCACCGTCTCGTTGCTCGTGTCTTCTTTCGAGACAGATCTGAGCTCTCCGGCGTTTTCGGTTTCTTCTCCGGCGAAATAGCCGTTGCTCGTGCTCTTATCCACCGATTCACCGTCTCCACCGCCTTAACCTGAGCACCGATTCACCTGGTTCTTTCTCTCCCTTCTGAGCCATGGTTTTTTGGGGGAGTTTCTGAAAGTGGATTTGGTGAGGTGTAAAGACATTGTATAAAAGAGAAACCAGGACTCCCACTGTCAAGAACCAGGAGCCACTTTGAAAAACCAGGAGAATCGTTTTCAAGAATTTTAATAGTATAAAAAAAGGAAAAAAATTTCAATAGTATAAAGTTTCAAGTGGGTTATCTTCAAGTTTATTAAAAAGGAGTTATCTTCAAGTGGGTGAAAAATTTTATTAAAAAAATTAATAGTATAAAAAAAATGGCTCAAGTATCATCTACAGGTACTTTTCATCCTTTTCTAGTAGAAAGTTTCAGAAAGGGTAAGTTTGTCTCTGAACACGTTGGAATGGCCAATATGGCTCAAATGTGCTATGAAAAACAAGATACATCATGGATATTTGATAGCGGGGCAACCGACACCATGACATATGACGCGTCAGACATCAGCTCATTCTCTAAACCTAGAAAAAACCACATCCAAACGGCAAATCAAGGGATAATGGATGTAAAAGGAGGGGGAACTATAGAGTTCTCACCAACTTTGAAGCTGTCTAATTGTCTTTATGTTCCCTCGTTGTCACACAAGCTATTATCAATAAGCCATGTGACAAAAGAACTCAATTGTACGGTACTGATGCATCCAACTTTTTGTATCTTACAGGATATCAGGACGGGAGTGATCATTGGGCGCGGCACTGAGCGCCAAGGATTGTATTACGTGGACGAGGTGACTCAACAAGGTACTGTGATGCTTGCTCATGGAACTACAAGAAGGGAAGCTTGGTTGTGGCATAGGCGTCTCGGACATCCGTCCACTGGTTATCTACACCTTCTATTTCCTAAACTTTTTCCTTCAAATAAACCAATAAATTGTGAAACTTGTGTGCTTGCTAAAAGCCATCGATCGACTTTTAAACCAAACAACACAAAAGTTGATTCACCTTTCTCATTGATTCACTCTGATGTATGGGGCCCGGCCCCTACAATTGGAGGACAAAACTTTAGGTATTTTCTACTCTTTGTGGATGATTGTACCCGTATGACTTGGATCTATTTTTTGAGGCATAAATCTGAAGTGTTCGAAAAATTCTCTTGGTTTTATGCCATGATCCAAACACAATTCAAAAAATCCATCCAAATTTTACGATCAGATAATGGGAGTGAATTTGTGAATAATTCCATGAAACAATTTTTTCAAGAAAAAGGAATGATTCACCAAACTTCATGCACACATACCCCTGAACAAAACGGCGTTGTTGAAAGAAAAAACCGTATCCTCCTAGAGATAACCCGAGCCCTCTTAATTGAATCCCAAGTTCCTAACTCATTCTGGCCTGAGGCTGTTGCCACAGCTACTTACCTCATTAATCGGCTACCAACCTATGCTCTTAAACTCAAAACTCCTCTTCAAACCCTGTCTGAGTTTACCAAAATCCCCCAACTCTCACCCTAAAACCACGTGTCTTTGGTTGTTCTGTGTTTGTTCATATACCCAAAACTGAACGCGATAAGCTTCAACCTTGTGCAGAAAAATGTGTCTTCCTAGGGTATGGAGTTAATCAAAAAGGGTATCGATGTTACAACCCAAATAGACGTCATATGTTTACTACCATGAATTGTGACTTTCTTGAAACCCAATATTTTTATACTAAACACGGTGGTCAGGGGGAGAGAGATTATGACACATTGAGTTGGTTAAAATGGATGCCATCATCTGAAGAAGTTAATCACAGTACCCAAGGCGAGTCACTCCAACCACCCACACAATCTGAGGACACCAATATCAGTGCTACCCAAGATGCTCCTCCCAACCTTATGTCTGAGGTAAATGATACTCAATCTTCTCACTCTTCTGACTCTCCTGATCATATCGAGTCTGTAGAAAATACTGTTGCTTCTAATCATGAGACGACCATCGAGGAAATTGAGTCTTTGCAGGAACAATCAATACAAGAAGAAACATCGGGAAGATATGTTCTTCCACCAAGATCAAATAGAGGGGTTCCTCCAAAGAGATATTCTCCTGAAAAGGAAGCCAGGAGTTCAAGATATCCTATGGCAAACATGGCCAAAGGAAATCTGTCAAATGAAGCCCGAACATTTAACTCCGCTTTGTACTCTGAAGACATCCCAACGACATTAGAAGAAGCCTTAGCCTCAAAGGTTTGGAAAGAAGCCATGGAAACCGAGATGAAAGCCTTAATGAAGAATGAAACTTGGGAGAGAAGCAAGCTTCCTACTGGAAAAAAGCCGGTAGGATGTCGATGGGTATTTTCCATCAAACACAAAGCTGATGGAACCATTGAAAGATATAAAGCAAGACTGGTTGCTAAGGGGTATACACAGACATACGGAATTGACTACTCGGAAACTTTCTCCCCTGTAGCCAAGCTTGATACAATCAGGGTCCTCCTCTCAATTGCAGCAAACAAAGGGTGGCCTCTACATCAACTTGATGTCAAGAATGCCTTCTTGCATGGAGAATTAAAAGAAGAAGTGTATATGGAAGCCCCACCAGGGTTCACAGGAAATTTCAAAATAGGAGAAGTTTGTCGATTAAAGAAATCTCTCTATGGGCTCAAACAGTCACCACGAGCCTGGTTCGGGAGGTTTACTGTTACCATGAAGAAGTATGGGTTCAAACAAAGCAATTCTGACCATACGTTGTTCTTAAAACAAAGGGGTGATCTTGTAACTTGTTTAATCATATATGTTGATGATATGATAATTACAGGAAATGACCACGAGGAGATGTCAAGATTAAAGAATAACTTGTTTACAGAATTTGAAATGAAAGATCTAGGGAGACTTAAGTATTTTCTGGGAATCGAGGTACTAAGATCTAAACAAGGAATCTTCATCAACCAAAGGAAATATGTTCTTGACCTCCTAGCAGAGACGGGTATGATAGATTGCAAACCAGCAGAAACTCCAATGATGATGAATCAAAAACTTTATATGGAGCTTAAAGCAGAGTTAGCAGACAAAGAGAGATACCAACGGTTAGTGGGAAAGTTGATATACCTCTCACATACCCGACCAGACATAGCATATGCTGTTGGAGTTGTGAGCCAGTTCATGCATCAACCTCAGACTACCCACATGGAAGCTGTTTTAAGGATCATTAGGTATCTCAAAGGAACAATAAGTCACGGAGTTCTGTTTAAACCTAACGGACACTTGGAAATTCAAGCATACACGGATGCTGACTGGGCAGGAGATAAAGGAAATCGAAGATCAACGTCAGGATATTTCACACTTGTCGGAGGAAATCTTGTGACATGGAGAAGCAAAAAACAGAAGGTGGTTGCTCTCTCTAGTGCAGAAGCTGAATTCAGAGGAATAGCAAGGGGCTTGGCAGAAGTACTTTGGATACAAAAACTCTTAACTGAGATTGGTTTTCCTCCAATAAAAGCCAGCAAGATTATGTGTGACAATGAAGCTGCAATTCAGATATCAGAGAATCCTGTCCAACATGATCGTACAAAACATGTTGAAGTTGATCGGCACTTCATCAAAGAAAAACTAGAAGGGGGAATCATCGAACTACCTTTTGTTGCATCAAAAGATCAGTTAGCCGACATACTGACTAAAGCAGTCAATGGAAAGATCTTCAGCCACTGTTTAAGCAAGTTGAGCATTGGAGATCCCACTACTCAACTTGAGGGGGAGTGTTGAAAATAATAAATTTGTAGGGTCAGTCAAACTCATCCTTCCACAAATTAAGGTTCAATCATTCAATCAACCAACTCCATTCCGTGATATAAGGTCAATCACAGCTGTATTACAGAAGGAGCCATGATTATCTTTCCTTGTATTTGTACTATAAATGTTGTTCTTGTTATTTGTAGAAGATCATCACAAACAATCAATACAAAACATGCTTCTCTGGTTACCATTTCTTAACAGAAAGGCTTATGAAGTGATAGTAGGTTGTGAAGAGAGTGAGATTGGTTGATTTGAGATCTCAACATGATTTTCTTTGTTTTCTTTACTCAATGCCTCGTTCCTGTTTTATGTGACATGAAAGTTAGAACAAGAATATTTATTTATAGGGGTTGATGGCATATGATATTGATTCAAGTAGTATTTAGAAACGTATGCACTATGTATTACATTTTTATATTCTTTTAGCTTTGTATGTACTTATTTAACTATTACTTCATTATATATAGCTTATAAAATCTGTTGTAATCACTACCTTAATTTTTCCTGATTTTATTTCCTTTTTACACGGTATATTAAAGAATCATATGGTACCAAGTTGTCTTTAGTTTAATCTTATTATATATGTCTACAATTCTTAGATAAAGTGAATTTAGATATTTTCAAAAGGACATGATCTATGGTTTTAAATTAACTCAGTACTCCTTATCATTCAATGTAAAATTTTTGAATTTTTAAGACAAGACAAGCTAATAACTAGCTTGGTAGGAAATGCATCAACTCTTGTTGTCGAGGGTTTAAGTCTTGTAGATTACAATATACGTGGTTTTAAGAGTAGGAATAGTAGATTTATAAGTTAAACGTTAAAACGAACTTGTAATAATTTGTTTAGTTTGTTGCTGATTTGTTATTTACTTTTTGCTAATCACTTAAAACCAACTTGTAATGATTAGGTTTTTAACAACTACCTCATACACTTTTCTAATCTTACCAATTTAATCCAAATTCTCAATCATTTTAAAAAAAATACTTTTTCACACACATTGACACCGTTTAACTACATGCCGTTACGCTACTTGTAATAATTTGTAAGATTGTCAATCAAAGATAAAAACATTTAAGAACTTTCTGTGTTATAAGGAAAAAGTACCTAACTTTTTCTACTTGATCATTTGCTCACAGTTTTCTCTATCAAGACTAAATGAATTAAAAAGTTTATAACTACTAACATAACTATTTTTTTTGAAAGGTGAATTTCATTCAATACCAATACCAATACCAAGTTAGTTGTTGTTAGTGGGGTTTGAATCCCTGACCTTTAAAATCCCAAACCAATACCACCACACCACTAAGGGGTGGGGCTACTAACATAACTAATTAAGTTTATTGAAACACTCTTCCAGGTGAATGAGTGCAATGATCGACTTTCAAATAAGAAAGCACGTATTACATACGTAGATATCATTGAACCAAATACTCATTAATGAGTGCATGTCAATATGTCACCTATTATCTGTTATAACAAATGATTTGCATTAAACGTAAACTAAGATCAACATGAGTTTTGTAATTTATGATATAATTAAATTTTTAAAATTTATTATATTATCATAAAATTAAACTTAAAATCATGTCACATAAAAAGTTTCATGAGAATATCCAACTAGTAAGGGTTTAAATTCTACATTACATAAGTAGGCATGTAAATGAATCGGACGTTCATGAAATGAGTTCGTTTGGGATTGTTCATTTAGTTAAAAAAATGAACATGAATAATTTTTTTCATATAAATAACAAACAAACATGAACACATTTGTTCATTTGCGTTCGTTTATGTACAATTATTTACTTTCGTTTATGTTTGTTTGTTTATTGTCGTATGTTTACGGTTGTTCGTTTTATTTTTTCTTTATTCAAACAAAATTTCATGTACGTGTTCTTTTTATAGTTTTCTAGATGAGTATGAATGTTTTTTGATAAATCATTAGGGGATTTTAATAGAATCATATTATGGGATGTATATTTGAATAACTAATTTAACTGTGTTTTCTTTGACAAATTGTGATTTTTAGACTTGTTCGTTTGTGTTTATTAATGTTTGTTTATGTTTATTTATTTTTGTCAATTATGTTCGTTTGTGTTCGTGAATAGCTCATTTAGCTATTTAATGAACGAACATGAAAAATATTTTCATTTCTTAATAAACGAACATGAACAATAAATATGTTTGATTATGTGTTTGTGTTCGTGTTCACGTTCGGTTAAAAATAAATGAACAAACACGAATATAATATTGAACACAAGAACACAAACATATCGATATTATTGTTCATTCGTTTTATTTACAGTGCTATAAATAGCTATAGTGGTGTTAGTTTTTTTGAAAAAAAAAACCTATCATACTCTTAAATTACTCCATATTACATCATTGACTGTGTTTGAACCAGGACCTTCCCTCTAAAAGACAATGCATCTATCAAGTGGGATAGCCTAACATTGGCTATAATAGTGTAGTTAATAAGGATTCATTAGGTGTTTGAAAAAAAAATGTCACGTGAAAGAGATGCCATATCTCTTTCTCTTTATATATAATAAAAGAAATGGGTTTTGACACTTGTCATCATATTAAACACCCTTTAACACATGTCAAATTCTTAAACAAATTTATCACTTGTCATCATATTAAACACTCATTTAAACTCCAAAAATTTCTCTTAATTTGTTTCCCTAAAATAAAAAGTTTCTAAAGTTTGAATTAATATCATTTTTATTTTATATTCAAATAAATGTTAAATGGAAACCATTATTTGTACTCCTCATAATTTATTTTTAGAAAAAAAAAAGCACATTTTGTAATATATGTACAATGATTTTAAACCAAAATTATGGTAAACGGAATCTAAATTTTCAAACATAATGTTAAGAGATTAGTTTTTCATAATTTAATTTTATATACAATCACAATACAACTTAAGTTGGTAAGTTTTCTTCACATTTGCAACTAAGTTTTTATAAATTTTATCAATTTTATGTTTTAATAAATTATTGGCTTTTAAGTTATATGTTGTCACATGACACACTCTCAAGAAGTTATTGTCACGTGTCATTCATATAGCGAAAAGTTGTTTTAATAAAATTTTGCATCCTTTAAATTTCGCATCCCTTAAATTTCGCATCCCTTAGAGCATTCACATCCCATTCCTTATCTTTATCCATATATTACACTAAAAATCACTACTTCTTCTCTCTCCTTTCAATTAAATAATATATTTTTATACCTTTTTCATTACCTTTTCTCTCTCCTTCACTCACAACCACTTTCAAAAATATTAAAAAATTTATAAGGATTGTACAGTGATTTTTCAAATATACCAATCCACAATAACATTTTCTCTCTCCTTCACTCACAACCACTCAAAATCATTCCATATAATATACCAAACACACTCACATAAATATAATGCATGGGTTGTGAATGCTCTTATATGTCATTCTTATATATTATTCTTGTATATTAGAAGATTATTATTATTAGTTCTTAATTTCTAATTGTAAATATTCGTTATTTTAGTTTTTTCAATCCGTGTAACACACAGGACGTTAGGCTAGTATATTATGAATAAGATCCGGATTACAGTCCATCAATTTTGCTAACCAGTTACGAGTATTTATTTCAATAACATAATAGTAATATCATTAATTTTCGGTCATCAAATTCGATTACTGTGTTACAATATATCAAATTCGATTACTGTGTTACATTGAAATTAGAGTTTATATTTTTACTTTTAATAGAGTATATATCTTCTTTTTAATAAAAGAGTAACTAAGGAGACACATGAAATGTATATTTTTTTATAGTTAATATTCTTATCTTTTATATAATAAAAGAAAATGGTTTTACCACTTGTCATCATATTAAACACCCTTTGACACATGTCAAATTCTTAGACAAACATTGCCACTTGTCATCATATAAATACTCATTTAAACTCCAAAAATTTCTCTTAATTTTTTCCCTAAAATAAAAAGTTTTTAAAGTTTGAATTAATATCATTTTTTTTTTATATTCAAATAAATATTAAAATGGAAACCATTATTTATATTCCTCATAATATTTTGAGAAAAAAACCATTTTGTAATATATGTACAATGATTTTAAACCAAAATTATGGTAAACAGAATCTAAATTTTCAAACATAATGTTAAGAGATTAGTTTTTCCATAATTTAATTTTATATACAATCACAATACAACTTAAGTTGGCATGTTTCTTCACATTTGCAGCTAAGTTTGTTATAACATTTTATCAATTTTATGTTTTAATAAATTATTGGCTTTTAAGTTATATGTTGTCACATGCCACACTCTCAAGAAGTTATTGCTACGTGTCATTCATATAGCGAAAAGTTGTTTTAATGAAAATTTTACATCCCTTAAATTTCGCATCCTTATATATCATTCTTATATATTATTCTTATATATTAGAAGATTATTAAAATTAGTTCTTAATTTCTAATTGTAAATATTCGTTATTTTTAGTTTTTTCAATCCGTGTAACACACAGGACGTTAGGCTAGTTTGTGATATAACAATATAGGGTGATTACATAATTCAAGATCTCAAAGAAAAATAATAACTAAATCAATCCTCAAGATCTCCACCCAAATTGCCACTGATTATGTACATGTTTTAAAAAAGATTTTACAAACACATAAGATGCATTAAAATATAAATAGACATTTTATTAAAGCATAATTTCTCCATTATTTACTAAAAAAGAGCAAAATGATTAATATTCATAACGAAGCTAACATGAAATTCGTTGGTTTGGGTTTAAAGAAACCGACTGTTTAGTAAAACACATTATTTTCACGTAATCTGTATAGTTAAAAACAAAATTGTTTAGTGTTTAGTGCTTGAAAATAAATATTTAAATCCGTCCCACCGTTAACGGCACTTTATAAGGGCGTCAAAAATAATATATGTAAACATACTATGTGTGATGTTTGTTTAGTTAAAATATCATTTAAGTGTGATTTAGATAAAAATCATTTTACTAAAGTCCCTTTAAATCAGTGTTGTAGTTAATTGATGTTTGAAGCCCATTAAGACTTAACGTGTTATAGATTTGGAACCATCTTTAACTACCATGTAATGTTTAGAGCTCTAATTATGTTCATATCATCATTATTGACGTCCCTTTTTGTTCACTACGTATAACCTTAAGTTCACATGGGCTACAGATAAGTGATAAGATTTTAGTTAAATTTAAACAACACTTCTCTTAGTTTGTTCAAGGCATAGTATAAGACATTCAAGAAAATATGTTATGTTTTTGGCCACGTGACTATAAATTCATGTATTTTAATGTTTTGGCCACATGGCTCACATGTGCATACGTATTGAGAACGATGCCAATGTGATACTCATTGATACTGGTTAGCTAGTTAAGAGTACTTGCCTTACAAAAAAAAAAAAAAAAAAAAAAAAAAAAAAAAAAAAAAAAAAAGCTAGTTAAGAGTACTTTTTAAATGTTTTAATGATAAATGCTAATATGTTATCTCCTGTTCTGTTCTATAATAATTTAAAGCAAACACCATATACACATATCTTATTACTAGTTTTAGAAAACCCGTGTATTACACGGGTTGAATAAATAAATATTAATATAATAAAACTTATGGAAAATAAAATGATATTTAAAATATGATATGACTGAAATTACGTATAAGTAAGTGCTATAAGTAATAAAACAGTGATATCAACATTTTATAACTGTTTTTAATTTTTTTAAAAAATAATATTTTTTCTAAAACAAACCGTATAAAATATTATTTTTTAAAATATTTTATTATCATAACTCCTACACTAAATTATTTTGGTTTTTAAATAATTTACTTTTTAAAAATAGTAGTTTATAATATATCATATTTTTAACAAAGTTTGATATTTTAGAAAAAAATATTACTTATAAAAATTTATTTATTTTGAAATAAGATTAATAACAAATATTTTTCTTAATTTATAAAAAAAAATATTTAATCTAAAAAAATATTAAATAATATTATTAGTAATTAAGGTAATTATTTAATAGGAGAGAGAGGCGGGAAAATTTTGGTGAGGAGGATTGTGGTGGTGACACGTGTCATAACAAGTTACTCTTTTATTATAATAGATATAATAGATAGATAACTCCTACACTAAATTATTTTTGGTTTTTAAATAATTTACTTTTAAAAATAGTAGTTTTATAATATATCATATTTTTACAAAGTTTGATATTTTAGAAAAAAATATTACTTATAAAAATTTATTTATTTTGAAATAACATTAATAACAATATTTTTCTTAATTTATAAAAAATATTTTAATCTAAAAAATATTAAATAATATTATTAGTAATTAAGGTAATTATTTAATAGGAGAGAGAGACGGGAAAATTTTGGTGAGGAGGATTGTGGTGGTGACACGTGTCATAACAAGTTACTCTTTATTATAATAGATAGATTTTAATAAAATAATAATTAGAAAAAAGATGTGAAAACACTGCATTTTTGTTTATATAAATTTTCTTTTTTCTCTCTCCTATTAAATAATTACACTAATTACTAATATTTAACCCTTCTATTTAGAGATAGTTTTCAATAATTAAGAAAAAAGATCTATTTTATTAATGTTATTTCTTAATAGATAAATTTTTATAAAATAAGAAATTTTTTAAACATCAAACTTTTATGTATTTTGCGACAACTTTTCTGACAAAGCTGTACGACAAATTTGTGTACACCGTACTGACAACCTTGTGTCTAAATATTAATTTGTGTAACTATTAATTTTTAAATATTTACGACAACATTGTGACAGAGCGATTAAATTTATTGCAACAAAGTTGCAACAAATCCTTTTATGTATTTTGCGACAACATCAATTAATATATTTTGTGACGATTTTGTGACAATAATGATTTTTAATAAAATAATTATAATTTAATATGTGAAATATTTCAAATTCTATTGACCTATTAAAACCCAATGTAATTCAAAATCATATTAAACTACAATCCAAATTCATATTTTTGAACTACCAACTAATTAAAGCCCGACTACCCGAATTACCCCAATGACGAAAAGAAACCCCATACACCCGCGAGCATAGACAGCAATGGGTATCCCAACTAATTAAATCGTTACTTTCAAAAAGTTATTCTATATAAATCCAACGACAATACAATAACTAAACTTAACTATAGCATACGATCTTCGGGATTACTACAAATTGTTTAAAAATATCTCATTTGTTGTTGTATCTCCTCTTGTATTTGTTGTTGCATCTCTTTCCTCGTTTGTTATTGCATCTCCTCCTACATGCTTCGTCTCATATCATCAACTTGTTTCATTTCATCCCACCTCCATTGTTGCATATATACTGACTTCACAATCGTGTCTCCCGTAGGTTGTAAGTCTCGTATCACGATTAGGTTGTTCATATCATCATAATTAGGTTGTTTGAAGCATAAAAACTTCAATTAGGTGAATAGCGATGGCAAGGGATGAGCAGGTAGGTGTTTTTTATAATGGCATACACATAGATGATTTAATAAAATGCAAAATAATACTAACTAGTATTACCCCCCACCCCCGCGCGCTCGTTGCAGGGGGCGTAAAACCATACCAAGTAGCACTAGTGTCATACAACCTTCAGCGATCACCAACACCAAAAGAGCTCGTATTAAAAAAAATAAAAACAAAAAAAATAAAATTGAACGGAAAGTAGACGTAAAAACATTTAACCACATATGTAAAACGCATTAAAAACAATAACTAATTCAATCTAGGACCCACATGTTACGACGGGGCCGTTAAATGAAAAAAATAGGCATAACAACGTTGAACCACACATGCACGTTATGATGTGTTAACTCTTAAATTTTAGATCAAAACATAAAATAAAAAAATTATAAAAGATGAAAAGTATTGATGAGCAAAGTTGAAAGTAAAAGTTTGTAGGGGTTAAATAATAAATGATGTAAAAATATTGGGTTTGAAATATAAAATTAAAAGAAATAAAAAAGGGCATGTACAACCTTCAATGCTTATTTTACAACAATTAATGCAACTTTAGGTTGATAATTAATAATATTTAAATATTAAAAAAATTAAATGAAAAAACATTTTTAAAATATAAAATTACATATTATATCTTTTTAGTTTTAATAATTACATAAAATATTATTTTCTAAAACAATTTGCACATTTATCATCCTTTAGACTAATCTCCATCAAATTCACAATTAAGTCACATGATGGGCATTTATGTATTTTACATGCATACAATGAGTCAAATATATTTTTACGTCGCTTCATTCATGTTGCTTTCATGTAAGGCTGTTCAAAGTTGGATATCTGAAATTTTCGAATAGTATAAATCACTATTCGTTTCCATTACTGAAATTCTTGATATCTGAAATCCAGATGTCCGAAACTTCGAATACGGATACGGATAAAGCTTCGGATATTTGAACTTCTTCTTTTTTTACAATAATTAGATATATGTTATTATAAAAATAATATAAAAACAATACACATTAAAATAGTCCCGATATACACTAACAAGTCCTAACCAATAAAAAACGTTGAACACTTTAAAAAAAGTACCAAAAGTATTTTTAAGTTTTTGAAAAATCGGATATCCTAATAACCGAAACATTTCAAAATCAATATCCAAACTTTTGGATATCAAAAATGCAGATATATGAATTTTCAAATATTTGAATTTTCAAATATGTAAAACCATCATTTAGTATATCAATCATAAATGACGCACATGCCTGATTTTACTGTAGATTTGAATGAAGGTTAGTATAAATAACAATATGTATGCAAATTTTATAAAAATGATACAGTGTAATTATTGAAACTAAAAGACACACGGTATAATTTAGTGTCTTAATAAAGAACATAATCTGTAACTCTAACTTTTTAACCATTCGTTTTGGCATCCTCCGATGAACAATTCTAGATCCGTTACTGTATAGGTATTGTGAAAAGTGTTAGATGACGAGAAACATTTTTAAGAATTTTGAGACCCGACTACAGAACGACCATAAAAATAGTGAATTCACATGTGAATACAGACATCAACGTAGTTTTAAGCGTGAGCGCCTTCCTTAAACCCAATACCGGTAACCCGAACATAGTAAAACACTATCAAATCTATACCCGAACCCAAACACCACCAAAAACATATACATAAGTTTAGATCGAAATGCTGTTAGGGACTCCCATTCCCGTGACCCCGGGTTTAGAGAAAGGTTTCAGAAGTTGGTAGGGTGGAATCCCGACTCCATTCCTGTTTTTCAAACGAACATCTGCATTCCTACCATCAATGATTCCTTCCAGTTCTTTCAACCTCCCTGCAAATACTTCGTAAGCCGCCTTTATCTTCGGGTCAGACTCGAAAGATGGTTCCATTTTCTGACCGATATATTCTTCGTCCGGAGAATGGTTAGATAACACATCCAAAACTGACATGATTTGTGAAGCTTGAAGCTGAGAGGGAAAAGTGGACATTAGTTCAGCTTCAGGCTGTTGCCTAAATCTTTCCCAGCTTTCTTCTGTAGGGTCTTCACACGGCATTTTGATCCGGGCAATGGTGGCCCGGCCTGGAACGTACCCTCCGTAATCATATTGTCCGAAGTTGACTGCTGCATGGTGGCCCGAAGCTACCCATATCATTGTTGTGAGAATTTTTATAAGGTCTTGTGGTGTTTGGAGAATGGGCCACCATGGTTCATCTTTTTGTCTTGGTGACCGAGGGTGCGAATCTCGGTCCACCATGATTGAAGCTCGTTATCGGATGATACGAGGTTCGGGTCAGGGTAGTAGTGGTTGACATAGTCGGTAACCCAGCCTTTGATCGCGTCCCAAAGGACTAAACCGTCATTTGCATATGGATAATCTTCAATGGCTAGCTTTAGACCATGGGGAGAATTTGGATCTTCCTCAGCCATACCCCTTCACATTTGCATGTCCATAAGTTTATATTACCAACTATGTAACAAATGCAAGTGTTTTGGGTCAACCAACGATAAGAAAATATTTCGTTACACAACCTAGCTACCCATTTTGTTACCTCTAAAAATAAGTGTGTGAAACAAGAACAAACAAATTGGAAGTAATAAGTGATTATGTTGTGCAAGTTACCTGCTGATTAAGTCTGCAGGTAGCGCTTCTTGATCAAACGCCATAGGAGACCGTAGGCGACTGAACTCATCTCTATAGAATATTTCCCGGGTGAAAAACATGATTCAATTATCCCACCACAGTTGATGAGGGATTCCCTAGCTAAAGCATTGATCTCCATTGTGTAACGAAAATGAGGGTGCAAAAGTCTATAGATGGGGTGCATTGCACTAAGCTGGCGGTTACTTGCAATTATGTATGGTTCCGTACAGCAGTGGGTTCTTAGCCTGAAAAATTGATGATTAAATCCCAACAAAGAATAAGGAGCATTTTACTCAAATATAAAGAGCTTCTATATGAATAATAGGTGCACTTTCTAACCATTAATTTACAAACTTGTGTTTATATCTCTAACGGGTCCATATAGACATTTGATATTCAAATCAAGCATAATAATCAATCTTTTCTAACTTCTATACAGTGTGTTATTTATTAAGAAAAGTATATAATAATTACTTTACTTAAAAAATAAAGCCTAGATGCAATTCTCCTATCAGGGTTAAATAAAAAAATGTTTAGCCAACAATCAATTTAGTTTGAGGTCTTCAAAGTTATCCAAAATCTATTTTTTAATGCATACCCTCCTATATCTATTTATTCAAAGATTGATTGACGTTATTATTGTACTATATGTTTTCTAATAAAAATTAGCAAATTTTTTAATAATTAAGTTTCTACAAAATGTGCAAAAAGCAAGCGTGGATCAACCAGTGTAATCTGACTCAGCTTGTTTCTAAGCGTACTAATTTATAACTCGCTTCCAAAGCCAATAAAAGACTGGGTTACCGACTATGGGGATCAACCCGCCCATACTGCTACCTCGATGAGAATCCAATAAAAGAAAAATTAACCAAACAATGAAGAAGAAGATAAGATGAAAGCTTACCAGTGACTTACAAGCTGGTGGACCCCAGTGTCATGAGCAAGAAAATGCATCTTAGCAAGCTTCCAGAGCCAAGCTCCAGTCGAATCCCAACAGGGGGTGAATGCTTGTTTCCACTGAGGTTTCCCATTACCAGGTGGCCGAACCAACTCAATGGCTATTGGTCTCAAGGTTCCAGATGGAGTTAAGAACATCAACAATCTTGACCCATATAAAGTTGTTCTCATATCTTTAATCTCTCTCACTTTGTTTACATATGGCAGAAGCAAGTCATGGTAATCTATGACAAAAAGCTTCTTCTGCTGTAAAGCCTGCTCAAGAGGCATGAGGCCACCTATCACTTGTTCAACTAGCTCTTTTGTAATTGCTGACTCGACTGGCCCATATGTCTCAGGGTCAAGTTTACTTTTCATAGGCCATTCCTGCACAGATCCATAAAAAAAGGGTTTCTTTCATCACTCATCATCATACTATAGAAAAATCAACTTTTCAAAAGCTAAATATCAGGTTTCTACAAGACAATGAATCAAACAATGCTATAAAAAATCAAATCCATCATGTGAGATAGGAATTGAGAAAGGAAAATGATTTGTACACCATCATAATTCTCCATACACCACTAACTCAAGCTTTAGTAACGTTTTATATGTGTGAAAGTGGTGAATGGCGATTTTTGAGGGTGTAAAAATCACCTCCCATATATAACATACATTGACCAACTGAATGCCACATGGGTTAGACCAGCAAGGGATTGTCTACAAAATTCTTCATCCTTTAACCAACAAAACTTATCTCCTGCAAATAAAATAAAAAATTTGTTGTTTTAGGAAACCACAAGAAGCCACAGAAATCTTCTGCGTCTCACTTTTAGGTGTTCATAAGTCCTAACTATTTGCTAATGACCAGCTGGGTAGGTGAAATAGTTGTTATGAACTAATAAATATGTAAAAAAACTTCACTTACGATTCATAATTTCAGGGGTCTCAAAGAGCAAGACATTAAGTTTGGTATCTTCAACAAATTTCAGAAGTCGAGGTAGAGTGTTTCCAAGAAATCCTTTTGATTCTAATTGAGGCAAATGAAGCCCTTTGTTAAACAGAGAATCAATTGATGTGAAATGTGGAAAGCCAAGCTCTTTATCAATAATATTTGTTCGTATTGAAGGCAAAACCGCATGCATCAGCGAGTATACAGTTTTAGCTGAAAAAGTCACATGTTTCAACTCTGAAAAGGCTTCATCCCTTGGCACATAAACAGCATTGCTCCTTGACTCCGATAAAGGATCTGTAATCACAAGTTTCATCAATCCTCAAATATGTTTTTCCTTTCAAACTACAATTAACTTTTACGAGAATGAATTTAATAAATTGCAGGTCAAGCTTACCTGAAAAGTGTAAACAACATGCTAATGTCGTAGATATTGAACAATGATTAGCATTTCATTTCTAAACGATCCAGGTACTTGAAATGAAAAACAAAAAAAATAACAGCCATAACTGACATAAGATGGTAATAAAGCATTCTGGTTTAAACAAAATAGCGAATAGTCAGGGCTGCAACACTAGTTTTGACATTTTTATTCTTCCAGCACGTTGTTTGTATAAATATAAAGTGTCAAAAGCAATAGACCAAAATGCCAATAAACCAATAACATGAAATAAAGCTCAAATAAGAAAATAACAACAACCATACCCATCAAATCTCACCTATAGCAAAGCTATTAGTGAGGTCTTGGAAAGATGGAATGTAACAAATCTTACCCCTCTCCGAGGGGATAAAGATGTTGCTTTAGGGGTGTAAACGAGTCGAGTCGAGCCAAGCCCGAGCTCACTTAGGCTCGAGCTCGGCTCGTTGTGGTTTTAGAAAGCTCAAACTCGACTCGTCAGAAAATTTTCAAGCTCGGGATCGGCTCATTTATTGTTAAATTATTAAATTTTTATTTTTATAATGACTTTTTAATTATTATAATCATACTTTCTATATATAAAATAATATATATATTTAATTATTTTTCTCATAATAATAAATCTCATAATATGATCAATTTAAATATATATTTTTATATATTAAAAAATTATATAAAAAAGCTCGTTTAGTAAACGAGCCATAATGTGAGCTCGAGCTGTTTAAGCTCGTTTCGATTTGAGTTTTTTCTAGGCTTCTAGCCGATCTTGAGTAGCTTGCGAGCCGACTTGACTTGTTTTACACCCCTTTGTGGTTTCCATAAAAGCTCAAATAAGAAAGGAAAACATAAAAGGGAATGCCGATGATCTAATTCGCTTGTTACTGAACTTAATGGGCATGTCTTGGATTGCTTTAAAAAACAGATTATTGATTTATTGACTTTTTCAATAAGTTAATAAGTTAGTATGGAGTCACTTATTAACTTATTTCCTCACAACAATCACATTGTCAAACACTGTAAAATGACTTTTTAACTTTTGAAAAGTTAAAAAAAACCTAAAAAAGTTAAAAGTCGATAAAAATAAGCACTCCCAAACACCCACAATATGCCGAATGCTGATATCATGGAGCTCAAAATTTGCATCTAGAAAGAAGATCAACTAAATTAGTCCCTAGAATCACAGCGATAACTGATAAACAAACAACACAACCACCGCATAATTCATAACTCCATATTGATCCTCACATTCAATCAACAATCAAATCTAATCTACCTAGGGCTTGATCAACAAACCTTAACCTACATTAACCACACTCTACAGTACGTCTACACAACATTCAAAATTTCCAACACAGACATTCATAAACAACAGTCAATCCATCAATCACAATACAAAACAAAAACGAAAAAGTAAAATCGTGATTGAGGAGAGACGATGGATACCTGATTTAGTGCGATCACGGCCAGTTTTGCAGCGCCTAGGGTAAGGAAACTCTTTGGTTCCGAGCACGGGACGTGTAAACTCCGGCTTCTTATCGGGATCACCGAGATCGTTGTAGACATCGTAATCGTAAATCCTGTCGTGCTTTTTGCGATGATCATCGGCAACATGATCTCCTCGAAGACTCGCGAGATCTTGCTCTCGTAGAGCCTTCAGACCGCTTGGCGTTTGCGATGGTAGGTATGACTTGACATGCAAAGAAAGATAAGTTGAATAACACCTTAATTTATTCTATTCAAATCAACGTCACATCAGTTTTTTTTCTTAGTTTTTTTCGTTTTACATGATATTTTTTTAATTTTTCTGTGTTTCGTAATTCTCTCATTCTTTAAAATTAGTTAAAAACTGGATGTTGATACCGGTGGATCCTGATAAAATTCACCGGCTTATAACATCCAGAACCAGGGATGCGGGATTCTCGACAGGACTCGGGTTTCCCGGTTTACCCAGTATATATATTCCCAGTTGTCGTTCTGTTTCCTCTTACAATTGCAAAAGGAATATTTTTTTGGGTCGTTGATGTATTATATATCAGATTTGGACTTTAGTCTATTCTAAAACACAATGGCCTCTTATCATTCAGTTGCAGCTGCGTGACAAATAAATTTAATAATTTAAATTATAATTGATAATAATTTACACTTATTATCAAAACACTTATAACTTTTTTTTTCAAGAATAAATTTACTAACATCATCTAGTATTTTATATTTATTTCCACTTGATATTAATATAATGATGATTATAAGTGAAATAAAAAAATATTTTATCTGTAAGCTTAATCAAATAGAAATTAAGTGAAAACTAAATGTTAACCTATGATAATATAGGAGTAAGTTATACGTGATCTAGAATAATAATGCTAAGTATTTAGTTTGTCCAAAATACTCTATTTCATTTGTCCAATTGATGTTTTTAAAAGAATTAGTAAAATTAATTAATAGTCTATATTATTATCAGATATAATATTAATGGTTTAAATTACTAAAATTCTAATCTTCTTGAGAAAAAATGTCAGTAAAATTTTAATTTCACTTATTATTTTAGAACCAGTTATTTAATTAAATTATAATAAAAATTATAAATGAGTAATAGAATTAGACACGTTATTTGTTGCATCACTTGCATGTGTTTGATTTTTCTCAATTTGTTTGTATTTGGTACTTATAGATTTACCTCCTTTAGTTATAATAATCTAAACAGATTTTATTAATTTACAGTCTTCCTTTTCATAATAACTAGTATTTTGTATAATGTTTAGTGATTTATAATAAAAGTTTATTGCTAAAATAGTACAAATAGCAACTATTCATTTTTTTCATCTAGTAACTTATAATATTTCGTCATTTTGAAACATAAAGTTTGTTATTCATTACATCAGATGTTTGCATAATGATATAATTAAGTTGAATTTGTGATAAACAGTGTTATATAGAAATACTATAATAATAGATATATATGATTTCTCTGACTAGAAGGAGGTTATACAACTTAGCTATTCTCCGGACATGATTAGGCGTGACTTGTATAGAAGTAGATCTTTTTTAACGACAAATGTGTGACCTTATTTTGGAGAACAAGTGTTATCTTAATCGGCCTCAGATATCGGTATCCACCAAGGACCGCACCTCCAACCCTCTCAGGAGGATATTATCAGCTTCTTTGATACAGGGGGTCATCGAATCGAATCGTATTCGAGTTAATCGAATCGAATAAGTTAAAATTTTGAAATTACTAATAAGATTCAATTTCGATTCGTATTCAAAAAGACAAGTCGAATTCGAATTCGAATTCGAATTGAATCGAATTCCGAATTTTCAATCAAGATTCAAATTCAATTCATATAGTTAAAAAAATTCGATAAATTTTTAAAATTCATTCGAAACATACAATTTCAAATAAATAACATAAAAAGCAACATAAATATGCAAATTAAGTTCCAAATAAGTCAAAAACTTACAAAAAAAGATTTAATTTTAGATTATATATTTGTGAACTTTTAACACTTAATTAATCATATACATATTTTTAAATTAATATATAAATAAATAAGTGTAAGTGTGTTATTCTAATTCAAATTTCAAATCGAATTGAGTTGGAAATCACAACTTCGTAATGTGATTCGAATTCGATAATCACTCTTGAATCGAATCAACTTCAAATTTGAAAATTCGAATCGAATTTCAAATGACAGGTTTTCAGCTCGAATTAAATTTTGAGCTCTTCGACTCCAATTCGAATATTGAAAACCATATTTGATATATTAGCTAATGATTTGAAACTCGTGTACTATATAGGTTGAATGAAAATATTTAATTAACATCGATTATTAATATTTAGAAATTATGATATAAATTTTTGAGATAAAAATATGATTGAAAATACATGTAATTAACTAATTTAGTTGATAAAATAATAACTACATTTTTTAAACTTTCATCTTTTAAAAACTTTTACTTAAAAATATTTATTTTATTAAACACTCAATTTTTTTAAAAAAAAAAAGTGTATTAAACAATTTCAATTTTAAAATTCTTTGTATTAAACAACTTCATATTTCATATAACTTTGTTTCAAAACAATAAGTCTTCTAATCAAAAAACATGTTTTAATTTAACAAAGAATCGGTTTTATAATTTGAAAAGTTATAAGAAAATTATTAGCATTTAATGTCATTATTAAATGATTGACTTGCTTAGATAGTGACAAATGCCAAAGCGACTATGAGAAACGACAGGTGACAAACATTATATTTCTTTAATAGAAAAAATTAGCATTTAATGTCTTCATTAAATGCTTGACATGCTTAGATGGTAACAAGTGGTAAAGCGAGCGTCATGAGAAGACGACGCGTGTCAAAATTGATTTTGTTTAGTATATTTGTTAACCTAAAAAAATTCTCCATAAGTGTACAAGTAATATGTGTTACGTTTTATATGATATACTCGAATGATTAAAAAACGACTTTAACATATAACCAACATATAACCTTTGAGAAATCAGATCAAGTTCCAGCAATCAAGTCAACATATATAATATTTCCTCTAAATTCTCAATAATTTATTATACTTCACATTTTAATAGTTTAGATTCTATAATAGCATCACGTTTAAAAGAAAATACTTATGTTATACTAAGAATCTTGAAAATAAAAGTGAGAAATTTAATTGAAATTTGGTTTAGGTGGTCACTTCAAAATCGGGACCATTTCTTTATACAATTCTCGACCTTCATTTCTTTATACAATTCTCGACCTTGCATTATCTATCTCTTTTGAGTTCTAAAGTTAGCGACAAACATAGTATTTTTGTTTGTGTATAATAAGGATGACTGTTTAGCGATCACAATCATGTGTAGACTGATAGGTTGAGATTGATGAACCCGAATGACCTATATTTTTAATTAATGTTAAAGATATTAATATCAACACATCACACTTAAAAATATGTAATAGAATGAGATTTGTAATCGTTTATCTAAACAAGTCAATGGGTGGTGGGTTTTAAACAAGTTGTCGGTTGTAAATTGATTTTAATTTAGTGAAAAAATGATTAAAGAACTATAAGGAATTGACGTGTTGTAATAAAAATGTAAATGGGTACTATAAGGGTTGGGCTTATAAATTACACACACACATAATTTTTTTTTTCTGAATTAAACAGGTTATTAATTAAACGGGTGAGATATTTCAAGCCATGAACAGCTGGTCTTTTTATTAAATTGTTTAGATTGTTTTAAATGGAACTTTTTTGATTTAATAAATTAATAAAGAGATTTATTTATTAATGTTATTTCTAAATAAATAATTTTTTTATAAAATAATAAATTTATTTAAAGCATAAGACTTTTTTTGAAAATACGAAATATTTAAAATTTGTATTTTTAAAAAGTTATTTTTTAAAACCAAAAATAATTAAATTTAAGAGTTATAATAAAAAAATTTAAAATGACAATTTTATATGGTTTGTTTTAGAACAAAACGTTTATTTTTTTGGAAAAAAATAAAGTTTTAAAAGTTGATATCACTATTTTATAACTTACAGTCATTTTTAATACATAATTTCAGTGATATTATAGCTTAAAATATTATTTTATAATTAATAAATTTTATTATATTAATTTTTATTTATTCAACCCGTGTAACACACGGGTTACTATAGCTAGTATTGAATATACGAGTATGTATATATGTATGATATTGAGATGATTAATTAATATTTAAGTTTTTAAATAATTACTAAATCAAAAAAGGAAAACTATATGTTGAGTATAAATGGTAACCAATTGAACATCATAACATAAATGTAGGGTTAAAGATTGCGGAGTAAAATAGGTATGAAGGATAAGTTGCAAACCTTGTTAGTGAAGAAATACGTTTCTCAGGATTATCAAACTTTGAATGAACCCAAGAGTTAGGATTGATAGTAATCGTGCCATTTGCAAAACCTACGAGGTCAATCGACTCGATATACATCTCTTTGTGATGCTCGTTTTCGATTAAAATTGCTCCAATCTCACCAAATTCGATTGGTACCTCAAAGTCAGCTTCATACTTTACATCTTTCATCACTTGCCCTGACCGATGCGCATACTGTTTAATTGTGTCCTTCATTAATCCCGTCTCTATATGAATAAAACAACAAAATATATTATCATCATTAACATTTTAGATAATCCATGAATAATTTATCATATTGTAATTTTAAGGGGGGTGTTAGACCAATAAACGCTTGAGTCCTTGTAGTAGAGATATTGGCTTAGAATTCAGCTTTGAATTCAGCTGAACTGTTATTTATCTTTAATCCCTTACAATTCATATGTTTGGAATATGCTTTGTTTTACTAACCCTGTATAGTATTGTCATGTAAGTTTTCTGTATCTGGTTCATATTATTACAGAATCATTCTTTAATGGTTTGAAGTTTGTTATAGTAGTGTGTTAAAAGACTTACGGTGGTCAACATCGGCTGCAACAAGCTCCAAAAGGATCGATTTACCAAGCAAATCCGTAATATCATCAAGCCCTTTGGTTAGCCTATACTTGATAAGAGCCCACCCATGGGTAACTTAACATTGATGACAGCTTTCACCTTGGTGATTGTCGTGGCGGGGACGGCTTCACCAGTGGCGGCGATGGCCTTGATATGATGGGATGGTGGTGATGCATGGTAGTTGGTGTGTGGTTCATAGTTAAACAATGTTTTTGAGAGAAAGGAAGCTCGTGGTCGTGGCGGCGTTGCGACTGTCAACAACGCTAGTGATGCCATCTCTAGCCGTCGCCGCCACCGCCTTGTGCCTAAGTGTGAGTAAGGAGTGAGTAGGCTTTGAGTGGTGGTGGTGGACTTGTGGTTTTAGCATGTTTGTGTGGCAAATGGTTTGAGAGATTGAGCATGGAATAATAACATGTGTGGTGATGGTTTCATTATAGACCAACTTAACATACTCAAACCACATGAATTCTATTACAATAAATAGGATATGTAATTCTATGAGTATATAATATTTGTAGATAAACCTAAAAATAATATATGTATATGAAGTTTAAAAATTGTTTAGAATAATAAGAGTAGATATTTATAACATGATAGTTATCATTACATGAGTTGACATAAAGTTAAACAAGTTAGTGTTTTGAGTAAATGAACTAGGGTTTTAAACGGGTCGATACGTTAATGATATAAATAAAGATGCATCTAATCAAGTTCAACTCATTTATGACGCAGATAAATATTAAACTTATCATGTTAAATAGGTTGGTAGATCGTCACGACACATTTATGGCACATTTATCATGTTATGTCGTGCCGTGTTATTCATGTTATTGAACTGGTTACTTTTAATCGTGTTAAATGTGCTGTGTCATATATTCCACCTATGAAACATGTATGTGTTAGCATTTAAGAAATGAACGTTTATTTGGTTAAACATATAATGTTCGAGGTCACTCGTCATGTTAAACTTGTACCACATACGCCCTTGTACATAGCACTGATGAATTGTATATATGAGAGAAAGCAAATGCATTTACATTTCATAATTGGTATATGTATCATAAATCAAGGAACTTGTATAGATATTTGTAGGTTGCTACATGTAAATTTACACACATAAATTTATTTAATGAATATAGTATTGTAATAGTAATGTTATTATTATAGATAATTGAATGATTTTGATTGGTTTCTCGAGAATTCTTGTTCTCATGATCGTTAGAGTTCTCATTGGATTCATCCATACATAATATGTATGTCACTAACAAAGATAAGCTACACCATATTTTTAGTTTAAACACAAATAACTTGACATTTTCAAAAATACACATAAAGTATGTTACATTTACATATCTTACATACAAATATATTTATATGACATTCAAGATAGTTAATACTTATTAAAAACTTTGATCGGTATGTGTAGTGAAAATTATTACTTTTGATATTAACCACAGAAGTTTTAGGATGTTTAATAGGAATATTAACCACTTTCATTCCCCAATTGATAATAGAAGCATCCACATTTCCACTTTCAATTTCAAACAAGAAAAACTCTCTCCATCCATAAAATATTATTCTATCAATGCACTTAGTAAAATAAATAAACAATAATCATACTTATTTGTTAAAAAAGAAAATAGATAATATAGAATTTACATTGGATGCTTTTATTATCATTATCAACTAACAACAAAATATTTAAGGAATGTTTATAAAATATAAGAGTACAAAATATATAACGTCATTTCTTAGTAATCCTAAAAAATCATTAAACTGTTCTTTTTGTCTGTTGTTTTCTTAAAGGATTTCGTCTAAGACCTTTACTTTTTTGTTATTTAACATAATCTTTTTTACTTGTAGCAATGTGTGAATCCCATTTCAAAAAAAAAGGAAAAAAAACGAAAGAAAACCGCGACGACGGACGGTCTTAATTTCTAGTTACATATCAAGCGAGAAATGTTATTTAACTATTGTAAAAATAGTGTGCGCGTTAGAGAATGAAGTGTTCATTAGTGACAATTGTTTTGTATTGTTAACACAAAATTGAACCTATAGTACTAATTGTTATCCGGTTTCAAAATATATGTAAGCATCTATATAGCTACTAGGTGTATGTTTATTTTCCTTATGAACTTTTATAATATATAAACATGAACAACTAAACATATGCTTTTACACGTTTTTGGGTAAAAAAAACAAGACATCAGCCATTATGAATACAAGTATTCAACAGCAAAAATAATATAAATCGACCAAGAAACCTTCTTAGTTCTTACCACAAAAGAATTATTCATGGTCCCCGTTAATGATTATCAATTATCATGCCAACCATATAATGTAGTAAAAGTATGTCCAAAATTGGTGACTGTAAAATTATACAGATAAATAGCAATGACAAAAGTATAATTTATGACATAAAAAAACTTAGGTAATTATTTTGTGTAAAAATATGATTATGTTTTTATATATTATTTAATTTATCAACCACCTACAGAAACACTTCTTGAAGCTTATTTTATGAATATACAAAATAAAATTACTCAAATTGTATTATGTAACGATTTTTAATTTACATATATGCAGCATACACTACCAAAAAAATTCTATGACGACTAGACCTATGGCGACGACATGTGTTTGTCGTTATAGGTCACCTGAAGACGACCACATGTTGTTGTCATAGTGTCATTTGGTTTTTTGTCATCGAAGACCTACAGCGACGACAAGTTGTCGCCTTAGAGTAACCTATAACGACGACAATACCACTCTATCGCGATGATAATTGTCATCGCCATAGCCTTTAATTTCTTGTAGAGACGGTGTTAATCTATTTTTGCAATTAGTGAAAAAATATGTATTATATTAAAAAGATCTAGCTCTGGATAGGTATTTGTCATCGATCAATTGTATGCTGACTCATACACATTACCTATCCGGTATACTTTGTGTGTTGATCGAGTATACCATTTTTTGATATAAAAATATTGTCTAGATTTTCAATTGCATTTTTCTCTTAAAAATCTAATATTCACGTAACGGTATCTTCTTAACAACTATAACAAATTAAAATATGATAGATTACATACATATGATCATTACTATAAAACGTTTAAGCATCTAAATATATAAATTAATGTACATATATTCGAGATAATAAGGCTCTGGACACTTAAGGGACTTCCAACCACGATATTGATGAGCACTTTTTTGAACACAAAGTAACTTAAGTGTCTATCGGGAGTACATGCTATGGATAACATGCGTGGCAAAGGGGTAGTGGTCTGATAATAATTCATTGAACTCAGTGGTAGCGCTTGACCTATTCTATATATAGGGGGGTGGGGGCCCTCCGGCCCTCACTAAGCTTCGCCTATGAATGCACCCATAGTGTTCATGAATATGGATGTGATCCCTAATTAGGTCCCTTAATATCTATGTAAAGGGCATAAAGCATGATCCAAACCAAAAGGCTTGGGCTAATGATGTGGCGTAAAGGTCATTCAGGTAAGGTCATAGTATGGTAGTGGTGTAATAGGGGTTGGTTGTAGGCGAAAAACCCCAATTAGCCAACACTCAGTCCGTGATTAGGTCACATTCTTGTCTCAAAATCACATACCACGCCCTATACACACATAAGGGTAGTGTGGGGGCGTGATAGGCCTAGTTGACACCTCCATCATGCCCCGTCAGGGGCGGAACTATGCCCAGGAGTACGGGGTCAAGTGACCCCATTGAATTTTGAGCGGGTAGTGTAACGTATGATACCGAAAATTTTTTTGAACCCATTGGTTTTCAGGTTGTGAACCCATTAATATTGTTAAGTTCAGGATATTGCAAAAGCTTAATCCATGGTTCACTGGATTAATCGCGCGCTGCTAAAGTTCAAGGTCTTAAGTTCGACCCTTACAATGGGAATTTTTTAACTCCTTTTTACATAGGTAAAATTACCTTTTTACCCCTAACCTAAACATTTTAACCTAATTAACCTTCCCACCCACACAAGCGAACCACCTGATGGTTGCTGCCCTGTGCCCCTTCTCTCAGCCCCCGAACCTTCCCACTCACACAATCGGTCCATCCTCTACTCCGACGACCGCCCTCTGAGGCTCCAAGTGACCGAGTCTCCAAAAACATAAACAAGTAAGCTTTCTCAGTTGTTGGTAGCTGGTGCAATTTCTTGACTTTGTTTTACATGAGAAAGATGTTTGAGTCTCTTGGTTGTGTGACTCTTTGGATTGTTTATCAATTATTTACCATCTGGATATCATAATAGTTTGTTAAAATTGAGATTTTTGTTTCATGACAAAACAGGTTTTGTGGCTCTACACACGGTCCCCGTTCTGTACGAGAAGTACAAGGATGAGGGTGATACATTTGCTGAGAAAGCAATGAGGGAGTTGAGGAAACAATAAGCAGTGTTCAATGACAAGGTCCTGAGTATCAGGTAACCTTTCTGAAATGATGTTCGTTTACTTAATCTTTAAGGGTATTGATTTTGATTAAATTCAGTTGCTTTTTGATTCTTGATTTATTGATTTGGGTATTTGGAAACCATAAAATGGTTAGTTGTTTGTTGATTTAGGTATTTGAAATCTTAGAATACAGTTAATTTGTTTGTTGATTTAGGTATTTAGAATCCTAGAATACATTTAATTTGTTTGTTGATTTGGGTATTTAGAAATCTAGAATGTAGTTAAGTTGTTTGATTGAGTTTAGTATTTAGATTTGTGTTTAATATCGAGATTTAATCCCAAGAACCTAGAATGTAGTTAATTTAATTATATCACACCCGACCCGCCCGACCGACCCGCCCGCCCGACCGGACAACCCGAAAAACTTTATATAGTGTCGTTACAAATTAAAATCACCGAGAAATAGTGACCCATAGGAAAATATTTCTAGTTCAGCCACTGTGCCCCGTAACGAATACACTGATGGCGAGAATGTCATATCACACAAGTTTATAAATCCACATGATAAAATCGATTCCACATCATCAACGAACAAGTTTCAAATCAGCTTTTACAAATTAACCGATAACAAATCGGAAGTTTATTATATTATATGGTAAATTTCAAATTTTAAATAACGGTTTTGATGAAATATATAAAAGTAATAAATCCTAATATATATGTCTAATTAAGTTACACTTAATTAAATTGTATTTGTGTGTATCGAAACTTATACTTAATTTAAAAAGTAAACTAAATAACACATCAATGCGGTCATTGGACAAAGAGGACAATAGTTTCAATTGATGATATTTTCACAACATGCAATATTAACCGCAAGTATATTAATGGCTTATATATGTGCTCATGATTCACGTGGAACTCGCGACAATTCACCAATTAAACTATACTTTTCCATTTTCATGTTTATGAAAACTTGTTACTTTTTTATCTTCTAACTACATTTAGTAAATTGGTGTATTATATATACGAGTTAAATAAATAAAATATTAATATATTAAAGTTTATTAATTAGAAAATAATATTCTAAGATATGATATGACTAAAATTACGTATTATAAATGACTATAAATAATAACACAATAATATCAACTTTTTAAAAATTTGTTTTAAATTTTTATCCAAAAAATATAAACATTTTGTTTTAAAACAAACCGTATAAAACTGTCATTTTTTTAAAATTTAGTTATTATAACTCCCAAATTTAATTATTTTTGGTTTTAGAAAATTGACTTTTTAAAGATACCAATTTTAAAATATTCTTATTTTTAAAAAAGATTTATGCTTTAGAAAAATTTATTATTTTTGTAAAAAAATTATTTATTTAGAAATAACATTAATGAATAGATATATTTCTTAACTTATTAAATCTAAAAAAGTGTTAAAAAAAGCTCTGCAGCCGCAGCCCTGCAGCCACAACCCTGCAGCCGCGCGTCCTCCTCCTCCCTCCAGCCTCCTCCTCCAGGCCACCGCCCTCCTCCCTCCATCCGCCTCTCCTCCAGCCGCCTCTCCTCCAGCCACTTCCCTTCGATTCACCCTTCAACCTTGGATTTCTCAAGTTTCGGAATGACTGGCCGGAAATTCACGATTCCGGCAAACATTCAAAAAAAGACTAACAAAGGTTTTCATCACGAACTTGCCGGAGAAGTGTAGCGGTAATGATCTCTCAAGGTTTATTCGGGAATTTGGTGATATCTACGATTTATATATTGCTCGGAAGCGAGACAAATTTGGGAACCGATTCGGATTTGTGTCTTTTCTCGACGTTAAAGATAATAAGGATTTGATCAGGAAGATATGCAACACTAGGATTGGAGACTGTTGGTTGATTGCCAACATAGCGAGATTCAGGTATGAAGAAGGAGAGATTAGGCCGGATCCAGCCCCTCCCGTCAGAAAGCATCCGGCTCAAACCCAAGAGAGAACCCAGCCTAGGACTACGTCGGTGTTTCACAATGGTGCTCGATCATTTTCAGACACTCTCATTGGCAAGAACGACGGGAAAACATTCAATATTGATAACAATATTAACGCTTTCAGTGGGTTGCATGGGAGGGCTTTGGTGGCGCGTATGATCGATTTGGACGCGCTCAAAAGTATCTATGTTATCTTGAATGAGATTTGCCCAAGTTTGAGTAAGGTTCAATACCTAGGTGGTCTTTCAGTTTTGATCTCCTTTGAGAATGAGGAGGTGATGACCAAGGCTTTGGAGACCGCCAAGGAGATAATTGGTAGGTTCTTGGCAATCGGCATATGGCAGGGCCAATCCTTTGGATTCGAGAGACTAGCATGGCTGAAAGTCTCGGGGCTTCCTTTACATTTGATTTCTAATACAGTCCTAGAAGTTATCGGTGGTTCTTATGGCAAGATAGTTCACAAAGCGTCTAGAACGGATTTGGATGCTGATCTTTCTTACGATTACATCGGTGTGTTAGTTGGAGACCCTAAAAGGATGGGAGAGAATGTGACTCTGGTATGGAGAGACAGAAAATATAGTGCATGGGCAGCGGAAGAGGCCGGAGAGTAGTTCCCGGAATATTATAAGGTCCCTACGACATCGTCGAATCTTGATCCAGACCCTGTTAATGAAGACGAAGACGTTACTGATTTAGATGCTGATAAACGTAATATGGAGGTCGAAGCTAATTCTTCCGACGTGTCTTTGCCGGTTCCGATAGTCGGAGAAGAGGTGACAAATATGGTAACTCCTATAATTAATGAGGATATTCTTGGCCCACAATCTAAGGAGAATTTTCAGGAAACAGACGACAATTTAGAAGGATTTATTCCTGGAAACTTGTTTGATTTTGAAAATAATATTGGGGAATATTGTGAAAATGTGGAACAAGGGAATGTGGCCAATAAACGTAAAAAGAAAACTGGGATTAGTAATGAGGCCCGGCCCAATCCTGCTTATTCAAGCAGCTTAGAGAAGACCAAGGCTGGTAAAAAGCCCAAGTATGTTGAGGATATCTTTGGGCTGGATCCGTTACTGGGCTTAGTGAGTGATGTTGAACATAATGTTGATAGTGAAGATCCGGGTCTTGTACCTAAGCAGTTGTTACACGAGAATGTTGGTGATACTGATCCTGTTGCTTCTATCCTCCAAACGGTCGCTCCTGAGAGATCCCAAATAGAGAAAGAAGTTGGAGCTACTATTATGTTGGGTGAAAAATTGGGGGCGAACTTACAAGACTCACACCTATTGATTCAAGAAGCGATTGTCAATGAAGGAGTACAAATAGGTAGGTCATGAATTGCCTTTCTATTAACATTCGTGGGGTTGGGAAACAAGGTAAAGCGGGTTTGATTAAGAAGCTTAAACAGGTTCACGGGATTTCTTTTATGGGATTACAAGAGACGATGGTCAGTAACGTATCTTCGAACTCGTTGTCTGCTTTCTGGGGAGGTAAGGTTTTGAATTTGAATCTATAGATGCGGTTGGTAACTCGGGTGGTCTAGTTTGTCTATGGGACCCAAAAGTATTTAATAGAGATGCGGTGACAAAAGATCGGTTTTTTCTTCATGTTTCGGGTTCGATTTTAGCCGGGTCGATTAGAGTTAATATAATTAATGTCTATGCGCCTCAAACCAACGAAGGTAAAAGACTGCTGTGGCTGAAATTATCTAACGTGATTAGTTCGAACCAAGGGTGGTGGATTGTGTTTGGTGATTTTAATGCGGTTCGGGATCGGGAAGAAAGAAAAAATTCGGCTTTTGACCTAGTTTGTGCTCGAAATTTTAATGACTTCATAGATGAAAATGGTTTGCTATAGTACAATTTGAAGGGTTTTAAGTACATGTACATGGTCATCCGTAAAGGGGTATGTAAACTAAGCAGAATTGACAGATTCTTGGTTTGTGATAATGTGTTTAACAAGTGGCCTAATGCGTGTGTTCGTGTCTTAAAGAAAGAATTTTCTGATCATTCTCCAGTGGTATTCTCGGTTAATGAATCGAACTTCGGACCTAAACCGTTTAGAATGTTTGATTCTTGGCTTGAGAGACCCGGTTGTGTTGATGTTATAAAATCGGTTTTGGTCGGATGGTCTAATAGAGGAAGTGTAGATATCAATCTTCTCAACCAGTCAAATGTCTCAGAAGGAGCCTTAGAGAATGGTTTGATAAATACAGTGCTAGTGAAAAAAAAGAGAAGCTTATTAAGGAAAGAAAAAGAAGACCTTGATGTTGTTATTGGAAAAAAAATGATCTAGATGAATCTGAAGATTTGGACGTGGACAGAGTGTAACAAAGCTATTGAGGAAATTGAGTCCCGCAAGGCTCAAGACATCGCCAAATTTCTCGGGTCAAGTGGACCTCTTTGGGCGATGAAAATACCAATTTCTTTCATGGCGTGTTAATGGGAGAAAGGCGCGTAACTCGATTCCGGGGCTTATGATAAATGGAGAGTGGGGTACAAAGCCGACATTGGTGAAACGTGAAGTATTAAGTTTTTTCAGAAATCACTTCAAGGAATGTGTGAGTAACCGACCGATGTTAACGTGTACTAGTATTAATAAGATTGGCCGATCTGGATCGAGAGACGTTGGTGGCTCCCTTTCTAGGCAAGAGATAAAAGACGCGGTGTTCGGGTGTGGGTCTAACAAGGCTCCCCGGCCAGGATGGTTTAACTTCCGGTTTATCAAGCGTTTTTGGGAGTATTTGAAAGGGGATTTTGCTAAGATTTTGACTGAATTCCATAGAACTGGTGTGGTGAATGTGGGGTGCGAGTCTTCTTTCATTACATTAGTTCCTAAAAATAAAGCTCCAATGGGTCTTAAGGATTATAGGCCCATTACTTTAGTCGGAGTGATTAGTAAAGTCATTTAAAAAATTCTTGCTAATCGTCTTAAAAAAGTCATGGGCCAGATTATCTCGGAGTCTCAGTCGGCTTTTCTCTCGGGCGCTTTATCCTCGATGGTCCCCTCATGGTTAACGAGATTATTGATTTGTTAAAAATAAAAAGAAAAGGCGTTCCTTTGAAAATTGACTTTGAGAAGGCCTATGAACAATGTCAATTGGCGCTTCTTGTTGTCTATTTTATCTCAAATGGGCTTTCCTACTTTGTGGTGCGAGGGATCAAAGGCATTGTATTCTCTAGAGCGGTGGTTTTGGTCAACGGGTCTCCAACCTTCGACTTCAGGTGTGAGAAGGGCCTTCGCAAGGAGAGCCCGTTGTCGCCTTTTTTGTTCGTGATAGTTATGGAAGCGTTTTCTTGGCTGCTTGATAAAGCTAAACAGCTTGAAGTTCTGAAAGGGATTAGATTTTCGCAAGATGGTTCGGATATCAGTCACCTTTTTTATGTCGATGATGCTTCTCATATTGGGTGATTGGTCGAAGGATAAATTAGCAACATTGCTAGGGTCCTTCGGATTTTTTATCTTTGCTCGGTTAGGATTAATTACATAAGTCTAAATAATTATTCGGGGGTTGGTACAGAGGAGTACAAGGTAGATGATATGATGGAGTTCCTAGGTTTAAAAGTGGCGGTATTCCTTTTACTTACCTTGGAATTCAAGTTGGGGCTAAGATGTCGCGCATTCATAATTGAGACCCCGGTCATTGAAGTCATTAAGAACGTCTTGCCTCTTGGAAAAGCAAAATTCCCTTCTATGGCTGGTCGCCTTATTCTCATTTAAATCGGTTTTAGAAAGCTTACCAATATACTACTTTTCTTCTACAAGGCTCCTAAGGCGGTGATTGACTCGATGAAGCTATTATGAGACAGTTTTTGTGGTCGGGTGCTCAAGTGGAAAGGAAGATCCCGTGGGTTGCGTGGGAGACGGTCACTACGCCTAAAAAATATGGTGGGTTGGGGGTATAAACTTCAAGCGGTAACGAAGCTCTTCTCTTAAAATGGACATGGAGATTCAAAAAGGAGGGGGGTTGCTTTGGAAAAAAATTTTGTGGGTTGCCATGGTGTTCGAGTAGACCTGGGCGTGTTGTGCTTGCAAGGCTACATCTAACGGGTGTTGGAAACATATTGTTAGAGTTGGGAGTCAAAGGCATCGAATGGCTCTCTCTCTTAACTCCTTTTCAGCGGTATTCTTGGTGATGGTAATACTATTAGCTTTTGGTGCGATAGGTGGTTAATGGAAGAGCGCTTAGAGTTGTCTAACCCAACCTCTTTAAGCTGAGGAAAAATAAATGGGTTAAAGTTTAGCGCGACTTCGGGGTGAGTGATTAATGAGAAAACTTGACTTGGGACTGAAAAAACGACCAGATACGGCTGCTGAAGTGTCGAATGTTCCAGCTCCTTTCGGCCATCCTTGATTTTGTATGGAAGGATGGGACAGACGACTGGAAATGGAGCCCAGCCTCGGATGGCATGTTTTCTGTTCGTGATGCTAAACGGTTGCTGTCGTCTAACAGCTCGATGGGGCAAGTTTCGAATATCAACTGGAAGGTTTGGGTTCCCCTCAAATGCAAAATTATGGTATGGAGGGCTGCTCTGAATAGGCTGCCTACTGTTGCCGAATTGATGAAAACGTGGGCTGAACATTCAACAATCTCAATGTGTGTGTACTTGTGTGGAGTCGTTCTAGAGACAGCTAATCACATTTTTACAGGTTGTTTTTTCTCTCAATAGGTGTGGAATCGGATAGAGCTTGGTGCAAGTTAAGTCCCAATTTCTTTTTTGACGTACTGGATGTTTTGAAATGCCGAAAGAGCAAACCAACTCCATGAAAGCGAAGCAAATCTTAAGAGGTATATGTATATACTACCATGTGGTCGATCTGGAATGAGCGCAACAACCGTATCTTCAATAACAAGAACCGGAGGCCAATCCAGATTGTAGAATTTATTAAATTACTTCTTTTTTTTGGATTTGTAATAGGTCTAGATAGAAAGACGTAGATTGGTCTATGTGGTGTAAGTATCCATTGATTGAGGTGTTATGTCTGTTTGCTTCTCGCAGGCCTTTTGTTTGAGGTTCTGTTGAGTTCGTCTTTTTGAATGAATATCTTTTTCAAAAAAAATATTATTATTAGTAATTAAAATAATTATTTAATAGGAGAGAGGCGGGAAAATTTTATGAGGATGATCGTGGTATTTGACAGTGTCATCTCAAGATCTCTTTTATTAGAGTAGAAAGATAACTATTGATTGTTTAATTGATAAATTCTCATGTTACCATTATGTTATTTATCAACATCCGCTTGGTTATATTAAAGGCCCTATTAAAGGCCCTCTAACCAAAATTGTGATAACTATCAAAGGCTTTAATAATAAAGAGATGAAAATAAAAATGATAATTATAAAAAAGGATAGAGTAAATTACGAATTTCTCCTTCTTTATATATGAATTGCATGGTAGGCCTTTAGTTATAATAATTACATACGATGCCTTTTATTAAAAATTTGCAAATATATTTTCCTTACACTAACTATCATTAAATATACAGAAAACTCAATTATGTGCTCCATCGCATGAGGGTATTTTTATCATTTTTTTACGTCTAATATATTAAAATTTTTATAAAAATACAAATTTTAAATGAAAAAAAGAAAATTAAAAGATATCGGTCTTAAGGTAAGTCAGTAGTAAAACCAAACACTTTTGGTATGTGTTCATTCAACAATTCGTTAAAACGTATAATGACAACAATCTCCAAGACATATAAAAGTAAGAATTCTAAGTCACAAATCATTTAAAAGGTCGGAAAATCAACAATAAACCAAAAAATACACTAAATAATTTATAAAGTACTCACATTAACAAATAATGATAAATCATAAGGAATACAACTTGAAGATTATCTATGGTCTTTGAATTGCTTATATAATTGCAAAAGCAAGAAAATGAACTATAAGCGTTCCGTTAATCACATAGCAATATAAGACAGAAATTCAAAGATCAATGAAATACAAAAAGTAAAATAGGGATTTAATCTTACCATCGTTGTTTGTTCGAGGTCAATGGGTTTCCATAGTGTGTGGATGTTGTAGGTGGTGAAGATGACCGGTATTGAGCTATCAAATAGAAGGGGATGATGGATTTAATGGTATTGAATAAGAGAAATGCGAGTTTACTGACTTACCAAACGATCCGATATATTTTCATTTTATTTTTCATATAACATATTAATTTTTTATTTATTTAATATATCAAAATATGGAAAAAATGATAAAAATGCACATCATGTGAGAGATACATAACTGAGTTAACTGTACATTTAATTGAAAGTTAATGTAAAAGGACAATGGGTGTGCATATATTTTTCAAAAGGACATTGGATGTAATTATTAAAACTAAAGTACATACATGTAATTTCGTATATTAATAAAGGACACAATTTGTAATTTACTCAAAGGATACATTTCTTTTCTATTTACTTCCTTTGGTTTATGCCTTAGAGCTTTGTACCGTTTATAAATCAATGCAAATGCCTGATTTTTTAATATCATTACTTAACTTGTTGCCTGTTTTTTTTATATCAAACAAATCAGCTTTTGTCGTTGGTTGGCGTTGCACATGCTAGAGTCAGAGATCGATTAAGGTGGTTGTGAGTTGGTAGTATTGCGTTATTGTGTTGTTGTTAGATGTTGTTGTTGTTGCCAGATGGTGCTGTTGTCGAATGTCAAGTTGTGAAGCTATTTTCACCAAATATAGCGAAGATTTAAATGTGCATCTTGGTTACGTGATTCTCGAATATCAGCCTCCTTTTATTTGACATGAATTTCTTCATGGCCAAAGAGAAGATTGAATATCATTTATATATATTAACAAATCTTTCAGCCTTCGAATCATATACATAATATGATGTAATCTTAGATTATGTTTCTTATTGTTCGGATCCCATGCTCGTGTCAGATTGTGCACTATGTCCAGATGTTGCGTTAAGACTCCAAATGCTCGTTTCAATCTTTTCTTCTTCTTCTTGCTTCTTGCGATTATTTGAATGGTTCTCATTGTCATTTACCAGATATATAAATGATTTAAATAATAAATACTAGGGATACATTCCATTAGAATGAAAATACATGTGATGTATTTACTACCTCTAAACTTCAAAAGAAGAATTTGTTGCAATTCCATCTATGATTTTGTTCAATATGATGACTAATCATTGATGTCATTATTGGAACCGGAAACACGAAAGAGTGTATGTCAAAACTATAAATTTTAGGACGACGTGCTTATAGCATTATCATCGAGTGTGAATGAGCGCCTCGTATTCATTGACTTCATTATGCGGTCAAATAATACTCTATTTCTAGTGTGTATAATCAATGATACTAAGCATTCTGAAAAGCTAAATGATGCACCTCAACAATTGATGAATGTCATCCCCACATCAGTTTATAGATATAGTATTTTGTTTGATAATTTTTAAATGATTAAATGCTAACCATATGCTTGTGTGTAGCTTACGATCTCTATCTAAATTAGCTTTGTTGTTCTTAGACGTAAAATTTCAGCTCACTACCCCCCCCCACACACACACAAAATTTAAAACTTAGTGGTTGTTTGGCAATTTCTAAATGATTAAATGCTGAACTAATAAGATGTCTGAGTCGATAAGTGTTGAACCACTAAGAAATCTGAACCATTAATAGCTAGTATATCGCTTAACTTTCAAAGAAAAATGTCTAACCAATTCAGATAAGAGGTCTAATCATTCAGTATTGGACCTTTTAACCATTCAGCATTAGTATAGTGCTAAACCATTCAAAGGCAAATGTCTAGCAAATGTCTAAACCATTCAGACATTTGCTCACGAAACAAACAGCATGAACCATTAAGTGTTGAATCATTCAGACATTTAAACCATTAAGAGGGCTGATACAGAGCTGCCAAACAACCTCTTAGGTTGTGATTGCTAAGTTGATGTAATAAAAGCATTAAGGCTTTGTCCATATGATGAGGATGAAGACATATTAAACACTTAAAAATTTACAAAAAAAACTATACGTTGAAGTGTTTGAAACCATAGCATGAAGGAGTATTTACAGGTGTTGACTATAAGATTTAAAACTTTTAGAAAAATAAATAACACTTTTTTAATTCTTGACCATTTAACGGTTCATGACCCCATTTTGTCAAAACTGGTATCAGATGATACAAACAATCACAACAAACTCTCAAACATATTCAGATTAAAACAAACAGTCGTACAAATACTGATTCACAATAATGGTGAATCAGAATGAATGAACACGAATACAGAGCTTGGATTATCACGGATAAACCAGATGAACAAGATCTTCAGAGAATGAGAAAACCCTAATATGAGAGCGTGTGAGAGAGGAGAGCATATGAGAGCAATAAAAGTGAGTTCTACTCTTCAACGAACACAGCATTCACTTGAATAAATACAAACAGCAACAGCCCATCAACAAGCAAGCCCATCAGCAGCCCAGCAGCCCAACTTCATAACTCAGCATACAGCCCAAGAACCTCACAACAACCCAAACACAACAAGAATTAAAACATAAACAATAAAATTGATATAAAAGGAGAATAATTGCATATATATAAATTTAACACCCCCCGTAATTTATTGTCCAAATGGGTCAAACATATGAAGTTGACTAACCAGCGCTTGATGTTGCTTCACAATAAGCCTTTGGTAAAAATATCAGCACATTGATCAATGGATTTAGTTGAAACAGTTTGATAAACCCATTTGCAATTTTTCTCTTAAAAAATTAAGTCAATTTTAAAGTGTTTTGGGTGATCATGAAATACAGGGTTAGCTGCCAATAGAAAATAGTGCAGTATTATAACAGTACAGAGGGATAGGCAGAGAGGAGCTTAACATTTAGCTCAGACATCAGATTCACAATCCAAATAGCTCACATGTGGCAGCACACATAGCACGATACTCAGCTTCAGCAGAGGAGCGAGCGAGAAACAGTATTTTGTTTCTTGCTCTTCCAAGATACAAACATTGGTACCCATAAGAATACAAAAGCCTGTAACAGACTTTCGAGAACTAAGGCATTTACCCCAATCAGAGTCGGAGGAAAATAGAGAGATTAAGGCTATCACTCTTGGTGATAAGCAACCACCCCTGCCAGGAGCAGATTTAAGATACCTCAAAACACGTAATGCTATTTGAAAATGAGAATTAGAAGGACTTTGCATGTATTGATTAAGAAATGCACAGCATAGCATATATCAGGATGAGTATGAGCTAAATAAATCAATACCAATAAGTTTTTGATAGGCAGTATCTTTTTCAAGCTTAGACTCATCCTCAGAGCACATATTCATAAGCACATAATGAGGTTCAAGAGGAGTGGAAACAGGTTACATCCACTCAAACCATATCAGCAAGTAACTCCATACAATACTTTTTTTGAGACAAACAAATACCATTCTTATTTTGTACAACTTCAATGCCCAAAAAATATTTAGTTCTCCAAGATCTTTAATTAAAAATTTTGCTTGTTTAGCAGAATTTTAACAGAATTAATTTCCTCAATATCATTCCAGTGACAATTATGTCATCCACATACACAAGAGGGCATAAAGTGAGAATATTAGATTTAACAAACAAGGAGTAGTCACATTTGCTTTGAACAAAGCCAATTTCTAAAAGAACACCCACAAGTTTTTCATTCCACATTCGAGGGGCTGTTTAAGACCATATAAAGCTTTATTAAGCTTACAAACTCTAGACTCTTTGTCAGAAAAATAGCCATCAGGCAATTGCATATAAACATCTTCATTAAGATCACCATACAGGAAAGCATTATTAATGTCTAATTGAATAATTTCCAGTTATTTGAATGGCAAGAGTTAGAACACATCGAATAGTAACATTTTAACCACAGGAGCAAATGTTTCATCAAAATCGATCCCCTCCTTTTGACTGTAACCTTGGCAACTAAACGAGCCTTATATCGTTCTTTTCCCCTGAGGACTTTATTTAATTTTATATAACCACCTACATCCAATAGGTTTTCTATTGGGAGGCAGTTCAACAAGATCCATGTATGATTTCTATTTAAAGCATTCATTTCCTCATTCATGGCATTACCCAATTAACATCAGTTTGGCATTATGATAGTGTTTAGGTTCCCTAGATTTATTCAGAGCAGACACAAAGCATTGTGTTCAGCAGAGATTGGAATAGTTAACAACCGTTCCATCCCAAATTAACTTTCCCTTCAATTATGAAGTCATCAAGGTTTTGGAAGGAATCGATGCCTAACAGACCTTCGGGGACACATAGATGGATCACTGATTCCCTCAGGAGTAATGATATCATCATGGTCATAGTTCTCAACCTCAACATATGCCATACTGCTTTCACCAGGATGATGCTGCACATGCTCTCCTCTCTTTCCTTTTTAGGAGGCTGCTGAGATTGGCCTCACCATCAAATTCTAGGATTCAGTTTGCTGAGTTGGGTTTGACTTCTGTGAGCCTATCAACTATCCTCCTCATCATTGGGAATCTCCCAGATTATGAGAATGAGTACTAAGTTGATTTTGTTACAAACATTTCAAAAAAATTAAGTTGATTCACAGAAGACTCAGCATTAATTTCATCAGAATATGATTTAGATTTAAAAGGAAACACAGATTCATAAATTTTACATCTCGGGGAAAAAAATATTGATTTCGAATCTAGGCTCCATACTTTATAGCCTTTTTTAAACGGGGAATATCCCAAAAACACACATTTTTCAGCATGATTACCAAATTTATTATGATTATTTAACACAATGCAAAAACAAAGGCAACAAATACTCTAAGGTGGTTAATAGAGGGAGCAAAGCCAAACATGATCTCATATGGGGACTTACCATTTAAAACCGATGAGGGAGTCCTGTTAATAAGATAGGCACCAGTTAGGAGCAATCAGACCAAAAACGAATAGGAATTTCGCTTCAAATAATAGAGTTCTGGCCACATTTAAAAGATGTCTATGTTTTCTCTCGACAATTCCATTTTGTTGAGGGGTTGTAAGTACAAGTGGTTTGATGAATTATGCCATGCTAGTGAATTAGTTTAGACATATATTGATTTGTGAATTCAGTACCATTGTTGTTCTTATAGCTTTATAGAATACCCAATTGAGTCTTTATCATATTATAGAAGTTTTCAAAGTGAGAACAGTCTCATTTATGTTTTAATAAGTAGACCCAAATAGTTCTTGAAAAATCACCACTATGGTTAGAAAGAACTTATACCCTTCTCTACTTGAATTTTATAAGGACCCCAAACATCTAGATGAATTAATTCACCCACATGCTTGGTTTATGTTCACTTAGAGGAAATGGTTCTCTGTGTTGTTTAGCCTTATGACAAACTTCACAGGGTTCCATTTGACAGTTGTTAAGGTTAAAGGGTAGATTATGTATTTAAGAAGACATGGTCAGATGGGTGACCCAATCTAGAATGCCATAGGGTGATAGAAAGGGAACTGTTGAGACACACCTTATCAGGATTAGAGGAGTTATCACACAAATAAAGGTCATCAACTTGATTACCAGTCATCAGGAGTTTCTTGGTGAGCAAATTCTGAATATAGCATTTTGACTCATCAAACATGACACATACGTTGTTGGACTTGACAAGTTTATGAACAAAAATCAGATTAACATTGTATTCAGGGACCACAAGCACATCAGAAAGAGTAATGCCCTCACTTAGTTTAAGGTTTCCAATTGTTGTGACTAATGCATTTGTACCATTTGGTGCTTCACTGTAATATTAAGATTTGAAACATCTATAAGGTTAGTTAGTTTGTTTTCTGAAATTACCATGTGTTGATTGCCCCTGAATCAATAATCCATCCATTCCATATGTGGATGAGAGACAATTGAGATTATGAAACTAGTGTTGCATGAGTTGATTTTATTACTCCAAAATTAGGGGTTTGAGATTTGTCATTTGATGAAATGTTTAGAAGACCAATAGCTGAGTAACCTGCTCAGGGGTTAAAGACACAGGGTTGGAGAAGACACACTACTGGAGTTGGGGTCAGATTTTTCCATTTTTGAGTTATGAGACGATGGATTTTTTGAAACAGGATTATTTCTTGGTTTATTTCCTTGTGGGTAACCCACAATCTCAAAACATCTTTCCACGGTGTGTCGATTTTGTTGCAATGGCTGCATTTCAGATTTGGGTTTGGACCTCTACCACTCCTTCTTCTATTGTCATTAGATTGATTTGTTTGGATACAAATCTAACATTTTGAGTTTTAGGAATATTACTAGATGTTCTATGTGACTCTTCTCTAGAGATAATTGAGAAAGCAGTTTAATAGTGGGTAGAAGTCTCTTGTTAATAAGTTGTTCTGACAGGTTGGTAGATATCATCCAATCCCATCAGATGCTGCATTAATTTTATCAGTGATTAAAGTCATTAAACTCTTTAGAGGCAGAACAACTACAAGTGGGTAGTTGCACCATTGCATCAAATTGTTTCCACATAGTGTTTAGTTTATGATAATATTCAGCAACAGATGAACCATTTTAAGAGACAGAGTTAATTTTTGAAACAGATTGAACACAACTACCCATCAACTTTGTCGTATGTTTCTTTCAAGTCTGTCCAAACTTCGGATGCAAGTTTGGAATAGACTTGACCAACATAGAGTTCTTCACATATAGAATTAAGAATCCAGGTTAGCACAACAGAATTACAGTGATCCCATTGAGAACTGAGAACTTAATCATCCTTGGGCCTTTTACATGTTCCATCTATAAACCCTAATTTATTTTTGGCTTGAAGACCAAGTTTCATAGAGTTGACCCAGATGGTGTAGTTCTCGGTTCCTTTTAGTTTTATAGTAATTATGGTCAGACAACTGGACTCACTCGGGTGAAGATACAGTGGATTACTAGAGTCCAGTTTGCTGACAAAGGGAATCAGTGACAGATAGAGATGAACTCTCAGCCATAGAAACAACAAGAAAGAAATGCAGCACATGTCACACACGCATAGAAACATAACAAGGTCAGAGCCAGGTTTTCACACCACTATGGTGGCAGATCAAGGATTAACCAAGTGTGTGAGATACAGCACACAGAAAGTCACGCAGGTGATGCACACAAAACAGATAATATCACACAACACAGGGAGTTAAGTCCCCTGAAACAACCAGATGCTGGTACCCCTAACCCAGCCAAACGTGCTTAAAGACTAACATAAGAGATATAAGAGAAGAAAGGGGAAGAGATGTTCTCACAGTGCAAGCTACCCGAATAAAGGGTACTCCAAAGCAGGTCAAGTAACTAACAACCTTCGAGGGTTGTAGTTACTGACAGAATACAAAGATACAGATCAGTGAGGCGATGACCACACCACGCAACCTTCTAGGGTTGCAAGAATCACCGGCGATGCTTGAGAGACCGATCTTGCCTCCAACTAGGGTTGCGTTGAAGTCAGGAGAAACTGAACCGTCGGTGTATCAGAAACAAGATGCGGAAGCAGCGAAGAACAAGGGTTTCAGAGATGACAGAAACCTTAGCCACAGTCGACGATTAATCGTCGAAATAACCAGAATCAAGAGCTCAACCTTCAGAGCTCTGATACCATGTCAAAACTGGTATCAGATGATACAAACAATCACAACAAACTCTCAAACAATATTCAGATTAAAACAAACAGTCGTACGAACACTGATTCACCATAATGGTGAATCAGAATGAATGAACACGAATACAGAGCTTGGATTATCAAACTGATAAACCAGATGAACAAGATCTTCAGAAATTGAGAAAACCCTAATATGAGAGCGTGTGAGAGAGAGGAGCGTATGAGAGAATGAAAGTGAGTTTACTCTTCAAACGAACAGCATCACTTGAATAAATACAAACAGCAACAGCCCATCAGCAAGCAGCCCATAGCAGTCCAGCAGCCCAACTTCATAATCAGCATACAGCCCAAGAAACCTCACAACAACCCAAACAAACAAGAACTAAAACATACAATAAATTGATATAAAAGGAGAATAATTGCATATATAAATTTAACACATTTGCTTGTCGTTAAGGGCAACGTTGTGTTCCCTAATGGTGTCCAAACATATCGGCCCTGCAAGGACATGGGAGAAGTAATCACCATACTTAGAGCATCTCTGATAGATGTTTTTCCTACCTCAAAAAAAGATATGTAGACATTTATTAAGTTGTCATCATTGGGTGGGGGTATTTTGAGACAATAGTTCTTCCCCAAGAACACTTAAAAATGAGTAGATGTGGGCCCCGTCATATACTATATATGGATATATTAGAGAGAGATCAAAATAAGTGGTTAAAATAAAAGGTGGTGATGATTTGATAATGTTTTTGAGTTTTCTTATTGAATGATTTTTGAAGATTTTAAAAATTTATGTTTTTCGATATGTCAGCTTACTAGACATGTTTTTAGTTGTTTATACAGCTCCTATTGGTGATTCTCTTATTAAACTTAAGTTATCAAACACATTTTATTTGGTGTTAAAGGACAACCATGGACCAAGGTATGTCCATTCTACAAAAGTATCCACACAATAAAAGTACCCACTTGTTTGAATTGGACTTCTAAAAAAATTAAATAATAATAATTAAAAAAACCTTCTTTTATGTGTGTATGATTAACTTTGAAATCGTTTTATGTTTAGAATGATGAATATTTTGAACTTTCGAATTGATGTTTATTTTCATGATTTTTTTATGTACATTTTTTATAATTTATATCAGACTCTGAAATGAAATAACAATTTGATTTTTAGAACATTGCAACATGAAAACATGCAACAAAACGTGAATGTTTTCAAGCTCAAATCAAAATGATAAACTCATGTCATTTTGCTTATCTAGATACTACCGCGTGTATCAGCTTTTGATTAAAAATAATATATATAAATTGTTTATTGATTAACAAAATAGGAGAGGGATCTATACAAGATATATATTACAAGAACACAGAATAAAATAAATCAAATTTCTTTTTAATATTAAAAAATATAACAAAATGATGTAAATCTAGTGTTTATTGTTACTAATTACTCTTCTCTCTAGCTAAAATTAAATAAACTTCACATAGGTTATGAATAAATTATGTTACCTAAACAACAGTAAAAAACTACAAAACTAAAAGAACATGTGAACAAATATGTTTTTTTTTTTACGTGCATAACCTACATATGGATTTAATATACATAAAAGTGTAAAATTTGAACTATTCATTAAAAAATAAGCGACTTAGATTTGTATTTTTCTAAAACTTTCTATTTAATAAAAGAGTATCTTGGGATGACACGTGGCATACCATAATATTCTCATCAAAAATTTCTCGCTTCTCTCTTCTATTAAATAATTACCTTAATTACTAATCATATTATTTAACACTTTTTAGATTTAGTAAATTAACAAAGAGATCTATTTATTAATATTATTTCTAAATATAAATTTTTATTACATAGTAAATTTATTTAAAGCATAAGACTTTTTAAAAATACGAAATATTTTAAAATTAGTATTTTTAAAAAGTCATTAAAACCAAAAATAATTAAATATGAGAGTTATAATGAGAAAATTTTTAAAAATGGTATTTTTATACGATTTATTTTAGAACAAAATGTTTATTTCTTTTTGAAAAAAAATTAAAAATAAATCTTTAAAAAGTTGATGTCACTGTTTCATTACTTATAATCATTTCTAATATATAATTTCAATCATATGTCATATCTTAGAATATTATTTTATATTAATAAATTTTATTCTATTAATTTTTTATTTATTCAACCAGTATAACACACGGGTTTACTATAGCTAGTTTATACTAGTAAAGCAAAATAAAATTTGTCGCACGTTATTTTCACACATCATCATTATCATATTTCATATTTTTCACTCTCAATATCATATGTCACTAGCATAAAAATATAATTATTTAGTGATTACATTAAATGCGAAAGATCTTATTTATATTCTTTTCAAATTATGTAACATATTTTTATAAAAAATATAATTTCTTTAAAATAAATAAATATCATATTTTTAATACAAATAACTTTTTTTAAATGACATTTAAAAAAAGTTTAATGGAATTTTTAAAAATTATTTTTTAACAAAAGTTTTTCTTCAAAAACGAAGTTTAAGATAATATTGTTATTGCATTATTACTTAAAATAATTCATTATATGTAAATGGAATCATATTTATCTAAAAGTTATAATATTATTTCTAAAAATTAATTACTAATTATTAATTTGATATTTTAATTCAGTTCATGTAAAAGACAGGTTTCTAAACTAGTTATTTAATATTATTTAAATCTCACGCTAAGATAATATGATGTACCATATATGAACAAATTACCGTTATATAATGAATTATTTATTATTTATTTGTTTGAACATTATGCACACAAAAGACACTGGTGATTTTTTAATCACGTGCGACCACGAATTCCTATTGTGACCACGAGGACCACATTAGTGATCACGTGTTCTTGTTCAGTTAAGATCCAAGGTTAAATATTTGAATGTTGACACTTCACACTCTTAAATCTTAATTATTACTATTTTTTGTGAGCACACACTCTACTTGCATTGATTATCTTTTTTTTTCTTTAACGGCAAATCTATCATCTTCCTAGTCCTAAATTACACCAAGTTACACCGTGTTTGGATTTAAACCTAAGGTCTCGGGCAAAGCTTCTATCAAATGGGTTAGCCTCACATTGATACTTGCATTGATTATCTACGGTGGTTATAATAAAATATTCTTATAATCGGGGTGTTTTACCATTTTGTAAGTATTTTATTAAATGCTATTTTATTATCTTTTTTAAGTTTCTTAGCGTCTAAAATAGACTAGAAAAGGGAAGAACTACGGTCCATTGATGTTCCATCAATGAAAATTGCCTCTCCTATCGCAACCGATGAAGAACGAGGAACTCATAACGAGTAACAGGAAATAGATGTGTCATCTTTTAGGAGGTTTTTATGAGCTCCGGGTCTTTTTGGGAGCAACCATTTTATGCTACGAGATAGAGATAAGATTTATTCTAATGAATCATCTTACTCCGTAGACCCTACTCTACGAGTGAGATTTTACCGCATGTGTTTATTGTTTGTTGCGTTTTAGTTTATTAAACATAGAATCATGCATTTAGTTTATTAAACATAGAATCATGCATTTAGTTTTAAAAGCTAAATGCATGTTCGTTTTAAAAGCTATTTACCATTCTAAATTCAAGGTGATAACCTAGATAAAAACTACAAACATTAAGTAATGAAAAAAATATATATCTAGTATACATGATTATGTTAGTGAACATAGGAGACTTAAAAGTGTATGTTAGACATTACACTGATGTAACAAAAAGGTATTTTAAACCAAGGAGATTTCACAATAGGCCTTTACAAAACGTGACGATGTGTAAAGATCAAAAGATTTATCGTATATGTGTTGTACATGGTGTTAATGCTCGTTTTCCTTACGACGTGTCACACATGTCGATTCTTAAAAATATAACTTTCCAATAAAATGATATATATCACAAAAGAGTGCAAAAAGACACAAACATACCATATTTATTACTAGAATCACACGGAGTGTTTTTAACCTTTTTACTTAACAATCTCCTCCTTCATAGCAAGTGAAAGAGCAGCAAGATTTCCATGATTTCAACGACGACTCCAGGCATAGCGACAGCGCGACTCCCGATAAAACCCGCTTCTTTCACCTTAATTTTCCCAAACTTCACTCTCCCGCCTTCCCCTTCGTATACATGTCCAAACAATAAAGCTTCACGTCCAACAGACGCATATGGTTTAATGGTTACCATCTCAGGGTTCAACAATGCACCCATGCTATCCACATAAGCTCCATGGTTCCAAGCGACGTCTGAACCCATTAGGTTCATCCATAACCCGTACACAATCGAACCACTACTCATATCCATAAAGTATTCCCCAACCAGTGTCCTGATCGCTTGCCATATCGTGTCCAAGTAGACACCCATGCTCCAAATCATTACGGTGTCTCCTTCTTTCCTTTTCCCGACAAGAGACCATTTGGTTAGACCGCAAGCCACCCCGGCTAGAATTCCTGAACCAAACCAAAACCTGGAATTAGCCAATGCAATCGGCTAACATCACGTGATTTTAAGTGAAGAACCGTGTTAAGAGGAATGAAGATAACCATCCCCATTAGAAAATAAGGTATGATAATTTGAAGTAACGGTTGACCCGACATCATCCACAGGTTCTTGTACCATGGTCTTGCGAGTGTCACTCTTTGAGTATCATTTTTGTCAATTCTCGTTGCCATTGGGCAACCGGTGAGATCAACTTTTACATCAGAATGTTGCAGAAAATTCCTCCAGGATTCAGCAACGGATTGTTGTTGCGTAAATGCTGGCAGATAGAGTACACAACTGATCTTCCATGATCCATGGACGCGCTTTGGGAGCATGATGTGGCGTGAATAACATCGATTTCATCGCATCTTAGAAACGGGTTGAACTCCAAGTTATTAGATTCTTCATTGGTGAGTAGTTGGTCGATCGTTATCTCGCCAACCTCCACATACGGACATTCGTTTTCATCCCATGGTGTGGTACAATCAAGAACAGACTCGCGTATAACCTCATCATTTGGTACCGGACGGAACTGAAACAGAAGCACATAGCGAACATTTTCACGAGAATTCACACGGCGTTTAAAATCATCATCAAGAAAAAGAAGCGGGCGTTTGTCATTTTCGTCCCTTGGGATTGCTCCGGTTTCTGGCGGGAGTATACCTGTACGCACCACTTTCCCAGAATCCTCATCGATCGTTTCATCAAATGGCCTCAATTTAAACTTCACGTACATTTCCTTCCCATCTTCAAATCTAAACAACCTGCAAATGTTTGAGTAGTAATGCAACACTACATACGAATCAGTGCTTCTTAACGAGTCCCACATCGCATCCCGTATATGAGGAGCATGTTTCACATGCTCCTCGCGTGCTGCAGCCCCACAAACCAGCCATGTTGCAAAGTCACCGATAGTTCGAGCATGAAATGCCTTACCAGTTTTCAATGTTAGATCAAGAATTGAAGAGTTACTATCACTCTCATCTGAAAGGATTCTCATAGCAGCGCCCCGTGGATCAAGTCTTGCATCATCGTCAGAGCTTAAACAATTACTATGGCGAATGATGATCGGATAACACTTTCCAGGTGAGAAAATCTTATGATGCGGAAACCCAGGTACAGTATCATAAAGTCGTAAAGTTCCTTTTCCAACTGCACCGATTCGATGAAAGTATCTTGATTTCACTTTTAAGGTTGCAGCAGCAAAGTTTGCAGCAAGATTTGCAAGTACCTTTTTGTACTTCTCATCCATTTCTTCAATCCGCTCATCCAATCGTAGCATTATATTCTTGACCATAATTGGATTTTGTGATCCAACATAGACACCACCAGCTCGAAGGGTTGAGTTCACAGGCGCAACCGAGAGTGCACCAAGAATGACATTGGACTCGACCAACGAGGCAGGTAAGACTAGTCCTTGACTCCCGATAACCGAATTGTCTTCCACCTTCACAGGTCCACAAAATACCCATTTGAGTTATAAAAACCTGTGAAAATCCGACTAAAATCACCTAAATGACACCATCACCAACTGAAACTAATTCTGGGTTGACAATTGGGTTAATGGCTCGAATAGAGCAATGATTTCCAATCTTTGCTCCTAATACGCGAAGGTACACGCAAAAAGCTTCTGTTCCAGAAAGAAACTTTCCAAATTTAAAATGCAAGGAAGTCATTAACCTATGGCAAAACCACATCACTGTGTGGTTTTCTTGTTTTGCCCTTAAAAGGATACGATGCAAGATGAAAGTAAGGAAAGTGAGAATAATGCCATGAGCTAGGTATCCGATTGCAATGGTGAACGAGAACGTTAATGGACTTGTAGGAACATTGTTAAACACCATGGCGTATGCAATAACATTGAAAGGAAGCCAGTGAACACATGCGCATAAGCAAAGAAAGCTCAAGTGTTGCAAAGATTGGGGCTTCTGTAGTAGCCATAGATAGAGACTGTAACCCATGGCTGCAGATAGACAGCTCAGGAAACCAACCATGTAAATACCCATAATATGGTAAAACGGCTCAAGCCATCCACTCTTATTATCTTTTATAATAGTACCCTGCACTCAAGGTTTAGATATACAGATTAATATACTTATTGTAATCATATACACACAAACATATTTAGTTGTGAATGAAAGATTGTCTCCAGGTCAAACCGAGCCAACTGGAATAAAATAATCCAATTAGACCCAAACCTGTTAACCAACCCAATCGACATGACGACATATTCATTATACTAGAGGTACTCATAAATTGTTGAAACCAATCGGACCTTTTAAACCAAAACAAATCGATAGGTTTGAGAACCAAACAGGTTGGTCTTGGTTTTACGTCGGTTCAATGGTTCGGTTTGGAACATGGAACCGGCCATATAAAGTGAACCAATCGTTTAAATTTTATTATTTTTATTGTTTCATTTGTGGAGCTGCCATGTTCAAGATTTGTATACCTTTTAACAAATTATATTTTCATCATTTAAAATATTCAGTACAACCCTAGTGAGTTTGGACAAGAAAAAAAAAACATCTTGTTCAAGCCATATAAAACAAACCAGTAAAGCCAGCTAGTCCAATCTACCCATCCCGATCGATTTGGTTTGTCGTTCTCCCAAAATCATATTTAGCCATTTGGCCTAAAAATTTATCAAACTTGGCTTAAACTAGCCAGTGAACTCCCCTACATTATACCACCTCTAAAGACCATAGATCAAGGAAATATATACTAATACAAACCTGTTTAACTTTAAGAATCTTGGATGTCTTTAATTCACATTGACCAACTTGGCATGTTTGCAAGGCTGGAACCTCGGTTCCATCATCCACGATGCTACCTTTTTGAAGTACTGCATATGGACCCACACATGATTTTTTCCCAATAATGATTGGTTGCAAACTCAAAACACCATTTTTAACCCTATGGCTTTGAATCAAAGCTCCTTCTGCAACCACTGCACCATCTCCAATGTTGACCAAATAAGGGTCTGTGATATCAACAGTATCAAGAACCACTGATGAGCCGATCTTTGCCCCTAAAATCACGAACCATAGTCGCACAAAGTTCGTGCCTTTTAAATGCACCGCATGAATCCTAGTTGAAACCTCTTGGGCTTTGTATAATGTCCACCATTTCACAAAGTCAATTGACCAAATGGATATATCAGGTTTAAACCATAGTTAGGTTGAAGAAATAAGTTCCCAAATATAGCAACAGTTATGCAGGTGGACATGATGTAGAACATCCAAACTATAGGAGCACAAGTTATTGATATTAAGTAATCGAACCACAAGCTCGTATATATCAATTCATTGCCTTTTGAGATTAGATTTGTGAAAGCAGAAACCGAAAGATAGATGGGAATCATAAGCAAGAACAAAATGTATACAAGGCCAAGAAGATGCAACACCCAAATACCAAATTTATGGGTTAAAGAAACATTGAGGGGAATGTTGTCAGAAATTGATTTTTTATGAGGAAGATCGAATGGAGAGCTTGAGATTTTCGGGAAAGATTTTCTTAAAAGATCTTCAGCAAAATCTGCAAGATCATCAATACAGGTGGCTGTAAAAATGTCGATCGCTCCTACTGGAACCCCAAGAAAACTAGAAAGCTTTTGAGCTGCTCGAACCACGCCGATTGAATCAATTCCATAATTTGCAAGACTTTCAGTAGCCGAGATGCTTGCAGTGGGAATTCCAGATTGATCAGATAACAACTTCTTTAAAAAATGTATAATTTCTTCTTTAGATATACCTGAAACAGTAGCTATTGCATTTCGAGTTGTAGATTGAATTGCTTCAATTACTTGCAGCTTCCCATCTATAAACTGTTTTAGACATTCAAACCGCTTAATCTTGCCAGATGTTGTCTTGCAGATGGTTCTTTCTTTAATTAGAACAACTGAAGCAATTGTTATGCCATGTTCTTCTGCAACAATGGTTTGAATGTGGTCTATGATCTCATTTGGTGGAGGCTTGTTTCCTTTAACCTCTGCAATTACAACCAATCCGGTTTGATCTGAGTTTTCAGGGATTACGATCTCTTTGTCTAATAATACCTCTTCAGCAACACCTACAACAGCACAACACCCTGGTCTTATAAGCTCAGATGAGGACTCAACCGTCTTTTCAACATCTGATGCGTATATGTTCCGTCCACCAATAATGATCAAATCTTTTATCCTCCCTGTAATGAACAACTTTCCGTGAATAATCCGCCCTAAATCTCCACTTCTAATGTACGTTTTTGCAAAACACCCTTGAAGTTGGTTTTGAAAAGTTTTTCGAGTCAAGTCTTCCAATTCCCAATACCCGACACCTGCACTCGTGCTAGAAATCCAAACTTCTCCTTCCTTTCCACATTCTACATGTTCTTCACCCGTCTCGGGGTCAACAATTCTAATATCCACATCAGCATCCTTTTGGTCCACATACCCACAACATATTCTTCCTTGCCAATCTTGAAAAATTGGTTCTCCTAGGCCATATGCACAACTTACGTAGACAGAATTCTCAGCCATACCATAACCAGGAGCCATTACTTCTTGAGAAAGCCCAAAATCTCGAGTTAACTCGATAAACTTCTTTAAAGTTTTCGATCTAACTGGTTCAGCAGCAACCATTAGAAAAACCATGGAAGAAAGATCAAGTTTCATGATTTTTTCCTTTTTAGAAACTAATCTTCGTATTAACAATTCAAGTGCAAAATTCGGAACCGCGCTATGAGTAGCCCGGTATTTACTCATGGTTTGCAGCCATAATAACGGGTTTTTAATAAACGTTATTGGAGAGAACAATATAGCAGTCCCACCACTGACTAAAGTCGTAAGAAGCCCGCCTATGAGGCCCATATCATGGTACTGAGGTAACCAGCTTACAGCAACCGTATTTGATGTACTTTTGTACACCTTACGCATTAACTTCACATTATGAATAAGCCCACTATGAGTGAGCACTACACCTTTAGCATCACCCGTTGAGCCTGATGTGAACTGAAGAAAGCATAAATCTTTTGGAAAAACCCGAGATTCTTTAACCAATATGCTTACATCAACAAAGTTAACGTGGCAACCTTTTGAGTTCTTGATCCAAGAATCTGTATGTAACCATGGGAGATTAGGCCAAGAACCTAAGTTTTTTCTTTTTCCCTTTTAACATAATCTTGTTCTTAGCAGAATTAGCTTTCACATAAATGTGGTAACTAAAAGTAGATAATATTGCAACTGCTTTTGTTCTTTTTGCAATGTTTTCAATATGAAGAAGTGGCTGCCCGCCTGTTTGTGACGGGTCAGGAGGAATGGTAGGAACGGGTATGATTTTAGCTCTTAGACACCCCAAAAAGGCATCCATAAATTCAAGACCCGGTAAGTAAACCAAAAGAACTCTATCTCCAGGTTCGATAATAGGCTTTTTGTTAGTTAAGAGCTTGCGGGCAATATAGGAAGCATTATTATCTAGCTCCATGTATGTTCTTCGACTTACTGTTTCTCCTTTATCATTGAGCCAAGTATATAACGTCTTATTTGCAATGTGTTCATGATTTCCCCAATATCTTAAATAGCCATCAATAGATGAGATATTAGGAAACTCAACCCCTGGTGCTTCATTTAGTTGTTTATAAATCCAGGAATAATTATCTGATTTCATTGTGAATAATCTCTGCAAAATCATAGGTTCTATATTAGACAACAATTTTATTAAAGGTTATGTAATGAACGGATTGGGTAGCACGTCAAAATTGGTGAATTTATGTGTAAGTCAAACGATCCGGACAACTTTTGGTCTTATTTTTTGAAACTATGTAAATAATTAATTTGTCAAATATGGTTACACCTTGCAAAAGTTCTATTGTTTCAACTACACTATAATTTTTTTAAATAAAACAGTTAGGAGGTTTTGAGTATTAAAAATACACTATTGGCAATGGCTGCTTTTTAAACCATTTGATTCATTAGGGTTTTTAGAGTTGTTTTATTGAAATTGTTTGTATACTAATTGTTTTAAGAAATAAGCAACTTCAAACTATACATTCAAAACATGGATTTTATTCATTAATAATTAGATAAACAGTTTAGATAAGCAATCCAAAATACATTTTAAACAACTTTTGTTGTATCAAACCTAATAAGCGGTTTCCCAAAGAAAAACTCTTTTAGTTAAAACATAATCTGAATTGACATGTTCATAAGCACGTTAAAACTGCATGTTCCAGTTAATATATAGAGTTTTGTACCTTAACATATGGAAAACTCGGTTTTGGATTGTCACTTGCAAAGTGCTTCAAAACCAAAGAAAAAGCGTAGGATGAATTCCTTTCTGTTAGCTCAAAAGCCATTAGTCCTCCAACATAGAAAGTGTTGTTCTTACCTTGGAGTTGGTTTTCCAGCTTCTCATAAAACCCACCCTTCATTTCTACATTTGATACTAACGGTTATAACTTATAACTACACAAATTTCATAACATGAAACCTTAAAATAGTCTATGAACCTTTTTAACATACCTCGACTGTTGACATGTGGGAAGTACTTAAATCGTCGTTGCAATATTATTTTCTTAACATCTCCCCCCATATGCGTGACTACATCAACTGCAAGCTGAATGACTCTTTCACTCACGACATCTACTGAATTGCCATATGACCAAAACAAAAATATATTCGCGTCTGGGTAGAATCTTTGCATTGCTACCGGATTGCCAATTGTTCTTGGATCATCCATGAACTCACCAAAGTAATAAAATCCAACTGGGATATGATCGAATCCATCTATCTTCAACACAGTAGTGTAGTAATCGATAGTCTCAACTTTACTAAATACTTCCTTCTCAAGATCACTCAAGTCTATAGCCTCACTTACATAATCTTCTGCAACAAACATCAATAGGAATAATCAAATAAACTTTAGAAAATTAGAATTTCATCCATATTTAATAGTTGGAAGCGGGAATATAGATCCGTCTATTTATAATGGGTCAATTTGTATTATATCTTATGTTAACGAGCCAAATGGAAGGAACAGGTCAAAAAAACAATCAAGAGTAGTTTATCAACTTTATTACTCTAATAATATAAATCTTGCAAAGAAACTTGGCATAATACCCTATAAAAACTATATGGTGCTTTATATATACACCATCCAAAAATCTATTCGTATACAGACTAATAAAAATCTTAACACGCGATATCAGTTAGTATAACACACATACGACTCAATCGGATTGTATATAACATCTTAACATGTAATATTAGTCAGTATAACACGCATACGACTCGTATGACACCTTATACAACACTGGTGTGTGGTTATTAGGTTGCAGGTGCACCTATAGTCTACCCCAAACTAAAAATGATCCAACTTTCAGATGCTTTAGACATAATTCATATAATAAGGTAACAAACCTGTGGTTTCCAAAGGCGATCTGTACACCTTTCCTCCAATTAAAGGAAACGAACCCGATATTATGAGTTTATCAAACTCCATATCCAGTTTTTGACTTTCACCATCACCAATTTGAACCCCCACATGAATACAATCATCATTGCGTTTGACTGTTGACACTCGAGCATCACAATACACCTGCACCGGAAGCTGTTTGCTGATCTTGTCCCAAACACTCGTATACCCCCCTTTAAATCTCCTAACCTTTCCCGCCATTGAAGTCCTCGTGAACTCATGAACATAAGCATAAGGCATATCCTGCACAAACCCATAACCAGAAGCCGTGAACCCATAAGCAACCGATTTAGGAACCGATTTGAGTCCATTAGCTTCGAGAAACGACGGAGTTGGGTCTGACGCAATGTCGCTAATCGCGTGAACCCCAAATCGACCTGTGGCGTTAGCCTCGTCTTGGAGCTTTAGGGTTAGGGTTATGACGGAGGCGTAATCATCGGTGAGTTTTGTGTCGTTGAACTCTCCGGTGAAGGTGTTGATAATGGCGAATTTGTGGGTGTCTAATTCCTCTGTTTCAGCATCGATTTCTTTAGCAAGGTGGAAGATGGTCGGTGCACTGTTTGCAGCCAACACTTGACCTCCCAAATCGTACACTCTTCCTGTTCAAATGTTTTAGCAATCATTAATAGACGCGTTAAAGCTTATATCTATGTTTTTAATATTATACACAATATGTTACTGTTTATTTTTATATTTAATAAAATATTGTCCGTCTCTATTTGTTTTATAATAGTGTTTTTATAATATTTGTTGAAAGCAGTTGAGAGGAGATAAGAGAGAAAATATAATGATAAATGTATGAAAGTGGTTCAAATACAAAGTGTGGTTTTACTACAAAGTGTGAAAAGACACTATTAGTCAAAAAAAACACAAAAAAATTATATCTCACAATACAAATTGAAATTCAAAAAAGTAATTCCGAGTTTTTGTTTCCCTAGCCGTCATCACTAAGAAAAAAATAAACGAAAAATTAAATTAAATTAAAAAATTAACTTTGTTATTGTGTCATTAATGAAAGACACATTGTATCATTATGAAAAACACAATGATGTCATTATGTCATATAAAGACATAATAAAATCTTTCATTTTTTTACTCTTTTCTGAAAGATAACGACGAGAGTAACAGAGACTCCGAATTATTTTTTTGAAATTCGATTTAGATTATGAGATATATTTTTTATGATTTTTTTAGTCTCATTGTGTATTCTTACACTTTGTAGTAAAAATATATTTGTAGAATAACTTCACCCAAAAGATATTATTTAGTTGAAAGGGAGATGAAAAAATAGTGTTTTTAATGTAATTATAGAGATTGAGATAAGAGTGAGTTGTGAATGCTCTAAACGTAAGACACTTATCGTAACTAGCTCTGATTTCTCTTATCCGTCACTTTTGATTATCTTTTGTATATATAATACTAGGTTAGTCCCCGTGTAATACACGGATTGAAAAAATAATTATTAAATAATTATTAATAAAGATTTATGCATTATAAAATCATGTTTGACGATAAAACATGATTATAGGTACGTATAAATAGCTACTCTAAGTAAATAAACAATAATGTATTTTTCTTAAACTTTTATTTTATAAAAAATTGCGATTTTTAAATTACTGTTTTAAGAAAAATGATTTTTTTTAAAATTCATTGTATTCTGTATTTTATGAAAATTTGTTTTTAAAAGTGTGTTTTTAATAAAAAAAATTAGGTTTTTAATTTATAAAATTATATATTTTTTAATTTGAAAATGGTACGAGTAATATTATTAGTATTCAATATTATTATTAATAATATAGAGAAATGAGAAATTAAGTATAATGAAATCTACAATTGTTGCACGTTTATTTTAGTTTTTTTATAGATAGATAGATAGGTTAAATACTTATTAAATAAACGGATTAAATTTTAATGTAAAATAAACATGAATAGTTACAATATAATATTTTAATATAAAATATAACTAAAATTATATATAGTAGTAGTTCAAGAAATAAAACAATTATATCATTTTTAACTCTCTTATGTAAATAGTTTTATTTTTAAACATCCCTTTTAAGATTTTTTATAAGAAATTTTTTTATAAATATCTTGTTTTTTAAAAAAATATGATTTATAATTATTCTAGTTGTTTTAATAAGACTGTTTTAAAATATTTCACTTGTTTATAATTTTTTTTAAAAACGAAATGATTTTAAATATTTTGTTTAAAAATTTAACGAAATTTAAAAAAATCTCATATTATATAAAACTTTAGTTTTTTATTATTTAGATTTTAATTAAAAGATGTTATTTTTAATTTCCTTCATAAAATCTATTTAGAAAAAGATAGTTTATTTTTTGTAGAAAAATAGATAAGAGAGAGAAACATAATAATTAATAAAATTTATTTTTAATAAGAGAGAAAAATTTGTATAAATATCTAAATTATTATAACACCCTTTTAGAGGGAAAATTAATGTGTGGATGTATAGAAAAAAACCAGTGGTAAAAACATGGGTTAAAAGAATGACAAGTGATAAAATAAACATTGTTTTATTAGAGGTTATAAATAAGTGTATTGTACGAGTCATTAAAGTTTCATCATACTTCTAGATATAAAATGAAGAGTAAAATGTCATTTCCATTCCTGATTTTTATTAAATTTGTCATTTCAATCCAAAAACTTTTTTGTTGTCATTTCAGTCGCTATAGTTTACCAAATGTTGTCATTTGCATCTACTCAACTAACTCCGTTAACATCCCCGTTAAATATGATAGTTATTTAGTCTTTTTTAACACCGTAGTTATCCAATTAAAATAAAATAATCAATTAATATTTAATTAAAATAAAAAAACGTATGAAGCGACTAGTGAGACCAGACGCTTCGATTTTAAAGTTTTGATTAACTCTAAATTATGTTGTTCAATTGAGGTCTGCTGTGACATTTCAATCGATATTTAATGTTTTGTTCGAAAGTGCACCGTTGTTCGATTGATATATATTACTGTCATATTTTGTTTGATTGATGTCTATTATTGTCATGTAACATGATAATATCAGATCTCAATCAAACAAAGCGTGACAACAGCAGACCTCAATCTCACAGTAGATCTCAATCGAATAAATATATACATGTTATAACAAAATATGAAGATTAATTGAATCTCAAAAATATACCACAATCGAACAACATGAGTTAGAGTTAATCGAATATTTTAAATCGAATCGCCCAGTCTCCCTAGTCTCTTCGTATGCTTTTTAAATTTAATTGAATATTAATAGATTAATTTGTTTTAGTTAAATAATTGAAGTTTTAAAAATACTAAAATACCCTCATATTTAATGAAAATCTTAACGGAGTTAGTGGAGTGGATGAAAATGGTAATATTTGATAAACTACAGTGACTGAAATGATAAAAAAATTTGGATTGAAATGACAAATTCAACAAAACGTCAGGGCGAAAATAACATTTTACTCTAAAATGAATATGCATGTAATTATATAAATATTTATTTTTATTTTTATTGATTGGTAGATAATAAAAAAATTAGTTGAATTTCTGGTGGGGTATGATGGGAATCTAGTAAACCTTCTAATTTTTTATATATTTAACATTATATGTATCTTAAGAAAGTATATATTTTGCTAAACACTTAAACCTATTAGGTTATTGACAAACCAATTAACATTTTATTATTTTAGGCCTATTAATATTAGAGTTCATTAAATTTTTAATTATTCTAATACAATACTATTACATAATTTTTAACCCATTTTAAAACCTAAATAAAATAACTTGTGATTTGGGATGGGAGCGGTAAATAAACGATGGAAACAAGGGATGACAGCGCAACCGATTGATTTGACTGGGTTTCGTTTTTTTCTGTAAAGCCCAAAATTTTATACCTTAGTTATTGAATTTATGTTATAAAGGTCCTTTTTCTACCCGTCCATTAAATTCTTCGACGACTTGAGGACGACCCTGATTGACATGACTAGATTTAAAAGAAATTTCACATCGAAACATTAGAAAAAATAAGATTACACATAATATATACAAGAACGAAGAATATATACCCTTTCTCTGTAGATATATATGTTTCTGTACATACCTTTTAAAAGTATGCTACCTTAAAATATATGTTTAATAAAATGTATCTATGTGCAGCAAATATAAGATTAAATATATATAGTCACGAAATGTACCTTCAATATCTACAGATTCACACATGCCTCCAACAGAATGATGTTTCTCTAAAATAGTAACATTAGTGTAACCGAGTTTGCATAGCGCATAAGCAGCCGATAGCCCACTCGGACCACCCCCGATAATCCCAATCCTTGTGTCGAGTTGAAAACAAGGATGCATCTTCAAGAACTTATGTTCTATCATGTCTCCCGTCTCCATACTTTCTAGTAATTTGAAATCGTTATGTTATAGAAAGTCTACATAGTCAAGTTACCAACAATTTAACTAACGTGTTATCATTTTAACAGTGTTATAACATCAAGATTGAATGTAACACTATACATATTACTAGTAATATATAAAACAAAATGATTCACTTAGATTATACAGATGAAATAAAAGAAAATATAAAACCCGGACATATAGGAAATGATCATACCTTAAAGAAGCAAGCCTAAATGAAGAAGACACCAGCAAATTAATTTATCTGCAAGAACAATAATAACTTTTTAGTCTGGCTCAGTGACGGAGCTTGAACATTATCATAGGGAGGGGGAGGGGGGAGTGGGCGAAATTAATATTCTTTAGGAGAGCGAACTCGATATTTATAAAAAAATTTACACTGACGGGGTCAAAATTACACAACCAGACTAAAATTTAACACTACCGACGAAAAAAAGAGAGGGGCGCCCCCCTGTCTCCCTTATGTTTCGCCCCTGGTCTGGTTATTACATCCAAACACTAGGGGAGGTTTACTTATACTAGTTAGTTCAACTCGAAACTATAGAAACTTATTTACCAAGTTTTTCGAAGCTATTTTCGAGGAAGTTGTAAGCCGTGAAATATTTGAATAGTTGTACACCAAGAAACTCTAGTCACTTGAACATATTAGGTTGTACTTATGCAAATGCATGAGGGCGGGCCTTGGCGCAGCGGTAAAAGCTGTTCCTAAGGGACCGAAGGTCTCAGGTTCGATCCGTGGAAACGGCCTCCCCACAAAATGTGGGGAAAGACCGCGTACATCTTCCCTTAAATGGGACGGACCCTCCCTGGACCCTGCGAAAACACGGGAGCTCTTTGCAGCACCAGGTACGCCCTTTTTATGCAAACGCATGGATTTAGAAGTTGTATATATAGGCGAAGTTAGACAATTAAGTACATGATTTCTATGTCATCAAATTTTACATGTCTTGAACCATTCAATGAATTAGTTAATAAGTCTGACCTTTGGTCTTTGACCTTTCATCGATCAAATATCGACTTTGTCTATCAAAGATTGTCTATGAATATTACATGCCATACGGACTTGCTTTACAATTATAATAACATTATACTCGGGGGTGGAACTTGACAATTCTTGTAGGGGGGCGGGGGCAAAATTAATATTTTTAGGGGGGCGAACTCCAATTTTATATAAAAATTTACATTACCGGGCCAAAAATTTACACTACCGGACTAAAGTTTAATACTACCAACGAAAAAAAGAGGGCCCCCCGGCCCCTTCAATCCTCCGCCCTTGATTATACTATATCTTAAATGCTAAGATCAGTTGCTAATAAGAAGCCACTAATGATTTATATAAAGTAGGTTTTGGCCCTGCGCGTTGCTGTAGCCGTGAGAGTTCTAAAGTAACCCTAAACAAAATCAAAATCAAAATGATGGTTCGAAACCACAAAATCAGCACAATACACAAAGTAAAACACACAAAAACTCCAAATTCATAACACACCAGAACATGCAGAACCCAAAAGTAAATCAAAGCCCGACACCATACACAAAACAGACGAAAATCAAAGACGCAAGAAGGCGACACGGTCCAAAATAGAAAACCGATGAAAATCAAAGCCCCGAAAAGAGCAAACAAAAGGAAAACCTAAACCTTAATTGCGAGAATCGTTAGGGTATCAATAACGAAAGAAATAAAGCAGGAACCCGGAGAAAGACAACGCCAACAAACCCTATAAACGAATATAATTGAAACACACATCAAAAACATGTGTCCAGACATCAAAAACCCATAAAAAACATCATCCTCAAAGCTTAAACCCACACCTAAAAAAAACCCTACATAAAAACAAAAGAGTTAATCTCGGTTTTGGTCCCTGTATTTTGCAAATTGACTCCACTTGAGTATCAACGTTTATTTTGTCTCCATTTGAGTACCAAATTTTAAAAAAATTGTCTGTTTCAGTCCAAATTTCAAACGGTGTTAACATTTTCTGTTATATTTTTTAAAAAGACCAAAATACCCCTCAGAGCTATAAAAATATCACCATCTCCACCACCGCCACCACACACCACCACCGGCAAACTCCACCGCCGGAGGGACTTACCGATCAACCGATCTGACGAGTCCGTACAGTACTCTGGCTGGGCCGATCTGACTCATGAGTGTGTTCTCAACATCCTCAATCGCCTCTCTCTCGAGGATCGATGTCAATCCACCATGTTCGTCTGCAAATCATGGCTGCAAGCCTGCAAGGACCCTTCGCTGCACACCGTATTCGACCTCGAATCGTCCTTCAAATCGCGTCAATCGGAATCATCTCGCTGGTGGACGCCGGATTTCGAGAGGAGAATCGTTAACATGCTCCGATCTGTTGTCGATTGGAGCTATGAAGGCCTTGTGGAAATTAGGGTTAGGCATTACTCCGATCGATCGCTTGCACTTGTCGCACAACGGTAAAAGTTTATTCTTCGATCGTGATTTTCTTCTTGTGTTCAATTTGTTTGAGTTAGGGGTTTATTGGGTGTGCGATTTAGACTGTCAAAAACAGAGAATTGGGGATACTTTTGCGTCGATTAGACAAGAAACGAATTTGAAAACCATGTGTTGATATTAGGAGGTAGCATCTGAAATCATCTTAAATAAAATGGTGAGGATGTGGAGGTTGAATTGAGGGGGGAGGTGGCGGATGTGGATCCAGCCGCGTCGACGACCCCTCCGGTAAGTCCCTCCGGCGGTGGAGTGTGGTGCGGTGGAGTGTGCCGGCGGTGGTGTGTGGTGGCGGTGGTGTGTGGTGGTGGTGGTGGTATGTGGTGTGTGGTGGCGATGGTGTGTGGTACTGGGGAGAAGAATGTGACAACCCGACTTTTTTTTTTTTCGGTTAATACTATCGCGAATTAATCCATTTAGTAAGATTAATAATAATAATAATAATAATAATAATAATAATAATAATAATAATAATAATAAAAATAAAAATAATGAAAACAATAATAATAATAATAATATTATTAATAAAAATAATTTATAAAAATTATTAAACTTAATTTAATAAGTCCAGGGGTAGTTTTGTAAATGTTGAAACTTGTTTTAAAAGGGTTAACACATGAAATAATAAGTTTTAAAAGTACAAGGACCATTCTGTAAATTATTTAAAACCAACCCCCCTCCCCGTCGACCCTCTCCCGCCGGTCACTATTCCGGCGCCCTTCCGGCGATCCCAATAGCCACGAAACACACGGTTTTGACTCGATCAAAAGCTACCAACACATTCTAGTGGGAGTTTCGAACTCAGGGACCACTGCAATTTGAAAATTAAATCGGTTAGGTGTGTTTCCCACTCTCGACCGAAAGTCGGCCGACCCACTCACGAAGATCGCACTATCACTCTTATTTATTCAAATTAATCGAACAAGAATGGCTATATAATCATTCCTAAACTAATGGTACGTTCAATTGTATCTGAAACACTTGAAAACAATCAACCCAATCCCCTTCATCGTCGCGGACCTGCAACTGGTCAAGCACCTTCTGTAGAGCTTCAAAACAGGTAACTAAATACACCATTTAGCTCGTTTTTACAAGGGGAACAATATCCCCATGAAATTAGACGCAATCGAAATCGATTTGGGGATCAATTTGATGCGGATCGAACCTAGGGTTCTTGGTGAATTGGGATGATTGGAGCTTGTGTTTAAAAGAAATAAAAACCAAGAATATCCGCGGCCTTGTGCCTTGGTTCACTGGTTCGGGGTGTGTGTGGGCAGGGAGAGGACCCGGGTTCGACCCCGGGCAGCCTCTTCTTATTTGTTTTATTTTTTTAAGCTTTTTAAAATACTTTAAAAATATGGAAAAATTCCTAAAAATTATAAAAATAAATTTTATAAGTTTCCCTTATTTTAAATCTTACAAAACAGTTTCCTGTAAATTTATTTTATAAAATTTTATAAAATATTATTTAAAAGTATTAAAAATACTTATTTTTGTAAAATAAATTCTAAATCGTGTATAACTATGCAATAATCATAAAAATCATAGAAATTATATATAAATTATTTATAAATATTATAAATAGTTATTTCTATAAAATAAACATTATATTTAAATATAGATTAATATATTTTATAAATTCACAAATTATTTACAAATGAAATTGTGGGTTATTTCTTGTAAAATATATTAATACCTTATTATTAATCAAAATACTATAAATGTGATTATCCTTATTTGTAAATATTCTTGGATAATTATAAATTATATAATTAAACCATATCATTTTTATATTTAATTCTAAAAATATTTAAACCCTTTTAGTGAAGTCAAAATGTAAATAATTATTTGGTAAAACTTAATGCTTATTGGTAATTATTAATACAAATCTATAAAATATTGTAACATATATATATATACATCTAATTGTGTGTGTGCCACGTGTTAAATCAAATCGACCCAAACCTTACCAAATATATTCGTATTATACTAAAGACTCCATTACAAACAATAATAGGTATTGAACGTGTTTGATCGTGCATTGCCCAATTCTTTAAAGTTCTTGTTCATATACATTACATCGATCCAAGGTGAGTTTACAGCCCCACTTTTACTTTATACTATTTTTGGGGGAGAGAAACATGCTGTTTTCATAAACGTTATATTATATTGGATTGTTGTGATACTGCATATACATGATACTATGTTCGTATACTTTGCCCTTCGGTCCGTTACTACGCAAGTAGAAACGTGGAAACAATTTCATTCGGTCCGTTACTACGCAAGTAGAAACGTGGAAACAATTTCATTCGGTCCGTTACTACGCAAGTAGAAACGTGGAAACAATTTCATTTTCGTGGATCAGTATTATTGTAATATCACCGGTTTACTAGTGTGATACCACTAAAGTCCTCACTCTCGAACCGTTAATGTATGTAGTATAGCGAGGTAATTCTGAGTAGATCTACTGGGTTTGACAAACCCCACCCGGGCTAGTCGCGCTAGCACAACGTTCGTCAAACGGGTGTTTAATTGACCTAAGTTCTGTTGCTGTGACCTGGTATTCACAGCCGAGGCGTTCAGTTTCGATTGTCAGCTTCGGTTTCAAACTTCATACACTGAGTAACTGGTTTAGTAGACTAGCTACCTACTGATATTACTTTGTTTACTGTATCAGTTTACTTTATGTTCTGTTTATCAAAACCTGTGAACTCACCAACCTTGTGTTGACACTTTAGCATGTTTCTTTCAGGTTCACAAGACGCGCACGATTAGGAGCATTCATTCATGCATTTACTATCTCACGTGGCTTATTTAATATTTTTCAGTAACTGTCATTTATTCGGTTTGCGCGTGTTGCGCCATTTAAACAATTAAGATTTACTATGCTTCCGCAACTTCTGTTATGTTTACTTTAAAAACTTGGTCTTTGGTAATATTAAACTTCAAAAATGAATTATGTTTTACAATTAACGTGTCGTTTGGTGTAACTAGTGGCTGAGATCCTGGAAGTCACACGCCTAACGGTAATACCCCGTTTGTGGAAATTGAGGGTGTGACAGATTGGTATCAGAGCCATTGGTTATAGCAAACTAAATTGACATTGCATCTAATTTGCATTGCATTTAGACTATAGTCGTTGCCTTAGTTACACACATATAGACACGTTTAGTTTTGTTAGTTGGTTTTGTTTGCATGCCTTACTAGTTTTTACCTGCTCAAGAACTGTTTGCTTTGGCGTCTTCCTGTAAGTGTTCGTCTACAGGGAGGGTGACTCCGAGTTGCTGTGAGTCACAGGAAGGGTTACTTACGAGGTTTCCCAAACTTTTGATTACCTGAAAACTTTTGCTTTAACATATCCCTGTGAGCATATGGCTACCGGGATGGTGGCTCCAAGTTGCTGTGAGTCACGGGAGAGTTTGTGTGCATTTGATATCGCCTAAATGTTCTTCGTGATTTGTGTGACACATAGACACCTGTATTCTGGATTTCCTGGCAAAAGGCCCTCGGGCTAAGGCAAGCATATCGCATATATCTCATTGCGAGACCTGGTATGCTTACCTGGGGATTTCTGGGATGAGTGATAAACTATGGTCAATACACAGGTCTCTAAGGCAAATGGGTCAAATTACCTTGGCGTGTCAATGATTCCCAAAACTTTACTGATCCTTTCGTATACTTTGATTGATCGACCCCGATACAATACATACATATTTGGTACTTCAACCATTGATGACCACTATACTTGACAAGATATGTTAACCTGATAGGAGGAACCGGGGTGATCATGCAAAGCAAGTTACCATTACGGGTGCACACGTAATTGTAATTTGTCTTGCATGCTAAGTCCGGTGAATCTGGTCGGGAGGTAACATTGCAGTCAGTATAAGTCATCATTCCTACACCCTGAGCAAGAAAGTCTCGGCCCTCATAGAACATAGCCACTGATGTGGAAACTATCTATCAGTTCTACTTGTAGGAATGCTCACCCTTACCTTGAATTTGGACGAAATTCAAACCATGACATTTGTGTTAATCCCGCGGATTCGAACTGATTCTCTAGCTTGTCTATTTCTTTAAATCCTTGAATTTCTCTTCCTTTTCATTTCAAGGCAAAAGGTCTATTTTCATACGACTGATAGCTTTTGATATTTGGTAATGTAAAGAATGTCTGGAAGAGGACGTGGACGTGGAAGAGGTAACATCTCACTGACGCCTGCAGAATTGGCAGCAATAATCAATCATAGTATTACCGCAGCGTTGGCAAACCAACCCCTCCACAGCAGAATCCTATTGGACAACCGACTTGCACCTACAAGTCCTTTATGGACTGCAAACCTAACCCGTTCAATGGAACTGAGGGAGCGGTAGGACTGCTCCGTTGGTTCGAAAAGCTAGAATCGGTGTTCGAAATCTGCAACTGCCCTGCTGGGAATAGAGTAAAATATGCTGCTGGCACACTAGATGGTGCTGCTCTAAGCTGGTGGAACACACAAGTTCAGATGCTGGGCGTTGAAGCTGCAAACGCCACAACATGGGTAGAATTCAAGAATCTGCTGAAAGATGAGTACTGCTCACGGGATGAAATACAAAAACTGGAAACCGAATTTTGGAACCTGAAGATGGTAGGTTCTGAAATTGAAGCTTACACAACTCGTTCTCACGAGTTGGCTACTCTGTGCCCTACTATGATTAACCCGGCTTACAAACGGGTTGAAAGATACATCGATGGACTGGTACCTGAAATCCAGAGCATGGTCACCACTGCTAGACCAGCTACCATTCAGGAAGCTGTTCAACTGGCCCACAAGTTGACTGATCAGGCTGTCGCACAAGGTAAACTACCTCCACGTGGTTTTACCTCTACCACTACTGACGGCCATAACAAAAGAAAGTGGGAGTCAAGCTCACATAACAAGCAGAACACTTCCCACCAGCATCGGAAGTTCGACAACCAAATTTCTACATCTTCACAGCATGGTAGTGGCTACAATGGAACATTACCTAAGTGTGAAGAATGCAACTACCACCATATTGGGTCGTGTAACAAGAACAACTGTGAGAGATGTGGCAAGTTTGGTCATTCTGCTAAGAATTGTCGTGTGAATTTATCAGACAAGCAACCAGCTCAACGGGGGAACAAAGAGGCTGCTATGAGTGTGGTCAGACTGGGCACATCAAAAGATATTGCCCAAAACTACAGAAGAACAATGGAAATGGCAACAGGAACGGAAATGGGAATGACAACGGTGGTGCCAAAGGCAGAGTGTTTATCATAGGCTCAGGTAAACCCTTAATGACCCTACTACAGTATCGGTAGACTCCTTGTAGATAGTCACTATGTCTTCTCTTTTGATTTTGATGCCAATTAGAATTAGGTATCCAACAGGTTAGGAATAGTACCTACTGACTTGAACCCCGAACATGCCATAGAAATAGCTCTCACGAAACCTTACGGTTTGTTCAGAAACTCCCGAAGACCCTATCTTGCCTATGTCCTAGATAACTAATCAGCTTACTCACTGACCAGCTTGCTTGCTAGTAGTTCGTTAACGCGTGTGTTCTAATTTTCGAGACGAAAATTTCTTCAACAAGGGGATAATGTGACAACCCGACTTTTTTTTTTTTCGGTTAATACTATCGCGAATTAATCCATTTAGTAAGATTAATAATAATAATAATAATAATAATAATAATAATAATAATAATAATAATAATAATAATAATAATAATAATAATAATAATAAAAATAATGAAAACAATAATAATAATATTATTATTAATAAAAATAATTTATAAAAATTATTAAACTTAATTTAATAAGTCCAGGGGGTAGTTTTGTAAATGTTGAAACTTATTTTAAAAGGGTTAACACATGAAATAATAAGTTTTAAAAGTACAGGGACCATTCTGTAAATTATTTAAAACCAACCCCCCTCCCCGTCGACCCTCTCCCGCCGGTCACTATTCCGGCGCCCTTCCGGCGATCCCAATAGCCACGAAACACACGGTTTTGACTCGATCAAAAGCTACCAACACATTCTAGTGGGAGTTTCGAACTCAGGGACCACTGCAATTTGAAAATTAAAATCGGTTAGGTGTGTTTCCCACTCTCGACCGAAAGTCGGCCGACCCACTCACGAAGATCGCACTATCACTCTATTTTATTCAAATTAATCGAACAAGAATGACTATATAATCATTCCTAAACTAATGGTACGTTCAATTGTATCTGAAACACTTGAAAACAATCAACCCAATCCCTTCATCGTCGCGGACCTGCAACTGGTCAAGCACCTTCTGTAGAGCTTCAAAACAGGTAACTAAATACACCATTTAGCTCGTTTTTACAAGGGAACAATAGCCCCATGAAATTAGACGCAATCGAAATCGATTTGGGGATCAATTTGATGCGGATCGAACCTAGGGTTCTTGGTGAATTGGGATGATTGGAGCTTGTGTTTAAAAGAAATAAAAACCAAGAATATCCGCGGCCATGTGCCTTGGTTCACTGGTTCGGGGTGTGTGTGGGCAGGGAGAGGACCCGGGTTCGACCCCGGGCAGCCTCTTCTTATTTGTTTTATTTTTTTAAGCTTTTTAAAATACTTTAAAAATATGGAAAAATTCCTAAAAATTATAAAAATAAATTTTATAAGTTTCCCTTATTTTAAATCTTACAAAACAGTTTCCTGTAAATTTATTTTATAAAATTTTATAAAATATTATTTAAAAGTATTAAAAATACTTATTTTTGTAAAATAAATTCTAAATCGTGTATAACTATGCAATAATCATAAAAATCATAGAAATTATATATAAATTATTTATAAATATTATAAATAGTTATTTCTATAAAATAAACATTATATTTAAATATAGATTAATATATTTTATAAATTCACAAATTATTTACAAATGAAATTGTGGGTTATTTCTTGTAAAATATATTAATACCTTATTATTAATCAAAATACTATAAATGTGATTATCCTTATTTGTAAATATTCTTGGATAATTATAAATTATATAATTAAACCATATCATTTTTATATTTAATTCTAAAAATATTTAAACCCTTTTAGTGAAGTCAAAATGTAAATAATTATTTGGTAAAACTTAATGCTTATTGGTAATTATTAATACAAATCTATAAAAATATTGTAACATATATATATATACATCTAATTGTGTGTGTGCCACGTGTTAAATCAAATCGACCCAAACCTTACCAAATATATTCGTATTATATTAAAGACTCCATTACAAACAATAATAGGTATTGAACGTGTTTGATCGTGCATTGCCCAATTCTTTGAAGTTCTTGTTCATATACATTACATCGATCCAAGGTGAGTTTACAGCCCCACTTTTACTTTATACTATTTTTGGGGGAGAGAAACATGTTGTTTTCATAAACGTTATATTATATTGGATTGTTGTGATACTTCATATACATGGTACTATGTTTGTATACTTTGCCCTTCGGTCCGTTACTACGCAAGTAGAAACGTGGAAACAATTTCATTCGGTCCGTTACTACGCAAGTAGAAACGTGGAAACAATTTCATTCGGTCCGTTACTACGCAAGTAGAAACGTGGAAACAATTTCATTTTCGTGGATCAGTATTATTGTAATATCACCGGTTTACTAGTGTGATACCACTAAAGTCCTCACTCTCGAACCGTTAATGTATGTAGTATACCGAGGCAATTCTGAGTAGATCTACTGGGTTTGACAAACCCCACCCGGGCTAGTCGCGCTAGCACAACGTTCGTCAAACGGGTGTTTAATTGACCTAAGTTCTGTTGCTGTGACCTGGTATTCACAGCCGAGGCGTTCAGTTTCGATTGTCAGCTTCGGTTTCGAACTTCATACACTGAGTAACTGGTTTAGTAGACTAGCTACCTACTGATATTACTTTGTTTACTGTATCGGTTTACTTTATGTTCTGTTTATCAAAACCTGTGAACTCACCAACCTTGTGTTGACACTTTAGCATGTTTCTTTCAGGTTCACAAGACGCGCACGATTAGGAGCATTCATTCATGCATTTACTATCTCACGTGGCTTATTTAATATTTTTCAGTAACTTTCATTTATTCGGTTTGCGCGTGTTGCGCCATTTAAACAATTAAGATTTACTATGCTTCCGCAACTTCTGTTATGTTTACTTTAAAAACTTGGTCTTTGGTAATATTAAACTTCAAAAATAAATTATGTTTTACAATTAACGTGTCGTTTGGTGTAACTAGTGGCTGAGATCCTGGAAGTCACACGCCTAACGGTAATACCCCGTTTGTGGAAATTGAGGGTGTGACAGAGAAATTGAAAGGTGAGATGGTAATATTTGTAGCCATTAGGGGTATTTTGGTCTTTTTTAAAAATCTAACAGAAAATGTTAACACCGTTTGGAATTTGGACTGAAACAGACAACTTTTTTAAAATTTGGTACTCAAATGGAGACAAAATAAACGTTGGTACTCAAGTGGAGTCAATTTGCAAAACACAGGGATCAAAACCGAGATTAAAATGTATTTTTATATTTGTTTCAATTAAAAAATATAAACGTTGGTACTCAATAAACGTTGGTACTCAAGTGGAGTCAATTTGTAAAATAAACGTTGGTACTCAAATGTTATACTTTTTGTTTCAATTAAAAATATTTTTTATATCTTTTGATGCTGATATGAAATGTTGACGTAAATTTTAGGTACTTTTTGAATTTTTTCATAATTAACATGTATTTTTATATTTGTTAATATAATTTTATATATTGAAAGTTCTGACCCCTACGTATTCTCTATCGTTACTTTCTTGACATAAGAAAATTCGATGATGACTCGATTTAATCGTTTAGTGGTCCAATTTGATAAAAATATGCATAAGTGACTAACATAAAACACTTTTGAAACTTGGTTATTATTCTGTGATATTTTCCCTTTAAAAAAATTAACAGTATCATTTAATTAATAATTACAACTAAAACATATAATAATTCATGAAATAAATAAAAAATAACAAAATCTCTTTAATGGCTCTATATATCTATAATCTATAACATATAATAAAAGAAGTTTTTTTGAGACACGTGTTATCATTCTAACATATCAAAGAACACGTGTCTTTATTGTAGCATATCAAAAAAATTATTTTTTAGCCTCTCTCTCATAATAAATACAAAAATTATAAAAAAACACTCAATTTGACTTTTCTTTTTACTAAAATACAACAAATATATCTATATTTATGTTTTGTCTCTATCATATTAAATGATAATTTGTTTTAAATAGACTTAATTACACGGGTGGTCCCTGTGGTTAGGCCTGATTTCACTTTTGGTCCCTAACTTTCTGAAATTACAAGGTTGGTCCAATACTTTACACAAACGTAACAACGATGGTCCCTGAAACGGATGGACGTTAGTTATTGCTGTTAAGTGCGTATGAAATGACAAAAATACCCCCTTTCTCTTTCTTCTTCTCCATCTACACTACTCCTACCACCATTGAAGCCTCCACCTTCAACCACCACCCCCACCACCTTCAACCACTGTCACCACCACCTTCAACCACCACCATCTTCAACCACCACCACCACCACCCTTAACCTTCAACCACCACCACCCTCAACCTTCAATCACCACCACCACATTCAACCTTCAACCACCACCACCACATTCAACCTTTAACCACCACCACCTGCAACCTTCAACCACCAACACCACCTTCAACTACCATCATCGGCACCACGTTCACCATCGTCACCACCAGCACCATACCACCCACGTAACACCAAGAGTAGGGTTTCACTCATCTTGATTTGGGGGTTTTGTTTCTAGGGTTTCTAAATATTCCTTAGATTCAAACAATGGAGGCGGCGGTGATGGTGGTGGCGGGAAGCACCCGTGGTGGTGGAGGCGGGAAGCACGCGTAGTGGTGGAGGCGGCGGTGATGGTGGTGGATGAAGGTGGTAGCGGGTGGGCTGGAAAGATGATGATTCAGGTGGGGAAGGGTATTTTAGTCATTTAAAAAAATTTAACAGTCAAAGTTAACGTCCATCCATTTCAGGGACCATCGTTGTTACGTTTGTGCAAAGTTTTGGACCAAACTTGTAATTTCAGAAAGTTAGGGACCAAAAGTGAAATCAGGCCTAACCACAGGGACCACTCGTGTAATTATGTATTTTAAATAAGTAAACTAAACTATCAAATCTTTATATATAATAAAAGAAAAGGGTTTTGCCACTTGTCATCATATTAAACACCCTTTAACACGTGTCAAATGCTTAAACAAATATTGCCACTTGTCATCATATTAAACACCCATTTAAACTCCATAAATTTCTCTTAATTTGTTTTCCTAAAATAAAAAACTTCTAAAGTTTGAATTAATATTATTTTTATTTTATATTCAAATAAATGTTAAAATGGAAACCATTATTTGTATTCCTCATAATTTATTTTGAGAAAATAAAAAGCCATTTTGTAATATATGTACAATGATTTTAAACCAAAATTATGGTAAACAGAATCTAAATTTCAAACAAAATGTTAAGAGATTAGTTTTTCATAATTTAATTTTATATACAATCACAATACAACTTAAATTGGCATGTTTCTTCACATTTGCAGTTAAGTTTGTTATAACATTTTATCAATTTTATGTTTTAATAAATTATTGGCTTTTAAGTTATATGTTGTCACATGACACACTCTCAAGAAGTTATTGCCACGTGTCATTCATATAGCGAAAAGTTGTTTTAATGAAAATTTTGCATTCCTTAAATTTCGCATCCTTATATATCATTCTTATATATTAGAAGATTATTAATATTAGTTCTTAATTTCTAATTGTAAATATTTATTATTTTAGTTTTTTCAATCCGTGTAACACACGGGACGTAGGCTAGTATCTTTATATATATATATATATATATATATATATATATATATATATATATATATTAATAATTTATCAATACATACTAAATTATATGATTTTCAGACATATTTATCTTTAAATATAGAGTAATAACTTCTAATATCATTGTTTGTTATAATTTTTAAATATTTATTATATTTTTTTCACCAGTGGTTAATAACATGTAAAAAATAAGATATTCATAAAACCATTAACTAATGGTTTTAATATGTTCTATTTATTTCATCCATATAATACATGAGCTCTGATCTAGTACCTGTATATCTCCACGTCAAGTGATACATAACATATTGATTACTTACTAAGCATTGTGATGTTTGGGATGTTACAATAATAATAATAATAAATAATAATAATAATAGTGAATAGTATTACAACCGGCTAAAATCAACACAAATAGAAGTTCACGAGTTAAATAATTGTTTAACAAAATCTTTTAAATAACTATTTACTTAAAAAATCTCCATGTCAAGCGATACATAAGTTATTGGTTACTCATAAACGGTCGTGATGTCTGGGTGTTTTATAGAAAGGAAAAATAATAGTAGTTAATATAAAATTCAAAACAATTAATTAAAAGTTCACGTGTTAAATAGAAATACAAAATCTTTTAATGAAACATTTATTAAACAGTAAATGTACGACCCCACTTCGGAGGACATGTGTTATCTTAATCGGGCCCACCTATCCGTTTTCAACCGGGACCGCACCCCCAACCCCCTCAGGAGGAAACCCATTGCTGAAAAAAAAACACTGACTCAACTCTAAGCATTTTGTTCAAAATGAGACTTGAACCCATGAGCTCCCTTTATTTACATATCATGGGTACCTCACATTAACCAGTTGGGCTAAGGATATTTTTTAATGAACTATTTATTTTATAAATCTCTGCGTACAGATACATAAGGTTGTAATGTTTTGGCGTTTGAAAAAAAAAAGCAACGGTAAATAGTAATTTAATTAACATTTGCAACTATTTATAAATCAAAACAATTAGAAACTTATGTGTCAAATAAAAACAAGTCTTTTAAAAGAGTAATTACTTATAAATCTCCTCGTCAATAATGATCAATTGATACATTGTTGATTGCACACTAAGCAGTTGTGATGTTTGGGTATTTGAAAAAAAATAGCAAAATCTTTTAAATGATTATTTACTTGTTAATCTTCACGTCACATGATATAAAACATATTGATTACTTTTAAGCAGTTGTGATGTTTGGGCCTTTAAAAGAAATACGAAAAATAATAGTCAATAGTATTTTAATCCATATATAGGTACAACTATTTAAAGTTGCAAACATTTAATATTCATGGGTCACATAAAGAATGACAAAGTCTTTTAAATGACTAACAATTTATAACAATTTATAAAAGTTTAATACATTAAAATAAAATTTTTAAACTTTGTTGCACACTTATAAAAATGTTACATTTAACACGTACGTCATGTCATTGGCAATCTGTTACAAGCACCATGCACTTGTGTGTTTTTTTATATAAACTTGTGTTATTACTACTATTGATAATTCAAGAAAAGCTTCATATTTCTTAGGCAAATCAAGAAAGAAAAAATTAAAAAGTTTAAAAATAAAGTTTTAAAAAATTAATATTATTGTTTGATTACTTATGTCTTTATTCATAATTCAATCATTATTATTTTAAAATATTGTATTATAATTAATTAACATACTTTCATACTATTTAATATATTTAACCCGTTTATATATATATGAATAAATGAAGAACATTGTAAATAGAGAATATTAAAAAAGCTAAACCTTTCTTAAGCACTTGATGATGATGTAAATTGTATAACTTGAAGAATTCCTGCACATATCACTTCATGTAGAAAACAATAAATTAACAAAAGGATGATAGTAAAACTTTATGAATATCAGTTTTTGAAAATAAAACTTAGTAAAAATGACGTAAATGTAATCCACTATAAGATGATAAAAAAAATAAAAATAAAATAAGTATATATTAAAAAAAAACGTGTTGAAACATTAGCGTAGAAGTGAGCTCATAATATGATAATTATATATAAGTTTTGAATTGAAATAACATTGGACATCACTTACAGTAATAAAACCGAGTTTTTACCTTAAATTAAACACTATATAAGCTTTTGAAAATGTCACTGACAACTATTTTATTGTAACCCGATAGCTAGATAAGTAAAATATTGGTTTCTGTTACATTTAAAAAAAATTAGTATTTTTCAAATGTAATAGAGATAGCTCGGTACGTTTCTTACTACAAAACGAGTTCTATTTGTTTGTTTGACGTCAAATTTGATAATAAAACTTTATTTTCTTTTAAAACCGTGTTATATTTAATTTAGGAACAGTATTCACGGTTTTATAAGAGTGATACATGGTTTAAGAAGATTGATGAAAATATTAATTATACAAAAACAAAAAAAAAAAAAATCCAACCTTTAGAGACAAATTAGGAGAATTGGAGTCGATCTTTTAGAGTTGGAATGAACAATAAAACTCAAAATCAAGCAAATTTATAGACCAAAGGAAGAAACACGTGGCATAACAAGTCATGCAAATACAGATTACAGACACATTGTCAGGATATACATGCATGCATTCATGCATGCATAAGGGCCTTGTACCTTACGCTTTCATGAAGGTACCAAGTAGGTTTGAAGGAGTTTGGTGAATTTAATACTTGCATTTGATCGGTATCTGATTATATTCAATGAAATATGGGTATAAACAGATGCAGAATATCTGGGGATCTGCTGCAGGCCCATTAAACATTAATGATTGCCTTAAAAATTCACTCATAGTGAGACATCAAGAAAGACACATAGAATCACACCCATTAGGGTTTGATTTGTTGATGTTGATCTTGATTCTATCTTTATAATTAGTTCAAGTATTTGTTTTGGTGTTAAAAGACTCTTGATTTGTTTCTTGAAAAGATATAATTTGTAAATAGGATGAGATTCTTGGTTAAAAGTGTGATATAACTAATGAATAAAGTTCACACGAGTGAAACAACAAGAAAGACACAGAAACACACTCATTAGGGTTTATTTTTTGATGTTGATGTTGATTCAATCTTTGTAATTAATTCAATGTTAGTTTTGGCTCTAAAGATTCAATCTTTGTAATTAAACAAGAAGAGATTCTTGATTAAAAATATGATATAATAATATTGTATCACTACAAGAAATAAGACCTAATATCGAGATCTAAAGTGACGATAACTGTCATCGGTATAAATCAATCAACAACGATGTCAGGTTATCACCATAGCCCATGTTTATTTTTAGGGTTTTCTGTAGCTTTCTCGTCGACTTGTCTTTGCCACAAATTAGAGAGCAGGAAATATCAAAAAACACCAGCCATCACAAAATATTTTCTTGTCTACATGTCATTGCGATAGGGTTTAAGTTTTTATTTTTTTATTTTCTTTCATTTTGTATTATCATATAAGAAGAAATGAAAAAAAAATTATATCTATTGCAGCAACAAGTCGCCACGATAGCTTGATGTTTATTTATTTTCTCTTATTTAATAATACTATGAATAAAAGGGACATCGTTTGTTGACACCCTATATCGATTACATGTCGTTACTATTTATATACCTAAATCACACATCAATACAATAGGAAGCCCTTGGTGAAATCCACCCCTCTCTCTCGAACTCCATAATGCTAAATCCAAGAAAATACAACATTTGAGGAGAAATCGAACAAAGAAAGAGAAAAAAAAAGTGAGTTTACAAATTTTGAAGCAAATTTTAAACCTAAAGTGTATGTGCTTGTGAGAAGAAAAGGCAAGCAAGGAGACAATATAACACCTCAAGTTCTCGGTTAAGATGAGTTTTCGGTGTGTTATAGGTACTCGGTTTAGTATCGTTCTTAACTAAAGCAGGGTACTCGACATCATATAGTAAAGAACTCAACATTGATAACGTAATGAACTAACTACTATGATAACCAAGATAAGGTATGTTAAAGTGTTAAAGTGATCATAGTTAAAGTAGCTAAAGTTATAAAGATAATCTTAGTTAAAAAAGTTAAAATACAAATAAAGAGCTAAAGATGATTATAGTTAATAATTGCTAAAGTTCACATGTGAAATGATCGATAAAGAACATGAATAATAATTCAAGAATATATAGCTACCCCGTTAAAACACATGAAACATTAAAGTAGGCTAAGTATAGAAGTATTGACATATTTCGAGGCTCGAGAAAAAAGTCTTCCACACATTGCAAGCTAGACAATATAAAATCTTGTGTATTACACAACTACAAAAAAATAAGTAAATTCTCGTATAAAGTACAGACTTATGATAAAGTAAAGTTTAAGTAAAAAAAATGTTAATATATTCTTAAATGAGTGTAAAAGTTATTTCTGAAAATTTTAAAAGAATATACTTTTCTATTTTTTATTTTTAAAGGACTAAATGTTTTAAAAAAAACATTATAAACTCATTTACAAGTTTTAAACTTGATTAAAAATTAAATATTATTATATTAAACTTATTTTTTAAATCTAGACTTATTCATATAGTTAATAATTAAATTAATTATTTTTAAGAAAACATATTTAATAATTAATTATCAAAACTAATTATTTTCATATTTTAAAACCCAAACATTATTTATTCAACCGTTATCAATTAATATTCTTTTATTCTATTTCCTTTTATTATTAATTAATTTTTCAAAATCAACTATTTGCAAATTTTAAATCAATCACATTAGTTTAATTCTATTTTTTAAACCTAAATCCCAAATAAAAACCAAATTCATACCTAGTCTTTAAATCGTTATTATTTTAACAAAAGACACTAAACATTAGGTTGAACCGTAATTTTTTGGTGTCAAGTCTAGCATTCTTTTATTTTCAAATTACTTATAATTACAAAGTGAATATTTTTAGTTCATTTTCATGTGTTTTATATTTGGGTAAATTAAGTGATTCATATACAATCATTGTTATTATATTTCAAATTCAATTCAAAAAATATTATGTTATTACTTGCAATTATGTATTCATAATTAGATAAACTAGATAATAACATAACTATTAATTCATGCAACCACAATAATTATGATAGATTTATTGGTTTGGCAAACACACCCATATGAATATTCGAGTGGTGATTGGAACCAGATTCACATATACTATTGCAAGGCTTCATCTGCGAACCAAGTCATCAGCCATATGTTTAGTTAGAGTATCATAACGGTATAATAGCAAATCGCTAAAACCTATGTAGATAACCACGAGAATTCAAGTGTCTATATCATTAAACTCAAACTCACCAAAACCAAAATAATCCTAAAAACTATCATTACAACATTCTCTTATACATTCAAAATCGAACTGTGATGAAGAGCATGTCTAATCTGTTAGTATAATATAATGAAAAAATATCAAAACGAAATAGCTTTATATGCATATTTTGTGTTTGATTTTATAGTTCTCCGAGAAGATAGTGAGACAAACCATATCACCACAGGAATATAGAAACCTTAACTTCTTCAAATGTTTCTTTGCCTTTTTATGTGCACAATTTAATAAATAAATTAACATTTTTAGGCTTTAGCAATTACATCTATCCTATCTAATAAACCAAGGTTTTTGGTGCCACATGTCAATTTCTTAACCCATGTCTCAGCCACGTGTCAGCCTATCAATCACTTTTTTTTTCATTTCCCGCTCATATTTGGACGCGGATCTTTTTCAGGTTCTGTTGTAAATTCGGGTCTTCTAGAAATAAAACAAGTCTTCCCTTCCCTTTTCACATTCGTCTCCCCCAACCCTAATTTGCCTATTATCTTCTTCCACCTCCGCTTCAGTTTTGAAGGCATCTCTCCGGCTAAACGTTGTTTATCTCTTGCATCATCCTCCATCGCTTGTAAATCTTATTTTCTTACGTATCACCGGTGTTCTAGATCACTGAATCGATCTGTAAGTTTGTTTTTCCCCTCTAGATTAATTGATGTTTTATATTGTAACCTTCTTCATTTTTACAATGATTAGTATTGTTTTCTTAACTGATTGTTGCTTTTTGATTTCGTTTTGGTAAATGATTTCGTAAATGTGGCAGCTTTGTTCTTCAATCTTATTAATATTGTTTCGTTAGCGATGGTTGGTATATGATTTCGTTTTGGTGAATGATTTGGTTGATCCTATCATCTGTTAGGGCATATTGTTTTTCCCTTGATTTTATTTTATTGTGTTGTTAAACAATACTAGGGTTTTGATAAATCTATTGTTTATAGATGCATTTATTTTGTAAAATTTATATTAAATTTGAATTATGTTTCTGTTCTTACTTTCTTACAAGTATATCTAAATTGGGGATTGATTTATATTGTTAAATCACCGATGCTATTCCTAAACACAAATCCTTGAATCGATGATGACTGAACTTTGATTTCCATTTCATCATATCTAAACAGCCTTGCGAGTCTGCTTCCTCACATTGCTTCTTCATCTGGCGATTGACGATTATCAAGGTATGTGTCTACAATGGTATTACTAGGATTAGGGTTCATCGGTTTGTGTTTTATTAATTTAATTTTAATTTTCTTACATTGATTTCTACTACAATTTAGATCTGCAACTTTGAACATGGATTTCATGGAATTGTGTATTCATAAATGATTTGATTGAATTAGATTAACTTTGTTTTGTGTTGATTTAATGAGTAATTTTATGTACCTATTTAATCTTCTAGCATTCATATTTACAGTGGTGATACAAAAACCTTACAAGTAGTAATTTGGCTTTCTGTAAAAGTTACAGGGGTGTAGATCTACTTGCTGCAATAAATCCTTTGACTTGCTCGTGAATACCCTATTCTCCTCACTTAGTTGTGAACATACACAATCTTTTACAAGCCAATTTTTTTCTAGATTAAAGTTTCTTTTTTCTAGATTAAATATAGAAAGGAATAACCTACACAGAGGGGATTTTGACACCCAATTATCCAATCAAAAAGAACATTGTTACCATAATCCACAAAGAAGTGTTGATAAGTGTAGACTTGACTAAGTATTATATACCACCATGTTATGGCAGTAGCTTAACCATCCCCTCTCATATATTAAACCAAATACATGTTATATGCATGCATCATACATCATATAAATCAGGATCATAGATGCCAATATTAGGTGAGTCTTTCCTTGCTAATACATCTACTGCACCAGACACAACAATTAAACACATGATTAAAATTTTACTTAAGGTGTTGCTATGAGAATTTTCTAATAGCTATTTGTTATCCCTTAAGAATATCCATAGGATGTAAGATAGTCAGCTGATTTGAATAACCGATATTATGGTTTTTCACATCATACTATAATAATCCCAAACATTTTTTAGTTACATATGTGAGAGTACAATAAAGGTAGATTGATACACTCAGAATTATAACAGAACTTATGTGATGGAGAGACTTATATTTGTGATTAACTAAAAAATTATTTGGAGAGACTTATAGATGGAGTGACTTATAGTTGTGATTAACACCACAATATCGGTAGATTGATACACTCAGAATAATCCCAAATAACTTTTCACCCTGAGCACTTAAGAAATAACGGTGAGACTTATAGTTGTGGAGAGATGGGTGGGGCTATGGGTATTCATCTGGGGTGGGGAGGGAGAGAATGGTTTATATATGCTTGGGATGGGATGGAGAGGTGGTTGAGATTTTGAGTGAGGATGGGTATTCATGGGCTGTAATGGGTGCAAAAGCTAGGGGGCTGGTTAAGATGTGGGCTACTAGATTTGACATTCACAGTGGGAATGATTATGTTGGTCTTTCTCCTCTTTCTAAGAGGGTGATTATAAAATGGAGGACTAACTACTATAATGTTAATGCTGGAGAGAATTTGGAGGTTTTGAGTGAGGTTTGGTATGTAGGGAGGAGGGGACTGTATGATGGTGTTCAAGGTAGTTATGGGGGTGGCTCTGGGATGTACTGTTACATATATGTACAGGTGAGGGGTGTGCTGAGTATGGAGACTAAAAGGCTGTTGAAGGTGGTTGTTATAGATTCACATCAGCTGTTTTCAGAACAACTGTTGAGTAGAAGAGTTATTTGGTATATCAGTTGTTTAAAACAACTGATAAAGATCTTCAGTCTTTTTGACAGCTGTTTAAACAGCTGATTCAAAGCAGCTCTTTAAAACTGCTGATTCACATTAGCTTTTTTCAAAACTGTTGAGTAGAAGAGTTATTTGGTATATCAGTTGTTTAAAACAACTGATAAAGATCTTCAGTCTTTTTGACAGCTGTTTAAACAGCTGATTCACAGCAGGTCTTTAAAACTGCTGTGATTCACATCAGCTGTTTTCAGAACTGTTGAAGAGTTATTTGGTATATCAGTTGTTTAAAACAACTGATAAAGATCTTTAGTCTTTTTGATAGCTGTTTAAACAGCTGATTCACAGCAGCTCTTTAAAACTGCTGATTCACATCAGCTGTTTTAAGAACAACTGTTGAGTAGAAGAGTTATTTGGTATATCAGTTGTTTAAAACAACTGATAAAGATCTTCAGTCTTTTTGACAGCTGTTTAAATAGCTGATTCACAGCAGCTCTTTAAAACTGCTGATTCACATAAGCTGTTTTACGAATTGGGCTAGGTATTTTGGATGAGATGGGCTGGCGGTTGTATGATGTGGCTTGGTTTATGTGAGGGTTTATGGTTGGGCTGGTTGCCTTATTTCACATTATGTGGCTTGGGCTGTGTTTTATATTGGGCTAAGATTGTTCATGTATGAGCCATTAGATATACAATGTGTTGGGCTTTGACATTCCCACTGGGATGGGGATGGAGAGGTGGTTGAGATTTTGAGTGAGGATGGGTATTCATGGGCTATAATGGGTGCAAAAGCTAGGGGGCTGGTTAAGATGTGGGCTGCTAGATTTGACTCACAGTGGGAATGATTATGTTGGTCTTTCTCACTTTTCCAAACATCTTAAACTTGTGAATGAGAAATCCAAATCTTGTGCATAATTAGTTATGATTGGCAATTTAAGTAAAGTGCTTGCTTACTTGCAGACTGCTTTCAATATGATTTTTTTTATTGTTTTCTCATAATAGGGTGTTCTAAATTTTTTATGGGTTCTGTATAGAAGCATGTTCATTGTATTTAGATTCTGGTTATTTTTAAGATGTGCTTATAGTAAACCGATGCGCTTGTAACAATTCATTGTAGTGTTCCTGTGTAAATTACCACTTAGGATTATCTTTCATGTGTACTAAATATGTATATTTAAATGTGGTGATGTTAATGGATGGTGTTTAGAATTTTGAAATTTCATGTTTAAGCCTATAGCTCAATATTCGACTTCAAGTCTTTAAACATTTAGAAAATTATTTACTTTTTGTATTGTTATTTAAGAAACATTGGCAGGAGGATGAGGATGGATTTGAGCATCCAATCGTTTCAAATGAGAAAAAGGTCACTGTTTTTTCTTATTATCTCTCTTTGAAGTGTCAGGCTCTTCTAAGTTAGCAACCTGAAGTTTTTCTTTAGATACACCAATAGTCTCTTATCAACTTGAACAAACTCAAAAGCATTATACATTACTTCAGTTTTTTACTCTATCCTTTACTAATATTTAGTGCTGGTGTAATGTATATTTTATGACTTTAATTTCTATTATGACCTTGATTTCTAGCTAAAACTTATTTGACAGGTAAGCAGCATTATGTGTTGTATCTTTAATATCTTGCCTTGTGCATTTTGTTTGTTTTTCTGGCTCTCTTTCATCCAATTTATATTGTAATGGATCTTGAGGGTACTTATGGAAGGGAGCGAGACCAGGTTATTATAAAAATTTTATTTGGTTTTATAGTTATCACATTGTTTGATATATTTAATAAGATTTTACAATTTTTCCAGGATGATACTGCATTCGAGAAACAAAGCATACTTTTTGCACTTGTTGTTTCAGATATAGTGCTTATAAACATGTAAGCTTGCTGGTAGCTCCAGATAATTTGTTTCCAATCTGAACCTTTTAGGGTTAATTGCACCAACATGCAACATAATTTCACCTTTATTTCCTTCTATACATGTTTTACTTTTTACCATTTTATGTAGCATACTTCAATTATTCTTGCCGTTGCATGTAGAGTCATTACACTAAAATACAACCTACTTTCCTACTTTTATCATTCAATGTGCCAATGTTACATACATTTGCATGAAAATTCTAAATATGTTGCAAGCAATAGCAAAAAGTAAAGTAAGCTGGATAGAATGAGGAAAATTATAAATTCATGCTATATTTTAATACAATTAGGCCATGTAAAAGCAAGCTGTGTTTCTAATAAATCAATGTTACACAGGTGGTGTCATGATATTGGGCGTGAGCAGGCTGCAAATAAACCTCTTCTAAAAACCGTATTCCAGGTACATTTTTGTATCTATATTTTATCCATTTCTCATAATCGGTTTGTTAATCATATTATTAATGTTTCTCGGGTTATGTTGCAGTTATTTAGCCCACACAAAACAACTTTAATGTTTGTCATACGTGATAAAATGAGAGTAAGTTCTTTCTCTTGTACATTGTGTTAGGGTAACATAGTCTGATGTGGATTAGATTTTGAATCTTTTAATTCGTTGCTGACACGCACCTCGTGAAAATCTAGAGCCTGTTTTAAGGCAAGATATCCAGAAGGTATCTTCTTTTGTGAACATGCATATATATATATACACATTGTACGTTTTTGTCCTGCCACCATACAAGGTAACCTAACCATACTATTTGTCATAATATGTTATTTGGTATATATTTTGGATGTTGTACCCAAGCTAGAAGCCCACAAACACACCCCACTGAGTGAATTTTTTAATGTAAAAGCCTAAAAGTATCACATCTATTGTATTTTTTAATCCTTTAAAGACACAATATCATGTTCATCTTATATTATGACTTCTTATTTTTGAGTGGCCAGGTTCATGTTGTTAGCTATGAAGAGAAAGAAGAGCAATTTAAAGAGCAGTATGCATGAGATTCACTGTAGATATCTTATGAACTCTTCACACATTATCCTTAGCCCTGCAATTTTTGTGTGCATTTACTTATGGATGGGTCAATTTGGGTTGTTTATGTCAAACAGGTCATAAGAAAATATGTTAGTAAGGTGAATGGGTTGAATGGCTTAAAAGCTGTTGAAGTTCTTTTTTTAATGCACATGATCTCTTAAATTGTTTGTATTCGAAAATTCAGATTACTATTGTAGTCTCATTTATTTTTGTAATCACAATTAGCACATTACTTTTTTCAATATAATTTTTAAAAGAAGACAAGGGTCAACTAGGTCGAAATTGTCTCAAAGTCTAGCTTTAGTTGAAGCTACCTCATAAAAGTTGTTTGAATTCAAAGATTTAATTAATATTATATTGACATCTTTATGCTAATAAATAAAAAACACAAAGGACACATGTCACTCTTGTATTCATTGTCACTTTTTTTCGTTTCTCTCTCCTATTAATTATACAAATTTCTTTTTTTTAATTTTATATTTTTTGTTGTCACCTTTCTATCCTATTAAATAATAAGATTTCTATAATTTTTTTTACAAAATGTTTTAGAAAAATATGTTTGTTCATAAAATATGTTTATAAATTGAAATTTCTTTCATTCTTTTTATAAAACATTTTAAAAATAACTATATAACGGTTCTGTAATTTGTTTTTAAAAATTATGTAATATGTCATACGTAATATGTAAATCTTTATTTATGCAACCCGTGTAATACACGGGGACTAACCTAGTTAGTACATATATGGAACCATTAATTTTCAAGTCGCGTGATTTTGCTTTATATTCGCTTACCGTTATTAGCTCACAAATAAAAGTTTTAATATCAAAGGTAATTTAATCTAGTGATACAATGTGTTGTGATGTTACGTGCTGAGGATTCAAGTCTAATCGTGAAACATATGATATAGTTTAGAAGTAGATTAATAAGTTTATGAGTTTATCATTTAATAAAATAGAAATTTTACATAAAAATAACAAAAGTAAATATCCTTATTATTAATGGAAGAATCAAGGATACTAATGTCTTTGATTTTCGGGATAAATTACAAGAAAAGTCGCCTATTGAAATTATAGAAACAGCGAGTCGTAGAAGATTTTTAAAGACTCCTTTGAGATAAAAGTCTTTGTTTGTTTTGAGTTTGTATTTTAAAGTTGAAAAAAATTTTGTTTGTTTTGAGTTTGTATATTCAACGATTCTATCTATTAGAAAGTCAATCTTGGGGTGTTACAATAAAAAAAAAGTCCATCTCGGACGATTATAGACACTATATCAAAATTTCATTATATAAAATTAACTTTCAGTTGCTTTTTAAAATATTTTCATTTTTTTTAGAATCATCATTATAAAGCTTAATAAACGACTTTAAAATAGTTCGCATTTTAAAAAAGTTTTATTTAGGAAAACTTTGTATCTTTTATTTTTTAAAGTGTGATTTATAATAAAAAATCTAGTTTTTAATTTTTACTATATCTACTTTTTTAATATGAAAATGTTTTAAATAATGTATTGTTATATGCTATTATTATTTATTAGCAGAGAGAGACGGAAAAATTAAAATGATAAACCTAATATTATTGCATGTGACATCTTAAACTTTCTTTTATTATATATATATATATATATATATATATATATATATATATATATATATATATATATATATATATATATATATATATATATATATATATATAGGGGATCCAATAAAAACCTAGTTATAAATGAAAACCTTGTAAACTAAATCTTAACCATTGATTATGTAGATCAATGGTCATTAATTACTAGTGGCAAGATTGTAATTCTTGTGAAGTTTTTAAGACAAGTTTTAATATAAAAGGGCATTTTAGGAAAAACAAAAAATAAATCTATTTAACTTTCCATAATTTTCGTTTCTCTTTCCTCTCTCTTAATTACTTTTTACTTTCCTAATTTTTATTTCTCTCTGTTCTCTCCTAATACAACGATGGTACATATGTGTACCAAATAATGTGAACGGTTGAGTTATGTATGATGAACATTTTTTTACAGTAATAGAAGTTTATTAAGAGTCTAAAGACTTAATTAAGTTGAAAAATTTGGATAATACAACGACGGTACATATGTGTACATAGGATAATTGTTCAAAAATATTAAAATGTTTTAAAACTTCAATGATACATACCAGTTAATATGCTAAAGAAGCTTTGGTACATATATGTAACAGTTAATATGCTAAAGAAGCTTTGGTACATATATGTAACAGTTAATATGCTAAAGAAGCTTTGGTACATATATGTAACATTTAATAAGTCTTTGTTTGTGTAATGGTGCGATTAGGATTTTGGTTATATGCTAAAGAAGCTTTGGTACATATATGTAACAGTTAATAAACATACGTAAATCATTCATCAAACAACTAATACTAAGGTACATATACGTAATAGTTAAACAAATCATTCATCAACAACTAATACTAAGGTACATATATGTACTTTAGGTTGAACAACAGCAATCTTAACACAAATCATTCAATTCCTTCTCTCTAGCTTTCTCTTCTTCCTTCTTTTTCTGTCAATCAAAAAGAACCCATAATCAATTATCATAACAACCGAAATCAATCAATCAATCAATCAACTTTGAAAGACCCCTAACAAAATCCAATACCTTGGTCTGCGAAGGACCTCTCGATCTCTCGCCTCTCGGTCTGCGAAGGACCTCTCGATCTGCAGCCAGCGACCACCAGCCACCACCACACAACCGTCGACCACCAGCCACCACCACACCACCGTCGACCACTAGCCACCACCACACAACCGTCGACCACTAGCCACCACCACACCTCCGTCGTCTCCTCCTCTTCCTCGCACTCTGTTTTGAACTCAAGAGGAAAATATATGATGATGTGATATAACAAACTGAAATTGAGAGTGAGAAAAGGAAGGGATTTAGTCAAATATATAAATACCATAAATATGTTAATTGCAAGATTACAAAAATACCCTTTTTTAATAAAATAAAAATATATATATTAAAAATCTATGATTTGTTGAAAATGGTTTTCATGATTTTCAATTATAAATGTGGTTTTCATTTGATCCCTCCTCTATATATATATATATATATAGAGAGAGAGAGAGAGAGATAGAGAGAGAGATGATTAACGATTTAAATTCACAAGCATTAAAACATCTCCTTCATAACACAAATAAACATATCATGATTCATATTTTTATATATAATAAATGAAAGTGGTTTAGCTATGTGACACAGTTAAAGTATTGTGTTGGCACGTGACATTTTCATAGCATATAATTGTCACATGACATTATATTAGCAATATATGGTTATGAAAGGAAACATGTGGATGTTATTTAAATACTATTAATGTCTAATTAAACAAGATTTTAAATTAAAATTTAAATGTAATGATTGAATTGTAAATTTAGAAACTTCAAATTTTAAATTTAATCTACTATTCAAACAGAAATTTTATAAAAATAAGTAACTAACATAACATAACATAACATACCCAGTAAGTCCCACTCAAGAGCAGGGACTGGGAGGGGTAGGTGGCGGCGAGTCTTTCCTCTATCTAGTGAGATAGAGAGACTGCTTCCGAAGAGACCCCCGACTCGGTAACGAAAACCAATAACAGTCGTAATCGCATAAAAATAACTAACTAAATTAGTTAAAATTTAAAACTAACACTTTGGATATTAAAATTAAATTCTAGTAATAACAATTAATCTAAGATTTTGGGTTATAATTTTAGCTTTTAAAAATGTTTTATATTTAAACAATACCGTATAATATTTACATGCATCATATATCATTATATAACTATTTTTTTACATGCATCAAAACTAGTTTTTTATTGTTCAACTCGAATTGTTATCCAGTCAGAGACCAATTCATCTATTTGGAAAAGTTATGAACTAATAATAGAACTGAAATAGAAATTAAAAACATAAATATTTACCCGCGAAAAGTCGGTAAATCCTACATGATAAATAGTAAAACAAAAGAAAGATTTGTTTTGACATTCTAAAATATATAAAAAAATAGTGAACAGTTATTTAATGTATATATTTTTTGAAATTTATCTTATAAAACATATATTTTTTAAATTTAAATTTTATTTTTATAATACATGAAATATTCTGAAAAGATGGTTTTTTAAGTTTGAGAAATTGTTAACAAAATTTGATTAAATATTTGTATACAAAAATATTTTAGAGATTGTAAACATTAACATTATTTTTCTATGTATTTAATTCTTTTATGTAATTTACATGTATACATATCTACTTAATCTATCTTCACATGTGTATATAGTACAAATTATTATTAGTAATTAATAATTTATGTTTTTATTTATATTTACTTAAATTTTCTCAACCCGTGTAACACGTGAATGGTTAGGCTTGTTACTATACTATATACTCTCTAATCACGTATTAATTACTAACTTGTTATGATTATTTACATACAACCTTTATCCAAAAAGTTAAAATTGCCATATCAATGACTCGAAAAATATGCATCACCTATATTGACATTCCCATATATATATATATATATATATATATATATATATATATATATATATATATATATATATATATATATATATATATATATATATATATATATATAGTGTATATATATACACATACATATATATACATATGTATATACATATACATATACATATATATATACATATACATATATATACATTTACATATATATATATACACATATATATACACATATATATACATATACATATATATACATATATATACATATATATATACACATATACAGGGGAGGGATCAAATGAAAACCATGTTTATAATTGAAAACCGTGAAAACCACCACTATCCAATCATATAATTTATAAATGATTTGATTTTTTAGTTGTTTAAAGTATATTTAAGTAAATTTTAACCTTATTTTTTGAGGTCATTGTTTATTTTTTAATTTAAACTCCAAGGTTGACGACGATAACGAATCGAGGTACGTATACGTAACTTCTATGAGTTAGATGTACGTAACTCTTAGTTGTACACTTGGTAACACATACTTACAAAAACATAACCCTTACATATGTGTAACTATTACTTATAAACTTTGTAATACGTACTTACATATATGTAACCCTTGGTTTTCACGGTTTTCAGTTATAAACATGGTTTTCATTTGATCCCTCCCCTACATATATATATACATATATATATGCACATATACATATATATACATATACATATATATATACATATATATACATATACACATATATATATAGGAATATCAATTTAGGTGATGCATATATATATATATATATATAATATATATATATATATATATATTTTCTTTATTGAATATGCAAATCATTGATGATCCCTTGAAGCTGTCCTCTCCATTCACTAATTTAATGGTAAAGGTAAAAGGTGATAGAAGAGATCGATATAAACGAGTCGATTAATATGTTTGTAAGCCACGCGAGATTAAGTCATTAAAAACCCTAATTGATGTGAATTTTTAGAGCTCGTTAATTAAACAAACACTATAAGAAAAAGAGTCTATGGCGACAAGACCTATGGCGACGACATGGGTTTGTCCCTATAGATTATCTATGGCGACGACATGTCGTCGCTGTAGCTTTAGTTAGGTTTTTGGCAAATGCATACCTATTGCGACGACATATTGTCGCTTAGGTGCACCCTATAGCGACGACACATTCGTCCTCGCTAAATGTTAATCGCCATAGGTCATTTTATTTTAATTTTGATTTATTTTAAATCATACTAAAAAAATTAAAATGTGTGCATCCTATGGCGACGACATGTCGTCACCATAGGTGAAAAACCAATATTTTCTTTTTTTCCCCTAGATATAACTTGGAGGGAAAGATGCCCGCATTTTATAAAACACATATGGCGACGACATGTCGTCGCCATAAGTTTTAAATAACTTTTTTTATTGTTAAAATAAATCAAAATTAATTATTAATATAAATAATAATTATAGTTATTAATAAAAATTATAATAATAATTTATGTACATATCATTACTGTTATTAAAAATATTATTGTTATTATTATGATATTATTATAATTATAAGTCATAATAATAATATTAACAAATATTATATTTATTAATTATAATTATAAATAACTAGTTAATTAGCGCCGCGCGATGCCGCGGCAATGCTATTTTATGAATTTTTATGTTATGGTGTTTGATAAAAGTTGTAAACAGTAAATTTCTAGATTTCGAACATTACATTTGTGGGATGAGACAGTTATAGGATTATACAAAGGTTTTTGTTATGTTTATGGGCGTGAGATAGTTATAGGACTATACAAAAGGTTTAGAGTCATGCTTGTACAAGTCACGTCTTGCAAAATGAGGTCACTACTTGTAGAAGTCCTTAAGTACAAACGCTAGGCCTATGTCCATAATTGTAGCAAAAGGTGGGTGTCATGCAAAATGAGCTTGGTGCTTGTGAAAGTTCTTCATTGCTAAAGTCCGCTGCTTGCATGTTGTCACTGTTGTTTGGCTTTCTGTTTCTGTCTCGCTTCTGCATCTGTAAGTAAGTCATGTTTTTGTGTATAAGCTAAAATGTTAATAAGGTAATTAATGTTCATGGTTAGTGCCTATTGTACCTTGTTCCCGTGTTCTTTTTGGGGTTTTAACGGATGGGGTTGCAGGTGCAGTTGTAGATGAGGTAGTTGGCTTTGTTTTGGAAGGTGGCGCCTCAAAAGCGTTGTTGACTGTAAGCGATTCACTTTGGTTATCATTCTTCACATGTACTTCAAAGATAAATGGCTTGTTGATTAGGTCTTCTAGTTGTGGTGGCAGTTGTTTGGGGTCGTTGCTGGTTTGGGAGGTTACCAAATCAAAGCAAGTTTTTCCAACCAGTGTTGTTACAACAGCATCAAAGAAGATTGCATCTTCTGTGCAGCTGTCGTCAGCCAGTGTTGCAACAAATTTATAGCTGTATATGTAAAAATAAGTGGATCAGAAATCTGTTTTTACTTGTTGTGTACGTATTATTTTTTTCTTTTAAGGTTGTAATACCGGTATGAGTGTTCGTCTTGAACTCCATGAGTGGGACAGTAGTACTGATGACCACATGGGCGAGCTCTTTGTGTGCATCTTACGCACGATTCATAACACCAGCTACCTTTGATTTTTGTTATCCTAGCCAAACATGTGTAGGATACAACCTGCGCACATAACGTTTGCCACAATATTAAGAAGTACTTTTGTGGCATAAAATTTGTATCATTAAAAACTATTCCAGATTAGATATCGATGTTACTGTTAGTGGAACTTAATTTTTGTCATTTAAAAAGATGCATGCTTTAAGATATGATTATGCATATTATTTTTGAAAACGTATGTAATATCAATAAAAACATGAAAAAGGCATGTTGGTATTGATGGTGTTTAAAGTTTACATTTTAAAAAGTGATTTGCTGAATGTATTTGACAGAATTAAAGAATGTATCTAAGAATATTGGTATCTAATTTTTTACCTTTCTTGGCCCTTGCAGTTGATTCAGAATTTCAGAGAGGGTTTTAAGGTTTGACTCAGCGTCTTTGTTCCTAGCTGGATGGGTGGCTACTTCAGATGTAGGTAGATGTTTGAACCTGATTTTCAGCATAAAGGGGTAGAGGTAGTCAAATTCAGATGTTACATCCATCATGCCATATTAGGGCAATATATCACTAGTGATGGAGTCATTTTTCATTTTTGTTTGAATTCCTAATACCTCTGAATTAGAGCTGGTAGCTCAGGTATGCATGGATTAAGGTAAACCTCGGTTGCAGATGTGGAAGCAAGTTGTAAGGCACCTGCGTAAATATTAAGAGTGATATAACATAAACAGACTGAAGGCTTGAAACACAAAGGGAAGACAATCGCATGACGATAAATATTAAGAAGCTTTGACACTAACAAATCACATAACTATAAATCCAGATTTCAGATCACAAAACAATCAAAAAATAATATACATAACAATTGAATGTTATTATAGTAATGATTGAACATATAAATCTGCGTTAAACAAAACAAACAAAAAGGGGTTGATGGAATTATTATTTCATAGCTGCATAGTTGCATCATATTCAACATAAAGATTAAATGGTTAATAAATATAGTCTTGTTTATTTCTTTATGGCAGCCTGCATTAATGTTGGTTTTGTGATGATAATTTAAGCAAGAAGGTAAAAATACCTATATATTATGATGAGGAAATAGAGAAACAGTTTGCAATTACATACATGTATTCTTATATACATACATGAATTTGTAGACACATATATACAATGTGTAGATTAAATTGTTTTACATGTTTATGATCATATAATATGGTTATAGAATAGACTAAAATTTGATGACAGATGACCTTGAGTGAGATCCTTGTAGAAAAGTGACCCAGTTAACCACAAACAGCAAACAGGAAAAACTCTGCACAATTAGTTTAATAGACAATATTGGGTCTGACCGGATAGAATGAGTTGTGAGGGTATGATTTAACGGATGCGAAATGAAGATTAATTGAGATTTAATGGATGGGAAATAGTATGATTTTGGATGCGATACCTCCAAACTTTGAAACTTTTAAAGATGTAACTGCGATGATTGCTGGATCTGGATCACTTTCAGCTGCAGATTGATTGAAACTTCTCGCTATTTCTTCCCATAACGCAACATCGATGAGCTTGCCACTGTATAGGGACACATGCACAATAACTATTCTGGTAAACAACACAACATTATACACAAAATTTGTAGTTGTACCCTTCATGTTGTAGTCGCACACGTAATGGACCTCTTCTTGTTTGGCCTGGTATTTCTTTCGCACTAATGAAACGTCCAATAAAATCTGAAATTGCATCAGAATATGAGAATCTTTTTTAGTTGTTAGAGGTGTCTATAGTAAACATAAACCTGCAAGCAGTTTGTTATTGGGTGGCAGCCGTGTGTGCAATTCTGAATAAGAAACAAAATTGAAGTAGTAGGCTGGTATGGTGTTGTTTTCAATAGGTGTGACTGTTGCAGATCTACCAAAGAGAATCATTGCATCTCGACCAACAACGTTACCTGATGTTTTTGCCTCTATGCACACAAAACCTGTTAATTTATAGCAAGTTTTTGGTCTGATGAGTTCATTGAAATGTGTAGCACTTTGCACATCTGTAGTTGCCTCTATAGCGTCACCCTACATCATGAGATTGTATGATAGTAGATTGTTTGACATAAATGAGAAAATAAAATGATGATAAGTACATTGTTGCTTACATGTTCGTCTACAAACAATAAATGTAGTTCAGCACGTTGATATGTCTTCCACTTCTTAACTATTCTAACTTCGATTGACTCTGTTTTGCATTTAGGAGTGAGATCTGATATACGTTGAATCGACATCTCCACTTTCTTGCCTGCAATCTATTTCAGCCAAAAAGTCTGAGTACACAATGTTTTTTGTTATATTAGGAGGTGTATCTTCAGAAGGCTTTATGTACACTTTTAAAGCATCAGGTGAAGTGGATCGAGAGAATGCTACATACAATTGTCTATGACCAAAAACAGGTTGTGGCAAGTAAACTCCTATCTTGTTTAAAGATTGTCCCTGGCTTTTATTAATTGTCATTGCATAGCAAAGTTTAATAGGGAATTGTTTTCTTTTGAACACAAATGGAAGCTGTGGATCAGTGTGACTTAGTATTATTCTAGGTATATATACTCTATGACCAGCTGCAATACCAGTTATGACCTGTGCCTCAAGGACTCTTGAAAGTAGTTGCGTTATAATTAACCTGGTCCCATTGCACAAACCCGCGCTTTGATTTATGTTACGTAGCAAGATGATAGGCGTTTTAACTTTAAGCTTGAGTCTATGTGGCGGTAATCCGTTAAAGTCTAATTCATTTAGATACTCAGCTGGATAAAGCAATTCAAGATCACCTCGATTTTTTGCATGAGGTACAATTGAGTCTGTGCTCAAGTAAACGCAAGTATCGCCCGAGGACATGTCTAACACCATCGCATTGATGAAGTCAGCAGTTTCATTTTTTGGGCATACGATAGCCTTTTGAGAAAGATTTGCTCCTGTGGAGCTTTCAAGGGTATCTTTATCGTATATAAAGCAAATGAGTCTATACAAAGCATCGTCACTATGAGGTATTAAAAACTTATCAGGGATCTCTATAATTCTTGTGTCGCCTACGCTAGCTTCATCTACTGTACCAGTTGAGCCATTTCCCACATCCATTAACCAAGACGCAAATGATGCAATGTCACTAACATCAAATTTGTTCAGCTCCGCATTACGTAAACGCATGTTCTCTGTTAGCTTGACAATCGTGAATGCATCCCACAAGTATGATCGAGGCAATGAAGATGCTAGGATATCCTGTTTACTTGCCTTACGCTTTATCGGTAAAGTTTGTCTAAAATCTCCTCCTAATAACACAGATTTTCCGCCAAAGAGGCTGCAACTATTATCAAGTAGATCCTTAAGAGTTCTATCCAACGCCTCGAAACATCTTCGATCATTCATTGGGGCCTCATCCCAGATTATAAGAGTGGTCTCAACCAAAAGTTTTGCAAGTTGAGTGTTTTTCTTAATATGACAAATACTTTCCTCAGTCATCTCTAAAGGTATCTTGAAACGTGAGTGTGCTGTTCTACCAGAAGGCATCAATAAAGACGCAATGCCCGAGGCCGCAACCGCAAGTACTATCTTTCCTTCAGATCGTAGAGCGTTTATGATTGTAGTCCACAAGAAAGTTTTCCCCGTACCACCATGACCATAAACAAAAAGTAAAATCTGTTTGCTATTTTTAACTGAATTGACGACGCTTTCATATACATGCAACTGTTTTCCGCAAAGGCTGTTTTTTTGGCGTGCATGTTCAACAGCAAGTTTTTTCCTATCGTAACTTTTCTCTTCCATCAGAAGCCTATTCTTAAGAGTTTCTAACAAATCGGCGCGTGGCATAGGCAATCCATAATCTATAAGTGACGTTGCAGTTGCATTTGAGTTTAGCATAAGCTCAATTTCATAAAGTACATATTGTTGAGCATCATCGTCGTTAATATAATTTCCTGGACTATCTGGGAGAATACCTATACGACGTGCGACATCGTCAGTCATATGATGCCATTGTTGATTCCACAGTCTGATTGGATCTGAGATATCACAATACAGTAACATGTGAGTGAAAAGAGATCTAAGCTCTGAGGCGTTAGCCCATGCAGCAGCTTCATCAAACGCCTGACACCACTCATTGTCATCTTCTAGTAACCCTAATCTTTCGCATGTAGATCGATATGTTGGTAGGGTTACACCAAACACTGTTCTAATGTCAGAAAAACTTGTGCATCCTATCTGTGAACCTAGCAACAAACGCAAATAGAACAACTCTCCACATGTAGGATGAACATAAATAAGTCTTCCAACTGTAGGATTGTTATCCCGAACCCTACGAATCCATCGTTTCCTGTTTCTATCCCATCTATACTCTGAAAGATAATCGACATATCGAAGATGCCTACCATTTGTGTCGATCTTATTGTTTGCCAACCACTCAGTCAATGTAGTCCTTTTACTCGCTGAATTATCTACAATCTCTTGCAAATGATGATCATCTTTAAAACTAACATTTTGCATGTTCTCCAAATGTACAGCTAAAACTTGAACAGCGGGATTCCTATGATGAATTGGAAAATCTAAGATTCTCCAAGACGCTTCATGCGGACATATAAAACGACCATCAACGAAATTTTGCACCTCATCTACAGCCACATTGTTGCTAGAAGAAACCTCATCACACTGTGCATCTGACTTTGTAATGGAAAATCTAACTCGATCGGCGCCTTTAGATATGTACTTGAATAGGTATTTAATCACCATATTCCAACCACAATACTCAACGTTAATATGAGCTTTGAAACGCAGGCAAAGATCTCTGTTGTAAGGAACTACGTAAGAATCATCTAGCAAGATTCCCCCCTTATCTACAGTTGTGGATCCTGATCTCCTTCTATAATGCACGTAGCCGTTTTTATCAAACGTTGTGTTCATTCCATAGCTTTTTGGGAACCTCTTTGAGCATTTTCCATTCAACATGCATGGAGCATTAGGCTTGGCTAAACCACATGGTCCATGCATCATAGAATCAACGATTATTCTATGAAGCGTAGGTGACAGTACGGGATCCGGTATCTCAGCAGATATATACGTATCAACCTGGCTGCTATCACGAATTTTAAATGCGTCAGTGACCCATAAGAGCATGTGACAATGAGGAAGGCCTCTCTTCTGGAATTCAATAGTGTACAAATCGGCAGCAACCTTACCAAAAGGTCGTTCTATCCTCAAGAAGTCAAGCATTTCTTTGACTTTGATCCGAAAAATTCTTGCAACAATGTCAGGCCTGTCTTGAGGTTTCAATGGGGAGTGGGAAGCAAAATACCTCATTATCTCAGGCCATTTGACGTTACAGGTAAACGTAATAAAATACTGTGGGTTGCCATGCACTCGGCAAATTGCCAACGCATCCTGATAATGTTTATACAAGTAGCGCGGCCCACCTGTAAACGAAGATGGTAAGACTACACGCTTCCCGATTGACCGACCCACTGTATCACCCTTTAATAACGCGTCGTGGATACCTTGTAGAAATTCAGTTCTAAAGAGATTCTGATGAGATCTGATGTAATCTAACCGACTTTGTTCTATGCATATGTAGGCATCAACTAAAAATTGTTGGAAGAGGCGGCCTCCACCTAACAGTAACGAATACATACCCCGCCGATCATGAATCAAATAACTATAGTACATGTTCATGGATAACTTCCTATCACCAGTCGAGCCGTCATCAGTGAGCGTAAGATGCGGCGACCATCCAGTCTCTCCATGCAGGAACAACAACGGGTACTGTAGCGACATGTAAAGAGGATGTAATTTATTTACACGCTGAGGCTGTCCAGTCATTGAATGAATAATAATGTCAAAATCTTCAACAGGAGGAGCATTTTCGAGCACAATGATACCTATCGTACCAGCAGCTGGACAATCATAAGAACGTTCATTCACCGAGCCGAAAAGTCTAATTGAAAAGTCAGGAACAGGTTCTTGCAGGCAAAGTTCTCTTGCAGAACGGAAAAGTCTCACGAGACCATTAACATCCTCCAAGACAGACATAAGGAGATCAACAATCTCAACACAAATACGCGAATTCTCACCGTCGCTAAAAAAACGCATCCTATTCGAGATTTCACGGTCAGTGTCGTATACATACATCTGTAAGAAACGTGGCCTCTAATTCGTTGGAGGACACAACGTGCCAATCCAATGACACACCTGACCCTCAACCTTGAAGACATAAGGGCCCGATCCTCTATTTATCGAATCGTCTACAACCGCACCAAAAGATGTCATCGCGAACATCGAATTATAAGCACGAATACTATCAAGAAAATCAAGACGTTGATAAAGCTCCTTAACCACAAGAGGTGGATCCTGAGGGAGACGCACACGGACACGACCAGATCTACAACACTGATTATATCTAGGAGAACGATTACGCGCGACATGGCTGACACGTTCAGCAGACCAGAAAGACGCCCCGCAAAATTCACAAACATAGTCACAATCACCATAATCAACATAGGTATAAGAACCAGAATCTGAAATTACTGCCGAATTAGTAGGAATTACTATCTCATCAGATAACGAAGGACACGTGGAGGGTTCACAACGACGTTCTGTATCGGTAACAATACGTACATCCATAACACCACTAACATCATGAGAAGGTACATTTGAGGAAGAAGGCAAGTGTTTCTTTTTCTTAAAACTATTAGCAGGAGACATATATGATATGTAAGTAAGTAATCACATACCACACTATCACTATTAGGACTGACCAACACATAAGACGACGGTAAAAATGAAACAACAGGTAGGAAGTCGAAGCATAACAACTTAACATATCACTCAAGAAAACATACACCCAAGAACAGCATGGGAGCCATTAAAAATACAACACACATAACTACCAACGAATATACACACAGACTACACAACAACCATAAACCTATAACACCGGAACGACTAAATAGAATCTTAAAATTAGTCTTGAAAACAAACAAAAAAATTTAAAATACCTTAACAACAACACAAGGAGAGGATGAAACCTGCAACCACATGTTAAAAAAGATACAAAACACAACAATTAATATGTCACCCTCTTCAATTCCATGTTTTTTTAATTATTAAAATGTAAAAAAAGCAATAATTGAGTAGAACAGGTTGGCAGCCTCCCAAATTGCATTTTAGAATGCATGAAGTTTACTCAAAAGGTGAGATTTCTTAAACAAAAAAGTTTAATAACTATGAAGAAAAAGTTTTTTGCCTAACCCAACCCAATTATTTAACAATTAAAACCAACTCACACTTTGTTGCTGATTATTTAACATCAAAGTAGTTCATGATTATTTTAAAAAGAAGTAATTTCCTAACTACTTTATTGGGTCAAGGTGTCTTTCCAGTAACATACACCATGACTATACAAATGCAATTACTAAAGTCAAAAGAGAATATGTAACAAACCTGCAACACAAAAGTTTGTCTCAAAAACAGAAGCACCTGTAATACAATTAAAAAACCAAGTGTGAAACATTGTAATTGCAACCCGAATATACAATTCATCCATGACGCGCAAATCAAACGCGCCCTAAAACGGTATACCCTAGAAGCATTTATCCCAATATAAAAGAAAAACAATAATTCATAAATTTGTAAATGTTTCTCATTATTAAAAATACTCATTACATAAACAACAGTTAGGCAAAACATGTCCCTTGCTCAGCTATGACATAACACATTTAGCAATCAAAAGAACCTCAACAACCTAATAAAAAGCTTTATAAAAAACCATCAATAAAACCAAACGAATAAAGAACAACCAAGTTGTAAAAACAACCAGCAGCGACAATAGGTATAAAATCTTTTTAGCACAACAACCACAGGCCCAAAAACATTTAAGGATTACAAAATTGGCACCATCCCAAGGTCAACTGCAATTCAAATTAGCACAACAGCAATAGTCTTTGAGTCAAAACCATTAGGCCGTCCCTAGCTAAGAACAAATATTTATGTGAACTATAAATCACAGCAACCCAATTTATGTAGCCCCATGCAGACATATGGACACAAAGAGCACATAGTAATTAACATGAGAAAACCAATAATAGCAGAAGCCGATCCACTGAAACATCATTGCCAACTCAAAACCAATTGTCAATAGTAGCAACCATGTAGCAGCAATAGATCACATGACAGCAGAAATGCTGGATACTAAACGAAGACGTATAAAATGAACAAAAAGTAGCTAAGAATCTCTTGAAAGCTAGACCATTAAGTTATAGCCTTTAAATTATACTTATGTGTACATTAAATTTTGATTTGTAAGCCACAAAATTCATTATACATTAAAGTATTCTTTCAACAACTCAATCATCTCGCATAGCCTCCCTAAGAACAATTTGTGCCCAGATTGGTTTCTCAACAGAAAGAAGGATTACAAGGATGGCAAGTACTCTCAAGTCACATCCAACTCCCTCGACATGAAGCCGGAGTTTCTAATCTTCTTACATCCAGCGGCATCACGGAACGTCGGAGCTCGCCGGAACGCCGGCCGGTGACCGACGGTGGCCGGAAGCCGACCGTCGACGTGTGTATTAGATCTAATCGCTTCAGCATGATGAAACGATTGCAACGAAGGAGCGAGAACAACCATCACCATCATCGCCGACACAAAGCCAGAGAATCTGATAATCCATTGCATCTTACAATCGTGAATCACTCTCCTCCATTTGTTCCTCTTCCTCCTGATCCTCAAATCAACACCGTCGGCCAACAGGTACGAAATTAGGGTTCATTTGAGGTCCGCCACGGTGAAACCACACAAATCAACGAATCAATCAACCTAAAACTCACGATTCAGAACCATTATCTTACGAATCCGCACTTGAAGCTTCTAGAATCAATCACACAAAGATGCTGCCGTGAGAACAAAGCAAACTTCTTCTGATACCTGAAAAAGGGCAACGAAGGTGACGACACTACAGTGACGGTGACGGTGGTGTTACAGAGTGTGCATCGCCGGTGGAAAGTGGGCATCGGCGAGGTCGAAGTGGGCATCGTCGCCGAGGTCATGGAGGGGCTGCCGGGGTGGCACCAGCCACCGTTGTCGCTGTAGGGCGAGGTCATGGAGGAAGTAGAAATGTCCGGAAGGAGATGGTTTTGTTTCTTAAATGAAAATACACACCTGAGTGAGGAAATGTCCCGAAGGAAGAAGAAGAAGAGGTGTCCAGAAGCAAGCAGAAAGCAAAGCCTTAAATGAAAATACACACCTGAGTGAAGAAATGTCCCGAAGGAAGAAGAAGAAGAAGAGGTGTCCAGAAGGAAGCAGGAAGCAAAGCGGGAACGAAGGAGGAAGAAGAAGTGTGTAGAAGAACTCCACCGACCAAAGGTTTTAAATAGAATAAATAATTTGTATTAGTGAGGATCAAATATGTTCCGTATGAAAGTTAATATCGATTACATTAAAGGTTAACTCCAATTATGATTATCGATGTTAAATTATACACGATGATAGTACTTTATGGGAATATTATGTTTATTAACTGTACCTTAATTAAGTTTCTTTATGTTTAATTATCAGTAATGAATATCAAACAATGTTAAATATATTTGGTTACGATGATTAGCATTATTTACATTCGTCATATGTTAGTTATGATCCAATTATGATCAACCAAGGTTGAAGTAATCAATATGGCTTCTGATGTGTACATATGTGATGCTTAATTTTCTTATGATGCTGAAGATTATTGTTTTGTATGGACAACAGTATAGTTTAAGAGTAAGATTAAATGGACGTGTGTTTACGGTTTTATAAACAATTTAAGTTTGTTTATGCTTAATTATTATCAGTGAGAGTTAAACAATGTTAAATATGTCCGATTATGCTTAATTATTCAAGCCCCTAAGACAGTTCTGTTATTCTTGAGAGTCATTATTTGTAGCTAAAGACAGAAGGTCCGTTACAGACAGGTACAAATAAATAGTTAAGATAACTTGGGGATAAGGGATCGGAAGAGCAATGCGAAGAATCACTGGTTGATTTCGGCCATTGTTGTTGCGAGCTCCATTATAGTTGGAGCGGAGATGAACGATTATCATAAGTGACGTCTGAGATTGGATTATTAATATTATTATTTTTAATATCACAATAATAATAATAATAATAATAATAATAATAATAGAAATAGTACTAATACTACTACTACTAATAATAATAATTATATTAATAATACTGATAATAATAATAATAATAATAATATATTAATAAAACTAATAATAATTATAATAATAATATAATAATAATAATAATATAATATAATATAATAATAATAATATATTAATAATAATACAATAATAATAATAATAATAATACAATAATAATAACCCTATAAAAATAACAATAATAATAATAATACTGATAATAATAATAATAATAATAATATAAATAATAATAATATATTAAGAATATAATTAATGTACCCTATGCCGATGACATGTCATCGCCATAGGGTTTCCATATCCCGCGCATATTCCCCCCTAAGTATTGGCAAAAAAAAATGAATTTGACCTATTGCGACGACATGTCGTCGCGATAGGTTACAGATAGATATAAACCACAAATCGTTTTCTGCCCTATCCACAATCACCCCCTTCACCCCAAACCAAAAATTGAGCTCTTCCACCCACCACCGTCACCCATGTCGACCCCCCACCGTCATCCCGTCGACCACCGCCGTGACCCACCATCGTCATCCCGTCGACCAGCACCATCACCCACCACTGTCACCCACGTCATCCCTTCTTCCACCATCGTCATTCCGTCGACCTCCACCGTCTAATCGGCCACCACCGCTGCAAATCAGCCACCAACCACGACAATAAAAGGTTCCACACACGAAAATCAACCACTAACCACCATCATTGTTAAACTTTTAAGGTTAGTATATATATTTTGATTGGATTGTTTTCGTTGATGATAATGTTTAATTATATGACGTTTTGGTTAGTATATGATGTTGTTGGCTGTTAGATTTACAAGATAAATGTTTAATTATATTATTTTGGTAGAATGTAGGTGTAGGTTGTTAGATTTATATGATATAAAGTTTGATTGGATTGTTTTGGTTGATGATAATGTTCTAGTTGAAGATATAATGTTAAAGGATTATGATGTATAATGTTTAGTTGTTTTGTTTTGATAGAATAATAATGTTGAAAGTTATTATAATGATAAGATATAATATTTAGTTGTATTATTTTGATAGAATGTAGTTGCAGCTAGGTTACAAACAAACAAACAAACAAACCCAGTATATCCCACTCAAGAGCAGGGTCTGGGAGGGGTAGGTGGTGGCAAGTCTTTCCTCTATCCAGATAGGTAGAGAGACCGCTTCCAAAGAGACCCCTGGCTCGATACAAAAGCTATAACGCTAGCGAATCAACATATAATCAAACGTACGATATATGATATATGATATATAGTTGCAGCTAGGTTGTTAGATTTATATGATATAAAGTATGATTGGATTGTTTTGGTTGAATTATAATGTTATAGGTTAAGATATAAAATTTAATTGAATTGTTTTGGTTGATGATAATGTTGTAGTTGAAGATATAATGTTAAAGGATTGTGCGTGTATTATGTTTATTTCATGTTCATGTTATATACGTGTATGAAACAGTTATAACAATTGATAAGAGCTGGATTAAAATACAAAATCGAATGTTTCCAGTTTTCTTAGAAGGTCCTAAGAACTTTATGGAGTATGTTAAGAACTTTATCGACGGTGATGACAAAACAAAATGCCCATGTAGAGATTGTGTGAATGCTTTTCGGCATGATTTAAAAATTATTAATGCTCACATACATGATCGTGGCTTTGCTCAACACTATACGAAATGGGTTTATCACGGTGAGACCTCTAGTTCTTCTGATACAGTAAAACAATTTGCTACAATAACACGTACTCCTCAAGCAAGTAATACATCAAATAATGAGATGTTTGATACAATAGATGGTGTTATGGCAGAGAATGAAGAAAACATGGATGAGGATGGATATAGCTTAGACTCGGAATTTAATGAACTCTATAATGAGCTCAACACTGAGTTATACCCCGGTTGTAATTGGATGTCTTCTTTAAACTTTTTAGCCAAACTGATGCATATTAAAGTAATCAACAAGTGGACAAATAGTTCGTTTGATCAACTTTTAGAGTTTTTAAAGGTTGCATTCCCAAAAGAAAATCACATTCCATCATCACACTATGAGGCGAAGAAGAAGCTGAAAAAGATTGGGTTATATGAATCCATTCATGCTTGTATCAATGATTGAGCTTTGTTTTGGAAAGAGAATGAAGAATTGCAAAATTGTTCGGTTTGTAACGAGAGTAGATAGGTTGATAAAAACACAAAAGGAAAAAAAGTACCACAAAAAGTATTGCGGTACTTTCCATTAACTCTTCGACTTAAACGAAGGTACAGTTCCAGATTCACAGCAAAAGATATGATTTGGCATCACACTGGACGCTCAACAGATGGTATTATGCGTCATCCGATAGATGGGAAGGAATGGCAAGAATTTGATTTGAGACATTCCAAATTTGCCAAAGAGCCTAGGAACGTCTGCTTAGGTCTGGCTGCAGATGGCTTTAATCCATTTGGTAACATGAGTCAAGCTTACAACATGTGGCTAGTTGTGTTGACAACGTATAACACACCACCATGACTATGTATGAAAGAGTCTTCTTTCATGTCAACTTTGCTAATTCCCGGTCCTAAATCACCTGGAAAAGACATTGATGTTTTTAAGGCCTCTAGTGGATGAGTTGAAGCAGTTGTGGAAGGATGGAGTACAAATTAGAGATTCCTCTATAGAAACTGTATTCACAATGCGTGCGGCATTGTTATGGACCATTAGTGATTATCCTGCTCGTAGCAGCTTGTCTGGATGGAGTGGGCAAGGTTATCTTGCATGTGCAACGTGTAACATGGACACACCCTCGTGTCGTGTTATTCATAAGATATCATTTACCGGTCACAGAAGATTCTTGCCTAGAAGTAATAAATGGAGAGAAAGCTTGTTGTTTAATGGTCAGAAAGAGTTAAGAAAGCATCCAAAAGCATTAACTAATTCAAAAATATTAGAACAACTTAGCCGTCTTCCGGATCGTGTTCCAGGTAAACATCCCAACCATGGTGGCGTGAAAAGAAAACGTGACGAGTTAGAGTTGAATTGGACAAAAAAGAGTATATTCTTTGAGCTGGAATATTGGTCATTTCTTGATTTAAAACACAATCTTGATGTTATGCATATCGAGAAAAATGTGTGTGAGAGCTTGTTAGGTACCTTGTTGATGAATGAAAAATCAAAAGACACACACAAAGCAAGAGAAGACTTAAAAAATTTGGGAATACGATCAGATTTATGGCTAAGTATGAAAAACAACAAGGTCATACAGCCACAAGCTTCTTACTCTTTCAAACCTAGTGATCGATCTAAATTTTATCAGTTCATTAAAAGAGTGAGAATACCTGATGGTTTTGGATCAAACTTTAAAAATAAGGTGATTCTTAATAACTCAAATATCATCGGGTTAAAGTCTCATGATTGTCACATTCTTATGCAGATCCTGGCATTCCAAAGAGAAGGTTCTCTGTCTTTTCATCACAGTGTCGACCAATATCAAAGAAGAAAATCATTTTCCTTAGTGAAAATTCTAAAAAATCATTTCAATGGTTTGTGCTGAACAATTGTGAAGAAGTTAAAGTCTACATATCGTAAGTTTTTTACTTTAAATTATTCTTTTTAGTTTTGCTTTTGCTAAAATGATAAACTGGTATAAATATTATATTTCTCACACAGTGAATTTGAACTTGAATTCCCTGTAAGCGATTAAAAAATGAATTCTCTTCATGGCTTAATAATAAGTTCAATACTCAAGACATTGGCACATGGCCCCGTGTGCACATATTCTTACACAGCTTGTATTGTCAATGGTGTTAGATTTGTGGTACACAGCCGTGATGTTAGACGCACTACCCAAAACAGCGGTGTTGTTACAATAGGAGAAGATGGTACACAATTTTATGGTCAACTAAAAGACATCTACGAGTTGAAGTATATAAATGGTTATAGTGTTGTATTATTTCGTTGTAAATGGTTCGACACATCACGGAAGGGATCTGTGATTAAAAAGAATAACATTGTTGTTATCGATGTCAGTCGTGAATGGTTTGGTGATCAGCCTTACATTCTAGCAACTCAAGCTCAACAAGTGTTTTATCTTGAAGATCCTTCTAAATCCACTGGCAATTGGAGGGTTGTGGAAAATGTTCACCATTGAAAGCTTTGGGATCATCCTAGTATTAGTGTTGCTAATGAGATAGATGTATTGCATGAAAGTCAATCCTCTGATTATAACTTGGTAGTCGATAGCAATTTTGAAGTTGGTGAATCAAGTGCACGAGTTATTAACGATGAGAGAGATGCACATGATAATTGTGAATTAGTCGTAGACTTAAGTTGGTTGCCTGTTGCTCCACTTGATCATGAAGAAGATTTATTAATGATGATGAAGAAGATGAAGAAGATGAAGATGCATATCTTTCAAACGAGGAAGATTTTATTAATGATGATGAAGATGATTAAGATGCATTAGATATTAATAATAGTATGGACGAGAGCGGTGATCTTATCGATGAAGATGAATATCATTATAGTGACAACTCAGATTGATTGTATGTATTAAGAACACTTTAATTTATTTTTAATTAAAATGTCACATGAATATCTTTATAGTGATAGCTCAGATTGATTGTATGTACTGAGAACATATTATTCTATTTGCAGGCTATGTCTTCAAGCATAGCAGGATCACACGATGGTGACGGTGGGGGTCGGGACCACCACGGACATGGATATACTCTTCCTTCTAGTTGCCAGTCATGTAAGTTAATGTTTTAAATATATATCTTTTAATTGAATATATTTTAAATATTACTAACTTTTTAATTTTTATATCAATATAGCATCAGCTAAAAAACAATCAAAAGGAAGAAATCTAAATTTATATGAGAAATGGGCTGCAAACAACAGCCAACCACTTCCTGTGCAATTTGATCATAAAGGAAAACTGTTAGATCTAGAGAAAATAGGTCTAGATCAATTTATATAGGCTTAGAACTTTAATCAATTCTTATAATAAATGATTGTAACTGATTATCAGTATATATATATGTATTGAGTATATAGGTTAACCCATATAATCTGCGTTGCTTTTTGTATGATGACATGCGCAAACATTATACTTGGTTGATTTTTGAAATCGGCTAAGTGTAAGAAACATTTACGGATGAACATTTGTGTTCTTCCGTAGATATGTTTCTTACAATACCAAGCATCCAAAGATTGTCTATCAATGAACATCAGTATCCAGTGATGGAATCACCAAAAGATGAAGTGCAGACTATTGCGGAAGAACAAGTTCCTGCGGAAGACGAAGTTCCTGCGGAAGAGTAAAAGTTCCTACGGAAGACAAAGCTTCTACGGAAGACGAAGACACTTGTATGAAATTGTCAAAATTCAACAAGTCAACAAATCAACATTAATTTCAAATCCCAAGAGATCCGGTGTTTCCTTAACTGACTCAAAGATGTCTATAAATATGAGTCCTAGGTTTCACATCTCCGGGAACACATTTTTAGCAATATTACGTCTGTCGACCATCACATCATTATGCAACCCTAGCCGCCGTCTCATCAACAATACATCAATTCGGTTGAAAAAATCATTGTTCATAGTTTTTATAATTATTATTTTGTAATCATTACTCAATATTAATGAAATACATTTGAATCAATTATTGTGTTCGTATTTACTGTGTCATTGTGATTGTATTCTTCAATTAACAATTAACACAATTAAACAACAATTAATGATTATTCTGCGATCATTAACTTGTCTTTGTTTTAATACTGATAATTCCTGAATTGAGATCCTTGGATTCACAGGTGGTATCAGAGCCAAGTGCTCATTGATTTAGATCAATTGATCTACCAGTATTAAAATTGTTTAATTGCCTTTTAAACAACTAATTCAGTGACTTATCACTCAGCAAGCATTATCTCGTTGCTTGATTGATTTAGATCTATATTCACATCAATTGATTACTAGATCAGAGCTAAGCAATATCTCAGGAGAAACAAGAGCCTGGCTGCAGCAAGCAAAACATCAAAGATTGGTGTTGACAAGTCGAAGGTAAGATGCTTCAAGTGCAATCTCTATGGACATTTTTCTAGAGAATGTAATCAACAATCACACCCGGAGATGAGAAAACATCAGCAGCATCAGCAAAATCAGACTCAATCTCATCAACAATCAAACTCTCAAAGATCTCTGCACAGACAACCTCAGCTGACCAATACCTCCCCACCAGCCACAAATGAATCAGCAGGACCTAGTAACTCAAAGGAGTCAGGGCTGATCATACTTCAAGATGGAACTTATGACTGGAGTATGTATGAAAAGGAAGTCTTAGAAGAGAATCAAGCTTTGATGGCCACATGGAAAACAAAGTTCCTCCAATGACCAGAGAGGTAAGAGAAAGGTTGTGTTCATCATCTTGTGTTGAGGAAGTCGAACGTTATAGAGTTCATGCTCAACAGTTGGCTGACAAAGTAAAAGAAACTATGATTTTGAATGAATCACATGTTAGAGAACATAAATTATATCAAATCAAAATTAATTCTTTGCAAAAGGATTTAGAAAAATTTGTTTCTGAAAACTACAGCCTAAAAGCCCAAGTTGAGCATCTGACCACTTCCTTAACCAAATCCATGGCTGATCATGCATCAACTAAAGTGAAACTTCAGAAGTTTCAACTTTCATCTCATAATATGAGAAGCTATTAAACTCTCATATTGAATCAAAGAACAGGTAAGGGTTGGGTTATAATGTTGTCACACCACCAATAAATGATAATTACACAACTCTACCTGAAACAATGACAAACACATTGTCAAATCATTTTGTGCCTAGCACCAAGATTGATATAAAAACAAATCAAATCAACATTAACAATGAAGCTGAGGTGAGTGAAACTGAGTCTTCTGAATCATAATCTTTAAAACATAATGACTCAGAATTTGAGTATGATAAATGTGATGACTTGGATGATTCTGATGAACTTGATGTTGGTTAACTGAATATTGGTAAGAATATTCATGTTGAAACTGGTCTTCCAAAAGTCCTTGAAGAATCAAAGCTGCTATATCCTCCAAAGCAAAGAAACATGCTGAAGACAATATGTAAGAGGATTGTTGAACTAAATGAAGGACTTCAAGAATTGAATCTTCATAAAAGTTCATCATCAAAGGAAGTTAGTAACCATGGATCAAGTGAGGAAAAACCTTCATCTCATGCAGATAAAGGTAATAAGAAACAAGCATCAACGAAACATAAGAAAAACTTTTCAGTTGAAGATCTGCGGAAGGCAAAATGTTGTGAATCCGTAGAACATCTGCGGAAGAGTAAAGCTAAATCTCCTGAAGACACATCACAAATAATTGGCACCAAACATGCCCAGAAAAAGTTGGATTTCAAGAAGACAAGGTCAACTAAAGTTAAACAAGACTCAGTGGATGGTTCTTCTAGCAAAAGCAAGGAGAAATCAAATGATCCATTGGAAAATGAGCTGAAGTCCCACAAGCTGAACAAGAAAAAGAAGTCCGAGTATGAAGACAATTCAGAAGAAAAATACTGCAAATGGTGTGATATGAAAAATCACAATACAGATGACTGCTACTTTAGCAGTTACTGTTCCATATGCAATATAAACAATCACATGACTTCTGATTGCTACTTCAACAAACATTGTGCAATATGCAACAAAAATAATCATTCAACTCAGGAATGTTATTTCAACAAGAAGAACAAGACAAAGAGCATAAAGAAGTCAAATGCTGAAATGTCTGAATCAGATTCTCAATCTTCTGAAAGTGACAAAGAATCAAAGTTCAAGAAAGTCCAACAAAAATCAAAGCAAAAATCATCTTCTGAGGATAAGCCTTTGAAGAAAAGAGTATCAACTCAGTCAAAAACACCTTATAAAAAGGTGGATCTGTCAGACAAGAAGACTAAAGTGAATGATGATTTCTTTGATAATTTTGAAAAAGGAACTCCTGTGACTCAATTAAAATTGAAAAATGATGAAACTTTCAAAAATTCAGGATCAACCTCAAAATCAAAATATCAACCAAAGAAAAATAAGATGAAGATAGAATCAGAAAAGAAAGAAGACAACGAAAAATCTGCCTCATATTCAACAGAATCATACTCACCACCATCAAATCAAAAAGAATCAATTAGGACTAAATTAATACTAAAACTTCAAGATTAATTCATGAAGGAGTAATAATTGTAGACACTTCTGGCAAACCCAAGACAATTAAGGCTTGGGTTGTCAATTCTAATTGATTTCTTCTTTTATGTAGGAACAATCATGGAGAGCTGACAACAAGTGGTATGTTGACAGTGGTTGTTCCAGGCATATGACAGGAAACTGTTCTCTTCTCCATGACTTCAAACATAAACATGCCTCATATGTGGTATTTGGTTAGGATAAGAAGGGAGGTAAAATAGTTGGTAAAGGAATGGTAACAAATGGTGTACTAACATTTGAAAAAGTGAATTACTGTGAAAATTTGCAGTACAATTTACTTAGTGCATCTCAAATTTGTGATAAAAAATACACAATATTATTTGATGACTCTAATTGTTATATTCTTAAGCAAGGTTTTTCAGTCCCTGAAGAATGGATCCTTCTTAAAGCATCAAGAAAAGAAAACACTTATGTTTTGGATATGAACAACACAACACTCACAAAGCATGAACATGTCTTTTATCCAAGTCCTCTGAAGATGAATCTCAATTGTGGAATAGAAGACTTGTTCATTCCAACTTGAAGAATATGAACAAATTGGTGAAAATGACTTATTCGTTGGTCTACCAAAGAAAGAATTTTATTGTTCAAATCACTGTTCTTCATGTTACAAGGGAAAACAACATAGAGTGTCTCATAAAACCAAAACTGTCAACACTAACACTACACCACTCAAATTGCTTCACATGGATCTTTTTGGTCCAACCAATGTGATGAGCATTGGAAAAAGACAATATTGTTTGGCGATAGTAGATGATTTCACTAGATTTACCTAGGTATTTTTCTTAAAACAAAAGAGTAAAACATCTGAAACATTAATTGACTTTGTGATCAAGATTGAGAATCAATTTGATCTCAAAGTTAAGATTTTTAGGAGTGACAATGCGACTGAATTTGTTAATGCTGATCTAGATTCTTTTTGCAGGAATAAAGGTATTGCAAGGCAATTTAGTGCACCAAGAACTCCACAACAAAATGGAGTTGCTAAAAGAAGGAATACAACTCTCATACAAGCAGCAAGAACAAGGCTAGCTGACTCTCAGCTGCCTATAACATTTTGGGCAGAAGCTGTGAACACAGCATGCAATGTTCAAAACAGGATTTTAATTGTCAAGGAACATAATAAAACTCCTTATGAGCTCTTATTCAAAAGGAATCCTTTTATAGGATATCTTAGGGCTTTTGGATGTCATATATCTGTGTTAAACACTAAAGTATAATTGTGAAAATTTTGTGAAAAAGCCTATGATGGTTTCTTTGTTGGATATTGATCCACATCTAAATCATATAGGGTTTACATTCCAGAACATAACATTGTTGAAGAGACTCCTAATATTTCTTTTGATGAATCCATTTTTACAACAACTGTAAAAAGGATCATCTTGGTTATTTGATATAGATGCATTAACGGAGTCATTTAATGCTGGATATTTAATCAATGCAGGTTCTGCTGATACATGTTATCAATTTTTCCTCCAAGTTTGAATGAAGTGTCACTATCAGCTGATCCTCCAAGGCCACAACCTTCAAACATCCTGCAACAAGAATCAAATAATCTGACAAGTCAGTAGCATGACGATACATCTGCAGAAGCAAATCCAGCATCTGCAGTCAATGAACATACATCCACAGATGATCATACTTCATCAGTCGATGTAAATAATGCTACAACCGATGCTCCCAGGGGTGTAGAAGATGTTTTGAATCAACAAAACTTGTCAGCAGATCAACAACCTCAATCCGTAGATATTGCTGTAACTCCTACGGAAGAACAAGATGCCTCCGTAGAAATTCCTACGGAATAATACCATGATGCAGATGATGTTCAAGCTGACTATGTTGAAACTGAAGAACGCTTTGACTACTTCATAGGCTCCTCATCACAGCTAATTCCGCTGATCCAATGGATTTAACAAATTTAGAATCAACCATCCCAGTTGATACTATTTCAACAACCAGAATTCATAAGTCTTATCCATCAGATAATATCATAGGAGACCTGAATGCAAGAACTACCAGAAGCAAAAGGGGAGTGGCAAACATTTGCCTGTTCACTTGCTTCTTATCTCAGATTGTTCCTGCAAACATTACAGCTGCTCTAAAGGACAATAGCTGGATTGAAGCTATGCAAGAAGAACTACAACAATTCAGAAAACAAAAGGTCTGGAATCTTGTAGACTTGCCTCAAGGTCAGCATCTAATTGGAACAAGGTGGCTCTTCAAAAAAAGCTGGATGACAGAGGTATAATCATGAGAAACAAAGCCAGACTGATTGCTCAAGGATATACTCAAGAAGAAGGGATAGAATATGATGAAGTCTTTGCTCCAGTTGTAAGAATTGAAGCAATCAAGGTCTTTCTAGCTTATACTTCATTCAAGAAGTTCACTGTGTATCAAATGGATGTCAAGTGTGCTTTCCTTTATGGAAAAATTGATGAAGAAGTATATGTGGCTCAACCCCTTGGATTTGAGGATCCTGACTACCCACATAGAGTCTACAAGCTAGACAAAGCTTTGTATGGACTTCATCAGGCACCAAGGAAGTGGTATGAAACATTATCATCCTTCTTGCTGAAGCATGGCTATAAAAGAGGGACTATTGATCAGACTCTCTTTCTCAAACAAGAACATCAAGATCTTTTAGTGGTTCAAATATATGTAGATGACATAATATTTGGATCAACCAACAAGAAGCTTTGTCAAAGTTTTGAAGAGTTAATGAAATCTGAGTTTCAGATGAGCTCAATGGGAGAATTGACCTTTTTCCTTGGCCTACAAGTTCATCAGAAAACAGATGGAATTTTTATCAATCAAGAAAGTACATACATCAGATTTTGAAGAAGTACAATCTTGATGATACATCTTCATGCAAAACACATGCTTCAACAATTGACAAGATTGTGTTGACCCTGCTGGAAAATCTGTAGATCAGAGATTGTACAGATCAATGATCGGATCTTTAATGTATTTAACTGCCAGTAGGCCTGACATAATGTTTGCTGTGTGTGTGTGCCAGGTATCAATCAGATCCAAAGGAGTCTCATCTGAATGTTGTGAAGAGAATATTTAGATATCTGAAAGGAAAACTAGCTCTAGGACTGTGGTATCCAAAAGATGGAGATTTCAGTCTTTACTCATACTCAGATAGTGATTTTGGAGGATGCAACAACAGCAGAAAATCCACAACTGGTGGATGTCAATTTTTAGGACCAAGACTTGTTTCATGGCAGTGCAAGAAGCAAATAAATGTGTCTGTGTCCATAGCTGAAGCTGAGTACATAGCTGCTTCAGCTGGTTGTTCTCAAGTACTTTGGTTCCAAAACCAATTACTTGATTATGGTTACAATTTCCTTTAAACACCAATTATTATTGATAATTCAGCTGCTATGTTCATCACTGCTAACCCAGTTCAACATAGTAAAACAAAGCATATTAAAATCAGATATCATTTTTTGAGGGATTGCTCAGAAAAGGGTTTAATCAAGTTAATCAAAGTGGACATAACAAATCAGTTTGCTGATTTGTTCACTAAGGCCTTTGATTCTGTTAGATTTAATTTTTTAATTGAATCTTTGGGTATGATTAACTTAGACTAAATCATCAAAACATGTGATTGTTCTTGTGTATAGTAATCACTAATTAAAAAAATAAAAAAATAAAAAAAACAAAAACAAAAATATAGGTTTATCTATATATGTAACCTTTTATTTCTGTGTTTATTTCTTCATATGTATGGGAAATGATAGTATACTATGCCTTGGCTTACTTCATCAGCATCATTAAACTTCAAACTGATTTAAAACATTTTGATATGTGAGTAGGTTCATCTTGAGTGGAAACTACACTAAGAGCATGCCAAACATAATGAAAAAGGTGACTGTCTGTGGGAACTCCATTTTGAGGATCAGGCAAGTAAGTCATATCCTGATGTGATCAAATCACTTACCCAAGCACACTATGTAAAACACTTTATAATCTTCTATCTTTGCAAAATTCATATTCCCTCTGTTTTGTGTGAACAAAGACCTGGGTATATGATTAAAGAGTATGATCTTCATTCTCCCTTTGTTTTGTGTAAACAAAGACCTGGGATAAGTACACCTCTGTTTTATGAAAGTAAAGACCTGATGACTTTATGAGGATCATATCTCAGCTCTCAAAAGAATCTCTTATGATCAACTGTATATTATCTTAAAGAGCTTAAACATCAAAGCATTAATGAGACTGTAATTCTGTCTTAAGATAGAACTTATAACTTAATGTACATAGTTTCTAAGTATGAAAAAGTGATGATTTGACTCACCAATGGAAGACAAACTCTACTGAGAATTGACTGTGGAGCACATGACAGTTACTGATTAACAAACTTCAAAACATGATAAACAACATGCCTAGTTGATACATTACTCATGTATGAATTTCAGTGGATCTATATACTTACAATCAAGTGCGCACCAGATCAAGTAATATTCAAACAATCAACATCAGCAGAAGCCTATAGTCATAGTATGATCCCTCTACATATATGCATGCTTGTATCGTTTGAGTCTTTAGTTTAATTTTCTTCTTAAATGATTACTTTTCAATTGGACTGTCATATGCCTTTCATGCTTATTTCCAACATAAATTTATGATGAATGAAACAGTGTAACATTAATCACAAATTTAGGGGGAGTAGGTAATGCATGAAAATCAATAAAAAGCTGTTAATTCGTCTTTGAAAGAATTAGAACTTAAGCACTAACTTGGATGCAGGATACAGGAAGCTTGCTTGCTTGTACTCAATTGTCATACAAACAAAGTCAACAAGGTCCAACATCAAGAAATGATTCTATCACTTGATAGGAATCATACATTTAAAGTTTCAATGAAACTTTAATATCCGCAGAAGTTTCAGTCAAATTTCTGCATCCGCAGAAGGAACAGTGAAATTTCTGCATCAGCAGAACGAACAGTAAAAATGTAACTTTTTGCATAATCGTAGAATTGGTAAACTAACAGATGTGAAAATGACTTTGAAAGTATAATTCATATTCATAGAATGGTAATCTATGAATAAGATGTACTCAACAGTGATGTTGCATTTAATTTTTAAATTAAGGCATCCGTAGATGCTATGGCATCTGCAGATGTTATGGTTCCGCAGATGTTCTGCGAAAGCGGTGATACATCCGAAATAAATGAGGTTCACAGAAAGGGATAAAAGGGAAGTGGGCCCAACATAATAAATAAATGAAATTAATGTGTCTGCTTATAAATGAGGTTTATGAATTTAAGCATTCATTAATCACTTTTCAGAGCACTTTTCACTTTTGACCTAGAAAAACGTACTTCCTTTTCCCTCTTCCACAAACATTCAAACCTACCAACTCAAAACCTCAAAATAAACACGTAATCTTGATCATAGACTACGGTTTTGAAGGTAAATCATAGCATAATCATCAATAATGAACTGTTTGATTCATGATTATCGTTAACACTGTTCGTATTCATGTCTGCACCACCGATACTAACATACTCCTCATTGTTCTTATGTACATATGACGAATAGGTTTGCGAAAGAGCATAACGTGTGCGCATTCCTAGATGCTGATGATCCTGCATCAGAAGGATGTCGAGATATCATCAGATATCTTCGACGGTCCAGGCTTTTCTATGCCCTGACAGCAGAGCCTGTGATTAATTAAGATCATATTGTGGATTTCTGGAATTCAGCTCGAATAGAGCAAGAGGGAGAAGAGGAGATTATAGTTTCTGAAATCTGAAATGAAAGACTTCGGATAGATGAACAAGTTATCAGAAGATCACTTGAATTGGGAGATCGAGAAGAAGGGCACCCTAATGTGTTTGAGAACGAGTACATTGAGAAGGTGTTCAATCTTATGGGCTATAATGGAGATTTTGATAAAGGAGAAATCAAGAAGGGAAGATTGTGCAAGCCATATGTGCCATACTTATCTCAAGTGCATATCTAACCGAAAGTCCGGATTAAATAGATTTTCTAGGCACATATCTTCAGGCATCATAGGAATCTTTAAAGGGAGGACATACAACTATGCTAAATACATCTTTAATTGTCTGTGCGACCAAGTTAAAGTGCGAAGGTCAGACAAGATGTACATGTTCCCAAGGTTTCTGTAACTGATCATCAATGCTGAACTTCTGAGGATTGCAAGGGAAGGTGATGTGTTTGTTCAAGCCCATCTTAGTAGGTCTGTACTAAACAAGATCAGTGGCAAGTATCAAGGTGAAGAGATGCCCATGTTTGCTCATGTATTAGATGCACAGGATGACATACCACAAGAATTGGTATGTATAGATGAACAAGGAGAGACGTCTGCTGATTCTGATCAAGCATCACACTCACCAAATCAAACACCCCCTCACTAACACCAATCTCCATCCAACATAAACACTGAGCCCATCTCACCTATTCATCATCATGTATCCTGATATGCTCTAAATTATACATAAAAACACTATCAAAAGCACATCATTTATTCCTTGATATCTCCCGAAATATGATGATTATGTACTTAAAATCATTTAGTTGTGTTTTCAAGTGTTGTGAAGGGCAAGATGGACAAAAGGAGCATAATGGACAAGAAATTGAAGAAATCCAAGCTTAAAACTCCAAGCATGGGGCCGTGCCTCATTAAGCACGCCCCCATGCCTTGCCTGAAACATACCCCCGTGCTAATTTGGCACACCCCCGTGATTGGACATCTGACAGGACAAAAGTACTGTTCCCCAAAAGTAGTCACGGGGCCGTGCCCCAAATCAACACGGGGCCGTGTTCCCTCCTTTCACGGGGTCGTGCCCCATTTGTCACGGGGCCGTGCCCGACAATTCCTGTGCGTACGATCCGACCAACTTTCGTAAGCATTGTACTAACACGGGGCCGTGCCTTTTTATCACGGGGCCGTGCTTAAACACTCCGGGAAGCCTATAAATAGAGGGCTAATGTTCATCATTTTGTAAGCTTTTGGTGGAAGTGATACTCTGCAGAATTGTCTCGGGAATCAAGTCTTAGAGATCATTTGGAGGCTCGGGAGGTGCATACAACACTTGGAAGAGGCTCGGAATTGTCTAAACATCATCCATTATGGATCATTGGTTTGATTGTTCTATTTTACCGATGAATTCATATCTATCTTCTATGTTGTTTGTTATATTACAGCTCATTATGAGCTAAACTCTTATTATCATCCTACTTGGATGAAACTTATGTAATTTGTGATGAATTAATGGTGTGATAAATATTGTGTTAAAAATGTTATGGTGGTCTTGGGAAAACTTTCGATGGGTAGCACCTACATTTGAACGGGGGGTTATAAGTTTATGGTTTGTAATTATGATTGTCATACACAGTTGAAAAATGTATGATCAACTTTTATTCATAACAACTATGGCTAATTAACTAGATATGGTTATTAGAAATCATAAGATCTTAACTTTCTGATCATTTACGGGTTCCCTTTTATTAGTCTGAGAAATCTACAGTAATTGTTATGGTTTTCTAAAATTAATGGTATGTTAGAATAGAACTTGATCAACTCTCTTCTTACATTAAGTTATGTTTTCAGAAATCGTATGTCGAAAAGGACACAAAAGATTTACCTACATCAGTAGGGCCTTGACCTAAGCAGTAAATCTCAACTTGACATGGTCCTGGTCACTACGGAGCGGATAGACGAGAAATCGCGCCAGCTCATCTTTATAAACGTTAACACAATTACTTTATTCAATATCTTTAATCACACCACCACTTTATCACAGTTACATAAGTGTAATCCAAGTTAGGATAATAGCCTTTATCCCCTGATCTTAAATCCAAAAGTTTCAACTTGTTTTACTTTATTTATTATTTCTATTTTTAGTTTTGAAACCCTAATTTACATCAATGCAACTTATCATTCTCTTAAACAAAAACTGATAGTCAATCATAAGGATTATTGAGTAGTCTTAGTGTGTTCATGGATTGATACTCAGTTCTTACCATCACTATATTACCTCACGATAGGTGCACTTGCCTTTTGTGTGTGTAGTTAGTAGTAGTAACAACCATTTAAAACTGAATCTGTGCAAAAATCCTTTACCAAAATATATATACTTTCATACCACATCACATCCCCACAACAACTATCTACTTCCACCCAAAACACCCAGCCTATCTCTCCTATACTTCAAGAATTATCAGTGATTTCACTCTCATCATCACAAAACACTCAGCCAGTCTCACCCTTCCAAACCATATCCCCTCTGCATCTGCTCCTTGATACTCCTAAACAAAAATCTTCTGAGAGTGCCAATACTGAGCCGTTACACATACCTCAGTCTCAGAACTCAGTTCACTCTGGTGAGACTGAGTTAATGTTTCAAGCTAGCATAATACAACTCTCAGTCTCCAACTCCCAAAACATAGTCTTGTCAGATCACACTGAACCCATATCTCCAATTCTTGATGCTCAGCAACTGTCTCAACCTAAACATCAAGAGCCTGTTGATCAAACAGTTGAGCACTGCTCAAGTTTAGCAAGTGTTGCTCCTACTGAGAAGAGTGGTGATCAAACTGTTGGTGAACCAATAGAAGAAGAACAAGATAATTTTGTGGATGTTGTTACTTATAATGAGGATGATCTGAGTGATAAGGACATACCAGTGAGCAAAAGTTATCTGGTTGCTGAGTACAACAAACTGGTGATCAAGTCCAACAAAAGGAAACAGAGAATCCAAGAGTTAAAAGGGGTGATCAAAGAAAAAGATGAAGAGCTGATGAAACAACAAGCTAGACTGAAAAGACTCAAAGAAGATGCACAAAGTAACAATGAAGTAATTGATGTACTTCTATAACATGAACAAGAGTTACAGGAATCAGTGAGGCATGAGAAGATTGAAAAGGAAAATCTGGCCTCAAAGTGGATCAAATCAATGAATCCTTATCTGCAAAAGCTGAGCTATTCAAGCAGAAAGATGAAGAGATTGAACAGTTGAAGATGAAGATTTGTGATTTGGAATCAAAGGATTCCCCAAGTGTTAAACAATCAAAACAATCTTGTGAAGCTCCAAAGAACTGTTCTGTATTCACTGAAGAGAAAATACTTGGGTGCTCCTCAAAAGAAGTTGATCATTGTAGAAGATTCTCCTGAGAAGCCTAAGCCCACATCTGCTGAAAATGCTCCTTCAGTAGATTTATATACTGTGAAGTTAAAATCCGATAATGATGGTGACAGTGATTGTCACACCCTCAAAATCCGCTAACGGGATTTTACCGTCAGGCGTGTGACACACCAGGACCTCAGATAGCATCAGTTACACCAAACACAGTAATTACAAAACATCACATTAAGTAATTTGACTTTTAAATCAATCATAAGTGTTTCAGATTTGCAGAAGCGTTTCGAAAATAGAAATCAACAGTGAATCGTTTCAACATGCGTTTCAACCATAAGAATCAATAGCGTTTCACAATTAAACCAGTTGAGTAGTGATGTATGCCATGCATGCATCCTAGCTGAGTTCTTAACCTTGTGCGTTTCTGTGACCTGAGAAAAACATGCTAAAATGTGTCAATATAAAGTTGGTGAGTCCACAGGTTTAATCAAACAGAAATGTGTCAGAAAGCGCTTCACATGGTTTAGTATATAAAGCATATCGATAGGTAGCGAGCCTATAAACAAGTTATTTAGTGTTTCAAACCGAAGCTAACTGTGTGTGTTTCATGCCTTCCCACCACGTCTTAACCGACCGTGGCAATCGTTATAGGTCAATTTAGCACCCGTTTGACCTCCAATCAAGCTAGCGCGACTAGCCCGGGCGGGGTTTGTCAGACCCAGTAGTACTACTCAAAATTACCTCGCTAATCGCTTTACTAACGGTTTGATACTGTAAGGACTTTCAAATGAGTTTCCCACTAACATAACAAGCGATATCAATAATACTGGCAACCATAACAAAAATAGTGTTTGCATGTTTTCTCCCCCAAAAAGGAAAAAAAGTAAAAAGGGGTCGTGAAACTCACCTCGAGTACGTTGCAACAAATAAGTGTAAACACAAAGGATCGGGTTCCAATTAACCTGAGTTTGAGTAAAAATATATACATAATATTAATTATTATTTATAACTTCGGAATGGTTCGGGTCTCGTTACACGGTTCGGTTACGGTGTCGGTTATCGATATTTCATTCACATGCAAGCACGCGATTCACACAAATATAAAAATCCAATATTCACATAGTTCGAATAAAAAAATATTTACTCTTTATATAACTATACATATACATACCACATACTTTCTCATACAAATATATATATATATATATATATATATATATATATATATATATATATCATTGCACTCACATACTTACATTCACATTCTAATTAACCCAAATATATGAATGTAACAACATATATATATTTATGCACACGTCCACTCCTGCAGAAACATATATACAACATAATGTATACCATGAACACATGATCACAACATACATACATGAAATCTTTCCATACCAAAACTATCACCAAAAGGCCATGTGCCTTCCCTGCCAAATACACACACAACGCACGCACTCAACACATACCAAATACAAGATAACAAACCCCATGCACCCATGTGCAAATGTCCCCCATGTGCCCCCTGTTAATCCAACCCACCACACCGAAACATCCATGCATTCATATATATATATATATATGTATATATATATATATTCACAGATTTCATGTATCTTCTGCCAACACAAAACTCAATTCACTTCAATTACTTAAACACACAACTATATATATATATATATATATACGCAGAGTACGTACGCAGCAGGCCATACATATGCAAAAACATACCCATGGTGATCACACGCACCTAAACACATGAAACAAGAGCCGACACATACAATACAATCACAACTACATTCCCACACATGCCACGGTCCACATATACATGACCCACATACATATATACGTACATCATAGCACACACACACATCAATTACGTTCATACACAAGAACCCAGATTGTGAAAACATACATATACCTATGCATGCATACACACTTACAGAATATACATATATTTACATCCATGTTTACGCAGAAGCATACACAACCACGATATTGATACCCGATCGCAGCGCACACACCTATACATACACTGCACATGATCACGCAGCCATCTATACATATATATATTTATGCTAAACACACTCACGGAACAACCACTTGCACATACATATGCAGAACATGTACATACATAGACATAAACATATGCATACATACACAAAACATATACATACACATGCACAGAAGCTTTTGCGCAGCCCCACATGTATATATGTGCACTACGCAACACACACACACTTATATTTCATGCTTCTGCCCCCCCCCCCCCACGTGCGCCTACCTGCATGTTACTCTAACAACAAATGCATACATACATACACCGATTACATGCATAAACACAAAATTTGTCTCATGCGCCTTCTGCCCTCCTGCTCCTAATATTTATACATCGCACACATATATATGTACTTACATATATATTTTGCAGAAGCATTACGGTTACATACATTCACATCGCACAAGATCGAACACATACATACATATACATACGCAGAAAGCATTCACGGTCAACCCTACATCAACATATACGCTGCCATATATATATATATATATATATATATATATATATATATATATATATATATATATATATATATATATATATATATATATATATATATATACACGAAACCGTACACGCACCGAAACCGTACACGAAGAACAAGGTAAAAAGCGGATGGATCGTACCGTATGAGGTTGTCTAGTTAACCAACACGCGGGTGTCGGGTGTGCGTCGATCGCCGAGGGTTGCGGTGACAATTGCGGTTACGGTTTGGCCGAGAGATAAAATCCTCCGGACGATGTTCTTACGGTTGGCGGAGAAGAGACACTCGCAAGAAAGGGAGATTGTCGCCGGTTGAGAGGGGATCGCTGGTGGTGAGTTGCTTGTCACAAGATGCTCGATCGGAACCGCCGAGAGAAACTTGTATTTGCGGTTGAAGGTCGACTGCAGTATGGTTTCAAGAATTTTTCAAATTGCCGTGAAGGGGACGATGGGGTGGTTACAGAGTGGAGAGACAGTCGAGAAGAGATGGAGAGAGGAGTTGGGTTGGTTTCTGATGTGCTGTCGAGAGCTTGCTTGTGTGCATATAATATGTTTATGTAGTCATTGTTGTGTGGTAGGGACACAACTTTTGTGTCAAAAGAATCATTCATTTGGCCGAAAACATGGAGAGGAAAATCAGGAGAAGTGGGTGTCTTCGAGAGGGAAATCAGGAAGGATAAGTGGGGGTGGGGTTGGGTGTTTTGTAAATTTTCACAAATGGTCCCTGGGTTTATAGTATTAACAATTGTAAATCAAAGTTTGTTTTAGTTTTAAATAATTTACAATCTATCCCCTGAAGTTTGAAAGGTTATTATTTTTTTGTAAGAAGGTTATTAATTATAGGCTTTAATATAATTAAATTTATATTTTATTATTATTATTATTATTATAATTTTTTTTTGGAATTAACATCATATTAAACTTAATTGTCTATAAAATTAACTTTTCATTAATAAACATACGGGATGTTACAGTGATGAAGAGTGGAACGAGCTGATCAAGATGGATTCACCAACTAACCATAAAGACTCAAAGGTTGATGATCTTCTAACAACTAAAGACATTATGGAAGAGAGGCCTGAGTCAACCATGTTTATGACACTCATAGACCATGGTTTCCCTTATGACATGGTTGAAAGGCTGAACATGACTGAGATGAAGAATCTGCTGAAAGAGTTCGAGCTTGCAAGATTCATGATTCCAAACTGTGACTATGAAGCATTCAGCACCTTTCAATCAATTCAAAGGATAAAGAAAGAGTTGGGCCATTGTGACACAGCTAAGCTACACAAATACAACATGACATGCTGGTTACAAGGTCACAACTACAAACCACATGAGTTAAAGGGAAGGTCAGTTGGAGAGCTTAGAAGGATGATGGAGCATGTCATGGTAGTTGAGCTTGAAACTGGTGTTAGATTCAGAATTGAAGCTCCAAATACATCCTATGAGCAACAAAGCAAACTACCTGCTGATCCTATAACTGTTGAATCTAAAGACCAGCATAAAGGGAAAGATAAGCTGATAAGAGATCCTAGGACAGTTATCCCTAGAAAGGTATGGCCTCTGGGCACAACAGTTAGAGAGATTACTGAGCAAAATCTACATTGATAGAACTGTATGACCATATCACAACTCCCAGTTCTGTGGAAGAAAACAGGATTATGGCCTGGAAATATAATCCAGACTGGGATTGTGCAATCATCAAAAGAACATCTGGAAGAATCTAATAGTTTCATGATGTGGAAGTATTACTGAGTCTTCCTGAGAGAGACATTAAAGATCTGCAAAGCTTACCCATTTCTAACTATCCATCCATTCAAGAGGAAGAGACTTTTCTATATCTATGAGTGGAATGAAGACAAAATTCATTGATGATGTGCTCAAACAAGTTAAGAGAGATAATGTTAAGCACAGAAAGAGAAATCAAGGAAAGAAAAGAAGAACATCTGAATCCTCATCTCTTGTAGATGATGAATGTTGAAGAGGGTTGGATGCAGCAACAGAAATACAGAGTCCATTAAAAGCTTCAAGGGAAATCATATACTTCTCCCATAACAGAATGGGTTATGTTGAGAGAACTAAAGAGCTAGTGCTGCTGAGAAATGCTAAAGGGAATAAAGCTGAAAAGATAAGAATTTTTGACCCAGTAGAGATCAAAATGCTTCATTCAAGCTATACATCATATCTTCATGACAAATTCTTCCCAAGGCTAACTGATGAAAAAGCATAGAATGAACTATGCCTATATGTGCATATGATTCAAGTGATAGACAAACTGCATGCAAAGGCATATAAGAGAAGAAGACATAAAGCTGGACTGCTGAAAGGATCTACAATTGAAGAAGTCTCAGAACTGAGAATATCAGAGAAGATGAGCTTGAAATTGTTCACAATGAAAGTATAGTGGAAACACTCACCACTGAAGAAGACATTTTGGGCATAAGCTATGAAACTCTGAAGAAGATCAGCAAGATGAAGATCAATTACAAATATGATTATCAGAAGTCTGTTGTATCTTACTTTTACAACAAAATAGTTGCCAGAGTCAAGGAGCTTTCATTTTTGAAGGAATTATTAGAAGTATCTAAGCCTAAGGGGAGTATTGTTAGATATAGAGAAAATAGGTCTAGATCAATTTGTATAGGCTTAAAACTTTAATTAATTCTTGTAATAAATGATTGTAACTGACTATCAGTATATATATATATATATATATATATATGTATGTATGTATGTATGTATGTATTGAGTATATAGGTTAACCCATATAATCTGCGTTGCTTTTTGTATGATGACAGGCGCAAATATTATACTTGGTTGATTTTTGAAATCGGCTAAGTGTAAGAAACATCTACGGATGAACATTTGTGTTCTTCCGTAGATATGTTTCTTACAATACCAAGCATCCAAAGATTGTCTACGGATGAACATCAGTATCCAGTGATGGAATCACCAAAAGATGAAGTGCAGACAATTGCGGAAGAACAAGTTCCTGCGGAAGACGAACTTCCTGCGGAAGAGTAAAAGTTCCTACGGAAGACAAAGCTTCTACAGAAGACGAAGACACTTGTATGAAATTGTCAAAATTCAACAAGTCAACAAATCAACATTAATTTCAAATCCCAAGAGATCCGGTGTTTCCTTAACTGACTCAAAGATGTTTATAAATATGAGTCCTAGGTTTCACATCTCCGGGAACACATTTTTAGCAATATTACGGCTGTCGACCATCATATCATTGTGCAACCCGAGCCGTCGTCTCATCAACAATACATCAATTCGATTGAAGAAATCATTGTTCATAGTTTTTATAATTATTCTATTGCAATCCTTACTCGATATTAATGAAATACATTTGAATCAATTATTGTGTTCGTATTTACTGTATCATTGTGATTGTGTTCTTCAATTAACAATTAACACAATTAAACAGCAATTAATGATTATTTCACGATCATTAACTTGTCTTTGTTTTAATACTGATAATTCCTAAATTGAGATCCTTGGATTCACAAAAACAATATAAAGCTATTTGAGAAAATAGTCAATTATTTATCCGAGCTTTATCCAATCATGTTTCCACCATTCCTTTTCATTATCCCACTTGGGATAAAGTTTCTGATACGTTCAAGATATCCTTGTTCACTTTTCTATAGGCGAGTATTTATGTATTGTTTTATTTGTAATTCGATAATCATAACTTTTATATTTTTTAATTATTTTAATTTGCAGAAATATTTTGATTTAGAAGCCCATCGTTGCTCAGACCACCGGCAAGGTATACAACTTGAAATACACATGGATTGCCAACGAGCATTTAGAGACAGAAGATATAACATGAAACAACATTTCTTAAGTCAAGAAGGCTATGATAATATTGAGCAAGCTATCAATAATCCACCTGAAGGTTAAAGTCAAGAGTCATGGCAGCAGGTGGTTGAGTTTTTCTCAAGTGAACAACATAAACGTATTTCTCAAAAAGGCGTAACAAATAGAGCTAGACAACTCTATCCAAGTCTGAATGGTAGTCAATCATAGGCTCAAAGGCGATATCTTCAGGTAAGAAAACATATATTATTTAAATATGTATTATTAATTATTTTCAAATATTATGAATATTGTTTTTAATGTTTTTAGGAGCAACAAACCGGGACCCCAAGTCACATCGAAACATGGAGGAGGGCGCATTATATTGAAGGGTCAGGATGGGTCAACCAGAGGGCAGAAGAAGATTGGGTTAGCTTAATATGTTAAGTATGCTATTATCATGTGTTCCTATGTTTATAATATATCGTGTTTGGTGATTTTGACCCAATATGGCCTATATGCTATCCATATTTGAGAATTGTTGGTTTTAATGAGTTGTTAGTTTATATGTTAAATCTTATGAATTTTATGTTAGAGCATCTCCAACGGCTCTATGCGGACGGGCCACGTGGAGTTTGGATGTGGACAAAGCCATTGGAGCACCCCACACATTCGTCCGGTTGGAGTTGAAGTTTGGAATTTCAAACTTGAAAGAACTTGAAATTGTGGGTCCCACCACAATACTTTAATGGAACAAAACTTTTAATTAATACAAATATAATTACATTCTTTACTTTTAATTAATATAAATGTAGTTAGATTCTTTAATAAAATACTTATACTTAAATTAAATGTAAAATAGGTTTTAAATTATTAAAACATATATTAAGTTAACTAAAATTGATTTAAAACATAGATTAAGTAACTAAAGTTATAAAGTTCAAATTAATTACTTTCATATTATAATTTTCCATTTAAATTTTATCGGCTATTTTTGTAACAGCTAGTTTTTATAACGGCTAGTTTTCTAACGGCTAGTTTTTGTAACGGCTAGTTTTCTAACGGCTAGTTTTCTAACGGCTAGTTTTTCTTATTATAAATAGAAGTATTTCTTCTTCTTCCTCATCACACAATCCAAATTTATCACATTCAAGTCTCACACTAAAGAATGAGTTCAAGTGACGATGAAACTCCACAATCTCTTGCCTTACCTCAACAACCGTTTATGACTCCTTCTTTAGTTAATGATGCGCAATTTATGCAATTAGCCATTAAGCAGCACGAACTATTGATGTCCGATGACTTCGAAAGGATATCTTTGCAAGTAAAGCACCATGATACCGAAGAAGGGACCAGTTCCAGACGTTCGACGCGCAAAGAGATAGTCAGGAATCGTGTAGATGGAGACACTCGTCTTTGGAACGACTACTTTGCTCCGAATCCGGTTTACAACGAAGATTTGTTTAGGACGCGGTTTCGAATGCATCGCCACCTTTTCAATCGAATAGTCGATGATTTAAAAACAACTATCGCTACTTCACACAAAGACTTGATGCGGCGGGTAGAATTGGTTTATCTCCTAATCAAAAATGCACATGTGCCATACGTATGTTGGCATATGGCATCCCAGCTGACCTAACCGATGAATATATACGTATTGGTCAAAGTACCGCCCTCGAGTGCCTTCGAATGTTTTGCAGAGGTGTTATTGAACTTTATTCAAAAGAATATCTAAGAAGGCCAAACGAAAATGACATCCAACGGTTATTGGAGGTGCACTCAGAAAACCACGGGTTTCCCGGAATGCTAGGAAGCGTTGATTGTATGCATTGGGCATGGAAAAACTGCCCAGTTGGCTGGAAAGGTCAATTTACACGAGGTGACCATGGGCATCCAACCATTATGCTTGAGGAGGTTGCATCACAAGACCTCTGGATTTGGCACGCCTATTTTGGTGTGGCGGGGTCAAATAATGATATTAACGTTATAAATCAGTCACCAATATTCAACGAAATTTTAGAAGGTAACGCACCACCATGCAATTTTGTGGTGAATGGAACACAATACAACATGGGATACTATCTTGCGGATGGTATTTATCCTGAATGGGCAACGCTTGTGAAAAGCTTCACATATCCACAAAACCTAAAAATGCTAGAATTCAAAAAACGCCACGAGTCAGCAAGAAAAGATGTTGAGAGGGCATTTGGTGTCCTCCAAGCTCGATGGCACATTATAAAAGGGCCTACAAAATTTGGGACCTAAAGACTATAAGCGACATAATGTATGCTGATATAATGTAGTTTACATAGTTTTTGGGTCTTTGTTTTGAGTCATTTTGAGTCTAATTATGTTTAGTTTTATTAGATTTCATTTACTTTTGTTTATTTTATGTTTTGATAGGTGTTCGTGTGCAACGGAGTGGAAAACGAGCAAAAAGAATGAAGAAACGAGCACACGGGAAAACACCATGGAAGTAAATTAGTAAAACGATCATATCGGGAGCTAGAAAATGAGTTACGAGACCCATAATATATAGATTTGATGGTTCTCGAGATGAGGAATCCAAAAATCAACTTTGTTTTACGTCTGGAGCCTTTTCGCGCCACGCGTACAGCCTTTCTTAGCTGTGCGCGCCACTCGGAGAGCCCATTACGTGGCCCAACTCGTAAAATTCGTTTTTAAGTAGTTTTTAGGTCAGAATTCAAGGCTGATGGCTGGGAACAAAGGAAAAGGAATTAGGGTGACCTTGAAGGTTGTTTGGAGCTATTTGGACGTGGAAACGAGTCGGGATTAAGATTTGAAGACGTTAGGATAACGTTTGCGCGTATTCTACAACTCGGGTGTTGTTATCTACACTTTTCTTATCACAAACTATGTTGAATCTTCTGAATTCAGATTGTTATGGTTGTTTATTGATGTTTCTTGGCTAAACCATTAGTAGTTACCTAGGTTTGATGATGATTGTTTGATGAATTTTGGTTCTTTTATGGATTTTGGTGATTTTATGATGAATTGATTGCTATTTGTTGGGTTTATATCATTGAAGCAAGTTGCTAGTGTGTATTTGATATTGGTTATGGTTGCAATTTGACGTTCCATTGGTATTATTGTGGTTGTCTTATCATATTAGATATCAAGTAGGTTAATTTACGTGAGTAATTAACTAATTTGCAGTTTAACTGATCACTAGACTGTAGGAACTAAATTGGAACCTGAATTGATTTGAATGTGCATGCTTAATTCAATAGCTGTAAAGTGAGAATTAATAAACTGATCTAGTTACATAACAGGTTAGGTTTAGATAACGTGTGAGCGTATCTTATTTAACTGTTTTATTTTATTTTGTTAGTTTAAACTTGTGGATCTGATATAAACCTACCCTTTAGTGTTTTAGGATGCTTTGAGTTGTCTTTGCTGTGAGGTAAGTCAACTATAGGGTCTTTTAGCAATCTTTGGAGTGACTGTGAGGTTATCCACATAATCTGGTGATCATCATTAGCTATTAGGGTTTTAAGTGTTATCTTTGAGAAGGGTCAAAGAATCTTTAGATTCCCTAGTAGTGAAAACCATTAGGTCCCAGTTTCATCATTCATACCAAATCCATAGAAGAACCAGAGTTTGGCAAACAGGATTCTGAGCCTAGGTAACTCATTCCTCTCCTATTCCAAGTTCTTTCCTATTCTTTGTTCGTGTTTTCCTTAGTTTCTAATTTTAGCATCTTTCTATTTTTAGTAACCCCCCTTCAATTAATAATTTCATTAGTAGTAAGAGTCTTAGGTTAATTAACATAGTTAACAGAGTCTCGTGGGTTCGATATCCGGACTTACTTAAGCTTTGCTAGAGTCGATAGGTTCACTTGCCTGTCAGTAGTTTAAGTTTTAGAGAGTCTATAGTTTAACTAGGTGTTTAATTAGGTTTAATTTAAGTCAATTTTATTAAACTACTAATCTCACATCATATGCATGCATTATATTACATAACATGATTGTAGAAGATGAAGGGAACGCAATAACTGATTGGGCAGATGATGAAAGTGATGGACCTGAACCAGCAAACCATGGACCAACAGCAGATTTCGAGGGACACTTGGCAAGGTTCAAGTGTATACGTAATCGTGAAGCTCATCAAGCGCTTCGGAACGATTTGGTGGAGCATATATGGTCTATTCGGCGTTTGTAACTTTTTTAAACATTTTTTTGTTTGTGTGTGGTTTCATTTGATCTTTTGTTTTTTTTTAAGTTGCAAGATATGTAATTTTAAATTTCTATGTTATGTAATTTTTACTTTTAGGTTTGTTTTTTAAGTTTTAGACTTGTAATTATTTTTTTCAGTAACTTTTTTTTTCAGTAGTTTTTTTTTCTTTTTCAGTAGCTTTTTCTTTTTCAGTAGTTTTTTTCTTTTTCAGTAGCTTTTCCTTTTTCAGTAGCTTTATCTTTTTTAGTAACATTAATAAATAAACTAAAATTTTTTATCAGAATTACATTATAAATAGACTCATAAGACTACACCATTTCAACAACCTACTCATAATCCTCTAAAAATCTATCATATTTTTGGTGTTTCAAATGGATGATGATACTTCGTTTCAACATTTGCTGAGTGATGCTAATAACTCAATCCCTACTCCAAACCCTATTCCACCATTCGGTTTTCATCAAACTCAGCAACCTGGATTCTTTGCATACCAGAATTCAAACCTTGGTTATCCATCATTTCCACAACAAACCGGTTATCCACCATTTCCACCACAACCCGGTTATCCATCATTTCCACAACAAACCGGTTATCCACCATTTCCACCACAACCCGGTTATCCATCATTTCCACAACAACCCGGGTACCCACCATTTCCACAACCCGGGTACCCACCATTTCCACAACAACCTGGATATCCACCATTTCCACAACAACCTTGTTATCCAAACTGTGAAACAACAACTCCAAGTTCCGGTGACACTCAATCATCGCAAACTTCAACACCATCACCCACGATTGGTCACTATGCTTCTCCGGCTGCTAGAAAAAAAAGGAAAACTAGAAGAAAGACCTCATAAGCAAAGGGTCCAAAAGAGGTGGACCATAGACGAAGAGAAGCTTCTTGCTATGGTTGTTGTTCACATCTCTAATGATGAGGTAACTGGAAACAGTCAAAAAGGGAGTGATTTCTGGGCGCGCATAGGAGAATATTTCTGCAACAATCCAGGGTTTTCACGTTTTGCAGACATCTTGAAGTCACACTGGCATATGGTACCGAAACCAGTTCAAAAGTATTCTGGGATTTACAACCGCATTAAAGCTCAAAAGAGAAGTGGTTGGTCTGACGAAATGATCACATCTTTAGCTGTGGAAGAGTATATTGCTGAATGCGGAACCAGATTTCAATACGACCATGTGTGGAATATCGTGAAAGGAAACCCGAAATGGCACGAGCCGGTCCCCTTTCAACCAAAGAGGACTAAGACATCAGTTGCCGGTGACTATAGCACATCAGCTTCTGATGGGCACTCAACCCCGGTCAATCTCGACGATGATACTCCTATCTCGTTTAAGGATTTCAATCTTGTAGACGAGCCAGACGAGTATCAAGGACCGACTCGTCCAATCGGGCAAAAGAAGGCAAAGGCAGCGAAGGTAAAGGCGGCAAAGGCAAAGGCGAAGGCAAAAGATACACAAGAGAATTCCGAAGAGTATGATGGGTGGATTAAAAAAAATCTGAATCCATGGATGTTTTCAAGAGTCAAATGGACCAATTCCTCTATAACCAAGACATCAATATACTAATGATGGATCGAACTCACATGGATGAGGAGAGATTGGCAACGCACCTGAAGATATGTGAAGCTATTAGGCGAAAACATAATCTTTAAGTTGCGTGATCTTTAATTTTTAGGTGGTGTGCTTTTTATTTTTTAGGATTTGTAATTCTTAAGCTTTAGGTTGTGTGGTGTTTAATTTTTAGGATTTGTAAGGTGATGTGATTTTTAAATTTTAGGATTTGAAATTTAATCTTTAAAAGTTGTGTGTTTTTTAATTTTTATGATTTGTAATTTGTAATTTTTATTTTCTGTAATTTTAAATTTTTAGATTATGTTTATATTTTAAATTTTATTTTAAGTAATTCTAATTTTTAGTATATTAAATAACATGGAATATAAAATACATGAATTTCTTAGTTTATAAAGAAATATAAAAGTGGGTGATGATGTGGAAATGAAGGGTGTTTGAAAGTGGACGTATTGTTGGAGGAAAAATGAGGGTTTTTGATGTTTGAAAGTGGACGGGTGGAAAGCTGATGTGGCAGCTGATGTGGCGCGTTTGGTTTTAAAACCTGTGTTTGTTGTTGTAGATGCTCTTAGTTGTACTTATAAATTTAAAAAACATGATCTATGTGCTATCAATAGTTAAGAAGCATTGGTTTTGAGAAGTTGTTAGTTTATATGTTAAACTTGGGTGCTTATGATTAAACAACATGGTTTTTTTTCCATTTTATAATAGTTATGTTGTCGAAATTTCACAAGAATATTAATACCATTTCATTTTAATTCTTTATAATTACAGGCAAAAATTGAAAATCAATATGCCCAAATGCAAATGGAGGCGGGTGAGTCGACTGTTAATGAGATGGAATGTTTAGAGTTGACATTAGGACAAAGACGTGGTCATACGAGAGGTGATGGACGAAAAGTAAAAAATTCTGTCGTTATGACCCACCAAGCGGGTCATCATCACATCGGGATGAAGAAATAGAAACACTAAAGCGACAAATGCAAGAAATGCAAGAAAGAATGAATCAATTTGAAAGACAAAATCATAATCCCGATAACGATGAAGACGATGAAAACAACGACAATTAAAAGTTTGTTTGTTTGGGTTGTAAAAACTTAAGATATACTTTCTTTTGTTTGGTATGTAATTAAGTAGAATTGGTTGATTTTTATTTGGGTATTTGATATATTAGTTTGAATTTCTGTGTATTTTGATTTGGGTTCTTGGTTGGTATTTTAGGTTAAAAAACCTGGACAAAAATAGAATTTAAAAAAAAAATTAATCAGATTTCCTATGGCGACGACACGTCGTCGCCATAGGTAGTTATTTATTATTTTTTTCTAAATAATTTAAAATATGAAAACAATTTTTAATAACCCTATTGCGACGACTTGTCGTCGCCGTATGTATTATTTATATATTAAAATTTAATTAAAAAATAAATTTAGTACTATACCGACAGACTTTTGGCGACGCTATGTCGTCGCCACAGACCTGTATAGCGACAAAGTCTATTGCGACGACAAGTTTTTGAGTTATAGCGACACTTCTATTACTACTGACACTGTGGCGACAACATGTCGTCGTGATAGCCTGTAGCGATGACATATGTACCCTATAGCGACGACTTTTGTCGTCGCAATAGCTACGTTTTCCTGTAGTGAAAAGCGGGAATTATACCTAGTGTTTCAATAGACTCACGAGTCTAAACGAACATATTATTTATATCGGATAGTTGTGTATTCCCCTCTAAATTTATGTAATTGCTTACTTTTTGAACTAACGCTTAAAAAGCATTTTATATTATGTATATAAAACTTGTGTTTAGGTCAAGTAATTTTACAAGTTTAGAAGGAATATATAGAAAGACTTCAATGAGAAACCTGTTTACTTCATACATGTTTTCTGGTTGACTTGTGTAATTAAACAAGTTAAACAAACCAACCTAAACACGGCCCGTTTAGTAGACAAATCAACCCACACATGAACCATTTTTCCGAACAGGTTAGACATTCCAAAACCAAAACCTGATATTCAAACAGGTTGTATTTTAGACGTGTCAAAAATTATCACATCTAGTTTTTCACTTGGATGTTTAAATACGGATCTTTTTAAACACCCGGAACGAACACTGACTATCAGACAAAACATAAGAGAGGGAAGGGAGCTCAACCGGTAGTAAAAGACTCCGTGTTTCCCTTCTCAGCTCAATAGGAGTATAGGTGCACATACAAACCGATTCCCCGACCCGAACCGCTAACCCGAACCGGAACCGAACTGGTTTCAACCCCGTGGTAGGTCAAACCAGTTTCAACCCGGAAAAAACAGGCGGGTTGGAACCGGTTTGTATATTTCTATCCCAAACCGGTTTGGAACCAGTTTTTACCAAAACCGGTTTACGAACCGGTCCAAAAAAAGGGTTTGGAACAAGACCAAAAAACCGGTATGTATTTTTTGTATACTTTAAATATATTATTTATTGAACTAAAAAATAAAAAATACCGGTTTTTGGACCCAAACCGGTTAGAAACCGAGCCGGACCGGTTCCAACCGGGTTGGGTTTTACTGGCCCAAAACCGGTTCCGGACCCGACCCGGTTCTTGGTCAAAATCGGTCCCAGAAACGTTGACCTGAAACCGGTCCGGTTCGAACCCGAACTTGTTCTGAAAAAAAAAACCGGTTTGTGCACTACTACATGGGAGTAGTGCCCCAAGCTCGAGCCTCCGGTTTACTAGGAAAGATGCTTTTGGGCTTAGACCCACTGGGAAATTGGACTCGATCAGCCCAAAAGCAGCCCAGGCCCAATTTCATGAAATCAAACCAGATGTAAGGCCCTGTTTGGTTGGGTCTGACCAGACCCGGTCAGACGTGAACGTCTGACTCGGTCAGACCTGGGGTGTTTGGTTGCTTGCCTCTTACCGAAGAAGAGGTCTGACCGAAGCTCCTACCCGGTCAGACCTCAACCCTAATCTGACCCGCGGTCAGACGTGAAGGTGCTTGCGGTGGTGCTTGCGGTGGCGGTGGTGCTTGCGGTGGTGGTCGGCGAGAACCGGTGGTGCTTGCGGTGGCGGTCAGCGAGAACCGAGAGGAGAGAACCGAGAGGTGTGGGTGGTCGGCGAGAACCGGTGGTGCTTGCGGTGGCGGTGGTGCTTGCGATGGTGGCGGTGGATGATGATGATGATTGTGGTTGTGGTGTTTGTATAAAACAGAGAGAGACGAAAGTGAGAGAGAGACGAAAGTGAGGGTGGTGGTTGTGGTGGTTGTGGTTTGAGATGGTGATGATTGGGTTTTTATTTAAAAATTTTCGTTTTTACAATTAAACACAATTATTCGTTCGGATCTTTTACGGGTGAGACATTCTTATTCATTCACCACTTATTACCTCTGTGACAGTGCAAGTGTAACTACCTACTGCTCATCTTCTTCATCTTCATGAGCCAAAATTAGCGAAGATTCAACCGAGTTAATTCAACTGAGTTAACTCAACTGAAGCTATTTTCAGCACAAATCACCACCATTAATGGCTCAAAAACCTCCAACGATCGCCATTATCGGTGCCGGAATCTTCGTCAAATCTCAATACCTCCCTAGGCTCTCCGAGATCTCCGATCTCGTCGTTCTCAAAGCGATCTGGAGTCGATCAGAGGTAACTCATAGTAAGTCAATCTCAATCGATTACGTGTGTGAAATTGTACTTATTGATTTAGAATTTTGATGTAGAAATCGTCACGGGAGGCTGTTGACATTGCTCGAAAGGTGTTTGGTAATGTGGAATGTAAGTGGGGAGATGATGGCCTTGATGAAATTGTTTCAGATCCGGAGATTGATGGAGTTGTTGTTGCTCTTGCTGGACAGATTCAGGTTATTTTCTGTTTTGTGTGATTTGTTGGGGAAATGTAGGATGATTGAGATTAATATTGATTAGATTATGCTAATAGGCAATTAGGCATGTGTATTAGAAAAACTATTGACATTTTGGTCGTATGCTAGCATTATGTATAGATTGGAATCCACTGTCACTTTTGTGTTAGTTTTTATTAATTTCTGAATTAAGAGTGACTTTTTTTTAAAATGAGAATCCGTTACTAATCAATGGGATCGGGTAAAGCGGAGTTTGTGCTAGGTAGATGGGCTTAAAGGGTGTTAAGGGTTGAAAACTGGTGGAAGTTGTGTTCGAATACGAGACCTTTTGCTAGAGGGACTTAAGAGCTTACTAGTGCCCCACTCCTTGAAGGTTAACAAAGGTTGTTTTGGTTATAGAGGAAACCTGCTGACTGTGGATATTAACAGTGTTGGGGTAAGGAGACTGAAAATCCATGTAAACTATTTGATTTGGGAAATGCTGGTTTTAACTTTAAAAAGCAAAAAAATGAACTCCTAAGTCTCGAATCATGGAAGAGGAAGTGTATCTTTCTTGGTTCCCTTATTTTGTACTTGTAACTTACAGGTGAGATATAAGCATCAACTGATCAAAGTCATATTTAAGTATCTGGTTGCACATATTCATAAGAAGCTTTGCCTCTGTCCTATCTTTCCCTGACCTGCCTATAGCTTTGCTATGAGTATGATTTTACTGGGTACGTTTGTTTGTGTGTTTGTCTGTGTGTTTGTTTGTTTGACATGTTCTTAGACCTTGGTCTTTATTTAGTAAAAGGCAACACTGGCGAGTATTAAGATTCCAGTTCAAAGTGATCTGTTATTTCTTGTCTTCAATAACTACAAAATATTCATATAACAATAATCAATGTTGTTAATCTCTACAAGTCTACTACAAAAACCGTGCCATGCAGGTGGATATGTCACTAAAGCTTCTGAAGGCAGGAAAGCATGTTCTTCAAGGTAATCCTATACTGAAGCAAATAATTCGAAATAAGTAAGCTGTAAAACGAATTTGCTCGTTGGTGTTACTTGCTTCTGTTCGCTTTCTCACGCAATAAACTAATTTCTTATTTCTTTTGCTTCCTTACATGTTTGTTCTCTGGAATTCTGGCTCTGCAGAGAAACCAGCTGCTGCTTGTAAGTGAGATCCTATTTTGAAAAATTGCATTGTTAGAAAGGAGTATTAACTGTACCTTTATTCTATCATTAATAATACTACTGTGGTAATAGAAAAAAACTTCATGATTCCTCTGCAGCCATAAGTGAGGCAGGAACTGCATTATCATGCTATAATTCTCTTTACAATAATCCATCTGCTCAAAAGATATGGGCTGTTGCAGAAAATTACCGATTTGAGCCTGCTTTTGTAGAGGTACTTCGATCTTGAACTTTTGGTTTTCATTAATATCATTGAGATCATGCTAAAGAAATTATTGCCTACTTCACAGAGCAGAAAATTGATATCTGAAATTGGAGATATGATGAATGTGCAAGTAATCATAGAAGGGTCAATGAACAGTTCAAATCCATACTTTTCAAGTTCATGGAGGCGCAATTTCACTGTAAGACATTAATCTTGATATGTGGTGACTTTATTTAGAGAGGCTACAAATCATTTTACTAAGCAAATAGTTATGTTGGTGAAGTTTAGTGAACTGTATCTTTGTTTATTGTCAATTTCAAAATCTAGGAAGTTATGCAACTTGGGGTGGTTTTCTTGTCTTAGTTCTTTATAACTTGGCAAACTGCATGAAACAGAAGTACATAAACAAACTATAAATTAGGCACAAAATAGAAACAAACTTTAAATTAAGCGTAAAATGAAAACTAACTTGCAAGTTATTACTGATTTTAGCAATCAACTTTTATAACAAGATTTGGCCGTAAATTGCTTATGTAGCTGGTTGATGCCATGCCAGTGCGCCAAATCAAATGCCACATATGCAAAAAAAGCTTGTGGAAAATTAAAATAATTATTATGAGAAAGAAATGTTAAGTTCATATCTGTTTGGTGCTGTTTGCCCTTATAACTTGTTCAATAGGGTTTTATTAGTGCTAAGTGCTGTAGTGCATAGGTGGTTATTGATGTGGAGAAAGTGTGTAAAGTTTAGCATTTTGTATTGCCTATAAAAGAACTGTTTAAGAAGTTAAATGCAGCTTTGGATCAGCTATAAGGATAAGTGAGTAGTCTGATAAGCTCTTCATTCCATTCAAATAACACTTAATAGGATGATTACTGATCCTAAAATGTATATATTGATATATAAAATTGATATAGATGGAGCGCATAATATTTCCATTATACTACCTTGTGTCACCCTGTTCTGATTTTTACAGAATGCTAACTCTCTATCTCTACGTATGACAGGGAGGATTCATTCTAGACATGGGTGTACATTACATTGCAGGGTTAAGAATGGTAATTTTCTCTTTCTTTCCTGTTATTTTCCCCTTGTTCATCTTCGTGGAGAATTCATATGTATATGGCATCTTTGGCTATGTTTTCCCATAAGACGATAGATACACTATTATTTTGTGTAAAACCCTGCAGGGAACCTCGTATCATTGATATCAATAAATAAGTGTATGTATAAATTCAAATAAATCTTTTCCTTAACACTAACAGTAATTTATGTCTTACTCAAACAGCTTGTTGGATGTGAGGTTGCTTCAGTGTCAGCTATGACATCTTATGTGGATACAACCCTACCTCCACCAGATACCATTTCCTCTTTATTGTAAATAAACATGCATAAAATATACCCCTTTTTACCATTTCCATTTTTTTCCTTTAAAATTTGATTTTAAACTGACAGTGCTTTCTTTCTTGCATCTCTAGTCAACTTGAGAATGGATGTTCTGGAGTGTTTGTAATGTTGGTATCCTCTAAATCACCTAAGGTTGCAACTTAACTTCCCTATATTTGTTATCTATTAATCAAATGTAGCATCAGATTGATTCCCGGGTACATACTGCAGATTGTGTGGCGAGTTGTTGGTTTAAATGGAACAGTGCAAGTTGAACGAGGAAACAAAGATGGACAACATGGTTATGTGGTAATGCAGAATCATCTACTTTCTTCAATGGGACATTTTTATGTCACATTAAACAAAATAAAATAAAAAGATATGCATTTAGCAATTAGCACTTCAATCGAGAAATAACCGAAACAAACCCAATGAATATTTTAAACTTTGCACAGTACTTCCTTTGACATTGGTGGTATCTCACAGGTTACTCTCTTTACTGCCACTAAGGAAGCAAAGAGCACTTTCTATCCATTCAGTGGGGTGACTGAGGAGCTGAAAGCTTTTTTAAGTGACATCTCAAGGGCCTCTCTTCAGGTATTAATTTATTATATATGTGTGTGTGCACACGTATCCCTTTTTTTCTAGTATCCATTCCTACTAGAGGTGGAAAGATGGACTGGTTGGATAACGGGTCAAAACAGATGCTAGTCAAAGTGAGTAATTTTAGTACGGGCCAAAACAGAGCTGTTGGGTTGACATGACCAATTTATAAATCTACAACTAGTTAATGCATTAATGTGTTAATTACGACTACAAATAAGTGAACAACTAAAAGCAAACATGCCAGTTTGTAACATGGTTGTTTTTATACATATGTTGAAAATTTGTGTGCAGAAGGGTGATAAAATTGAAGCCGAAGCTCGGTGCTCATACGTTGAAGGTGCACAAGATGTTGCAGTTTTGGATGCAATGCTTGAATCTGGAATGAAACAAGGAGCCTTTATCAAGGTCAAAAGGTTTTAAACCATCTTAGTATAGAATAGAAATGGGTTTATTATTATTATTATTGTTATTGTTACTGTATTGAAATATGTTGTATTCTCTCATATATCTCATTCAAAAAGTTCATTAGTCTTGAGCTTCTGATAATAAATGCTTACACTTGCAATGCACACTATCCATGAAATCCTGACCTCCAAGATGAAGATACACCATTGCAAATGTTAGACTAGAAAATATGAAGTCACATAGTGACACTTTAGGCAAACTTATAGCGTCTCGTTTATAAGAGAGATACTGGGATATAAGACGTAGGGTATCAACTATTTTACATAATACCCATATCAATTAGTTATTTTTACATGTTGTTTAATTAAAAGAAAATAATAGCATTTAAAATCATTCAAATGAAGTCATTATAAACAAAATCACTTGAAATCAAAAGGTAATCCATGAGGATTATATGAGATGGAAACTTGTAATCGAGTGAAACTAGTAATTAAGCTTGCGTAATGTGACATATTTGTGTACTTCATTAAGCATACAAGAATAGGTTATGATGTTCTCGTGTTGTGACAGTTATATTAATATACTTAATTTTATTTATTTATAAAAATTATTGTATTTGATTTTTTAAAGTCTATTGATTTTAGTTATTGTTTTAATATACTTAATTATATATATTTAATAAAATGTTAAAGTAATTAAATAATTTCAAGTTACTCACACTCACACAAGTATAACCCTTCCCATGTGAAAATTCTGTTGTGAGGTGGCTATCACTTGACTGACGCTTTATTTTCATACCACGTTTACTCAACGGGTATCCCTCGTGACCATAAAAGAATGGTTGCAACGCTCGAACCACCCACCTTATGGTTATTGTCAAATGTCAATCATAACAAAACAAAATTTATATATATATATATCAAAGTGAAAGGCACTTGCCAAGGAGACCTTTGCTTCTACAATCCCTCATGACCATAAAATAGAAGTATTTTTAAAAAGTTCGTTAGTATTAGATTATTATCGATCAATACATTTAGAATCTTATCTTTCACAACCTTTATTTTTCGTAAGACTTGAAAACTCAACTATCAGAATAGAAAATTATTTTAAACGCTTTTATAGTGCAATGCTAAAAACAGTCAATACCACCGTGGATTATTGAAAATGTGTTACTAAACGTACAGTTCCGAGTTCTCACATATTTAATGCCCCTCCCGTGCAAAAATATATAGGATCCTAATGGGGACACCGCTGGGTTTTTTGGGAGTAGGTCGGACCAAAAGGTCACGGTTAGGGCTAAAGGTCACGTTTTGGTACCTAACCGTGACCGCAAGACCTTGCGGTCACGGTTTCTGTGTCTGTCTTCCGACACCTCGTGACAACAAAACGACAAATGGCCTGATAAAGTTGAAAACCGGTCACCAAACCGTCACGGTTTGGCCTAACCGTGACCTCTAAGGTACGAGGTTCAGTTTTAAGGTACTAGGTAGACTGTGATGTTGACAAAAGGGCCGGGATTCGTGCTTCGAACCGTCACGTGGAGGCCAAACCGTGACCTTTTGTGCACCAGATTTTCATCATAAATACCTTTGAGCTTTCACCCTTCGTCCAACGGTAACACTCGAGATTTTTTCATCATAAATAACTTTGAGCTTTCATTCATCCAACACTCGAGATTTTTCAGCCTTCGTCATTTCAAAAACACGTTAATTCGAAAACAATGTCGGGTTCGGGAGATCATTATCAAAAGCCGAAGCTTCCAGATTTGAATGAGGTACCACATATCGAAGATTCAAACCAGGTTGAAGTAGTATATGTTTTATTATAATTTATTATTTGAAATATCTAACAATTATCTTTTTTAGGAATATTACGTATACGGGAGTCACCCTCCGTGGGGGGAGGAGGAAACCAACCCATCGAACACATTTGCTCAAGAGGCGTACAACTCTTTATTTGGACCGACATGGGATGGTGAAGGGTACAGATATCCCCCTTGCAATTCTTACGGGCATGCCCCGAACACGTACCACTCACAAACAGAGCTGGATTACGGACATCCCCCGTACCATTCAGAACTAGAAATTACACATGTGTCGGATACTTTTAATGGGAATGACACAGATGAGAGTGACGGTTCGGTTCACCTCAAAGAAAACCATGGGGACACCGCGGAGAATGATGGGGATGAGGATCGGATAAGAAAGGCTACGGTTTCTTATAAAACCGATAAAGTACGAAGAGTTTTTATTCTTTTGTTTATTTTATTTTTTTATTTGTTTTATATATTGTTTTTATGTTTAGCTTTATAATTTTTTTTAGTATTTTGATTCTCGTGAGAACTTGGAGAAGTGGGCTAAAATGAGAGGACGCGAGCATGGGTGTGTCATTGTGGTGGGTCGGTCACGAAAAAAAGATGTTGAACTATTATGCAATCGTAGTGGTGAACCTAAATTCACTGGCACAAGTAGGCGTACTGGGAGCATAAAGAAAGGATGTCCCTTTAAACTCGTAGGGAAGTACGTAGCAAAAAGTGACAGTTGGATGTTAGAGGTGAGAAACGAGACGCACAACCACGATCCTGTTGTGTACGAGGAGTGCCGCGCGCATCTTAGGAAGATGACCGCCGAAGAAATTAATCTTGTCGAGAAGTTACACAGGCAGCACGTGCGGCCACGACATATCCATTCAGCCGTAAGGGAGCACTTTCCCCACAGCGTCTGTGTTGTTCAAGACATATACAATCTAACGTTGAAGTTTAGGGCTGAGGGGAGAAAAGGCATGACACCAATGCAGGAATTTGAAAACCTGCTACAATCTGAAGAGTTCGTGTATGAAACACGAACGAATGCAACTACTAAGGCCGTGGAAGATGTTTTATTTTGTCATCCTACTTCGTATAAAATGTGGCGCGCATTCCCGCATGTGATGTTGATAGACACGACGTACAAGACCAACATGTACAACATCCCTTTTGTTCAGGTTATTGGCGTTACGTCGACGTCGAAGTCGTTTTATATTGCGCATGCATTTATATCGAGGGAACGGCAGGACAACTTCACCTGGGTATTGAGCGGATCAGAGATGTGCTCGATGGGTGTGTGGAGCCCCGCGTTATTGTCACAGACAGGGACCTGGCCCTGATGGGCGCGTGTGACACAGTGTTCCCGAGTGCTACTAAAAACCTATGCAGGTGGCACGTTAGGGAGAATATCAAAAGACGGTGGAATATCCTTTTCAAAACCGACATGTGGAAGGATTTTTCATACTGGTGGAAGACCTTGTGTTCGTCTCCCACAGAGGCATTGTACGATTACAATTACAGGAAGATGGAAGAAAAGTTAAATGAAGATGGTAAACGTGGTAAGAATTTCATAGTTATTGTTACTCTAATAATTTATTTGTTCATTTTATAAAATTTGTTATTTCTTTCAGAGATATGGGAATATATTTGGAATAATTGGTTGGTGCCGTATAAGGAGAAAATTATTACTTGTTGGATGTACGACCGTCTTAACTTTGGTGAATTTACAACTAATAGGGTTGAGGGCCAACATGCCAACTTCAAGAGTTACCTCACAGGGACCAATAATACATTGCACGCACTTGTCGGATATGTTTGTGACCTCGTGCGTGGCCCGACCCGGTAACACTCGAGCTTTCACCCTTCGTCCAACGGGAGTCACCCTCCGTGGGGGGAGGAGGAAACCAACCCATCGAACACATTTGCTCAAGAGGCGTACAACCCTTTATTTGGACCGACATGGGATGGTGAAGGGTACAGATATCCCCCTTGCAATTCTTACGGGCATGCCCCGAACACGTACCACTCACAAACAGAGCTGGATTACGGACATCCCCCGTACCATTCAGAACTAGAAATTACACATGTGTCGGATACTTTTAATGGGAATGACACAGATGAGAGTGACGGTTCGGTTCACCTCAAAGAAAACCATGGGACACCGCGGAGAATGATGGGGATGAGGATCGGATAAGAAAGGCTACGGTTTCTTATAAAACCGATAAAGTACGAAGAGTTTTTATTCTTTTGTTTATTTTATTTTTTTATTTGTTTTATATATTGTTTTTATGTCTAGCTTTATAATTTTTTTTAGTATTTTGATTCTCGTGAGAACTTGGAGAAGTGGGCTAAAATGAGAGGACGCGAGCATGGGTGTGTCATTGTGGTGGGTCGGTCACGAAAAAGGATGTTGAACTATTATGCAATCGTAGTGGTGAACCTAAATTCACTGGCACAAGTAGGCGTACTGGGAGCATAAAGAAAGGATGTCCCTTTAAACTCGTAGGGAAGTACGTAGCAAAAAGTGACAGTTGGATGTTAGAGGTGAGAAACGAGACGCACAACCACGATCCTGTTGTGTACGAGGAGTGCCACGCGCATCTTAGGAAGATGACCGCCGAAGAAATTAATCTTGTCGAGAAGTTACACAGGCAGCACGTGCGGCCACGACATATCCATTCAGCCGTAAGGGAGCACTTTCCCCACAGCGTCTGTGTTGTTCAAGACATATACAATCTAACGTTGAAGGTTAGGGCTGAGGGGAGAAAAGGCATGACACCAATGAAGAAACTTGAAAACCTGCTACAATCTAAAGAGTTCGTGTATGAAACACGAACGAATGCAACTACTAAGGCCGTGGAAGATGTTTTCTTTTGTCATCCTACTTCGTATAAAATGTGGCGCGCATTCCCGCATGTGATGTTGATAGACACGACGTACAAGACCAACATGTACAACATCCCTTTTGTTCAGGTTATTGGCGTTACGTCGACATCGAAGTCGTTTTATATTGCGCATGCATTTATATCGAGGGAACGGCAGGACAACTTCACCTGGGTATTGAGCGATCAGAGATATGCTTGATGGGTGTGTGGAGCCCCGCGTTATTGTCACAGACAGGGACCTGGCCCTGATGGGCGCGTGTGACACAGTGTTCCCGAGTGCTACTAAAACCTATGCAGGTGGCACGTTAGGGAGAATATCAAAAGACGGTGGAATATCCTTTTCAAAACCGACATGTGGAAGGATTTTCTATACTCGTGGAAGACCTTGTGTTCGTCTCCCACAGAGGCATTGTACGATTACAATTACAGGAAGATGGAAGAAAAGTTAAATGAAGATGGTAAACGTGGTAAGAATTTCATAGTTATTGTTACTCTAATAATTTATTTGTTCATTTTATAAAATTTGTTATTTCTTTCAGAGGTATGGGAATATATTTGGAATAATTGGTTGGTGCCGTCCAAAGAGAAAATTATTACTTGTTGGATGTACGACCGTCTTAACTTTGGTGAATTTACAACTAATAGGGTTGAGGGCCAACATGCCAACTTCAAGAGTTACCTCACAGGGACCAATAATACGTTGCACGCACTTGTCGGATATGTTTGTGACCTCGTGCGTGGCCCGACCCGGTAACACTCGAGCTTTCACCCTTCGTCCAACGGGAGTCACCCTCCGTGGGGGGAGGAGGAAACCAACCCATCGAACACATTTGCTCAAGAGGCGTACAACTCTTTATTTGGACCGACATGGGATGGTGAAGGGTACAGATATCCCCCTTGCAATTCTTACGAGCATGCCCCGAACACGTACCACTCACAAACAGAGCTGGATTACGGACATCCCCCGTACCATTCAGAACTAGAAATTACACATGTGTCGGATACTTTTAATGGGAATGACACAGATGAGAGTGACGGTTCGGTTCACCTCAAAGAAAACCATGGGGACACCGCGGAGAATGATGGGGATGAGGATCGGATAAGAAAGGCTACGGTTTCTTATAAAACCGATAAAGTACGAAGAGTTTTTATTCTTTTGTTTATTTTATTTTTTTATTTGTTTTATATATTGTTTTTATGTCTAGCTTTATAATTTTTTTTAGTATTTTAATTCTCGTGAGAACTTGGAGAAGTGGGCTAAAATGAGAGACGCGAGCATGGGTGCGTTATTGTGGTGGGTCGGTCACGAAAAAAGGATGTTGAACTATTATGCAATTGTAGTGGTGAACCTAAATTCACTGGCACAAGTAGGCGTACTGGGAGCATAAAGAAATGATGTCCCTTAAAACTCGTAGGGAAGTACGTAGCAAAAAGTGACAGTTGGATGTTAGAGGTGAGAAACGAGACGCACAACCACGATCCTGTTGTGTACGAGGAGTGCCACGCGCATCTTAGGAAGATGACCGCCGAAGAAATTAATCTTGTCAAGAAGTTACACAGGCAGCACGTGCGGCCACGACATATCCATTCAGCCGTAAGGGAGCACTTTCCCCACAGCGTCTGTGTTGTTCAAGACATATACAATCTAACGTTGAAGTTTAGGGCTGAGGGGAGAAAAGGCATGACACCAATGCAGGAACTTGAAAACCTGCTACAATCTAAAGAGTTCGTGTATGAAACACGAACGAATGCAGCTACTAAGGCCGTGGAAGATGTTTTCTTTTGTCATCCTACTTCGTATAAAATGTGGCGCGCATTCCCGCATGTGATGTTGATAGACACGACGTACAAGACCAACATGTACAACATCCCTTTTGTTCAGGTTATTGGCGTTACGTCGACGTCGAAGTCGTTTTATATTGCGCATGCATTTATATCGAGGGAACGGCATGACAACTTCACCTGGGTATTGAGCGGATCAGAGATGTGCTCGATGAGTGTGTGGAGCCCCGCGTTATTGTCACAGACAGGGACCTGGCCCTGATGGGCGCGTGTGACACAGTGTTCCCGAGTGCTACTAAAAACCTATTCAGGTGGCACGTTAGGGAGAATATCAAAAGACGGTGGAATATCCTTTTCAAAACCGATATGTGGAAGGATTTTTCATACTGGTGGAAGACCTTGTGTTCGTCTCCCACAGAGGCATTGTACGATTACAATTACAGGAAGATGGAAGAAAAGTTAAATGAAGATGGTAAACGTGGTAAGAATTTCATAGTTATTGTTACTCTAATAATTTATTTGTTCATTTTATAAAATTTGTTATTTCTTTCAGAGGTATGGGAATATATTGGAATAATTGGTTGGTGCCGTACAAAGAGAAAATTATTACTTGTTGGATGTACGACCGTCTAACTAATAGAGTTGAGGGCCAACATGCCAACTTCAAGAGTTACCTCATAGGGACCAATAATACGTTGCACGCACTTGTCGGATATGTTTGTGACCTAGTGCGTGGCCCGACCCGGTAACACTCGAGCTTTCACCCTTCGTCCAACGGGAGTCACCCTCCGTGGGGGGAGGAGGAAACCAACCCATCGAACACATTTGCTCAAGAGGCGTACAACTCTTTATTTGGACCGACATGGGATGGTGAAGGGTACAAATATCCCCTTGCAATTCTTACGGGCATGCCCCGAACACATACCACTCACAAACAGAGCTGGATTACGGACATCCCCCGTACCATTCAGAACTAGAAATTACACATGTGTTGGATACTTTTAATGGGAATGACACAGATAAGAGTGACGGTTCGGTTCACCTCAAAGAAAACCATGGGACACCGCGGAGAATGATGGGGATGAGGATCGGATAAGAAAGGTTATGGTTTCTTATAAAACTGATAAAGTACGAAGAGTTTTTTATTCTTTTGTTTATTTTATTTTTTATTTGTTTTATATATTGTTTTTATGTCTAGCTTTATAATTTTTTTTAGTATTTTGATTCTCGTGAGAACTTGGAGAAGTGGGCTAAAATGAGAGGACGCGAGCATGGGTGCGTCATTGTGGTGGGTCGGTCACGAAAAAAGGATGTTGAACTATTATGCAATCGCAGTGGTGAACCTAAATTCACTGGCACAAGTAGGCGTACTGGGAGCATAAAGAAAGGATGTCCCTTTAAACTCGTAGGGAAGTACGTAGCAAAAAGTGACAGTTGGATGTCAGAGGTGAGAAACGAGACACACAACCACGATCCTGTTGTGTACGAGGAGTGCCACGCGCATCTTAGGAAGATGACCACCGAAGAAATTAATCTTGCCGAGAAGTTACACAGGCAGCACGTGCGCCACGACATATCCATTCAGCCGTAAGGGAGCACTTTCCCCACAGCGTCTGTGTTGTTCAAGACATATACAATCTAACGTTGAAGTTTAGGGCTGAGGGGAGAAAAGGCATGACACCAATGCAGGAATTTGAAAACCTGCTACAATCTGAAGAGTTCGTGTATGAAACACGAACGAATGCAACTACTAAGGCCGTGGAAGATGTTTTCTTTTGTCATCCTACTTCGTATAAAATGTGGCGCGCATTCCCGCATGTGATGTTGATAGACACGACGTACAAGACCAACATGTACAACATCCCTTTTGTTCAGGTTATTGGCGTTACGTCGACGTCGAAGTCGTTTTATATTGCGCATGCATTTATATCGAGGGAACGGCAGGACTACTTCACCTGGGTATTGGAGCGGATCAGAGATGTGCTCGATGGGTGTGTGGAGCCCCGCGTTATTGTCACAGACAGGGACCTGACCCTGATGGGCGCGTGTGACACAGTGTTCCTGAGTGCTACTAAAAACCTATGCAGGTGGCACGTTAGGGAGAATATCAAAAGACGGTGGAATATCCTTTTCAAAACCGACATGTGGAAGGATTTTTCATACTGGTGGAAGACCTTGTGTTCGTCTCCCACAGAGGCATTGTACGATTACAATTACAGGAAGATGGAAGAAAAGTTAAATGAAGATGGTAAACGTGGTAAGAATTTCATAGTTATTGTTACTCTAATAATTTATTTGTTTATTTTATAAAATTTGTTATTTCTTTCAGAGGTATGGGAATATATTTGGAATAATTGGTTGGTGCCGTACAAAGAGAAAATTATTACTTGTTGGATGTACGACCGTCTTAACTTTGGTGAATTTACAACTAATAGGGTTGAGGGCCAACATGCCAACTTCAAGAGTTACCTCACAGGGACCAATAATACGTTGCACGCACTTGTCGGATATGTTTGTGACCTCGTGCGTGGCCAGGAGATTGAAATTTATAAAACAGTCAAGGTGTCCCGTGTGAAAATTAAAAAAGACCATCGACTGCCATTGTTTTCAAAATTGCATTATAAAGTATCCATTTTTTGCCTTAGCCTCCTTGAATCAGAGTTGACGAAAATGGAAATGATTCAGGAGTCTGGGGGTTCATGTGGACACCAATTGTCCACGTCCATGGGCTTGCCATGTGTTTGTCGTTTGGAGAAATACATCCGAGAAGGTAATATTTATCTTAATACATTTTTTTATTATTGTCACACGATTCATATTTTTCACTAATAATTTAACCTTTAAATCCAGTCACAAGTATTCCACTCAATGCGGTAGATCCACACTGGAGGAAGCTTGATTTCGAGCCAGCGTACGTCGCGCCGCCTGAACCCGACTACAATGTGAAATTTGATGACTTGAAACAAAAGGTTATGCCGTCTCCCAATCCTCAAGTAAATAAAAAATTGTTTAACAAAGTATTTGACTCTTTGTTTAAGAGCAAGTCAAAAGTTAAAGAACCTGAGGTGCGTCATGACCGACGTGGTCGTCCAAATATTAAGGAGCAACAAAGAAGAGCGGACTTCAATACATCACAGTATGAGGCTGCTAGACACAGCTCCTATACTTCCTCACAACAAACTATGCCTGACCCGGCGAGGCATAGGTCATATACCCCTCAGTTTAAAATGTCGAACGACCGTTCTAATCGGGCAAAGGCTGCTTCAAATGTACCGATTACGGGAGCTGCCCTAGGGTTTCCTTTAATATTGAAACCAAAGGACGTGATAGAAGTTATAAAGTTTAAGGATCAGCTGCCCCAATGGATTCACCGGTACGTTTCGACTATAAAAGATGTGCGGCCTGATGGTAACTGTGGTTTTCGGGCGATCGCGGTGGCTTTAGGGAAAAAGCAAAAAGAATGGGAATGGGTTAGGCGTCAAATGTTATTGGAGATGGACAGAAACATATGGTATTGGCGGAGCAATTTGAACCGCGAGATGCCTGGCTATTATGATTCTGTTCGTAATAGCTTAAATTGGTTTGGCACGACTCAACCCGCACCCGATACCCATTGGCTAACTTTTCCGGCCCATGGACTCGTAATTGCGAAAACATTCACTTGTATTGTGCATCTTATTTCTTCATTTGACAGCCAGACATGGTTCCCGCTGAGAACAGTCACGGAGCCATTATTCACCTATCCGGTTGTCGCACTTGCTAATATTAACCAAGATCACTTTATTTACATACAATTGGAAGGAGATTACCCAATGCCCAGTGTGGGCTATCATTGGCCAAGATTTGCATATCAACAATGACTAGAATGACAAATATATATCAGGATCGTATAAACAATTACGTTAGAATAATGGATCGTCAAAGAGGCACTAATGCCCCTTGTAAGTTATCATTCTCCGATACTTTATCATATTAATGAAGATCCCTTTATTTGATGATGATGATGATGATAAAATAATAGTACAAATAATAGAAATAATAGAAATAATAATAATATTAATAATAATACTACAAATAATAGTAACAATAATAATAATAATAGTAATAAAAATAATAATAATGATAATAATAGTAATAATAATAGTAATAATATTAGTAATAATAGTTGTAATAATAGAAAATAATAATAATAATAATAATAATAATAATAGTAATAATAATAATAATAGTAGTAGTAGTAGCAGTAGAAATAATAATAATAATAATAATAATAGTAATAATAGAAATAATAATAATAATAATAATAATAATAATAATAATAATAATAGAAATAATAATAATAATAATAATAATAATAATAATAATAGTAATAATAATAATAATAATAGTAATAATAGTATCTATACGAGACCCTCTGTATAGATACATTCACCGACTGATCGCCACGTCCGTCGCTGGTCGTGGGGCGGGGACCGACAGGATCAAAGCCGCCGACCTTTTCTTTCTTCGGTGTGTACTCACACACCGACACTGCCACCTCGCGCATGCCCTTGCTGATTATTTTGCTAGTTATTATCACAGGCAGTCGCGAGGGGCGTTGTTGTGCGGGAACATCGTTTCCCGGATCGCTCGGGGCCTGGGGTACGCGCATGCCATGTCCCAGCTCCCGCTACCTCCGACTCCTGTGCGCGTGGCCGGCCGGACCACCGCCACTGGGATGAGGATCGCTCGGAGGTTCCCCGACGGACTTGCTCAGTAGATACCATGAGCTAGTGGCATGGGTGCCCGAGCCGTTGGTGGACCCACCCGAGTTGGCGGGGGCTGAGGTCCACGTTCAGGCTGCCCACGAGCCGCTTGGTGGCGGGGAGGATCAGCCCATTCCTCCGCCGCACGACCAGGACCCGCCCCAACATCCTCAGCGCGTGTACCATGTCGTGCGACTGCCTGCTCACGTTATAGATATGCTTCAGGACACGCGAGCCAGGGTCACGATGCTGGAGGATATGCTGGACTGGGTCATCCAGCACATGGTCGCCGACTATGCCGCCTCCGGTACGCCGTTGTTGTCACAGCCACTGAGGCGGTTAGGCCATGACGGTGCTGGCCCATCTGGCGCGGGCGGGTCTGGTCAGGGCAGTGATCCAGAGATGACGGATTAGATAGGTATTTTGTTTGTATTTTATTTCTTTGTGTATGTAAAAACTCGTTGTATATATATATATATATATGCAGTTTCAGTTATGATGGCTTGTATATTTGGTTGTGTTTGTTTGGTTGTGTTTCTTTTTTGTTTGTTTTATATTTGTAATGTTGATAATGTTAATTGTATATGTTTGATAACAACTGATTTTTACGATTAGGTTAACCATGTGATAAAACAACAACCAACTTGTTTAATAAATAATTAAACACAAAAATTACTTGTAATATGATAAATTAATAATAAACACAAAACACAAACTCGTATGTTACGATTAGGTTAATCGTGTGATAAAATAAAAATAAAAACAAACTAGTATGATTACTTAAATTTATAAAATATATACAATATGTCTGTATAATGACAACCGATTTTTACAAACTCGTAAACAAATTAAACACAAAACCGTCACATTAATAATAAATAAATACCTGTAATATGATAAATTATTAATAAACACAAAACACAAACTTGTGAGTTACGATTAGGTTAAAAGTGTGATAAAATGAAAATAAAAACAAACTGTTATGATTAAAAAAATATAGAAAATATATGCAATATGTCACGGTTTGGCCAAACCGTGACATATAGCCCCCAAAACCCTAATCAATTCCCCATTAATTACATACCCAATTATTGCAACGGATCCCCAGATGAGTCTGGGCTCTAACTGTCACGGTGAGGCCTAACCGTGACAGTTAGGTCTCACACCCGACTGAACGGTCACGGGAAGCCCTAACCGTGACCGTTTGAATCGGTTTAGCTCAGAAAAAACGGTGTGTGCAGAATTCCAAATATATATCCCTTTAACCACTCCGTTATTAAAATCCAACTTACCATTAAATTCTTTTTAGTTTTATCTTCAAAAATCAAAACTGTGTAGAAACAAAGGTCTCCTTGATTTCTTCAATCTGTGTGAAAACTGAAAATCTTCCATCTTTATCTTTTCACCCAAAAAACTGTCTGAATAGATTATCATATTATGGCCCAGATGCGTTGTACACACAAGTAATACAAAATCACAAATGCTCCTCATCATCTTCCATTAATTTATCTAATAATCCTCATTCCTAACCATAGGGTTTCAAGAATCCCTTTATAATTGTTGACCTCTTTCAAGATTTTGAAGCTAATCGATTCCAGGTATCGGTTCCTACAATACCCAGATCTTCAATTTGTTAATCATTGTTCTAAATCATTGTTTTTCACCATTTTGATTGACGTTAATGGTGAAAAGAACAATCTTTATTCATTCAAGTTGATCGGTTAACTGAAAATGGATTCTTGTGTTTCTTTATTGAATTGTTGAAGGTAGGGCACGTGATTCGATCGGCTTGATCTATTGGGTTTGAATCATTGGTGTTTTGATTAAAGATTTGAATGATTGTGGGTTTGCGGAGTTCATGGAGTTTAGTGCCTGTTAAGTGTTTGATGAAATTCCTCTGAGAGAGAGGTTTTGTCTAATTGTTGTGTTGAATGCGTATGAATATCGATGGATGATCGTATGATAGATACGAATGGATTGGATGATGGTTCGGATATGGAAGGTGATGATTTAAGGTATGAGAATGTAGCTGATAAAGATGTAAGTGATGAAGAAATTGAAGCTGAAGAACTGGAGAGAAGGATGTGGAAGGACCGAATTAAGCTTAGAAGAATCAAAGAAAAGCAAAAGATTGTAGCCCAACAAGCTGTAGAGAAGCAAAAGGTGAAGCAAACGAGTGATCAAGCGCGTAGGAAGAAGATGTCTCGGGCTCAAGATGGGATCTTGAAGTATATGTTGAAAGTTATGGAAGACTGCAATGCTCGTGGGTTCGTCTATGGGATCATTCCTGAAAAGGGTAAGCCTGTAGGCGGATCATCTGATAATTTGCGCGCTTGGTGGAAAGAAAAGGTTAAGTTTGACAAAACGGGCCTGCAGCCATAGCCAAACACAACAGTGATAGCACATGTAATGCACAAGGAGGCGGTTGTCAAAACGGGAACTTGAATAGTATTCTTCAAGATTTACAAGATGCTACATTGGGCTCTCTGTTATCGGCGTTAATGCAACATTGTGATCCACCACAGAGGAAATATCCATTGGAGAAGGGTCTCCCGCCACCATGGTGGCCCACAGGCGGTGAAGAGTGGTGGACTAGGTTAGGGCTTCCAAAGGGCCAATCTCCACCGTATAAGAAGCCTCATGATTTGAAGAAAATGTGGAAAGTTGGGGTCTTAACTGCTGTTATTAAACACATGTCACCAAATATTGCTAAAGTTAGAAAATTGGTCTGCAGGTCAAAATGTTTACAAGATAAGATGAGTGCTAAAGAAAGTTCAATTTGGTCAGCGGTTTTGAGCCGAGAGGAGTCTTTCTTTGTACAATCTAGTGGTGATAATGGTGGTTCAGGGATAACCGAGACAGTATCAGGTGGTTGTCTTGATAAAAACAGACCTTCAAATAGTAGTGATAGTGATTATGATGTTGACGGTTTTGAAGATGGGCGGGCTTCAGTTTCATCTAAAGATCATGATGCACCACCACCACCACGTGTCAACGACAAGAAGCAAACACAACCAGTAAATAAGAGAAAACGTGAGGCATTAAAGCCACCTCAGCAACAAACAGCATCATACGAGCCACGAGATACAGTCCCTGATATCAACCAAACGGGTATATTGTTACCTGATTGTGCGCTTCAAGAAAGCATACCAGATGATCATACATTGACAGTTGCCAGGCCTCTATTGGTTGAAACCAGAACCCATGTTGAGATACATTCTAATGACATGTTACTGCATCCACTGGTTCAAGAACCTGACCATAGACCAATTGGAATCCACCAAGGACAACAAAGTTCCGATTTACATCATCTGATTTCATATCCTCTTTATACTCCACTCATCGAAGAACAGCAGCCCATTAACGTGGTCCAGAATGAACACCCTAATGCAATTTCGGGTAATGGTCTGCAGAATCTTGAAAAAGATGGATTTCACAATGGGCATGAGAGACCGGTTGATAACCATTTTGAATCACCAGTCAATAGTTTGTCACTAGATTATGGAGGATTCAGTAGCCCGTTTAATTTTGCGATCAATGGAACGACTTCACTGGATACAGATTTCGATTATCTGCTTGATGATGACCTTGACCTCATGCAGTACTTAGGAGCATAAATTTTCAGAATGTTCTTCAATGGCTGATTGTAAGTCTGTCTTAAGCTGACCTTTTATTTAGATGTGAGAATTTGAGCCCATTTAGTTATGGATGAGTCGATTCGCATTGTGTATCTATCTCCAATAAATCAAGCGGGTAGAATTTAGATTGAAAAGGGTCAACAGTCGCTCAAAGTGTGTTTTTAATGTATAAAAACATCATAAACTCACATTGAAAGAGAATTTTTGTTAATTGACTCTGTCTACTTATAGTGAGATCTATATTCTTGCAAGTCAACCCAACCTGACCCGTTTTCTACAAAAAGTCTAATGTTTTGACGCAAACCCATTTTGGCTTGACTCCTATAGTTTTGTTTATTCAGATTGTATTCATTTTGTTTAACAATTACTTATGTTTTCTTGGATGCAGGTGTGAGGGATAATGCAAAGATAACAACTTCTGATGGGAATACAAGGTTATAGACGATGGTCCTTTTTCTTTTTGCTGATTTTGGTGCTCAATGCTCAATAACGACGTCGACCAATTGCACACTGTAAAATGAAGGTCATTAGAATGTGTTTATGATATATGAATCTTTTTCTCTTTAAATTTTCATTAGAATGTGTAGGTATTGTCTTGTTTACCATCTATAGCATCTTCTGAAATATGTAAGTAATGCATTGCATTCAACCTTTTTGAGCTCAAGTTGTGGGCAGCAATGCTAGTCTTTGAACAGTTGTTAAATTTAAGCACCGGGTATGATTATTGATCATGGACTTAAGCCATGATAAACAACTTTAGGCATAAAGTATTTCAGATGACGAAGTGATCCAGCCTCCGTCCGGATCCTACGCAAAAATAAAATATTTTAGATAGCAAAGTGATCCGGCCCTTATTGGGTACGTCTTTTTTTTTTTTTTTGAACGGAAGAGGGTCCTAGACTCCTAGTTGTGAGATATTTAGGTGGTGTTTGTTTTCTTAAAAAAGATCACGCAGACCACGCGCAAACATGTTAGTTTTCTCGAAGAGATTTCATTAAAAAGCGTCCGCGCGTGGTCTCTTTGGTGTAGACATAAAACTATAACTTCAAACCTCTTCTCAAACCATCGTCTTAACCTTTTGTCAAACCCTTCTACCATCTCTTCCGGCCACCTCCCAAACCCCCACCATCGCGCTCTTCGCGGTCGCCATCCGCTCGCCGCTGGGCCTCCTAGACGTAGTCGCCGCCTACAACTGTCGCTCCTCAATCTCGCGCACCCTAACAAATTTGAGTGTTTTTTGGGTCGATTCAATGGTGTTTGATGATAATAATCGGAGTGATTTTGGTGAGAAGATGCAGAGATTGTGAGAGTATATGAAGGGTTTAAAATCATAAAGAAGAAAGATTCAAGTGTTTGAAAGTGAGCTTCCTCTTTGTCTTGAGCTCATTAATCAAGGTATGTTAATGGCGATTTTCATTGAGATTGTTGATGGGTTTTGGTTTTTTTGATTTGGGTTTTGTTGGTTTGTAAAAAAATGTTTTAGATTTTGCAAGTTTTGTATGTGCAAATACACGATTATTGTATGTATTACTCCAATCATATGCGAAATTCCACAATTTTTTTATTTAGATTATTGTTGGGTTTTTGTTTTTGTTCATTGGGTTTGTTCTTGATGAATGGCAACATATACAATGCTCAAACAATTTGTCGTTTCGAAATAATCATGTGCACGTTAACAGTCTGCAGAAGTTAAAAACCAAACAGTCTTCTTCTTGTAGACTGCATATGCTTGATCCATATTTTTTTCTACATATGTCTGCAGATATGATACGAAAACGCGAATATTTTACCTCTGAAAAATTACACCTTAGTTGTTATTTAAAATATGTCTTGTATAGTTGTATAGACTATAGTGGAATGTTAAACATATATGAAGTATGGTAAGCATTCATATTTTCTATTTGATATTTTCCTAATTCCATTTATATCGAATTATTATTACACTATCAAATGACCATTTGAGTTGGGATAAATTTAACTCTAGTATTTTACCAGAGGTGTGAGTGAGCTGGGTTCGAGTTCGGCTTGTTACAAACTTTATTTCTAATGCTTGAACCTCGTGAAAAAAATTTCAATCTTAAGAACTAGGCTTAAGCTTGGGCTCGGCTCTTTTGATTATTTAGTTTATTTATATACTCTTATAAATATATTTATTATTATTCTATATATAACATAAAGTATACATATATTTTTTAATTATTTTTATCATACTTGTATACATTATAATAGTTATATATAATATATTTTATAGCTCAAGCTCGATATGTAAAACTCGTGGCAAGACATGTTTATTAAACGAGTCATAATATGAGATCAAAGTCATATTATGAGATCAAGCTCGTTTAAGCTTGAATCAACTCAATCTTTTAACGACCTGAACCTGATTAATTCATGAATCCGCTCGACTCATTTACAACCTCAATTTTAGTACACATTAGAACCATTTTACTCCATAACCATGGTTTTCTTCATTGATTTTTTAAACAGCAACCACTTCCACCCTAAATAAATCTATCAGAGGTTTCAAAATACTTCTTTTGAAGTAAAACGATAAAAGTATCTTGCGCAAGTGATGGGTTTATCAAGATGACAAAAAAGTATCATAAACCCTTGAGATAAAGCATAACCCGTACAATAGTTATCAAAGTTTAATTATAAAATCATTATTAATAATGTCATGTATATTGAATCTATTAAAATATAATTCAGGGCATAACAAAAAGGTATCAGGGCACAATAAGGGAAATAAATTAAAATGTATCAGGACACAAGAAGGGAAATAAATTCATGCTGGACCATTTAATCATTAATAAAGAGCACTTCGAATTTGGACTAAAAATGAGAAAAACCACATTGAAAAATAAAACCGACAACCTGACCCAACCCGAACTGATAGTCAAATCGGTTTCACTCCAACTCAGTTCCAATCAAATACGTAGGTTCGAGATCGGTTCTTAACCCTATACGATGAAACCGTTTCAACCGACAAAACCCTGACCGAACTAATTTCAAACTGCCTTCAAACTCGATTCATCCTGATTATATTAAAACCAGTTTCGACTCGTACCAATAAAGAAAACCAGTTTTACCATTTGTACACCACTAATTTGAACCATTAATACACAAGTCTAGCACAACACAAAAATTCATGTCGGCCTGTATTAAGTAACCCCTATGATTCTTTGAACTTGTAAATAATTAAACCAACGGGATAATATCGTAATTCCATTATCCACATGTCACGTAGGCAAAAAGGGAAAAATATCTAAAATAATATCTAGACATAAACAGAGAAAACAAAAAATCTAGTGTGGGCACGTTACGCTCTTCTAAGTCACTAGTGTCGATTTAACCTCGTCCCGAAAGCATGTTGTTTATAATACATTAGTCGCGCTGTATTTTTTTCTTATCCGTTTTGTTTTACTATGTTTTTTGTGTAACGTTTTAAACAAGACAGTTTCACGAGCACATCAAAGCAGGGATCAAGAAATGTGATTATTAAATGAGAAAAATAGAGCGCATGCTAGTTGGTTATGGTGATGCAATGTATTATTAGACTTGCATAGAGCTCAATCATAAAGACATGACAAGTTCGTGACAATCAAAGCTAATCTGACTACACCATATGAAAATAACAACACAACATGCCTCACGCAAAATAAAAAAAAGACTACATTATATATAAAGCAAGTCGATGTCATTGAAGATTAAATTCTAAGATCATAAGATATATTTTTAATTGAATGGAAGTAATACACACGATATACTTTTATTTTCTTTGCTAAGTTTTATCACACTGGAATTTTTTAGTCATCATTTAACAAGACACCATAAATAATCATGCGGTAGTAATTGACGTAAGTTCTCAAAGAACCAAGCCAAACGTTATTCATTAGTATAAGTTGATGGTGTATATATAATATATAAATTGTCTCATGGGGCATGTTATAAATGCCACCATTTTATTAACCCAACCCGGATTTTTTTGGTTTTAAGGCTTCATATTATATTATCTGTATATACAATGTGTGTTTGTTATCAAATAGTAATGAAATAGAAATCAGTTTTTCTCTCTACTCTTTCTCTTGTTTTTATCACTAATAAGCGAATTTGGACTAGAGACCGGAAAAACCAACTTGAAAACATTGACCATCAAACCGGCCCTACTATCAAACTTGTTTTCACTCCAACCCTATTCCAACCAACCCAACCCGTAAACTTGAGGTCGGTTTTTAACCCTATATGGTGAAACAGATTTCAGCTCAGTAAAACCCGAACCATAGCGAACTAAAGCCAGATTCAATCAGATTTAAACCAGATTTTCATCACTCAAATCAACTTAAAAAACCAGCTTCAATCAGATTTAAACCAGATCATTTTCATCACTCAAATCAACTCTAAAAAACCAGCTTCAATTTTAACTGACCCAACCCGAACCGATTTTCAACCCGATTTCAAGTCGCGTTTAATTTAGGCAAGTGGACCATTAATACACAACTCTAGGCCCAACCCAAAAAGGGTCCTAATAAATAGACACCCACTATTTTAAATCGACACCCCCCTATACGCCGCGTATGGGTCCATACGCGGCCCATGCCCGGCGTATAGCTATCGACCATTAATGCGTCATTAATGTCTGACATTCCACGTCACATCAGTCTACCTATACGGGGCGTATAGGACCATACGCCACGTATAGGTCGGTGTCGTATATTAAAACTCAAAAATTTTTAAAAAAAGTATATAAGCTATACGCCGCGTATGGACCCATACGCGGCGTATAAATCCTCGGGACCACTATATCTTTTAACCTTTCTCACTTTAACACACACTTTGAAAAAACTCTCTCGTATAGCCTATACTACACGTATTGTTCGTCAATTTTTCTACATCCAGGTATGTATTATTGTTCCTACATCATTATTATGTTAATCGTTCACTGATTTAAACGTTAAAGTAGTGTTTTATGCCTTATAATGGGTGATTTAAAAACTGGTAGTATGAACTATATATACGCTACTTCAGCCCAGCGTATAGTTCTATAGTTGGGGAAGAAGAACCATACTTGGGTACCCTATACGCGGCGTATAGCTCTATACGCGGCGTATAGGGGGTGACCCATACGTGGCTTATGACCCATACGTGGGTACCCTATACGCGGCGTATGGGGGGTTGACCTATACGTGGCTTATGACCCATACGCGGGTACCCTATACGCGGCGTATAGCCCTATACGCGGCGTATAGCTCTATACGCGGCGTATAGGGGGTGGTTGACCTATACGTTGTTTTTGACCTATTTGTTTTCTTATGCAGATATGTCTTCTGATTCTGATGTTGAGGCTGACGTTGTTGACCTTATTGCTGATCATCCTTGGCTGCAGTTTGAGGCCGATTCCATTGAGCACGCTAAGTGCTCAAAATTTATACGTATGAAGATCGGTCATCAAAAGGCCGTCGATTGGGAGGTTATGGCCGAGCTCGGAGAGCGCGATAGATTTGCTGGTATTATCGGAGACGATACGCCATGGAGTCGTCTATTTGAGATCGCGGTTTTACCGTCTTACCGTGAGCTGACTGTGGAGTTTTTATCCACATTTACTTATATTCGTCCTGATGAGATGGAGGAGGACGATGAGCGCTCCGAGATTTCATTTATGCTTTGTGGACATGCACATCAGATGTCCATTGAGCAGTTTGCCGTTCTCTCGGGGCTTTATTTTGAGCCGGAGGCTGTTACCCCTCTATTCACCGAGGGTACTACTGAGATGGAAGAGAGTCGATTGAGAGAGTGGTGGCCTCAGATTGCTGGAGGTCCGTTTCAGAGGACTAAAGGCAGGGTCACTGGCATTAAAGATCCTCTCATTCGTTACTTGCATCGTATGATCGTCACGTCCCTCACGGGACGTGGCAAGAGTCGGGAGTGGTGTACCATTCCCGACTTATTTTACTTATACTGTTTGCTTACGGGGACCAGGTGCAACCTGGCGAGATGTTTGGCGGAGTATTTTGCTTCGTATTATCATCGCCAGGAGCGAGGAGCGGTGTACGGTGGCGCGTACATCACGGTGATTGCCCGAGCTTTAGGTTATCTTCCTCGGCATCTTGCTGACGTATCTCCGCCGATCGAGTAGGTCAGATTAGATCGTCGTACGCTATTTGGCATGCGTATTATACGCCAATTTCCAGGTGGCATACGATTCTCTCTTCGACCCGGGGAGATCTGGTAGCCAGCACCTGTTCAGCAGCTCGGCATTGACGATCCACAGCAGCAGCACGGGCATATTCCGCATGAGCAACCACCACCGACGAGCAGCCACATGATCAGCCGCCACCTCAGCCACATCAGCCGCCACCTCAGCCACAATTCCCTCGACATATTTATAGAGATGTGAGACTGCCTGCACGTATGGAGACATTTATGCAGGACATTTCTACGAGTTTACGGCAGCAGAGTCGTCGGCTCGATCGAGTTGAGGATCTTATGGAGTGGCACGTTCAGCTAGAGATTGCGCGAGCCCGTGCTGCTGGTATTGATCCTCCGGAGTTGCCACCGCCTCGATATTACTCAGACTCGCCGTAGTTTTTATAGCATTATAATTTTTATTTTGTTATGTATTTTAAAAACTTTGTTATTTATATTATCAGTTTATGTTTATCTTATATGTTTATTATCAGCTTATGTTATTTTATATGTTTTATTAGTTAATTAATATTTAAAATGGTCGGTTAATGAGTTATAAAATATAACTTATACGTAAAAATTATACGCAAAAATCTTTACACATATACAACACACATACATACATACACACATATATACACATATACATATACACACATACATACATACACACTTACACACATACATACGTACATACGTACATACATACATACATACATACATAAATACATACATACACACACACATATACATACATACATACATACATACATACATACATACATACACACATACATACACACATACATACACACACATACACACATACATACAGACATACATACACACCTACACACATACATACATACGTACGTACGTACGTACATACATACATACATACATACATACATACATACATACATAAATACATACATACATACACACATACATACCTACACACATACACACATACATACATATATACATACATGCATGTATGCATGGATACATACATACATACATGCATGCATGCATACATACATACATGCATACATACATGCATGCATACATACATACATACGTATGTACGTACGTACATACGTACGTACGTACGTACATACATATGTACGTATATACGTACGTATATATACGTTAAAATAACACAAAAAATATACCTACATACATGTTCGGTTAATGAGTTAAAAAATATAACTTATACGCAAAATTTATACGCAAAAATTTTTAGAAAAATATACGTTAAAATAACACAAAAAATAAACACTATAACCTATACGCCGCGTATGGGTCCATACGCGGCGTATAGGTTGTTTAATCTTAGCCAAGAGCTGAAGACAATGGTAGCCTATACGCCGCGTATGGTTCCATACGCCGCGTATAGGGTATAAAACGTCAAATCAAAAACCCACCCTATACGCCGCGTATGGACCCATACGCCGCGTATAGGGTATAAAATGTAAAATCAACAACCAACCTTATATGTCGCGTATGACCCCATACGTAACGTATAGAGTGCAGGGTGTTGATTTAAAATCTGGGGATGTCTAAATAAGGGGACCCCAAAAAACTCATGCCGACCTATTTCAGGCAACCCCTATGATACTTTGAACATACAAATCACCAAACACCCAAGGGCAACATCGTAATTTCCGATACCCCACGCCACGTAGGCAAAAAGGGGAAAATATCTATAATAATATCTGGACATAAACAAAAATCTAACGAGGACACGTCACACCCTTCTCCGTCACCAGTGGCGAAAATAAAAACTCGGTGAAACGAAACTTCTTTATCAATCGAAGCTTCTCCCACCGCCGATCGCCACCAATGGCCACCGTCAACGCCGCTGTGAGCTCCGACGACGTCATGGAGACTCCGGTGTTAGACGAACAATCACACAATCTCCTACAAAGGATATCGGAGGAAGGCGGTTACGCGTACGTTAGTATGTCGACACTCGCCGGCGCCGGAGATCTACGCGCCGCCGAGGCGGCGCGTGAGATGGCGTGGGAGCAGCTGCACTCAGGGCCGTGGGACTCGGTGCTGCCGGTGTGGAGAGATGCGTACGCGATGGCGTGTTTGCACGTGGCGAAGGTGTATTATGCTAATGGGGAGTTTGTAGAGGCGCTTAGGGTTTTGGATATGGGTTTGATTATGGGAGGGGTGTTGTTGCGTGAGGATTTGGAGTGTGCTGTTGGAAAAGCGACGAAAAGAGCGAGTGATTTGGTTAGGGTTTCGGGGGAATCGGTTAATGGCGGTGGGAGTCCTAAATTGGTTGCAGATCGAAATGCGATTGACTTGACGGAGGTGAGTTTTAGGTGAATTTGCTGTGGAATTGATCGTTAATTGAAGAATTGAATTAATTATTCAGTAACAGTGGGTTATAATTTTGTGTTATGTGGATAGATTTTGCGTCTGGTGTTGTGATGATGCTTTTGTTATGTTGATGTGTAATCTATGGAGAATGAGATGGTTGTATTAGGGCTAAAGTGACTTTCTGGTGATTTGAAACCACTTCTGATTGCATTTGTTTGAGATGTTGCCAAATAGTGCAGTTTTAGTTAATGAAACTATGTGTATTGATTGTATTGATTGCTGAGTAATCGTAATCATAAGTTGCTAACAAATCAAAATGGAATTAACATGATGTAGGTGAGTTTCGGTTGAATTTTTGTGAAATCAATCGTTAATGGAAGAATTGATTTTGCTGCATATGCTATCATTAATTTCCTCCTGTTTAAGCAGTAACTTTTGCTGTAAATTGCAAGTTTTGTGAGTTTTGTTCCCCTTTCCCTATGAATATATTCAATAACAGTAGGTTACAATCTTGTGTAATTTTTCTTCGGGTAGATTATGTATGTAGTGCTGTAATGATGCTTTTGTTTATGTTAGTGTCTAAACCATGGAGAATGAGATGGTTGTGCTAGGGAAAGTAAATCTCTAGTAATATGAAAATCACTTCTGATTGCAGTTGTTTGAGATATTGTCAAATACGGCAGTTTTAGTTAATGAAACTATGTGCATTGATAGTTGAGTAATGTTTACCTGTGTGGATTATATATTTATCAGCAAAACAATGAAGATGGCAAGAATGTTGACATCATGCTCAGACGGTTTGAAAGTGAACAGATTGTAGATAGGAGGAAGGTCGCTTAGTTTTCCCTGTTGTCAAGTGTAAAAAGCTGGATTCGTTAGTTTTTCTTGTGGTTCAGATCATTTGTTGAAGTTGTGGTACCGGGTGGTTGATAATTGATACGTTAGATTTTATATAACTTGCTGCATTATACGTGTAGGTCCTTCAAATCTTACCCAAGAAGTCATTGTCTTGTAAACTTGTTGACAAGAGATCTGCCCTTTCGTTGGAGGGATTTATGCGTGACTATTTCCTCTCAGGTTCTCCAGTTTTGTTAAGTGATAGTATGACTCATTGGCCTGCTAGGACCAAGTGGAATAACTTGAATTACCTTAAAAAGGTTGCTGGATTCCGAACAGTTCCTGTTGAGGTGATGTATATTTTCAATCAACTTATTTTGGATTGTGTTTTCTTAAATCTTTCAGTTCTGAATTGAAATTTTAGATTTTACATTAAGTGCCCAAGGAAACATATGTGCCGAAAATACGAACTCATCAGTTTTTGCTCATCATCACCGTCTCAAGTTAATCTTTAAACTCTCCTAATGACCGATTTTTGTTGCAGATCCCTTGTGTAGATTCTGAAAATATATTGTAGAACATCTTGCAGGTTGGAAAAAACTATTTATGCAATGATTGGAAGCAAGAGATGCTAACATTCTCTGATTTTCTTGATAGAATTCAGGCCAATGGTCCTGATGTTCCTACTTATTTAGCCCAGCACCCCTTGTTTGATCAGGTATGTGCTTATTTTCATTCACTATAGGTAGCGGTGGCTAAATGGGTTGGTTGGGTAACAGGTCAGTAATGTTGAATATGGTCGGGTTAACCCACAACACTTTTTGTTGAGTGTTATAAAAAATAAGGTATAGATAAGTAAGTATGATTACAAGAATCCTATTACTTCAATAATAGTTTAGAAGTTTTTCCAAAAAAAAAGGTATATATAAGTAAGTATGATTACAAGAATCCTATTACTTTAATAATAGTTTAGAAGTTTTTTCTACTAAAAACAGTGGCTAAGTAATGAAATTTTCCAGCAGGTTAGTAACTAAAATTTTCCCTATTTGATCTGTTTTCATTAAAGTTAATGTGTTTCACACGTGTGACCTGTTACAGATAAAAGGAACCCAAATCAACCCACTCATAAGTAAGTGGATTGTGATTGACTCTTGTTATTTTATGTGCCTTATAATAAATTATCTTTGTCATATATGCAGATACAAGAGCTAAGGAATGATATTGTCATCCCTGACTACTGCTTCGCTGGTGGAACTGAAATGAAGTCGGTCAATGCTTGGTTTGGTCCAGCTGGCACAGTGACACCACTACATCATGACCCTCACCACAATATCCTCGCTCAGGTATTTTATAACCTCATCTTATGTTTTACTAATTTTATAAAAAAGAGTACAAGTTAAATTACATTATAGTAGCATTCGGATACTAATTACTACTACACCTTCAGGTTGTTGGAAAGAAATATGTTAGGCTCTATCCAGCTTCATTTTCAGAGGAACTGTACCCGCACACTGAATCCATGTTGAAGAATTCCAGCCAGGTAAAGTTCAAATATGCAGATTGGGTAACAGGGTAACACGAGTAGTTTTAATATAGGTCAAAACGAGTTGGATTGGCCAACTCAAAAGTTCTTTATTTTTCTTTTTTATCACAGTTAATGTGTCAAATTGACTCAGATTAATTAAAGTTATAAGCATAATTTTTTTTGTTGGTTAAGTGACTAAACAGTTTTATGCACGCGAATAAATTTTATAGGACTTTCAACTTGGTCCACCTGTTTGGCGTGTCTCCTTTCTATTCAAATACTTTTGCTTACTCTACGTGAACCAACTTGTTTTTATATAAACATGTCAAAAATACCACTTCTAATTGTCATAGTGTTTTCAATATTTGAAGGTTGATCTTGACAACATTAACCCAGATGAGTTCCCAAAATTCCAAGACCTTGAATTTATGGACTGCATATTAGAGGAAGGCAATATGCTTTACATTCCTCCTAAATGGTGGCACTACGTGCGATCACTCACTACAAGTCTTTCGGTTAGCTTTTGGTGGAGCGCTTCGCCAAGCTCACCGATGTCCTGACTTGGTAATTTACAGCTTTTAGCTTTTGTGTTCAAAGTTTATATACATCAGGCAAGTCATTTATGTATTACTAAGCTTTTAGCTATCATTATCATTATTATTATCATCGTTATTATCATCATCATTATTGTTATCATTATTGTTATATGTAGAAGAAATGTCGGTCTCTTTGAGAGACTTAATAACATTATACAAGTTGGTTTGTTATTTCTATCCATTTTAAGTCTATTTATTGGCTATTTTAGTGGGACAACTAATTTATTATCCATTTTAAGAATGGGTTAGGTAACGGGTCAATATACGTATTTGGGTTGAAACGTGACCGAGTGGGGTTGTGTTGGACAAACACTTTCCTATCAATTTTTATTTTTGTATATATATATAAATGTGCAGTGATTACAAAGGTAATATTACGATACTAATCTAAATCCTTGAATAATAGTATAAAAGAAGGTGAGAGATTAAGTTTTAAAAATAGGTTTTTAGCAAGTTTAAACACTGTTCAGTACATTTATACTATTAGCTAAAAAAATGTGGTTTTGACCCGTTTGAGGTAGAACACAACCCATATTGACCCGTTCATAAGTAAATCTTTATGAATTATCACCTCCAGCACTCTACTTACATAGTCTAGGCTTTTATTGCTACTATTACAGACGTGTGTAAATTACAATTCGCAACTTCAAGATTCATCTAATCATCTTCACACCCCTCACATTAGAAATTTATCAGCTTTTACGCCAAACATCATCCAAGGTACAATACATAATGCTCTTGATACAACAGAATCAACTAACACTGCTCTTTATTTCTTCAACCTGAAGTTTTATACCTGCAAAGAACCTTGCACCTTATAACCCTATCCTGCACGTAGAACCCGGGCATCACCATAACCTTCACGCGGGTCGGGTTTTGAGCCCGTTGCTTATCCACACACACATCCTCCATGTACACACCATCAAAGCTCCTATACTCTTCCACCCTTATAATCCCCAATGCTGGACTAAACGAAAACGCCAACAAATGCAGCAACCATACGCACTTACCCGCCACAAAAAACTTTTGCAACAACTGCTCGGGCCAGGGTCGGGTCCAATTCAACGATGCAACTATTGCACTCATCTTCTGATCACAAAACCTACTAAACTCCTCACTGTAGTACTTTGTTCCCTTCCTCAAAACCTCATTCCAACTCAAGTTTCTTAGGGCGCAAAAAGACGAGTATTGCGCTTGGCGTTCTTGTTCGGGGTCTAAATGCTTCGGGCTCCCGTTCTTTCGAAACGCACAGTTTTCAAAATCTTGGTATAGTGACTGGTTTATAACGCCTTCCAAATGACATAAACCGCCTTCGAGTGTTTTGAACTCAATGATAACTTAGGTTGAAGACCTGAGTTTAAATTCTTGAGTAAAACCGTATCTCCTTCATCGATTTGAGCTACTAAAGTTCTACAAAAGTGTGTTACTGATGATCTTGCTTCAGCTACCATCTGCATAAACCCTTCCACCATTACTTCATTGCTAACCATCATGTTTCCATTGTTCAAATCAACGGGTTTTCCTCGGGTCATCACTCGGGGATCATTGGACTCTTTCGTTTGTACCATCGCTTGACCTAAAGCCTTCTTGAGCTCTTCACAATACCTTTCCAGGTACTCCATCTTCTCTTGCAAACCACCAACCGAAGATTTCATTTCAAAAACCTCCATTAACGCCACATCCCGTCTCTCATTCGCTTCACTTAGTTCTTTCTTCAACGCCTCAACCGACATCACACCCGAATCTTTGCAAGAAGCTTCATCCGATCCCACCCCATTCGTACAACTTTCAATCTTTCTATGTTTTTTCTTGTTTAACCGAGGGAACAACCAAGAAAGACTCTTTCCCGACTTGGGTTTCGAATGCGATTCAACCGATGAGCGAGAGTCCGTCATCGGAACCACCGAGTTCGAGTACTTACGGTCTTCGGTGCCACCGAGACTGGTTCTTCTCGATCTGGAGACACTGGTTCCGGGTGAAGCTCTGAGGTTGGTGACAGAGTTGTGATCATCAGATGGGTATGTGTGAGGGATGATGTTTGTTAATTCTTGTGGCAATAATATTCTTGATGATGTGTTTGTGTGTTTGTGATCCGACAAGAATCTTAAATCATTGTTTCGTCCGATGGTCGGACTACATTCGTCCCAACAGTTTGGAGAGCTTTGATTTCTTGGAGCATTATCGTAACTCTGTCAAAAGAATGCCAAAAAGATTCATGGAAATTGCATAGGTTAAATCTTCTTTCACATGTTGTATAACTTTATGAAAAAATCTATCACTTCATAAATTACAAACAAGCAAACAAATACACTCGGTATATCCCATTAAAAACAGGGTCTAGGAGGGGGTAGGTGGTGACGAGTAGATCACTTCATAAATGTTAAATACTTCATAAATTATTTAACATTTATCAATAACATTCTCAGTTTAACATTTACAAAAACATTCACGGGAGGATATCCATATTTATTCATATAATTTCACATTTCAATTAAGTAATACTTTTATATTCATTTTTCTAACTTTTTTTTATTACTCACAACCATTTAAAATAATATTAAAAAATAAATATAAGGGATGAATAGTAACTCTCAAATACAAAAGATTATTATGATTTCATTCAAAACTTAAGTATATGAAGATGGTGATGAGACTCCTTACGTGAGAGAAATTTATATTGTTTTTTTAATCTTTCTCTTGTAAATTTATATTAGTAGTTTGACTTACGATAATCCTAATTTTTATTTTTGTTGTCAATGACAATTTTGATAGCATAATCATTCATCTAGTTACACTTAATTTCCATTCAATTTTACTTGTAATGATGTTTGTGAAGGAAACAGGAAAACATACATCGAATTGGAGTGCAAATTGAATGAAGATCAAGTGTAAATCATTTATAATCATGCTATTAAAATAGCTCTTGTCAACGAAAATAAAAATAAAAATTATTATTGGTCAAAACTATAATATGGATTATTATTAGTTAATAAATCATGGTTTAGACATCTAATATATCTTCTTCTTTTTTTACCATAATAAACATTGACCTTTAACATATAAAAATAGTGCGGGCTAAACCTTACCCATCTGTAAAAAAGTTAGGTTAAATGTTAGCCGTCTATAAAAAAATAATTTGAATCATAACCGTTTTAAAAATCGGTTAAATCTTACCCATCGGGTTATAGTGTAGTTGTCATTACACATTTTAATTTGATTGTTTTCACATACCATAGCACTTTTTATGTTTTAAGTACGATATGAGTAGATTAAAAATGTATTTGTAAAACCCAATCAAAATTTTATTTTGATGATTTTTCCCGTAACAAAATACCTACATGACATGTAAGTCGAGAAAATTAATATTTGAATCTTTATACTTCTACCATTTTGATAATAACAATTAACAAATGACGAACCACTTTACAAGCAACATGTCATGTGTGTGGATGGATTGCGTATAGTGGTTTATGATGGGTTATTTTTAGTGCTCTGCACATATCTCAATGATCAACTCTTTTAATTCACAAAACGAAATTGAAACACAAATCCAACATCTTCTTACCAAATTTCAATCAAACCCTCAATTAAATCCAAATCAATTCGATAGAAACCAGTGTTGCAAAAATCGCTCTAAGCGACTGATTAATTGGCGACCAGTCGCTAGTCGGCTGCCCCCTAGGAGTTTTTACCTAATCGGTCGATTAATCGCTAGGCTGTTAATGGTGGTCAAATTCGGCCGTAGGCAGTCCTAATCAGCCAAAATTGAAAATTCCGGCGAGTTTTCCAGCCAGATTCACACGACTTTCCGCCCCAGTTCCGTCGACTCTTGAAATTCCGATGAAAATTTGTAAATTCCGGCTAGATTTGTTATATGTATATAAAACTAACATTTTTTATAAAAAGCACATATAAAAATGTGTATTGAAATATATATAAAAATTACAAACCAATTAATCCCGACTAATCTTGATTAATCCCTGGTCGGTACCCCACCGCTTGGCTAGCGGCTAGCGATTTTTACAACATTGATAGAAATCAAGAAAATTTGAAGATCTTACAGGGGTAAAAACAGGGTAATCATGAGTAGAGTGTTGAGGAGCGTGTCGTCGGGCGGGCGGAAACGGAGATGTGAAGGGCTATTGGTCTGTAACAGAGCAGCATGAAGTGATCGGAGCTCAATTGCTTTAGCAATGGCTGCTTGAATCTCCTGTCGGCTCGCCTCTGCGGTTGCGCGGTGGTCTGCCGGTGATGATTCCGTCGTTCCGGGCGTTCGGGCCGCCTTCGTGGTGGTGGTGGTGATGGTGGTCATTTTTGGAGGAGGAAAAACAGAGCATGTAAAGAAGATGATGAGTGTGTATGTATAATGTGTGTGTGTGTGTATGAGAGAATTTCAAGAATGTAGATGGTGTGGTGTAATTGGAAATTACCATTTTGCCCTTTGTTTTTTATAAACTTACATTCTACTTACTATAAATACCATCTATCACACTCTCGTAAGCATTTGAATTTACATATTTTTATGGGACTGTTATCAATGTTGCTAGACTAAAAGAACGTAAACACCATATAGGTTAAGGTTATACTTTTAGACCCAATTTGAATTTGGAATTCATTTGGGTGTGATTTAGATCCATGTGTATATGTATATGATTTTAGACCCGATTTGAATTTGGAATTCATTTGGGTGTGATTTATATATTTGAAGATAGTTATTAAGGCAGTCATTAGTTATTAAAAGCATACATGCAAATAAATGCCAAACAATTATAAGATATAAGTAATAAGTTAGTATAAATTTGAAGTATTCAACGGATATAATGTAGCATACAAGTATTGACAAATCGTATGTGACATGTAACATTACACTATACTAGTAACCATCATTTTATCATCACCAAATATGGTTCTTATTATAATAAAAGTTAAAGTAAAAACTTTAGAAAATTATACCATAGCCCAAATATAAAATTAAAGATAATTCCCATAGAGATTTGTTTTTTCAAACCAAATACTATTACGAAGCCTTCTTTTTGGTTTTTCAAAATGGAGTTGGTGGGTTTTAGGATATAAGAAATATACAATTATAACCACTTTATATCGATGTGAGAGCTATAATATTTGTTTTTTTATCATTCTATTATGCCAAAAGCATGGAAAATAGTTATAGATTTTTTTTAGAATTCATATTTAAATTTCTAGAAAAAAAACCAACGCTGCTATAACTGACGTGTCACTGTAACAGTTATCAAATCAAACATACATACATAAACGATCTATGTCCGAAATCCCAAAACGTTATTAAAAATTCTTGTTAAATGGTTTATTACAACAAATCAAATTGGCACCCCTCCATTCCCCTCCTAGATAACCATATTGACGTGACATATATGAAAACAAAAGGGTGCTTTTATTTAGACATCCTACGATTTTAAATCAACATCCGGCCACCCTATACGCGGCTTATGGATCCATGCGTCGCGTATAGGGTGGGTTTTCGGGAAATGTTTTCATACCATATACGCCGTGTATGGGTCCATACGCGGCATATAGGGAATGAAAACATTCCCTGACATGTTCATGTCAGATGCATGTCGGTGGAACGTTATACGCCGCGTATCGGCCCATACATGGCGTATAGGTTTCAAATTTTTTTTGACTTGGCTGATGATGAACCTATACGCCGTGTATGGGCTCATACGCGGCGTATAGGTTATGGTGTTTATATTTTTGTGTTATTTTCACATATATATTTTTTTTAAAATATTTGCGTATAAGTTATGGTGTGGACTACATTTGCAACTTATTAACCAACATTTTGTGTATAACTTATGTTTTGTAACTTATTAACCGACAATTTTAAATATTAGTTAACCAATAAAACACATAAGACAAACATAAACTGATAATATAAATAATAATGTTCATACATAACAAAATTAAAGTTACAATGATAGTAATAATATAAAACTACGGCGAGTCGGGGTAATGTCGAGGCGGTGGCAGCTCCGGAGGATCAATACCAGCAGCACTTGCTCGCGCAATCTCTAGCTGAACGTGCTAATCGATAAAATCCTCAACTCGATCGAGCCGACGACCCTGCTGCCGTAAAGTCGTAGAAATCTCCTGCATAAATGTCTCCATACGTGCAGACAACCTCATATCTCTATAAATATGTCGAGGGAATTGTGGCTGAGGTGGTTGCTGATGTGCTGGCGGCTGGTCATGCGGCTTCTCCTCGGGTGGTGGCTGATCATGCAGAATATGCTCCTCCTTCTGCTGTGGATCGTAAACGCTAAGCTGTTGAACAAGTGCGTCTGCCAGATCTCCCCGGGTCGAGGAGAGAATGATATGCCACCCGGAACTGATGTATAATACGCATGCCAAATAACGTACGACGATCTAATCTGACCGGCTCGATCGGGGGAGATACATCAACAAGATACCGAGGAAGATAACCTAAAGCTCGGGTAATCACCGTGATGTAAGCGCCGTCGTACACTACTCCACGCTCCTGGCGGTGATAATACGAAGCAAAATACCCCGCCAAACATCTCGCCAGGTTGCACCTAGTCCCCGTAAGCAAACAATATAAGTAAAATAAGTCGGGAATGGTACACCGCTCCCGAATCTTACCACGTCCCGTGATGGATGTAGCGATCATGCGATGCATGTAATGAATGAGAGGATCTCTAATGCCAGTGACCCTGCTCTTAGTCTTCTGAAACGGACATCTGGCAATCTGAAGCCACCAATCTCTCCATCGAGTCTCCTCCATCTCAGTAATAGCACGCCCGCCTCCCAGGGCTCACCGTGGGGAGCGTTACGCATCGGATATACAGAACACATAGTAATCAGAGAATACGCAGCGTAAGTCTAACTTTAAATATATATCAACGTGTACAATACATTTGTTATAATAGATAATACCATTACATCAGTTTAACTATACTAGAGATCTAAATCTTCAACAACATTCTAGAACTTTATTTTCTCATAAACTAGCTCGTAATCTTTAATCCCTGTAATCACTTGGCACCTAGGATGTGTGTCCATAAAAATAGAAAACATTTGGGACTCAGCATAAAGCTTGTGAGTTCATAAATATGGCATTCTTCAAAATTCAAAACATGTTATCATTGACTATTGCATCAAGCAGATACAACCATGACAAACAGATAGGAACAGAGTAAGCACAGTATAAATTCACATAACCAGGCTATGTATACAAAATCCACTGGCTAAAGCAGAATCATACAAGCAGCCCTCAAGCATCCTATCAAGCATTGCCACATATCACAGATGCTATTGATAGTCAATTCTTCAATTATTACCAGTTATCAGAACATCACACCCCGTTTTAGAAAACAGTTCAGAGGAACTCACCTCAATCAATCAAGTCAGTGATATCGTCTGCTCAGGTTCACTGCTATCAGGTATTATCCTATAAGCAAAATAACATTACTTAAGCTATATTCTAGGTAGTAACAACTTTAGGGATGATTCGTTATCTTTTCCTATTTGTTGGTTTTATTTGGGCACTTTCTTTTATCCTATGCCAACCCTTTGGTACAACCCTTACTAGTTGGCATAACTCGGGCGTTTCCATCATACCCGAGCCAACCCTCGGGATTACTCAATACCTTCCCTAATGATAACCCTAAAGTCTAATAATAATAATAATAACAACTACAACACTAAAAATAACAAATAATAATACTAACTATAAAAATAACAACTATAATAATAATAATAACTATAACGATGATAATAATATTAATAATAACCATATTAATACTAATACCTATAATGATAATAATAATAATAATAATAATAACGACTATAATAATAATTAAACATAAACTTAAACAAGAGCGTACCTGAAAACTATCTACGGCAATTTGATGTAGAGTCTCCTCTACTCGCGCTCCTAGCGCGCTCCTACTCGAGTACCAAAACGACTACTAGCAACACCCAACGGGGTATTGAGAACTCGGGATTCTCTTTATATTAGAGCGTTCCCAAAAAACTTATGTTCTAAATTCAACCTTAAGGCTTCTATTTATAAAGGAGTTGAAAGTAGGTGGAATAGTTTGAGAGGCGATGTGGGATGCTGAAAGTTTGAAAGTTAATATGCCTGGATTGCAAATACGCCTGGATTGCAATTGAATTGCAAATGAAAAGTTTTATATTATTATTTTATTATATATTATTATATTGTTATAATTAATTCAGCTGCTTAACTCGTTTTTCTCTTATAACTTTTAATATATAGCGTATTATGAGATTTCAAATATGTCGTTGTGACGAGCTTATTTTTCTCTACGAGTCAACCTAAGTTTTGTAAAAAATGGAGCAGGTTCAAATATAATATATTATTATTATATTTAAACGGTCTCTTGTAACATAAAAATTTCATCTAAAAACTTCAAACTTTAAATAGACAATTTATTCATTACTTACTCGTTTGACAATATATGAAATGCGGAGTTCATATGACCCAAATGCTCGGGTTGTTACATTCTCCCCCCTTAAAAGAATTTCGTCCTCGAAATTCGAAGGTCACTCGAACAGTTGAGGATATTTGACTTTCATTTCTTCTGCTAATTCCCAGATCTTCTCGGGTCCTTCCTGACCTTGCCACTGGACCAATACTAGTGGAATTATTTTCTTTCTTAATTTTCGTTCTTGAGAATCAAGAATCTTTATTGGTTTTTCAGTAAAGTTTAATTTCTCGTCTATTTGCACGTCCTCCAATGGCATCACTTGAGTCAGATCTGCCAAACACTTCCTTAGGTTTGATATATGAAAAGTATCGTGAATACCTTTCAAAGTTTCAGGTAATTTAGCTTGTATGCTACTGGACCAATTCTTGCGATGATTTTGAATGGTCCAATGTACCTGGGACTTAACTTCCCGCGTTTACCGAATTGCATTACTCCTTTCCATGGTGAGACTTTTAACATCACAAGTCTCCTTCTTGAAACTCTAAAGGTCTCCTTCTGTTATCTGCATAACTCTTCTGTCTATCCTGAGAAGCCTTTAGTCGTTGTCTGATTTGTTGGATTTTCTCAGTTGTCTCGAGAATAATTTCGGTTTTGGTCAACTGATCATCCCCTACTTCTATCCAACAGATGGGAGTTCTGCATTTCCTACCATATAAGGCCTCAAATGGTGCAGCCTTAATGCTGGAATGGTAGCTGTTGTTATAAGAAAATTCAATCAAAGGCAAATGATCATCCCAGCTACCTCCAAAATCAATCACGCAAGCACGTAACATGTCTTCTAGAGTTTGAATTGTTTGCTCACTCTGACCGTCCGTCTGAGGATGATATGCAGTGCTTAAACTGATTTTGGTTCCAAGTTCCTTTTGGAAACTTGTCCAGAATCTGGAAGTGAATCGGCTATCTCTATTGGAGATAATGGATAAAGGCACTCCGTGCTTACTTACTATTTCATCAATATATATCTTGGCTAGTTTTCCTATTGGATAGCTCTCACTTATGGGTAGAAAATGTGCTGATTTGGTTAGCCTGTCAACCACGACCCATATAGCATTATATCCTTTTCGTGTTCTTGGAAGTTTTGTGACAAAATCCATGGTCACTCTATCCCATCTCCATACTGGCAACTCTAACTGTTGTAACTGACCAGCTGGCGTTTGGTGTTCAATCTTAACTTGCAGACATGTTAAGCATTTCTCAACGTACTGGGCTATGGATCTTTTCATATTAGGCCACCAGTAGTGATTTCGAATATCATTATACATTTTGTTTGCTCCAGGATGCATTGTGTATTTAGATTTGTGGGCTTCATCTAATACTTTACCCTGAATACCTCCAAATTTTGGGATCCAAATTCTTTGACCAAATCGTAGGACTCCATCCATTCCTTGAGTCAATAATTTCTGGTTACCCATCATTCTTTCAGCCTGAATATTCTCATCTTTCAAAGCTTCAGTTTGAGCATTCTTGATTTGGTCTTTCCAATCAAGCTTGACTTCTATCTTTAATGCTTTTACCCTAATCGGTTTAACTCTTTCTTTCCGACTGAGAGCATCAGCGACTACGTTAGCCTTTCCTGGATGGTATTTGATTTCACAATCATAGTCATTGAGAAGTTCCATCCACCTTCTTTGCCTCATGTTTAACATCTTTTGATTAAAGATGTGTTGTAAGCTCTTATGGTCTGAGTAGATTACACACTTAGTACCATACAAGTAGTGTCGCCAAATCTTTAAGGCAAACACTATGGCACCCAATTCAAGGTCATGCGTAGTATAGTTCTTTTCATGAACTTTTAGTTGTCGTGATGCATAGGCTATAACCTTGTCACGTTGCATCAAAACACAACCTAAACCATTATATGAGGCATCACAGTATATTGCAAAGTCTTCATTACCATCTGGTAATGAAAGTATAGGAGCACTACTAAGCTTTTGTTTTAGAAGGTTGAAAGCTTCTTCTTGCTTTGGTCCCCAGTCAAACTTTTCATTCTTTCGAGTCAAAGATGTTAAAGGGGTAGCAATCTTGGAGAAGTCTTGAATAAACCTTCTATAGTATCCTGCTAATCCCAAAAAGCTCCTAATCTCACTAGGATTCTTCGGTGATTCCCATTTCATCACAGCTTCTATCTTAGCTGGATCTACTTGCATTCCCTTCTCATTTATTACGTGACTAAGGAATTGAACTTCTCTTTTCCAGAAGTCACATTTAGAGAATTTTGCATAAAGCTTTTCTTGTCGAAGGGTTTCTAGAACCATTTTCAGATGCCTAGCGTGATCATCTTGGTCCTTAGAATAAATAAGTATGTCATCTATAAAGACAATGACAAACTTATCCAAGTATGGCTTGCAAACTCTATTCATCAGATCCATGAATGCCGCAGGAGCATTGGTTAGTCCAAAAGACATAACCAAAAATTCATAATGCCCATAACGCGTCCTAAATGCGGTCTTAGGAACGTCTTCCTCGCGCACTTTCAACTGATGATAACCTGATCGTAGATCAATTTTTGAAAAGTAGTTGGCTCCTTGAAGTTGATCAAATAAATCATCTATTCTTGGTAAAGGATATTTGTTCTTAACAGTTAACTTGTTTAATTCTCGATAATCAATGCACATACGCATTGAACCATCTTTCTTTTTGACGAACAATACTGGCGCTCCCCAAGGTGAAGAACTTGGTCTAATAAACCTTTTATCTAAGAGTTCGTCAATTTGCTTCATAAGTTCTTTCATCTCTGAAGGGGCTAGACGATAAGGAGCCTTCGCGATTGGTTTAGCACCAGGTACTAAATCAATACGAAATTCTATCTGACGATCAGGTGGAAGTCCTAGTAAATCTTCCGAAAACACGTCTGGGAATTCACACACTACAGGTATTTCATTTATCTGTATTTCCTTTTTAGCATCTACCATGCATAAGAGAAAGGCTATGCATCCTTTCTGAATACACTTCACTGCCTTCATTGCTGATATGATACTGGTCTTAGGGTTTCCATCACTACCATGAATTAGTAGCTTTTCCCCATCTGGCTTACGTATAGTCATTATCTTATGTTCACAGTCGAGCCGAGCACAATTCTTATTCAACCAGTCCATCCCAAGAATAACATCATATTCACTTAAAATGGTCGGCATTAAGTTTACAGAGAATTCGGTGTTAACTAAGGTGATAACACAATCCTTAAAGATTTGACTTATCTTATCCCGCTCACCGCTGGCAGTTTCTACAATATATGCACATTCTAGAGTTTGTGGTACTAAGTTCAAATAAGGTACTAAGGCAGTTGAAATGAAACTTCTATTTGCACCAGTGTCAAATAAAACTCTAGCATATATGTTGTTAATGAGAAACGTACCAGCTATGGTTTCATCTCCAGCTTCTTTTAACACATACACTTGACCCTTGGACCTGTTCTGATTCTCCGTAGGTTGTGCTTGTGGAGGGTTCTTGCAATCACTTCGGAAATGTCCATACTCCCAACAGTTAAAGCATCTAATTTTCGGGCAGTTCTTTCGTGAATGATCACCTGTTGGACATTTAAGACATTTGGAATCTTGATACTTTCTCCAAGATTCATTTTTATCGTTCCTCCATGGTTTGTTGACACGGTTCCCTTCGTTTCGTGTGATCTTTCTGTCCTTTCTTGGCATCTGGTTTCCATCGTCATTTTTCTTTCTTTTGTTGTTATCAGTCATTATGCTTTCTTCTTCATATGCAATGGCACTTAATGCAATTGCAGACTCATAAGTTTTGGGGGCAGACATCTTAACTAACTGTCGAATATGAGAGGGTAACCCCTGCACGTATCTTTTTATGCGCTTTGCTTCAGGTGTTACATGCTCAGGAAGCAGTCGAGCCATCTCATCAAACTTGGTCGTGTACTGACGATGTGTCATGGCTCCGGCCTGTAGTTGTAGGAATTCTCTTTCAATTTTGTCCCTTTCAACTTCAGGACAAAATTTTTCCATCACCAGCTCCTTCAGTTCATTCCAGGTTAAAGTAGCAACAACTCCAGGTCCTTTAGCTTGTTTAACATTGTCCCACCAAAACAATGCCTCAGACCTGAATGAGTGAGTGGCATATATGACGGCTTGTATGGCTGTGCATCCACTAATTTCAATAACAGCTTCCATCTCATGGATCCACTGAAAAGTCGCCATGGCATCTCTTTTGCCATCAAATATTGGAGGTTCACATCCCTTGAAAGCTTTGTAGGAACAACCCTGCTTAGGTTTAGTTTCCATAGTAGCATCACCATTACCATTGGTGTTATTTATATGATCATCCTGCCCATTACCACTATTGCTCACATACCCTCCAGAGGCGTTCATAACCTCAGCTATAATAGTTGGCAAAGCATCTCTAAGTATGCCAGCTACAGCTGCTTGGAATTGTGGTCCAACAAATTGTTGTGACTCATGTTCAGCATGATGAAGATTTTCATGATCATCGTTCGTAGATGACATGATTTGCCTTCTACTACCAGGAGGCCTACCACGACCCCTACCATGAGTATTTCCTCCTCTTGGCATAGTCAAAGCCTACATGAGGGAGCAGGGATTTAGTATTCACATGAGGGATTATGATCCAGAACATAATAGTATTAATAGACAAGAAATAACAGTGGCCAGGTGTCATTGCTTATCTATTGCAATTATAATGTTCTAGCCATTATCCTCCATGGTTCACAAAAACCCATTACCCAATACCTATGCAATTAATCAATTTATCTTAAAGCATCTTTCCTAGTTTAAGTCTAGATACTATCTTTGTACCTAGTTCACTTAAACTATGGCTCTGATACCAACTTGTAACGCCCGCCTCCCAGGGCTCACCGTGGGGAGCGTTACGCATCGGATATACAGAACACATAGTAATCAGAGAATACACAGCGTAAGTCTAACTTTAAATATATATCAACGTGTACAATACAATTGTTATAATAGATAATACCATTACATCAGTTTAACTATACTAGAGATTCAAATCTTCAACAACATTCTAGAACTTTATTTTCTCATAAACTAGCTCGTAATCTTTAATCCCTGTAATCACTTGGCACCTAGGATGTGTGTCCATAAAAATAGAAAACATTTGGGACTCAGCATAAAGCTTGTGAGTTCATAAATATGGCATTCTTCAAAATTCAAAACATGTTATCATTGACTATTATATCAAGCAGATACAACCATGGCAAACAGATAGGAACAGAGTAAGCACAGTATAAATTCACATAACCAGGCTATGTATACAAAATCCACTGGCTAAAGCAGAATCATACAAGCAGCCCTCAAGCATCCTATCAAGCATTGCCACATATCACATATGCTATTGATAGTCAATTCTTCAGTTATTACCAGTTATCAGAACATCACACCCGTTTTAGAAAACAGTTCAGAGGAACTCACCTCAATCAATCAAGTCAGTGATATCGTCTGCTCAGGTTCACTACTATCAGGTATTATCCTATAAGCAAAATAACATTACTTAAGCTATATTCTAGGTAGTAACAACTTTAGGGATGATTCATTATCTTTTCCTATTTGTTGGTTTTATTTGGGCACTTTCTTTTATCCTATGCCAACCCTTTGGTACAACCCTTATTAGTTGGCATAACTCGGGCGTTTTCATCATACCCGAGCCAACCCTTGGGATTACCCAGTACCTTCCCTAATGATAACCCTAAAGTCTAATAATAATAATAATAACAACTACAACACTAAAAATAATAAATAATAATAATACTGTGACAACCCGAATTTTTTTTTTATTATTTAATATAATGATCATGAAAATTTACAATTTGTTTTTATGTTTTTATTATTATTTAATAATAATAAAATAATAATAATAATAATAATGATATTATTAAAAATAATAATATTAATAATGATAATAATCATAACAATAATAATAATAATGTTATTAATAAAAATAATTTATAAAAATTATTAAATATAATTTATAAGTCCAGGGGGGATTCTGTAATTTTTGAAACTTAATTTAAAAACTTTAAACATAAATAAACAAATAAGCAAACCACAGGGACCATTCTGTAAAATTTATTAAAACCCAACCCCCCATCCCGTCCCCGTCGACCTCCTCGCCGTCCGGCCACCCTCCGGCCAACTCCGGCGACCCTTCAAACACCCAAACGGACGTGGTTTTGACCAAAATAAAAATCCCGACACACTCTCGTGGATAAACCGAACTCGGGCCACCTTTCAATTTAATAAAACGAGTGTTAAATCCACTAAAACCGACTAATTCCATTGTCGCCCAAATAATCGAGCCACGATCGCCACTAACGACTATAATAATCAAATTAATTGACTATAAATAAACCTTCATCTTCTACTGATCGATTGCGCAATTCACAATCAATTAAAACACACACAGACACCACATTTGATCACCATCACCATCCGCGACCGGTTCTTCGTGGGTTCATCATCAAATCGACATCTTTGTGGTAATTAAACACACCCACATGCTCGTTTTTACACGGGGATCAAAAGCCCCATGTTTATTTCTGTGATTATTGGCGAATTGGGTTTCGATTTTGGATTCAAAGATCTAGGGTTCTTCGGATTCGGGGGAATTGTAAAGGGTTGTGTTTAAAAGATTTAAAACCCGGGTATTACCGCGGCTTAGGCCTTTGGTTCACCGGTTAAGCACATGTTCCCCCATCCGAGAGGTCCCGGGTTCGACCCCGGGCCACAACATTTATTTTTTTAACAGCCTTCTAAGCTTTTAAAAATTACGAAAAAATACCTAAAAATTATAAAAATCATTTTATAAACGCTGTTTATTTTTAAACCACCAAATTAATTTACTGGAATTTATTTCTTAAAAATATCATAACATTTATTTCTAATAATTCCAAAACAAAGGATATAATCAAACTAACTTTTATAGATTATTTATTAACACGTTACATGTTCAATAATACAACTGTATTATGTTCCTAATTTAACTTATTACCAATCATTTGTTTCAAATAATGAAACTTTTGATCCGATGAAATTTCAAATATATATCCAACCTTTATATTTAAATTGTTTTCATTTAAGATAATTAAATGAATAGTCTTTTTTTAGTTGAATCAAAACATAAATAATTACGTTAAAAACATATTATCTATAAAAAGCCTCGAATTCTTATCGAAACCCTAGTTCATGTATAATCGTTAAACCTTATTAGCCTAAATCTTAAAGTATATATATATATATATACGTTTAGGTACTTCGTGAAGGCGTTCGTTGAAACATCAATTATTATCTTATTCAATCATCGTATATACATACGCCAAGTGTGTTTACAGCCCCACTTTTACTTTATACTATTTTCGGGGGAGAGAAACATGCTGTTTTCATAAACGTTACATTATATTGGATTGTTGTGATACTGCATATACATGATACTATGTTCGTATACTTTGCCCTTCGGTCCGTTACTACGCAAGTAGAAACGTGGAAACAATTTCATTCGGTCCGTTACTACGCAAGTAGAAACGTGGAAACAATTTCATTCGGTCCGTTACTACGCAAGTAGAAACGTGGAAACAATTTCATTTTCATTGATCAGTATTATTGTAATATCACCTGTTTACTAGTGTGATACCACTTAAGTCCTCACTGACCTGGTTGTCGCGTGCACTAGTCAAAGATAGTATTTGTATAGTTCCTTAGTACCAAAACTATGTAGCAAATGGTAAGAAGGGTGTCGAATCACAAGGAGTATGTGGTTTGTGTTTAGACTTGAATTGGACTATTGAGTTAATTATGAAGCTTGCTATTTTGTTTATAAAAGCTTGATATGTTTACTTGAAATGGTGTTGAAACTTTGTCCAACACAAAGAAATGAACAAAACACAAAGGTTACTTAAAAATGATTAATGAAACTTGGAAAACTTAGGACAATGGTTAATAAAACAACGTTTAGTAATAAGGTTCACCCCCGGTTGATATCATAAGGTTATGGTTCTACTAATCCAGCTGACTTGCATCAAAGGTGTGATTTATGCTAACGAGTTCATCATTACACGGTTTAGGTGTCAAGAATCGTCAACGTTAACACGGACGATAATACACTTCATTACACAAGAACATTCAAACTCTACATATACATAGCACACATGACCAACTCCATTTCTCAAAGACAAATTTCATAATCATTCATTCAATTTGGGAATTCAAGTTAAGATCAAAGTACTAACATAAATGTTTCAAGCAATCAAATACACAACACAAGGATGCAATCTAGTTTTCAAATGTTAACAAACCATAGTCTTACAATACACAAACCGGGGGAAAACCCAAAGAAGTTTAGCCTCTCATGGTGATTGAAGCTTGGACTCCGGTTGATGATGTTGGTTGCAACTCCATAGCACTTGGATTTGGAATGACTTTGATGATGATGAAAATGAGTTAGAGAAGTAGAGAGGAGCTCCAAAATCGCCCAAATTCGTCTCTTCCCGCGGCTGCTACTGATTGATCTGTTTTTGCCCTAATTCCCCCCTTAAATGTGGTCAAAACCCGAAAGTTTTGGTCAACCCAGGATAGGGACGTAAGTTACGTCCATAAGGACGTAAGCTACGTCCTCTCCTCTTGTGTACGTCCTGAGCTACTGTCTTACGTCCACAAAACAGGAGAAATAGGGTAAGGACGTAAGCTACGTCCTGGAGGACGTAAGTTACGTCCCATTCATAATTTTGCCTCTGAGCTTCTTTTGTTGTCTTCTCGTGTTCCAGATCTCATCTATCTTTCTCTTACGCTCAATTTCTTCCTTTTAGCTCCAAATACCTGCGTTTCATAAGCGGGACAAAGTGATTCCGTTCGATAATAAAATCACGTTTAAACGCATACATTTAAACACTTAAAACATATACAAAACATGAACGCATCACATCCCCACACTTATCATTTGCTTGCCCTCAAGCAAATCACTAGCACAATTAGCTCCTAATGTGTACTCATGATCACATGGCATTTCTCTGTAATGTCCGTTAAGGTCCCTCGTCATGATCAACTCATACTTCCCTTAAACACATTACTTTTCAGATCAAGATTCTTCTATCCAAGCCTAACGAGCTGCCCAATTTTCCCTATGCATGTAATCACACCTCTCACAATTTTCACTCCTCTCGGTTTAATATTTAGTCTAGCAAAAGATGTGCTAGGATATCAATGTAATACTCTCAACCAAGAACAACTCATAATTACCATAAGCTTGCACAATGGTCGCGACTCCACCAATTAACACAAACCATGCACACATCAAAAGGTCTTTGAAGGGTTGTAATGTAAGGCTTAGGTTCTGGGTGAGGATAGAGAATTTAAAGTGGCTAAAGGTGATGAAATCCAAATAAGAATGTTGAATCTTGTTAACCAATAAAGCAGCACTACACAATGGACTTGGGTAAACTTGACCCATTTTTACAATATAATACCTCTGGATCATGACATTGATAGTGGTCATTTTGACCCATTATTGACTCATTTTTTTTTTTTATTTTTTTTTCATAGATTATATCTAAACACTTCACTGCTTCTAACAATGCTATATCAAAAATTCAAGCAATACTTATCAGATTTCATCACACAGGTTTAAAAAGTAAAAACGTTTGAAAAAGCTAATGGGTTGATTTGGGTTTAAACAATTAAAAAGATTAAGGGCTCAAACTGGCGACTATAGGATTATTGTAGGGTTGGGTAACACAATTGAAACAGGCTAATCAAACAACGGTTTATCCTAATGCCTTAATCACATACGTGCAACAGTTTGGTTCATGATCTCAAAACGTATCCATTGTGCAAGTTCTGAAATTAAGTAATTGTTTTGGTACACACACATGAAGAGAAGGTGAGCAAATAACCTACTGTTGTTCTAAGCTCATGTATAGGCTCAATTCTCACAGAAAATAGTGGTTGACAGGCTAAGGATGTGCAAACATGCATAAAAGGTCTATTATCTAGCTCGTTATACTTAGTTAGCTATCACTTATCCGTTCTAAAAAAATTCCTTTAGCCTTAAGTTGAGCATGAGTCAGTACCTCTATTTTACATTACACAACGCTGCTTTCATGTACCATTTTTTTTTTTTTTACTTTCCCCCATCCCCACACTTAAGTCATACATTGTCCTCAATGTAGATTTTGGAGCTTGTGTGTGGGAAATAAAACAGCTTTGCCCTACTTAAGTGATAGATCATGCTTCTCAAAGATCACCCCCTAACAACATCAGTTTAACGCATTCCCATCACATAACACATTAACACTTACTACACCACCAAACACACAACAGAAAATAATTGTTTTAACCACACCATGAGACACCTAGCCTAAAGCAACGGAAAAGGAGAGAAAAGAAAACCACAGACACACATAAATGTAAAGCATTGTTCAACAAAGATAGGGTGGAGCACGTGGACCTGATCATAGGATCAGCGAGTGCATCAATAACCACCAGATGGTGGTCCTGGATATGGCTGCCCAAAGATACTCTCAAAGAAACCCCTCCTCACATCTCCCATGTCGAAAGCATCAGCTGGAGTTGCATGAGATCCACTTGGTTCGTCTGAGGGTGCGGTAGTAGTGGGAAGCCAAACAGATGGTGTAGACTGTGGGTAGTATGGGGCTTGTTGCGTCTGACTGTAGGGAGGAAGATCGGGTGACTGCCAATCGGTGGAAGGTGGTGTGGGTGTGTAAGGTAATCCGTGCATGTAATCCTCGCGATGACGAATGTTCTCCCTATACATATAATCCTGGTTGCGATAAAATTCCTGAGAATACATCATGTGTTGCATGTACATCCTGTTTCGCTCTATTTCCTCAGATTGTCTATCAAACATCCGTTGTTCTGGCTCTGACCAACGTGTAAATCCCACAGGATGAGCCTGAGCCACTGCAACCCTTATCCTTCTATGATACGGATCATCATCATCTGCCACATCATCTCTCACTGGGCTATCACGTCTTCTCCCTTCCTCCACAAGAGAATCCCCCTCTCGAATGCCAGAAATCCCGTCTTGTACTTCTAAATATCGACCACTCCTTCTATCCACTAGCTTATGAACACCTGCAGACCTCTCATAAGACCACCCCGGAGGTAAATTGCTGATTTTGAATGGGACATGGGTTATTTTCTTCTTCTGAGCCCTGCTTGGTAAAACATTTTGTTTCCTGAAAAATTTTGACAACAGGCGGCAATGTGGGACTGATTTCCTGTCTGACTTCTCCCGCGATTCCCAAATACTCCACAAGATAAGATGCCGAGCAGACAGAGCTGGTTGTCCTGTAACTAAAGCATGTAAGACCATCACCTCATATAACCTTACCTTCGCCTTGTCACCCATTCTTGGAAGCACATTCTGATTCAAGAAAATCAACAACAGTTTGGGCAATGGTTTCAGATTTGCACGATCAAGAGACCATCGTGCCACGTTGATTCCTTCAGGTTCCTGAAACATCTCATATATCATACCTCGCCACACATCCTCCTTGGCGACTTTACATGCTAGCATTGCGTCGGTAGGGTATGTATAAGGGGTCCCATCTGCTGTTCCTGAGTCAAAGTGAGCAATCCTATTCAAGTTAAAGAAGGATAGACTCACTGTTTTACCATTCACCATTCCTGTGAGTTGTGTTGTAACAGGAGGATTATCTCCTGGTTCTTTCTTCAAAGTGGACATCCATTCCAAAATTGCATCCACATAAATATCCTCGACTCCATCATTGTTGAAACTCAAGTGTTGTTCCCACCCCAATCTGGTGAAACATTCAACCACCCCAAACCTCTCAAAATCCAACCGGTGAATCTGTCTTTCACAGATCATCAATTTATCCGTGGACACTTGACTTGCCTTCATCTTCTTCAAGTACATTTCTGCTTGCACATCTGCACCTTTAAAAGATGATAGGCGTCTATTTTTTCTCCAAATGGGAAGTCCATCATCCCCATAATCCTCCTCTTCTGAGTCGACTGCTCGTGTAGACTCATTGTCGGATTCATTTTCGGATTGAACATCTTGCATTTGAACTCCTCGTCCTCCGATTCTTCAGTATAGATCACTCGCCCCCTTTTTGCTCGGGAGGACGAAGCAACCTCCTTTCCTTTCGATGATCCTGCGGCAGTTTTAGTTCTCACCATTTTACCTACATTTTCATGACCAAAGTTAGTGTAACATCATAACATGATCAACATCTATTTCAACACATTGCCACAACATTCACTTATCAAACACTATTTCTATAGTCATGAACTAGTTAAAGGCAACCTAAATCCATTAACACCCAACACCCAAACCATTTTCAATTTATGATACAATCTGCGTTTATGTCTATTCCTCACAACTCTCTTATTCTAAACTCTCTAAGTGACCATCTACTAAGTTCCAAGGGGATTTCCAAACCACTACTAACATCAATAATCACACACACAATGTCACCATCGACTAACATTACTTTCAAGATGTTCATATGTATAATCAACGTCATAACATCTAATGAAAGAAGGAAATACACGTACCTTGATGCTTGAAAGTGTGTGATATGAATAAAGATGCAAACTTGACTCTAAAATCCCGAAATCCCCACAAATTTTCGTAGCCTTAACCCTTCGAAATCACTCAAACGGCTGCGATTCACTCAAAATTAACACATGGGTTTTGTTCCTCTCGAAAAATCAAGCCAATTGCATATATAATATGCAAGATTTGGTGAAGGATTGATAGAGTTGAGATTGATGGAAGTTAGGGTTTATGGAGTTAGAGAAGAAGAATTGGAGAAGATGGAGAGAAGTGGGTAGAAAAAAAAACGAAGTTGGTAGAGGGGTTGTGGTTAAAATGGTCGTTTTTTAAGATGTGGTTGAGAATTACCCAAAATAAGTGGTGAAAACCGGGGTTTCTGCACCCTGCGCAGACCCGACGTAAGTTACCTCCTCAAAACTGGGTTTCTTCGGCTATAAGGACGTAGGACAGAAGGTTAGGACGTAAGGTTGGTTTGGGACGTAAGCTTACGCCCTTAGGACGTAAGTTACGTCCATTTGGCTATTTTTATTTAATTTAATAATTTTTTTTTATTTCACACTCATATGTATAGAATATAAAAATTAACACACACACCATGGATAAATAATAAAAAAAAATGTAGATATATATGCCTATATATATATCACCACCCCCCCCCCCGAACACACGTGTATTGTCCCGAATACACACAATTCGCGCACGCAATGGGATTTTGTGACTCGGATTTGGTTTGGCAGTACTAAATGAGGGCTGAAAGGGTCTATACTAAACTGAGCAATGCAAAACAACTGATATTTACACGTTACCTCTCGTGGGTTGCCTCCCACGCAGCGCTAAGTTTACCTGTCGTTAGCCGGACTTTGTGATGCTGTGATCAGATGGGTACCTCATCAAGAGTGCTCAACAACAAGCACTCGGATTGTTTGTCCGCCCCATTTATGTCATTTGGTTCCAGGTATGGTTTAAGGCGGTGTCCATTCACCGTTTGCCGTAAATGGTCATCAAAGTCTTCAATCTCCACGTCTCCAAAGTCGCCCACCCGGATGATCAAATATGGACCCGTCCATTTGCTTTTTAACTTCCCGGGAAATAGCTTTAGGCGTGAGTTGTACAACCATACCTTTTGTCCGGGCTTGAACTCCTTCAAACGAAGCTTGGCATCATGAACCCGCTTCATCTTGTCCTTGTATGCAGATGCGGTTTCATAAGCTTCGTCCCTTATCTCTTCTAACTCATTCAGCGCCAGTTGTCTTTGTTTACCTGCGCACTCATAATTGATATTAACAGTTTTAATTGCCCACAAGGCACGATGAGTTAATTCTACAGGTAAATGACAACCCTTTCCATAGACCAACCGGTAGGGAGTGGTTCCAATAGGCGTCTTGTAAGCGGTACGATACGCCCACAAGGCATCATCTAGTTTAGTTGACCAATCCTTGCGATCGGGTCGTACCGTTTTTTGCAAAATTTCTTTGATTTGCCTATTAGAAACCTCTACTTGTCCACTTGTTTGTGGATGGTATGGTGTTGCAATTCTATGGTCAACACCATAACGTTTTAGAAGTTTGCCAAAGTTGAAGTTTTTGAAATGTGATCCCCCATCGCTTATTATCACGCGAGGGATACCAAATCTTGAAAAAATGTTGGTCTGGACAAACTTGCATACCACCTTATGGTCATTGGTCTTGGTGGCGATTGCTTCTATCCATTTAGAGACATAATCGACCGCCACCAAGATATAGAGATTACCAAAAGAGTTTGGAAAAGGGCCCATGAAGTCAATGCCCCAAACATCAAAGATTTCCACCACCAAAATTGGTTGCATAGGCATTTCATCTCTTCTTGTCACACTCCCCATTTGTTGGCATCTTATGCAATTCTTGGCAAATTCATGGGAGTCTTTGAAGATGGTCGGCCAATAAAAACCACAAGAAAGGACTTTGTGACCCGTCTTTTGTCCACTGAAATGTCCTCCGCATGCCGATTCGTGAAGCATGCTCAATACACATGGGATCTCCTCATCCGGTAGACATCTTCGGATGATTTGGTCGGCTCCCACTTTGAAGAGGTCCGGTTCATCCCAAATGTAATGTTTTGCTTGAGCCTTGAAGTGTTGTTTCTTTCTTCTACTCCATCCTTCCGGCAATGTACCTGTAGCCAAATAGTTTGCAAAATGGGCGTACCAGGGGTTATTGGTGGTGATAGACATGATGTGTTCATCCGGGAATTGTTCATTTATCTCCGGCGTGGTATCTTCTTCCACCGGTTGAATTCTTGACAAGTGATCTGCGACTACATTTTCACTTCCTTTCTTGTCTCGGATTTCCAGATTGAATTCTTGCAATAACAAAATCCAACGAATCAACCTTGGTTTCGCGTCCTTTTTCTCCATGAGGTACCTAACAGCAGAATGGTCAGAATAGACAATAACCTTGCTACCCCATATATAGGACCGAAATTTATCTAAAGCATATACCACCGCAAGTAATTCCTTCTCAGTTGTTGTATAATTCAATTGGGCATCTGAGAGGGTTTTACTTGCATAGTATATGGCAACGGGTTTCCTATCAACCCGTTGACCCAAGACAGCTCCAATAGCATAGTCACTCGCATCACACATTATTTCAAAAGGCAATTTCCAATTAGGTGATTGCAAGATTGGAGCTTCAATTAGTTTTTGCTTCAAGATGTCAAAGGCTTTTACACATTCTTCATTAAACTCAAATGGGGCATCTTTTAACAGTAGATTACACAATGGTTTGGTTATGACACTAAATCCCTTTATGAATCTTCTATAAAAACCGGCATGCCCCAAGAATGACCTAATGCCCTTAACATTAGTGGGGTGAGGTAAAGTGGAAATAACCTTCACTTTGGCATGGTCTACCTCTATCCCACGGCTAGACACAACATGACCCAATACTATCCCCTCTTGAACCATAAAATGGCTCTTTTCCCAACTAAGGACCAAATTGGTTTCAACACATCTTTTTAAAACTTTTTCTAATTGAAGCAAACATAATTCAAAAGATGTGCCAAAAATTGAGAAATCATCCATGAAGATTTCTAATGACTCCCCCACCATATCTGAAAAGATACTCATCATACACCTTTGAAAGGTGGCGGGGGCATTACATAACCCAAAGGGCATTCGCCTAAATGCAAACGTGCCATAAGGGCAAGTAAATGTGGTCTTTTCCTGATCTTCAGGATGAATAGCTATTTGGTTATAACCTGAATAACCATCTAGAAAGCAATAAAATTTCTGACCTGATAGTTTCTCAACAATTTGATCAATAAATGGTAAGGGGAAATGATCTTTTGAGGTAGCAGCATTTAATTTCCTGTAATCAATACAAATTCTCCACCCGGTTACTGGCCGGGTAGCTACCTCGTTACCTGAGTCATCTTTAACAATTTGGATGCCCGCTTTTTTTGGTACAGTTTGTGTAGGGCTCACCCAAGTACTGTCAGAGATTGCAAAGATGATACCTGCATCTAGCCACTTCAATACCTCCTTCTTGACTACCTCTCTCATGTTTGGGTTCAACCTTCGTTGGGCATCATGTGATGGTTTGACTTCCGGATCCGTGATGATTTTGTGCATAACAATTGAGGGGCTAATTCCTTTTAGATCCGCAATAGTCCATCCAATCGCCTCCTTGTTAGCAATCAACACCTCCATCAACGCACCTTCCTGTTCAATAGATAGATTAGAAGCAATAATAACAGGTAAAGTTTCATTCTTACCAAGGAAAGCATATTTTAAATGCTTTGGTAATTCTTTCAATTCAACTTGTGGTGGTTCTTGCAATGAAGGTTTCAACCCGGTGTCGATCTTCTCGGGTAGTGGCTCCACTTGAACCGACCATGGTGGTCGTTCACTCCTCATAGCCACACTCATTATCTCCCTTTCTTCCTCCTCTAGTTGCTTTTCAGTTTCCACTCTCAACCTGTCAAACATGAAACAATCCTCCATTGTGTTTTCCTCATCAACGACCATGTCGCATAGAGGTGTACACTCATCAATAATGTCGGCTATGTAGCATTCATCATTAATGGGAGGGTTAGTCATTCCTGAAAATACATTAAGTCTCAACCTATTGTTACCAAATGTCATGTCAACCGTTCCCGTTTTACAATTGATTTGAGCATTTGAAGTTGCCAAAAATGGTCGACCTAAGATAACCGTAGGTTGTTTGGTTTGATCTATGGAAACATAATCAAGTACTAAAAAGTCCACCGGATAATAAAAATTCTCAACTTTTACTATCACATCAGTAATTATCCCACGGGGAAGCTTGGGTGTTAAATCGGCCAATACCACGGTGGTCTTAGCTTCTTGAAGCGGACCAAAGTCGTATTGATCATACAAGCTACCCGGTAAAATACTTACACTAGCACCAAGATCCAAGAGTGCCCTTGTCATTTTAAATTCTCCCACTTGAAGAGGTATAATAGGCGCTCCCGGGTCTTGTAGTTTAGGTGGAAGGGCACCCGAAAGAATAGAGCTCACATTTTCAGTCAAATCAAGCTTTTTAGGGAATTTATGAGCTCTCTTTTGGGTACATAATTCTTTTAAATACTTAGCATATGAAGGAACTTGTTTGATTGCATCTAAAAGTGGCAAATTAATTTTCACTTGTTTAAAAATTTCCCACATTTCATCTTGTTGTGGGCCTCTTTTCTTTACCACTTTTTGTAAGGGTGCCTTAAGAGCTTCGGGAAAAGGGACGGTATTACCCTCCACCACCTTTTCCTTAGCCTTAGGAGTTTGTGTAACCTCAATGGGTTTGGTTTTAGATTTTTCAGAAAAATTTTCATTTTGACCCGTTTGGCTACTTTCACCCTCATCGTCACTTTCATCAGTAACATCTTCCACCACCCCTTCAACAAATTGGGGTGGTGGTGGTTTAACACCATTGTCGACTAACTTACCACTACGCAAAGTAAGTTTATTAATTGATACCTCGCGTGTGTTTTTAGAATTTGAGCCTTGATGTTGTGGATTCACGGTTGTATCACTTGGCAATCTTCCACCGCTTCCCTTAAGTCGGCCCAAATCTTCGGCTAGTTGACCAACTTGTCTTGCGAGAGCTTCATGTGACTTATCTCTTACTTCATTTGCTCTCTTCATCTCTTGATGTCATTGTTAGATTCTTTCACCATGTTCATAAGAGCATCTAACTTTGCACTCAACGAGTCATCTCCACCACCTTGGCTTCCCGATGGTCCACCTTGATTATTGTTGTAGTTTCTTTGGAAGTTACCATCCCGATTGTAGCCTTGATTACCTCCTTGATTGTAGTTATTCCTTTGGTAGCCACCTTGGTTGTAATTTCCCCCTTGATTGTTCCCTTGGCGGTTTTGATAGCCTTGTCCACCTTGGTTTACCGGTTGAAAGTTTGGGTTCATTTGGTTTGAAGGATTGCCATACCTAAGGTTGGGATGGTTCCTCAAACCTGGATGATAAGTGTTGGAGTTCATGTCAAAAGGCTTCCGGTCTCCATAAACTTGATTCACCTCTTCGGTTCCTTGAGCCATGTTTACTTGACAACTATCGGCTCTATGACCAATGTCCCCACATTCTTCACAAACCGCGAATTGAACCGCATTTACATCTTTCTTCTTCATGCGAGCTAACTCCCTTTCCAACGCGGCTATTCGATCCTTTGCACTTGAGTCAATGTCGGAGGTGGATTTTGGAATAGGGTGCTTTGCTTTCCTATCCGCGGATTCTTCGGCTCTTGAGTTCTTACTCATCCTTTCAAGGAACTCCCAATCCTCTTCCTCGGGGTTATTCAACAAGGTTCCATTGCTAGTAGACTTGAGGTACTTCCTTTCTTCTTTTGTCAATCCGTTCACAAAACTCTTCACTAGCTCCCAAAGCTCAATTTGGTGATGTGGACATTTTCTTATCAACTCTTTAAAACGAGTAAAAGCTTCATGAAGTGGCTCTCCGGATTGTTGTTGGAATGTCCGGATCTCGTCCCTCATTTCATCCGTTTTGGCCATTGAATAGTATTCGTCAAGGAAGACTTGTTGCATTTCTCCCCATGTTCGAATACTATTAGCCGGCAAGGTTAAAAACCATTGCTTTGCCTTGTCCTTCAATGAAAATTGGAACAATCTTAAACGCACCTCATCTTGTGAGAAATTGTGTCCTCCAATCGTGCCACATATGTCGGAGAATTCGGATATATGTGTGTAAGGCTCCTCCGTTGACATGCCATGAAAGTGAGGTAAGATGTTGATGTAGTTGGGCTTGCAATCAAATGAACGCCTTCCCGGAATCGGGGGAACAATAGGAGAGACATTGTCCGATATGATGGGTCGAAACCTACCATTCACGCCTTGTGTTCGAGCTTGTTGAGGTTGTTGGCGTGGGGGACCATTCACTTCTTGATGCATTGGGTATCTTCTTTGTGGTCCTTGATTAGCTACACGACAAACTGAGGAATTCGGTTTGGGTTGGCATTCATGTTTGGATTCCTAAATTGGTTTTGTCTATGTTGACGGTTGTAGTTGTAGTTCTCATTCTCCATATACCCATGGTTCCATTCATCATAATTATCACCTTGGTAGCCATAATCACCAGCATACCCTCCTTCATTGTAGAACCCCCCATTGCCTTCATTTTCATACTCATAATCATCACTATCACCCGTGTGATAGGTGTGAACACTCACCCGTTCGGGTGATTGGTAAGATGGAACACTAAATGGCTCATCGTCATGAATGGCATTTCTTAGCTCATCTAAGTTTGGTGGGCCAAAGTGACCCATGGGGTTTTGGTTCACATGTTCAAAAGTTGGGTTACTATGGATATGGGTTCGTCTACGGTTTGGGTTGGGGTTATGGTCATTAGTGGGTGGTGGTGGTGGATTTTGTGGAATGCTGTGTTGTGGTGGGGGTCGGTTGTTACTACCTCCCTCCATTTGGTTGGCTCGGTTCCTTCTTGCAAAGCGTTCAATTTCCGGTTCAAACACCAACGGAGAGGTTCTTCCGGATGCTCTAGTATGCATGCACTACCTGTGATCTACACAAATAACACAACCAGCATAACAAGGGAAAAGAATGATGCAAAAATAACCAAACACTTAAACAGAAAATTACAAACTAGTCAACACAATTCTACACACAAAGCGCACTACTCCCCGGCAACGGCGCCAAAATTTGACCGGCTTGTCGCGTGCACTAGTCAAAGATAGTATTTGTATAGTTCCTTAGTACCAAAACTATGTAGCAAATGGTAAGAAGGGTGTCGAATCACAAGGAGTATGTGGTTTGTGTTTAGACTTGAATTGGACTATTGAGTTAATTATGAAGCTTGCTATTTTGTTTATAAAAGCTTGATATGTTTACTTGAAATGGTGTTGAAACTTTGTCCAACACAAAGAAATGAACAAAACACAAAGGTACTTAAAAATGATTAATGAAACTTGGAAAACTTAGAACAATGGTTAATAAAACGTTTAGTAATAAGGTTCACCCCCGGTTGATATCATAAGGTTATGGTTCTACTAATCCAACTAACTTGCATCAAAGGTGTGATTTATGCTAACGAGTTCATCATTACACGGTTTAGGTGTCAAGAATCGTCAACGTTAACACGGACAATAATACACTTCATTACACAAGAACATTCAAACTCTACATATACATAGCACACATGACCAACTCCATTTCTCAAAGACAAATTTCATAATCATTCATTCAATTTGGGAATTCAAGTTAAGATCAAAGTACTAACATAAATGTTTCAAGCAATCAAATACACAACACAAGGATGCAATCTAGTTTTCAAATGTTAACAAACCATAGTCTTACAATACACAAACCGGGGGAAAACCCAAAGAAGTTTAGCCTCTCATGGTGATTGAAGCTTGGACTCCGGTTGATGATGTTGGTTGCAACTCCATAGCACTTGGATTTGGAATGACTTTGATGATGATGAAAATGAGTTAGAGAAGTAGAGAGGAGCTCCAAAATCGCCCAAATTCGTCTCTTCCCGCGGCTGCTACTGATTGATCTGTTTTTGCCCTAATTCCCCCTTAAATGTGGTCAAAACCCGAAAGTTTTGGTCAACCCAGGATAGGGACGTAAGTTACGTCCATAAGGACGTAAGCTACGTCCTCTCCTCTTGTGTACGTCCTGAGCTACTGTCTTACGTCCACAAAACAGGAGAAATAGGGTAAGGACGTAAGCTACGTCCTGGAGGACGTAAGTTACGTCCCATTCATAATTTTGCCTCTGAGCTTCTTTTGTTGTCTTCTCGTGTTCCAGATCTCATCTATCTTTCTCTTACGCTCAATTTCTTCCTTTTAGCTCCAAATACCTGCGTTTCATAAGCGGGATAAAGTGATTCCGTTCGATAATAAAATCACGTTTAAACGCATACATTTAAACACTTAAAACATATACAAAACATGAACGCATCACTCACTCTCGAACCGTTAATGTATGTAGTATAGCGAGGCAATTTTGAGTAGATCTACTGGGTTTGACAAACCCCACCCGGGCTAGTCGCGCTAGCACAACGTTCGTCAAACGGGTGTTTAATTGACCTAAGTTCTGTTGCTGTGACCTGGTATTCACAGCCGAGGCGTTCAGTTTCGATTGTCAGCTTCGGTTCGAACTTCATACACTGAGTAACTGGTTTAGTAGACTAGCTACCTACTGATATTACTTTGTTTACTGTATCGGTTTACTTTATGTTCTGTTTATCAAAACCTGTGAACTCACCAACCTTGTGTTGACACTTTAGCATGTTTCTTTCAGGTTCACAAGACGCGCACGATTAGGAGCATTCACTCATGCATTTATTATCTCACGTGGCTTATTTAATATTTTTCAGTAACTTTCATTTATTCGGTTTGCGCGTGTTGCGCCATTTAAACAATTAAGATTTACTATGCTTCCGCAACTTCTGTTATGTTTACTTTAAAAACTTGGTCTTTGGTAATATTAAACTTCAAAAATGAATTATGTTTTACAATTAACGTGTCGTTTGGTGTAACTAGTGGCTGAGATCCTGGAAGTCACACGCCTAACGGTAATACCCCGTTTGTGGAAATTTGAGGGTGTGACAGATTGGTATCAGAGCCATTGGTTATAGCGAACTAAATTGACATTGCATCTCATTTGCATTGCATTTAGACTATAGCCGTTGCCTTAGTTACACGCATATAGACACGTTTAGTTTTGTTAGCTGGTTTTGTTTGCATGCCTTACTGGTTTTTATCTGCTCGAGAACTGTTTGCTTTGGTGTCTTCCTGTAAGTGTTCGTCTACAGGGAGGGTGACTCCGAGTTACGGTGAGTCACGGGAGGGATTACTTACGAGTAACCTGAAAACTTTTGCTTTAATATATCCCTGTGAGCTTACGACTACAGGGATGGTGACTCCGAGTTGCTGTGAGTCACGGGAAAAGGGTTACTTACAAGGTTTCCCAAACTTTTAATTACCTGAAACTTTTGCTTTAACATATCCCTGTGAGCATATGGCTACCGGGATGGTGGCTCCAAGTTGCTGTGAGTCACGGGAGAGTTTGTGTGCATTTGACATCGCCTAAATGTTCTTCGTGATTTGTGTGACACATAGACACCTGTATTCTGGATTTCCTGGCAAAAGGCCCTCGGGCTAAGGCAAGCATATCGCATATATCTCATTGCGAGACCTGGTATGCTTACCTGGGGATTTCTGGGATGAGTGATAAACTATGGTCAATACACAGGTCTCTAAGGCAAATGGGTCAAATTACCTTGGCGTGTCAATGATACCCAAAACTTTACTGATCCTTTCGTATACTTTGATTAAACAACCCCGATATAATACATACATACTTGGTACTTCTATCATTGATAACCACTGTACTTGACAAGATATGTTAACCTGATAGGAGGAACCGGGGTGATCATGCAAAGCAAATTACCATTATGGGTGCACACGTAATTGTAATTTGTCGTGCATGCTAAGTCCGGTGAATCTGGTCGGGTGGTAACATTGCAGTCAGTATAAGTCATCATTCCTACACCTTGAGCAAGAAAGCCTCGGGTCTCATAGAACATAGCCACTGATGTGGAAACTATTTATCAGTTCTACTTGTAGGAATGCTCACCCTTACCTTGAATTTGGACGAAATACAAACCATGACATTTGTGTTAATCCCACGGATTCGGACTGATTCTCTAGCTTGTCTATTTCTTTAAATCCTTGAATTTCTCTTCCTTTTCATTTCAAGGCAAAAGGTCTATTTTCATACGGCTGATAGCTTTTGATATTTGGTAATGTAAAGAATGTCTGGAAGAGGACGTGGATGTGGAAGAGGTAACATCTCACTGACGCCTGCAGAATTGGCAGCAATAATCAATCATAGTATTACCGCAGCGTTGGCAAACCAAGCCCCTCCACAGCAGAATCCTATTGGACAACCGACTTGCACCTACAAGTCCTTTATGGACTGCAAACCTAACCCGTTCAATGGAACTGAGGGAGCGGTAGGACTGCTCCGTTGGTTCGAAAAGCTAGAATCGGTGTTCGAAATCTGCAACTGCCCTGCTGGGAATAGAGTAAAATATGCTGCGGGCACACTAGATGGTGCTGCTCTAAGCTGGTGGAACACACAAGTTCAGATGCTGGGCGTTGAAGCTGCAAACGCCATAACATGGTAGAATTCAAGAATCTGCTGAAAGAGGAGTACTGTTCACGGGATGAAATACAAAACTGGAAACCGAATTTTGGAACCTGAAGATGGTAGGTTCTGAAATTGAAGCTTACACAACTCGTTCTCACGAGTTGGCTACTCTGTGCCCTACTATGATTAACCCGACTTACAAACGGGTTGAAAGATACATCGATGGACTGGTACCTGAAATCCAGAGCATGGTCACCACTGCTAGACCAGCTACCATTCAGGAAGCGGTTCAACTGGCCCACAAGTTGACTGATCAGGCTGTCACATAAGGTAAACTACCTCCACGTGGTTTTACCTCTACCACTACTGACAGCCATAACAAAAGAAAGTGGGAGTCAGGCTCACATAACAAGCAGAACACTTCCCACCAGCATCGGAAGTTCGACAACCAAATTTCTACATCTTCACAGCATGGTAGTGGCTACAATGGAACATTACCTAAGTGTGAAGAATGCAACTACCACCATATTGGGTCGTGTAACAAGAACAACTGTGAGAGATGTGGCAAGTTTGGTCATTCTGCTAAGAATTGTTGTCTGAATTTATCAGACAAGCAACCAGCTCAACGGGGGGAACAAAGAGGCTGCTATGAGTGTGGTCAGACTGGGCACATCAAAAGGTATTGCCCAAAACTACAGAAGAACAATGGAAATGGCAACAGGAACGGAAATGGGAATGACAACGGTGGTGCCAAAGGCAGAGTGTTTATCATAGGCTCAGGTAAACCCTTAATGACCCTACTACAGTATCCGGTAGACTCCTTGTAGATAGTCACTATGTCTTCTCTTTTGATTTTGATGCCAATTAGAATTAGGTATCCAACAGGTTAGGAATAGCACCTACTGACTTGAACCCCGAACATGCCATAGAAATAGCTCTCACGAAACCTTACGGTTTGTTCAGAAACTCCCGGAGACCCTATCTTGCCTATGTCCTAGATAACTAATCAGCTTACGTATTGACCAGCTTGCTTGCTAGTAGTTCGTTAACGCGTGTGTTCTAATTTTCGGGACGAAAATTCCTCTAACAGGGGGATGATGTGACAACCCGAATTTTTTTTTTATTTAATATAATGATCATGAAAATTTACAATTTGTTTTTATGTTTTTATTATTATTTAATAATAATAAAACAATAATAATAATAATAATGATATTATTAAAAATAATAATATTAATAATGATAATAATCATAACAATAATAATAATAATAATGTTATTAATAAAAATAATTTATAAAAATTATTATAATTTATAAGTCCAGGGGGGATTCTGTAATTTTTGAAACTTAATTTAAAAACTTTAAACATAAATAAACAAATAAGCAAACCACAGGGACCATTCTGTAAAATTTATTAAAACCCAACCCCCCATCCCGTCCCCGTCGACCTCCTCGCCGTCCGGCCACCCTCCGGCCAACTCCGGCGACCCTTCAAACACCCAAACGGACGTGGTTTTGACCAAAATAAAAATCCCGACACACTCTCGTGGATAAACCGAACTCGGGCCACCTTTCAATTTAATAAAACGAGTGTTAAATCCACTAAAACCGACTAATTCCATTGTCGGCCAAATAACCGAGCCACGATCGCCACTAACGACTATAATAATCAAATTAATTGACTATAATAAACCTTCATCTTCTACTGATCGATTGCGCAATTCACAATCAATTAAAACACACACAGACACCACGTTTGATCACCATCACCATCCGCGACCGGTTCTTCGTGGGTTCATCATCAAATCGACATCTTTGTGGTAATTAAACACACCCACATGCTCGTTTTTACACGGGGATCAAAAGCCCCATGTTTATTTCTGTGATTATTGGCGAATTGGGTTTCGATTTTGGATTCAAAGATCTAGGGTTCTTCGGATTCGGGGGAATTGTAAAGGGTTGTGTTTAAAAGATTTAAAACCCGGGTATTACCGCGGCTTAGGCCTTTGGTTCACCGGTTAAGCACATGTTCCCCCATCCGAGAGGTCCCGGGTTCGACCCCGGGCCACAACATTTATTTTTTTAACAGCCTTCTAAGCTTTTAAAAATTACGAAAAAATACCTAAAAATTATAAAAATCATTTTATAAACGCTGTTTATTTTTAAACCACCAAATTAATTTACTGGAATTTATTTCTTAAAAACATCATAACATTTATTTCTAATAATTCCAAAACAAAGGATATAATCAAACTAACTTTTATAGATTATTTATTAACACGTTACATGTTCAATAATACAACTGTATTATGTTCCTAATTTAACTTATTACCAATCATTTGTTTCAAATAATGAAACTTTTGATCCGATGAAATTTCAGATATATATCCAACCTTTATATTTAATTGTTTTCATTTAAGATAATTAAATGAATAGTCTTTTTTTAGTTGAATCAAAACATAAATAATTACGTTAAAAACATATTATCTATAAAAAGCCTCGAATTCTTATCGAAACCCTAGTTCATGTATAATCGTTAACCTTATTAGCCTAAATCTTAAAGTATATATATATATATATATATATATATACGTTTAGGTACTTCGTGAAGGCGTTCGTTGAAACATCAATTATTATCTTATTCAATCATCGTATATACATACGCCAAGTGTGTTTACAGCCCCACTTTTACTTTATACTATTTTCGGGGGAGAGAAACATGCTGTTTTCATAAACGTTACATTATATTGGATTGTTGTGATACTGCATATACATGATACTATGTTCGTATACTTTGCCCTTCGGTCCGTTACTACGCAAGTAGAAACGTGGAAACAATTTCATTCGGTCCGTTACTACGCAAGTAGAAACGTGGAAACAATTTCATTCGGTCCGTTACTACGCAAGTAGAAACGTGGAAACAATTTCATTTTCATTGATCAGTATTATTGTAATATCACCTGTTTACTAGTGTGATACCACTTAAGTACTCACTCTCGAACCGTTAATGTATGTAGTATAGCGAGGCAATTTTGAGTAGATCTACTGGGTTTGACAAACCCCACCCGGGCTAGTCGCGCTAGCATAACGTTCGTCAAACGGGTGTTTAATTGACCTAAGTTCTGTTGCTGTGACCTGGTATTCACAGCCGAGGCGTTCAGTTTCGATTGTCAGCTTCGGTTCGAACTTCATACACTGAGTAACTGGTTTAGTAGGCTAGCTACCTACTGATATTACTTTGTTTACTGTATCGATTTACTTTATGTTCTGTTTATCAAAACCTGTGAACTCACCAACCTTGTGTTGACACTTTAGCATGTTTCTTTCAGGTTCACAAGACGCGCACGATTAGGAGCATTCACTCATGCATTTATTATCTCACGTGGCTTATTTAATATTTTTCAGTAACTTTCATTTATTCGGTTTGCGCGTGTTGCGCCATTTAAACAATTAAGATTTACTATGCTTCCGCAACTTCTGTTATGTTTACTTTAAAACTTGGTCTTTGGTAATATTAAACTTCAAAAATGAATTATGTTTTACAATTAACGTGTCGTTTGGTGTAACTAGTGGCTGAGATCCTGGAAGTCACACGCCTAACGGTAATACCCCGTTTGTGGAAATTTGAGGGTGTGACAAATACTAACTATAAAAATAACAACTATAATAATAATAATAACTATAACGATGATAATAATATTAATAATAACCATATTAATACTAATACCTATAATGATAATAATAATAATAATAATAACGACTATAATAATTAAACATAAACTTAAACAGAGCGTACCTGAAAACTATCTACGGTAATTTGATGTAGAGTATCCTCTACTCGCGCTCCTAGTCGCGCTCCTACTCGAGTACCAAAACGACTACTAGCAACACCCAACAGGGTATTGAGAACTCGGGATTCTCTTTATATTAGAGCGTTCCCAAAAAACTTATGTTCTAAATTCAAACTTAAGGCTTCTATTTATAAAGGAGTTGAAAGTAGGTGGAATAGTTTGAGAGGCGATGTGGGATGCTGAAAGTTTGAAAGTTAATACGCCTGGATTGCAAATACGCCTCAAATGAAAAGTTTTATATTATTATTTTATTATATATTATTATATTGTTATAATTAATTCAGCTGCTTAACTCGTTTTTCTCTTATAACTTTTAATATATAGCGTATTATGAGATTTCAAATATGTCGTTGTGACGAGCTTATTTTTCTCTACGAGTCAACCTAAGTTTCGTAAAAAATGGAGCAGGTTCAAATATAATATATTATTATTATATTTAAACGGTCTCTTGTAACATAAAAATTTCATCTAAAAACTTCAAAATTTAAATAGACAATTTATTCATTACTTACTCGTTTGACAATATATGAAATGCGGAGTTCATATGACCCAAATGCTCGGGTTGTTACACCCTGCTCTTAGTCTTCTGAAACGGACATCTGGCAATCTGAAGCCACCAATCTCTCCATCGAGTCTCCTCCATCTCAGTAATAGCCTCGGTGAATAGAGGGGTAACAGTCTCCGGCTCAAATAAAGTCATGAGATAACGTCAAACTGCTCAATGGACATCTGATGAGAATGTCCACATAGCATAAACGAAATCTTGGCCTTCGTCCTCCTCTATCTCATCAGGACGAATATAAGTAAAGGTAGATAGAATTCCACCGTCAGCTCCCGGTAAGAAGGTGAGAATGCGATCTCAAATAAACGACTCCATGACGTATCGTCTCTGATAATACCAGCAAGCCTATCACGCTCTTCAGCTCGGCCATCACGTATGTTTCAATACAAATTTGAATTTTGTATTTTATTTTTTCTAAAAATTTGAATTTAAACTATTAGATGCAAATACAAGCTAAGATTAAAATAAATTTATATAAATTGGGGCTTCTCGGTTATTATATCGATGTAAGAGCTGTAAATTTGTTTTTTTTTATCATTCTATTATGCCAAAAGCATGAAAAATAGTTATAGATTTCTTTTAGAATTCGTATTTAAATTTCCAGGAAAAAACACCCAACTTTGCTATAGCTGACGTGTCACTGTAACGGTTATCAAATCAAACATACTTACATAAACAATCGAGTTCGATGTCTAAAATCCCAAAACGTTATTCAAAAAGTTGTAAAATGGTTTATTACAACAAATCAAACTGGCACTCTCCATTCCCCTCCTAGATAACAATATTGATCTGACATTTATGAAAACAAAACAAGTTTGAGCATAGCATTTAATGAACACACAACAAGAAACAACACATGGCATGATAATATGATATAATAACATATGATACTGTAGAACAAACATATCAGAGATACATCGTAGCAGGCAATACCCCAGGCTATAAATCATATCACACAACAGAACAACGGAACATAGATAGCGAACTCGTGAACTAATGTGAGATGAAGTTAGAGGACACACAAACCATCTACTAAAGTTCCAAATTGTTGGTGTCAAGTCACCGATGTCATGATCCATACATATCTGACAAATTAATATAAGTAACAATATAGCTGATAATTATTCATATTCCTTTTTAGAGACATTGTGATTTCAGCTTACCATCACGGTTGGTGTCAAGTCACCGATGTCATGACAAAGTATATTGGTCACCTCCAGATAAGGAGAGCTTGGATAACGAAGTACAAAAACAAAATGTAGATAAAATACCCTTATAACATAAATCATAAATCAAGATTACCCTAACTACTTATGACAAGAATAAAAATCAAAGATTAACCTAACTCTTATAACACAAATACGTACCTTAGCTAACCAAACAATAGAAAATCTAAACAATTCAACTATTCAAGTCTTCCTCAACAAATACGAGCACCTATAGTTTATTTATATTCTATTACTCCAAATCATATTATTAAAGTTTACTTCATTTTCTGATCCCAGTGTTTATTAAAGGGATAACTTTATAGAATAGTAATCAAGTTTGAAAATTGTTTTAATTAGGTCATTCAAACTTTTTTGTTCCAATCAGGTCACTAAACTTTGTTTTGATGTTCCAATCATGTGTATTTAACCTGAATAATAGGTAATAAACTTAAAAATGTTTAAAAAATTAAAAATAATTAATAAATAGTTGAATATTTTAAAAAACTGAAAAAATGTTTAAAAATGCATAAACATTGTCCAAATTTTTGTAAAAATTGAAAAATAAAATAAAAAATTACAAATTTCAGTAAAAATTAAAAAAATACATCGTGTAATGATTCCAAACGGGTCAACATATCAAATTATACCAACATACATCTATATATCCATACGGGTCAACATACATCATAATATACCCAAACGGGTCAAAATTATATAAATGCGTTCAAAAAAGTCAAAATTACATCATAATACGCCCAAATAGGTCAAAAACTACCAACATACATTCAAATGAGTTAACATACACCAAAATGTTCCAAAAGAAACAAAATTAACTCAATACGCCTAAACGAGTCACATTTTTTTATTTCTACCTTTAGGTCTTGCTTCATTTGGTTGTGGGTCTTTCTTCTCGTTTTTGCAAGACCTTGTATTATGCCCATTTCCTTGACAATTTTGACAAGTCATTTTTCTTCCAACTCCAACCTTAGTTGTTTTCTTCTCTTTTTCTGAAGGATCTCCTTTTCTTTTTACTGTTGGTCTACCAGCGAAGGGAGGCCGACGAAGGGGAGGCCGGCGAATGGGGACGACGGCGGAGTCCGGCGAAGGGGGGGGGGGGGGGGGGCGGCGAATGGGAGGCAGGCGAAGAATAGGCATGCGAGAGAAGAAGAAACTGTAGAATTTGTTTAGGTGGTGCGATGGTTGTGCTTGAAGATAGTTGAGGGTTTTTTAATATTATTTTTGTAATCTTTAATGTGTTTATTTATTTGTTTAATTTGTTTTAAATATAAAATAAAAAATTACCTGCTAAGCAGGTTAATTATATAGGATTAAAACACCACTTCAAAGTTTAATGATGTAATTGAAACAGTTTCAAATATAAGTGACCTGATTGGAACACATAGTAAACTTGGTTACTATTTCGTGAAGTTTCCCCTTTATTAAACCTAAAACTTAAAGTTTGGATTTTAGGGAAATCTATGGATGAAATTTGGATAATCATGGTAGCTTGTGTTATAAATGATATATGTAATTGAATACCAAAGTTATCACACCATATCCATATATGTTGAAAAAAGTCAGACCCTGTGTATGATGTTTGTTTGTTTGTTTTATTGTTTATTTTTTTGGAGAGGGATGATAGAATAGCCATGTTCATAATGTATTGGTGACGAGTTAAATTGGTCCTATGATGTGTGAAGTGTGCCGGTTGTTGCTTTATGTTTTTTTAGTAAAATTGATCCTATGATGTGTGCAGTGTGCTAGTTGTTGTTTATGTTTTTTTAATAAAAGATTAGGTTAAAATGATAATCTGCAAAGGTTAATTATGTGACTACATCACACGATTTGGTGTTTGATGAAGTTAGTAGAATAAAAAATGTACCTGATTTGTTAAAAACAAGAAGTTTTAATAATAACATGTATTAACTAACTAAAATGAGTGTGATTTTATGTTATAAACCACGTTGAAAGAAAATATGATGATTATGGACTTGAATGATGGTTTCACGGAAGAATCTTGACATTGGTCTATTTGACTAAAACTTATTTTATGGTGGTCTAAACAGTAAATATTGTAGTAGCGGCATGATAATAACCAATAGTAAATGCTTATACTTGAATGTATTTCGATACAATACAACGAGGCATAGAATGGTTACTATTCAACATATTTAGAAGTTGACGTAATGCTTGCGTATGAAGATGCAATAACTATTTATGTTACAACCACAAAGCCTCGTGGCTTCATAGATGGAGGATCATGGGTTCGAGACTCGCTCGTAAGATGATGGAAAATATTTATGTTACAATATGATTGCTGGTGGTTGTAATAAGATTATTGAGCGTAATTATAACGAGATATGGGTCTCATGGTTGTAAGGATGACTTGTGTTTTTTTATCACATCAGAGTACGTGACAGTTAACCATTCACATACCACAAATCGACTTATCTAGGTCGGTTTGCAAAATAAACAAATCGATCCAATTTAAAAAAGACACTAGCAACCCAACCTCTAACACAACAAGTATCAACCTCTTTCCACCTAATCTACAAGAAATGCAACCTAATAAAAAAAATAATACTAAGAAAACATATATTATTTTTGTAAATGGATAATATGTACTAGGCAGTAGTAAAAATAAAGTTAAAAGCGTGTTAAAATGATTTTGGTTTCAATCATCCAAACTAAAAGTAATTAGATTTGAAAAAAATAAAATCTTTCATATTCTCCAAATGCCATAATCTCATTGGTCGAAACCACACCACACAGATCACCATCCCCAAACCCACTTCCTTCATCCACCGTCGATTAACATTCAATCCAACGCCTCACATCCTCCCAAATAACCCCCCAAAAACCTTAAATTCTTCAAATCTTCCCGCTCATCACACTTTCATCCTATAAATCCACCAACAATCCACCATCAATCCATCACAACAATCACCCAAATCAAATTTTTCACCTTCAACACATCAATCCCAAATCACCCACTTACAAATGGCTCGAACAAAGCAAACAGCTCGCAAATCCACCGGTGGAAAGGCCCCAAGGAAGCAGCTTGCAACCAAAGCCGCAAGAAAGTCAGCTCCGGCGACCGGAGGCGTGAAGAAGCCCCACAGATTCCGCCCTGGGACTGTCGCATTGAGGGAAATCAGAAAGTACCAAAAGAGCACTGAGTTGTTGATCCGAAAACTCCCGTTTCAGAGGCTCGTGAGGGAAATTGCTCAAGATTTCAAGACCGATTTACGGTTCCAAAGCTCTGCTGTTGCTGCTTTACAGGAGGCTTCTGAAGCGTATTTGGTGGGTCTGTTTGAGGATACGAATCTGTGTGCGATTCATGCGAAGAGGGTGACGATTATGCCGAAAGATATGCAGCTTGCGAGGAGAATTCGTGGTGAAAGAGCTTGAGGTTAGGGGTTAATTTTATGTGGGTGTTTCACGTCTTGTGAAATTGTGGTGGATTTGTGTAAGTTTACTTGTTTATTGTTGGTAGTTTGTGTTAGAGTGTCTGATTTTGATGTTCAGTTGTTTTTGGTATCAATCTATCCCCTAACATATGTTGGATCTTCGTTTAAGTGGTAGTTTTCATCAAGATTTGGAATTTGTGTGTGTTGTTGACGTTGTGTTTGATTGTTTACATGGTGATTTTAATTCAAGGGTAATATCACAGTTTTTAATTCTTATGGCATCATCACCAGATGAGGTTGTTTTTGAACATAAAGAAAGTTAATTTGATGATTTGAGACTAATCATGGATGATAATTTGATGAGAGATTGTGTATAAAGACACACGTAGACTGAACTTTTTGTGGGTTTATAATAGATGAAATTTAGATAAACTGTAGCCAGACCCGATCCGGGTGGATCAATTTTAGCGAACAGAAGCCCAGCATCCTCAGCGGCCCAACAATCATGAGCCCAATGATCGGCAGCCCACGTAATCTAAATGTTTTGCAGCCCAATACAACAACAAACAAGAAAGTATCAAAACAAACGAGCCAATAATTTTTCAAGGTCATCATTTCTTTGTATCTTGTATTTTGGCTTTTTGTGTTTTGGCTTTGCAGCACCATGTACGTCTTTTTTTGTGTTTTGGCTTTGTTGCGTGTCTCAATGGTTATGTTTAGGTATATATTTGAAAAATACATTTTGTTTTTTGTTAAAGTGAACATACTAATTATAGGTATTGTGATTTGTACATTAACAAAATTACTGCCGTCAAATACACAATAACTTATTGTGATGGATGTTAAAGCCTTAAAGGGTGTAATAATGAAATGGGAGTGGTTTATGTAAATGACTTTTGAAAAAGAGCCTTGAAATTTTATTTTGTCTTGAACTGTTGAAGCATGAGTTGTGTTTATGCTGTGTTACTGTTTTCATTTAAGAAGAGAAAAGAAACGGAAGGAAAAAAATAATAAGTTGTGTTCAAGAGTTTTTTTTAGTATATGAAAATGAAAGAAAAATAAGAGTTAAAAACAATCTTTTCAAATTGGAAGAAAATGAAGAGAAAAGAAAAAAAAATAAAAACAGAGAAACGAAGAGAAAAGGAAGAAAGGAAAATAAAATGTTTATTTTCTTTTATCTCATTTATTGTATGTTTGGTAATAACAAATTCATTTTTGACTTATTAACTTTTGATAAGTTAATAAGTTAAAAAAATATTTGTTAAACTTAAAATTAATTTTCAAACTGACTATAAAGTAAAAAGTAAGTTTGAAAAGTAGCGAATAAGTTACTCATTATTATATAATTTGAAATTACCAAACCATGAACAGTGAACACGATGAATAGTAACGCGATAAACAGTACGATGAACAGTAACCAACATTCACATTCAAATTCAACTTCTTCAAAGTGTCTTCAGTCTCACTCATCACATTAGTCTCCTCAGGCACCACTAGATCCCGCATCCACGAATACGGGTGGGGTATCGGGTTTGCCCATCGACCCGAATCACGACCCGAATCGTGAATCGGGTCGCCATCGTTTTTCCTCTCCTCCGTCTCCGGCAGTTGTTGGTGGCGATGGTGGTGGCGATTGCGGTGGTGATGGGGGAGATCGCCATTGGACGCGAGATCTACCGGCGACGGGGTTCCGGTGAAACCCTCAACCGGAGTCCGATCATGTGGGGCGGAGCAAACGCAGTGGGCGTCCCAATCGGATTCGCGGCAGAGGACGAGGTTGTCGGTGGAGCAGCGGACGGCGACGGGGGCGGAGCGGTAGCCGTCGCAGATTTGCGATCGGAGGTGTTTGCCGGAGAGGGTGTTAGCGGAGTGGACGTGGTGGTCGCAGAGTACGCAGAGTTTGGCGGAGTCAGCGCGGCAGAAGACGGTGGCGATGCGGTGAGTTGAGATCACGGCGTCTCTAAAGAAGACTCTGAAATTATGTTGGCCGTCTTGTTATATTATTATTTCCTCAGAGGCGTATGGACCGATCCTATGTTAGTCCTGTATTTCCTGATGGATGGTTACACACCACTTCATTTAAGACTCTGGTGAATGGTTTGTATGTCTGCCCATACTTTATTTCACATTAGTTCACGGGCCAGCTACCTGTGTTCCCTCTGTTCAGTTATTATATGATATGATTATTAGCTCGGGTTATGTTCTACCTGATATATATATCTTATACCATTATATTCTCTGATTATCATCATGTCTGTTTATTTTTGTTATCTGCTATTCCGTTCACTGAGCGTTATGCTCAGGCGTGCTTTTGTTTTCATGCACGTCAGGTTTGCAGGGTCATCCGGGAGGGGAGTGAAGAGTGAAAATCTGGATAAAGAAGTCTGATATTTATTTATTTAAATTGATGTAATCGACTCTTCTATTAGGTTTTGGAATTTGAACTTGTAATCGTTATTAATAATGGGATTGTGTTTGGATTTTGATTACTGTGATAGTGACACGTCAGCCTTGTCGGGTTGGGGTGTTAAAGTTGTGGTATCAGAGCCCAGGCTCTTTCCTGTAGAAACTTAAAATTTTTAAAACTAAATCCGTGCAGTAATGGGTAGACATGGGTTTAGGTTCTAATCTTCCGCTTAAATCATACCTTCCTGCTTACACGCATCCCTATGTTTTCAGTTATCATGGCTCCAAATAGACGCACAAACGACCGAAATGTTGGGAATAACTCTTCGTCTGATACTTCTCTTGAAACTCTCATTGCTAATGCCGTAAACGCTGCTATTTCTGGAATACTCCCTAATCTGATGACTCAGATTGCTCAAACAGTCACCCAGCAGATACAACAGGCGAATTTGGGTGGAAATAACATGGGATCAGCATCTGAGGGAATAACAATGGACCACCACCTGGTGGAAACAACACAGGACCTCCACCCGGTGGAAATAACTCAGATCCACCTTCTGGCGGGAACAACACGGGACCACCTCCTGGTGGAAATGCAACACCACCTGTGGTTGAGATTCATGTTTGGCTTGAGCGCTTTATGAATCAAAGACCAAGATCTTTTAGTGATGCTGCTACACTGATGGATGCTCGGAACTGGATAGCCCATGTGGAAAAAATTTTCGAAGTGCTAGGTGTCGGTGATGTATTTAAAACTAGGTTGGCTTCTTATAAACTGGAGGATGACGCTCTAGTTTGGTGGGAAGGGGTCAAACTTGCACATGGTGGAGAGGGTTATGCTGCTACCCTTCCTTGGGCCGACTTCCGCACTATATTCTTCCGAAAGTATTTCTCTGAAGTGGAACGAAGTGAGTATGCACGGGAATATGCATCTATTGAGCAACGAGATGATGAACCTTGGCAAGAATTCATGGCAAGATTCTGTAAGCTGGCTAGTTTTCTTGGGGAAGCTGCAGGTAGCCCAGTGGTCCAAGTAGAAAAGTTGAAATGGGCTGTTCATGAGAGAACTCGAAGATGGATAGTGACCCAGAAGTTGAACAATATCAATGAAGTAGCCGATGATGTGAAAACACTTGACATCGAAAACAAGAAGAGGTTGGCTAAAGCTGAGGAGAGCCGTAAGAGAAATCGTGAAGGGAACCATACCGCATCGTCTGGGCTATCTTCGAACGACAATCACAATACAGGTGATTGAAAAGTAAAGTTCAACAAAAATAATAACCGCCAAGGTAATCAATGGAAACAAAAACAACAGAATCCTAAACCTGCCGAAAACCAAGGTCAAGAGCAAGCCCCGGTGTGCACTACATGTGGGAAACGCCATTTTGGTGTTTGTTGTCGAGCTTTAGGAGCCTGTTTTAGATGTGGAAAGACAGGCCATTTACTGAAAGACTGTCCATATCCTGATACAGGAAAGGCTGGAAATAATACTAAACAACCTACTAACGGAGGACAAGTGTTTGCCTTGAACGCAAAGGATGCAGCAAACACACCAGGTATGACTCTTCATATTCCTCACATATGTAAGCATGTCGTATCCGAATAATCTAAGATTCTTACCACTCAAATTATGCTTGTTATCTAATTACTAAGTGTGTCATGGTATCATAAATCGTTTAGGTACTGTTTCTGGTACTCTCATGTTAGGCACTCGTAATGTTCAAGTCTTATTCGATACCGGAGCAACACACTCCATAGTTTCTCAATCTTCTCTCAAACATCTAATGATGAGCCCAACATTATTAGAAAATACTTTGAATATTATGACTCTTATGGGACACTCTATTACAATCTCTCATGTGTATGAGGATTGTCCGATCCGAGTTAAAGCGCTCATTCTTACAGCGGATCTATTGCTCATGCAAATGGAAGATTTTGACATTATTTTAGGAATGGACTGGTTAACTCGGCATCGTGTCACAATTGAGTGTCAGACTCGTCGCATTCTGTTTGGAGATCCTCATCATCCTGAACTCATTTATCAGGGGACTAAACCTCGAAAAACTTTTCAAATAATTTCAGCACTTAAGGCTCGCAAATCCCTACTGCACGGCTGTTCAGGATTTCTTGCTTCAGTTAAAATTTTATCTTCTGAGGAGCCTAATATTTCTGACTATCCGATTGTTTGTGACTTTCCTGATGTCTTTCCTAAAGAGTTACCTGGACTCCCACCAGACCGCGAGGTGGAATTCACTATTGATCTTATTCCTGGTGCTGAGCCGATTTCCAAGGCATCTTACCGTATGGAACCACTTGAACTCAAGGAACTGAAGGAGCAATTTCAGTAGTTATTAGATCTTGGATTTATTAGACCAAGTGTCTCGCCTTGGGGTGCACCGGTTTTATTTGTAAAGAAGAAAGATGGAACTATGAGGCTTTGCATTGACTACCGGAAATTAAATAAGATCACTATTCGAAATCGTTACCCTCTACCTCGTATCGATAACTTATTTGACCAGCTTCAGGGCGCGAAGTGCTTCTCTAAAATTGATTTGAGGTCTTGGTATCATCAGATGAAGATTAAAGATTCTGACGTCCCGAAATAAGCTTTTCGTACGCGATATGGTCACTATGAATTCTTAGTTATGCCGTTTGGGTTAACTAACGCCTCGGCTGTTTTCATGGACCTAATGAACCGAGTGTTCCGTGACTATTTGGATAAGTTTGTCATTGTTTTTATTGATGACATTCTGATATATTCTAAGAGTAAGGAAGAATATGAAGACCATCTTCGTATCATGCTTGAAACTTTGCGTAAAAAGAAGCTTTATGCTAAGTTTTCAAAGTGTGAATTCTGGTTGAGTCAAGTAGCCTTTCTGGGTCATGTGGTCTCTGCAGATGGTATTATGGTGGATCCAGCGAAGATAGAGGCAATCACTAAATGGCCAAGACCAACTTCAGCCACAGAAGTCCGGAGTTTTCTTGGCCTTGCTGGTTACTATCGTAGATTTGTCGAAGGGTTCTCTGTTATTATTTTACCCCTTACGCAACTTCTAAGGAAAGGGTTTAAGTACTCTTAGAATGATGAGCTGGAGAAAAGCTTCGAAGAGCTTAAGAAGAGATTGGTGTCTGCCCCGATTCTTACACTTCCATCGGGTACGGGTGGATACCAGATTTACAGTGATGCCTCAAAGAAAGGACTTGGATGTGTGTTGATGCAACATGGAAAGGTCATTGCTTATGCTTCACGACAGTTGAAACCTTATGAGGTTAATTATCCTACGCATGACCTTGAGCTTGCTGCTGTCATTTTCACGTTAAAGATCTGGCGTCACTATCTGTATGGAGAGACTTGTGATATCTTTACCGATCATAAGAGTTTGAAGTATATCTTCACTCAAAAAGAATTAAACATGAGACAAAGGAGATGGTTAGAACTGTTGAAAGATTATGACGCTAACATTCAATATCATCCAGGAAAGGCGAATGTGGTAGCTGATGCTCTTAGCCGAAAGAGTTCAGGGATGGTAGCCTCGCTCCAGTTGCAACCTCAGATTATTACTGATCTTGATAGACTTGATATTGGTCTACAGATTGGTAAGAATGATGGATATCTTGCCAGACTTCAGATTGAGCCAGACCTAGTATCTCGAATTAAGGATGCACAGAAAGACGATGGTGAACTTTGGGCAATTGTACAGAATTTGGATGTTGGCAAACAGTCAAAATTTAGAGTAGATGAACATGGAGTAATCTGGTGTGGTAAACGTTTATGTGTTCCTAATGATTCTTCTCTTCGAGAATCGTTATTAGCTGAGGCACATAGTTCTCCGTTCTCTATCCATCCTGGATCTATTGAGATGTATCGTGATCTTCGTCAGAATTTCTGGTGGAATGGTATGAAAGAAGACGTGGCTAGATTTGTTAGCAGATGTCTTACTTGTCAACAAGTTAAGATTGAGCATCAAAGAGCTAGTGGACTGCTTCAGCCACTACCTATTCCAGTATGGAAATGGGATGATATTTGCATGGATTTTGTAACCGGGTTACCAAAGACATTCAAGAAAAATGATGCGATATGGGTTGTGGTAGACAGATTGTCAAAGTCAGCTCATTTTCTACCTATTCAGCAGGGATTCTCAGTTAGCAAACTATCTGAAGTGTTTACGCGAGAGATTATCAGACTTCATGGCATTCCAGTCTCTATTGTTTCTGATCGAGACCCGAGATTCACGTCTCGTTTTTGGAAGGGCTTACAAGCCTCGTGGGGTACTAAGTTGAGGTTTAGCACATCGTTTCACTCTCAGACAGACGGCCAGTCAGAACGTACTATTCAGACCCTCGAGAACATGCTTCGAGCATGTGCCCTAGAGTGGACTGGGAATTAGGATGAATATTTATGTTTGGTCGAGTTTGCCTACAATAATAGTTGGCAAGCTAGCATTGATATGACACCCTTTGAGTTGTTATATGGTCGTAAATGTAGAGCGTCGGTGAAAAGAATATTGAAGGACCTGAGTTAGTACAAATTACCAATGAGAAAGTTGCCATTGCTAGATAAAAGTTAAAGGAGGCCAAAGTAGACAGAAAAGTTATACAGATCGACACCGTCGACCTTTGGAGTTTAAGATCAGTGACAAAGTATTCCTGAAGGTTTCGCCTTGCAAAGGCGTATGACGTTTTGGTCTTAAAGGGAAACTTAGTCCACGGTTTATCGGACCATTTGAAATTCTAGAAAGAGTTGGTGAGGTCTCGTATCATTTGGCTTTACCACCTCAACTGTCACATGTGTATAATGTCTTCCATGTATCTCTTTTAAGGGGATACAATTATCATCCACTTCACGTGGTAAACTATCCGCTTCATTTGATTCGTGAAGACTTATCGTTCGAGGAGGAACCCGAGGCCATACTTGACCGACAAGAACGCATTATGCGTAAGAAAACTATTTCTTTTGTTAAGGTATTATGGAAAAACCATTCTGAACGCGAAGCTACATGGGAGATAGAAGATGCAATCCGTTCTCAATATCCGTATCTATTTATCTCTTAGTTATTATCATTTTATATGTTTCTGCTATCAGTTATGAGATTATCAATTATCTGTTTCTCGGACATCACATTAGTCATCTCTTATATGATTTCGTCTATTGGATCGATTCTGTTTCAGCAATTGAATAATTATGAGTTATTTTGTTCACTTGTTGATTTTTACTACTCCGTGTATGTTATGTCATATCTTGTTCGATCTGTACCTAGCAATTTCGTGGACGAAATTGTTTTAAGGGGGGTAGAATTATAATACCCATAATAATAATAATAACAATAATAATAATAATAATAATAATAATTTATAAAAGTCTATTAAACTTTAAAATATTTAAAAACTTGGATTTAATAAGTTCAGGGGGTTATTTTGCAAATTTTAAAACTTTAAAAGAAGCTTTTGGCATAAAATAAAAGAAACATAAACCACAGGGACCAAATGTGTAATTTTTTAAATTACAACCCAACCCCCTGCCCACTAAACCCCCGCAAATCCGGCGGCCTTTTCCGGCCACTGTTCCGGCCAACCTCCGGCGGCTCCGGCGAACCCCAAAACACCCTTAAAACTCGGTTTTCAAACCCCACAACGCACCCAAATCGTTCGTGAATCAGATTCCAACCATAATACATGCTTTAATTGAGGAAAAATCATCCGGATTACGCGATTAGTGGACCACTAATTAATCTACTTTAACATACCTAATCTAATCCACTCAAACACTAATAATAATTTAATTAATTTAACCTAATCGAGCATATATCTATTTCTAAGCTATTAACAATCTCAATTACACCTGCAATCCACAAATTCACCTTGTTCGATCATCCTCTCCGTCGCGACCTGCAACTTAGTCGACAGCTGTCCTCGAAACATTGTAACCTTAAATTGATTTAGGGCTTTGAATCATAAACACCCGTTGAAGCTTCATACGAAAGAAATTTGATTATCATCGTGATTTGGGCATCGAACCAGTGATACAGATCGCGATCCGTTCTTGTACTCGTTCTTCATTGATATTACATCGAATCAGGTAATTAAACACATATACATACTTGATTTTGGTTGATGAATGAAAGCCCTATGATCATTTCTGTTAACAACAGTGATTGATACTTCAATTTGATCGGGGATGAAACTAGGGTTCATGAAGATTGGGGATTTCTTGGTTAAATGTGTTATAAGTCATCGGAACCAGCTATTACCGCGGCTGAGGCCTTTGGTTCACTGGTTAAGACACTATCTCCACAATCATGAGGTCCCGGGTTCGAACCCGGGCACCCTCACCTATTTTTTAAGGCTTTTTTAGCCTTAAAGCAATTATGTAAAATTCCCAAAAAAATTATAAAAATCAGTTCTATAAACTCTCTTTATTTTTAAGATCATCCAAATATTTTCTATAAATTTATTTCTTTAAATGCTCTAATATTTCTATAAAATATTTTTATAGAAAATACTATTATTTAATTATAATACTATTATTTAATTAAATAATGTGTCACTATTATGCTTCAAAACAATACTGATATATTATATAATTGAATAATATATAACTTTTGACAGTTATAGTTATATATAGTGTTATTTATGTTAAATAATAGTTAAAATCATGTAATTATTACTTGACATTATATTATCTTTAACTATAGATTAATCATGACAAAATACATTTTATAAATTCACAAATCATTTATAAATGTCATTTTGAATTATGTATTATAAAATGTACTTTAAATAACAGTTTAGATTCGTATATTATTATTGGTTTAAACGTTTCTTTTCACTTAATATCATTTAGACCATGATTATTTCAAATAATTACAAATATTACACCGTCAAAACGTTAGCTAAGCAACATGTAAGTTCATTTAATTAAGGTTCTGAAAAGTAACGTGAGATGGTTATAAACGTATAATGTAGGAACTAGTGAAACTTGAGGATTTCTCGATTTTGTTTGCTTTTGCTCTTTGACTAAGGTACGGATTCCTGATTCATGTCTCGTATTTGATTTCCGTTCATCTCTAGTTTTGATTCCTGTCATACGTAAATAGTGTGTTTTTGATTCTGTTATAAGTAGCTAGACTACTTTATATTTCTGAATTTGTTACCCGAGCTCTCCCTATCTTGGGGGTGACTAAGACGCGTTATTGCGGCATCAATAACGTGGCACCAACCGTGGCGGGGAGCTGAGATCACGACGTCTCTAAAGAGGACTCTGAAATTATGTTGGCCGTCTTGTTATATTATTATTTCCTCAGAGGCGTATGGATCGATCCTAGGTTAGTCCTGTATTTCCTGATGGATGGTTACACACCACTCCATTTAGGACTCTGGTGAATGGTTTGTATGTCTGCCCATACTCTATTTCACATTGGTTCATGGGCTAGCTACCTGTGTTCCCTCTGTTCAGTTATTATATGATATGATTATTAGCTCGGGTTATGTTCTACCTGATATATATCTTATACCATTATATTCTCTGATTATCATCATGTCTGTTTATTTTTGTTATCTGCTATTCCGTTCACTGAGCGTTATGCTCAGGCGTGCTTTTGTTTTCATGCACGTCAGGTTTGCAGGGTCATCTGGGAGGGGAGTGAAGAGTGAAAATCTGGATAAAGAAGTCTGATATTTATTTATTTAAATTGATGTAATCGACTCTTCTATTAGGTTTTGGAATTTGAACTTGTAATCGTTATTAATAATGGGATTGTGTTTGGATTTTGATTACTGTGATAGTGACACGTCAGCCTTGTCGGGTTGGGGTGTTAAATTTCCTCTTTGGGAAAGGGTTTGATTTTGTTGCATTTCTTTATTATTCTCTATTATGAAATTACCAAACGATGAACAGTAAACACGATGAACAGTAAACGATGAACAGTAACCATTTTGGGGCTTTCTCGGTTATGTCTTACTTGGGGGTTGATTAACATACGGAATAGCACGATGATGGTCACGATTATGTCTTACTTGGTATCGGTATATTCGGTTGATTATGCAATAATGGACAGTCTTTGGTTTTGGCAATGGTTCTGTTTGCAGCCGCTCTTTTATAAATATGGATGATAGACGATGACGATAAAAAAATGGCCTTTGACATTGTTGTTATGGCATGGTAAACGGTTAGTTTGCAGTCACAACAAGCAGGCATTTCCGAGCCTTTTCCCGACTTACCCAGGTATCGGTTCAATCCGCCGCGATGCGCGGGGGAGAAACCAACTAGTTAAATTTTAAAACCTAATTTTAGTTTAATTTTTATTATACCCATTTACTACATCATATTAGCTCCCTTAATTTTAAAATTATATTTTTTCGGTCATTTTATAACGTTTTAATTTATTAAATAATCCTAACAATTTTTTAAAAATTAATTTTAAAAAGTAAGACCATGTTTTAGTATTGTTAATGTCACGGTGTGTTATCTCTTGAGATACATCTTACCTTTGGAGCCCAATGTATATATTTTTCTGCCGTTAAAAATGTATATATTTTTCTAAATTCGAAGGTTTACCAATGTGAAAGCAGAAATGAATGGAACAAAAAGGAGCATGAAATCAAACATTGGCGGCTGCCGGCTATATCATATGATTTGTTGAAAGTCAAAGAAAATGATCTACAAACTTTGGGAAAGAATTTATAAGAGTTTTCACTTTTCACATATAAAAACATAAAAAAATAATAAAAAAAGGGAAGATCGAGAAATATCCCTGTTAATTGGGAAGCTTGGAGTAGTTTCTTATGGGATAATTCCGTTTTAATTTTATAACTTTGGTCATTTGTTTTTTAGCCACACGTTAATAATGAAATTCCGCTTTACCGTTAAAGAAAAAGAAATCAAGTAAAAGCAACTATTTATTTAATTAATTTCACATATATCCTACCAAATTAGTCAAATATAATAGATAATTGGTAGGCTTAGAATGATCCTATAAGAAAAAAACATTTAAATTAGGTATTTATGATATTTTTAGCTTTAATTGAATATAAATGATGTGTAATGTTTAGGGACATATATAAGATTCTCCCTTGTTTAAATGATAATGAGTAAAAGAGTTATATATATTGACCCGCTTATGTATTATAACAGTCGTTGGTCAACCCTCTGGTTAGTCAACTATGAGGTTGTGGCGTTTAAGCAATGTTGGAAAAGGCCAAATAAAAGAATTGGTATCATTCAAAACTGGTCGGTGCCGGTCAATATTGATTTTGAGCTTAGGAACTTCAAGCGTGACTTCTCAATCATTTTTCGTATTTTTTAATTATTTCTAGTAATTTGTGAAGAATTGCAATTCTTTACTCTCATGTTTTATTGGCGTGCAGTGTAAGATCGTATACCGTCTCTAGTAGGTCTTGGAAAAAAATGTTCTGGTGTCGAGTACGATTTACTCAGCTTATGGAGATCATTTTGAGTCCACAAACCATCTTCTCTTTAGACATGTTTTATGGATTTAAGTTATGCTACAGATTTATAATCCTAATGTTCCCTATTGCAAGACTTCTTTGGACAAAACTCCAATCCTGATGTAGGTGCAACCTCGCTAGAGTGGAGAGTATTCAAGAATAGCTTTAAATCCCTATCAATATTAATGGTGATAAAATGTTAAAAATGTTCTTTTGGTGATTATTCATGCTACCATGTGACACATTTGGATTTGAAGGAATGATCGTATGTTCAAGGACTATAATCGTGGTTTGGATGCGGTATTTAAAGATATCTTGATGTCATCATTTAAAATATTAAAAAAATTATGATGATTGTACCGTATTTTCCCAAATATAAAGAATAACCATACAATACTCATAAATTTTATATTTAATTCACTTACAACCACTTATAATCATTACTTATAATATAAAATACACATTCACATTAAAAATGAAAATACTACTATGAATACCGTAACACACTATTAGCGTGACATCCACTCTTAACATTCAAATTTACAATAAAAATCATTTTACACATTTAACTACCACTGCTTCTTTCAAAAACTTGCACATAAATATATTTTTTGCCATTTACGGGTGAGCGGATATGGTTTTAACGGTAAAACAGTAACTTCAAAAGATTTGCATCATCATCATCATCAGCAGCCATTGACCCCTTTACCAACACATTTCACATGCGTCGGATATACACAAATCTCACCTGGCACCAAGTGTAAAAACTCACACACCACCATTCTTCAATCTTCAATCTTCATTATCATCAAAAATATTTCTCATACGCTGCAATAATCAAGCGTACCCACTTCAACTTCCCCCAATTTCTTTCACAAGATTTCACAAATGTCAAAACCCTAATCTTGATTTTATCTTTTTGTCAATTTGACTCGCCAATCATCATCATCTCTTGCTATTTTTAGCAGGGTTTCGTTTTCTTTCTATTTTTGCACAATGGGTTTCCGTTGAGTCATCGAATTCAACTCCAAAGTACGAAGCTTTAGTTTTGATTTACTGTTTTGAGGGTTCTAATGGACTCAGATCTCCACCATCAACACCATCAACACCACCAATACAACCAGCATCACCACCATCAGCAAGAGCAGATTCAGCAGCCTCAAGCAGTGATGAATTCGGGTTTGACTCGATATCGATCGGCACCCAGTTCGTATTTCTCCGATTTGATCAACAGTGGGATGTATGGAGATGATGATAGTGACTCATTCTTTAACCCTAGGGTTTCAACCGCTGAAACTGAGCAGATTCTGCCGAGATTCACCTCCTCCGCCGGTGGAGACGACGGTGGTGGTGGTGGTGGTGGTTCAATCTCTCATCAGCTCATGAATCAAATTGAGGGTTTTGAACAGCAGCTTATGGATTCCATAAAGCAAGAACAAGAGCAGCAGCCCATTGGTTATCAAAATCAATTTCAATCTCAAATGGATAATAATAATAATAATAATAATAATAATAATAATAATAATAATAATAATAATAATAATAATAATAATAATAATAATAATAATAATAATAATAATAATAATATTCAGCCAGTTTGTTCATCTACTTCCACCAATCTACTCAGGCAGAGTAGCTCGCCTGCGGGATTCTTCACTCGCCTTGATATCGATAATGGTACTTTCTCTTAGTCCTCTTAGGGTGTGTTTGTTTTTTTGAAGAAGTACTTCTGAACCTCTTTTGTCTGCGCCAAAAAGAGGCGGGCAGACGTTTATGGTCTGCAGATTGTTTGTTTTTCTGAAGACGTTTCACTGAAAAAGGTCTGCGTGACCTCTGCTCCAAAAAGAGGTGGACCAAAGTCTTCCAACCTCTTCCCACCTCTTCTTAACATATCAACCCTAACCCCCATTTTTACCCACAACCCACAGAGCTGCTCCCGATCGCCTCCCCCGTCGCCGTCGCCTCCCCCGTCGCCGTCGCCCGTCGCCCGTCGCCTCCCCCGTCGCCGTCGCCCGTCGCCACTCCCCTACGTCGCCACTCCCCTGCTCGGCCTGTGTAGCTCGACCCTCTTCTCCCGTTGCTCAAATCTTGAGGTAAAATTTCTTGATGCACCGTTTGATTTCTTGATCTTCTTGTTTGAATTTGTTTCAAATCTTCTTGTTTGAATTTGTTTGATTTCAAATCTTCTTGTTCAAATCTTCTTGTTCGAATCTTCTTGTTCGAACAGCAGTGCAGAAATCTTCTTGGGTTTAAGATGAGTGTTGAAGAGTGAGGGCTTGAAAACATGGAGAATTAGGAAGTACTGATCGTGGGTGCTACTTTGAGTTAGATAAATGGGATTTGAACAGTAGTTTTACTTGCATTTAGTGAATGTAAGGTGCATGCTTAGTTGCATAAATGCACAATCCACTAAGTTGAACAAGAAAACTCTCTGGGTGTTCTTGTTTGTATCGAGTTTTCTGCACTGCTGTTCAGAAATTCTTCAAGCTAGAAATGTGACGTGTTAGTGAAAGTGAGTTTTAATGTGCTAAAATAAGTCATTGTTCTAGATCCTCACCCTGTTACTTTAACAGCTAAAAAACTGGGGACTTAGGTGCTGTTTGTTTCTGAAGAGGTAAAACGTCTGCAGTCTGCAGACCACATCTGCAGACATCTGTAGGAGAAGAGGTGGACCAAACCTCTGCAGTCTGTATTAAGAAGACTGTTTGTTTAGTAACGTCTGCAGACTGCTGAAATAAACTAAAATTAATAAAAAGTTAAAATAAACAGAAATTTAAATAAACTGTCACAATAAACTGAAATTAAAATAAATTGTTAAAGAGTTATACAATGCTGAATTAATATAAATTAAACCACAACAACATTTTTTAAATCATTCATTCCATATTATTTCCGAATGACACATTCATTAACTGCTCAGCAATTTCATCTCGTAACTGAGTCATGTATTCCCGATCTGATGCAGTACCAAGTCCTTCAACCTCATCTTCATCAGCATCAACGTTCGCATGTCTAGTGATCTCCCTTCAATGCTAGTAGACAATGCATGTAACTTTGCTTCTACTTCTAGTGATCTCCCTTCAATGCTAGTAGACAATGCATGTGCCTCTTCCAGCTTTGAATCAGCAGTGAATTTTATTTCTGCATATTCTGACCGCATTTCACGCAAAGCCTTCTCCAACTGAAGTAACAAATTAGAAACTATTACTATTGACATTAATGAGTTAATGTTGAGTTAATATAAACAAAGATTATAAGATTAGTCGATATGTTACCTCCTGAACACACTGCTTCTCAACTCCTAATGCTTTTCTTAACTTCTCTTCTCGTTTCTCCACCTCTGACATTGCAATAAGATGAGCTGTTTGCTCCCGCTGAAGGAGCTCCTTGGTTTCAGCTAATGCTTGCTCAAACTGTTCATTTTTAGACATCCATTCTTTTTTTCAATGAGGAGAAGCCCCATGTTGTATTGGTATTCATAGAGCTGTACATCACCGAATAATCAGATGAACTTGATATTCAACTAGACTAGTACAAATAAAAGAAAAGAGAAGTAGCAATACACTATTTGCTAAAAGATGCAACACTTTCCTCTATGGGTTTTTCAAAGAAATAGCATATCTACAAACAAATCATATATGTGAAGTTTAGAGTTGAAAAAAAAAAGTCCAATATATCTAAAGTTAACTGCAGGGCTCTTTATTAGAACAATATAGTATAGCATAAGTCACTAAGTCCCCAGTTTTTTAGCTGTTAAAGTAACAGGGTGAGGATCTAGAACAATGACTTATTTTAGCACATTAAAACTCACTTTCACTAACACGTCACATTTCTAGCTTGAAGAATTTCTGAACAGCAGTGCAGAAAACTCGATACAAACAAGAACACCCAGAGAGTTTTCTTGTTCAACTTAGTGGATTGTGCATTTATGCAACTAAGCATGCACCTTACATTCACTAAATGCAAGTAAAACTACTGTTCAAATCCCATTTATCTAACTCAAAGTAGCACCCACGATCAGTACTTCCTAATTCTCCATGTTTTCAAGCCCTCACTCTTCAACACTCATCTTAAACCCAAGAAGATTTCTGCACTGCTGTTCGAACAAGAAGATTCGAACAAGAAGATTTGAACAAGAAGATTTGAAATCAAACAAATTCAAACAAGAAGATTTGAAACAAATTCAAACAAGAAGATCAAGAAATCAAACGGTGCATCAAGAAATTTTACCTCAAGATTTGAGCAACGGGAGAAGAGGGTCGAGCTACACAGGCCGAGCAGGGGAGTGGCGACGTAGGGGAGTGGCGACGGGCGACGGCGACGGGGGAGGCGACGGGCGACGGGCGACGGCGACGGGGGAGGCGACGGCGACGGGGGAGGCGATCGGGAGCAGCTCTGTGGGTTGTGGGTAAAAATGGGGGTTAGGGTTGATATGTTAAGAAGAGGTGGGAAGAGGTTGGAAGACTTTGGTCCACCTCTTTTTGGAGCAGAGGTCACGCAGACCTTTTTCAGTGAAACGTCTTCAGAAAAACAAACAATCTGCAGACCATAAACGTCTGCCCGCCTCTTTTTGGCGCAGACAAAAGAGGTTCAGAAGTACTTCTTCAAAAAAACAAACACCCTTAGTGACTTATGCTATACTATATTGTTCTAATAAAGAGCCCTGCAGTTAACTTTAGATATATTGGACTTTTTTTTTTCAACTCTAAACTTCACATATATGATTTGTTTGTAGATATGCTATTTCTTTGAAAAACCCATAGAGGAAAGTGTTGCATCTTTTAGCAAATAGTGTATTGCTACTTCTCTTTTCTTTTATTTGTACTAGTCTAGTTGAATATCAAGTTCATCTGATTATTCGGTGATGTACAGCTCTATGAATACCAATACAACATGGGGCTTCTCCTCATTGAAAAAAAAGAATGGATGTCTAAAAATGAACAGTTTGAGCAAGCATTAGCTGAAACCAAGGAGCTCCTTCAGCGGGAGCAAACAGCTCATCTTATTGCAATGTCAGAGGTGGAGAAACGAGAAGAGAAGTTAAGAAAAGCATTAGGAGTTGAGAAGCAGTGTGTTCAGGAGGTAACATATCGACTAATCTTATAATCTTTGTTTATATTAACTCAACATTAACTCATTAATGTCAATAGTAATAGTTTCTAATTTGTTACTTCAGTTGGAGAAGGCTTTGCGTGAAATGCGGTCAGAATATGCAGAAATAAAATTCACTGCTGATTCAAAGCTGGAAGAGGCACATGCATTGTCTACTAGCATTGAAGGGAGATCACTAGAAGTAGAAGCAAAGTTACATGCATTGTCTACTAGCATTGAAGGGAGATCACTAGACATGCGAACGTTGATGCTGATGAAGATGAGGTTGAAGGACTTGGTACTGCATCAGATCGGGAATACATGACTCAGTTACGAGATGAAATTGCTGAGCAGTTAATGAATGTGTCATTCGGAAATAATATGGAATGAATGATTTAAAAAATGTTGTTGTGGTTTAATTTATATTAATTCAGCATTGTATAACTCTTTAACAATTTATTTTAATTTCAGTTTATTGTGACAGTTTATTTAAATTTCTGTTTATTTTAACTTTTATTAATTTTAGTTTATTTCAGCAGTCTGCAGACGTTACTAAACAAACAGTCTTCTTAATACAGACTGCAGAGGTTTGGTCCACCTCTTCTCCTACAGATGTCTGCAGATGTGGTCTGCAGACTGCAGACGTTTTACCTCTTCAGAAACAAACAGCACCTTAGATTTCTGTATCAGTAATTGCATATGAATAATGAATTGTTAATCAGCTGTTTTTGTCTGTATCATTGTTGTCCTTTGGGTAGGAGGAGAATTAAATGATTAGTTATTGGACTAATTAGTGAATCACACTATTTGGAGAAAATGTTGGTATGAACAGCAGTTTGATGATTGATAAAACTCCCAATTTGGTATGAACATGTACTCTAAAACAATAAGCATGATGCTGATGCTTACATGCTAACATCTTTCCAACAAAGCAATTGTCTTGATTCTTGAATCTTGAATATGGGTTATCTTAATTTTTGATGTTTATTACTACAAGTGGATCATATTTGGGGCAAATGTTGGTATGAACAGTAGTTTGATGATTTTATAAAACTCCAAAATTGGTACATGTGCTTTTTAACAATTAGCATGATGCTGATGCTTACATGTTAATAGCTTTCCATAAAAGCAATTGTCTTGATTCTTGAATCTTGAATATGGGTTATCTTGGTTTTTGACGTTTATTACTGCAAGTGGATCATAATATCATATATAATTGAATTTGAGCCAACTTGCCACTTGTTTGTTGTTAATGAGCAGTTTACAAGAACTTTATTGAAATTTTAAACTAATTTTTTGTAGGTTATCCTTTGATGAGATCGATGGATGATTTTAGAGCAGGTGGGGGTAATGTTACAAGTTCATTGCTCACAACAACAAAGAGATTGAAGAATGAATCGGGCTTTTCGTCTGGGTCACATTTATCTTCTGGTTTACTGCCTCGTATCCCTGAAAACGAGGCTAAAGTTATGGAAATGAAGGGTGAGCTTAATGATGGAGGTTTTGGTTCGAATTCTTGGGATGATTCGGTCATTTTATCTGATAGTTTCTTGAAAGAATTTGGAGAAAGTGATCAGAGTAAGGTATCAACTTTAACTTCGTCTGAAAATCAGGTATGATGGATCATGATAACTGTATGATTGGTGATTGTTTTAACTGTTTTTTTAGTCTAACGATGGATTATCCTACCCAGAATAATGATGTAGGGAGAATTCGGGCTCCTACTTCGCTTGTTCATCACTTGAGTTTGCCTGCAAGTACTGCTGAATTGGATAAACTAATGCAATTTCAGGATTTAGTGCCTTTAAAGAGCAGAGCAAAACGTGGTTGTGCTACTCACCCAAGAAGCATTGCTGAGAGGGTAAATATATTGAACCAAATGGTGGGTCGGGGGTTGGGTAACGGTAAATGGCTTTGTGTCAGAATGAGTAATTTTTTTTTTTAGAGACAAAGCATGACCTGAACAGACAAAATTGTCATCTTCTAAAGCACCCGGTTTAATCGTTCAGTGAATTCCCAACCTTTTGGGAACTTTTATTGTGACATAAATATATAAAATTGCTTGTTATCAAATATACGTTGTAAATGTACAAATTAATACTTGTTTTTGGATATTTTCAGGTAAGACGAACCCGGATAAGTGAAAGAATGAGGAAGCTACAAGATCTTGTCCCAAATATGGACAAGGTAAGATTAAAGTTAAAGAAAGCCCTTTAACTTAATATTATTATATGCCCATAATAAGGCCTGCAAATGTGATACTTGCAGCAAACAAACACAGCAGACATGTTGGATTTGGCTGTTGACTATATTAAAGAACTTCAAAAAGAAGCCAAGGTATGACATATGAATAGAACAAGAGACGTTCACTACAAAAATAGTTTTAAGTAAACATATGCAAGAACCGTATAAACACTTGCACCATTAGTTTTAACTGGTAATACATAATGCGGTAAACCACGCTTAACCCACCCTCTCTCTCCCATCATATCAGCAAAACACTACATACAAGTGTATTGTACTGTTATTACAGTTCTTTACTTAAAACTGGTTTTGTATTGAATGCTGCGCGTATAACTAACTCATTCGTTTGCAAGGATCACTAATTGTGTTTATTTTTGAAACGTTTTTCAGACACTTTCAGAGCACCATGCAAAATGCACATGTGCACATAATCAGAAGCTGTAACACGAGCCTAGGCGTAACCATGTCTTGCTTCTGTAAATGGTATTTGAAGGAGAAGAAAGTGAAACTTGAATCGTTATGGGGTACTTAGAAATAATATTATGCACCTGCACGCATCGGTGTATATAGATAGATAGATAGATATGAGAATAAGAAACACCATTGTTGTTGTAACTACAGTTGTTGTACACAAGTAGTACTCTGTCTAAATGAAGTGTTGTATATTCCCTTTCGTTAATCTAGCGCCGTAACTTAACCAAGGTTTTATAAACCCTATATATGTGTAGTGGTAGCGACGAGTGGGCTACATGTGGTGGTTTTGGCTCGTGTGTTGCGAAGGGTTTTAGAAGAGAACAGAGAAGAAGGATTTACTCTCAAAATCATACTCATTTCATTATGCATCAAGTATATAACCTACTTAACAAACGGTAGTTAAGTTCGTTACATACTTTGGAACTATTACAATTAAGCCCCTCTAACAACGTATTTATTACAATTCAGTCCTTCAACTAATAACAATGCAACATAACACCCCCTCTAAAAGAATTCTTGTCCTCAAGAATTAAACGAAGGAAAACGAAGAACAAAAGTATCCAAGAATTCCCATGTAGCATCAGAAATCGGCAAGCCTTCCCAGTGAACCAAAATTTGAGTAACCAAGGAGCTACCATGGCGACCCAGACGACGATCCAATATAGCCCGAGGTTGAAGTAAAAATCTTGGACCAGCCGGTAAAGAAAGCACAGGTACATGATTCCCTTTGGCAGCCTTCAACAAGGAGACATAAAATACAGGGTGAATTTGAGCATCTACCGGTAAATCCAGCTTATAAGCAACTTCACCCACCTTGGCAATAATCAAGAAGGGACCATAATAGCGAGGAGAAAGCTTTGGATAACGTTGAGGTCGAATAGAAGACTGCACATATTTTTGCAATTTCAAGTAAACCCAATCTCCCACTTGAAAGTTGCGTTCCGAACGATGATGGGAGGTCATTTGAATCATCCGGTTGCGAGCAGTAGCCAAGGAAGACTTAAGATTGTTGATCATAGATTCACGATCACAATGAAAGTGTTCGACAGCTTCCACGGAGGTATCACCCGGAATATATGGCAAGTGTAATGGAGGAGGATAACCGTATAGAGCCTCGAAAGGTGACATTTTTATCGAAGAATGATAAGTGGTATTATACCACCATTCAGCTAGGGGAAGCCAACGCATCCACGTAGTTGGAACATCCATTGCCATACATCGCAAATAGGACTCCAAACATCTATTCAACACCTCCGTCTGTCCATCACTTTGAGGGTGATAGGCAGTAGACAAAGCCAATTGAATACCCTGTAAGCGCATTAACTCCTTCCAAAAATGGCTCAGAAAAATTGGATCACGATCAGAAACAATTGTCATGGGATTACCATGCAATTTAAAAATATTGTCAACAAAAACCTGTGCCACCTGAACAGCCGTATAAGGATGTGACAATGGTAAGAAATGACCATATTTAGTCAACCTATCAACCACAACCAGTATCGAATCGTGACCTTTGCTTTTAGGTAAACCATTAATAAAGTCCATGGTAATGTCAGTAAAGACATGTTGAAGGACTGGTAGAGGTTGAAGGAGTCCAGGCGAAGCCACAGATTCATACTTAGCTCGCTGGCATACATCACAAGAGCTAACAAAAGCACGAAGATGTTTAGAACATCCATGCCAGTAACAAAAAGATGTGAGCTTTTTTAATGAAGGTAAGAATCCGGAATGCCCACCCATAGAAGATGAATGTACTAACCTCATAATATCATTTCGTAAGTGAGTGTCATGGCCCACCAAAAGACGCCCCTTTCGTTTCAACAGTTGGCCATCCCAAGTATAATGAGGTATCGCGGATCCTTGTTGTAACTTGGATAAGATCGGAGCTAAATGAGGATCAACAGCCCAAGATTCCTGTATCCTCTTCAGCAGAAAAGGGTCACAGGAGCTAGAGTGCATAGTAAACAAAGCCATGCCTGGAACCCGAGATAAGCCATCAGCCACTTTATTGTCAACTCCTTTCTTATAAGTAATCTCATAAGTGTATCCCATAAGCTTTGCCAACCAAGTTTGTTGCAATAGAGTAGTCATTTTCTGAGTAAGTAAATGTTTTAAACTCTTCTGATCTGTATGGATTTCAAATTTCTTTGGAATGAGATAATGATGCCATTGCTTCACTGCCAATAGAATTGCCAACAGCTCCTTTTCGTATACTGACATGGACTGTTGCCTTATGGATAGGGGTTTGCTAATAAAAGCAATGGGATGATGGTCTTGCATGAGCACCGCTCCAAGGCCTTTAGAAGAGGCATCGATTTCAACTACAAAGGTTTTAGCAAAATTTGGTAATGCTAAAACTGGAGCTGAAGTTAATGCCTCTTTAAGGTTATCAAAAGCATGCTGAGCTTCGGCTGACCATGCAAAGGCATCTTTGCGTAAGAGATCAGTCAATGGACGTGCTATAATCCCAAAAGATTTAATAAACCGCCTGTAATACCCTGCTAACCCGAGAAACCCACGAAGTTGTTTAACAGTGGTAGGTGGAGGTCATTGTCGAATAGCAATGATCTTGGCAGGGTCAGTGGAAACTCCCTCAGCCGAGATAATATGTCCCAAATACTCAACTTGGGATCCCGCAAAAGAGCATTTAGACCTTTTAGCCACCAAGTTATTTTGCTTAAGCAATGAAAAAACTTGTTCCAAATCAATCAAATGTTGTTCCATGGAAGAACTATACACCAAAATGTCATCAAAGAAGACTAGAGTGCACTTTCGCATCAATTGCTTGAAAACTGCATTCATGAGAGATTGAAAAGTAGCTTGAGCATTAGTGAGTCCGAAGGGCATCACCACAAATTCAAACAAGCCTTGATGAGTTCGGAAGGCTGTCTTATGTATGTCCGAAGCATGCATACGAATTTGATGATAACCAGCTCTCAAATCCAACTTAGAAAAGATAGCAGCCTGCCCCAATTCGTCCAATAATTCTTCTATTAGTGGAATAGGGAAACGATTTTTGATAGTGGCATCATTCAGTTTCCTATAATCAACACAAAATCTCCAACTTCCATCTTTCTTTCGAACTAAAACTACTGGAGATGCAAATGAACTTTGACTATTGCGGATTACTCCAGAGTCAATAGTTCTTGAGTGAGTTGTTCAAGAATATCTTTTTGACCCGCTGGGTATCTATAAGCTCGTTGGTTAATGGTGATTGACTCATCTTTCAACACAATCCGATGGTCACAAGGACGATTAGGGGGTAAAGCAGTGGGAATTTGAAATACATCGTCATAAGCCTTCAATAAAGTTTCCAATGAGACATTAGAAATACTTTTGGAAACCACTGCATCATGTTGGTATGTAGCATGCCCCATCGATTGTAAACTGAACAATTGAATACCCGCCAACATCGTAGGATTATCCAACAAGTGAGACATCTTTTCAATGCTACATAAAGTAGGCTGGTTATTAGTAGTCCCCTTTAATGTAAATTCTTGATCTCCCACTTTAAATTGCATTGTCAAATCTTTAAAGTTCCACATGATATTATCTAGAGTTTGCAACCATTGAATTCCGAGAACCATATCGTAGTTACTCAGGGGAATAAGCAACACATCAGTGGTGAACCAATTGCCTTGCCTTAACCAACTAAACTTCTTGCAAAGTTTAGTACAAGGTAATTGATTACCATATGCTATAGTGATGCTCATCTACTGTAGTTGGACACTGCATTTTTGTGGCAAGATTAATGTCTAAGAAATTATGAGTTGAGCCCGAGTCAATAAGGATATGTAAAGGTTTGGTACCTATTGACCCCGTGACCCTCATGGTGGAATAAGATGCTATTCCTGTCAGTGCATTTAACGAAATCTGAGGAATACCCATAGCATCATCACAAGATTCCCCCAAATTTGATGAAGATATTTCTTCATAATCAGATACTTCTACCACATCAATAGAAAAGAGTTGTTTACCCTTGCATTTATGACCCGGGGTGAATTTTTCTGTGCACCCAAAGCATTCACCCTTTATCCTTTTTTCCTCAATTTCTTTAGGTGTTAATCTACGAATAGGTCTGGCTTTAATAGGTGGAGAAGGTAACAAAGGCAAATTGGAAACTGTAGTGTTAGGGAAGATTTTTGTAAAAACATCATTCCCTTTAGATAGAGAAGATGTAAAACCGGATTTATTGGATTTGTTCCAATTATTAGATGAAACTAAAGAAACAACCTCATCTTGAATTCGCGCCAACATGTAAGCCTCAGGTAAGTTCTTTGGCCTTAAAAGTCGAAGAGGATAGCCTATTTCAGGCTTAACTGCTCTCAAGAATAAGCTCACAGCATACTTGTCACAAATTGAAACTTTAGTCAATGCAAGATCAAAGGCTCGACAGAGTTCTTGTAATGTACCTGTTTGCCTCAAAGCAGTCAATGCTCCCATAGCATCTTGCCCCATAACCACTGCAAATCGAGCTGAGATAAAACTCTTATATTCCGGCCATAGCATACCGGTAATCGATCCACCTCGAGACTGAACGAAAGACTGATGCCATAACAATGCCATATCATCTAAATGAATGATTGCATACTTCACCTTCGCATGTTCAGGAGTTTCGTCTACTGCGAAGAAATGCTCCACTTTACACAACCATCCCTCCACATTTTCTCCATTGAATTTAGGAAATTCTATCTTTGTTAACCGATTGTTGCTCTTGTGGTTTGACAATTCACCATTACCACTGCTGCTATCATTTCCCAAGCTCGTACTACCATGATTGTTGCTCATGATTTGCAGATTCTTCAAGATCTCCGACATTTGTAACTTGATAGACTCCATATCACTTGAATTCTTTGCTGCTACTGCTTTGATTGCTTCTAATTCCGATAAGTTGCGACCGGTCACCGATTCCAATCGGATTAAAGAAGCATCGTGTTCTTGTACTCTTTGCTCGAGCGATTGATTGCGTGTTGTCATCATCACACAACTTCAAAGCTCGATATCTTCAATGGCGGATAAAACGAAATGGTAAGAGTCTCCGAAAGGATTCGAAGGCTCTGATACCAATGTTGCGAAGGGTTTTAGAAGAGAACAGAGAAGAAGGATTAACTCTCAAAATCATACTCATTTCATTATGCATCAACTATATAACCTACTTAACAAACGGTAGTTAAGTTCGTTACATACTTTGGAACTATTACAATTAAGCCCCTCTAACAACGTATTTATTACAATTCAGTCCTTCAAATAATAACAATGCAACATTGTGGCGGCATGGTGGTCAGCTCACAGTGATGACAAGGGTTCCACCCTTGCTGGTGACGGCTCGAGTCCTATTCTATGTTGACGGTGCTTGGGTCTTATCAACATGTGGCAAATAAAACTCGGGAGATATTCGATGGCCATGAAAAATGTTATCGGCTGTATCTTAGTTTGTACCTAGGTATATGAAACAACTCATCAAGATATCACACGTTTGTATTTGTTGTTTAATGACAATACTGATTGTTCCTTACAAATATAAATATTAGTGATTGTTCCTTACAAATATAAAAATATACGGTTAGTTAAACTTTTTTATAAATATTAATAATAAAATATACTATGTCATCTGGATATGAGTATATGACTCAGACCAAATGATATCCACGTCATACGTTCATGGCCTTGCAAACACATATTTCTCAATAATGATACATTAAATATAGGGCCTCACAAAATCTTCTCAAATAATTGCAAATGTATATTCAATGATGGGCCTCTTTTTGTAAAAATGTATATTCAATGATGGGTCTCTTGTAGACAGATAGGTTTGTCTGTTTACTGTTTACATCCTTTCAATTTTGGGCCTCTTTTTGTAAAAATGGGCTTAGGCATGGGCTTCGTGGAGTGATCTTAATATAAGGCCAATTCAACAATTTGGGATAATTGGGAATTGGGATTGTGAAAAAAAAAAAAAACCCGTCACGTATACATTGCTCATTTGATCGGGTGGGGTTGGGTCTAATGACAAAACTACTTGAAGTTAAATGGCTAGTGGTTACGCTCCTTTGAGATCAAAGGTAGGAGCCTGATCTGTGACTGGTTAATATAAATTAATTGTGATGTAAATTACATGTAACATGATATATAGAGTAATATCTAGGCGTTTAGAAAAAAAAATACCCATTTGACAATATGCAACGCGAGTTGGACATGCATCTTTGTCCATCTTTTGACCCGATTTTGGTCGAACTTGTTATGACCCGAGCTCATTTTAACTTGTTATACCCAGACGACTGACCTGATCGCATGTCAGGCTTCATTTGGTGGCCGGAGTAGGTGTAATTGTGTTATTTATATATATGGGTTATAGTTATAAATATTGGTGTTGTAGCTAGGGATCATGGTTAAAATCTTTAAATCTTAAAATATTCATAGCTTAAGATGTGTGAGCGTGCACTTGAAATAGTTATATAGAAAACAAGAGCCCGTGAACGCATAGTAGGTCAATTGATGGACCATCATAAGAAGATTGGTTAAAAGTTAAAACAACAGTTGATTTTGATGTGGCATGCAATAACTTTTAAGTGATAAAAAGAAAGAATCCAAAATGGTCCCGAAGATCGAGTTAAACGTTTGAACCATTGTCCATATATGGTTCTACGACGAGTTGTTTTAGGCTTTTAACATTGGTATGTATGGGACCATTTACTAGTAATGAAACAAAAACAATACGCACATTGGCTCACACACAACCACAAACATCTTCGCTCAAAATCTAGCTTGAATTGATTCGTATCGGTGTGTTCAAATGAGTCTTAAGGTGCTTAAAAGGTTCGAGTTTGATGGACATGGCTCAAACTTGAGTTACGGGATCTTGGGTATTTGTGGTTCTTATTAAATGATTCGAGAGTTCTTGTGGTTGTTCATGATTGTTGTAAAATTGTATTGCAAATATAAATATTGTAATCCAAATGTGTATATGTGTTAATAGTGTTGTATCAATTATTAGTTTTATTCCATTCGGTTTGGTTACTTACCGGTTAGTGAATCATGTACAACCCTACAAAGATTATTATTTTCTGGATGATAAAAAATAAATTATACACATTTATATATTGAGTAGAGATGCATTAATAAATTATTTATATGCGTAAAAAGTCTTAAATGTATACAAAATTGTTATAACTGATTTCACAATATAACTATAATTTTAGCATCTTATAGTTATATATTTATATAAAATGACTAAACGTACCCCTAAATTTTCATCATACCGCTCAAAACATCAAATCAGAAGAATCTATTTTCTTTTAGAATGAAAAAAAGATTAAATTTTATTGATGTGACAAATTTAGGGTGGTATAACAACTAAAAATAAACAAAAAGTACGTTTAACACAACCTTATAATATATAATGTATTTCTAGCGTCACACGCCATGATTATGAATATAGATTTAATGTGTATTTGATAAAGCAACTACAACAAAAACATGATGTATGAATGTGAAGTTACACTCGATTAGTATTGGATTAGCTTAAAAGGTACGATGACATTTTAACCTTATTATTGCCTTATTGCTATTGTATTTTACGACAACCCAATCGTGTCTATGAGTCTGTCGGAAGTATGTATTCTCGGTTTGGAGACTAGAAACCCCACCACCTTTTTACATAATTTTTTATTAAAAAATTTAAAAATCGTGTAACTAAAACATAATAACTCTTGATTTCTTGATGATAATGTGTTAATTAGATAAACCGAAGCTAAAATTTAAACACATAATCTCTAGGTTCTTACAAGCAGATACAAATGAGAAAATCATGGGAATAATTGTTTATTTTGGTAATTTATCTGTTAATACATACGTTACACAAGTAGCCAACAATTTACGAGATTATTCGCATGCATGGTTTATGTTTCGCATATCATCAGAAATACTGTGAAATATACATGACATTTCTTAAGTTTTACTTTTTTTTTATTTATTTATATGTGGAAATTTTGTTAAATAGCCATATATTTATTCTCATATTTGTTTATTTTCTCATTTTTATAAGAAAAAGTAGGTAATTAAAGTTGAGTTTATATATTTTAAGAGTTTTTTAATCACACGTGAACATCAAATGAGTACATGAAATTTGTTTGCATAACTATGACTATAAAAGTACTTGATATGACATGATTAAGAAAATAATCTATGTCTATATATCAGTGAATTCAAAATAAAAAATAACAAGGATAAGCGTTTCTCAGGTATATTTTTTTTGGTAATACATATGATATACAACATTTTACCTCTCTAGTAATGAAAATATAAGCAGAATTATTATGTATACTTATTTTATATTTGCTTATTACCAGAATTGTTTTGAAATATACACGACTTTATTCCACCTGTTTACTTTTTCTATACAAAAATAAACTTAATATTTTTATAATTTTTTGATATTTTTTTGTGTACATATCTTGGACGGCTTCTTTTTGTATAAGTCAAGATAGTGGGGGAGGATAGCACAAAGCATCTCAAATTCAGTCCCGTAATTTCAGAACATCTTGTCTACTTCTAATCATATTAATTCTACTTTTATTTATTTGTTTGTGTGAGAAGAAATATAATTTTAAAAAAGAAAAAGAAAAAGAAAAAAACAAATTAAGTTGTGTCATGAGTGCTAAGGCCTAACAAAACTAATCAAATCATTCGGATAACTAGTGTATTGATGGATTGATTATCACTTTTTAGAATGTTTGAACTTTCAACTCTAAGAGCATTATCAATAACAAGCATTAAAAACATCTAAAAACATGCTTAGTCAGCTGTTAAATCAGAAAAGTACTTATTCTTTAAAATCATTAAAACCCAAAAACACCCAAAAACATTTCCAAACCTTGGCCCAACCCACATGTGAAATCTGACATTTTGTTCATTATTTGGTGTTCATCCACAAGAATGATTTTCTAAAAAATGGTGCCACACAATAGCGAGGGAGATGAAGAATGGCCACGTGAACTCCAAAAATATCCAAGAATATCCTATTGTGGATGCTCTAAGTTGGTAGTTGTGTTAATTTTTAATTTGATATTTTATAGCATTTTCTTTTGTTTTAGAAATATAAAATTATATTATTTAGGGCATTGCGAGGTGGCATATCCTCGTCTTTTAACTAGTAAATTTTATTATTATTTGTTACAATATATAGTTGTTTTATGGCTCAGTCTAATGTGTGAGTTTTACGGTTGTGTTATACTTATTCAATTTATGTGTTGTAGGTGATATGATTAAAGATATAGAAATCCATTCCCCTGTCTAGACTCTATTTTTTATGTTACATTATTATCTTAATCGTCTTTCACATGTATGAAAGTGTTATTAAACAAAAACTATTTACATGATATGCATGGATAGTTTTAAACAATAGAAAATAAAACGAGTAGATGCTATTACAGTCATGTGTTCTAATGTAAGGTTTTAAAGATTACGCTCAGTAAAATAAGACACGACATGTATTTATAAACAACTTGTAGAAATAAATAGGGTATTGTACTATACATTTACGAGATCTTAGAATGTTGTGTTTTGATGGAACATCTCATTTACAAGTCATAAACTTTACCCGTTCATATGTTTCATTTTGATAGGGATGTTTGATATGCCAACAACCTTTTATTAAATTCTTTTACTCCAAGTAAAAGAGTAGTGAAAGTTTGAAGTGTTCAAACACATGAGACTCCAATGCCATTATTCAATGAGAGTGAATGAAGTCATTGAGTAAATAATAGTGTTTTGAAAACTAAATTGGGGCGATAAGCTTGCTATGGAAAAGCTTTCGCAAGACTCGATCTTGCTCGTCAACTTCGTTTTCTAGGTTCACTCGATCCGTGGCTATTTTCTCTTTGCCATTCATGATCATAAGTTTTAGTAGAACCTAGTAAAAACAACCGACCAACAAATCAGACAATTATAACTAAAACCAAATTAAAATATTATTGTTGATCATCTGTTTACAAACAAACAAATAAACATTTCCAGTATATCTCATTCAAGAGCAGAGTCTGGGAGGGGTAGGTGGTAGCGAGTCTTTCCTTTATCTTGCGAGATAGAGAGACCGCTTCCAAAGAGATCCCCGACTCGATAACAAAAGTAATAACAATAACAAGCATATTATATAGCATACAACACATATGTATATATCACATAAAGAATTATATAGTGCAAACATCAAATAAGCGGCATATTTCACCAATAAAGGGCAGATTTGGAATGCCTACACATCAAGCTAGGGGTCCCGTATCATGTCTTTGTTGGGTTTACTAGAACACAAAATCTATGTTTAACCTTTTAAACATTCTGAAAAACGCAGCGGATGCATGGCTTTAAAACCAATTTTAGAGCTGAAAATCTTATGTTCTATATGTTGTTTAAAGATGAAAACAAAAACCCAATCAATAGGATCATATATATATGTGAATAGATTAGTTATCAAGTAGCAAACAAACAACCAAATCCACACTATGAACTACCTTTAAGAAGCTGTCAAAACCGTGATGTATCATGAAGATGATGCTGTTTTTGGATGGGCAAAACCTCAACAATAGATGTCATATTTCATGTCATCTATTAACCCTTTGTATGCTGTCAAAATGTGGCTGAAAAGCCAACACCCAAGCTGCTGAAAACGTGAACATGCAGCTTCTTTTGTGCTGTCAAAAGTTGCTGAAAAACCAACACACAAAGATGCTGAAAACGTGATCAACAATGAGCATGCAACCAAAGATTTAGAAGCTGTCAAATCTGAAAAACGTGGACTTATCTGAAAGGGGCTGCCATTGAATGACCAAAACACCAAGAGAAGGTGTTCTCAAGTGTTCATACCCACAAGCCTTCAAGAAAACACCATTTGCTAGGATTTTGACACCAAGAATCGGATCAAAAAGCTGCTGAATCTTTGTTCCAGCCGTGAGCATCAAGAGGGCTGTTGAACTTGTTCCAGCCACATCAAGAAGGCTGTTGAACTTGTTCCAGCCGTGAGCAAGAAGGCTGTTGAACTTGTTCCAGCCGTGAGCAAGAAGGCTGTTGAACACTTGTTCCAGCCGTGATATCTCTCTTCCAAAAGAGAGATTTCGAGATTCCTTTGACCCTTTTGCATATGAGAGAATGAGAGAGATCTGAATGGAATGTCTATCTTTTTTTCTTGAGAGAGTATGTGAAGATACCAAAAGAAAAACACACACAAAAGGGGGCTGCCCTCTTGCGGCCGAAACCCCTTGGGGTTTTTAGGGTTTCTTCCCTTTTTCCTTTTAACTAAATTAAACAAAAGAATTTTTATAAGTTATGTAATTACCTCATTAATTAAATAACTTATACACACACTCCTATTATTTGATGTTATTTAACCAATTTAAACAACATTTCAAATAATATTCATGAACAAAATATCCCAATAGTTTGTTCAATCTCATATGCATCTTATTTAGAAAACCTAATTTCTAAGTTGGTGTAATTATTTAATTGCATGATCATATCATTAATTAAATAATAATTGGTGTTTGCTAAGCTTGTTATTGGGTATGACCCGACTTGGATCATGACGTACTAACCACATCAATGTTCTATGTGTCTTGGGCATACAGAATCCAACAATCTCCCACTTGCACAAGATACATAGAAGATTGATGCAAGCAGTAAATACCGCCTAACAACGGTTTACTACCCTTAATACGCATGACTTAGAAGCCATTCAATAACATCATCCCCTTCAAGTATCCAACTTGAAATGATTTAGGTGAATCAATCATTTATCCTTTTGTTACAGATGTCATGTTAAATCCAAGGACACAGAATGATCATTCCTTGTTGATTTAACTTAATCAGGCCTTAGACATCATACTCTCAACGAATAAGAGGAACAAATCCCATCTTGACTACATACGTTTCTCACAATCACCTTATGTCATATCTGAACATAGTCTTATGTACTGACAATTATCTCATATCAGTGAAGAACTAGCTCAAGGTATAACACTTGGTGAATATCAAAACCCAATATGTATCTCAGGTCGGAGGATACCAAATGATATTCGCCTTTACTCAAATTTACTTATGATCAATCAATAAGATTCCATGTAGTAAGATTTGAGATGCGGGTCAGTCCAATATTCGTATCCCACGAATATCTATGAACTTTGGCAGCAACCAATTGCTCTATATCCATGCCTTATGAATATCCACCAATCCAAGTTCATAATAGTCTTACATTCATATTTGTTCCCACAAATATGACCGACTACGGACATTTAGAATAATAAAATTATTCATGGATGTAAACATGCTAAAAGGGAACATTACTTAAAATATCGTAAATACATAGATAAGTTAAGTATTACAATTGTTCCATATTAATAATATTAATACTAAACAGATCAATTCCAATCACTAGAATATCGAAGTCCTAAGGCACAAGCATGACTTTCATGCTTTGCCCTTTCAAGGAGCTTCGTGAGTGGATCCGCAATGTTTTGATCAAAGTGAACTTTGCGAATACATATCTTTTCCTTTTCAACTTCATCCCTTATGTAGTTGAATCTCCGCTCATTATGCCTAATCTTTTGACGTGCACGGGGTTCCTTGATTTGAACAATCGCACCCTCGTCATCACTAAGATTTCTAAGGAGTCTTGAATGGTAGAGACCATCCTTAGATTGGTGATAAACCCTTTTATCCATGCAGCTTCCCAAGCTGCTAATGAGGCGGCTATGTATTCGTATTCTGTAGTGGACAATGCTACACTATTTATAATAGAGACATATCCCGATTGTGATCGAGGATCATCTCGATCAGTTTGGAAACTAGCATCCGTGTAACCCTTTACAACTAGTTCCTCTTCATTAAATCCGTATATTAGAAACATATCCTTAGTCCTCCTAAGGTATTCCAATATACATTCAACAACCATCCAATGGCTGTTACTTGGATTCTGCTGATATCTATTGTCATGCTTAACGCGCATGACTCGTCCAGTCTAGTGCATATCATCGCATACATGATGGATCCTATAGCAGACGCATGTGGGATGTCCTTCATACGATGTTGCTCATCGTTTGAGCTTGGACATTGAGATGCACTCAATGTTGTCCCTCTTTGAATAGGTACTATACCTTCTTAGAGTTTTCCATCTTGAACCTTTTCAAGATTTTATCAATGTATGCACTTTGGTTTAACCCTATCAACCGCCTCGATCTATCCCTATAGATCTTTATTTCCAAAATAGAGACGGTTTCACGGAGATCCCTTTTGGAAGGTAATTTCCAAGTGTAGTATGTCATCAACATACAATACTAAGAACGTAATTGTACTCCCACTAGCCCCTTGATACACACAATCCTTGTTAGCGTTCTTGATGAAACCCAATTTCTTGATCTTTCATCAAAACGTTGATTCCAATTTCTCGATGCTGGTCTCAATCCATAGATTGATATTTTTAACTTGCATACTTTATCAGGATGACTTTAGCATTGCCATTGGCGAGAAGGTTTCATCATAATCAACCCTTTGACTTAGAGTGAAACCTTTTGCTACAAGTCTTGCCTTGTAAGTATCCAAGTTTTCATGCATGTCAGTTTTCTTCTTGAAAACCACTTGCATCCAACCGGTTTGGAGTTAAGTGAAGAGTCAACCAATTCCCAAACTTGGTTGTCATACATGAATTGCATCTTTACGTTCATGGCTCCTAGCCACATGTCACAATCCTAATTGGACATTGCATCATGGTATGTAGTTGGCTCTTCGGAGTCAACAACGTAGCATCCATCTATGAAAAATCCACATCTTTCATGTGAAATGCTATCTTTACCAGATCAGCGAACGTTTTGTGTGTATTGATCAACCTCTTGATCATGATCAACAACCTCTTATTGATTGCTAGTGTCAACCAAACGTGTATCGGCTTGTGGATCTTGATCCTCATCAAATTCCACTGTTCTATGCGTCATTCCTTCCATAAGGAACTTGGCTTCCAAGAACTCTGCCTTTGGAGCAATGAATACCTTTTGCTCTGTTGGATCAAAGAAATAGTATCCTATACAATCCTTTTATATATCCAACAAATATACACTTAGTGAATCGACTTGCAGTTGGTTTGGGTGTTAAGCTTAACATAAGCTTCATAACCTATAATTTAAAATATGATAGCGATGGAACTATTCCATTTCATATCTCAAGAGGCGTCGAATCCACTTTCTTGGTTTGGACCATATTCAAAATATGAGTCGGGGAGAGTAGTGCGAAACCCCAAAATTATAGAGGTAGTGAGTTTATAGTCATCATAGGTCGAACTATATCCAATAGGGTTCGATCTCCTTTCAGACACATCATTATGTTATGGTATTCTGTGAGGAGTAAGTTGTGAGACAATCTTACAACTTCCTAGATGATCCCTAAAAGTCTCACTTAGGTATTCACCTTCTCTACCTAGACGGAGAATTTTGGTAGTTCTATCGAGTTGATTTCCTACTTCATTCTTGAAGTTTTTGAACATTTCAAATTCTTCATGTCTATGTGCCATCAAGTACACATAACCATGGCGACTATAATCGTCGGTTAAGGTAATGAAGTAAGTTTCACCATACCTTGTCATTGTATTAAAAGGAGCATATACATCCAAATGTATGATTCCTAATAATTCTTTTTGCCCTCTCATTAGTACCACTAAAAGGGGCGTGTTGGTCATCTTACCTTGTAAACAAGATTCACACTTATCAAATGAACAATTTTCATTTGCTTTTAAAAGACCATTCTTTTAAGATGTTTAAGTCCGTTTCTTGTTTATGTGACTAAGATGACAATGACAAGAATAAGAGTCATTTAAACCATTTTAATTCTCTTGGTGTATGATAGGTATAATGTGTTATTATAGGACGGATCATCATGAACCAATTCATAAATATCATTAGAAGGCATGGCCTTAAGATAATATATATCATCCATATAAATATATAAATACCATCATTTACTAACTTTAAATCATAACCATATTGCTTTAAAAGGGAAACTTAAATCATGTTCCTAGTCAAACTAGGAGCATATAAACATGTTTTGACGAACAACTTTCAAACCTTTTGAAAGTTTCAAAACATAGTCTCCTTTCTTCAAGTGCTTATTTCTTTTGAACCCTTGCAACAAATTGCAATAGTGAGTTCCATATGAGGTATCCAATTACCCATGTGTTTTTAGGAAATAACACCTAAGTTAATATGGATTATGAAAGTTATTCTTAAGGTTTGCCCAGCATCCCTTTTATTTCTCAACTCATTGAGATAGGTTGGATGAATCCCTTTCAAATGACCTATCTCACCATACTTAAAGCATGGATCGTTTTCGGTTACCTTAAGCTTCATAAGCTTAGGTTTTGAAGGTTCCGCTTTGATCTACCCTTACCCATTGCTTTTGATGTGCCCTTCTCCTTTGGCAACATTTGCCTTAGGATCGGGAATGGCCTCAACATCGTCGGGGTCGGGTTGGTTAGGAATAGGATCGTCAAGGACACATGCCTTTGCTCTTGCTTGAGAACAGTTCTTAAGTTTCGAGACTAGTCCATAAGGTTATTATGGTACAGACGATCCCTCTCTAAAATAGCTCTTAGTGATAGGGTATGGACGGTCGGGGTGGTAGCATTATGGTTTGCGGTCATTCTACAAATTTTACAAAGTTCTTTTTAGTATTTCTGAAAATTTCATTTTAATTATTAATACCCTTTATGTCTCATAGACAATTAATAATTAAAATCTAGAATCCAACGTTACATTCAAATAATGGTTAGGTGACCTTTATCCCATTATTCAAATTAACAAGGTAGTCAATATTTGACAATTGCAACCCTTTGCAACTTCTAGCGGTATGGGATCGACTTTAAACGTCATATGCAAAGTCGGCATGTTAATCCCATCAACACCATTTGGAAACCATATTTTAGGTGATCCATTCAACATGGTTTGCAAATCAAGTTACCCTACTTGCACACATGTGAGCTTACCAACACAAGTGGTTAGGTGACCTTTATCCCACCAATGTGGTATTCCCACCTTAAGTCATAAGTTCCCTCAAAATGGTTAGGTGACCTTTATCCCATTAAGAGTTTCCAAATGACTTAAGTGTTGTGCAAAAGGACGGTGTTAAACTTGTTTGAAAAAAAAGGGATTTTAGTTTTCATTGATTCTAGTTTGAAAACTCTATTTACCTTGTATTTGCATGCTTTCAAATGCAAGGTATCCTATGGTTCACTTTTAATAAAACCTCTTTTATTAAATCATTAATCCTTTAATAACCTTTTATTAATCACTTAATGATTAGGAACCATAAAATTCAGCTTGTTAAGTTTGTTTATTAGTTTGTTATGCACATCCAAATGTCAAATAACAATCACACAACAAACAACCAAACAAGTACAATCATACAAGCATATGTGCATAACTATAGCCACTAAGTTGACTACACTTGTTTGCCATCACAAGTGTTGTCATAAGGTCTTTCCTAAGGGTTCAACACAACACAAAATGATGAGGTCTTCAAAGACTTCCACTTGAACTTGTATCCAAATGCTTCAAGTCCATCCTTTGTGTCTTCCTTTTGTGCTTCCTTCCCGAGCATCTTCTTTTACAAAATATATATCCTAATACATATTTTCTAGTAAAAGAAAAAATACTCCTAATCTATTTATTACATGCCAAATGAATAAATAAATTACAACCCAAATAGAAACACCAAAAGGATTATTACAACCCATAAAGAATGAATACAACCAACATGACAAGATTACAATCAACCAAATCCAAAACACACATGGTCAAGGCTATGTTATGCACTAATATATGTATCCACATACATCATTTCAAGAACCAAAATGAACCCCATTTGACCCTAAATTTTCAGCCAACACAAACTAAGAATTTAGGGTCTATTGTCCAACCAAAAACATAATCAACCAATTTGATATTTTCCTTTCAAGATCCAATCATAAGCATGCATGATTACAACCTTGAAAGGTTGGGGTATCATCAAATCATCACAAAACAGCCCTAAGAAGGTTGTTAAACCTTATATATCCAAATATACAAGAACATATGAAACTAATCATCCACATAACCGGCTCTGATGCCATTGTTGGGTTTACTAGAACACAAAATCTATGTTTAACCTTTTAAACATTCTGAAAACGCAGCGGATGCATGGCTTTAAAACCAATTTTAGAGCTGAAAATCTTATGTTCTATATGTTGTTTAAAGATGAAAACAAAAACCCAATCAATAGGATCATATATATATGTGAATAGATTAGTTATCAAGTAGCAAACAAACAACCAAATCCACACTATGAACTACCTTTAAGAAGCTGTCAAAACCGTGATGTATCATGAAGATGATGCTGTTTTTGGATGGGCAAAACCTCAACAATAGATGTCATATTTCATGTCATCTATTAACCCTTTGTATGCTGTCAAAATGTGGCTGAAAAGCCAACACCCAAGCTGCTGAAAACGTGAACATGCAGCTTCTTTTGTGCTGTCAAAAGTTGCTGAAAAACCAACACACAAAGATGCTGAAAACGTGATCAACAATGAGCATGCAACCAAAGATTTAGAAGCTGTCAAATCTGAAAAACGTGGACTTATCTGAAAGGGGCTGCCATTGAATGACCAAAACACCAAGAGAAGGTGTTCTCAAGTGTTCATACCCACAAGCCTTCAAGAAAACACCATTTGCTAGGATTTTGACACCAAGAATCGGATCAAAAAGCTGCTGAATCTTTGTTCCAGCCGTGAGCATCAAGAGGGCTGTTGAACTTGTTCCAGCCACATCAAGAAGGCTGTTGAACTTGTTCCAGCCGTGAGCAAGAAGGCTGTTGAACTTGTTCCAGCCGTGAGCAAGAAGGCTGTTGAACACTTGTTCCAGCCGTGATATCTCTCTTCCAAAAGAGAGATTTCGAGATTCCTTTGACCCTTTTGCATATGAGAGAATGAGAGAGATCTGAATGGAATGTCTATCTTTTTTTCTTGAGAGAGTATGTGAAGATACCAAAAGAAAAACACACACAAAAGGGGGCTGCCCTCTTGCGGCCGAAACCCCTTGGGGTTTTAGGGTTTCTTCCCTTTTCCTTTTAACTAAATTAAACAAAAGAATTTTTATAAGTTATGTAATTACCTCATTAATTAAATAACTTATACACACACTCCTATTATTGATGTTATTTAACCAATTTAAACAACATTTCAAATAATATTCATGAACAAAATATCCCAATAGTTTGTTCAATCTCATATGCATCTTATTTAGAAAACCTAATTTCTAAGTTGGTGTAATTATTTAATTGCATGATCATATCATAATTAATAATAATTGGTGTTTGCTAAGCTTGTTATTGGGTATGACCCGACTTGGATCATGACGTACTAACCACATCAATGTTCTATGTGTCTTGGGCATACAGAATCCAACAGTCTTCCTTTACTCTTCCTACCCACAGATCCCGCAAAAAGTCCTTAATTTTAATTCTACGCCTCTACACACTCTTATCCTCGATCATGTGCTCAGAGAGGTGCAAGTCTATTATATCTCGCCTAATTAGCCCGTCCCAAGTCAACCTAGGTCTTCCTCTACTCTCCTACCCTCTAAGTTGATGTTCTCTACTGCTCTAACATGTGCTACCATCGGTCTTCTCTTCACGTGCCCAAACCATCTTAATCTTCCCTCTTGTATTTTATCTGTGATATAAGCCACCTCAAGCATTTGTCGAAACACGTCGTTTCTTATCCGATCCAGTCTTGTGTGTCTACACATCCACCTCAACATTCGCATTCGCATTGTTGATCATTTGTTTTCCTGGATCATATAGTGTTGGAAGGCTGCTAAGAGTTATCTAACAACATAATAATGTTGAAGACAATAACAATTTCTCATCTATGCTAGTCAGTGGCGGATCTAGAAGAAAAGTTCAGGGGTAACGTAAAATTTTTTTTTACCGTACATTATATAAATAAAAGAAAAAAAATACGATAATAAAGGGATCCGAATGAAGATCATTCAACACAAATCCGAAGGAATGAACTCGAATGAATTGACTCGATAATAAAGGTGATCGATGACAGGGTGAGGCGGTGAGGGTTATTGGTATAACTAGTTATTTTTCTAAAATTTGTTTAGTTTGATTAATGGGTATTTGAGCTTGTAAACGTGTTAGGTTTTTAAGTGATTTAAATTTTGGGCCTATTATAATTTTGGTCATGTTATTTAGTATTTTGGGTTTGTTAGTTATTAATTTATTAATGTTTTTATAAAATATTATTTGGTATTTTGGGTTTGTTAGTTGTTTAGTTATTTAAATTTTAAGCTTATTATAATTGTTTAAATTATAATGTTATTTAGTAATTTCAATACAAATCCCTAATTGCCAATAAAACCTAAACATTAAATCAAATAACAATTACTCAATCTTCCACTCTAGAAATCTTGCAAATAACACTTAAACCTAGAAAATAGAAAAATACCTTCAAGGATTCAACTCTTTGATTTGGGGGGTGGGGGCTTGAGCAACACTGCAGCAGCAAACAACAACAAACAGCAGCATGCAGGCAACATAAGCAGCAAGCAGCAGCAAATCGCAAACAAACAAGCATTAAGAAGCAGCAACAAACAAGTAGGGATTTGCGGGGTGGAACTTGTTTTTTCATTTTCCAAATCCCTAGTTCAATTTCAAACAATAAACTAAGATTAAACAATTCATATAACAAATTAACACAATTCAAATAACAAATAATCACTTATATTTTTGATAACACAATTCAAGTTAAACGCATCTATCATTTTCAAACGGGGCTCAAATCCTCCAAAAAATCTATCTTTCTTTGATTCTTATTTATCATATAGAATTAAACTATAAGGAGACAAACGGGGCTCAAATCCTCCCAAAAAATCCTCCCAAGCTCTAGACTCATCTAAAATCTTTTCTCAGATTGATTGAATCTTTTCATCTTGTCTTCATCCTCTAAGAAGGTCCACATATCAATCTTACTATCTTAGGTTTTAATCTTAATAGCTTCTACTTGCAGGATAATAAACAAATTCTAAAATAACTAATATAACTCAAATCAATCTGCGATTGATGTAGCAGCATGCACAATGACACCACAAATTCTTAATAGCTTCAAATTTTCAACAACACCACAATAACTCCACAATCATAAAACCTGTTGATGTTGCAGCAGCAAGCACTCAAGCAGGCAAGCAGCAAGCTGCGATTGATGTAGCAGCAGCAAGCAGCCAGCAGGAACCGAGGAAAGAGGCGCGCAGGCTGCAGCAGGCTGCGATTCAGCCTGCAGGAACCGAGTAGCAGCAGCGCTGCAGCAAGCTGCGGTTCAGCAAGCTGCGATTCAGCGAGGGAGGGGGGTTTCGGTCTTTCGGACGTCCGATTTGGGAGCGATTGGGATTTGGGAGGGAGGGGGATCTGGAAGGGATCGATTGAGCGATTGGGAGAATGGGAGTTTGGGATTGGGTTCAACTGGTTGGGGATTTGAGTTTTAGGTTTAGGTTGGGTTTTGGGTTTAAGTGAGATAAGTTTTTAATTGGATTGGGTTTTTAAGTGGGTGAATGGGTTAATAGGTTGAATTTAATTGGGTTGGGTTTTTTTAAGTGGGTTAAATTAATAAATTGAATTGGGTTTTTTAATATTTTTATAAAAGGTAATATTTTTATTAAAATATTACATTAATTTTTATAAAATTTAAAATTTCTATAAAGTTTTTAGTATAAATTTTTTTTAGGGGTAACGTAAAATTTTCTCAGGGGTAACGTAAAACCATAAAAAAAATTCTGTATAATTTTTATTTTTTTTTACACTACGCGTTAAAATTGAGGGGTAGCGGAGGCTACCCCTCCCATCCACATAGGTCCGCCCCTGATGCTAGTGATGTAGAATAAATGCAAGAAAAAAAAATCGCTACGTTCTCGCGAATCCTTTCATAATATCCAAACAACGGTCTATATAAATGCATCATTATATTCGTTGAAAGTAACTTACATATAACTATATAAGCCAGAAGTTTAAATAACACACTAAACGTAAATGAAACATTAATTGATTATCAACATTATGAACATATGTTTAGTCATAAAAAACTTAGGATGTAGAACAACCGATACTTATCAAGAAGAAAGTGATTTTGATAGGACTTCATTAATCATAAATGCTTTGCATCCGAGCTTAAGTCCTTAAAATTAAATTATACTATAAAGTGTATTTATAATGATTTTAAAAGTATAGTATACAATTATACATGATGCTGTTGTTACTAAAAACTAACAATAAAAGAGTTACAAATTTTTTATTTATTTTCACTCGTTGAAAATTTGCAATTAACACCACCTAATAAAAATATACCATCCCTAAATACTAAATACACCTCATCCCCTCAACTCACGCCGTCAACATCCTACCGTTATTTCCCCTCTATACAAACCACCTCCGTTAAAACTCTGTAAACGACACGTTACCCCACACTCACCCACCGGAGACTCCACCGCCGGTCGCCGGAGCTTCTGCAAACACTCCACCACCGTGAAACCCTCCACCTTCTGCGGCGACCCACCGCCGTCCCACGGCGGAATTACCGGCGGCCGTACAACCTCCGCCAACATCTCCCACCGCAAACCGTCGAAAAACGGGTGTCGTTGAACCTCCGTCGCACCTCCGGCGAACCCCAGCCGACGAGAGGGATCTTTCTCCAACAGCTTCGTTATTAAGTCCGTCAACGGCGATGGTTTTCCGGTGAACTTCACCGGCATTGTTAGTATTCTGTTGAATGTATCTTTACGGTGGTTCCCGCGAAATGGGGTTGTACCGTACAACATTTCGTAGGATAGAACCCCTAACGCCCACCAATCGACGGCGAAATCATGGCCGTCGCCGATCACCATCTCCGGCGAGACGTATTCTTCAGTTCCGACGAAGGAATTGGACCTTTCGCCGGAGGAAATACTTGTATTTCGGCGAGTGATCGGAGATACACGTGAAGTTTTTACTTTCTTCCGGTGGTGTTTCGTCGTCTCCGGCGACTGAATAATCGTCCTCACCGTTTTTCCGGCGAGGGTTTTCGACAAATCGAAGTCTGTTAACGTCACATGACCGGAGTTCTGAATCAACACATTCTCCGGCTTCAAATCACGGTACACAATCCCCAAATCATGAAGGTGTTTCAACGCCAATACGATCTCCGCAACGTAGAACCGTATGACCGCCGGAGAGAACACGCCGTCGGTCTGCCGGTGGCGGAGGACGTTGAGATCACCGCCGGAGCAAAAGGGGACACCCCAGGCGACAACTTCATCATCCTCAAACGACCCAATTACCGCCGGGAGAAAGGGGTGTGGGGTGTGGGTGAGTCGCCGGAGGACGGCGACTTCCCACCTCGCACGGCGGGCGGCGGCGGGGGTGCGGTGGTGGGAGCGTTTGTCGACGACTTTGAGGGCGAATTGGTGGTGTGCTGATGGGTCTGTGAGGTGGTTGTGGACGAGGAAGACGGTGCCGGTGGCGCCGGTGCCGAGGAGTTTGAGTGGTCGGAGGTGGTGGAGGTGTAGCTCCGGTGAAGTTGCAGGTGTCGCCATTGATGGAGGTTGAGAGTTGGAGAAGATGATGATGGAGTTTATGGTGGAATGACTGCATTTTATTGTTGAGAATGTGGATTACGTTTTGTAACGAAGTGTACTGTGGTACTGTGACACCAAATATTATTCTATTATTCTTTAGAGTAAATTACCATTTGCATCCCTGACATTTGTCCGTTTTAACCACTTGCATCCCTGCAGTTTCAAAATTGCCGTCCGCCCCCTAACGTTTCGTGTTATCTTCATTTGAGTCTATACGTTTCATTTTTATCTCCATTTTAGTCCAGATGACTTAACACTGTTAGTTTTCCAGTTAAATTATTATTAAAAAGACGAAATTGCCCTTACAAATAAATAATAACATAAAAAACCTTGTGGGTCCTATCCGTCTTTTTTTTTGAAATGGGTCCTATCCATCTAACATCTTCTTCTTCAAATCACCACCACCCCAACCAACCCCATCGCCAGCCGCATCAACACCATCACCACAGCAGTCGGTTTCAACGTAACACTGAAATCGCCACCGCAGATCACCACCATCCACCAGGGAGCCACCGCCACTCTGCAAATCACCACCATCTTCAAATTTTGCAACCGCAGATCACCACCATCTTCAAAGTTTGCAACTTCCACTCTCCAACACATTTCTACACTTCGCATCAGACCAGTAAAAGCTACTACGGGATCCAGCTCCATCTCCGATGAAATCGCCACCGCAGATCACCACCATCCACCAGGGAGCCACCGCCACTCCGCCTGAAGTAAACCACCACCATCGTAACGCTGCCAGATCTGACCGAAGTCCTTCACCTCATTCCCACCCAAACCCGTTGTCTTCTTCTCCTTTACCGATTTGTATGTGTGGGTGATCTTTCTTTGATGGGTGAAGAGGTATTCCCATGGTTGAAGTCTCTACCTGTATCACCAGAGTACCACTCAACCCTAGCTGAGTTTCAAGATCCAATTTCATACATCTTCAAGATCGAAGAAGAAGCTTCGAAGTATGGAATCTGTAAAATCATACCTCCGGTCTCTGCTTCACCGAGGAAAACCGTAATTGCGAACTTGAATAGGTCTCTGTGTGCTCGAACCCCTGATTCATCACCTACATTCACCACGAGGCAACAGCAGATAGGGTTTTGCCCGCGAAAGCACCACCGCCCTGTGTAGAAACCCGTGTGGCAGAGCGGTGAGGTGTACACTGTGCCCCAATTTGAGCTCAAAGCGAAGAATTTTAAGAGGAGTTTCTTGAAAAAAGGGTCGAATTCGAAGAGGGGTTTGAGTGGTTTGGAGGTGGAGACTCTGTATTGGAAGGCTCATGTGATTCGGTTATGTTGTTTGAGTGGTTTGGAGGTGGAGACTCTGTATTGGAAGACTCTGTTATGGTGGTGGGTGATGAAGAGATGAGAGAGAGTGAGTGTGTGTATGTGTTTGGGGGTAGAGAGATGGGTGGTCCTACAAAGATTTTTAAAAAAATTTTATTATTAAGGGGCAATTTAGTCATTTCACACAGAGTTAACTGAATAATTTAACGGAGTTAGCCATTTGGATTCAAACGAGGACAAAATTAAAACGTTAGGGGGCGAATCAAGACTTTGAAACTATAGGGATGCAAGTGGTTAAAATGGAAAAACGTCAGGGATGCAAATGGTAATTTACTCTATTCTTTAACATGTAAACATGAATATTAACAATGATATCAGGTATCGTCTCGTTATTTCTATAAACAAATCTAGTTAACTGTTTTGTTAGTGTTAATTTGTTTTTTACACTTACAAGTTTTACATCCAACACTACCGATAGTCAGACATCCTATGTTATACGTTATTACTACTTGTATAGATCATTGATGCACGTGGTGCACTGTATGTAGGGACTTATGATTTTGTAAGAGGTGTATTCAAATTGTGAAAATGTATGTTTGTGGGGAGTATGAGTTGCTAGATTGGATATGCGGAGGAAATATCCTTCGCGTTGCTGATGGTAATACATGTAATTATTTTAGTAGTATTATTTTTGTAAAGAAGAGGGGGGTTTTGGCGTAGCGGTAAAAGCTGTTCCTAAGGGACCGAAAGTCTCAGGTTCGATCCGTGGAAACGGCCTCCCCACAAAATGTGGGGGAAAGACCGCGTACATCTTCCCTTAAATGGGACGGACCCTCCCTGGACCCTGCGAAAACGCGGGAGCTCTTTACAGCACCAGGTACGCCCTATTATTTTGTAAAGATTTCATACATATAATCATGATTATATGTTAAGTGATTATTTATAAAGAAACATGTATTACATGAATGTTGGTCCATGTTATCTGTTTTTATCATGCCAAACCTAGTTTGAAATAGATATACATGACAATGGTTGTGTACACTAGTAAGTTTTACACGTATATAGTATAAGGGTCACATGTATTATATCTTTTGTCTTCTTTATGTTTTACGGATGGTTAATATTTATTATTTTTATAAATTTTGATGTTATCATATATATGAAATAAAATCTAGTTAAGAAAATGTACTGAAAAGAGTTCATGTTAGTGAAGTGTCTTGGTAACTACATAATTGAGTTGAGTATAAACAAGTGATTATTCCCGCGTAATGAAGCATAACACATGTAAATTATAAGTGAAAAAAATTGCGTTTATAAGGTGTTATTCATGTTTGTTCTGGGGGAGTTTTTGAAATAATTTGTGTTAAATATATATTAGTTTTATTTATTTATTTTTAAATGGGTTATAAAGGGTGTTGTTTAGATCCGGATTTAAAGGTTAGGTAATCTTACTATCTTTTACATCTTCTTTATATTTGGTTGTTTCTAACAATGTATCTTTCTTTCAGTCATTTCTAAGTATTCACAACAGGTCGTCTTTGGATATGTGCATGATGAATACCAGAGTTCCATAGATGGGCTTCCTACAATAGTTCAACTCAGTCTCTTAATGATTAATGTTCTAAATAAGCTGATTATTTTGTATTTGTACTGGACACTCATAATCTCGAAGACGGCTCTAATTCACGAGCACCTTGTTAGGAGGATCGTCGAGTGTAGTTTGAACTGTTGGATATCAGTTGAGGTAATCGTGTGACATTTGAAATATAAACGAAGTTAGGAATAACTTTCATCTATGTTATCATCACGGATTTTTTATAGTATGACCCTTGCATTTTTTTTATTTTTCTTATTTTTTTGTTATAAACTATAAAACAAAAACAAAATTAGAGTTCACGTGTACGGGGTTTAGAAACGGGGGTATAGCGAGAGACAAAACGTCACGAGTGTAGGAACCAGGACAAAATTGTCTTGAATTTTGGGGGCCTTTTGGAACTTTGCTAAATAAAAAATTATTTAGTTTTATATTTTAATCATATATATGTTCAGCTGATTACTATGTTGTATGTTTTTTAATAGGTAATCCATAACTCCAAATGCAAACAAGATAAACAAATTACAATATTTATATTTTCAAATCATGCATTACATTATGTATATGCTTCATGAACTTTTATAAATAGTATACTTTTGATTTTTATTGAAATAAAGTGGGCACAGCATTTTTCAAACGTAAATCATAAAGTGAATCCTATAAAAGTAAGACACTCTTGTAATAAACATAATTATATTTTGTTGATAAGCATGATTATGAATTAACATCAACATTGGATTTAGCATAAATTTAAACGAAGACACAAGAAGAAAAATAGTTTTTCGTGTCGATGTTTTTTACAACGATTTATATTTCGTCGTAAAAAACACACTAAACGACAATAATCCACTTTTTGACTTTTTTAGTCAAAACTCTCTTTTGCGACGATATTATCGCCGCAAATGATATAATATAATTTATTATTATTAAAAAATATTATTTTTTGCGACAATTTGCTTTCGTCGCAAATAATATTTTCTAGTTTTTTTACTTTTTCTGAATTCTCTTTTAGGATGGAAAATTTCCCGCTTACTTTTTTGCAGCGACAATTTCGTCGCACAAAAGGTTTTTATTTTTTTAATTTCTAACCTTTTTTAATTTATTTTACCTTTTATTTTTTTACGCCGATATGTCATCGCAAAAAAGAAGTAAAATAAAATTTAATTAAAAAAGAATTAAAAAAACTTCGTCGCAATAGGTCGTCAAATTTACCTTTTTAAAATAGGTGGACCCCACAAATAAATGCGTCGCAAATTTCGTCGCGAATAATCTTTTGCGACCATTTTATTACGGCTAATATATAACGACGAAACTTTTGTCGCAAAAAATATTGCGACGATTGGTGGGTTTTTTGCGGCGAAACTTTTCGTCACAAAAGACGAAATTTCTTGTAGTGAGAACAAACTTGTGAAAGTTGAATTACCATTTTCTGTTACACAATAATATCCATATGACAAACTATCCAGAACTATTAATACAAGTGAAATCAAGAAAAATCACACAAATGTTACGAATCTACCGAATATCTAGAGAATTATAGGGTCTTGACCAAACATCTGGTACCTGATGTTGATGTTTATAAATGTATGTCTACACTCTACATAAAAACTTTAATTTTAATTGAGAATATGTGTCTGGTGTTTATTAACTCAATTAGCATAGTTTATAAACAAACCCAGCCCTAGCCAATGATAGCTTGTTGGTTGGCTCTTTCATTTCCTTGCTCACTACCTACCTTGTTTGTTGGCTCGTTTAAATTAATCTTAACTTTGTTATGTTATAGCTCAAGTAAAATACATTCAAATATTTTAAAACAGACACTTCATTATTATTTAGTTCAATTCACATCAAGACCGTTTCTTTCTTGCTTGACATGATGCTATTTTGTTTCTTAAACCCTATAAAGATTTAAAGCTGATTTTTATATTTTTGTAATTATTAATCTTATTCAAAAATAACAATTAAATAACATCTTAAAATTTTTTAGTTCTATAGTCAAATAAAAGTTTTTCGATTTAAGAAAACTATATCAATATAGCATCATTAGTATAGTACTCCGTGTATTATATGAGCTAAATAATTAATATATTTTATAATTTCTAATAAAAGTTTAAAAATTATAAAATGATATATTTAAATAATATATGGTTAAGTTACGTATAAGTAAATACTTTAGGTAAAAACAACAATAATATCATTTTAAACTTTTATTTTATAACATTGTGTTTTTAATTGTTTTTTAAAACATTTTGTTTTTTTCTTTTAAGATTTCATTTAAAAAACGAACCATCCTTGTAAAACTTAGAAAAAAAGCGGTTTTAAAATAGTGTGTGTTTTATAAAATACTTTGTTCAAGAAAACTTTCGTATCTTATATATATTTAAAGTGTTTTTTTTTAAAATAAAAATCTAGTTTTTAATTTTTATAATATTTATTTTTTTAATCTGAAAACATTTTAAATAATATAACCACTATATATATTGTTATTATTTATTAGAAGAGATATGCAAGAAAAATGAATATAAGAAAACCTAATACGTTGACATGTGACGTCTCAAAATCTCCTTTTATAATAGATTAATCTAGCCATTAGCCACATCTATTTGTTTTTGTTCTATTTTTAAAGTGTTTTTAAATATTTATAACGACAAGCAAATATTTATAAAAGTTGAACGGTTAGATTTTCTTTTTAACCAATAAACACTACAAGAAATAACTGTTTTTGCGGCGATAAGAATCGTCGCAAAAGGTTCCTTTAACGCCGCAAAAGACTTTTTGCGACGACATTTACGTCGCTATATTATCGCCGTAAATAATTGATCGCAAAAGATATTTTGCGACGAAAGTTGCGACGAAAAGGATGCGGGTCCCATCTTTAAAAAAAAGTACAAAAAAATTAAAAAATAGTTTTTTGCGACGAAAAATCGCCGCAAATAAGTTTAATAAATAAAAGATATATTAAATTAAAAAATGTTTTTTGCGACGAATTTTATTTTAAAATATTTTGTTTCATTTGCCGCAATCCACCCAGGTATCCCTGGGTATCAAACTTGCTGTTCAAAGTGACTAATACCATTAAGAAATCAACCCAATCGTAATTATAAAAGATAAATATAAAAACTAACTATTATCTAAAGTTAATAATAAATATAAAGTTTGTTCCAAAGTATTCATAACAAACATCCAAGCTAACTATTCCTATGACGACCCATCTTCATCATTTTCATCATCACTTTGTTGAGAATTCCAACTTTTCTTCAAAGCGCTTTGTACTTGGGTTTGGATTTGACTCTGTATTTGTGCCATCATATTAGCCATCATCTGAGACTGCCATTGTTCTTGCTCACTTGCGAGTCTCGCTGCTATCATTTCCTCAACCTCAGCCTGTGAGAACATCCGCTGATCCGTTCTATGAAGTGGAGGTGGTGGTTGTGAAGGCACGCTCGGTATTGGTCCGATGCCACGTTCCAACCAGGGCCGCTCCCCTAAGACCTGTCGCATGATCTGCTTCTCTGACAATTCAGGGTGTTGTTGTTGAAGCGCTACCATTTGCTCCTATTTAGTTTACAAAAACAATAACCAATGTTATATATAAGATCATGTTATAGATTACTATATTTTTATAAGATTTAAGGTGTTATACATACATTCTCATGTTTTATATATCCATTTCATCTCAATTTAACATACATACACACATACACATATACCATCCATACACAAATATATACATTCTCATGTTTCATACATCCATACACAAATACACATATATATCAATACACATACTCATATACATTCATTTTCATCTCAATTTAACATACACATACACATACGCGTACGCGTACGCGTACACGTACGCGTACACATCCTTTAACCCTAACTTTACACATACACATCCTTTAACCCTAACTTACACATACACATACACATATACATAAACATCCTTTAACCCTAAATTTAGATTTGCTAACAAAAACATCATCTTCTAACAAAAAAATCATCTTCTACTTACTAGTGTTCAACAACATACACATATACATACACATCCTTTAACCCTAACTTTAGATTTGCTAACAAAAATCATCCTTTAACCATTTGCTGCTATTTAGTTTACAAAAACAATAACCAATGTTATATATAAGATCATGTTATAGATTACTATATTTTTATAAGATTTAAGGTGTGTACATTACTTACATAGTATGCAGCGGGCTCAGGTTGATAGAAATTACCGCTTGAGTCGGTATTAAAGCGACGATATGCTAATATGGCACTACCAGGTCCATCAGAACCCTCTTCTCGCTGTAAATATAATAAATAGATATATAATCATATAATAGTAACTTATAACAATATAATAGGAACTTACAAACACATATCGCCGCAATTTATAAACACATTATATTAAAACAACTCACAAACATATAACGACACTGCGCTAGAGATGTCCGGCCGCCATGTCCCTTAATCGTCTGCTTCCCTTTGTTGGATTTGTTGGTTTCAGACCGAGCCTTGATTTCAGGAGAAGTGTAATAATCCACATAGCCTTTCCACTCAGATTCTTGCATGTTAGGTGGCACAACATCAGAAATATCAACCTTGTCCTCCCCACCTATTTTGCTAAAATGCTTTTGCTTGAACCGGTATTTGTGATCTTTATACCGGTTTGCAGCATATTTCTCAATGCCTGCCCTCAGACCTTCGTAGGGAGTCATATCAAAATACATCTGCAAATAATGAAAACAGATAGCTTAGTCTATATATATTTAAACACTGAATTGAATTATCAAAACTTAACCTTTAAGTCAGGCCAGATAGTCGCCTTCAACTTTGCAGATATCTTTCTCCAGCTCTTGTAGTTCTGAGGAAATTTGTCAACGAGGGTGCCAATTAGTGAAGCAAAGGTTGCCTGATTGGCACCTACAGGTTTGTACGTGTCATGCGTACCTTGCTCAAATTCAATTGTGAGCAAATTTCCTTGAAGATTTCTTTTGCGCATACCCTGAAGTGTAGTCTTTCCACGCTTGCCTTGTCCTGCAAATTCAATGGAACAAAATAAAAACACAAGTAGGTTCATTTTAAAATATAATAGTATAAAAAGAGGATTACCTCTCCCGCTACCACTGCCGCTGCCAGAGTCATCACTGACCTCGCACTGTCGTGGCGGCTGCCACGATCGATCATCATCGGGAGGACCACCACCAGGTGGACCACGACCATAGGTATCCCCACCGTGACCTCGTGCCACGTCTGCCATCTGTTTTGAGTTGTACGGCGTAAGTCTCGGCTATGAACCAAAAACCGCACACCGTTAACTATACAAGCGGTGTAAGAGTTTGCATGTCGTGGTCCATTTGCCAAAGCAAATAACTAAGGACTAACACTAAATTCATTATTTACTCACCGACGGTTAGATTTACTAACAAAAACATCATCTTCTAACAAAAAAATCTATTCTTAGCTTGAGTCTAGACATTAAATAACACTTAAATCTCTTAAACTATAAATCCGATACAAACATGTAAGACCCATATCCCGAAGGTCCACTATAGATAAATCATAAGCATAGATTGTCACACCCCAACCTTGACGGCGGAATCGTCGAGGTGTGAGAGTTAAGATTGTTCACAGCCACATAACGCTATTGCCTGAAACATGTTTAAAATAAGGGTCAACATATTGTTGGTGAGCATTCTACAGTTTTAAATATATATGCATATAAAAGATGGCAATTCATGTTGTAAATTAGAGAAAAAGGTAACTAGGGATGTAAGACAGAATGCACAATCAAACCTTGACAAAGTTTTACAAGTCTCAAACGTTTACAAGCATATACGATTAGCTAAGTGTACTTGGATAAACCAAGCAGGCTTGTCAGGCCCATAGATCTATGACGTCGCCAGGCTAGCAATAGTTAATGATTGTACATATATTCGACATTACATGGTAGCTACAAATTCAACTAATCACAACACACAAGCAAATTGCCATAAGTTTACAAGAATCAAACGGGTTTACAAGTGCAATGGTTAATAATGTAACATGTTTCACCCAAAAGTGTGTGAAATAATAAAATGGGTATAGAAATACTCACTTGGCGATTAAGTATATATATTGGATGAATAATAAGAATAATAATAACGCGCGTCGTTACAACGAATCCCTTTATAAGGTACCTAGAAATACATATTAAGATTTATAATAAGATTGACGGTTTAATGTGAATTAGAGTCTTAGATGGAATTTGGGGTTTTGACAGGTAATGAATATTACTTGTATTTCGATTTATTCAAAGGAAATACGTATTTTAAGTATTTTTAAATCCTAGAAGTGAAATTAGGTTTAATATCTGATAATGTTCAAATATATCTTATATATATTCTTGTTAATAAATATCATTATGATAACGTATTACCCGATAACAATTTATTAATCCAAATTAATTGTTAAAGTATATATTTATACGAAGTGACTTATAATTACGTTTGTAAATAATTGTGAAATTAATTATGAAACGCATATAATTTCTACGAGAAATTCATGATTACGTTAACATCGTGATCAATAATAATTTGATATTTTAAACTATTATTTAAAGTCATGTTTTTTTTATAAAAATAAATCAATTATATTATTTGTTATTGGATATTTTATATAAAAAATTAAAGTGTTTTCAAAGAATAATTTTACAGAAATTATTGGATAACTTTTAAATAATTAGAGTTTATAAAATAAATTTCAGAATTTTCAGAATTTTTTTATGATTTTTAAAGGCTTAAAAAGCCAATAAAAAAATAATGGGGGTGCCCGGGGTCGAACCCGGGACCTCCTGTCTACACCCACATGCACCAAACCAGTGAACCAAGGCCGCAGCCGCGGTTAAGAATGGTTCCCAATTGTTATAAGCACAACCCACGATCCCCTCCCCAAATCCCATGAACCCTAACTCGAACAGGTCCAAAATTGGAGTTCGAATCGGAGTTGTTAACGATTTAAATCATGGGGCTTTTGATCCCCATGAGAAATCGAGCATATAGATGGTTTTAATTACTTGATTGGTTACCTAATTCGATGGGGACAGATGAAGAACAAGCCGCAGTCGATGTGATGATCAAGGGATGAGCAATCAGTGTTTATAATCAAATTATTGAGCAGATAGCTTTGTATGAAGATAATGATCAAATGCCCTCTATAAATTCGAAGTAGAAAGCTCAGAGAATGGTGTTTTATAAGGTTGCAGGTTCGACCGAGAGTGAGGATCAAATTCAGTTGTTCATGTGTTTTCAACTGGAATTGCGAGTTGTGTTCAATCTATATGGAGATAAAGTTTAAATTGATTGAATCAATTTGTCTAAAGTGATGTTTGAATGGGTCAATTACTTTGAACGGTCGGGAAAGAATTGGATCCAATGTTTGTGAGCTTTGGATACTGATTACACGCGTTTCAGGGTGCCTCGAGTTCGAATCTTGGTCGCGAAGCTGTCGGGGCATTGGATTCGGGTTGAAACCGCGTAATTTTCGAGTATTTCACTCGCCGGAGATCGGCCGGATATTGGCCGGAAACAGGCCGGAAAATCGAGGGGGGGGGGCAGGGGTTGATTTCGAAAATTGGAGAGTTACACAATGGCCCTGCGGTTTTGATTATTATTATTTTATGTATAAAAGTTTTATTTAAGTTTTTAAATTGACATAAATGGTCCTTGAACTTAAATAAACTTTTATAAATTATTTTTAATAATTACTACATTATTATCATTATTATTATTATTATTATTATTATAATTAAACTATTATTATTATTATTATTAGTTGTTATTATTATTATTTTTATAATTACGCTATTATTATTACTATTATTATCCATTATCATTATTATTATTGTAAAAAAAATTTTAAATATCGAAAAGAATACGAGATGTTACAGTCTCCCCTACTTTAGGAAATTTCGTCCCGAAATTTGTTCACGAGTTGGCTTAGACGACAAAAAAATGAGAACACTTGGAAGAACTTTCAGGTTTTGATAATGTATCAAAAGAAGAAAGTTCATCATCGATCAAGCTGACCTCTTTAGTGTTTACTTTATGTGCAATGGCAGAGCCATTAGAGGTAAAAAGAGAGTCTAAAGTGTGCGGATTCTAGTTAACATTATAAGCTTTCTCATTGTTTAAGAATAAACGTTAATACAAGATGTTATCGTCTCCCCTACTTTAAAGAATTTTGTTTAGAAATAAAAAAAATGAACTAAACGAACGAATACGGGTATCTCTGCTTCATATGATCCTCCCGTTCCCACGTGAACTCAGCTCCACACTTGTTCTCCCAACGAACCTTGACAATTGGAGTTGTTGTGGTTCTAGTCTTCTTCATGATGCGATCCATAATTTCAACAGGTTTCTCAATGAAATGCAATGACTCGTCGATCTGAATGTCTTCCAGTGGAACATGCAGACTCTCGTCGGCCAAACACTTCCTTAAATTTGAGACATGGAACACAGGATGAACTCCACTAAGGTCAGAAGGTAGTTCCAGTTTATAAGCCACTTTCCCAATCCTTTTCAGGATTTTGAAAGGTCCTACAAATCTTGGAGCTAATTTGCCCTTCTTTCCAAAGCGAATAACACCTTTCCATGGTGAAACCTTAAGAAGAACCATTTCACCAACTTGAAACTCCAATGGCTTACGATGTTTATCGACATAGCTCTTTTGTCGACTTCTTGCCACTTCAAGGTTCTTGCGGATTGTAGCGACTTTATCGGTCGTTTCTTGTATAAGTTCAGGACCCATGATAAAGTTTTCACCAATGTCGGTCCAACAGATCGGTGATCGGCATTTACGACCATAAAGTGCTTCGAACGGTGCCATCTTGATACTCGAGTGATAACTATTGTTATACGAAAATTCCGCGAGCGGTAAATGCGTATCCCAATTACCACCAAAGTCAAGGACACATAGTCGTAGCAAATCCTCGAGGGTTTGGATTGTTCGTTCGGTTTGACCATCAGTTTGACGATGGTAAGCCGTACTTAAATCCAATTGAGTACCCAAGAGTTCTTGCATAGATGACCAAAAGTGTGAAGTGAAACGAGCATCTCGATCAGAAATGATGTGCAACGGTACGCCATGACGACTAACAATTTCATCAATGTATATGCGAGCTAGTCTTGAAACCTTGTAAGTGTCTCATATAGGTATGAAATGTGCCGTCTTGGTCAAACGATCCACAATCACCCATATACTATCATGACCACGAGGAGTACGTGGTAACTTGGTTATGAAATCCATGGATACATGTTCCCATTTCCACATAGGGATTTCAGGTTGTTCAAGTAAACCACTTGGTCGTTGATGCTCGGCTTTGACTCTTGCACACGTGAGACATTTGGAGACATGAACCGCGATATCTTTCTTCATTCCCGGCCACCAATATTGACCGCGCAAGTCCATGTACATCTTATCGGAACCAGGATGAATAGAATATCGGGTGTGATGAGCTTCGTTCAAGATGATGTGTCGAAGGTTATCACGATTTGGGATCCAAAGTCGATTGAGAAAGTACCAAAGACCGTTTGGTTTTTCCTCCAGTTGTGATCGAACGTTAGACACCAAATCCTCATTACTTCCTTCGTCGGTTATTGCCGCTTGTTGAGCCTTGCGAATGCATAACTCGAGATCACTATCAATTCTTATGTTTTGGAGCATGATAGTAGCCTCGTTAACATCCACACGAACCTCGGTATCAAATTCTCTTAACGTGTGAAACCACTGTCTTTGATCTCGGATTCCCTGTAGTGAGACAGTTTTGTTATGGACCTTGCGACTCAGCGCGTCGGCTACAACATTCGCCTTTCCAGGATGATAGCGAATGTCACAGTCGTAGTCGCTGATTAACTCGATCCAACGTCTTTGTCTCATGTTGAGATCTTTTTGGTTGAACACATGTTGGAGACTTTTGTGGTCGGTGTAGACTATGCATTTCGTCCCATAAAGATAATGTCGCCAGATCTTCAAAGCGAAAACCACAGCACCGAGTTCAAGATCATGAGTCGTGTAATTCACCTCGTGAACCTTCAATTGTCTTGATGCATAAGCTATCACCTTTCCTCGTTGCATAAGAACACAACCAAGACCTTGTTTTAAAGCATCACAATATACGGTGAAATCATCGTTTCCATCGGGTAGGGTCAAGATAGGAGCATTGCTTAGTTTGTGTTTTAATGTTTCAAAAGCTTCCTCTTGCTCGGGCCCCCACTCGAATGGTTTATTCTTTTGTGTTAAGGAAGTGAGCGGCTTTGCGATCCTCGAAAAGTTGGCGATGAATCGCCGATAATAACCAGCAAGACCAAGGAAAGAACGAATCTCGGTCGGTGTCGTGGGAACACACTAATTCTTCACAGCTTCCACCTTTGCAGGGTCAACGTGAATTCCTTGGCTATTCACCACATGTCCTAGAAATTGAACTTCCCTGAGCCAGAAGTCACACTTCGAGAACTTTGCGTACAATTGCTCTTTCTTCAACAATTCAAGAACTTGTCGCAAATGCAGTTCATGCTCGGTGTTGGTTTTGGAGTAGATGAGAATGTCGTCAATGAAGACGATCACAAACTTATCTAGATAAGGCTTGCATACTCGATTCATGAGATCCATGAAGACAGCAGGAGCATTAGTCAAGCCAAAAGGCATCACCGTAAACTCATAGTGCCCATAACGAGTACGAAATGCGGTCTTGGGGATGTCATCATCATGGACACGTAATTGATGATATCCAGAACGTAGATCAATCTTCGAGAATATAGTAGCTCCTTGAAGTTGATCAAACAGATCGTCGATACGAGGAAGAGGATACCGGTTTTTGATGGTCAACTTGTTGAGCTCTCGGTAATCGATACACATACGGAATGACCCATCTTTCTTCTTCACAAATAAGACAGGTGCACCCCAAGGAGAAGAACTAGGGCGGATAAACCCTTTTCGGATAATTCATGGAGTTGGCTAGAAAGTTCTTGCAATTCCGATGGTGCAAGCCGATATGGTGACTTAGCCACGGGTTGTGCTCCCGGTATCAAATCAATTTTAAATTCAATTTCACGTACGGGAGGTAAACCACTAAGGTCATCGGGAAATACTTCAGGAAAGTCTCGTACAATAGGGACATCCTTAAGTTCTTTCCCTTTGGCTTTTGTGTTGACCACGTAAGCCAAGAAGGCTATATACTTCTTGCTTAAGCACTTTCGGGCTTGAGTGCAAGACATGAGTTTGAGTCCTTGTGATGATTTCTCGCCGAACACTTTCAAAGCATCCCCGGATGGTAACGGTATTCGAATACACTTCTCAAAACATACGATCTCAGCATGATGTTTGACTAGCCAATCCATTCCAATGATGACGTCGAAGCTTCCGAGTTTCATAGGAATAAGATCAATAGGGAATTCGTGCTCGTTAAAGCTTATGATGCAATCACGTATTATGACATCAACGACAATAGGTTTTCCATCGGCGACTTCTACCGTGTAGGGTCTTTCCAGATTAATACGTGATTTAGAAAGTATGGGCTCGAATTCTAACGACACGAAACTCTTATCCGCACCCGAATCAAATAATACAGATGCATAATGATCATATACAAGATACATACCTGTTTGGTAAAAAGAAAATTTATTATTGATACGATGATTACAAAGATGGAAATATTAATACAAGGAATGATTTAAATGGGGTTCTTCGTAGTACCATTCACAACGTCATTGCTGACTTGTGCTTGGTTGGCGTTGATATTGAAAGCCCTTCCACGAGCTGGTGGCACGTTGCCCGCATTGCGAGGGCATTGCGGACGAATATGACCAGGCTCGCCACAGTTGTAACAGGTTCGGTTGGCAAGCATTGCAGCGTTGTTTGGTGCACGAAGACAAGTAGTCACCAAATGGCCATACTTTCCACACAACGAGCAGATTCGGCATGGAACGTTACCCGCATGATGGTACTTGCACGTGTTACACATTGGCAGAGAACCCGTATAAACTTTAGCCATGGGAGCTTGATTTGCCACCACCATTTGTTTTTGAGGAGCATTTGGAGTGGTCACAGCGTAGTTGCGTGTTGGTGTGAACTTACGCTTCTTGCTTTGGGAAGACGACTCAGCCCTTACCTCCTTTGTTGCCTCGGTTGTCGCCTTCGCAGTAGACTTTGAACCCCTTGCCGACATAGTGCCAGCTCTAATATGATTCTCAGTGAGCTGCGCTGTGATAGTAATTGCCTCCTCCAAAGTTGTGGGTCGGCTACCCACCACAGCATCTTGAATTTGGGGTGGTACACCCTTTATGAACTTCTCGATGTTGCGGGGGACAGTGTCAACCATATGGGGCAATAGTAGACTCAACTCATCATGCCTAGTTGAGTAGGCCAAATGATCACCACCATCTTGCTTCAAGTTCCAGAATTCTTCTTCCAACTTTTGTAATTCACTTCTGGGCAAAACTTCACGATGGCGATGTTCTTGAATTCATCCCAAGAGAGTGCCGAAATAGCATCAGCTCCTCGGTTTCTCTTCTCGCTATTCCACCAGGTAAGTGCCCTTTGTTGGAGCATACTAGTGGCATAACGGACTTTGAGTGCCTCGGGACACTAACAATTGGCAAAAGTGTTCTCCATGCCTTCGAACCACTCAAGAAGACCAGTGGCTCCTTCCTTGCCACTAAAGTTGGTGGGTTTGCACGAGTTGAAGTGTTTGAAGGTGCAAGTACGATCGTTCCCGTTTCGGCTGTTGCTATTTTCTCCTTGAGCACCATTGTTGTTTCCATTAGTGTTGTTGTTGCTATTAGCCATCATGGTGCTATTAAGTTCAGCAACCATGGTTGGGAGCACAGCAGCCATTTGTTTGGCGATCATTGCTGCCAGCTTGCGGTCGGAACTTCCACGCTTTCCATGATGACGAGACATGCTGGATATACAAAAATGAGCTAATTACGGGAGTGAAGATAACAAAGGATATTAGTTTAGACAAAGGTAAGCTAAAAGTTGTAAGGTACACGGAATGATTCCATTTGGTAACGCATTACCATTTTGGAACCGTAGACACGTCAAGGTAAATTGACTCATTTGCCTTAGAGATTTGTGTATTTTGACCATAGTTTATCACTCATCCCAGAAATCCCCAGGTAAGCGTAACTGGTCTCGCAGAATATATGCGAAACGCTTGCCTTAGCCCGAAGGCTTTTTGCCAGGAAATCTAGAATACAGGTGTCTATGTGTCACACATATTTCTTAGGTTCATGAAATCAAAACCTTGATGAGATTTATATAGATTAGACATAACGTCTAAAGATCCAAGTCATAAGCATAAGTATACGATTCCACGTGTCGTCGAGAATAAGATAAAGAGGTTTTATGTTCGGGGAGAGTCAAAGATAAGTTTAAGGAGACAAGTAACTAAGTTTAGGCAATCCTATGCTAAGGCATCAAATTGCACATAAGAAGGCATAGCATTATGTAATATGCAAACCATGTATTTACAAGATAAAAATACTATAAGGTGCATGCATAAGCTATAGTCTAGGTCATCATTAATAACCTAAATCCCTATAGTTATGGGCTCTGATACCAATCTGTCACACCCCAACCTTGACGGCGGAATCGTCGAGGTGTGAGAGTTAAGATTGTTCACAGCCACATAACGCTATTGCCTGAAACATGTTTAAAATAAGGGTCAACATATTGTTGGTGAGCATTCTACAGTTTTAAATATATATATGCATATAAAAGATGGCAATTCATGTTGTAAATTAGAGAAAAAGGTAACTAGGGATGTAAGACAGAATGCACAATCAAACCTTGACAAAGTTTTACAAGTCTCAAACGTTTACAAGCATATACGATTAGCTAAGTGTACTTGGATAAACCAAGCAGGCTTGTCAGGCCCATAGATCTATGACGTCACCAGGCTAGCAATAGTTAATGATTGTACATATATTCGACATTACATGGTAGCTACAAATTCAACTAATCACAACACACAAGCAAATTGCCATAAGTTTACAAGAATCAAACGGGTTTACAAGTGCAATGGTTAATAATGTAACATGTTTCACCCAAAAGTGTGTGAAATAATAAAATGGGTATAGAAATACTCATTTGGCGATTAAGTATATATATTGGATGAATAATAAGAATAATAATAACGCGCGTCGTTACAACGAATCCCTTTATAAGGTACCTAGAAATACATATTAAGATTTATAATAAGATTGACGGTTTAATGTGAATTAGAGTCTTAGATGGAATTTGGGGTTTTGACAGGTAATGAATATTACTTGTATTTCGATTTATTCAAAGGAAATACGTATTTTAAGTATTTTAAATCCTAGAAGTGAAATTAGGTTTAATATCTGATAATGTTCAAATATATCTTATATATATTCTTGTTAATAAATATCATTATGATAACGTATTACCCGATAACAATTTATTAATCCAAATTAATTGTTAAAGTATGTTTTATACGAAGTGACTTATAATTACGTTTGTAAATAATTGTGAAATTAATTATGAAACGCATATAATTTCTACGAAAAATTCATGATTACGTTAACATCGTGATCAATAATAATTGATATTTTAAACTATTATTTAAAGTCATGTTTTTTTATAAAAATAAATCAATTATATTATTTGTTATTGGATATTTTATATAAAAAATTAAAGTGTTTTCAAAGAAATAATTTTACAGAAATTATTGGATAACTTTTAAAATAATTAGAGTTTATAAATAAATTTTCAGAATTTTCAGAATTTTTTATGATTTTTAAAGGCTTAAAAAGCCAATAAAAAAAATAATGGGGGTGCCCGGGGTCGAACCCGGGACCTCCTGTCTACACCCACATGCACCAAACCAGTGAACCAAGGCCGCAGCCGCAGTTAAGAATGGTTCCCAATTGTTATAAGCACAACCCACGATCCCCTCCCCAAATCCCATGAACCCTAACTCGAACAGGTCCAAAATTGGAGTTCGAATCGGAGTTGTTAACGATTTAAATCATGGGGCTTTTGATCCCCATGAGAAATCGAGCATATAGATGGTTTTAATTACTTGATTGGTTACCTAATTCGATGGGGACAGATGAAGAACAAGCCGCAGTCGATGTGATGATCAAGGGATGAGCAATCAGTGTTTATAATCAAATTAATTGAGCAGATAGCTTTGTATGAAGATAATGATCAAATGCCCTCTATAAATTTCGAAGTAGAAAGCTCAGAGAATGGTGTTTTATAAGGTTGCAGGTTCGACCGAGAGTGAGGATCAAATTCAGTTGTTCATGTGTTTTCAACTGGAATTGCGAGTTGTGTTCAATCTATATGGAGATAAAGTTTAAATTGATTGAATCAATTTGTCTAAAGTGATGTTTGAATGGGTCAATTACTTTGACGGTCGGGAAAGAATTTGGATCCAATGTTTGTGAGCTTTGGATACTGATTACACGCGTTTCAGGGTGCCTCGAGTTCGAATCTTGGTCGCGAAGCTGTCGGGGCATTGGATTCGGGTTGAAACCGCGTAATTTTCGAGTATTTCACTCGCCGGAGATCGGCCGGATATTGGCCGGAAACAGGCCGGAAAATCGAGGGGGGGGCAGGGGTTGATTTCGAAAATTGGAGAGTTACACAATGGCCCCTGCGGTTTTGATTATTATTATTTTATGTATAAAAGTTTTATTTAAGTTTTTAAATTGACATAAATGGTCCTTGAACTTAAATAAACTTTTATAAATTATTTTTACTAATTACTACATTATTATCATTATTATTATTATTAGTTAATATTATTATAATTAAACTATTATTATTATTTATTAGTTGTTATTATTATTATTTTTATAATTACGCTATTATTATTATTACTATTATTATCCATTATCATTATTATTATTGTAAAAAAAATTTTAAATATCGAAAAGAATACGAGATGTTACATAGATAGTTCTTAACAATTCATTAAATCAATGCAACAAAATCTTTTAGAAACTCTCACTTATCAAATGCGTTCAAAAATTAGAAACCAATCATTTAAACTATTACTTTGTAAATGGAATGCCACTCTTAAAGTACTAGGTAACATTTTACCCAAGAATTCCATCATGTCATCTAACTATACATGGTTCAATCCGACATGCATACTTAAAGTCAGCTACGCACAGTAAGTTTTAGTTTTAGATATTAACAGACTGTGAGTATTTTAGTTTATAAGACATTAGCATCATAACATCACTTGAAATAAGACAAGAAACATAAAACATCTTAAAATATGAACCCACATCATCATAATAGTCTAGGCTTTGTTTCTTATTGTTCATGACAGACTAAACACAAAGTCATAAAACAACATACACATATACATACACATCCTTTAACCCTAACTTTAAATTTGCTAACAAAAGCATCATCTTTTAACAAAAACATCATCTTCTACTTACTAGTGTTCAACAAATACATCATTCTAACTCTAATTTTAGATAATAATCATAATTTATTTTCAAATTTAAAAAAATTTACTTACGGCGGTATGTATGTAACGGTGGTGGAGTGGCAGTGGTGGTGACGGCAGACGACGGTGGAGGTGGTGGCGCTGGTGAGGCAGGGCGGTGGTGGAGCAAGTGGAGGTGGTGGATGGCGGTGATGGAGCAGGTGGCGGTGGTGAAGACGGTCTCGGTCGCTGTGGAGCCGGTGGTGGCCGGTGAAGCGCTGAGCCGGTGGTGGCCGGTGAAGCGCTGAGCCGGGTGGTCGTTGTGGAGCCGGTTGTAGCCGGAGGAGCGGCGGTCGGTCTGTCGGAGCGGCGGTCGATCGGAGGAGCGGTGGTGGTGTAGGTTTGGAAGATAGCGGGAAAATGAGGACTGTATTCTGCGATCCCCTTTTTCACAGAATTAAAACTCATTTGCGGCGACAATATCGCCGCAAAAAACCAATAAATCGCCGCAAAAAACGAGGCGGGAAATTCCCCCCCCCCCCCCCCCCCCAAATGTTGCTTTGGAAAATAAAAAAAAACAAAAGTAAATTAAATAAACCTTTTGCGACAAAAATATCGCATCAAAAAGATAATAAAAATTAAATAATTAAATTAATTTAAAAAATATAAATTAAATTAAAATAAACCTTTTGCGACAAAAATATCGCCGCAATATAGTAAATTGACTGAAAAAGTCAAAAAGTAAATTATTTTTGTCGTGTAACTTCTTTTTTGCAACGAAACATATGTCGCCGCAAAAAAGTTAGTCGCAAAAAGCTTTTTTTCTTTGTAGTGAAATAATATAAAAGAGGGCGGGCCTTGGCGCAACGGTAAAAGCTGTTCCTAAGGGACCGAAGGTCTCAGGTTCGATCCGTGGAAACGGCCTCCCCACAAAATGTGGGGGAAAGACCGCGTACATCTTCCCTTAAATGGGACGGACCCTCCCTGGACCCTGCGAAAACGCGGGAGCTCTTTGCAGCACCAGGTACGCCCTTTTAGTGAAATAATAAAAAAGCCACAAGCAGAAAGAAAATAAAAAATGCTTTTACAGTTTGGTTGCGTGTCTTTCCAAATACCAAATATCTAAAATCGTATTTCACTATTGATAAATTATTTAAAAAATTAACATGCGACTACCATCGTTGCAATTTTAAAACGTTCCATGAGATATAAAGTTACAATAATCAAATTATCAATAAAGGACCTAACTATCTAATCTACGAGATCGTATTTTACGTATTTGTCTATGTAGCAAAGTTGATCTTTAACTAATTTATCTCTTATATATAACAATACTGTGTTCATGTATATTGTGACAACCCGAAAATTTTTTTTTTCCATGATTTAATATAAAGTTTATGTGATTTTACAAATTAGTTTTTGTATTTTTATTATTATTTAATAATAATGTTAATAATAATAAAAATAATGACAATAATAATAATAATATTATTATTATTTAAATTATATAATGTTAATAATGATAATAATGAAAATATTATTATTAATAATAATTTATAAATTTATTAAATTGATTTAATAAGTCCAGGGGGTGAATTGTAATTCTTGAAAACTGTTTATAAACTTTAAACATAAAATAATAAGTCTTCTAAACCCGAGGGACCACTTCTGTAATTTCCTTAAACAAATCCCAAACCCCCCCGTCGATCACCTTCCTCCGGCCGATCTCCGGCCAATACTCCGGCGAAGCCAAACGACTACATTTAGCCAATTTCAACTCAATCAAATGCTGCCGACAGCGTCGCATGGATGACTCGAACCTGAGACCCACACCAATTTGAATATTACAATTGAATCGAGTGCGATTTAGCCACCTAACCCACTTCGGCCGACCAACCACTACAAATCGCACTAACACTCTATGATATTCAAATTAATCGAACAAGGTCGGCTATAAAATCATTCCTAACCTGTCTATACACTTAAACTCATCTGAAAACACACACACACACAGATTGATCTTCACCACTGTCGCGGTTGTTCTTCGCAGGGATGATCATCATTTCGAACACAATACGGGTAATTTAATACACCTAAACACTCGATTTATCATGGGGAACAAAAGCCCCATGATTATAGAGGTTAACAGAATCGAATTCGGGGTCAATTTGACCCAAATCGAATTAGGGTTCTTGGGGAAATTGGGGAAACTGGTTAACTGAGTTTAAATCAAATGGAAACCAATTCTTACCGCGGCCTTGTGCCTTGGTTTACTGGTTTGTGTGTTGTGTTTGTGAACCGGAGGTCAGGGGTTCGAACCCTGCCCCCAACTTATTTTTTTAAATGCCTTTTTAAGCATTTTAAAAATATACAAAAATTACCAAAAATTATAAAAATAATTTTAAAAACTTCTTTTATTTTAAAAGCATTTAAGTGATTTTCTGTAATTTATTTATTTAAAAATACCTTAAATAAAATTTATAAAATAATATTTAAAAATATTATAAATAACCATTTTTATAAAATAAACTTTAAATGATGATTTAAAGTATTAATCCATTGATTGGACACCATATTATTTTTAAATCATAATAATTGTAGAAATTTAATTATTTAAAAACCCTAATTATTTATGTAATAATTATTACCTCTGTTATAAATTATGATCCTTATAAAAGTGGATTTTCAATGATAATCAAATCATCAAAATTATTTATGGATGTTATATTATTTATGGATTTATCCTGATAATATAAATACAAAGTAGATTTTTATAAATTTAAATATTTATAAATCTTACAAAATTAAATATAAACTTACGTGTTTAAATGACGTCTACAATTTATTTAGAATATAATGATATGTTAAAATCATTATTAAACTAATCAAATTTTATAAATATTTAATTATTAATAAAAATAATTAAATGATTTAATGTTTATAACAAATCCTAGAAAACCAAACCCTAGATCAACTGAACACCAGGTTCAAGATCTAACTTATTTAGGTTTTGGATTTGTATCTGTTTGCTGACGTGAAATATAATTCCTTAGCAGGAATTTACTAGGTTGTCAACACCACACAAGGACTGAGGTGAGTTCGTAATTGTCCCCCCTTTTTAACGATTTAAATATTTTGGGGCTGGAATACATGTCGTGATTGAAATTTCAGATTATTTTATGAGTTCTCGTGTTTCCCTTTTACTTTGGTTTTGGGATGATGCATGCTCTTTTAAGCTGGAACTTTTAATTGTGATATTATCATACTTTTCTTGGGATGAAACATGCCCTTTTGTTTTATGAACCATGATGGTGCTTTGCTTGGTGCTTGTGTGTGGGATAATGAGTTCACCTTATAAAAGGGTTCCGACAGGCTATCCATATGCAAATAAACTATGATACATTGTAACGCCCCGAAATATCCCGAAACGAGCCATTTAATAATAATGGGCTTTTAAGGGTTAATTTAAGAAATAAAGGGGTAAATTAGTGGGCTATGGATCAAATTAGCCTTAATGGGCTAGGCTTAATGGGTTTAAGGGCCCTAATCAGCCCTTAAACATGCATGAACAGCCCCATCTTCATCACATTACAACCCTAGCCACCAAATTCGTAGAGAGAGAAATTAGAGAGAGAAAGTGAAGAAAATCAAGATTTGGAGTTTGAAGGTTTGAGGGATTGAAGTTCTGGTGGATTGGAGCATCAAAACACAAGGAAAGAGCAACAAAACAAGGTAAGAATCGACCTCTAAGGCCCTCTGTAGATCAAACCCGAATTCTAGGGTTTTGGGGTTTTGAAAAGTTTAAAGAAACACATAAAGGTCGAATTTTTACGTATGAAAACGTGTAAAAAGCTTAGATTTGGTTTCATGGAAGGTAAACTAAGGATTTGGACGTAAAAAGTTAAGGTTTTGGGTTAAAAACGGGCTGGATCTGAGTTTCAGTTCATCCAGCGAAACTGGGCCCCGATCCAGCGAATTTAAGCATTTAACCAGCGAAACTGCGTACTCATTTAGCGAGACTAGGAGCAATTATAGCGAAACTACAGTTTCGCTGGGGCGAAACTATAGTTTCGCCGGTAACCTCGCTAAGACCCAGACAGACCTATAGACCTTGCGAGACTAGGGAATTCCAACGAAAGTTGGGCGCTCAAGACAGCGAATCTGTCTAGCGAAACTAGCAGAAGTGCTGCCCAGCGAAACTGCAACGAAACTGTAGTTTCGCTGTAGCGAAACTATGGGCGAAATTATGAGGAAAATGACGTTTTTGCCTGTTAACTTTCGTGCAGCTAGAGTGCTCAGGCTATAGCCTAAGTGACTTAGAATTTAAGCTACTTGGGCGAGTTCAGGTGAGTTCTAGACCCCTTATTTACCCGTTTTCAATGTTTTGGGGTGATATGCATACTAAATTACATACTTTTAAGACGACGGTTTTTAAGACCTTTTATCAAGAAAATAAAATTTCCTAAGGTAAAATGTGCCATGTAAATTGTTCAAAATAATTCTCGGGCGCGCTGACCTGGCAGCCCGGCCCCAGCCAGGGGCGTTGCCCCTTGGACCCCACTAGGGGCTGCCGCCCCTAGAACCCCGCTATCAGGGGCTGCCGCCCCCGAACCCCCGCTGTCCCGCGGAGGGTCAGTTGTCTAGTTTATCTCTCATGACTGATGAAATGTGAATGCTTAGACTAAGAGTTGCTTCTTATTATGTGTTAAGTGTATGTGAAACTAAAGATATAAGTGAAACTTAAAGAATTGTTATTGGGCCCATAACGTGTACCTGGATAAAGTAAAGTCTTGCAAGTAAAGTCCTGCAGGCAAGGGATAAAGTAAAGACTTGCAAGCAATGGCTAAAGGAGGGTTGCATTTGTTGTGCCCTCACCCGGATAAAGTAATGCTCGAACAGGCAGGTCTGTAAGCCCTGAATTGGCATGACAATAATGGCCTGATCGAGTACGACTGTAAGTCCTTAATTGGCGTGTCGGTAAAGTCCTAGGCGAGCCTAGGCACCGATAGTGACAGAGAATTGACGGATAAAGAAGAGTAATAAATAACGAGAAATGAAAAGTAATGATAAAGTATCGATAAGTGATAGCCTGTATGTATTGATGCTTGATAGATGAGAATTATTTTCAACTGATAAAGCTAATATCTCTTACAAAAGTTATTTAGCAAAGTAAACCTAGAATTCACTCAGCGAAGCTGACTTTTGTATGCATATCAGTTGACAGGTAAGAGTTAGAGCTACGGGATAGAGGCATGGGACTGAAGCTTCTTGGCACTAGAAGACTGGCATCCCTGATGAAGAAAAGATTAAGAGGACTTTAAGTAGATTTTAAGAATTAAAGACAATGTTTATATTTCATTTGTAAAGGATTGAAATTTACATTATTATCCGCTGCAATATATATTTATACACATATGAGTAAATGACTGTTTTAAATCGATGTTTTGCTTTGAATGACCAACTGTGAGGCTTCCCTGAGAAAGGTGGGCCTTACATACATGGGCAAATCCTATGTGAAGGATTTGTTGGGCTTGTACTTAGTAAGTATGTGGGATAGCGGGTTCACCTTATAAAAGGGTTCCGTATCTTCACAAAGTAAATCTTTCTTTGGATGATAATTGACGATTTATCTTTATGTTTTATTTATGAACTCACCAACCCTGTGTTGACACTTGATTTTACATGTATTCCAGATATCTTTATGTGTTCCCCTTTTTAATCATTTAAATATTTTGGGGCTGGAATACATGTTGTAATTAAATTTATAAATTAATTTTTGTGTATTATGTTAAATAATAATTGGATCACATTTATGATTACATATGGTTATTATGAAATCCTTCTGTGTAAACTGGGCTATAAACAAGGCAGGGATCTTTTGGATAGTACTATCGGGGAGTGACTAACCCCCACAAAGGTTTGGACATGTGGTCCTTATCAGATGCACAAAGATCTCGCTGTCATTCGGGATGACTATTCTGTGGGAAGGCAGATGGTTGCGCTATATAAGTTTTGCCATTATAGTTCCACTTACCCCCATATGAGGATAAATGTAAAGAGAGGATTCGCGCCCTCTGATTTGAATTATTAAAACTGGCATAATACACACATAAAAAGGAAAAGGAAAACTATGATACATGGACAAATCCTATGTGAAGGATTTGTTGGACTTGTACATAGAAATAATAAACTAAGTGACATGGACAAATTCAATGTGAAGGATTTGTTGGGCTTGTACTTAGTAGGTATGTGGGATAGCGGGTTCACCATATTAAAAAGGGTTCCGACAGGCTATTCATATACCGGTGAGTAAATTAAACTCACACTTTGAAAATAAACCCTTCTTTGAATGATAATGGATGATTTATCAAATATGTTTTACTTACCTATGAACTCACCAACCCTGTGTTGACACTTGATTTACATGTATTCTCAGGTATCTATTAGGAGCTTTGGACGAGCACGTAGGATCATATAAGAGCTCCAGATACATATTGGTTATTAACAAGACATGATTAGAAGTATTGTTAAGAAACAATATATATATTTATTTCCGCTGCGTATAATATCTAATGCTCTGAATAATAATGGATTGATTATCTAAAACTTATCATATAGATAACTGCACCTCATGTGTAACTACTGTGTTCGATCCTGTTTGCTCACCCCTCCGTGATAGATTCCAGACCCGGAATTTGAGGGTGTGACAGATTGGTATCAGAGCCATTGGTTATAGTGAGTTAGGAATTGCATCTAGCCTATAGCCACACACAATAGTTGCACAAAGTAAATTGCCTTAGTTATATGCTTAAACTTAGATACTTGTTTCCTTAGTACTCGTGTCTTGCTGAATTTAATCGAAAAACCCAGTTTTCTTAAATTCAGAGCAAGATTCCGGTTTGTCAAAGTTCGATGGAACTCCCGACGTGGTCCTGAGTTCATTTGGGAATGAGAGGACGAAATGATATACAAGTATTCTAACTTGTTCAAAAAAAAAAATGTTGCGAGTACATCTTAATTTTCGGGACGAAAATTCCTCTAACAGGGGGATGATGTGACAACCCGAATTTACAAATATAAAGTTTATGTGATTTTACAAATTAGTTTTTGTATTTTTATTATTTAATAATAATGTTAATAATAATAAAAATAATGACAATAATAATAATATTATTATTATTTAAATTATATAATGTTAATAATGATAATAATGAAAATATTATTATTAATAATAATTTACAAATTTATTAAATTGATTTAATAAGTCCAGGGGGTGAATTGTAATTCTTGAAAACTGTTTTATAAACTTTAAACATAAAATAATAAGTCTTCTAAACCCGAGGGACCACTTCTGTAATTTCCTTAAACAAATCCCAAACCCCCCCGTCGATCACCTTCCTCCGGCTGATCTCCGGCCAATACTCCGGCGAAGCCAAACGACTACATTTAGCCAATTTCAACTCAATCAAATGCTGCCGACAGCGTCGCATGGATGACTCGAACCTGAGACCCACACCAATTTGAATATTACAATTGAATCGAGTGCGATTTAGCCACCTAACCCACTTCGGCCGACCAACCACTACAAATCGCACTAACACTCTATGATATTCAAATTAATCGAACAAGGTCGGCTATAAAATCATTCCTAACCTGTCTATACACTTAAACTCATCTGAAAACACACACACACACAGATTGATCTTCACCACTGTCGCGGTTGTTCTTCGCAGGGATGATCATCATTTCGAACACAATACGGGTAATTTAATACACCTAAACACTCGATTTATCATGGGGAACAAAAGCCCCATGATTATAGAGGTTAACAGAATCGAATTCGGGGTCAATTTGACCCAAATCGAATTAGGGTTCTTGGGGAAATTGGGGAAACTGGTTAACTGAGTTTAAATCAAATGGAAACCAATTCTTACCGCGGCCTTATGCCTTGGTTTACTGTTTGTGTGTTGTGCTTGTGAACCGGAGGTCAGGGGTTCGAACCTGCCCCCAACTTTATTTTTTTAAATGCCTTTTTATGCATTTTAAAAATATACAAAAATTACCAAAAATAATTTTAAAAACTTCTTTATTTTAAAAGCATTTAAGTGATTTTCTGTAATTTATTTATTTAAAAATACCTTAAATAAAATTTATAAAATAATATTTAAAAATATTATAAATAACCATTTTTATAAAATAAACTTTAAATGATGATTTAAAGTATTAATCCATTGATTGGACACCATATTATTTTAAATCATAATAATTGTAGAAATTTAATTATTAAAAACCCTAATTATTTATGTAAATAATATTACCTCTGTTATAAATTATGATCCTTATAAAAGTGGATTTTCAATGATAATCAAATCATCAAAATTATTTATGGATGTTATATTATTTATGGATTTATCCTGATAATATAAATACAAAGTAGATTTTTATAAATTTAAATATTTATAAATCTTACAAAATTAAATATAAACTTACGTGTTTAAATGACGTCTACAATTTATTTAGAATATAATGATATGTTAAAATCATTATTAAAACTAATCAAATTTTATAAATATTTAATTATTAATAAAATAATTAAATGATTTAATGTTTATAACAAATCCTAGAAAACCAAACCCTAGATCAACTGAACACCAGATTCAAGATCTAACTTATTTAGGTTTTGGATTTGTATCTGTTTGCTGACGTAAAATATAATTCCTTAGCAGGAATTTACTAGGTTGTCAACACCACACAAGGACTGAGGTGAGTTCGTAATTGTCCCCCCTTTTTAACGATTTAAATATTTTGGGGCTGGAATACATGTCGTGATTGAAATTTCAGATTATTTTATGAGTTCTCGTGTTTCCCTTTTACTTTGGTTTTGGGATGATGCATGCTCTTTTAAGCTGGAACTTTTAATTGTGATATTATCATACTGTTCTTGGATGAAACATGCCTTTTGTTTTATAACCATGATGGTGCTTTGCTTGGTGCTTGTGTGTGGGATAATGAGTTCACCTTATAAAAGGGTTCCGACAGGCTATCCATATGCAAATAAACTATGATACATGGGCAAATCCTATGTGAAGGATTTGTTGGGCTTGTACTTAGTAAGTATGTGGGATAGCGGGTTCACCTTATAAAAGGGTTCCGTATCTTCACAAAGTAAATCTTTCTTTGGATGATAATTGACGATTTATCTTTATGTTTTATTTATGAACTCACCAACCCTGTGTTGACACTTGATTTTACATGTATTCCAGATATCTTTATGTGTTCCCCTTTTTAATCATTTAAATATTTTGGGGCTGGAATACATGTTGTAATTAAATTTATAAATTAATTTTGTGTATTATGTTAAATAATAATTGGATCACATTTATGATTACATATGTGTAACGACCCGAATTTCGTATTATGTAATTAAAATACAATTAATGTATCATGTGTTAAATATTGTAAATATTTAAGACTTAACTAGAAGATTTACTAGTTAGTTAATAGTGGTGGAAACATGAAAAATGATACATGAGGGGTGGATCTTGCCAATTGATGAAACTTAAATATGGATATGTATGGCAAGCCATACATCTTGATGAGCATTGTGTGCTCATTCACCTCACTCACGTTTACACACACAAGAGGAGAAGAGAAAAGGGTTTGGTCATTTCATGCTCAATTGTTGGTGATTCAAGTGCAAGATCCGAAATTGAGCCCTAGAAATCATTCTTCATCTCATCAAGAGCTACAAGTAAGTGTTATTTGATGTTCTTGAGGTGTAAAATCGTCACCCACATGATGGGTGTAGAAATTGGTGGTTTAAACATGAAATCCTAGTGTTATAGTGCTAGATGATCATGTGTATGTGTGTATTATAGTAACTAGATGTGTAATTTCTCCTTAATTGAAGGTTTACATGAACCATGGAAATGGGTTTAGTTACTAGAAGGTTAAACTAAGGATTCTTCATGTAAACTAGTTGCTAGTTGTAGAATCCATGTTCATTCTTGTAGAAATGTGATTATGTGCATAACATTTGGTGGAAATTGATGAATCACATGTGTGATATGTGATTTAGGTGCAAAACTAGCTTGATGATGTTCAAAAGCTAGTAAATAACCAATATGTTAAGTTATGCACATAAGGTGTTTGATGAAATGACTAAATTAGATGAAAATCATGAATGAACCACTTAATTGCAAGAGATGTGCAATGTGAAAGCCTAGATTGTAGGTTAAATGTGATAAATGGTCAAATAGACCATATGTGTGATTAAATGAATGTTATGTGTTAAATGGGTCCTAAAATGGTAATAGGAAGTGGTGTGGCAAGCGGATCCAAGGGAACGGGAAGGAACACGTTTGATTGACCACTTAAACCTTCCGGACTCAAGGTAAGACATTCTTTAAATTGAGCATAACAAAGCAAAGGCATGAGTCACAATGTGTGTGACCATGTGCTTATAAGCTCAAACAAAAATGAAAACCACGTGTAAAAAGGATAAATAGTTGACTTGCACCGTATGTGAGCTTCTATGACAAATGATTCACGACGTGCGTGAACATAAAGGGAAATAACGGCATGAGTCACAATGTGTGTGACCATGTGCTCATAAACTCAAACAAAAATGAAAACCACGTGTAAAAAGGATAAATAGTTGACTTGCACCGTATGTGAGCTTCTATGACAAATGATTCACGACGTGCGTGAACATAAAGGGAAATAACGGCATGAGTCACAATGTGTGTGACCATGTGCTCATAAACTCAAACAAAAATGAAAACCACGTTTAAAAAGGATAAATAGTTGACTCGCATCGTATGTGAGCTTCTATGACAAATGATTCACGACGTGCGTGAACATAAAGGAAAATAACACTCTAGTGTTATACCACATGGTTGTGGAACAGAACGAGTCACAACGTGTGTGACCGTCCCATGAAAATGGGAAGAAAGGACAAACCCGGATTAAAGTGATTCACATCGTGTGTGAACACTAGGGTAAAGGGTTATCCCTACGATCTGCAACGTGTGTGGACGTTGGGTAACGCCAAGGAAAGCGGTCGTTCGTGAAAGAATGGCAAACCGCTCATAAAATGGGATTTGACCCTATAAGGGGCAAATTCGGTATAAAAAGGAAAATTTGCGTTATGATAAGCAAATGGGATGGGTTGGGTCTAAGAACTCACCAAACATATGTAATATGTTATAATAGACCGGTTCCATGGTTGTCGGGACGGTCGGTAGCTCTAAAGAATAAATGAACCATAATTGGGTTAATTAAGGAATTAAATACCAAACAATTAAAAAATTTTGGTATATTGCCAAGAGTCGGGTTAGACTCGTTGAAACTCCGTGGGAATCACATATATGATTAAATATGTTATTTCTAGGTGTTTGAAACAATCGGGATCGAAAGGGGTGGCTCGGGAACGCGAAACGACCTTTAACGGGTCAAAAATATAGGTTTGGCTGCAGGTGCCACCGTAGCTTACGGTGGTACCGTAAGTTACGGTAGGTCCTGGGCGGTTTATAGCTACCGTAAGCCAGAAAGTTACCACCGTACACAAACTGAGGCCACCGTAACTTACGGTGGCTACCGTAAGTTACGGTAGGCCCAATTCCCAGTTTTTGTCGATTATTGTTATAACGCGTTACGAGTCCGTTTAAACCCCCGTAAAGACCCGAAATGAATGTTAGAATGTACTTACTTAGTTCCTATGAACTAATGGATGTCTAAACGTGTGTTTTCAGGTGTTACGGGACCGGAAGGCTAAAGTGATCGATAGTGCAAACAAGGATCGAACGGGACTTGCATACGCGATTCTTTTGTAACAATTAACGCGTTAACATTATTTTGAAACTTCTTATTATGTGTTTATGTAAATGGATTGTTAAACCTCATTTTTGAGTGTCGGTTGACACGAAACACATATTTTGGAAGTTAACTGTTAATGAAATTTTCTGGGACCAAATTCCGCATGTTTATTAACTTAAATGGACCCTTTGGAGGTCCGGGTGTTACAAGTTGGTATCAGAGCCAACGGTTTGAGAGATTCAAGTGCGTCGCGAACACTTGGACTCAAACTTTTGAGCTCTAGATATGAGAAATGCAAGCGTTCGATCCAAGAAGCCGATCACTGAGCCTAAAGGTACAAGGTTAGTGTGCCGTTTATAAACGTAACAAGCTTGACACATGTATGATATATGTATGATATATATGTATGATATGAATCATATGAATTGATTGAACCTAGCTTCTTGACTTAAGTTTGGAATAATGGAACTAAGAAGGCATCCGTGTGGTGAGCTTGTTGCTAGGCCTGGCCAGTCTAACAACAATCAAAGGCACGCGAATGGGTTCTTAGGGATGTTGTTTTAAACTTAAGGATGGAAATGGGTATTGTGTGAATAGGGTTAGGCCCTAGTGATAGTAGAATCATAAGCATCGGTGTATATGCTATAGATTACGTACATGGTACTAACGCAAAGGTAAATTGTCACAGTCTTAGGTCATGGCTGGTGACGATCACGTGATCAATATAGAGAATCACGAGACCCATCCCGATGATGCAACACGGGAATTGGTCAAGGAAGAAGTTGGCAAGGCTTTTGAGGCTTTATTGCCGGGATACATCGAGGATGTACGCAGAGATCTACGGGATCTCATTCAACAAGAGTTTGTGGCGCTGAAGGCTGACAAAGAAACTGAAAGGCCAACAAAGAAAGTGACCTATAAGGAGTTCGTTGCATGCAACCCTACAACGTTCAAGGGTGAGGTCGATCCACTACTTAGTCAAAGGTGGATCAAAGATATGGAAAGTGCCTTTGAAACCTCACACTGTGAAGAATCTGATGAAGTGAGGTTTGCTGCAAGCCAACTCCGGGAACGAGCTAAAGACTGGTGGGAACTGCAACGAGATGAGAAGGGGCGGGAAGGTATCAAAAGTATGACTTGGGAAGAATTTAAGAAGTTGTTCACAAAGCGGTTTTGCCCACAAGCCGCTATCAACAGAATAGCAGAAGAATTCTTACAGTTACGATAAAAAGATGAAAGTATTGATACCATCACGGCCATCTTCTACGACAAAGCCAAGTTTTGCCCACAGTTGCTCCAGGATGAAAGGATGTGGATTAACCACTACTATGGCATGTTGAGTGCCAAGTATCGAGAGTTTCTTACACCGTCCAAATGTGAAACTCTAGCGGAGCTTATCGATTGTGCTAGGGATCGAGAAGCGGAATTGAAAAGACAAGTTGATCGTGGGGAGAAGCGTGCGGCTGAAACGGAGACGGGTTCGTCTAAGAAAGCCAAGATTTCATCTTCATCAAACAAGTCTGGGAACGACAAAGACTCCAAACATTGCAAGATTTGTAAAAAGAAGCATGGGGGAGTTTGTAGATACGGATCTAAAAATTGCTTCAAGTGTGGAAAGTCGGGCCATTCGACATCTCAATGCACAAGTCCGCTAAGTGTGTGCTACAACTGTTACAAACCGGGCCACAAAAAGAGCGAATGTCCGGAACTAAAGAAGGATGGTACAAGTCAATCCTCGGTTGCTCAAGGTTCGGGGAAAAAGGGCGATGGAGGAAAAGCTAAGGCGAGAACCTTCTTGATTACGGCGGAAGAAGCCAAATCTATAGCCGACGTTGTGACGGGTACCTTTCTCGTCAACTCACTACCTGCTTATGTGCTATTTGACTCGGGTGCTAATAGATCGTTTGTTTCGGTTAAATTTGCGAGTCATTTTTCCATGGTGTTAGACAACTTACCTAGTCCTTTAGAGATCGAGGTAGCGGATTCAAAAACGTTCTTAGTGTTCAACGTTTATCGAAATTGCATACTTACCATCGAAGGTGAGGATTATTCGGTCGACTTAATACCCATGACACTCGGGAGTTCGATGTAGTAATTGGTATGGATTGGCTTTCCATGTACCACGCCAATATAGTTTGCAATCGCAAGTGCATCCAATTGATATCTCCGAGTGGTTATGAGGTAATAATCCAAGGTGCAAAACGCGGTGGCGTAGCTTTATGTTCTTTGGTCAAAGCAATGAAATACATGAGCCATGGAGGACAATCGTTCTTAGCCTATGTAATAGACACGGAAACGAAAGTTCAAGTGTTGGAAGATATTCCGGTTGTTCGGGATTTCCGGATGTCTTTCCGGAGGATTTGCCGGGAGTCCCACCGGAACGGGAGGTCGAGTTTCGAATCGACCTAACCCCGGGAGCTAAACCCATTGCAAGGGCTCCCTATCGTTTGGCGCCATCGGAGCTCCAAGAGTTAATGACACAATTGCAAGATCTTTTAGACAAAGGGTTCATACGTCCGAGTACTTCGCCATGGGGAGCACCGGTTCTTTTCGTGAAAAAGAAGGATGGAAGTCTTCGGATGTGTATCGACTATAGAGAGTTGAACAAGGTGACGGTTAAGAACCGTTACCCATTGCCTAGGATTGATGACCTATTCGATCAGTTGCAAGGTGCATCGTGGTTTTCAAAAATCGACTTACGGTCGGGTTATCATCAGTTGAAGGTAAGGGAAGAAGACATCCCCAAGACGGCATTTCGTACTAGGTACGGGCATTATGAGTTCCTTGTGATGTCTTTCGGGTTGACAAACGCCCCGGCGGCATTCATGGACTTGATGAATAGGGTGTGCCGACCCATGTTAGACCGATCTGTCATTGTATTTATAGATGATATCCTTATTTATTCTAAAAATGAGGGTGATCATGCTTGTCACTTGCGTGAAGTTCTCGAAACGCTTCGTCGGGAGAAATTGTTCGCAAAATTCTCCAAGTGTGCCTTTTGGTTGCGAGAGGTACAATTCTTGGGTCATGTGGTAAACTCGGAGGGTATACACGTAGACCCCACAAAGATTCACGCGGTGACCAAATGGAGTCCACCCAAGACTCCCACAGAGATTAGAAGCTTTCTTGGGTTAGCCGGATATTATCGGAGATTCATTCAAGACTTTGCTAAGATTGCTTCTCCTTTAACCAAGCTTACCAAGAAAGAGGTGAAGTTCCTATGGGGTGAAGAGCAAGAGAAAGCCTTTCAAGAGTTAAAGTCGAAATTGACTCAAGCTCCGGTTTTGTCTTTACCCGAGGGAACCGACGATTTTGTGGTATACTCGGATGCTTCCTACTCCGGTTTGGGTTGTGTTCTAATGCAAAGGGGCAAGGTGATTGCTTATGCCTCGAGACAACTGAAAGTGCATGAAAGGAACTACCCAACCCATGATCTTGAACTAGCCGCGGTGGTGTTCGCGTTAAAGATTTGGAGGCATTATCTATATGGTGTGAAGTGTACGATTTACACGGACCATAAGAGTTTAAAATACTTCTTTACGCAAAAGGAGTTAAACATGAGACAAAGGCGGTGGATGGAATTGCTAAAGGATTATGATTGTGAAATCCTATATCATCCGGGAAAGGCCAATGTCGTGGCTGACGCCTTGAGTCGAAAAGAGGATCATACTCCTATCAAAATAACCGCAATGAAGATAACCGTTATATCCGAAGTGGTTGAACGAATCAAGGAAGCACAAACTGAAGCGCTAAAGGAAGAAAATTTGAAGAAAAATCGAATCAAAGGTCAAACTCAAAACTTGGAAGATGATAGTCAAGGTTGAAAACAAGATGGGGTCGGGTTTGGATACCACCTACTTGTACCTTGAAGAATGATCTATTGGATGAAGCCCATAAATCCAAGTATTCAATTCACCGGGAGCGACTAAGATGTATAGAGACCTTCGGGTTAACTATTGGTGGCCGGGCATGAAACGCGATATTGTCAAATACGTGGAGAAATGCTTAACTTGTTTGCAAGTGAAGGCGGAACATCAAAAACCTCATGGTGAATTGCAATCGTTGGATATTCCGGAATGGAAATGGGAAAAGTTAACAATGGATTTGATTACTAAACTTCCAAGAACGAAGAAAGGGTACGATGCGATATGGGTTGTTGTCGATCGTTGACCAAGAGCGCTCATTTCCTTCCTATTCGTGAGACTTACAATTCGGAGAAAATGGCGGAGGTTTACGTGAACGAAATAGTGTCACGACACGGGGTGCCCGTGTCGATTGTGTCCGATAGAGACACCCGGTTTACTTCCAAGTTTTGGAGGAAATTTCAAGCGGAGATGGGGACAAAGCTATTGCTAAGCACGTCATACCATCCTCAAACCGACGGACAAAGTGAAAGAACCATTCAAACATTAGAAGATATGCTACGAGCGTGTGTTCTTGACTTGGGGGTAGTTGGGATGAGTATTTGCCTTTGGCGGAATTTTCTTACAATAATAGCTACCACTCCACCATTGATATGCCTCCGTATGAAGCTTTATATGGAAGAAAATGCCGAACTCCCATTTGTTGGGGAGAAATTGGTCCGCGGGAACTCGCTGGCCACGATACGATAATGAATACGGATGAAAAGATTAAGCAAATCCGTGCTCGTATGAAGGCGGCGCAAGACCGTCAGAAAGCTTACGCGGATAAGCGTAGACGACCCATCGAGTTTGAGGTGGGCGATTTGGTTTTGTTAAAGGTTTCCCCATGGAAGGGTATTATACGATTCCGGAAGCGGGGAAAGTTGAGTCCGAGGTTTATCGGGCCGTTTAAAATCATCGCACGTGTGGGTAAAGTTGCTTACCGGTTGGAATTGCCGGAAGAGCTTCAAGGAATTCACAACACGTTCCATGTATCTTACTTGAGGAAGTGTTTGGCTGACGAGTCGGCCTATGTCCCGTACGAGGATTTGGAAGTTGATGACAGATTGAACTATATCGAGAAGCCGGTGGCTATCTTGGATAGAAAGGTCAAGCAACTGAGAAACAAAACACTCAATCAGGTGAAGGTGCAATGGAAGAATCGTAAGGGGTCCGATGCCACTTGGGAATCGGAAGATGAAATGAGGAAGTCTTATCCTCATCTATTTGATTAGTATGTAAAGTTTCGGGGACGAAACTCTCTTTAGAGGGAGAGACTTGTAACGACCCGAATTTCGTATTATGTAATTAAAATACAATTAATGTATCATGTGTTAAATATTGTAAATATTTAAGACTTAACTAGAAGATTTACTAGTTAGTTAATAGTGGTGGAAACATGAAAAATGATACATGAGGGGTGGATCTTGCCAATTGATGAAACTTAAATATGGATATGTATGGCAAGCCATACATCTTGATGAGCATTGTGTGCTCATTCACCTCACTCACGTTTACACACACAAGAGGAGAAGAGAAAAAGGGTTTTGGTCATTTCATGCTCAAATTGTTGGTGATTCAAGTGCAAGATCCGAAATTGAGCCCTAGAAATCATTCTTCATCTCATCAAGAGCTACAAGTAAGTGTTATTTGATGTTCTTGAGGTGTAAAATCATCACCCACATGATGGGTGTAGAAATTGGTGGTTTAAACATGAAATCCTAGTGTTATAGTGCTAGATGATCATGTGTATGTGTGTATTATAGTAACTAGATGTGTAATTTCTCCTTAATTGAAGGTTTACATGAACCATGGAAATGGGTTTAGTTACTAGAAGGTTAAACTAAGGATTCTTCATGTAAACTAGTTGCTAGTTGTAGAATCCATGTTCATTCTTGTAGAAATGTGATTATGTGCATAACATTTGGTGGAAATTGATGAATCACATGTGTGATATGTGATTTAGGTGCAAAACTAGCTTGATGATGTTCAAAAGCTAGTAAATAACCAATATGTTAAGTTATGCACATAAGGTGTTTGATGAAATGACTAAATTAGATGAAAATCATGAATGAACCACTTAATTGCAAGAGATGTGCAATGTGAAAGCCTAGATTGTAGGTTAAATGTGATAAATGGTCAAATAGACCATATGTGTGATTAAATGAATGTTATGTGTTAAATGGGTCCTTAAAATGGTAATAGGAAGTGGTGTGGCAAGCGGATCCAAGGGAACCGGGAAGGAACACGTTTGATTGACCACTTAAACCTTCCGGACTCAAGGTAAGACATTCTTTAAATTGAGCATAACAAAGCAAAGGCATGAGTCACAATGTGTGTGACCATGTGCTTATAAGCTCAAACAAAAATGAAAACCACGTGTAAAAAGGATAAATAGTTGACTTGCACCGTATGTGAGCTTCTATGACAAATGATTCACGACGTGCGTGAACATAAAGGGAAATAACGGCATGAGTCACAATGTGTGTGACCATGTGCTCATAAACTCAAACAAAAATGAAAACCACGTGTAAAAAGGATAAATAGTTGACTTGCACCGTATGTGAGCTTCTATGACAAATGATTCACGACGTGCGTGAACATAAAGGGAAATAACGGCATGAGTCACAATGTGTGTGACCATGTGCTCATAAACTCAAACAAAAATGAAAACCACGTTTAAAAAGGATAAATAGTTGACTCGCACCGTATGTGAGCTTCTATGACAAATGATTCACGACGTGCGTGAACATAAAGGAAAATAACACTCTAGTGTTATACCACATGGTTGTGGAACAGAACGAGTCACAACGTGTGTGACCGTCCCATGAAAATGGGAAGAAAGGACAAACCCGGATTAAAGTGATTCACATCGTGTGTGAACACTAGGGTAAAGGGTTATCCCTACGATCTGCAACGTGTGTGGACGTTGGGTAACGCCAAGGAAAGCGGTCGTTCGTGAAAGAATGGCAAACCGCTCAATAAAATGGGATTTGACCCTATAAGGGGCAAATTCGGTATAAAAAGGAAAATTTGCGTTATGATAAGCAAATGGGATGGGTGGGTCTAAGAACTCACCAAACATATGTAATATGTTATAATAGACCGGTTCCATGGTTGTCGGGACGGTCGGTAGCTCTAAAGAATAAATGAACCATAATTGGGTTAATTAAGGAATTAAATACCAAACAATTAAAAAATTTTTGGTATATTGCCAAGAGTCGGGTTAGACTCGTTGAAACTCCGTGGGAATCACCTATATGATTAAATATGTTATTTCTAGGTGTTTGAAACAATCGGGATCGAAAGGGGTGGCTCGGGAACGCGAAACGACCTTAACGGGTCAAAAATATAGGTTTGGCTGCAGGTGCCACCGTAGCTTACGGTGGTACCGTAAGTTACGGTAGGTCCTGGGCGGTTTATAGCTACCGTAAGCCAGAAAGTTACCACCGTACACAAACTGAGGCCACCGTAACTTACGGTGGCTACCGTAAGTTACGGTAGGCCCAATTCCCAGTTTTTGTCGATTATTGTTATAACGCGTTACGAGTCCGTTTAAACCCCCGTAAAGACCCGAAATGAATGTTAGAATGTACTTACTTAGTTCCTATGAACTAATGGATGTCTAAACGTGTGTTTTCAGGTGTTACGGGACCGGAAGGCTAAAGTGATCGATAGTGCAAACAAGGATCGAACGGGACTTGCATACGCGATTCTTTTGTAACAATTAACGCGTTAACATTATTTGAAACTTCTTATTATGTGTTTATGTAAATGGATTGTTAAACCTCATTTTTGAGTGTCGGTTGACACGAAACACATATTTTGGAAGTTAACTGTTAATGAAATTTTCTGGGACCAAATTCCGCATGTTTATTTAACTTAAATGGACCCTTTGGAGGTCCGGGTGTTACAATATGGTTATTATGAAATCCTTCTGTGTAAACTGGGCTATAAACAAGGTAGGGATCTTTTGGATAGTACTATCGGGGAGTGACTAACCCCCACAAAGGTTTGGACATGTGGTCCTTATCAGATGCACAAAGATCTCGCTGTCATTCGGGATGACTATTCTGTGGGAAGGCAGATGGTTGCGCTATATAAGTTTTGCCATTATAGTTCCACTTACCACCCATATGAGGATAAATGTAAAGAGAGGATTCGCGCCCTCTGATTTGAATTATTAAAACTGGCATAATACACACATAAAAAGGAAAAGGAAAACTATGATACATGGACAAATCCTATGTGAAGGATTTGTTGGACTTGTACATAGAAATAATAAACTAAGTGACATGGACAAATTCAATGTGAAGGATTTGTTGGGCTTGTACTTAGTAGGTATGTGGGATAGGGGGTTCACCATATTAAAAAGGGTTCCGACAGGCTATTCATATACCGGTGAGTAAATTAAACTCACACTTTGAAAATAAACCCTTCTTTGAATGATAATGGATGATTTATCAAATATGTTTTACTTACCTATGAACTCACCAACCCTGTGTTGACACTTGATTTACATGTATTCTCAGGTATCTATTAGGAGCTTTTGGACGAGCACGTAGGATCATATAAGAGCTCCAGATACATATTGGTTATTAACAAGACATGATTAGAAGTATTGTTAAGAAACAATATATATATTATTTCCGCTGCGTATAATATCTAATGCTCTGAATAATAATGGACTGATTATCTAAAACTTATCATATAGATAACTGCATCTCATGTGTAACTACTGTGTTCGATCTGTTTGCTCACCCCTCCGTGATAGATTCCAGACCCGGAATTTGAGGGTGTGACATATATGTGTTCAAATGAGTCACACGTGTGCGTGCACATACCGCTTTATCGCAAGAAGGCAGTGGTTAATGGAGTCGTTCCTTCCCCTACCCCAACAAAAGTCGATATCCCAAGCCATCACCGCTCTTTGGTAGAAACATAAGAAATAGCAATTGACGATTAATTAGTTGCTTTAAATCTTTGTGTTCGTATAATTTACATTTCGTTACAAGATGCTTTAAATCTTGTGTACATCAAAATAAGACTAAAATAAGAGAGAAATAATATTAACATTACAGCTTAGAAAGATAACATCGTGAAAATACGTATATACTAACCTTATATTAATTTTGATTTTCATATTAGAGTGGGGAACTTTAGCTTTTGAGAAAGTTATTAATTGATAATTGAACACTTAACAATTCGCTTACTTAGTTCTGTATTATCATATCTAGTGTCTAATGTTCCACTTTCTTGTAACATTATCAATTATATATTTCAAGATTCCATTATATGTATATGTGTGTATATGCATTATGTATATGCTAAGTGCTATACTTATATCAATTGAATTATTAATCATCCTTAATTCAATATATCATATACTCTAATACAATTAACTTTGTTGGAAAACAAGATGATTAACATTACTTGTAGTTTTAATATATTTTATTTGGATTTTAATTGTATATACCTATATAACATATTTAACAAAACTTTAAATTATATATAATAGAAATTTATACAAAGGAAAATTGTTTTAAGGTATCTTGTTCTTTGAATTTTAATTAATTAATAGAATTAATTATGAAAGCTTACGAAAGTTAAATGGATAAAGATTTAGAAATTAAATTTAAACATTATATTTTTCAGAACAGAAAAGAATAACAAGATTTTATACAATATATTAAAGCAGGATCCTATCTGAACGGAGTTAAACTGACACCCATCTACAACTACACGACTCCTGCAGCCTTACAAGTGATACATCAAACTTTCGGATCCCTAATTGATGACCTACATATGTGACACTTATCCAAGCCTTCAATAAAGGTGAAGCTTGGTTTTGACGTTCGAGGCATTTACTTGGCATCTCGTTTCCTCACAAATTCTCTCCTTCCCTCGTAAACCCAATTTTTAATCATTTTATTTAGACGCCAAACCACAAACAACGAACCACTTCAAGGCTTAATTGATGCCCTGTTAAGTGCCACCCGTAATTCATCTATAACAGAAGTCATATATTCAAATATTGTTTCCATTAGTTTTATGTCGATCTCTTTAATGCCATATACACAACCCAAGCTATGATTTACTAGATATCGTTGGTTAGCAATGTATTAATAGATCTTGTGAGTATTATGGTAATAAGTTTTCATTGTATAAATCAATTTTCAAAAGAATAGGCTAATATTTTTTAGAACGAATAATTCACATACACTTGAATCTTACTTTTAAGTTTACATATTTGTTTATTATAAGACTTGAGCTCTTAACAACATGAGGAGTTAAAACTTTTCACTATAAGCCATAAGCCATTTGGTATTAAGCTCATCTATATAGTGGACAATTTATTGTTTTTAATACTGTATTTGTACTATTTTGGCTTTAGTAACTTACAAATTACACTTGCATATTTTTCTCCATGATCTTACCTGACAAAATACAGTGATAACAATATTTATTCCTAACTTAGAGAGTGAAGCTGACATGTAAAATATTAACATTGATTAAGGTTGAATAAAGAGACCATTTTTGACAAACAATAAAAAAAATATTTAGGTAACACAAGATCTTTTAGACTGATTCCTTTTAGGCTATCTTTTTTAGTTATGTTTGACATAATACCCCCACGATGGACTTAAATAAACCATCAAACTACTTTTCGTGTTTCATAAATGAGTTCTTGTCTGCCACCTTCTTGTGGGGACTACAAGACTATTACACACACAAGTTATTTCTATGCATTTATCGGTTCGTATTAAGTCTAACCTTTTAACATGTGAACACGACCTTTTTAACAACTTTATAAGACCAAGTGAATTTAGGTTGGATTTCTTATAACTCGTCAACACGTGGTTTAAGTTATAATGGAACACGCCAAACGAGTCTGAAGTGTTTTCATATGCTTACTATCGCATGATTGATTTTTAAGAACTTACAATCTTAACTAAAATATAGCATTTATATTCATGATCAGGGCCAACGCTAAGGATTTATTGGCCAGACGAGTTAGAAAAATGGGTTTCAAAAGGAAAAAAAAAACTTTTTTTTATCGCTTTTCATCTTTTTAATACAACTTTAAATTGTTGTATGTAATGGGCTAATTATATTTTTTAATCCAAATCATATTCAGGTAAAATGGGTTAATTTAAAGTGTGTAAGGAATCAATTATATAGATGATTTGAAAAAAAAATATATAATATATATAATATTTTTAAAAAAATTGAGGTAATTGAAAATTTTTGCTCTAGGTGGTCGCTCCTCCCTTAGGCTGTCACTGTTCATGATAACACAACGGTTCTTTATAAACTTAAAACAAAATTATGTAAAAAGTATTGTCGGATTAACCCAACTTGATGTTCACTTAATAAACTGTTCTTTTTTAATCCTTAAACTATTACTTGTTGAATATTAATAAGAAATTGATTCATACACGTATGATAATCAAAGTGGTCCACGAATTAAAGAAGAATTAAGGAGTGTTGGATGGATTGATAAAGGTAAAAGGTTATTAACACTTTGATGATGCTCATGTCGGCCATCATTTCACCACTTCATCTAACAACCTATCTTCTTACCATTTTAATCATATTTTAGTTTCACCTTTAATAGAAGAACACACTAATTCATATATTAGTTGCCTTCATACATTAGAAAATAGCCTTCATTTTATTTTCTTTAGAATTTTACTTCTGTTTATTGTTATTCATGAATGCTTTCTATTTGGAAGAGTTTATAATATATATAAAATTTAACAATAAATACTTGGATCAAGTAAATAATTTAAACAAATATCATTTACACAAATCAATCAAGACTTGTGTTTTTTTCCGTAAAGAATCATTTGGAATGTAACATTAGTGTGAGTGTATCAATAGTCACACATTATAAATTCACTCCTTATTGTGATGGTAATAGAATCATAAATATGTGATACAAATAATTAATATTAATTCCGCTCATTCTTCATTTGCTTTTCATTTTTAACAAACCTTCAAAACATGACTGAAGTAACCAATGCCTCCGGTCATGTCGTCACGTCTACAAGTCGCTTATCTTCGCCTTTGGTCATTGTCATAATCTACTTCACATATGATCTCACCCTATATATCAATTCCTGTTAACAACAGTAACCACCACCACCACCGTCATGAGCTTCCTTGAGTCAAATTGGTTAGGGCTTTTTTGTGTTTTTTCGAAAGGAATGCTGCCTTAAAATTTGTGTTTTCCAAATTTAGCATTTTATATTAACAAATTTGACCGTGACGGTTGTTGATGACTTGATGGTGTGTTCAATCAATGGTGATGGTGATGCTGGTTTACAAACATGAAAAACATCTTAAAGATGTTCATGAAGATACATATATGATACATCAAACAACAAGTTTTGGGCCAGTTAATACGTTGCGCAGCAGTTTTTAAAATTTCTTTACATTAAAAGTGAGTTTTTTTTGAATTTCACAATACGCAATTGTGGTAAATATTAAATTTAATTAATGTAATGTAACCCAAATTTAAAAGAAATACATAAAGCTTGTTATAATGGATTCAATGATGGTGATTTGAAATATACGTGTGGTATCATTACATATATAAGTTTTATTTTCACGAAATTGGGGGATCGACCGCGGTTTATGTAATTATTAGATGTGCGGTATTGGCGCATTGAACATAAAATTTTGTTTTTCATTTATATTAAAAAATAAAATAATTGAATTTTTTTTAAGTATTATGTGACATCCTATATTTATCTCACATCGGCTGTGAACATGAGAGATTTCTGATTCATAAGAAATGTCTGGTCTCTAATATCACCGACGCGTTTTGGGCGCATTGGTTGTAAATGAGATGAGAACTCCACATTTAAGCGTGTTCAGGTGACAACAATTCAGGAATGAGTGACCTCCCTGGGAAGTTTTCACCGGGCAAATCCGTGAGCTCCTCGTGAGCAAAGCGGATAATATTGGAGGTATGAGGGGCCGGGTGTTACAGAATGGTATCATAGCCACTCTTGTGCCATTCGGATGTGGGACATACCTCCGATGAGTCCAAAGGGCGGGTGATTGTGACACCCTACATTTATCCCATATCAGCCGTGGACAGAAAAAATTCCTGGTTCATAAGGAATGCCTGATCTATAATATCACCCACGCGTTTTGGGTGCATTGGCTGTGGATAAGATGAAACTCCACAATTAAACGTGCTTAGATGACAACAATCCAGGGATGGGTGACCTCCCTGTGAAGTTTTCATCCGCGCAACCAAAAGCAAGTCCGTGAGCTACTCGTGAACAAAGCAGACAATATTGGTGGTATAAGGGACCGGGTGTTACATATTACCAACTTATAAAATGACCAGGCGTCAATTATATATTTTCCTATCAAACGTAGGTTTTTCTACACGCATTTACTTTATTTTTTACTAATTTGTTTTTGTTTTATACGACTTTTATTTATTCCATTATTTGACTTTTAAGGTCTTAGGGGTGGAGTTATTCTACAAAGTGTATTTTTACTACAAAGTGTATTTTTACTACAAAGTGTAAGAAGACACAATTAGTATAAAAAGTCACAAAAAAATTAATATCTCACAGTCTAAATCAAATTTAAAAAAGTACTTCAGAGCCTCTGTTCCTCTCGTTGTCCTCTTTCAGAAAAAAATAGAAAAAAATAATTTTTTTTCATTGTGTCTTTATATGACATAATGACGTCATTGTGTCTTTATATTGACACAATGATGTTATTGTGTCTTTCATAATGATACAATGAAGTCATTGTGTCTTTCATAAATAACACAATAAAAAAACATTAATTTTTTATTTTTTTTAATTTTTCGTTTATTTTTTCTTAGTGGGGACGACTAGAGTAACAAAAGCTCCGAATTACTTTTTTAAAATTGATTTAGATGTGAGATATAATTTTTTTTGTCTTTTTTTGACTCATTATGTTTTCTCACACTTTGTAGCAAAAATACACTTTGTATTTGAACTGTTTTATTTTCTTAGAACAACTTCGCAGCTAATAGTCGTAAGTAATTACTTTTCTCGTTGTTGAATTTAGTAAGTTTGAAAATATTCAATCATTAATAGTCTTGATTTGGTATAAGGGTCAACGATGCACTAAGTTTTTTTAAAAAAATTTCAGCTAAGAGATAATATTAAATCTTAGGAAAATAAGTTTACATGATATGCTTTTGTGGTGTTTGTATGACACATAAAAGCTAAGTGATTGTACTTTATACTTGCACGCTTGCACTATTTAAGGCTGCATAAAGACGAAAGTCGAAAGGCATTACAATTTTCCCTTTCCCTTGTCATTATTTAATCTCATTATATTCTTAGATTGCATACTAAAAGATAGTTTAGTCTTTTTATATCACGGACTCCTTATACTAATAAGTATTGTTTATTTTATATGATGAAAATTTCAAGTGAAAACTCCTCACATCGCTAGTTGTAGTAGTAAACATATTTTACTGTAAACTTCTCTCATTTTTCACCATTAAAATACCCAAAATGTGTATTTGATATTAGAGGCTAAACATTTGTTATGAACACAATATCTATTTTATCCACAGCCGAAGTTAGATTTACTTTGTCTAAAACATCACAATCATCTTTTTGGAAACTGATCGTCCTTGATGAAGTTTGTCCAAACCTCCCTTTGAGGACTGCCCAAACATCCCAAACGAGACAAAAGTAACTCTGATACTATTTGTAACACTAGATCCATCGCACCAACTGATATTGCTTACTTTGTCTATTGGAAACTCACCATTTGTTTGTTACCTAGGTGTATAATTTCCAAAAACTCACCCATCATTATACACTGATACTACCGCATCCAACCACGATTATATACGGAGCTTTCCTCTTGTTCATAACCAAAGCGCTCATACGTGTTTGTGGTATTTAAGGTCAGTTAATTCTATTAAACCGAAATCTCATATCAATGGTTGAAAACAAGGTTCGTTGTTACGTTTACCACATGAACAAATAGCATCACTAAAACAATGGTTTATATGTTACCAACTTTTCATTTGATATGTTCAGTTTTTTAATTATAAGCATAGATGCATAGATACTTTGTGTTTATTAATGATAAAATTGGTTATAGTATGCACATATATGATGTGTATATACACACACGTTTGAATGAGTGAGCAGTGGAAAATGATTGCAAACATTGGTAATAATATCTCTATACATGTCATTATTATGAAAATGATAAAAGTAATGGGTTCATTTCAGTTGTTGTAACAAAATTATAAACTTATCATTCATCTATAACCTTTTATTACCTATTTTCACATATATCCAATTTAGAGACGCAGAAGCATGTGACATCAAAATATTTTCAATCTTTTTTGTTAAAAGGTGTTTGTTAAGTAGGGGTGTTCGTTATTCATATAGGGCTTGAAAAGTTCAAAATTCGAACCATATCGAATTCACAAGTAAAAAAAATGTTAAAACCGAATTTACCGCAAACCGATTTGATGAACACCCTATATTTAAGTTGATGCTATTACCATTGATGTAAAACATGTGTTGATAGGTTTTAAATGCGCTATCACTTTATCTTTTAATTACATGGGACGTCTTTTATGTAACTAAATCTAATACCATCGTAAAAAAGAAAATTTTTAACTATTTTGTAGTATGCATGCTTCCCGGCTCCCACTGCAGAAATTGGTAAATGACAACATAATTAGAGATCAAAGACTTAAGAAACGTCCTATTTCTTATTGGGCTCGATTAAACTTGAGTATTAAGATTTTACAAAAGGTAAGACGAACTTGGGCCATTAGTTCTTTTTCTAGATAAACATCGTTGGGCTTTTTGACTTGAGTTGAAGTATTTAAACTTTAAAGTGTAATAATCTAAATGGTTATTAATGTTGTTTGGTATGTTTTCTTTCTAGAGTTTTGATGTCCAGTTAGGGTTAAAACTACAAAAATAATTTATTTTTTATCTTACATATAATGTTTAACCTAATTTTAGTACATTAAATTTTAGAGTAAATTACCATTTGCATCCTTGTTGTTTTAAAATTACCATATGCCCCATAACGTTTTATTTTTCACCATTTGAGCCCTTAACCCTAACGCGTTAAATTTTACCGTTAGTTTTTTATAAAGTGACAAAAATACCCTTAGTCGCCACTTTATTAAAACCCACCCCAACCTTCCCCTTTCTTATCTTATCAGACCAACATCACCCCCACCCCCACACACACACCCAAACAACATTGATCGAAGATATCATCCTCTTGACCAAGGTTCTAATGGTGGCGACAAGATTCAAGCCACATAAACCGTTGTGTGCGGCGACGATGATGGTGGTGGTGGTTTCAACTTCAACGGGGAAACGGTTAATGGTGGCGTGATTTTAGTGTCTTTGAAGATCTCACGTAAAAGGGTGAGGCCGATCAGGATAGGGATGTTATGGTGGTGATTGGTGGCTGTAGTGGTGGGATAGCCCGAACCTATCCTAAAATCGAAGATGGAGGCAAGTTTCTTGCTATAATCTACAATCGTTGTTCAATTTGACCTTGTATGTATATGTTTCTTGCATATCAGTGTTTAGTTTGTGATGTTCAACTATGTGTGTATGGAGGCAAGTTTCTTGCTCTATTTATTCATCTTCATCCTTCTTTAATTTATAATGAAGAGGGGGGGGGGGAGTGTTAATGAATGAAGAAGATGATGTTGTTAGGTTGGTTCAAATTTTTTTTATATTTATTGGGATAGTTTAGTGTTTTACTAATAACTTTAACAGAAAAACTAACAGTGTTAGTCATTTGAACTTAAATGGAGATAAAAATGAAATGACGGAGACTCAAATAGAGATAAAATAAAATGTTAGGGGGCAGATGATACTTTTAAAACAAGAGGGATGCAAAAGGTGAAAATGAGAAAACATTTGGGATGCAAATGGTAATTTACTCTAAATTTTATCTTATTTAGTTATAAGTTTATAAACTCATTATAAACACTAAGGGGCTGTTTGATTGTGCTGACTGAGTAAGATCTGACTGAGTTAGAAGCTGACCCAGTAAGAAGTTCTGACTGAGTCTGCATCTGACTGAAACTTGGTTGTTTGATACAGTATCTGACTGACTATGCTGAATGATAAAAATAACACACGTCACACTATCTCAACATAGCCCCATACGGATCCTCCATAACCCACCATTTCAACCCATAAAAACCCCAAATCACAAATCCCCAATTCATCTAAAATCACACATACCCCTGCTTATCCCTTCATCATCTTCTTCCCTAAAATCCTATTTCTTATTCCTCTGTAACACCACCAACAATGACATCTATCTTCACCGCAACCACCGCTGCAACCTCATTCTTATACCCCCACACCCCCATCACCACCACCATCATCATCTTCTTCACCCCTTTTCACCCTCACAAAACCCTTAACCAAATTACAGCTTTCCTCAACGTTGTTGTTTGATGTTTAGGATCGCAAGAAACAATGCTCAACAGGTATATGTTTGTTATCGTTTTTGTGTGATTCTAACGTGTTGACGGAGGGCGCCGGTGAAGGGAGTCACGATGGAGGGATGATCCAGTCACGGCGGAGGGATCGCGCGGAGGAATCGCGACAGAGGGAGTCACGGTGGAGGGATGATCTAGTCACGGCGGAGGGATCGCGCGGAGGAATCATGGCGGAGGGAGTCACGCGGGTCAGTCTCGGTCAGCGAACCCGAATTTAAGGTCTCGGTCAGACATCGGGACCGGGTCAGTCGATGCTTTCCGCGCAAATCAAACGCGCTGACCTGCTGACCGAGTCAGCCAGTCAGCGGTCAGCTGTGGTCAGCGCTTATCAAACACACCCTAAACATCAGTCGCTAGCGTAGTAATCATACAAGTCGATAACATGTAGGTGAATTTTTATTGACATGACAGTTATATAGACACTTTTATTGACATGATGCTTTCTCAGTACAAATTAATCACTTCAAAATAAAACCTTAAACATGTTATAAAATAAAAAAAAACTATTCATGTCAACGTTTTTACTCACTTATCATCACAATTTCACCTATGTATATGTACATGTGTATGTATAATCAGATGGTGAAAGTTCAATATTTAAATGCTTTATTTCCGTATTTACATGTCAATTTATGAGAGATAGAGTTACTTTTCAGATATTCTTGTATCTGTAGGTTAAACATGAAGTATATGAAGAAGTTGGAAGAAAGTGAAAGAAATTGGAGCTCGGGAGGTGAAGAAAATGTAAAAGAGAAGTTTGCAAGACAAAGGTAACTTAAAACAAGCATAACTTGAGCTAGGAAAAAAGTTACGGGACCCATAACCTATTAACGGGAATATCTGGAAAAGTGACAAGTGAAAATCAAGTTTGTGCAGGGGTGGCGCCACCAACGCCAGTAAACCTGAAACCTGCTGACCAACCCACCTCTGAAGCCTAGCTTGACGCCAAGCTGGAGCCACCGATGCCGAGCGTCGTGCTTTGGTGGAATTTATCTAATTTGAGGGGTTTTAAAGGGGGATTAACCCTAATACGAAAGTACCTCTTTACACAATATTCTTGGACGAAAATGCTCCCATCTTTCATGTAACATCCGACCTATTTCAACATGAAACCCGAACCGTTTACGTTAACCAATGAAATTTATTTTATTACAATATGAGCGCAGTAATATTGTCATTTAATTCACATTATAATCATGTAGTTATTAATATGATTTTATAAAAATTATAAAATTATATTAGTAATTACGATACTTAGTTATCGAATTCGAAAATAAAAATAATAATATATAATAATAATAATATAATAATAATAAATAATAATAAATAATAATAATAATAATAATAATAATACTAATAATAAAAAATTATTATTAAAAACTAAATCCTAAAAGTTTTGGGTTGAAAATGTAATATTTAAAACTTATTTTAAAAACTTTGACATAAAATGATAAACAATTCAAACTACAGGGACCAAAGTGTAATTTTTTTTAAAAACCCAGCCCCCCACCCGTCGCCCCCTTTCTTCCCCTCCGACCACCATCTCCGGCCGTCTCTCCGGCGAGCCACCACACCCAAAACCACTTGATTCCAGCTCAATTAAACACTACCGACATTAACACATGGAAGATTCGAACCTATGACCCACTTCCATTTGAAAATTTGAGTGCGATTACAACCAAACCCAACCACCCCACTTCGGCCGAAAGACCTGGCCATGATCGCCCACTAATCATAATTATAATCAAATTAAATCAACCTAAACAATCATATAACTAGTATCACCCGTTTGCAACTCTCAATTCCTCCTGAAACACCCAAAAATTACACATTCGATCATCACCTTCATCGCGACCTGCAACTTAGTCGAGCATCACCTTCTGGTCAATCTCATTAGAAATTGATAGAGGGCTTTTACTTATCATTGTCCTTATAAGCTATCTACAAAGTTAATTCGACTTTCATCAACGTTTGTCCATCGTTTGGATTCAAGACAATCCGCGACTTGTTCTTCGTGGTGTTTAGCATCAATTCGAAAGCATACAGGTAATTAAAATACATGTATATACTCGATTAAGCAGGGAGAATAAAATCCCCATGATTCTAAACGTTAATAACATCGATGGGATTGCAATTTGGCTTCGATCGAATCTAGGGTTCTTGAATTGGGGAAAATATTTGGAGATGTGTTTAAAATCATTTGGAACCAACATCTACCGCGGCTGTATGCCTGGTTCACCGGTTGCCTGTCCACTTGCAATCCATGAGGTCCCGGGTTCGACCCCGGGCACCCTCATTTATTTTTTAAAGGCTTTTTCAGCTTTTAAAAATTACAGAAAATTTATAAAAATTATAAAAATAATTTTATAAACTTTGTTTATATTTTGGGCACCAGATAATTTTCTAGATTATATTAAAGTTTTATCAATTATTTATAAATATTGTTTGTTTTATAAAATATACTTTAACGAACGGTTTATAATAATATTTTTCGTAATTATTCTTCGTTAATCATATAGACTTATTACATGTTAAACTTTATCATTATATCTAAATTCATTTCTAAAACACTTAATAATCATCAAATGGATTAAAAGTATGATATTTATTTTATAAATTTAATTACTTAAACAAAACTCATAATTCTATCAAACCCTAATTCTTATTCGAACGTTAATCATATTATTAACCATAAACTCGTAAATAATAACTAACATTAATTATATTCCTATTAAATGAAATCCAGGTTAACCGAAACCCTAATCGTTGTACGACATTATTTCCTTGCTGTGCAATCAAGGTGAGTATTCACGGTTCCTATTTTACTTTCTTTCCTTTTTGGGGGAGAAAACATGCAAAAATATTTTATAAATGGTTTTTAGTATTATTGATATCGCCTGTTACGTTAGTGCAAACATACAAACAGTCCTGACATTCTCGAACCGTTAGTAATGTGTAGCGAGGTAATTCTGAGTAGTACTACTGGGTCTGACAAACCCCGCCCGGGCTAGTCGTGCTAGCTTGATTGGAGGTCAAACGGGTGCATTATTGACCTAACATTTGTCACTGTCTGGTGAGACGTGACGGGGAAACAACAAACATATAGGACATGCAAACAGTCAGCTTCGGTTCGAAACGCTAAATAACATGATTATAGGCTAGCTACCTATCGAGATGCTTTAATTACTATACCATTTCGAACAGTTACAAACATTCAAACAGTTACAAATATTCGAACAGTTACAAACATTCGAACAGTTACAAACATTCGAACAGTTACAAACATTCGAACAGTTACAAACATTCGAACAGTTACAAACATTTTTATCTGTGATAAAACCTGTGAACTCACCAACTTTATGTTGACACACTTTAGCATGTTTTCTCAGGTCACAGGAATGCTTAAGCTCATGATGCACGAATAAGGACGCACTCAGGACATTCATTCATCAGTTCATTTAGTCGCATTGAATATTTGTTTTGGCATAGCATTTCCAGACTTTCAGTATTGTTTACATTTTAGTTTTACATTTCCGCACTGATGTTCATTTCATTTGTGTTTCTCTGATTTAAGTCAACATTTATTTTTAAACTCATATAGTGTCGTTTGATATGACCGTGTCTGAGATCCTGGTATGTCACACGCCTAACCGTAAACCCCGTTTGTGGAAATTGAGGGTGTGACAGATTGGTATCAGAGCTACTGGTTATAGAGAACTAGGATTTCATTTGCATCTAGACTATAGCCTTAGACACAACACTAGTATTGCACAGACACTCTTATATGATTGCAACTATTGTACGAACATTCTCCCGGCATGCTAACATTACATTACTGAACGATCAAACATTACCCGCACTATCTATGTCACCTGTATCATCCTCGACAAACAGAGGGGCGGAGAGTCCCGCTCGCTTACTTCCAACATCTACATCTGTTTCTTCACTCTCGGAGTTGAAGCAACGACAACTTGAACCTAACATTATCACTTCGGAACACGAAACTCTTTTCTAACAAACACGACAAACCTAACGATGACAAACAAGGAGAACAACGCACATTACTTTTCTAACTCTATCGTACTTGTTTCTACTTCCAACATGCCCTATCATCTTTGCTAGTCTTAACAGATAGCACTCGGTACTTGACAAGGTATGTTATCTCGAATGGGAGGAACCATGAATGACCATGCAAAGCAAATTAGAATCACGGGTGCACACGTAATTGTAATTTGTCGTGCATGAGAATTCTGGTAACTCTATTGGGTGATAACGGTCATAATCAGTACAAATTTTCGTTTCTATACTTGGAGACATGAGGTCTCGGTTCTCATAAAACCTCACTATCGATATGCAAACAAATCCTCCATTCCTACTAGTATGAAACAATTTATTCTTATCAATAGTTATTATTCGATAGTGACTGTCGTGTATTGTGAATTGAAGATTCATGTTATGGCATTAATCCTAGTCTCTATGAGACGTTGCTCATTCTAGCATTTCAGTGATCATGCAATAATATTCATGTACAATGTGTCATATCTTCAAAAGTTGCAATAGAGTGGTGATACTCTCTGCACATGTAGTCCTTGTTTATTGGATTGATCTTAAGACTTAGAGTCTTGGTAACTTGAGCGTTCCAGCATGCATCTCATGTGATATCTATCATGTTTAAGCGTACATTACATTTGTTTGTCTCCCTAGTGGTGGGATCCAATCAAATTTTCTGGCTGACTACGTTTAGCGTAGTACTGAATAGCAAGATATTATGACGATCTCGTCCATTACATCTTCGCCTTTCCATTATAAACAACAAGTGCAACTACAATCTCCATGGGCCGTGCAATAAGAACATTTGAGCGCGCTGTGAGGAAACTCGACCATACCATCAAGAACCGTCGGGTGAGTATCCCGGCCAAGTCTCCTCCGTCACAAGAATCACAAAAAGGATGTTATGAGTGTAGAAAACCTATGCATTAAAGGGGAACCGCCCAAGGCTCAAGAAGATAAGAAACCAGCAGAAATGGTAGTTCTGTTCCAGCATTATCTCATTTGAGTACCGATAGAAGTCTCATACCTGGTAACTTGAGTGGACTGCTAGAGGTAGTTCTTACCGGTTTAATTTCCAAAACCTACCATAAAATTTACCGATGGTAGAACTATAACCGTCACCCATATGCTTGGCAGTTGTAATCTAGGTCTGTCTAGACAATCATTCGATATAAGTCTGATTTATATTACCCATGGTAGCTACGATGTTGTGGTCAAAACGGATTGGTTGTCCAAAAACCAAACATAGATCATTTGTGGAAACAAACTAATTAAGTTACCTGTCCTTAGTGATGGAAAACCTATGGTAGAAGACGACAGGGTTGGTGTTGTGGTTGGCATCATCTCAAACGTGAAGGTGCATATATGTCTCAAGAAAAGGGATTTCTCTCTAATGACACTAATTACATAGAAGTAGGCGGATGAGAAGCGTGTTAAAGATATTCCAGTTGTCAGAGACTTCCCGAAAGTATTTCCAGAATACTTAACTAGTATGACCACTATGAGTTTTTGGTTATGCTGTTTGGGTTGACCAACGCACCAGCGGTTTTCATGGACCTCATGAACCGAGTGTGTAAACTCTATTTAGACAAGTTTGTCATCTTCTTAATCGATGACATCCTTATTTATTCAAAGAATAAGGAAGAACACGAGGAGCACTTTAGACTGATTCTGGAGCTGCTGAAACGAGAACAATTGTATGCTAAATTTTTAAAGTGTGACTTCTGGATACGAGAGGTCCAATTTTGGGTCATGTGGTCAATGAGAATGGAATACATGTTGACCCGACAATAATAGAAGCCATCAAGACTGGGCTACACCTAAGACTCCGACTAAGGTACGACAGTTTCTTGGGTTGGCTGGCTATTATCGACGATTCATCGAAGGGTTTTCAAAGATTGCTCAACCTCTCACCGCGTTAACTCTTAAAGGCACTACGTACAATTGGGGTGACAAACAAGAATCCGCATTTCAGGTTCTGAAGTAGAAACTCTATACGGCACCGATTCTATCCTTGCCTAATGGAATAGACGATTTTGTAGTTTATTGTGATGCTTCTATTCAAGGTCTCGGTTGTGTGCTAATGCAACGCGAGAAGGTGATTGCTTATGCTTCCCGTCAATTGAAAGTTCACGAGAAAAACTACACGACACATGACTTAGAGTTGGGAGCCGTTGTGTTTGCTCTCAAGATATGGAGACACTACTTGTACAGTACCAAGTGCACCATTTACACCGATCACAAGAGTCTCCAGCACATCTTTGAACAGAAGGAGCTGAACATGAGACAACGTCGTTGGGTCGAATTGTTGAATGACTACGACTGTGCAATCAAATATCATCCGGGTAAGGCTAACGTAGTAGCCGACGCCTTAAGTCGAAAGGAGACACCTAAGCCGAAGCGAGTTCGAGCATTACAACTCACCATTCGCACTGGATTACTCGATCAAATACGTAATGCTTAAGTTGAAGCTTTGAAAGACGAGAACCTGAAAGCCGAATCACTACGAGACATGGGGAAACATTAGAGGTCAAATCTGACGGAATCCGCTACTTCATGGACCGAATATGGGTTCCTTTGTATGGAGACCTACGAGAGCTGGTAATGGACGAAGCTCACAAGTCACGGTACTCTATTCATCCGGGTTCAGACAAGATGTACCACGATCTAAAAGTCCTTTACTGGTGGCCAAACATGAAAGCGGATATTGCCACTTACGTAAGCAGATGCTTAACCTGTTCTAAGGTTAAGGTAGAGTATCAACGACCATCTGGTTTACTTCAACAACCAGAAATTCCAGTATGGAAGTGGGAGCAGATATCTATGGACTTTATCACGAAACTGCCTCGGACTCCCAGCGGATACGATACCATTTGGGTAATTGTAGATCATTTGACGAAATCTGCACACTTCCTACCAATTAGGGAGGCTGACGAATGGAGAAGTTGACTCGTATCTACCTAAGGGAAATAGTCGCTCGGCACGGTGTGCCAATTTCCATCATCTCTGATCGTGACGCTCGATTCACTTCACACTTCTGGCAATCTTTACAACGATCATTGGGAACGCGATTAGATATGAGCACTGCATATCATCCTCAGACTGACGGCCAGAGTGAGCGTACGATCCAAACTTTAGAAGACATGTTACGCGCTTGCGTGATTGATTTTGGCAGCAGTTGGGAAACTCACTTACTGTTAGTTGAGTTTTCATATAATAATAGCTACCACACGTCGATCAAAGCTGCTCCATTAAGGCACTGTATGGGCGTAAGTGCCGGTCACCTGTTTGCTGGGCGGAAGTTGGAGAAAGTCAACTTACCGGTCCTGAACTTGTGCACGAGACGACTGAAAAGATCGTGCAAATTCGTAACCGCATGGAAGCAGCACGTGACCGACAGAAGAGTTACGCTGATAAACGCCACCAACCATTGGAATTCCAAATGGGTGACAAAGTGCTTTTGAAAGTGTCACCCTGGAAGGGTGTGATTGTTTTGGGAAACGTGGAAAACTAAACCTAGGTACGTGGGACCGTTTGAGATTGTCAAACGGGTTGGCCCGTAGCCTATCAGTTGAACTTACCTGAAGAACTCAGTGGAGTACATGATGTGTTCCATGTTTCAAACCTGAGGAAATGCCTTGCAGACGAGACTCTCGTCGTTCGTTAGACGAGGTACATGTTGACGAACAAATACGTTTCATCGAGAAACCAGTGGAAGTTATGGACCGAGAGGTCAAGACACTCAAACATAGTCGTATCCCTATTGTCAAAGTCCGATGGGAATCTAAACGTGCCCAGAGTTCACCTGGGAACGTGAGGACCAAATGAAATCCAAGTACCCTCATCTTTTCATTTCAGCCTCCTCGTGAACAAATTTCGGGATGAAATTTCCTAAAGTAGGGGAGACTGTAACATCCGACCCATTTCAACATGAAACCCGAACCCGTTTACGTTAACCAATGGAATTTATTTTATTTCAATATGAGCGCAGTAATATTGTCATTTAATTCACATTATAATCAGGTAGTTATTAATATGATTTTATAAAAATTATAAATTATATTAGTATTACGAAACTTAATTATCGAATTCGAAAAAAAAAATAATAATAATACTAATAATAAAATTTATTATTAAAAACTAAATCCTAAAAGTTTTGGGTTGAAAATGTAATATTTAAAACTTATTTTAAAACTTTTGACATAAAATGATAAACAATACAAACTACAGGGACCAAAGTGTAATTTTTTAAAAACCCAGCCCCCACCCGTCGCCCCCTTTCTTCCCCTTCGGCCACCATCTCCGGCCGTCTCTTCGGCGAGCCACCACACCCAAAACCACTTGATTCCAGCTCAATTAAACACTACCGACATTACACATGGAAGATTCGAACCTATGACTCACTTCCATTTGAAAATTTGAGTGCGATTACAACCAAACCCAACCACCCCACTTCGGCCGAAAGACCTGGCCACGATCGCCCACTAATCATAATTATAATCAAATTAATCAACCTAAACATCATATAACTAGTATCACCCGTTTGCAACTCTCAATTCCTCCTGAAACACCCAAAAATTACACATTCGATCATCACCTTCATCGCGACCTGCAACTTAGTCGAGCATCACCTTCTGGTCAATCTCATTAGAAATTGATATAGGGCTTTTACTTATCATCGTCCTTATAAGCTATCTACAAAGTTAATTCAACTTTCATCAACGTTTGTCCATCGTTTGGATTCAAGACAAACCGCGACTTGTTCTTCGTGGGTTTAGCATCAATTCGAAAGCATATAGGTAATTAAAATACATGTATATACTCGATTAAGCAGGGGGAACAAAATCCCCATGATTCTAAACGTTAATAACATCGATTGGGATTGCAATTTGGCTTCGATCGATGTGACAACCCGGAAAAATTCGTGATTTATAGTATTTATTAATTTTTTTATTATTATTAATTCAGTAATAATATTGATAATAATAATAATAATGATAACAATAATAATAATAATATTATTGAATAATAATAGTAATCATAAATGTTAATAATGAAGTCCAGGGGTTAATTGCCAAATTTGGAACTTTAAAACAAGTTTTTACATAAAATAACAAAACAGAAAAACGCAGGGACCATATGTGTAAATTAATTTTTCACAACCAACCCCCCGCCCAAACCCGATTCTCCGGTCACCGGAGTTCTGCCACCGGCCGCGGCTCCGGCGACCACCAAACGGCTTTAAAAATCGACATTTTGAACCCCACAATACACCAAAATGCTCGTGGGACAAGATGCAACAATAATTCATGCACTAATCGGGGAAAAGCTGTTCGGATTTTAGGTAATTGGCACTAATCGAACCCACTAACATATACCTAACAAATTCCACTCGAACGATAATAATAATCCAATTAATCGAGTATAAATACTCATTGATCTGTTCCTAATCGAATACACCTCTCAATACAACCTGAAACACACAAAAATCTAGGATTCGATTACCCTCTTTCTTTCGGACCTGCAACTCAATTGAAGTCGAACCTCCGAGTTTTCTTGTACGAAATTGGCATAGGGTTATTGTTTCTCATCGACTAAGGAAGCTTACTGCAAGTTTAATTCGATTATCATGTAGAATTTCGACTGGACAGATTCCGCCAAAGCCGCGGCTTGTTCATCGATTGTTCTTATCATTCAAACATCCATTCGGGTAATTAAGTATGTCCACAGACTCGGTTTTTCATGGGGATTAAAATCCCCCAACATTAATTTGATTGTTAACATCGAATTAACGTTCAATTCGGATCAAATCAAACTAGGGTTCTAAGGGATTTGGGGGAAACTGGGTAAAACACTTTAAAAGTATATGGAACTGCTTTCTGTCGCGGCTAAGAGCCTGGTTTTACTGGTATGTGTGCGGGAGTATGTGTTGGAGGTCACGGGTTCGAACCGGCCCCAACATATTTTTTTAAAAAGTCCTTTTTGACCTTTTAAAAATCCAGAAAAATTTCTAAAATTATAAAATAAATTTTATAAACTTCATGAATTTTAAAAATTATCTAACCATTTCTGAAAAATTTTTCTTGTAATATCTTAATAATATTATATAATGATATAATTAGTTTATTTATATAAAAATAAACTATAAAAAGTTGAAATCATGAATTATTATTATTACGTATATTTTAATATATATATGTGAATGAATGAGGCGTATATAATATATATATATATATATTATATATATAATATATTATATATAATAAATAAGTTACGCCTTAATAAACGTCTGGACATATAATTAAAACGTATGATGAGTATCTTTATACGTGATCTAGCATTGTTGATAATAACTGGGAATGGGGAAATACCGATAACCCTAACCAAGACACGAACGCGAAACTGAACAGTTTGTTATATGCTTAAATTAATAATTTATATTAATAATATGTACACAGAATGAAACACAGGTTAACCGAAACCTTAACTGTTGCTCGAGCATTATTTCTTTGCAACGCAATCAAGGTGAGTTTTCACGGCCCCATTTTTACATTCTTTCCTTTTGGGGGAGAAAACATGCAAACACTATTTTGTTATGGTTGCCAGTATTATTGATATCGCCTGTTATGTTAGTGGGAAACGCATTTGAAAGTCCTTACAGTATCAAACCGTTAGTAACATGATTAGCGAGGTAATTTTGAGTAGTACTACTGGGTTTGACAAACCCCGCCCGGGCTAGTCGCGCTAGCTTGATTGGAGGTCGAACGGGTGCTAAATTGACCTAAAACGATTGCCACGGTCGGTTAAGACGTGGTGGAAAGGCACTAAACACACACAGTCAGCTTCGGTTTGAAACACTAACTACTTGTTTATAGGCTCGCTACCTATCGATATGCTTTATATACTAAACCATATGAAACGCTTTTCGGACACATTCTAGTTGATTAAACCTGTGGACTCACCAACTTTATGTTGACAATTTAGCATGTTTTCTCAGGTCACAGAAACGCACAAGATTAAGAACTCAGTAGGATGCATGCATGGCATACATCACTACTCAACTGGTTTAATTTGTTAAAACGCTACTGATTCTTATAGTTGAAACGCATGTTGAAACAATTCAATGATGATTTCTATATTTGAAATGCTTCCGCAAGTCTGAAACACTTATGTTTGATTTAAACAACTAATTACTTAATGTGATGTTTTTTAATTACTGTGTTTGGTGTAACTGATGCTATCTGAGATCCAGGTATGTTACACGCCTAACGGTAAAACCCCGTTTGGGAAATTGAGGGTGTGACAATCGAATCTAGGGTTTTGAATTGGGGAAAATATTTGGATATGTGTTTAAAATCATTTAGAACCAACATCTACCGCGGCTGTATGCCTGGTTCACCGGTTGCCTGTCCACTTGCAATCCATGAGGTCCCGGGTTCGACCCCGGGCACCCTCATTTATTTTTTAAAGGCTTTTCAGCTTTTAAAAATTACAGAAAATTTTTAAAAATTATAAAAACAATTTTTAAACTTTGTTTATATTTTTGGGCACCAGAATTTTCTGGATTATAAAGTTTTATTAAATTATTTACAAATATTGTTTGTTTTATAAAATATACTTTAACGAACGGTTTAGAATAATATTTTCGTAATTATTCTTCGTTAATCATACAGACTTAATACATGTTGAACTTCATCTTATATCTAAATTCATTTCTAAAAACATTAATAATTCATCAAATGGATTAAAAGTATGATATTTATTTTATAAATTTAATTACTTAAATAAAACTCATTCTATCAAAACCATAATTCTTATTCGAACGTTAATCATATTATTAACCATAAACTAGTAAATAATAACTAACATTAATATATTCCTATTAAATGAAATCCAGGTTAACCGAAACCCTAATCGTTGTACGACATTATTTCCTTGCTGTGCAATCAAGATGAGTATTCACGGCCCCTATTTTACTTTCTTTCCTTTTTGAGAGAGAAACAATGCGAACATATTTATAAATGGTTTTTAGTATTATTGATATCACCTGTTATGTTAGTGCAAACATACAAACAGTCCTGACATTCTCGAACCATTAGTAATGTGTAGCGAGGTAATTCTGAGTAGTACTACTGGGTCTGACAAACCCCCGCCGGCTAGTTACGTAGCTTGATTGGAGGTCTAACGGGTGCTTATTGACCTAACATTTGTCACTGTCTGGTGAGATGTGACGGGGAAACAACAAACATATAGGACATGCAAACAGTCAGCTTCGGTTCGAAACGCTAAGTAACATGAAATAGGCTAGCTACCTATCGATATGCTTTAATTACTATACCATTTCGAACAGTTTACAAACACATCGAACAGTTACAAACATTCGAACAGTTACAAACATTCGAACAGTTACAAACATTCGAACAGTTACAAACATTCGAACAGTTACAACATTCGAACAGTTACAACATTCGAACAGTACAAACATTTTTATCTGTGATAAAAACCGTGAACTCACAAAACTTTATGTGACACACTTTAGCATGTTTTTCTCAGGTCACAGGAACGCTTAAGCTCATGATGCATGAATAGGACGCACTCAGGACTTTCATTCATTAGTTTCATTTAGTCGCATTGAATATTTGTTTTGGCAAGCATTTCTAGACTTTCAGTATATTTACATTTCAGTTTTACGTTTCTGCAATGATGTTCATTTCATTTGTGTTTCTCTGATTTAAGTCAAACGTTTATTTTAAACTCATATAATGTCGTTTGATATGACCATGTCTGAGATCCTGGTATGTCACACGTCTAACGGTAAAACCCTGTTTGTGAAAATTGAGGGGTGGACATTTCACTATTCCAAATCTTTGCAACATCAAGATCATCTGAATTCATATGCTTAATTTAGTTGCTTTAAAGATTCAATGATGAGCATTGTTAATTTATTCCTGAATTACTTCGGGGGTCATGTTTGTACGTGTAACACCCCACCCAGAGAAGCTGACGTGTCACTATTACAGATATCAAATCAAAAACCAATCCACGATATAAAGAGATTGTCAAAAGAAACAAATTCAAACAATCTCCATAATCGAGAGAACCTAATTAAGTTGTTCATTACATCAAATTTAAGTAAAATAAAAATCTTGACTTCAACCACTCTTCACTGATTTCCCGGATTACCGTGATTACCTATATTAATAGAAAAACAACCACGAAAGAAAATACGGCTGAGCCAAAAGTTGCTCAGGACAGAAATAACAATAGTAATGATAAGAAGCATAACATACTGATATCTGATACTGAACTATAATCTGATATGGAAAACGGAAATCTGAATCTGAACATATAATACTGATACTGAACTGAACATGTAATGCTGAACTGAACTGATCTACACAACGCGTATATACAAACAAAATAAGTCGTGTAATATAAGAAGTACCCAGAGCCAAAACTGAACTGATAAGCAACTAGCTAGCTAGACTATGCACCAATGAGATGGTGGTGGGCGTACACACATGATTCTATCACCCGAAACTGAACTGAACTGACTGAACTAGGATCGATCCATCCGCCTCCCAGATATTATGGCCAAAGTACTACCTGAGTACTAACGTGTTAACGGAGACGCCGTGAACTATTTATTACACACCGTCACGAAAAATGTCATATCATTGACGCCACACATGATATGTCGGAGAGCTAGGCGGGTAAGAGTATCAAATCAAATGGTAGTACAACTACCAACATATAACGTATCAATAGAACATTTTATAGGAACATGCAATAATGAGCACAAACTTATAAAATATATACTGCATGCTGTAAGCCTTCAACAAGTAAAAATTAACAAGTCGAACGAGTCATAGCATAACAAATAATGTTAGACGACTAGTAAAATACCAAAGGCCAAACGAGTCATATTAACGAAACATGGTATCAAAATCTGTACTACAAAGTAACAGAAACAGAATTTATACTATGATAAAGGTACCAAGAATCCGTACCTTATACACGAATAACAATGATTAGAAACAAGTCTAGGCTCGGTTAACGCCACGAGAACCTACGATAACGTAACGCAAATTATAGTTTGGATTTCCAGTTTTAAATGGGAAAAAATTCCAGTTCTGCCCCTGTCTTTCCGCACTCATTAAAAATACTAAACGACGTTAAAAATTCTGAAAATTTCCAGTTTACTAGATTAGTGATTTCTATACAACTTTCATTTAGAAAAATTTCTGATTGGATTACCGAAATATGAGAAAAACATGGATCTTTACAGCTGCGCAGAACTGCTAGCTGTTATGAAAACGACCGTTTGGAGGTCTAAACCGTGAGTTTTTCGATGTTTTATATCCAACAGATTAATTTTTGACGAACCTCGTCATGGACATAAGGTTAACTGATTTGAATATGTATGAAGAATTATGGCCTCCGTAAGTTGGCTGTAAAATACGGAACTAAATCAACTATTTAAAGCCTATTTTAAACAAAATGAACTATTTATATGTTTGTTAATATATATATAACTATAACCGTCAAAGTATATATTATTCGTTTACATAATATATCACTATTGTTTTGAAACATAATAGTGATCTATTATTAATTAACTAATAGTATTTCAATTAAATGATAGTGTTTCTATAACAAGATTTTATAGAAATATTAAGGCATATAACGAATAAATTTCTAAAAATATTTAGATGATCTTAAAAATAAAAGAGAGTTACAGAACTGATTTTTATAATTTTTGGAAATTTTTACATATTTTTAAAAGGTTGAAAAGGCTTAAAAAAATATGCAGAGGCTCGGGTTCGAACCCGTGACCTCAAACCCAAAGTCCCACACAAAAACAGTAGATCAAAGACCTCAGCCGCGTTATATTTCAGGCTTTTATTTCTAAAAACAAAACTTAACAATTTCCCCCAATTCAACATAAACCTAGTTCATACCCGATCAAATTGACCACGAATTCGATTATGTTAGAGACTGGAATCATAGGGCTTTTAATCCCCATCGAAAATCGAGCTATAGGTGTTGTTCAATTACCTTATGATGATGAAATGAAGCTGAACTGATCGAAGAACAGGTTGCGGTCAAGAGTGATCGGGGGTGCCAATCCTTGATGAAAATCAAATTAAAGATAGGAAAGCTTCGTGTGTTGATCTTAGATAAAAGCCCTTTATCCAATTTAGTAAAATCGATCGGAGGAATGGGTTCTAGAAGAGTTGCATGTCGACGGTTCTTGGGGTTCGAATGTTTGTTTTGTGATTTTTGATGATATGGAAACTCGATGGAATGTTTTTAAACGATGAAATGATGTATGTGCACATCCAATTTGATTAATTTTATTGGTTAGTGCGTGATTGTGGTGAAGTGGTCGGCCGAAAGGCAAAATCCCACTACACGCCACTCTAAAAATCAAATTGACGTGGGGTACGGTGTTCGAATCCACTCGAATGTGTCGGGAATAATGATTGAGCTTAATCCGCGTCTTTGATCGTTTGTCTCGCCGGAGTTGGCCGGCTCTTTGGCCGGAACGGTGGTTCGCGGGGACAGAGAAAAACGGATTTGAATTTTACATTTTACAGAAATGGTGTTGAAATCATGAATTATTATATTACGTATATTTTTAATATATATATGTGAATGAATGAGGCGTTATATATATATATATATATATATATATATAATATATATATATATAATATAGTTACGCCTTAATAAACGTCTGGACATATAATTAAAACGTATGATGAGTATCTTTATACGTGATCTAGCATTGTTGATAATAACTGGGAATGGGGAAATACCGATAACCCATAACCAAGACACGAACGCGAAACTGAACAGTTGTTATATGCTTAAATTAATAATTTATATTAATAATATGTACACAGAATGAAACACAGGTTAACCGAAACCTTAACTGTTGCTCGAGCATTATTTCTTTGCAACGCAATCAAGGTGAGTTTTCACGGCCCCATTTTTACATTCTTTCCTTTTTGGGGGAGAAACATGCAAACACTATTTTGTTATGGTTGCCAGTATTATTGATATCGCCTGTTATGTTAGTGGGAAACGCATTTGAAAGTCCTTACAGTATCAAACCGTTAGTAACATGATTAGCGAGGTAATTTTGAGTAGTACTACTGGGTTTGACAAACCCCGCCCGGGCTAGTCGCGCTAGCTTGATTGGAGGTCGAACGGGTGCTAAATTGACCTAAAACGATTGCCACGGTCGGTTAAGACGTGGTGGAAAGGCACTAAACACACACAGTCAGCTTCGGTTTGAAACACTAACTAACTTGTTTATAGGCTCGCTACCTATCGATATGCTTTATATACTAAACCATATGAACGCTTTTCGGACACATTTCTAGTTGATTAAACCTGTGGACTCACCAACTTTATGTTGACACATTTTAGCATGTTTTCTCAGGTCACAGAAACGCACAAGATTAAGAACTCAGCTAGGATGCATGCATGGCATACATCACTACTCAACTGGTTTAATTTGTTGAAACGCTACTGATTCTTATAGTTGAAACGCATGTTGAAACAATTCAATGATGATTTCTATATTTGAAATGCTTCCGCAAGTCTGAAACACTTATGTTTGATTTAAACAACTAATTACTTAATGTGATGTTTTTTAATTACTGTGTTTGGTGTAACTGATGCTATCTGAGATCCAGGTATGTTACACGCCTAACGGTAAAACCCCGTTTGTGGAAATTGAGGGTGTGACAATCGAATCTAGGGTTCTTGAATTGGGGAAAATATTTGGATATGTGTTTAAAATCATTTAGAACCAACATCTACCGCGGCTGTATGCCTGGTTCACCGGTTGCCTGTCCACTTGCAATCCATGAGGTCCCGGGTTCGACCCGGGCACCCTCATTTATTTTTAAGGCTTTTCAGCTTTTAAAAATTACAGAAAATTTTTAAAAATTATAAAAACAATTTTTATAAACTTTGTTTATATTTTTGGGCACCAGATAATTTTCTGGATTATAAAGTTTTATTAATTATTTACAAATATTGTTTGTTTTATAAAATATACTTTAACGAACGGTTTAGAATAATATTTTTCGTAATTATTCTTCGTTAATCATACAGACTTAATTACATGTTGAACTTCATCATTATATCTAAATTCATTTCTAAAACACTTAATAATTCATCAAATGGATTAAAAGTATGATATTTATTTTATAATTAATTACTTAAATAAAACTCATAATTCTATCAAAACCATAATTCTTATTCGAACGTTAATCATATTATTAACCATAAAGTAGTAAATAATAACTAACATTAATTATATTCCTATTAAATGAAATCCAGGTTAACCGAAACCCTAATCGTTGTACGAACATTATTTCCTTGCTGTGCAATCAAGATGAGTATTCACGGCCCCTATTTTACTTTCTTTCCTTTTTGAGAGAGAAAACATGCGAACATATTTTATAAATGGTTTTTAGTATTATTGATATCACCTGTTATGTTAGTGCAAACATACAAACAGTCCTGACATTCTCGAACCATTAGTAATGTGTAGCGAGGTAATTCTGAGTAGTACTACTGGGTCTGACAAACCCCGCCGGGGCTAGTTACGGTAGCTTGATTGGAGGTCTAACGGGTGCATTATTGACCTAACATTTGTCACTGTCTGGTGAGATGTGACGGGGAAACAACAAACATATAGGACATGCAAACAGTCAGCTTCGGTTCGAAACGCTAAGTAACATGATTATAGGCTAGCTACCTATCGATATGCTTTAATTACTATACCATTTCGAACAGTTACAAACATTCGAACAGTTACAAACATTCGAACAGTTACAAACATTCGAACAGTTACAAACATTCGAACAGTTACAAACATTCGAACAGTTACAAACATTCGAACAGTTACAAACATTCGAACAGTTATAAACATTTTATCTGTGATAAAACCTGTGAACTCACAAACTTTATGTTGACACACTTTAGCATGTTTCTCAGGTCACAGGAACGCTTAAGCTCATGATGCATGAATAAGGACGCACTCAGGACTTTCATTCATTAGTTTCATTTAGTCGCATTGAATATTTGTTTTGGCAAGCATTTCTAGACTTTCAGTATTATTTACATTTCAGTTTTACGTTTCTGCACTGATGTTCATTTCATTTGTGTTTCTCTGATTTAAGTCAAACGTTTATTTTTAAACTCATATAATGTCGTTTGATATGACCGTGTCTGAGATCCTGGTATGTCACACGTCTAACGGTAAAACCCTGTTTGTGAAAATTGAGGGTGTGACATTTCACTATTCCAAATCTTTGCAACATCAAGATCATCTGAATTCATATGCTTAATTTAAGTTGCTTTAAAGATTCAATGATGAGGCATTGTTAATTTATTCCTGAATTACTTCGGGGGTCATGTTTGTACGTGTAACACCCCAACCCAGAGAAGCTGACGTGTCACTATTACAGATATCAAATCAAAAACCAAATCCACGATATTAAAGAGATTGTCAAAAGAAACAAATTCAAACAATCTCCATAATCCGAGAGAACCTAATTCTCGTCGTTCCGTTAGACGAGGTACCTGTTGACGAACAAATACGTTTCATCGAGAAACCAGTGGAAGTTATGGACCGAGAGGTCAAGACACTCAAACATAGTCGTATCCCTATTGTCAAAGTCCGATGGGAATCTAAACGTGGCCCAGAGTTCACCTGGGAACGTGAGGACCAAATGAAATCCAAGTACCCTCATCTTTTCATTTCAGCCTCCTCGTGAAACAATTTCGGGATGAATTTCCTAAAGTAGGGGAGACTGTACATCCGACCCATTTCAACATGAACCCGAACCCGTTTACGTTAACCAATGGAATTTATTTTATTTCAATATGAGCGCAGTAATATTGTCATTTAATTCACATTATAATCAGGTATTATTAATATGATTTATAAAAATTATAAATTATATTAGTAATTACGAAACTTAATTATCGAATTCGAAAAAAAAATAATAATAATACTAATAATAAAATTTATTAAAAACTAAATCCTAAAAGTTTTGGGTTGAAAATGTAATATTTAAACTTTTTTAAAAACTTTTGACATAAAATAAAACAATACAAACTACAGGGACCAAAGTGTAATTTTTTTAAAAACCCAGCCCCCCCCCGTCGCCGCCCCCTTTCTTCCCCTTCGGCCACCATCTCCGGCCGTCTCTTCGGCGAGCCACCACACCCAAAACCACTTGATTCCAGCTCAATTAAACACTACCGACATTAACACATGGAAGATTCGAACCTATGACTCACTTCCATTTGAAAATTTGAGTGCGATTACAACCAAACCCAACCACCCCACTTCGGCCGAAAGACCTGGCCACGATCGCCCACTAATCATAATTTAATCAAATTAAATCAACCTAAACAATCATATAACTAGTATCACCCGTTTGCAACTCTCAATTCCTCCTGAAACACCCAAAATTACACATTCGATCATCACCTTCATCGCGACCTGCAACTTAGTCGAGCATCACCTTCTGGTCAATCTCATTAGAAATTGATATAGGGCTTTTACTTATCATCGTCCTTATAAGCTATCTACAAAGTTAATTCAACTTTCATCAACGTTTGTCCATCGTTTGGATTCAAGACAAACCGCGACTGTGTTCTTCGTGGTGTTTAGCATCAATTCGAAAGCATATAGTAATTAAAATACATGTATATACTCGATTAAGCAGGGGAACAAAATCCCCATGATTCTAAACGTTAATAACATCGATTGGGATTGCAATTTGGCTTCGATCGATGTGACAACCCGGAAAAATTCGTGATTTATAGTATTTATTAATTTTTTATTATTATTAATTCAGTAATAATATTGATAATAATAATAATAATGATAACAATAATAATAATAATATTATTGATAATTAATAGTAATCATAAATGTTAATAATGAAGTCCAGGGGGTTAAATTGCCAAATTTGGAACTTTAAAACAAAGTTTTTACATAAAATAACAAAACAGAAAAACGCAGGGACCATATGTGTAAAATTTAATTTTTCACAACCACCCCCCGCCAAACCCGATTCTCCGTCACCGGAGTTCTGCCACCCGGCCGGCTCCGGCGACTACCAAACGGCTTTAAAAATCGACATTTTGAACCCCACAATACACCAAAATGCTCGTGGGACAAGATGCAACAATAATTCATGCACTAATCGGGGAAAAGCTGTTCGGATTTTAGGTAATTGGCCACTAATCGAACCCACTAACATATACCTAACAAATTCCACTCGAACGATAATAATAATCCAATTAATCGAGTATAAATACTCATTGATCTGTTCCTAATCGAATACACTCTCTCAATACAACCTGAAACACACAAAAATCTAGGATTCGATTACCCTCTTCTTTTCGGACCTGCAACTCAATTGAAGTCGAACCTCCGAGTTTTCTTGTACGAAATTGGCATAGGGTTATTGTTTCTCATCGACTAAGGAAGCTTACTGCAAGTTTAATTCGATTATCATGTAGAATTTCGACTGGAACAGATTCCGCCAAAGCCGCGGCTTGTTCATCGATTGTTCTTATCATTCAAACATCCATTCGGGTAATTAAGTATGTCCACAGACTCGGTTTTTCATGGGGATTAAAATCCCCAACATTAATTGATTGTTAACATCGAATTAACGTTCAATTCGGATCAAATCAAACTAGGGTTCTAAGGGATTTGGGGGAAACTGGGTAAAACACTTTAAAAGTATATGGAACTGCTTTCTGTCGCGGCTAAGAGCCTGGGTTTACTGGTATGTGTGCGGGAGTATGTGTTGGAGGTCACGGGTTCGAACCCGGCCCCAACATATTTTTTTAAAAAGTCCTTTTGACCTTTTAAAAATCCAGAAAAATTTCTAAAAATTATAAAAATAAATTTTATAAACTTCATGAATTTTAAAAATTATCTAACCATTTTCTGAAAAATATTTCTTGTAATATCTTAATAAATATATATATAATGATATAATTAGTTTATTATTAATAAAATAAACTATAAAAGTTGAAATCATGAATTATTATATTATACGTATATTTTTAATATATATATGTGAATGAATGAGGCGTTATATATATATATATATATATATATATATAATATATATATATATTAATATAGTTACGCCTTAATAAACGTCTGGAATATAATTAAAACGTATGATGAGTATCTTTATACGTGATCTAGCATTGTTGATAATAACTGGGAATGGGGAAATACCGATAACCCATAACCAAGACACGAACGCGAAACTGAACAGTTGTTATATGCTTAAATTAATAATTTATATTAATAATATGTACACAGAATGAAACACAGTTAACCGAAACCTTACTGTTGCTCGAGCATTATTTCTTTGCAACGCAATCAAGGTGAGTTTTCACGGCCCCATTTTTACATTCTTTCCTTTTGGGGGAGAAACATGCAAACACTATTTTGTTATGGTTGCCAGTATTATTGATATCGCCTGTTTTATGTTAGTGGGAAACGCATTTGAAAGTCCTTACAGTATCAAACCGTTAGTAACATGATTAGCGAGGTAATTTTGAGTAGTACTACTGGGTTTGACAACCCCGCCCGGGCTAGTCGCGCTAGCTTGATTGGAGGTCGAACGGGTGCTAAATTGACCTAAAACGATTGCCACGGTCGGTTAAGACGTGGTGGAAAGGCACTAAACACACACAGTCAGCTTCGGTTTGAAACACTAACTAACTTGTTTAGGCTCGCTACCTATCGATATGCTTTATATACTAAACCATATGAAACGCTTTTCGGACACATTTCTAGTTGATTAAACCTGTGGACTCACCAACTTTATGTTGACACATTTTAGCATGTTTTCTCAGGTCACAGAAACGCACAAGATTAAGAACTCAGCTAGGATGCATGCATGGCATACATCACTACTCAACTGGTTTAATTTGTTGAAACGCTACTGATTCTTATAGTTGAAACGCATGTTGAAACAATTCAATGATGATTTCTATATTTGAAATGCTTCCGCAAGTCTGAAACACTTATGTTTGATTTAAACAACTAATTACTTAATGTGATGTTTTTTAATTACTGTGTTTGGTGTAACTGATGCTATCTGAGATCCAGGTATGTTACACGCCTAACGGTAAAACCCCGTTTGTGGAAATTGAGGGTGTGACAATCGAATCTAGGGTTCTTGAATTGGGAAAATATTTGGATATGTGTTTAAAATCATTTAGAACCAACATCTACCGCGGCTGTATGCCTGGTTCACCGGTTGCCTGTCCACTTGCAATCCATGAGGTCCCGGGTTCGACCCCGGGCACCCTCATTTATTTTTTAAGGCTTTTCAGCTTTTAAAAATTACAGAAAATTTTTAAAAATTATAAAAACAATTTTTATAAACTTTGTTTATATTTTTGGGCACCAGATAATTTTCTGGATTATAAAGTTTTATTAATTATTTACAAATATTGTTTGTTTTATAAAATATACTTTAACGAACGGTTTAGAATAATATTTTTCGTAATTATTCTTCGTTAATCATACAGACTTAATTACATGTTGAACTTCATCATTATATCTAAATTCATTTCTAAAACACTTAATAATTCATCAAATGGATTAAAAGTATGATATTTATTTTATAAATTTAATTACTTAAATAAAACTCATAATTCTATCAAAACCATAATTCTTATTCGAACGTTAATCATATTATTAACCATAAAGTAGTAAATAATAACTAACATTAATTATATTCCTATTAAATGAAATCCAGGTTAACCGAAACCCTAATCGTTGTACGAACATTATTTCCTTGCTGTGCAATCAAGATGAGTATTCACGGCCCCTATTTTACTTTCTTTCCTTTTTGAGAGAGAAAACATGCGAACATATTTTATAAATGTTTTTAGTATTATTGATATCACCTGTTATGTTAGTGCAAACATACAAACAGTCCTGACATTCTCGAACCATTAGTAATGTGTAGCGAGGTAATTCTGAGTAGTACTACTGGGTCTGACAAACCCCGCCGGGGCTAGTTACGGTAGCTTGATTGGAGGTCTAACGGTGCATTATTGACCTAACATTTGTCACTGTCTGGTGAGATGTGACGGGGAAACAACAAACATATAGGACATGCAAACAGTCAGCTTCGGTTCGAAACGCTAAGTAACATGATTATAGGCTAGCTACCTATCGATATGCTTTAATTACTATACCATTTCGAACAGTTACAAACATTCGAACAGTTACAAACATTCGAACAGTTACAAACATTCGAACAGTTACAAACATTCGAACAGTTACAAACATTCGAACAGTTACAAACATTCGAACAGTTACAAACATTCGAACAGTTATAAACATTTTTATCTGTGATAAAACCTGTGAACTCACAAACTTTATGTTGACACACTTTAGCATGTTTTCTCAGGTCACAGGAACGCTTAAGCTCATGATGCATGAATAAGGACGCACTCAGGACTTTCATTCATTAGTTTCATTTAGTCGCATTGAATATTTGTTTTGGCAAGCATTTCTAGACTTTCAGTATTATTTACATTTCAGTTTTACGTTTCTGCACTGATGTTCATTTCATTTGTGTTTCTCTGATTTAAGTCAAACGTTTATTTTTAAACTCATATAATGTCGTTTGATATGACCGTGTCTGAGATCCTGGTATGTCACACGTCTAACGGTAAAACCCTGTTTGTGAAAATTGAGGGTGTGACATTTCACTATTCCAAATCTTTGCAACATCAAGATCATCTGAATTCATATGCTTAATTTAAGTTGCTTTAAAGATTCAATGATGAGGCATTGTTAATTTATTCCTGAATTACTTCGGGGGTCATGTTTGTACGTGTAACACCCAACCCAGAGAAGCTGACGTGTCACTATTACAGATATCAAATCAAAAACCAAATCCACGATATTAAAGAGATTGTCAAAAGAAACAAATTCAAACAATCTCCATAATCCGAGAGAACCTAATTAAGTTGTTCATTACATCAATTTAAGTAAAATAAAATCTTGATCTTCAACCACTCTTCACTGATTTCCCGGATTACCGTGATTACCTATATTCAAATAAGAAAAACACCACGAAAGAAAATACGGCTGAGCCAAAGTTGCTCAGTGACAGAAATAACAATAGTAATGATAAGAAGCATAACATACTGATATCTGATACTGAACTAATCATATGATATGGAAAACGGAAATCTGAATCTGAACATATAATACTGATACTGAACTGAACATGTAATGCTGAACTGAACTGATCTACACAACGCGTATATACAAACAAAATAAGTCGTGTAATATAAGAAGTACCCAGAGCCAAAACTGAACTGATAAGCACATAGCTAGCTAGACTATGCACCAATGAGATGGTGTGTGGGGCGTACACACATGATTCTATCACCCGAAACTGAACTGAACTGAACTGAACTAGGATCGATCCATCCGCCTCCAGATATTATGGCCAAAGTACTACCTGAGTACTAACGTGTTAACGGAGACGCCGTGAACTATTATTACACACACCGTCACGAAAAATGTCATATCATTGACGCCACAATGATATGTCGGAGAGCTCGGGTAACAGAGTATCAAATCAAATGGTAGTACAACTACCAACATATAACGTATCAATAGAACATTTATAGGAACATGCAATAATGAGCACAAACTTATAAAATATATACTGCATGCTGTAAGCCTTCAACAAGTAAAATTAACAAGTCGAACGAGTCATAGCATAACAAATAATGTTAGACGACTAGTAAAATACCAAAGGCCAAACGAGTCATATTAACGAAACATGGTATCAAAATCTGTACTACAAAGTAACAGAACAGAATTTATACTATGATAAAGGTAACCAAGAATCCGTACCTTATACACGAATAACAATGATTAGAAACATCTAGGCTCGGTTAACGCCGCGAGAACCTACGATAACGTAACGCAAATTATAGTTTGGATTTTCCAGTTTTAAATTGGAAAAATTCCAGTTCTGCCCCTGTCTTTCCGCACTCATTAAAAATACTAAACGACGTTTAAAAATTCTGAAAATTTCCAGTTTACTAGATTAGTGATTTCTATACAACTTTCATTTAGAAAAATTTCTGATTTGGATTACCGAAATATGAGAAAAACATGGATCTTTACAGCTGCGCGCAGAACTGCTAGCTGTTATGAAAACGACCGTTTGGAGGTCTAAACGAGTGAGTTTTTCGATGTTTTATATATCAACAGATTAATTTTTTGACGAACTTCGTCATGGACATAAGGTTTAACTGATTTGAATATGTTATGAAGAAGTTATGGCCTCCGTAAGTTGGCTGTAAAATACGGAACTAAATCAACTATTTAAAGCATATTTTTAAACAAAATGACTATTTATAATGTTTGTTAATATTATATATAACTATAACCGTCAAAAGTTATATATTATTCGTTTACATAATATATCACTATTGTTTTGAAACATAATAGTGATCTATTATTTAATTAACTAATAGTATTTCAATTAAATGATAGTGTTTTCTATAACAAGATTTTATAGAAATATTAAGGCATATAACGAAATAAATTTCTAGAAAATATTTAGATGATCTTAAAATAAAGAGAGTTAACAGAACTGATTTTATAATTTTTGGAAATTTTTACATATTTTTAAAAGGTTGAAAAAGCTTAAAAAAATATGCAGAGGCTCGGGTTCGAACCCGTGACCTCAAACCCAAAGTCCCACACAAACCAGTAGATCAAAGACCTCAGCCGCGTTATATTTCAGCTTTTAATTTCTAAAAACAAACTTAACAATTTCCCCCAATTTCAACATAAACCCTAGTTCATACCCGATCAAATTGACCACGAATTCGATTATGTTAGAGACTGGAATCATAGGGCTTTTAATCCCCATCTAAAATCGAGCTAATAGGTGTGTTCAATTACCTTTATGATGATGAAATGAAGCTGAACTGATCGAAGAACAGGTTGCGGTCAAGAGGTGATCGTTGGGTGGCCAATCCTTGATGAAAATCAAATTAAATTGATAGGAAGCTTCGTGTGTTGATCTAGATTAAAAGCCCTTTATCCAATTTAGTTAAAATCGATCGGAGAATGGGTTTCTACAGAGTTGCATGTCGACGGTTTCTTGGGGTTCGAATGGTTTGTTTTTGTTGATTTTTGATGATATGGAACTCGATGGAATGTTTTAAACGATGAAATGATTGTATGTGCACAATCAATTTGATTAATTTTATTGTTTAGTGCGTGATTGTGGTGAGTGGTCGGCCGAAAGGCAAAATCCCACTACACCGACTCTAAAAATCAAATTGACGTGGGGTACGGTGTTCGAATCCCACTCGAATGTGTCGGGAATAATGATTGAGCTTAATCCGCGTGTCTTTGATCGTTTGTCTCGCCGGAGTTGGCCGGCTCTTTGGCCGGAACGGTGGTTCGACGGGGACAGAGAAAAACGGATTTGAATTTTACATTTTACAGAAATGGTCCCTGTGGTTTAAGCTTCTTTTAATTTGTGCATAACTTATAAATTCAAGTTTTCAAAATATCAAAAATGCCCCCTGAACCTTTTATTATTATTATTTTTTTTAATATGGGTATTATAATTCTACCCCCCTTAAAACAATTTCGTCCACGAAATTGCTAGGTATAGTTCGAACAAAGATATGACATAACGTACACGGAGTAGTTAAATATCAACCAGTGAACAAAATCACTCACAATTATTCAGTTGCTGAAACGGGATCGATTCGATAGACAAAATCGTATAAGAGATAACTAATGTGATGTTCAAGGAACAGATAATTGATAACTTCATAACTGATAACAGAAACATATAGAAGATAATACCTAAGAGGTAAACAGATACGGATATTGAGAACGGATTTCATCTTCTATCTCCCATGTAGCTTCACGTTCGGAATGGTTTTTCCATAATACTTTAACAAAGGAATAGTTTTCCTTCGCATAATGCGTTCTTGTCGGTCAAGAATAGCTTCTGGTTCTTCCTCGAATGATAAATCCTCACGAATCAAATGAAGTGGATAGTTAACCACGTGAATAGGATGATAATTGTATCCCTTTAAAAGAGATACATGAAATACATTATGCGCATGTGATAGTTAGGGTGGTAAAGCCAAACGATACGAAACATCACCAACTCTTTCTAGAATTTCAAAGGGTCCGATAAACCGTGGACTAAGTTTCCCTTTTAGACCAAAACGTCGTACGCCTTTGCAAGGCGAAACCTTCAGGAACACTTTGTCACCGATCTTAAACTCCAAAAGTCGACGGTGTCGGTCTGCATAACTTTTCTGTCTACTTTGGGCCTCCTTTAACTTTTCTCTAGCAATAGCAACTTTCTCATTTATAATCTGAACTAACTCGGGTCCTTCAATGATTCTTTCACCGACCTCTTCCCAACAAACAGGTGCTCTATATTTACGACCATATAATAATTCAAAAGGTGCCATGCCAATGCTAGCTTGCCAACTATTGTTGTAAGCAAACTCGACCAAACATAAATATTCATCCCAATTCCCAGTCCACTCTAAGGCACATGCTCGAAGCATGTCCTCGAGAGTCTGAATAGTACGTTCTGACTGACCGTCTGTCTGAGGGTGAAACGCCGTGCTAAACCTCAACTTAGTACCCCACGAGGCTTGTAAGCCCTTCCAAAAATGAGACGTGAATCTCGGGTCTCGATCAAAACAATAGAGACTGGAGTGCCATGAAGTCTGATAATCTCTCGCGTAAACACTTCAGATAGTTTGCTAACTGAGAATCCCTGCTGAATAGGTAGAAAATGAGCCGACTTTGACAATCTGTCTACCACAACCCATATCGCATCATTCTTCTTGAATGTTTTTGGTAACCCGGTTACAAAATCCATGGAAATATCATCCCATTTCCATACTGGAATAGGTAGTGGCTGAAGCAGTCCACTAGCTCTTTGATGCTCAATCTTAACTTGTTGACAAGTAAGACATCTGCTAACAAATATAGCCACGTCTTCTTTCATACCATTCCACCAGAAATTCTGACGAAGATCCCGATACATCTTAGTAGATCCAGGATGAATAGAAAACGGAGAACTATGTGCCTCAGCTAATAACGATTCTCGAAGAGAAGACTCATTAGGCACACATAAACGTTTACCACACCAGATTACTCCATGCTCATCTACTCGAATTCTGATTGTTTACCAATCTCCACATTCTGTAAGATTGCCCAGAGTTCACCATCGTCTTTCTGTGCGTTCTTAATCCGGGATATTAAGTCTGACTCAATCTGGAGTGTAGCGAGATATCCGTCGCTCTTACCAATATGTAGACCAATACCCAATCTATCGAGATCGGTAATGTTCTGAGGCTGTAGTTGTAGGGAGGCTACTGTTCCTGAGCTCTTCCTTCTAAGAGCATCAGCTACCACATTGGCCTTTCCCGGATGATACTGAATATTGGCATCATAATCTTTTAACAACTCTAACCATCTTCTCTGCCTCATGTTTAGTTCTTTTTGTGTGAAGATATATTTCAAGCTCTTGTGATCAGTAAAAATATCACAAGTCTCTCCGTAAAGATAGTGACGCCATATTTTCAACGCGAAAATAACAGCAGCGAGTTCAAGATCATGCGTAGGATAATTAACCTCGTAAGGTTTCAACTGCCGTGAAGCATAAGCAATGACCTTACCATGCTGCATTAGCACACATCCAAGTCCTTTTTTAGAGGCATCGCTGTAAATCTGATATCCACCCATGCCCGATGGAAGTGTGAGAACCGGAGCAGACACCAATCTTTTCTTGAGCTCTTCAAAACTTTTCTCTCGTTCATCATTCCACGAGTACTTAACCCCTTTCCTTAACAGTTGCGTAAGGGGTAAAGCTATAACAGAAAAACCTTCGACAAATCTGCGGTAGTAACCAGCAAGGCCAAGGAAACTACGGACTTCTGTGGCTGAGGTCGGTCTAGGCCACTTAGTGATCACCTCTACTTTAGCAGGGTCCATCATAATACCAACCGCAGAAACGACATGACCCAAAAAGGCTACCTTGCTCAGCCAAAATTCACACTTTGAAAACTAAGCATAAAGCTTCTTTTCACATAGTGTTTCGAGCACGATATGAAGATGATTCTCATGCTCCTCCTTACTTTTAGAATAAATTAAGATGTCGTCGATAAATACAATGATGAACTTATCGAGGAACTTGCGAAAGACTCGGTTCATTAGGCCCATGAATACGGCTGGGGCATTAGTTAACCCGAACGGCATAACCAGGAACTCATAGTGACCATACCGAGTACGGAAGGCAGATTTAGGGACGTTAGAATCTTTGATCTTTAACTGATGGGAACCAGACCTTAGATCGATTTTAGAGAAACACTTTGCACCCTGAAGCTGATCAAATAAATCATCAATACGAGGCAGAGGGTAACGATTACGGATAGTGATCTTGTTGAGTTCTCTGTAGTCAATGCAGAGTCTCATAGAACCATCTTTCTTCTTCACGAATAGGACCGGTGCGCCCCAAGGCGAGACGCTTGGTCTAATAAATCCCAAATATAGTAATTCCTATAACTGCTCCTTTAACTCCTTAAGCTCCATAGGTGCCATACGATACGGTGCCTTAGAAATCGGCTCAGCACCTGGAATAAGATCAATAGTGAATTCTACCTCGCGATCTGGTGGAAGTCCGGGTAACTCCTCAGGAAACACGTCAGGAAAATCACATACAATCGGATAATCAGATATGTTCGGCTTTTCAGAAGATGTAGCTTTCACTGAAGCTAGGAATCCCATACAACCGTGCGATAAGAGTTTCTGAGCCTTAAACGCAGAGATGATTTTCAACGATTTCCGCGGCTGAGTCCCTTGATAAACGAATTCAGGTCATTGAGGATTTCCAAATAAAACACGACGAGTCTGGCACAATAGTAACGTGATGTCGAGTTAACCAGTCCATGCCAAGTATGACATCAAAGTCACTCATTTGCATAGGAAACAAATCAGCTTTACGAATAATAGACTCGATTCTGATCGGACAATCTCTATAGACATGCGAGATGATAATCGACTCTCCTAATGGAGTAGTAATAGCCAAAGCGTGCTCTAACGCAGTCGGTGCAGTCCTTAAGTACTTAGCAAACAAAGAGATACGACAGAATGTGTAGCGCCCGTATCAAATAAGACATAAATATCCCGCTTTCCTATGCAAAGGGTATCGGAGATCATACCTAGGGCGTTTATTATCAGTATCGGATAAGACATATATATGTATATAATACGTTGCTAACTAAGGGGTCAGAAATATACCTGATGCGTTAGCCGCTTCATTTGCAGTGAGTGCAAAAACTCGTCCTCCAGTTGCAGGTTTAGCCTGATTCCCTCCAGCGTTATTACGAGGGTCGCGCTGAGGGCAATCCCTAATCATGTGTCCTGCACGTCCGCATCTGAAACATAATCCTCCGGCCAGACGACAAGCTCCCTTATGAAGTTTCCCGCATGTGTTACACTGAGGGACAACATTCCGATCCTGATTAGGGTGTTGCTGATTTGGTGGTTAAGCACGAATAGGAGCCTGCTGAGTCTGATTATGAGTTGATTTCTGGTTCTGGTTTCGATTCTTCCATGATCGAGAGTTATTGTTGTTGTTGCGATCAAAACGGTTTCGACGGTCTCGTGGTGGTGAAGACTGATTCTTATTCATATGAGAAGATGACTGATCATGGTCATTCTCTCTAGGCCGCTTGCGGTTATCATCATACAACTTCTTTCCATTCTTCTTATCATTATATAAGTTTTTAACAGCATCAACCACTTCATTAATATCCTTAAACCGATGATTCAATATAAACTTTCGATCTCTTTCACATATGGCCCACTGAAAATTTTCTGTCTGCTCATGCGGTGAACCTGCAGATGCACCAAGAAAACTCACTAACTGCGTAAATCATGTCTTGAAATCTGTTATGTGCTCGTCACCCTCTGTCTAATATTAGCATACTGTCTACGATACTCAGTGCGGTCCGCAGCAGTGAAGTATTCCTCATAAAACATTCCTCGGAATTTATCCCAGGGAAGTGTAGCTGCATATTCGTTTCCTCCTCTAGCTTGTTTCACAGTCGTCCACCATCTGTGAGCATCATCTTCTAACTTGTATGTAGCCAACCTTACTTTGTATACGTCCTCAACACCAAGTACCTCAAACAATTTCTCAATATGACTGATCCAGTTTTGCACCTCGACCAGATCATTGGAAGTACTGAAAAACTTGAGCCTTTGCTTCTGAAAACGTTCAAACCAGACATGAATACCATCACGGAGTGGTGGTGTATTATCACTGGAAGGTGGTCCTGTATTGTTTCCACCAGGTGGCGCCCCTGTGGCATTACCACCCGATGATGCCCCTGTGGCATTTCCACCAAGTGGTGCGCTAGTGGTGTTACCGACAGGTGGTACTCCGGTAACATTTCTAACTGGTGGCATTCCAGTGGCACTGCCAGTAGGTGTTTACAACCATATTAGCCTGCTACATTTGCTGGAAAACAGTTTGGGCAGTCTGAGCCATCATGTTAGGGAGCATCCCCGAAATAACAGTGTCGAAAACATTAGCGACCAGTGCTTGCAAGTTTGCATCAGACTAGGGGCCATTCGAGTTATTGCGGTTGTTCACACATCTCTTAGGAGCCATCTGAAATGAAGATACACGTGTGAACACTGGAATTTAAATTGGGAACAAAAATTAGATCCTAACCCAACGTCTACCCATTACCTCACAAGTTTATTATTAATGTTTAAGTTTTCTACAGGAAATAGCCTTTGCTCTGATACCATAACTGTAACACCCCAACCCGGAGAAGCTGACGTGTCACTATTACAGATATCAAATCAAAAACTAAATCCACGATATTAAAGAGATTGTCAAAAGAAACAAATTCAAACAAACTCGATAATCCGAGAGAACCTAATTAAGTTGTTCATTACATCAATTTAAGTAAAATAAAATCTTGATCTTCAACCACTCTTCACTGATTTCCCGGATTACCCTGATTACCTACAATCAAATAAGAAAAACACCACGAAAGAAAATACGGCTGAGCCAAAAGTTGCTCAGTGACAGAAATAACAATAGTAATGATAAGAAGCATAACATACTGATATCTGATACTGAACTGATCATATGATATGGAAAACGGAAATCTGAATCTGAACATATAATACTGATACTGAACTGAACATGTAATGCTGAACTGAACTGATCTACACGACGCGTATATACAAACAAAATAAGTCGTGTAATATAAGAAGTACCCAGAGCCAAAACTGAACTGATAAGCACATAGCTAGCTAGACTATGCACCAATGAGATGGTGTGTGGGGCGTACACACATGATTCCATCCCCCGGAACTGAACTGAACTAGGATCGATCCATCCGCCTCCCAGATATTATAGCCAAAGTACTACCTGAGTACTAACGTGTTAACGGAGACGCCGTGAACTATTTATTACACACCGTCACGAAAAGTGTCATATCATTGACGCCACAATGATATGTCGGAGAGCTCGGGTAACAGAGTATCAAATCAAATGGTAGTACAACTACCAACATATAACGTATCAATAGAACATTTATAGGAACATGCAATAATGAGCACAAACTTATAAAATATATACTGCATGCTGTAAGCCTTCAACAAGTAAAAATTAACAAGTTGAACGAGTCATAGCATAACAAATAATGTTAGACGACTAGTAAACTATCAAAGGTCAAACGAGTCATATTAACGAAACATGGTATCAAAATCTGTACTACAAAGTAACAGAACAGAATTTATACTATGATAAAGGTAACCAAGAATCCGTACCTTATACACGAATAACAATGATCAGAATCAAGTCTAGGCTCGGTTAACGCCGCGAGAACCTACGATAACGTAACGCAAATTATAGTTTGGATTTTCCAGTTTTAAATTGGAAAAATTCCAGTTCTGCCCCTGTCTTTCCGCACTCATTAAAAATACTAAACGACGTTTAAAAATTCTGAAAATTTCCAGTTTACTAGAATAGTGATTTCTAAACAACTTTCATTTAGAAAAGTTTCTGATTTGGATTACCGAAATATGAGAAAAACATAGATCTTTACAGCTGCGCAGAACTGCTAGCTGTTACGAAAACGACTGTTTGGAGGTCTAAACGAGTGAGTTTTTCGATGTTATATATATCAACAGATTCGTTTTTTGACGAACTTAATCATGGACATAAGGTTTAACCGATTTGAATCTGTTATGAAGAAGTTATGGCCTCCGTAAGTTGGCTGTAAAATACGGAACTAAATCAACTATTTAAAGCATATTTTTAAACAAAATGAACTATTTATAATGTTTGTTAATATTATATAACTATAACTGTCAAAAGTTATATATTATTCGTTTACATAATATATCAGTATTGTTTTGAAACATAATAGTGATCTATTATTTAATTAACTAATAGTATTTCAATTAAATGATAGTGTTTTCTATAACAAGATTTTATAGAAATATTAAGGCATATAACGAAATAAATTCCTAGAAAATATTTAGATGATCTTAAAAATAAAGAGAGCTAACAGAACTGATTTTTATAATTTTTGGAAATTTTTACATAATTTTAAAAGGTTGAAAAAGGCTTAAAAAAATATGCAGAGGCTCGGGTTCGAACCGTGACATGAAACCCAAAGTCCCACACACAAACCAGTAGATCAAAGGCCTCAACCGCGTTATATTTCAGCTTTTAATTCCTAAAAACAAACTTAAGAATTTCCCCCAATTTTCAACATAAACCCTTGTAGGAGATAAACAAGGCTCGGCAAAACAGATCTGTGCGAAAAGGAGCATCCACGCGAGAAGCAGGTCATACGCGAGTCGCAGACCACGCGAGAAAGGCTCCATGCGAAAGACTGAAGCCGCGCGAAATCATGATCCACGCGAAAGTGATCTCGCGCGAGAACTCTATGTTTTAGTATAAATAGCTAGTTTTCGTTTTGTAATTAAGTTTTTCATTCATTATCACTGTATCTGTGCGAAATCGCACAAGACCTCTTGTAGGTTTTCGTTTATCAATCAAAGATCTTCTGTTGTGATTCAATTCATTCTTCTTCTACTCCAATCTTGTTTATATTCCGCGTTCACAAGATTGAGATCGTGTGTGTTTGATTTCTGGGAGAATTTCAAGGATTTACAATTGGTATCAGAGCATTAGGCTCTTGAACCACGATTTGGAGAAGAATTGGATTGAGTTCTACCTGATTTTTGAAGAATTCATCATCGGTTACTTTAGATTCTGTAATGGCAAAGTTATGCTGCTCGATTGTGGAGAGTTTGGACTGATTAGAACTTAATTGAACTTAATTAGTGGACTTTAAGCTTAATTTTGATCAAAATTGACTTAAAATTCATTAAAAATGGATTAAAATGGGTTTGATCAAACTTAATCAGTGAATTGGAGGTGAAATTCGCAAGAACAAACAGTTGGTAATCTGTTTCAGCACAAAACAGACGTTTTCGCTTGATCTGACATTTCTCGCACGCGAAAAGGTGTTGTTTTCGCAAAGACAGTTATTTCACCTTTTTGTGCGATTCGCATAAAAGGGTATCTTTGGATTTTCGCACGAAGCACAACTTCGCACGCGAAACCTCTTTACACGCGAAATCTGATTTCGCACAACTTTGCTTTTCGCACGAGAATTCTGATTTCTAACTTTCTGCTCATCATGGCTTCAACTACACCAAATTTGAAGCATCTTACTGCTTCACTTCATCTAGACACTGAGATTGGAACTGGTAACAAGCCACCGAGGCTTTTATGTGAAGATGATTATACAGATTGGGCGTTTCGATTTGAAAGATATGTCATTTACACGGAACCTAAAATGTGGAGGTCTATTCAGTATGGTCCTTACATTCCGTTGTACAAAAATGACAAAGGAGAAATGGTTCAGAAACCTGAACATTTGTGGGATGAAGACGACATTAAGAGACTGGAACTGGATGATAAGGCGTATGCTGCAATTACTATGGCTCTTACTACTGAGATATCACAAAAGTTTCAAGAGTTCAGGGGTGCAAAAGTGCTATGGGATGCTCTGGAATCTCAGATAATGGGCAACAAAGACATGAGAGAGAGCAAGAAGGATATGTTGAATCAAGAATTCAACATGTTCAATCACATTGTTGGTGAGGAATTGGAAGCTCAAATGGCCAGGTTTGTTAGACTGGTCACAAAAATGAAGAGTGCTGGTATTACTATGGAACATATTACTGTGAACAAGAAGTTACTCAACTCACTTCCTTACAGTTGGAATAACAACTGTACATTGATAAAGAGAACAAAAGACTTGTATACTCTTCAGTTGACCGATCTCATCTCAACTATCAAGTCTTATGCTATGGATGATAAGCAGAGAGCTGCTAATCATCTCAGTTCTCTAGGTGCTGAAGGAACTGCTCTCTACGCAAAGATGGCTAGTAATCCAAATTACTATGTCAGTTATACACAAATGTGTCAGCAACAACAATCGGGAAGTGCAGCTTCTTCATATATGCAACCAGCAGTAACTCATCAAGTTCATGTTCCAGCAGCTCAACATTATTCCCCCATCATTCACCAACAAGTCTCTCAACCTCAAGATTCTCATAGTGGTCAACATGCTTATGTTGCTACCACTAATCCATCCAAGCAGACTGTCCAGATCGCTGAGGAGCATCTTGCTCTTTTCACTACGTTTATGTCAAGTTATGAAGCTTTTATGGCCGGAAGACTTTCTGCTCCTAATATTCTTGTTGATGATCTTCAACAAGTTAATCCGGATGATGTTGAAGAGAACGACATCAAATATCAGATGGCCATGGTTGTCTACAGGGCGAAGAATTTTGCTAGAAGAACTGGGAGGAAAATGTTTGGTGTGAATAATTCTAGCAAAATTGGTTTTGACAAATCCAACCTGAGGTGTTACAACTGTAATAAACCAGGTCATTTCGCCAGAGAGTGTACTGAACCAAAAACAGCTCAAAATGAAGCCCCAAAGAAGATGGTGACTGTGGAGATAGAGCAGAAGAAAGATAAAGCTGGTACTTCTAGTGGCAATAAAGCATTAGTTTCTCAAACAAATGCTGAATATGATTGGTCTGATCAAATGGAGGCCCTTGATCTGACTTTGTCTCATGCACTCATTGCAAAGATTGTGCCAGAACCAGAAGAGGAAGAAAACTTGTTTGCTGAATTCGTGTCTGATGACTTGCTGGAGGGCGTGTTTGCTACAGAAGAAGAAGAGAAGGAGAGAATTGAAGAGGAGAAAGAGAAAGCTGAGAAGAAAGAACAAGTTGAGAAGGATGATAAAGAAAAGATTGTGTTTGAAGATGACACTGTTGAGCTCACAGTCAATAGCACATGTATTGATCTAAAGACTGTTGTTAGTGCTCCAGTGGAAGAACCAACTGATAACATGAAAGCTTTCATGGTCAAGAAGGCAGAGGAAACAGAAGGAGAAACTTCAGAACCCAAGGTATATGATGACTTATGTAAAAATGCATGTGTTGAGAAAGTTCAAAGATACAGAGTTCATAATGAAAGCCTGATAATGGAAGTTGAAAAACTTCAGTATCAAGCGAGTAAACACAAGTCAAATGAAAGGATTTTTAAAGAAAAACTTGAAGGTTTAAACAAAACAATTTATAATTTGAAATTAAATCTTCATGATAAAGAATGTACTAATAATGACTTGACAAATAGAAATAATGAACTCGCTCTAGAAATTAACAGACTCAACAGTGAATTAGCCACGGTTAAATTGACTGTTGAGAAATTTGAACTTTCATCAACGATGGTTGAGGGTATTATCAAGTCACAAATGACTCAGAAAATTAAAGGAGGAAAATGTGGTGTTGGGTTTTCTAACATTGCTCCTCCAATTAATCATGACTATTCATGTTTACCCTCCTCTGAGAATATTTGTGATTCTGATATGGTTTATGGGATTGGATTTTCTCCATCTCAAAACATAAAACCTTCTGTTAAAATAAACTTATCAGTTGATCCTATCACAGCACCCAAAACTAAACAATCACCTGAAAATCTTTTTGCAGATAAAATGAAGGTGGATGGGTTGGTTGAAGATTGGGAAAGTGATAGTGAGGATGAGAAAGAGAATGAGTGTTTAAATAATAAGAATGTAAAAGTTTCACAATCTGCTTGTACTCAAAATTTATCTGGAAATGAAAAGAAGTTTGATTTGAATGAGTTGCAATCTAATAGTAAAAATCATTTGAATGCAAATCAAAGGGCTAATCAAAAGGAAAGAATTGAAAATGATTTTAAGAGTCGATTCATTTCTAAGGGTGTTATTGAAAATGAAGAACATATTTTTAAAGAAACGAACTCTCGATTCTTTAAAAATAAACTTCATTATAATGCTAACCTTGTGAATCAAGATGTTTGTAGCCCAGATTTACAAGTGAATAATTATTCTGCATGCAATCTCACAATTCAAAAGCCTGGTCCTTCTCCAGCACCAATCCGTATAACTAAGCCTGGTCCTTCTCCAGCACATTCAAAGTCTGGTCCTACTCCAGCAAAGACAAAGCCTATTCATATTCCAACACCATCAATTTCACAAGTCAAAATTGCCAAATCTCCGAATCAAAGTGGTCATAATACTTCAATTTCCTCGAATCTGCAAAAGATGAATTTGCAATTGTCAAATGAGACAAAGATTCGAGAGACTGTGGAGAAAGTTAAACCTAGTCAATCTGACTTTGGTTTTTATGACAATTTTAATAATTGTCATCCACAGTTTGTTTTCCACACACAACTGAAGAGATGCTTTCAGTGTGGAAACACTAATCACTTGGCAAATAATTGTCCTTTTAGACACAAATCATTAAGTAAACAAAGATTTCATAATTCTATTTCTCATAACAGAAAATTATTTTTCACTCGTGGAAAAGTATTAAATAATATGAAATCAAAGGTTGCTAATGAATTTAATGTCAAACGGGATAAGAATTTGACCAATGACATAAAAGAAAATGTCAAGCCTAAAATCATAAATGAAAAGATTGATGTGAAAACAAAATATAATAATATCAAATCATTTTGTCTTACTGCAACTCAGAATGTGCTCAAGTCATGTTTGACTTGGGTACCAAAATCTAAGTAATTTTGTTACTAATGCAGGGACAACCGCAAAAGGCTACTGACAGTCTATGGCATGTTGATAGCGGTTGTTCAAGACATATGACTGGTAATTTATCACTACTACAAGATGTACAATCATACAACGGAGGAAGAGTGATATTTGCAGGAGATAGAGGAGGACGAATTACTAAAAGGGGTACAGTTACAAATGGCGTCCTGAGTTTTGAAAATGTTAATTTTGTTGAGGAACTAAAACATAACCTGCTAAGTGTGTCTCAAATCTGTGACAAACAATATTCAACACACTTTACTAATAATGAATGCTTAATATTAAAACCAGGTTTTGTTGTTCCAGAAGAATGGGTTTTGATGAGGACTCCGAGAGACAATGACACATATCTTCTTGATATGCATTGTTCTAATTCTTTGGTAACCGCCTCTTGCTTATTATCCAAAGCCTCGGAGAATGATTCCATGTTATGGCATCGTCGATTAGGACATGTCAATCTTAAAAATATGAATAAACTTGTACGTGGAAATCATGTAATTGGTTTACCTGAAAAAGAATATCATTTAACTGAACATTGTTTGTCATGTTCAAAAGGTAAACAACATAAACTTCCTCACAAACCAGTTGCACACAACTCAGTCGAATCAATCTTACAACTCTTACACATGGATATTTTTGGTCCAGTAAGTGTTCTAAGTTTGGGTCGAAGATCTTATTGTTTGGTTGTTACTGATGACTTTTCAAGATTTACTTGGGTGTTTTTCTTAGCATCTAAGGATGAGACTCCACAACTTTTGATCAAATTCATTACTTTGGTGGAGAATCAGACTGAGAAAAGGGTAAAATGCATCAGAAGTGACAACGGAACAGAGTTTTGCAATCAAACTCTGAATGAGTTCTGTGAATCCAAGGGAATTGCCAGACAATTCAGTGCTGCTGGCACTCCACAGCAGAATGGGGTTGCAGAAAGAAGAAATAGGACATTAATTGAAGCTGCTAGAACAATGATCTCTGCCGCCAAATTACCTTTATTCTTTTGGGCAGAAGCAGTAAATACTGCATGTTATGTTCAAAATCGTGTGTTAATCAACAAAAGATTAAATAAGACTCCTTATGAAATCTTTTATAATCACAAACCCAAAGTTAAATATTTTAAAGCCTTTGGTTGTTGTTGCACTTTGTTGCATACAACTGAATCATCTTCAAAATTTGCTGAAAAGGCTGATGAATGTTACTTTGTGGGATATGCTGCTAATAAGGTTGCATATCGTGTTTATAATAAAAGAACTAGACAAATAATCGAGTCATTTAACATTGATTGGCACGAACTTAACATAACTGATGCAGGTTCAGCTCCTTCATGGGTGTATGATTATGAATCTTTGTTCATAAATTTTAATATTTCTAAATCTTCATCTGCAGACTCTAATTCTCAATCAATCACCTTGGATAACCAAATAATTGAGGAACTTCCTTCTTTGATATCTGATGATTCTGCTACTGCTTCATCATCCAAAGACATTCCGACAGCTTCTGTGCCAGTATCTGCATGTTCTGAGTCTTTAAATATTTCTTCAGAACAAATTCCTACTCAGGAGCAGGAAGAATCGTTGAGTTCTCCATTATCTTCATCTTCTTCAGACACAATACACACACCGATAGAGATCATTCAGGTTCCATTTGATGAATCTCCAAATGTGTCAACTGCTTCTGAAACTCCTATTTCAGATGACACAATTGATGAAACTTATGTGCCTCTATCTCAACATACTGAAGAAGTTCTTGATAATGTTGAACATATTACAAATTTGGAAGATGGAATGGTTGCAGATGAGATTCCTCAATTGAGAATACATAAAACTCATCCAACTGAAGCAATCATTGGCCCGTTACACGAAGGTGTAGTTACCAGAAGTCGATCAGGAGCAATCAACACATGTCTGTATGCTTGCTTTATATCCCAAACAGTGCCCAAGAATGTGGAAATGGCACTTAAAGAAAACAGCTGGATAGAAGCAATGCAGGATGAGTTGATGCAATTCAAGAAGCTCAATGTTTGGCATCTTGTTGAACTACCAAAAGATAAGCTTCCGATTGGAACAAAGTGGATTTTTAGGAATAAGACGGATGAAAAGGGTGTTATAGTTAGAAATAAAGCACGCCTTGTGGTGCAGGGATTTTATCAAGTTGAAGGCTTAGATTATGAAGAAGTGTATGCTCCAGTTGCAAGACTAGAAGCAATACGCATTTTCTTAGCCTTTGCTTCATTCATGAACATCAAGGTGTATCAGATGGATGTTAAGACTGCATTTTTATACGGAGAAATGAAGGAAGAAACTTATGTTTGTCAGCCTCCTGGATTTGAAGACCCAGATCATCCTGATTATGTTTACAAGTTGGATAAGGCTTTATATGGTTTACATCAAGCACCTCGTGCTTGGTATGCAACTCTGACTGAACATTTGCTTGCAAATGGTTATTCTAGAGGTGCAATAGATCAAACCTTATTCATCCGAAAATCAGGCGATGATATCATTTTGGTTCAAATCTACGTCGATGATATTATTTTTGGTTCCACAAATGATAGTATGTGCACGGAGTTCGAAGAAGTGATGAAGAAGAAGTTTGAGATGAGTTCACTTGGAGAAATTTCATTTTTCTTGGGTATTCAGGTTACTCAATCTGAGACTGGTATTCTCATTCATCAAGAAAAGTATGTTCAGACAATTCTTGAGAAATACAAGTTTCAAGACTCCAAAGTAGCTCCAACTCCAATGGCTTCTCGTCCTACTCTTACTCCAGATCCATCAGGAGAATCAGTTGATCAGCATCTTTACAGATCAATGATTGGTTCCCTTATGTATCTCACTGCAAGCAGGCCGGATATTATGTTCCCTGTTTGTCAGTGTGCCCGCTATCAAAGTGATCCAAAGGAATCACACATGAAAGCTGTCAAGCGGATTTTCAAGTATCTCAAGGGTCAACCCAAACTTGGTCTTTGGTATCCTCGAAATTCCGATTTCAATTTATTTGCTTATACTGACAGTGATTATGGTGGTTGTAATTTAGACAGGAAATCGACCACAGGAGGATGTCAATTCCTGGGCAACCGACTCATTTCTTGGCAGTGTAAAAAGCAGAACACTGTCTCTACATCCACTGCCGAAGCTGAATATGTGGCTGCTTCGAGCTGTTGTTCCCAGCTTGCCTGGATTCAGCAACAACTTCTCGATTATGGTCTCAACATTTATGACACACCAATTTGGTGTGATAACACGGCAGTTTTAAACATCGTGAAAAATCCCATCCAACACTCAAAAACTAAACACATAGACATCCGCATACATTTTATCCGCGATTGTTTTGATCGTAAACTTATTCATCTTAAACAAGTGCCGTCAACTGAAAATATTGCTGATTTATTTACCAAGGCGTTTGATCATTCTCGATTTGATTTCCTAGTGCAATCATTGGGAATGATTAACTTTGGATAAATTGGTTTAATGAATCTTCACAAAAAGATTTTTCAGTTTTTAATAATGAATAAAATTGCAATTGTTTCTTAAAAGAACAATCACAATTTTAGGGGGAGAACATTAGAAAAGCAAGTTTTGAAAAATATTTTTGGTCTTAGGGGGAGTTAAGATCAAAGGATTGCCAAAATCAAAAAGAAGAAATTTTCATGCTTAAATGAGAAATGATATTACAAAGTTCAAAACGAGTATAAGTACTTTCAAAGGCTTAAATACGAATACACTTGGATTATGTTTGATATGTTGATAGGCTTTGCTTTCAGAAATGAAAAGATCATAATTGAGTGATTACACTTGAATTAAAGAAATATGATTCAGTGGGGAACATATCAGGGTTATGTGTCAAAAATGTTCTAACACAGACTGAGAGATATAATCTTGTCATACTCAAGCCTGTATATGATTGATTCAGTGATTATCATAACTCTATATATATATAAAAGATAAAATTACAAAAAGGAACAAAAAGAGAAAAATACAAAAAGAAAAATAATTGAGCAAAAAGATGCCAAAAGAAAAAAAAAGGCCATATAGGATAAAAGATGCCAAGAAGCACAACAAATCAAAAGATATGTCTATATGACATACATACTATATGGTATATATTTTCTGATTTTGAGAATAGTTTTTAACTTTGGAAGGCAAAATCGAAAGATGGGGCATGTAAGTCCGAATGGCTTGTAAGTCCTAAACATCTTGAGAGGGCAGACGTAAGTCCGGATGGCTGTCAGTAAGTCCTTAAACTTGTTAATATTCCGGGTTAAGAAATATTTCTCAGGCTAGTTATGCTCAAATAGTTATATTTAGGATTACAATAAATGGTATCACTGATCATCAATGCATGGTTTAAGTCAAATTGGGGTGACTTGAAAAATCTCAATAGTGTCTTGAAGGATAATAATAAGTCTACAGAAGTTCTGATTGTGGGATCCACTGACTTATATTAAATCAACACAAAACATGATATATATCACTCATTATGTGTCTGAGTAAAACATGAAGTATAAGTTTAAAAGGACAAAAGATATTGACAATCAACTTAACCAGTTATTTTAAATAAAGCCGGACAGAGTCTTAACTTGACAAAGGAACTATATGATCTCATTATGAAAATTTATACAAAACAAGCAAATCCGATCTTGATTCTTTAATTGTATTTATTCTTTTGTTATTTTGTATGTCTGTAAGTGTTTGTTTTTTATTTCACTTTTATAGTGTTTTAGTTTTAGGACAATTACATAACAAGAAAATGTTTGAAAATTGAAGATTCATTAAAATAATTGGTCACTTGGTAAATAACATTTTATGTTGACAAAATTCATTGAAAATCAAAGGATTGAAAAGTTTGAAACTTTTGAAAAATTTTGAAATCTAACTGACTCGCGTGACAGAGAAAGTCGTGCGAAAATGGATGTTTCGCGAAACTGGATTTTCGCGTGACTACTCAGGGGTATAAAAGGTCACAGTGAAAAGAACAAAATCACTTGTCGCTTAATCTCACACCCGAAAACCCTAATCGCACTTCATCCGAAACCTATTTTCGCATATATCAAAATCGATCATCTACTCTCTTCCTTTGTGATTGTGTGTCTTAGTTAGTCATCACTAAGCTAAGATTGTTCTGAAAAGGTATCTCTCGATTGATAAGGTTACTGTAGAATCTGAAGAACTAAAGGGGAACTTAACATCCTTGTTTTAAAATCTGAATAAATGAACTTAAATGATGAAATTGATGAATGAAATTAACCTAATAGATCTAGGCGACAGCAATGATATGCATTTCATGGACCAAAATCGATTTTTGAAAGGTTAATTTGAAGTTGGGGTTGTGCGAATCGCAAAAGAAGATGAACAGTCGCGAAAACGACTTTGTCGCGTGAATTGAGTTCTCGCATGAGTATGGTTTTCGCATGAGAACATACGCGTTTTCGCTTGAACTAAGTTTTCACAAAGTCCTTTCGCATGAACTGAAATTTCGTGTGAAAAAGGTTTATCGCGTGAAACCTAGTTTCGCGTGATAAAGGATTTTCGCGTGAAATACTTTTTCGCAAAACTGTCAATTTCGCATGAGACTTTGTTGTCACAATCAGTTCAATTTCGCGCAGTCTTAACTTGTCAATTTCGCATACAGAAAGTTGAATATTTTCTAAGTGTTGAAGCACTTATGTCTCAATTGTACATGTATACTATAACATTTGATGATCAACCTTAAATGTAATAAGATTTTGAAATGATTAAATGTTTTCAAGTGATAAACTTTTATAAGTAAAGGTTTGTGATTCACATGTTATAAGTGTTGAAACTATTTGATATAATTAAGTTATTTTCAAAAGTGTTCTAATTTTGATCTCATTTGACATTGCAGATGGCACAAATGATCTTTAACAAGAATCATAATTGTGTTGCTTATCTGGATGAAGTACCGGAAGGAAAAGAATTATTTCATTCTATGATTGAGGGGCTGAAGAACTCGAGGATTGTTTATTCTATTTCTGCTGATCCAGCCATCTATGCCGAACTAATAGACTCTTTCTGGAGCACTGCTGCTCTAGAAAAAGACGAATCTGGAAACCAGATTATTACAGCAACTGTGAAGGAGAAAAGGGTGATTGTTTCTCAAGCTATACTAAACAGAGTTCTTCTGTTTAATGACCAAGAGGGAGCACCTACTAGACTAGATGATGATGTGGTTATGGATTGTCTATCTCGGATGGGTTATGAGTATAGATATCCAAGTTTAGAGAAGAAGTGGTTACCACCATATTGGAAATATTTATTTCATGTGGTAATTCACTGTTTGAGTAATTTGAAGGCTGGCATGGATAGCCTGAGTGCTGTATTTGGCTCATTACTAGTTTCACTGGTTGATGACATTCCGTTCAGTATATCTGGAGTTATTTTCCAGGAGATGGTAAAGAATGCCACAGCCAATCCTGGAAGGAAGTTCATCATGTACCCAAGATTTATCCAGCTAGTGACAAATGATGCTTATCCTGAGCTCGCTACTCAGAGATCTCCTAAGTACGTTGTACAGACTGTGAAGAAGGAGATTTTCTCTCATCTAACTGGAGCCAGAGGCAACAAATGCTCTGGTGAAAGTTTTGCCAAGATTGGTAGATTTTCTGAGATTGATGAACATAATGATGAGGTTGCTGAAGGTGTTCATGCTGATGATGCTCAAGCTGGGGCTTCTACTTCTTCTACCAGAGCAACTATTGATGAAGAGATTGAAAAGTTGTTTGAAGATGAACAAACACGTGAAGGAGAAACGGAAGAAGTTGTTCACTCGGCTTCTAGTTCCGAGACTGATAGTGACCAAATTGGTAATGTTCCTTATGTTCTTCAAACAAATCGAGCTCCTACTACTCCAACATCTTCAAGACCGAATGATGAAGCCAGGGATACTGACTATGTTCCTGAGGAGTCTCCCAGTACATCCTCACGAAGAAAACGAATGGCAAGAAGGAAAGATTTTCCAGCTAGAAAGAGAGGTCGTGGCATTATACCTAGGAGACCACGAACACATGTGGTTGTCACTGAAACTGAGCAAGATCAGACGACCAATGTGACTACTTCTGCTCCTGAGACTGAAACAGTTCCTGTTTCTGGAGCAGCCAATATTTCTGAGTCTGGTTTTTCTACACCTCCAAGGCAGGAAAACTTAGAATTCGATGTTGATTCATTTTTGAATACTCCTCCAGAGTTTCAAAGGAGAGAGGAATCATCCACCACTCCAGGTTCTATCACATTAGAAGAAAGAATTAAGAACCTGGAGAAGGAAAATTTTGAAAATATGAAATTGATTGCTGAGTTGAAGAAAAGGAATGAAGAAATGTCTAATCAGATAACCATGATTCATCTAGATTCAGCTATCAAAGATACCAGATTAGCATCTGTTGAGCAACAAATGAAAAACATGTTTGACTACTCATCTGGGTTGGAGAGACAACTAAACGAGCTTAGAGAATTTATCTCTCAGACCTACTTTCATCAGCCACAGAACATAAGATCTACTACTGTGGTTGGTGAATCTAGCAGAAGATCTCCAAGCCCACCTCCTACTGAGACAGTTCATGAAAAGGAAATGGTCAACGAAGCCCAAACATCTACTGTACAGCAAAGTGGTAGCACTTCTGAAGATGTTCCAGTTTCATCCGAAGTACCTATCACCGAGGCTTACACTTCTACTGCTTTTGTTGAACCAGAACACATGGTTACTCTGCCTATTATTCATGAACAGGAGGATGAAGAGCTAATTGATTATGCTGATTCTGATGATGAAGAGGATGATGATGATGAGAATGACGATGATGATGATAATGATGATGGAAATGATGGTGGAGATGATGGTGGAGATGATGGTGGTGATGATGGTGGAGATGGTGGAAATGTTACTGGTTCTTCTTCAAGTCCTACTGGAGAAACTGACACTGACAATGTCGATAGACCTAGTGTTAGTAATCCAGAAGGATATGATCCAATAGACCCTTCCACAGAAAGTATGTATGAAAAGGAATTATATTCCTTTCAACAAACTTCATCTGAAACTATTGAAGAAGAACTTGATATTTTTGAAGATCTGGAGGAACAGACCGAGTACACAGATATTTTTGGCAACAATCTTCAAGAATTATTCAAGGACATTAATCTTGAAGAAGGAGAAATTCCTACAGAGACTGTGAGTGGTGAAACTCCTACTGGTACTACAAAGACAGATCATACTGGTCAGATTGCATTATACACTAGAGGAGGTTTGCAATTCAAAGCACCACCACCACCTACTGAAGCTCACTTCTTGTTTATATCTAAGCCAAAACAAAAGTATGGTGAGATGTCTCACGTAATCAGCTGGGCTTATGATGGTGAGAAAAGAATGTATGTGATAAAGAGAAGAAACGGAGAGATTGATTATTTAAAGAGCACACAAGACTTTCATACATTACGTGCTGCTGATTTATACTCTATGGGCAAAGCTCCATTCTTCAATGATAGTAATCACAGTGAAGCTGAGCTCATAAGCTCTTTGATTAGAAGGGAGATGCGCACAAATTTCAAAGACTTTAGAACTGCAAAATCGAAGTTGATAGATGACACAACACGAATTGATGAAAATACAAAAGCTCCAATGAAAATACGTGTCTATCAACATCCTAAATTTATCAGAAAAGTCCCTGTGCATGCTCCAGTTCCTCCAAACTCTTTGAAGCAACTACTATCCTGGAGATGTGAAAAGGATTCCGGTCACGCTGTGATCAAATGCATAGACAAGTCCTATCGAATTATTGATCCAGCAGACTTAATGAAGTTTGGCAAAGACGACTTATCAAAGCTGCTACACTGCCCTATCTCAGCTGATGAGTCTGTTTACTTTCTATCTTGCCAGTATGTTTGGATGATTGACCGGATCCTGAGGAATAAATGGTATGCTTATGCTGGATCTTACAAGAAGGCCAACGTTGACTTTGATTGATCATGTTTCACCGAGCCTAGGGGGAGATTGTAGGAGATAAACAAGGCTCGGCAAAACAGATCTGTGCGAAAAGGAGCATCCACGCGAGAAGCAGGTCATACGCGAGTCGCAGACCACGCGAGAAAGGCTCCATGCGAAAGACTGAAGCCGCGCGAAATCATGATCCACGCGAAAGTGATCTCGCGCGAGAACTCTATGTTTTAGTATAAATAGCTAGTTTTCGTTTTGTAATTAAGTTTTTCATTCATTATCACTGTATCTGTGCGAAATCGCACAAGACCTCTTGTAGGTTTTCGTTTATCAATCAAAGATCTTCTGTTGTGATTCAATTCATTCTTCTTCTACTCCAATCTTGTTTATATTCCGCGTTCACAAGATTGAGATCGTGTGTGTTTGATTTCTGGGAGAATTTCAAGGATTTACAACCCTAGTTCATACCCGATCAAATTGACCACGAATTCGATTATGTTAGAGACTGGAATCATAGGGCTTTTAATCCCCATCTAAAATCGAGCTAATAGGTGTGTTCAATTACCTTTATGATGATGAAATGAAGCTGAACTGATCGAAGAACAGGTTGCGGTCAAGAGGTGATCGTTGGGTGGCCAATCCTTGATGAAAATCAAATTAAATTGATAGGATGCTTCGTGTGTTGATCTAGATTAAAAGCCCTTTATCCAATTTAGTTAAAATCGATCGGAGAATGGGTTTCTACAGAGTTGCAGGTCGACGGTTTCTTGGGGTTCGAATGGTTTGTTTTTGTTGATTTTTGATGATATGGAACTCGATGGAATGTTTTAAACGATGAAATGATTGTATGTGCACAATCAATTTGATTAATTTTATTGTTTAGTGCGTGATTGTGGTGAGTGGTCGGCCGAAAGACAAAATCCCACTACACCGACTCTAAAAATCAAATTGACGTGGGGTACGGTGTTCGAATCCCACTCGAATGTGTCGGGAATAATGATTGAGCTTAATCCGCGTGTCTTTGATCGTTTGTCTTGCCGGTGTTGGCCGGCTCTTTGGCCGGAACGGTGGTTCGACGGGGACAGAGAAAAACAGATTTGAATTTTACATTTTACACAAATGGTCCCTGTGGTTTAAGCTTCTTTTAATTTGTGCACAACTTATAAATTCAAGTTTTCAAAATATCAAAAATGCCCCCTGAACCTTTTATTATTATTATTATTATTTTTTTAATATGGGTATTATAGTACAAGTTTTTGTTTTTCTTAGTTTGTAACCTACATTTAAGATTGGATCTTGAACCTTTTAAGTTATTTTGGATTCAATTTATGATTTGATTATGTAAATGATTTGATTATGTTTAAACTTAATTTTAGTTTTCTATAACTTTAGTTTACTTTAATCATTGTGTGATTGATTATTAGAATTAGAGTTACATGATTCAAATTGATGATGGTGTGAATGAAGTCCTTTAAGCTTTAATTCATAATGAAGTCCTTTAAGCTTTAATTCATAATTGTCACTTAGATCTTATAATGTGCAGGTCACCATTAATGTCTTCTCAATAGATTCAACTAATGAACATAACTTTATCAAACCAGAATCCTGAAGTGGATTGCTTTTCCTCAAGATTGTTAAGAACTTAAACTTTTATTTTGTTAATTTAATAATTTCTCAATTCAATTAATCAAAAATATTACTCTTTAATGTTTAATGTTCTTAGGTTAATCGTTACTAGCACTTTTTTATGATTCCCTGTTGATTCGACATCTTCTTATCCTTTACTATTAAGGGTGATTAGACATTGTTTAATTATTTTGACCGACCACACGACATCGATCATGTATATATGTATGTATATGTGTATGTGTGTAATGTGTCTTCGGTTAAGGTAGGAGAAGTAAGACAACAAAGAAAATTGTTACACTAGTGAAAGAAAGTCGACTAAGGTCTAGTGAAAATAGCAACAGAGAAATATAAAGGGATATGAAAGAATAAGACAGACTGTAAAGTTTAATACCATACATAATAATAAAACTCTGTAGTTATAAATATTAGTAAACAATATATAAAAATACAATAAAAATAATCACATAAAAAGTATAATCAAATTATATATTCTAACTACGATGAAGATAACTACACAAAATCCTTTCTAATGTAGTGTGTAGTATTTTGCTTCTATTTTCATCTCATCTATTATCGGGTATTGTTTACTTACGGAGTTAATGGGCACCTTTTATTAAACTTATCAGGTTAGATGTGTTTCGTATAAAAAGTGTAATAAATAATTTTAATTATTAATTTTTTAATTTGATAAATGGGATTGAATTGTAAAAAAAAGCTTATTTGAAAAATATTTTAGACATCATCATTTTTTTTGGCTTTTTTGCAAGGTCCTTCACCTTTTTTTGAACTTTTATAATTAAATTATATACATAAAATTATTATATTTTTTTTATAAAATTGCACCATAAAAATGAATACATTTTTTTATTTTTAAAACAAATAATATATCATTATACACTATGTCACACCCCAACCGATGGCGGAATCATCGGGGCGGACGAATATGAAACGATTGTTCATAGCACATGGAACTAGAATAGTTGAAATATTATTAAATATCATTTTCATGAACATTACAAGACAATTTAAATAAATATGATATAAATAGGATATAAACAACAACATAAGACTTTCAATTAACTAAGTCCAAGTCCTATATGAGCACGAAGAGATCTTCAAGTAGAAAGCCTGAAACATGTTAAAAATAAAGGGTCAACTTTGAAAGCTGATGAGTTCCCATGGTTTAAACACACGCATATATATACATATAAAAAAAGTTTACAAGTAGCAATTCATGTTAATAGTTACGAGTTAGCAAGCTTATAGAACACATACAGTTACAACCAAACCTCGACTTGATTACAAGTATATAAGATTGGCTAAGTGTACTTGGTTCCCATGATTAATAAGCATACGACATCAGGACTCGGCAATACATCGACTTTAGCACCAAATAGGCTTGTCAGGCCCAAAGATCTAAGACGTCGCCAGGCTAGCAATAGTTAATGATTGTAAACAAAATATGTATCTCATATAAGACTTACAATAACACAAATAACCATGACAAAAAGGTAAAGATGAATTGAATATGCATTTACAAGTATCAAGATGTTTACAAGTGTAAGTTTATAACGTTAACATGTTTCACCCCAAAAGATGTGAAATAAAACAAAAAGGGGCATGGAAAACTCATATGGAAAACTCATATGGAAAACTACAAGATGCACTTAAGATAACGATAAGAGAGTAAGTGGGTGTTTGGATATCCTTTTCAAAAGGACTTTTTGACTTTTGGAGGGGTGAAAAGACAAAAATACCCCTCCAAAAGTCTTAATAAGTCAGAATTTTTAACTTATTAAGACTTTTGAAGGGGTATTTTGTCTTTTCACCCCTCCAAAAGTCAAAAAGTCCTTTTGAGAAGGACATCCAAACACCCCCTAAGATGGGTTCCAATGATTCCTTCACGATCCAACCTAAGATTTGGTGTCGTAGGATTAGAATAAAGTTAAGATTCAAGAGTAAATATGAATTAGGGTTTCATTTGAAAATGTAGGGGTTTTAATATTTAAGTCAAATAGATTATAATAATGAAATCGGTTAGGATTTGGTTCAAATTGGTTGACATAAATCAATTAAGAATAAGAACGGTAGTGAGTGATGTAATAATTTAATTTATTTAAATAAATAAGGATTAAATATAAAGTGAAAAGATATAATTAATTTAGAAATTAATTATTTAAAATTGATAAAGATGATTTATTGAATACTTAATTATATGACTTGCAAAATAATATAAAATTATTTAAAGTCATTTTATAAAGTTTTTAAACGTTTTAAATAATCTTTATAAAGATCTTATAATATCAAAAACCCAAAATAAAGAATAATAGAAATTATATTGTTTTATAAGTTTCAAGAATTTAAACAAAAATTTAAGGAATAAATTTAAAACCAAGATGAATCGTTAGTGAAGTTACGTATTTACATACTACTCAAGTATTTAATTTATATTAATTGATGAATAAAAAATTAGGCATTTTAAGTGTGAAAAGTAAATAATTATTTATTTACAATATAACATGGTTAAATACTTAATTGAATATTTAATGATTTAAATAACTAATTGATTAATTATTTAAAGTACTTGTGACATATAAATTTTAAAACGGTTTGAAATAATATGACTTTTGAACTATAATAATTTTATAACGTTTTAAATAACGTTTATTTTTATAAATCTTGTTATTCTTAAAGAAGGTAATTTAATTTAAAAAAAATTATATGTTTTAAAATCCTAAAAAATTAATTTAAAAATATCTATAATGTTTTAGTTAACAAAACTATTTTTATATTAATATCATGATATACTAAAATTACAAAATAATTAGTAAAAATCATACTTCAAATAAACCCCCAAATCACTCAAGAACCCTAGATTACAAATGTTCCAAATTGAAAACCAAATTGATGTTTTTAATGAAATCAGCCATAGGGCTTTGATTGGCCATGTGTGAAACTTACGTGATTAAGTTCGGATTTGATGAAGACGATAGCAAGAACCGTCGCGACTACGCGGATCTTGATTCAAGGTGTAAACGTTGTTATTAATCAAATTAGCTTTGCAGATAGATTCTAAAGTTGGTGATAAGCAAAAACCCTCTGTTAATTAGCAATGATTTGATCGATTTCACTATGAACAGGTTATGAGTTTGATTCGGTTGTTTCGAGTATGATTCAGTGTTTAACTTACGATTTCAACTGCAATTAACTTTGTACATTCATTCTAATTGATTAATAATACGTTTTTGGATGTATTAATTAGACAATTGATTGGTTATTAAGACGAAACTAATTTGGGTTTCAATTGAAGGTTCGGTTCGAATACACATGCATGAATTGACCGATTAAACTTCAATTTAAACGTGGTCTTGCGTTCAAAAACAGGTCATGTAGCGATTTAATGGAATTAATTAGGTTAATGGTTAATCAAGGGGTGGTGTGGCCGCCGGAGGGTCGCCGGAGTCGGCCACCGGTAAAACGGGGGTAAGGGAGGGCGGTTTTGGGTTGGTTTACTCAAATTACAGTTTTGGTCCCTCGTCCTTCATTAGTTGTTATTTTATGTTAATACTTCTGTATTAAGTTTTAGAAAATACATATTAGACCCTGAACTTATATGACTATTATAAGTCTTTATAATTCTATAAAGTTTGTAAATTTCATAAGTTTGTTTATTTGTTTCTAGTAATTAAGATTTATGGTTACTAATATAACTTTATAACTCCAAGTTATTTAAAACTCATAAATAATATATAAAATCTCATAAACTTATAAATTAATTATATGGTGAAAAAAAATTAATAAATATGAATTAAGTCACCAATTAATACATTCATGGTTTTTTTAAATCTCCTAAATGTATGTAGTTGTTTGATTAATGTGCTTGATATATATAACAAACGAAACGGGTTCGGGTCCATATTTTCAAAAATAGCAGATTTTACAGTCTCCCATACTTTAAGAAATTTCATCCCGAAATTTAATCACGAGGGGACAAATTTCAAGGAGATGATGAGACCTAGATTTCATTTCACGTTCACAAGTGAACTCTTGGAGGCGTTTAAATACAACAAGTTTAATTGTGATGTTTTGCTATGCTTAAGTTTGTTAAATTTCATAATTCATGATTTCATGTGTTTTTGGCAAAGGGTACAAGATCATTAGTTTATAATTTTAATTGATGAACTCTTATATTCCAGATGGTTCAAGATGATTAAGAATGTTTTATCACAACACCAAATTTTGGATCAATACAAGACTCGGCTTAACGAACATGAGAAATAAGTTCAAGATACTTTTGGATGGGATATGAATTTCATACGAGATTCTCAAGTAATAACTTTAGCAGGGTTCTTAGATGATCAATTCTTGTTTACTATGTTATTGAGGTTTCGAAGCTGCATTAGCTTAAAGTTGATACGGGAATCGTGTTTGTTAAGATTAACGACTCCGTTTAGGTTAATAGTATCATTGAGATGAGGTTTCAGAATAGGTGTGGGTTTGAAGGAAAACGTTTAAGAAGATTATTTAGGGTCGTTATGACATTTGGGTGATGAGTTTTAAGTTCCAAGAAGACAAGGTCAATGATAAGACGGTTTAAAAAGCCAAAATGTTTCGAGTGTAACATTCGGTTTACAAACCAAAGCAATATGTTGACTTATCAAAGTATTAGGTCAACTACAACCTTAATAAAGACATGCGTACCTATAAGCGGACACTCACCCCAAGGGTTCCCAGGTAAGGTAAATAGATCCATCGGTTGATTTGGATTTATATGAATACCTTGCCTAGACAGAACACCTCGAGGTGCAGGCATCACGCTCTTCCAGTATTACATGTTTCAAGTTGTATGACACAAACTTTGACGAGACTTGAAAACCATGAATAACGATTTATTTTGATAGCCATTTGATCAAGGCACATAATGCCTTAGTATACGTTTTAAGATTCATGTGTGCACTGATAAGATTCAAAGTATAAGAAAATCAAATAAGGCATATAATCACATAATCAAATATAAACATATAAGCACGTAAAATCCTATCTAAGCATATAAAGTACATGAGAGTACTCATGTGTAAAGGTACTTAGTTATAGTCTAGGTCATTCCATTTCTAGTAACCTAATTCCCTATAACCATGGCTCAGATACCAATCTGTCACACCCCAACCGACGGCAGAATTATCAGGGCGGACGAATGTGAAACGATTGTTCATAGCACATGGAACTAGAATATTTGAAATATTATTAAATATCATTTTCATGAACATTACAAGACAATTTAAATAAATATGATATAAATAGGATATAAACAACAACATAAGACTTTCAATTAACTAAGTCCAAGTCCTATATGAGCACGAAGAGATCTTTAAGTAGAAAGCCTGAAACATGTTAAAAATAAAGGGTCAACTTTGAAAGTTGGTGAGTTCCCATGGTTTAAACACGCGCATATATATACATATAAAAAAGTTTGCAAGTAGCAATTCATGTCAATGGTTATGAGTTAGCAAGCTTATAGAACACATACAGTTACAACCAAACCTCGACTTGATTACAAGTATATAAGATTGGCTAAGTGTACTTGGTTCCCATGATGAACAAGCATACGTCATCAGGAGTCGGCAATACATCGACTTTAGCACCAAATAGGCTTGTCAGGCCCAAAGATCTAAAACGTCGCCAGGCTAGCAATAGTTAATGATTGTAAACAAAATATGTATCTTATATAAGACTTACAATAACACAAATAACCATGACAAAAAGGTAAAGATGAATTGCATGTGCATTTACAAGTATCAAGATGTTTATAAGTGTAAGTTTATAACGTTAACATGTTTCACCCCAAAAGATGTGAAATAAAGTAAAAAGGGGCATGAAAAACTCATATGGAAAACTACAAGATGCACTTAAGATAAGGATAAGAGAGTAAGATGGGTTCCAATGATTCCTTCACGATCCAACCTAAGATTTGGTGTCGTAGGATTAGAATAAAGTTAAGATTCAAGAGTAAATATGAATTAGGATTTCATTTGAAAATTTAGGGGTTTTAATATTTAAGTCAAATAGATTATAATAATGAAATCGGTTAGGTTTTGGTTCAAATTGGTTGACATAAATCAATTAAGAATAAGAACGGTAGTGAGTGATGTAATAATTTAATTTATTTAAATAAATAAGGATTAAATATAAAGTGAAAAGAAATAATTAATTTAGAAATTAATTATTTAAAATTGATAAAGATGATTTATTGAATACTTAATTATATGACTTGCAAAATAATATAAAATTATTTAAAGTCATTTTATAAAGTTTTTAAACGTTTTAAATAATCTTTATAAAGATCTTATAATATCAAAAACCTAAAATAAAGAATAATAGAAATTATATTGTTTTATAAGTTTCAAGAATTTAAACAAAAATTTAAGGAATAAATTTAAAACCAAGATGAATCGTTAGTGAAGTTACGTATTTACATACTACTCAAGTATTTAATTTATATTAATTGATGAATAAAAAATTAGGCATTTTAAGTGTGAAAAGTAAATAATTATTTATTTACAATATAACATGGTTAAATACTTAATTGAATATTTAATGATTTAAATAACTAATTGATTAATTATTTAAAGTATTTGTGACATATAAATTTTAAAACGGTTTGAAATAATATGACTTTTGAACTATAATAATTTTATAACGTTTTAAATAACGTTTGTTTTTATAAATCTTGTTATTCTTAAAGAAGGCAATTTAATTTTAAAAAAAAATTATATGTTTTAAAATCCTAAAAAAATTAATTTAAAAATATCTATAATGTTTTAGTTAACAAAACTATTTTTATATTAATATCATGATATACTAAAATTACAAAATAATTAGTAAAAATCATACTTCAAATAAACCCCCAAATCACTCAAGACCTAATGCTATACATATTATCAAGGTTGTTATAGTTTGATTTTGCTATAGTGATGTGATTTATTTTAAAGATAATGATTTAATTCTCAACGCTTTATAATTTTTTCTTTAATCTTTTACTTTATTTTTTACTAATATTTATTTTAATCTTTTGTTGACAAAACATGTTACAAGTTAAACTTTATTTTTAATTATTTTACCTTTCTTATTAGTTGTTGAGCCCGATATATATAATGAGATGTCACACACATATATATTTCTTATGTTTTTGTAAGTTGTTTTAAAGCCTAAAAAATGGTCAGTCTACGTGTCTTTGAATTCCATCGATACACCAACATGGCCACATGCACATTGATACATCAACCCTTGTTTGTGTTTGGATTCCGCGATCCAAATTCTTACCGTAAAACTATATCATTTTATATTGGGTTTGTTTTCCTTTTAAATTATATATCCATAGTAAAAACATATTTAAAAAAATAAAAGTTGGACAGTTTATGTATTCGACTGGCGGTGAACATCAGTGAATTTTTAATGAAATGTTCATTTCGTTCAATTTAATATAGGTGAATGTGTATTTACGTCAATCTAACTACGTACACAGTTCTAACAACGAGATACATAAATTGTACCTAGTAATTAGAGAGGTCCTATAACTCCCCAAACCCCCAATTGGTTTCAGCAACACATAAAAGGTCTTATAGGCGATCTTCTTCACATTATGTTTTTTCATTTGGCGAGCTAGGAACAACATAATAAGTTAATAAAATTAAAAGTTATAAAATTAATTTTCAAGTGATATATCTTCAACGACGACTATATTCAAGTGACTATATATCTATGACTTGATTTCAACTGCTATATTCCAAAACACTACAAATACAAGTGTTCGTCACATTTTTTTTTCACATTCTTATCACGTAAACGAACACTATCATGAGCACTAGTAACAACGGTTCATACACGTACTTGCATGGTCTTAATTTAGCATTCTTCGTAGAGGTTTAGATCATTAAATGAGAATACCAAAAATGTATTTGCATGGTCTTAGCTTTCTTTGTAGAGGTTTAGACTGTTAAATGAGAATACCAAAACAATGATCGTGGAATATTTTATTGAGGACACACTATATATAATAATGTTAATGAGAATAACAATAATAGGTGTAATAAAACTATTAAAATAAATAATAATGACCTATTGATGTATATATCTTTAAATCACAGTAAGTTCAAGTATAGGTTATAATCAATATCCGATTGAGCTTGGCAACCGACCAACCGTAACCAATCTTTGAACTTAACGTCATGTGGTTATTGATACGGAGAAAACAATAAATTTGAGTATCATGTAGAAAAAATATGAATTTTTTGATCGAGTTGGTATTTATAGATTATTTGAATTAAAAACATATTTTTTATTTGAAACAGTCATAGTTGTCGAGTTAATGTCAAATATCAAGATGAAATCGGTGAGAGGAGGCCGCTTGTGTTGGTTTTTTCGTGGCCAAAGGCGATGGTCTTGCTGGCGCCACATGAATTTGTTACCCTTAGCGAGAAAATTTTTCAACATTGATTTCTATAGTTAAAAAAAAAAGATAATGAAGAACATCAGACGGTGAAAAGCAAGAAGTTGATGTATAATGAATTTCTTGACATTTATTTGAACCGCTAATCCCGTATACATTAAGACGTTATATACATACATACATACATACATATATATACATACATATATATATATATATGTATGTATGTATATAGGGGAGAGATCCTAAGAAAACCAGCAAGTTTTAAGAAAACCAAGAAAACCAATTTTAACCAATCAAAAATTTTTGTTATTTATATATATTTATTATTTTTAAAGGGCGTTTTAGTAATTGTCTATGTGAAGTATTTTTAGTAACTACTCATTGTTGACCAAAACCCATCTTTTTCTCCATAAATAACAAATCAATATACAGAGTTTTTGAAAAACCTAATTCTACCTCAGGTATCATTAGAGGGAAGAACACATGTGCGGGAAGATTAAGATCAATCAGACGAATGCTCTATTTTACCACATATTTAGCAGCAACATGTGATCTCTTACTTTGATTCATATTCACGTTTATCAAAGATGGCTTTATTAAAAATGGTGAAGGTGCTAAAGAACAAACAATAATAAAGAACATCAGAGATAATTATGATTGTTTTGAAGCAACAGATGTGATAGTGATGAAGAACAAGCAACAGTGGTAGAAAATTACCAATGGGTTTGATTTTTGAAGGTACAATCAATAATGGTGATAGTGATGAAGAACAAGCGACAATTGAAGAACATTAAAGTTGGGTTCGATTGAAGGGGTTCGAATAATTCTTTTTGCTGCCATGGATGTTTCTTATTTTCTTTGATTGTTACATGTCATGAATCTCAAGTTGTCTAATACATATATGAAACATATCAAGAACGCAGTGAAGAAAGGAAGATGAAGAGTACCTATAGGAACAGTTACATATACGTAGCTTATGTTACATATATGTAAGTTACATATAAACCATCTATGAAGATGATAACATAATGTCAATGTTACGTATACGTAACTGTTCAGGATTGAAAATGAACTCGATAACATAATTTCAATATTAAGTTCATGTAAAATAATTTGGTTGGGACAAAGATGAAAGTGAACTTGGTTACCTAGTGCGAAGATGATGTATTAAGGTGAAGGAGATGATGAAAAGGTTAAGCTCATTTTACATGTATTTCTTGTTGTTTACATATACGAGGAGACTAATTATATATACATAATCACATGTACAACTTTTTAAACCCAGGTCTTAATATATGAAACTTTAATTTGGTTGATTGTATTTGTTGTTTATTTTGTTTTTGGGTTTTACATCGTATACGTATATGTAGTAAATACCCGTTAGATGTATTCATTTTTGGCTTCTTCTTCTTCTTCCCTATAATGTCACTTACATATACGTAAGCAAGTATACTTAAACATAAACATACGTGTAAAAATGCTTACATATACGAAATCATATATGTAGACATGTTTAAATATATGTAAACATATATGTAACAAGTTCATATATACGAGAACATATATGTAAATATGTTTACATATACGTAAGCATGTACGTAACTAATACAAATTTACAGAAAATCATTCGTTCTTCTAATATATTTTAGGTTTGTTTTTGAATATTTAAATTAAACTAATATTTTGTTTGGTGTGTGAGAGAGAGAGAGAGAGATTTAAGGGATTTTAGTTGTTTCAAAATATAAAAATTATAATCTTTCTAATATACCCTTTAATCATTCAATTAAACTAATTATCTATTAAATATTTCTAAAATTAACATTGATGAATATCAACCATTGATCAACCTTGATCAATGGTTTAAAAGTAGTTTTCTTAGTTTTCTTATAAATAGAGGTTTTTTAGGAACCTTCCCCAATATATATATATATATATATATATATATATATATATATATATATATATATATATATATATATATTATATATATATATATATATATATATATATATATATAATATATATATATATATATCATTACATATTACAAATCTCATATCATTTAAAAGGAAATAATAAACGGTTAAACTTAGCTAGTAATCCTTGCTGGAAATTAGTGATCATACTATAGAAGACATGGATTATTGTTTTGTCCCCGTTTATTTGTTTTCTCTTTACTTTGACGCGGGTTCAGTCCTTCGCGTGGAGTCAGTTGTCGCGTGGAAGCTTCATCTCGCGTGAGTCTGGCTTTCGCACAACCTGTCTTCAGAATTCGTTATCATTAAGTGTTTAAATGTTTTGCCGAGCCTTGATTAGTCTTCTACAATCTCCCCCTAGGCTCGGTGAAACAATCTTAGACAAGATCAACATTTGCTTTCTTGTATGATCCTGAAAGGGCATTCCATTTATTCCTTAGGATTCGATCCGTCATCCATACGTATTGGCAAGATTGAAAATAAACGGACTCGTCAGCTGAGATAGGACAGTGTAGCAGCTTGTTCAAGTCGTCTTTACCAAACTTCATTAAGTCAGCTGGATTGATGATTTTGTATGATCTATCGATACATTTGATCACAGCCTGACCTGAATCCTTTTCACAACTCCAAGAAAAAATTTGGTTCAAAGAATTTGGAGGAACTGGTGCATGAACTGGAACCTTCCTTTTCTTGTAAGAATTTTCAAAATGAGATCATATAGTTCTTTATCAAGTCAAGACTCTGTCCAGCTTTATTTAAAATAAACTGGTTAAGTTGATTGTCAATATATTTTGTCCTTTTTAAACTTGTACTTCAGGTTTTACTCAGAAACATAAGGAGTGATACATATCATTTTTTTTAATTTAATATAATTCAGTGGATCCCACAATCAGAACTTCTGTAAAATAATTATTATCCTTCAAGACACTGTCGAGATTTCAAGTCACCCCAAATTGACTTAAACCATGCATTGTTGATCAGTGATATCATTTATTTATTCCTAAAATATAACTATTTGAGCATAACTAGCCTGAGAAATATCTCTTAATCACGGAATATTAACAAGTTTAAGGACTTACTAACAGCCATCCGGACTTACGTCTGCCCTCTCAAGATGTTTAGGACTTACAAGCCATCCGAACTTACATGCCCCATCTTTTGATTTTGCCTTCCATGATCAGAAAATATTCTCAAAGTAGAAAATATATACCATATAGTATGTATGTCTTTAGACATATCTTTTGATTTGTTGTGCATCTTGGCATCTTATATCCTATATGGCCTTTTGGCATCTTGTTGCTCAATGATTTGCTCAACTATTTTCTTTTTGTCTTTTTATTTCTTTTTGTCTTTTTGTATTTTCTTTTATATATATATATACATAGTTATGATAATCACTGAATCAAACAAATACAGGCTTGAATATGACAAGATTATAACTCTCAGTCTGTGTTAGAACATTTTTGACATTGTCACAGAATCCTGATATGTTCCCCACTAAATCATATCTCTTTAATTCAAGTTTAATCACTCAATTATGATCTTTTCATTTCTGAAAGCAAAGCCTATTGACACATCAAACATAATCCAAGTCTATTCGTATTTAAGCCTTTGAAAGTACTTAGACTCTTTTTGAACTGTGTAAAATCATTTCTCATTTAATCATGAAAATTCATTTTTATTGATCCAATCTTGACTCCCCCTAAGACCAAAAATATTATTCAAAGCTTATTTTCAAATTTCTCCGTTATATGACTGAACATTTTGAAGCAATTGTAAGTTTCCTGTCATATGTCTTTGAACAACCGCTGTCTACATGCCATAAGCTTTCAATGATCTTTTGCGGTCGTTCCTGCATAAGTAACAAACTTACTTAGCTTTTGGTACCCAAGTCAAGTATGACTTGAGCACATTATGTGTTGCAGCAAGACAAAATGATTTGAGATTATTATATTTGTTTTGCACATCAGTCTTTTCATTTACACTTTTCAGCTTGATGTTTTCTTTTAAATCATTAGTCAAACTCTTATTCTTTTTGACAATATAATCATTAACAACTTTTGATTTCATTTGTTTTGCAAATTTTTCATGAGTGAAAAACAATTTTCTATTATGAGCAATAGAATTATGAAATCGTTGTTTGCTTAATGATTTTTGTCGAAAAGGACAATTATTTGCCAAATGATTTATGTTTCCACACTGATAACATCTCCTTTGTTGTGTGTGAAAAACAAAGTGTGGTTGACAATTATGAAAATTGTCATAAAAACCAAAGTCAGATTGACTTTTTGGTTTAACATTCTGCACAGTCTCTCGAATCTTTGCTTTATTTGATAATTGCTTGTTCATCTTTTGCAAATTCGAGGAAATTGTTGAATTATGACCACTTTGGATTTGAGATTTAGCAGTTGTGACTTTTGAAACTGATGGTGCTAGAATAGGACCAGTCTTAGACTTTGCTGGAGTAGGACCAGGTTTTGATATACGAATTGGTGCTGGAGAAGGACTAGGCTTTGATATGCGAATTGGTGCTGGAGAAGGACCAGGCTTTGGAATATTCAGATTGGATGAAGAAAGAGTATTCACTTGCAAATCTGGGCTACAAATATCTTGATTCACATGGTTAGCATTATAATGAAGTTTATTTTTAAAGAATCGAGAATTCGATTCTTTAAAAATATGCTCTTCATTTTCAATTAAACCTTTAGAAACAAATCTACTTTTAAAGTCCTTTTTAAGTTTTTCTTTCTGATTTTCCCTCTGATTTGCATTCAAATTACATTTACTATTTGATTTAATCTCATTCAAATCAACAGTCATTTCATTTCCTGACAAAGTTTGATTACAAATAGATCTTAAAACTTTTACATTCTTATTTTTCAAACTTTCACTTTCAGTTTCACTCTCACTGTCACTCTCCCACTCTTCAACCAAACCATCCACCTTCACATTATCTGTACAAAGATTTTCAGATGATTGTTTAGGTTTAGTTATTATTGACGGGTGGTTCAAGGAACAACCCTTTTATGATGTTAAAACGCGTAACATTCTCTCATTTAATCGTGTAATTATCTTGAATTAGATCACTACAGTTGCTTATGTTTCAGGTATGTTGGGAGCTAAAAATGGAGAAAACGTTGCGAGCGTGGAACGGAGTGGACGTGCGTGGAAAGAAGAAAAGAAGAAACAAATTTTCAGGGCTCCACCGTACCTTACGGTAGCCATCGTAAGGTACGGTAGACCCCAAAATCCTGAATTTTTCCACCGTAATGCAGAAGATTTCCACCGTACAAGCCTTGTGGCTACCGTAACTTACGGTGGCTACCGTAAGTTACGGTAGAGGCAACTTCCTGGCAAGTGTATTCACTTATTAAAATCACAAGTGGATGCCTTTTTGCTCAAAATATGGAAAGGTGACGAATTTTGGGGAGAATGTTTGGAACTTTTGGCTGGCATTACTTTGTTTAAAAGCATTGAAAGACAAGAGAATGGGGTGTTAATCTTCTTGGCATAAAATCATTCGGGAGATGAGAATTGAAGTTTTTCTTTGGCTAAGCTTTTGTTGATCTTCTTAGATGTGTTGAAGAACAAGAACTTGTGGTACTTTAATCTTTGCTATTTCATTTTGATTGTTATGAATTGTATCTTGAATCTTGTTTTCATGCATAAAACTATGAGTGGCTAGTCTTCTTGTGTGTTTCCTTTTGGTTTGAAGGATTTGTAACTTTGATCATGTTGGTGTTTTCTATTTATGGGATGATGAAATTGATCTTGTGATTGTTTTGTCATGATGATTGTGTATTATGTGTAATGGGTCATTTATGGATTGCTTAGCTTTAATCATACGTTCTTGATGCCATAGGCAAATCTTGATTTAGTGGAAGGGTTGGGTAATTCAATAGTGATACTGATTATCGAGAGATAACCTTGCTAATACAAGTACTTAGTCCTCTTTGATCACACATAAGCACACACTCATGAATCATGTCTATGTGGTTCTTCCCAATTAACACCAATATCATCATTTGTTAAAATCCGGATACCAAAGGGAAACATATCTCTCATTACTGATTTTTACAAACCAATTTACTTTTATTTCTTGCTTTAAGCCAATTCAACAAATCAACAGATTATTGAACTTACTTATTTATCATTTTAGTTAAATTTAGGTAATTGCAATTTGACTGAGTTAACACATATTCCACAAACTCCCTGTGTTCGATACCCACTTACCACTAGCTAATTAGTAGTATTTGGTTTTAAATTTGATTGAGACTTCGACCTCATGTCAAATTTTGGCGCCGCTGCCGGGGAGTTGTGCGCAACGTGTGTTTGCTTATTAGTTTTGTTTTGTTATTTCGGTGTTACGCTGGTTGTGTGTAGTGTGCAGGTTTTGTTTCAGGTGTATGCATACCAGGAATTCAAGCTCATCATCACCATTAGTGTTTGATCCAGAAATTGAACGAGCTGCTCGCAGGAACAGAGTCTTACATCGACAAAACAAAATCAGTGGTTCACCAATAGCACCTACATCACCCGTTACATCATGAAACACAATGGATCCGCTTTCACCACCTCCTACTAAGGGTCAAACAGCACCATCCGAGCCTTTACCCAATCTACATTACCCCTGAGACTAAACCAACCCATACCCCATTACCTACAAGTACCCAAACCGAACATTCTTTTAGCTTTGACCCATCAGCACCCATTCCGCCCTTTTCATATTTCTTCCCAACAACCGGTCAATCATCATCGTCTAAACCAGTACCAACATCACAACCATATCAATCCAACCCATCCATATTTCAAACTCCCTCTACTTTTCAAATGCAAACGGATACACAAGACCAACAACCTCAAGCTGTACAAACATCGAGAGCAGGAGGAGTTGGTGTTGATGGTGGTTATGGTGATGAGTTTAGGAGATATGAGGAAGAAGGGTACATTTACGAAGGAGATGCTGATCAAGGAAATTATGTTTATAGTCAAGCACAAGCTATGCAAGGATATGGGAGACCACAACCACAAGTTGTGCAGCAACAAGTTATACCACAACAAATGCAACCCCAAGTGAGGCCACATGGGCCACAGTTTCAAGAGCAGATTCTTCCACAACATGGGGGAGCAAACTTTCAACCACCATTTCAGCAATTCATGCCTCAGGGACCACAAGTTCAAAGACCAATGGGTCCTCAGCGACCAAGAGTTAGGTTGGGTGTTCCACGAAGGCATAATTGGGATGCTGCTAGGGGTATTGAGGCACACTTTCGTCCAATCATCACAAATAATCCATCACCAGTGGTCATTCCTCAAAACAATCAAGGGAGAACATTTGAAGTTCGAACAAATTCACTTCAAAGTTTGCCAAAGTACAAAGGGTTAGCAACGGAAGAACCCTATTTTCATTTGGAAGCTTATGACTCAATTTGTAACACAATTGGTGGTCAAGGATTTTCTGCGGATGATGTCAAGTTGGTATTGTTTCAGTTTTCATTGGAGGATAAGGCAAAGAGGTGGTTCTACACTTTGCCATCTGCTTCAATTTACACATGGGCTGAGATGCAACAAAGGTTTTTGGAAGAATTTTTCACAGCTCAAAAGACTAATGATGCTAGGAGAAGCTTGAGAAGCTTCCAACAGCAACAAGGTGAAATGTTCCATGAGGCGTTTGAGCGGTTTAACATGATGATCAAGAATTGTCCTCATCATGGAATTGAGTTATGGGAGTTGTTGAACGCTTTTCACGAAGGGCTTCATTCTGAAGATGCTCGGGATTTAATGTCTATCACAAATGGTACATTTGGTACAAATTATGAGCAAGACGATTGGGCATTTCTGGAACAAATGGCGGTTACATCGAAGAGGAAGGCTCAATCATCAAGACGAGCACGACCGGTCATTACACGAGCTCCAGTTCATTCGGTGGATGATGGTAATGTACAATCTACAAATCAAGTTTATAATGTTTGTACAAATTGCAATGAGTTGGGGCATACTGTGGATTCTTGCACGGTAACTTTTGAACAAGTGGAGGAAGTGAATGCTATTCAAGGTCAAGGGTTTGGCGGAAGAAACTACAACATGAATTCAAATACCTATCATCCGGATTTGAGGAATCATCCGAACTTTAGTTATGGGAATCCGGCTAATCAGTCTAACCCAAATTTCCAAGGAAAGCCTCAAGGTAATTTTGTTCCTCGTCAACAATACCAAAATTATCAAGGAAATTTTAGAGGGGGAAACAATCAAGGATATCAAAAGCCTTTTCAACCATCGGGAAATAACCAAGGAAATGAGACAAATCAATCTTCATCAAGTGGTAGTAATGAAGTGATGGAAATGCTAAAGTCCATGCAACAGGAGATTCAAAAGAGGAACTAATTGGATGATGCTAGAGCTCAGAAAATGAAATTCGAGACAAAGCTATTCAATCATTGACCAATCAAATGGGTCAACTTGCAACGGATGTGGCGAATCTCAAGAAAAACAAAGGTCAACTTCCTAGTGACACAAAGGTAAATCCCTCTCACAGTTCTTCTCGTAATATTCCTATTAATCATGTTAGTGTGTTGAGAAGTGGTAAAGAATATAAAACACCACCTTCTCCGGTTTTAATTGATGGGGTGGTTGAGGATATTACCGGGTTAGAAAGTGATGAGGAAGACCAAAGTCTTCAAGAAAATGTTTTGAACGAAAATGCAAATAAGAAAGTTGTTGAAAAACCGATTCTCAAGGAAAATGTGATTCAAAATGATAAAGAAGTGGACCAAAGCCAAGTACCATTTCCGTCGGCTTTGGTTGACCCGGGTAAAAAGAGTGTGATCTCACATTCATCATTGGAAAAAAGATGACATAATGGAAGTTTTCAAACAAGTCAAAGTTAACATTCCATTAATTGAGGCAATTCAGAAAATTCCAGCTTATGCAAAGTTTTTAAAAGAGTTGTGTACAGTTAAAAGAAGGAAAAGTGTGCCTAAAAGGGTTAAACTAACTGCAAGGGTGAGTGCAATTGTGGAGGGAACCATCCCACTCAAGCTCTGAGATCCGGGAGCACAATTGATAGATATCCAAGTGGGAGATTTCAAAATGTCTAAGGCGTTATTGGATCTTGGAGCCGGGGTGAGTATCCTTCCGGGAAGTTTATATGACCAATATGATTTTGGTCCATTGAAACGGGTGGAGACAACGGTGGTGTTAGCCGATTTGTCTCATAAACTTCCTAGGGGGATTGTGCGGGATGTGATTGTGCAGGTGAAGGAGTTTTATTATCCCGTTGACTTTTTGGTTTTGGATTATGCTTCGGTTGATTCAAACCACAGCCCAAATGTTATTTTGGACGACCATTTTTGAACACGGCTCATGCACGGATTGATTGCAGGAATGGTACAGTACAAATGGCATTTGGTAAACGCCAAATGAGTTTAAATGTGTTTGCTAACAAATCTTATTTTGATGATGATGATGAGTGTTTTATGGCAGATGAATTTGATGAGTATGACCCTCATGAGTATGAGGAAGATTCGGTGGAGGTTTGTTTGTGTGATTTTTCTGAACAGTTACAGGTTTGTGCATTGAGGATGGAGGAGCAAAAACAAGATGTGTTGGCTGTACAGGAAGGGAGGCCACCATGGACTCACCAAATTGAAAGTTTACCGGCTGAAATTAATTCCAATACAAAGCCATCTTTGGAATGTCCACCCAAGATTGAGTTGAAGATTCTACCGGATCACTTGAAGTATGTGTTTTGGGGAGAAGAGGAAACATTGCCGGTCATCATAGCATCCAACTTGGAGGAAGCTCAAGAACACAAACTTCTAAAGGTGTTAAAAACAAACAAGGCCGCAATTGGGTGGACAATAGCCGATTTGAAAGGTATTAGTCCTTCTGTAGTGATGCACAAAATCATTACTACTGAGGACGCAAAACCAACTCGTGAGACTCAAAGGAGGTTAAATCCCAACATGAGAGAGGTGGTGAAAAAGGAGGTCATCAAGTGGTTGGATGCGGGGATCATCTATCCCATTTCGGATAGTGCATGGGTAAGTCCTACACAAGTGGTACCGAAAAAAGCCGGCATTCAGGTGATTAAAGATGAAAATGGTGAGCAAATCGCCACCTGACCGGTAACCGGGTGGCGAGTATGTATTGATTATAGAAAATTGAATTCGGCCACTTCAAAAGACCATTTCCCGTTACCCTTTATTGACCAAATCATTGAAAAACTTGCGGGTCAAAAATTTTATTGTTTTTTGGATGGGTATTCGGGATACAACCAAGTGGCCATTCATCTGGATGACCAACATAAGACCACCTTTACATGTCCATATGGCACTTTTGCTTTTAGAAGGATGCCATTTGGATTGTGTAACGCTCCAGCCACGTTTCAACGTTGTATGATGAGCATATTTTCGGATATGGTTGGGGACACACTTGAGGTATTCATGGATGACTTTTCTGTTTTTGGGCAAACTTGTGACACATGTCTTAATGAATTAGAAAAGGTTTTAAAAAGATGTGTCGAAACGAATTTGGTCTTAAGTTGGGAGAAGAGTCATTTTATGGTACAAGAGGGAATTGTTTTGGGACATGTTGTGTCCAACCGGGGAATGGAGGTGGACAAAGCAAAAATAAAAGTCATTTCATCTTTGCCACCTCCAACAAATGTTAAAGGGGTTAGATCATTCTTGGGACATGCGGGATTCTACCGGAGATTCATAAAAGGTTTTAGTGTTATCACAAAACCTTTGTGTAATCTCTTGTTGAAAGATGTCCCTTTTGAGTTTACTAATGAATGTTTGCAAGCTTTTAATGTTTTGAAGGAACAATTAGTGCAAGCTCCTATCTTGCAACCACCGGATTGGACAAAGCCATTTGAAATTATGTGTGATGCAAGTGACAACACAATCGGAGCTGTTTTGGGCCAAAGGATTGATAAGAAACCTGTGTGATTTATTATGCAAGCAAAACCTTGTCCGAAGCGCAATTGAATTACACCACAACTGAAAAAGAAATGCTTGCGGTAGTGTATGCTCTGGATAAATTTCGATCTTACATTTGGGGGAGCAAAGTGGTTGTGTACTCCGATCATAGTGCAGTTCGTCATTTGATGGCTAAGAAGGATGCAAAGCCACGATTGATAAGATGGATTTTGTTATTGCAAGAGTTTGATCTAGAAATCCGGGATAAGAAAGGTTATGAAAATATTGTTGCAGATCATTTATCTCGGATTCCATTGGATGGAGTCGAAGATTCAAGTGAGATCAATGAGCAATTTCCGGATGAATACGTGTTAGCCATTCTTAATACACCTTGGTATGCCCACTTTGTTAATTATTTGGCCAAGGGTGTGATGCCACAACATTGGGTGAAGAGAAGGAGACAACAATTTTTGGCACAAGTGAAGCAATACATATGGGATGAACCCGACTTGTTTAAAATTGGTGCGGATCAAATTTTGAGGAGATGTGTTCCCGAGTCAGAAGTTAAAGAGATTTTGGCACATGCACATTCATCCGCGTGTGGGGGTCATTTTAGTGGTCAAAAGACCGGTTACAAAGTGCTCACTTGTGGGTTTTATTGGCCTACAATTTTCAAGGATGCAAGAGATTATGCAAAGAATTGTTTGAATTGTTAAAAGATGGGCAGCATATCAAAACGAGATGAGATGCCAATGCAACCGATCCTTGTGGTTGATATCTTTGATGTTTGGGGCATCGACTTCATGGGCCCTTTCCCAAACTCATGTGGTTATTTGTACGTTCTTGTTGCAGTGGATTATGTCTCGAAGTGGGTTGAGGCAATTGCAACACGAACCAATGATCACACGGTGGTATGTAAGTTTGTGCAATCTAACATCTTTTCACGGTTTGGGGTGCCTCGGGTGATTATAAGCGATGGTGGATCACATTTCAAAAATTTCAACTTTGGGAAGTTGTTGAAAAGGTTCAATGTGAACCATAGAAGTGCAACTCCATATCACCCACAAACTAGCGGTCAAGTAGAGGTGTCAAATCGTCAAATTAAAGAAATCTTGATGAAAACCGTTCGAGTAGATAGGAAAGATTGGTCGGTGAAGTTGGATGATGCACTATGGGCATACCGAATAGCGTATAAAACACCAATTGGAACAACACCGTATCGGTTGGTGTATGGGAAAGGTTGCCATTTACCAATGGAGTTAGCTCATAGAGCTTGGTGGGCAGTCAAGAATGTCAACATGAAGTATAATGAAGCTGGCGAGTTAAGAAAGTTGAAGTTGTGTGAGTTGGAAGAAATCCGAGATGAGGCATATGAATGTGCATCTGCTTACAAGGACAAGCTTAAACGGGTTCATGATGCGAAGTTACAGAAGAGAATTTTTGCAGAAGGGCAAAAGGTGTGGTTATATAACTCTAAGCTTAAGTTTTTTCCTGGGAAGTTAAAAAGCAAATGGATGGGACCGTATGTGATCACAAGAGTGGGTCAATTTGGTGAAGTAGAGATTGAAGACCCAAAGGATCATGTGAAACAAGTGGTAAACGGTCACCGCCTCAAACCATACTTAGATGGGAATGACTTGAAAACGCTTGAAGTGGACAAGGAGAGTTACATCCTCCAACCACTGGAGGACGGTAATGTTTAAGAGGCCCAGGTTTACGGTAGTGTACATATTTAGTTTTGTTTTTGTTTTTCTTTGTTTTGTTTTGTTTGATTGCAAAATTTGTGGTTTTCGTTCGGGTAACATATAGTTTTACGATCATGTTGAGGACAGCATGGGATTTTCGAGAGGGTAAAAGGTAATTTCTATCTCATCTCATCGACGTTTCATGTTTTACCATGTTTAATTTAATTTTTTCCAAAGACCAACTATATAAAAAAAAATTTGAAAAATTGAGACCCACCCACCGTACCTTACGGTAGGTACCGTAATGTACGGTGGAGGGAGGGTGTTTGTTTGTCAATACGGTAGAATCTTACTGCCTTACGGTGGCTTTGTGATGGTGTCTCTACCGTACCTTACGGTGGCTACCGTAAGGTACGGTAGGCCTGGCAAGTGTGGGCGACGGGCTTCAGCATTAAAAAAAAAAAGAAAAAGAAAAAAATATATTTTCTTTGACTTTTTCAAAACCCACGGGTTTTTCCATTTCCATCTTTCTTCTTCTTCTCCATAACACCCACTACACCCACAACCTTCAATCTTCCATATCTCCTTCAATTCTTAACCAAATCACGTGATTCTTGAGTCTATCTTGACTAGAATTTCACGTAGATTCTGATTTTGAGAAGATAATTGAAAAAAAAACGAAGTTTGCTGGTCCGAATAGCAAGCCCTAGGTCCGTAAATTTTGGGGGTTTTCAAGCTTTTGTCTTTCTTGGAATTTAACATCATCAATCGAAGGTATGTTACATTGTTTTGTTGTTTTGATGGTGCATTGTGAAGATTAAGGTGATATTTGTTGTTCTCATTGGTTCATACTCATTTGCTTGTTTTTGGGTTATATTTGAAGTGACATGGTTGTTTGATCATTGTTATGATGGACTATTTGGTTTTATTTATGATGAAAGGACCATTTGCTTGTTATGGTAGATGTAATTTGATGATAAAGTGTGAACTTGGTAACCTTTACATTGTAGAGGCATCATGCCCAATTTTTGTTAGAATCAAGTATGAAAATTCATTGTTCACTAACATTTACAACCATAGTAACAAGCAAGTGTGGGGATTTATTAAAAAGTGGGACTGATTTGTTGTTTATGTTTTGGTGGTGTTGTTTGTCTTGTGTGTAGGAAAATGGTGAGAACTAGTGTACCCTTGGGAGCTAGTTCATTTTCAAGAGATAAAGGCAAGCAACCGGAAACGAGTTCGAAAAGAAGAAAGTATGTTGGAAGAGACGATGACACTAAGGAGGATGAGGATATGGTGGAACTGAACATGGCTAACAAACCAAAATAGGAAGCTGGTCCATTAGATGAGAACCCGATTGAGTGGCAAGCAATATTGTTCCATGATCAGATGAGAGGGTTACAAAACAGAGGGGGTGCCTTCATTTGTGAAAGAGAGGTTAAGGAGAGTGAGTTCGGTCCTTTCAATGTGTTTGCTAGATTTCGCGCATTAGGATGGGAAGCAGCACTTAAGTGTTATGACAAAGATAACAAAAATTTATTCATGGAGGAAATTGAAGAATGGATGGCGACTTTACAATGTAATAGATATGATAAACCACCTCAAATGAAGCTAACAGGTGAAGTGAATGGGGTCAAGGTGGAAATGTCCTTTGAGACCTTAAGAAAGTTGGCTAAGTATGACAGTTTGCCATCCCGTGATTATATGATTCCAAGTCTGGATGATCTGTTGATAAAGTCGGATAAACATCCGAGATGGAATGATATGTTGGAAGCTTTGTTTTTACCGGGTACCTATCATGGAACTTTGCTTAGAAGAAATTTAAAGATAGAAGCAAAATTGCTTCTAGCCATTTGTATCGTAAATGTTATACCAAGAAGGGCTGACAAGCAAGAAGTGAGATACCCGGAGATACCCATTCTTTATTCACTGCTCCATGGGTCTCCACGTTTCCCAATTAGATATCTGATAATGAACCACTTATGGATGTGTCGAAATAAAGTGGGAAGGCGCATTATTCCATATTGCAGAATCATCACGGGATTATTGAAGCAACAAAAAGCTATCACGTCGGAAGATAAAGGTAAGCCAAAGAAGCATAAGCCGTTTGAGTTGACAAAGATAGGTATGGGATGGACGTATAGTCAGTCAGAAAGGTATCATAAGTGAAGTTAGAAGGCCAAAGATGGAGGGTTTTAAAAGCTGACGCAAGGACGCTTATGCCGGGTGAGCAAGATGACCCTGAAAGTGAAGATGAACAACCTAACGGGGATGAAGATTATGAAGAGGAGCCTAGAGGAGGAGATGCCGATGTGGGTCAAGGGAGTTCGAGTCGGGCATATGGTGGTAGTTTTTTTGACTATACGGAGCGGTCGTTTGAGGAGAATTGGGCATACGAGGTACAATGCAACAGGTTATTGAGAATCAACGTCCTCCGGCTTCAATTTTTGACACCTGGTCAGGATCGGAGCGCACTACTTTTGATCACCAAACCATGATGAGTGCGAGCATGGAAAGAGCTTTGAAGCAAAACTTTGACCGTCAAGAAGCATGGAATCGTGCACATGCTTATTCCTTTGAGGTGGAGGTAAATAATCGGTATGCAGATGATCAAGCTCGAAGGATGCATGCGGACTGGCATGCAGGGCGGCCTGTGGTTGTGGATCCACCTCCGGTGGATTATGCGTCTCTACCACCTTACGATGGTAGTATATCGTATCCGACCCCGCCGCTCCATCATTCGCAATGGATAGATCCTCGTAACAACAAGGAGCATCGCAGCAAGAGGAAAGTGGTAGCGGTGCATTTGCTTTCGGAGAATGGAATGACATGATGACTTCTATCTTCGGGCCTCCTCAGCCCCGTTACTATTAGTCAGGTTGTGTTCTTTCTTGTACATTTTGTGAATATTTGTTGGTTTGTTATGTTTATGGATGGGTGGATGGGTGGAGTTAAGTAATGTTGCTTTGTTTTGGGCTATGCGAGAGTTGGTGGTGTGTTTCTTTTAAATATATATATATATATATATATATATATATATAAAATGAAAAATATCAAAAAGAAATCTATGATTTAAGTCTATGAACGTTTGGTTTGTTTAAGCGATCAAATCTTCCTAAAACCGTACATTGAGGTCAATGTACCTCAAGTGTGGGGATGGGGAGAAATTTTGAAGTTTAAAAAAAAAAAGTCAAGCAAAAACATTGTGAGAATTTGAACACCTTGGATTAACTCTGAATGATGCATCGGCAACCTTTAATCATTCTTATTCTTGGTGAGAGTTGAAGCCACACTTGTAGATAAATAACACATTTCTTTGTGAGAGTGGCAACAGGTGGGGGTGCATTAGAACTTGTGCTTGAATACGATCTGAGACATTTAGTTGGATGTGAATGTCAATAAGGGCATTTAGGTAGCCTCGTCTTTGATGTGTGCGAGTGCGGGATTTGGGAGGTTGGACCTCATAAATTATATATACGAGCTTGGTTGCGAGAGGGGCGGGGGTTTGGACATTTAGTTGCCCAATGTTGTGCCTAAAAGCCTATCGTTTGTTACCCCTTAGCTAGTTACTTCAAAATTTACCTAACTTGATCTGGTCTTATAGTGTTATTAGTTGTATAGTGTTATTAGTTGTTTAGTAACTGTAATCATCTTCAATGCTATGTTGAAGATTTGCATGAAGATTTCGTGTTTGTTTTATTGTTATTAAAATATATATATATATATATATATATATATATATATATATATAATATATATATATATAGATAGATAGAAAATATAGATAAACATTTGGAAAAGCGATAAAAAAAGGGGGAAAATGAAACGAAGAAAAAGCAAGAGAAAAATTACGAAAGAAGAAAAAAAAGGGGGGGGGGATTGAAGTTGAGTACCTTGTTCATAGTATTAGGTTTGGTAGTTAGTTGTTTATGTTATTGTATAATAAAAGACCAGGTTAAGTTTTCGCTTCTTCATTATATTCCATTTCCTACCCATACACCTAGCCACGTTACAACCTTGAAGTCCCTTTGATATGCATTCATATTTGGCAATTGTTAAGAGAAGGGTCGATTTAGGTACAAGCTTATAGTTGTGCAACCGCCGTTTGCCTTTTGTGTGTCTAGCTCATGGACGCTAGTGCTTACTTGTCGCCGAGAGGAGGGACATAGCGAGGGGTGTGTCATTTTGGTTGTTACGAAAGGGTTAGTAAAAGTATTACATGTTTATGCTTGGGTTACATTGATCGCTTGTTTGAAATCGATTTGATATGTTGCTTGGGACAAGCAACGGTTAAGTGTGGGGATGTGACGGGTGGTTCAAGGAACAACCCTTTTATGATGTTAAAACGCGTAACATTCTCTCATTTAATCGTGTAATTATCTTGAATTAGATAACTACAGTTGCTTATGTTTCAGGTATGTTGGGAGCTAAAAATGGAGAAAACGTTGCGAGCGTGGAACGGAGTGGACGTGCGTGGAAAGAAGAAAAGAAGAAACAAATTTTCAGGGCTCCACCGTACCTTACGGTAGCCACCGTAAGGTACGGTAGACCCCAAAATCCTGAATTTTTCCACCGTAATGCAGAAGATTTCCACCGTACAAGCCTTGTGGCTACCGTAACTTACGGTGGCTACCGTAAGTTACGGTAGAGGCAACTTCCTGGCAAGTGTATTCACTTATTAAAATCACAAGTGGATGCCTTTTTGCTCAAAATATGGAAAGGTGACGAATTTTGGGGAGAATGTTTGGAACTTTTGGCTGGCATTACTTTGTTTAAAAGCATTGAAAGACAAGAGAATGGGGTGTTAATCTTCTTGGAACAAAATCATTCGGGAGATGAGAATTGAAGTTTTTCTTTGGCTAAACTTTTGTTGATCTTCTTAGATGTGTTGAAGAACAAGAACTTGTGGTACTTTAATCTTTGCTATTTCATTTTGATTGTTATGAATTGTATCTTGAATCTTGTTTTCATGCGTAAAACTATGAGTGGCTAGTCTTCTTGTGTGTTTCCTTTTGGTTTGAAGGATTTGTAACTTTGATCATGTTGGTGTTTTCTATTTATGGGATGATGAAATTGATCTTGTGATTGTTTTGTCATGATGATTGTGTATTATGTGTAATGGGTCATTTATGGATTGCTTAACTTTAACCATACGTTCTTGATGCCATAGGCAAATCTTGATTTAGTGGAAGGGTTGGGTAATTCAATAGTGATACTGATTATCGAGAGATAACCTTGCTAATACAAGTACTTAGTCCTCTTTGATCACACATAAGCACACACACTCATGAATCATGTCTATGTGGTTCTTCCCAATTAACACCAATATCATCATTTGTTAAAATCCGGATACCAAAGGGAAACATATCTCTCATTACTGATTTTTACAAACCAATTTACTTTTATTTCTTGCTTTAAGCCAATTCAACAAATCAACAGATTATTGAACCTTACTTATTTATCATTTTAGTTAAATTTAGGTAATTGCAATTTGACTGAGTTAACACATATTCCACAAACTCCCTGTGTTCGATACCCACTTACCACTAGCTAATTAGTAGTATTTGGTTTTAAATTTGATTGAGACTTCGACCTCACGTCAATTATGATAGGATCAACTGTCAGATTTACCTTGACTGAAGGTTTTAAGTCTGAGGATGGAGAAAAACCGATCCCATAACTCATATCAGAATCAGGAATGACATCAGATGAAGGTAAACATGAATAATCATGATTAATTGGAGGAGCGATGTTTGAAAATCCAACACCGCATTTTCCTCCTTTTATCTTCTGTGTCATTTGTGACTTGATAATTCCTTCAACCATAGTTGATGAAAGTTCAAATTTTTCAACAGTCAATTTAGCCGAGGCTAGTTCACTGTTGAGTCTATTAATTTCTAAGACGAGTTCATTGTTTCTATTTGTCAAATCATTATTTGTGCATTCTTTATCATGAAGATTTAATTGTAAATTATATACTGTATTGTTTAAACCTTCAAGTTTTTCTTTGAAAATCTTTTCATTTGATTTGTGTTTTCGAGCTTGATATTGAAGTTTTTCAACTTCCATTATCAAGTTTTCGTTATGAACTCTATATCTTTGAACTTTCTCAACACATGAAATTATGCATAAACCATCATATACCTTTGGTTCAGAAGTTTCCCCTTCAGTCTCTTCTACCTTCTTGACCATAAAAGCTTTCATAGCAGCATCTTGTTCTTCCACTGGAGCAACGTCAACAGTCTTTGGATCATTACATTGGCATTTGACTGGAGGCTCGACAGTGTATTCTTCAATCACTATCCTTTGCTCAGCAACCTTCTCATCTCGATCTTTCTTCACAACTTTCTTTTCACAGTTATCTTCTTCTTCAACTTCTTCAACTTTCATTTTTACTTCTTCAACTTCCACCTTCTCTTCTTCAACTTTCTTCTTCTCTTCTTCAACCTTCTCCTTTTCTTCTTCTTTTTTAGCAAACAAACCTTCCAATAGATCATCAGATATAAACTCGGCAAACAGATTCTCATTTTTCTCTGGCATACGATGCTTCAAATTTGGTGTTGATGAAGCCATGTTGATAAGAAAATCGAAAATCAGACTTTTTGTGCAAAAACTCAAATCGTGCGAAAGCTCTTTTCGCGCGAGATCTTCTATCACGCGAGAACTGTAATCGTGCGAGATTCCCACTTGTCAATCACGCGAAATCGCGTGAAAAGCAATTTAACTGCCTGTGCGAAAACAGTGAATTTCGCACGCGAAAATTCCCAGTTTCGTGCACAGTCAATTCACCAACTGTTTGTTCAAGCGTAAGTCACCTCCAATTCACTGAACATGTCTGATTATACTCATTTTAGTCCAATTTTAATGAATTTAGTTCAATTTTAAACTTAATTATGATTAAAATTCAACTAAAGTCCACTAAATCAGTCCAAATCAGTCCAAATACTCAAAATTTGAGCAGCATAACATCACCATAGCTGAATCTCAAGTAATCAATGATGAATAGCTCCAGAAATGAGTAGAAATCAATCCAAATCTTCTTCAAATCGTGGTTCTAGAGCCTAAAGCTCTGATACCAATTGTAAAGCCGTGAAATCTCCCAAGAAACAGTCAAACCACGATCTCAATCATATGAATACGGAATGTAAACATGATTGGATTGAAATAAGAATTGAATTGATCATAAATGCTTCTTCTATTGAATAAACACAACCTATTAAAGGTCTTGTGCGAAATCGCACAGTCCAAAGATGAAAAATGATCAAAAGCTTAATTACAAAACGAAAGCTAAGCTATTTATACTAAACAAAGAGTTCTCGCGCGACTTGCTTTTCGTGTGGCTAAGCCTTTCGCGCGGGTCCAGTCCTTCGCGTGGAGTCATTTGTCGCGTGGAAGCTTCATCTCGCGTGAGTCTGGCTTTCGCACAACCTGTCTTCAGAATTCGTTATCATTAAGTCTTTAAATGTTTTGCCGAGCCTTGATTAGTCTTCTACAATCGTGTTCTTGCCCGGTCAGTGATTTAGGGTTTTGTGCTCAAACCCTAATTGGTATTGTTATCCGGTTGGATCTGTTGGATAATCCTTCTGTGGCTGTATTCTGGGTTTTGGTTTGCATCGAGAAACCCTAGTTGGTGGTGCTGTTGACGGTTTTACAAGAGGGCAAAAGTGAAGAATCCCTCAAAGTCACCAGAGTTATCTGCGTTGCATAAGGTCTAAGGAAGGAGCTGCTCAAGATCTTCTTCTTTCTATCTAAGGTTGTAACCCTAAGTGAAGGTTACAGCTCTTAGACGCTCCATTACTGATTTTTCCCTGTTACAGGGAACTGCTGTGAGGATTTCTTGTTCCCTTCTCATTTATTTTTGTTGGTTGTGTTACTGTTGTCGTGTCCAGGCATTCTTTGTCTGGGTTAGGAGTACCGGAATTGATCTGGATTCAGGGAGAGCCATCCCCTGCTTATTTGCTGCATTTTTTTCATGTGCATCACTTGTGTGCGTGTCTTATCGTGTGTTTTGCATACAACCTTGATTAATCCTTGATCTACCAACTTGATTGGTGTGAAAACCTGGCTCTGATCTTGGTTGTTTTACTTGCGCTTGCTTGAGTGATCTGCATATTCGTTGTTGCTCATTTGTAAAAGTAATCTTAAAAATGGCTGATGAAACTGATAACCCTAGTAACACACTGGTTGGAAAACTTGATCCTAGTAACCCACTATATCTTCATCCAAGTGACTCCTGTGTACTAACAATTGTTAACGTAAAACTTAAAGGGACTGAAAACTACACGGTTTGGGCTAATGCTATGAAACTTGCTTTACAAGTTAAAAATAAAATTGGCTTCATAGATGGTAAAGTTGAAAAACCTAAAAACGATGAAGTGTTAGTGGGGCAGTGGGAAAGATGTAACTCCATTGTTCTAACATGGATCTTAAATTCTGTGTCTGAAGAGTTATACGTGGGGCAAGTTTATTCTAAACTAGCCTTTGATGTCTGGACTGAACTTAAAGAAACTTATGATAGGATTGATGGGTCGGTAATCTTTGGTCTACATCAAAAAATTAACTCATTACAATAAAATGGGTCATCTGTATTTGAATACTATCATAAGCTAAACACAATGTGGAAACAAATGGATAATATGCTTCAATTACCATCATGCACATGCAAAGCTACAAAAGAATTTAATGATTTTAATCAACTAATAAAACTAATGCAATTTCTTATGGGGTTGGACGATGTCTACCAACCCGTAAGGACAAATCTGCTGACCAAGGATCCTCTACCTACTGTAAAAACTGTCTTCTCTATTATTTTAAGAGAAGAGTCACACAGAAATTTGGTTTTGTGTCAAAATCCAATCAACCCTTTGATAACAATCCGACGTCAAAATCTGGTGTAAATGTTGGTTTTGTGTCAAAATCTAATCAACCCTTTCTAAACAATCTGGTGTAAATGTTGGTTTTGTTTCAAAATCTAATCAACCCTTTGATAACAAAAAGAAAAACATAAGAGGTCCAAATCCTAATCTCAAGTGTACCCACTGTAATAAAATTAGACACACTATAAAGAGGTGTTTTGAGATTGTCGGTTACCCATAAGGAAACTGACAAAAAGGAGGTTCAGGATCCAGTCAGGGCATAAAAACTAATCAAAATACTGATGTTAATAAAACTAATTTTGTCTCATCTCCCGCCTTGACAACTTTATCAGCTGATCAACTCAGCCAACTGTTAGGTTTATTAAGTAACAAGCAGGGAGAATCATCCAATACTTCCAATGTTGGAGGTATATCCTCGAACTCATTCTCTTCAGGAAACACATTTAGTTTCACCTCAAGTCTGACTCCAAATTATCTCACACAATGGATTATTGATTCTGGGGCAAATCAACACATAGTTATGAGTGACAAAAATCTTTTAAATCCTGTCGATGTCACTGAGTTCAAAATTAAAGTTCACCACCCTAATGCCACAAGTGCTACTGTCACGAAAATTGGTAATATTAAAATCAATGAAAGAGTTACTCTAACAGACGTCTTTGTTGTCTATGAATATAATATTAATCTTATCTCTGTGTTTAAGCTTGCACGTGATAACAAAATGTGTGTCATGTTTGATGAGCATAGCTGTCACATCCAGGATTTACTTACAAGGAGAACCCTGGTGACTGGTAGTGTGACAACCCTAAAAATAAAGGTTAGATGAGTTAATATTTTAAGAAAATTACATATATATACACTACATTATTGAGTATATTTGACTAACAATTTATGAATATTATGTGTTTTAGTAATTATATATATTATTGTACATGAGTAAAACTTGTATGTATGTTATGCATGTATATATTTTACGTATGCATGCTTGTATGCATGAAGATTTGTATACATGAGTACACTTTTACGTGTGCATGTATAGATTATGTTACCAAACAATGTATAACCCAAAAATACTTTAACACTACAAGATCAAATGTTTCATGTTACAACTCGATTAAACATCACGAACACAATGAAACATTGAAGGAAACTTAGCATCAAAACAAAACTAAGCAAAACAAAAACACCTAAACACTAAAACTACAAACTTGGCTCATTAGAACAAAACACAACCCGACTAAAACCATAGTTTAAGACTTAGTTTAATAACTAGGTGAAGTTATTAGCACTACCACCTAAACCCCTCGGCTATATGACCTTCACAGCCACCTAACCGCCTTCTAATCACCTCCTTAGAAGAGTCACATGGACCATCATCATTGCAAGGGATATGTGGCAAGTTCTAATGCAATTTTCGGCCACCTTGCTTAACACTAAGCATCACCACAAGCCGCCACCTATGCCTTAGAATCAACTAAGCACATCTAGAATCACCACCTCACTAACCTATGCCTAGAGTTCATTCTACTATATGATGTATTATACTTGAAACTATTTTGAGATGTACTGCCATTTGTGATACAACCATTAATTCGAATGAGGAACTGTTGGATAATATAGGTAGCGCTACTTAGGAGAATATTTTGCACCAACAGGATAAGTGTTGTGATGCTATTTAAATATTTCCTGCATCAACAGAATGAGTGTTGTGATGCTATATTATCTGATTTTGTGAATTATTTCGTGACAGTATGAATTATGTGTGTGAGCAGATTTGGTTGTAATTGGTGCATCAATAAAATATTTTGTCAGGAAATAAACCGATGATATTACCATGTTGACTGTTTTGAGTATGCTTTTACAGGTGAAAATGACTAACAATGTTGATTTCTCTTTTGACGTGTACAACGGCTGGGGTGAAGTCGTTGGAAGGGTTTGTGTGAATCTGACTGTCAACATCTACGATGGCAGTGTTGTGGTGGACGCTCATTTCCATCGCATTTGAAGATGTTTTAGTTAAATAAAAGTTGTAATAAGGATTATATCAAATTTTGACCTTATATGTAAATGATGTAATCCTAACTTATGTTATATAATCATGTTATGTGTTTTATGTGTTAATATTTTTTGTAATTGGATTCCTTATAATCAAATGCGTTCTGAATAAACAAGTCACACCCAAATCGCTTCACGCTTCCGCCGGGATGTGACAGGTTGGTATTAGAGCCATTGGTTATAGAGAATTAGGTACTATGAAAATACCTAGACTATAACCATAAGCTCAAATAATGATGAACAAAGTCTTTGATAAATATATATACTTGTGTGATATGATTTTGTGTGAAATTCTATGATTTTATGCTTAACTTTAATAATTATAATAAAAATATGTGACATGTAAAATATCTATGAAAATATGTGACTAACCATTTTGTGAAAAATTATAAAGAAATTTTTGCAGTTATGAATTCAGATAGTTACCACAATGAGACTGATCCTTCCGAATGCTCAGACCATAGCAACCTTAAGGAAATAACATCTGAACCAGAACCCCAGCAAAATATGAAGACTTCACAAATTGAAGTTGAAAACAACAATAAACCAAAATTTTATGTCCGACATGCACCAGTAAATATCGGGGGATATACAATTAAGACCCCTAGGAAAAAGTACGACGTGGAGACAGATTTATAGCTAAGCAAGCTGAGGATATAGAAATACAAAATTCTGATTCCTCTGGGAAAGAAGGTAAGATAATTAAAAGACAAAAGCTGAACCAAGTGAAGACAGCTCAGCGGACCCTTAGGAAACTCAAGAAAATACAATAAAGAATCTGGAGAATCCAGAAAGATATCAAGAAACTCAAAACACCTAAGAAAAATATCTTCACAAAGATATGGGAATGGATTCGCAAGAACTAGAAGCTATCTAGTCTAACTTGTCAGAATAAAGAAATAAGAACTTAATGATATATATATATATATATATATATATCTTTGTGTTTAAATGTTTATTTTTTATGTGCTAAATAAAAATAAATTTGTGTTAGAATATCTATTTATGATACTAATATTATAATTCACTATGGTGAATCATGCCGGTAAAAATAAACACTCAGCCTGTACGAAGAACAGCCCGAGTGGGACGACCTAGAACCCGACTTGGGGAAGAAACACCTGTGAATAATGACACAAATGAGAATGACAGAATTTCTCAAATAGTAGCCCAACAAATAGAAGCTACGTTACCTACTCTGATAACCCAACTACAACAAAATCTAAATTTTGGAACCACCTCACACCCACAGGAAAGGCCCGAAAATATTAATCCAGAAGAACGACAGGAGGAAGACATCCTGAATGGAGTCTCAAAAGGATGTTCTTACAAGACCTTTATGTCCTGCAGACCCTAAGAATTTGATGGAAAAGGAGGAGCTGTGCAAGCCCTACACTGGTTAAATGAAATGGAAGCCGTCTTAGAAATTAGTAACTGTGCCGACAATTACAAGACACTGTTTGCTTCGCATTCACTAAAAGGAGAGGCACAATCCTGGTGGAAAATGGAGGTACACACTAAAGGTAGGCATATTATGAATAAGATAAGTTGGGAAGATTTTAGAAGTCTAGTGATAGAAAAATATTGTCCTTATAATGAAATAGAACAATTAAAGGCTGAATTTTTGGCACTAGAAATGAAAGGAGCTGCACATCAGGAACACACTGACAGGTATAATTAACTTTCCAGGTTAGTACCACATCTGATAACCCCTGCATCAAAAAGGATAGGAAGATATATTTGGGGACTAGTACCACAAATAAGATGATTAGTAAAATCCGCAAGGCCCAAAACTTTTCAGGAAGCAGTAATCCTGTCAGGAAGTTTGACAGATGAAATGATCAGGAATAGATCATTAAGCAATCCAAAAATAGGAGAGAAAAGAAAGTGGAATGAAAACCACACATGAAAGAAATTTAGAGAAAACCCTCAGAAAAGAATGACCCGACCTCCACAAAGAAATTTCTTAGGAGCAACTCAGGAAAAGAAAATTGAAAGGCAACCACGGTGCAATATCTGCCAAAGATATCACTTCGGGAATTGTATAACAGTGGTTTGTTATAATTGCAAGAAGAAAGGACATATATCCCGAGATTGCAAGAGCCCCACTAACCCTAAACCAGTTTGCTTTCAGTGTGGAAACGAGAACCATTTTCATAATGAATGTCCACAATGGAAAGGCAAGGCTCCAGTTAACCAAAACAACCCCCGTGGAAGAGCTTTCGTAATGCAAGCTGAAGAAGCTCGTCATTGTGACATCCGTCACTTTCAGGTCCGTCAATTGACTCGAAACTCGTTAATTCTTTCTGTACTGTAGAAGACTACATAAGGCTTGGCAAAACAACAAACTTGGAAACTAAAGATGACAAGCGAAAGACAGATTCACGCGAGATGAAGTACTCACGCGAAAAGGACATCCACGTGAAAGGATGAGCCGCGCGACAAGTCTGTCGCGCGAGAACTGCTTGTTTAGTATAAATAGTTTAGTTTTCGTTTTGTAATTAAGCTTTTGATCATATTTCGCACCTGTACTGTGTGTTTTTCGCACAAGACCTGTAATAGGTTGTTTTTGTTCAATACAATATCAATTCGATTCTTATTTCATTCCAATCATGTACATTAATTATTTCGCGTAATTAATTCATTTTTTTATCGAATCCTTTCGTATACCCGTTTCGTGTCAACCCTAATCACAAGACGTTTTTGACTAATATTATATAATAGACAATTAACAAAACTAAGTATTTTTAGTTTAGTTAATACTAATATTATGATTATTAGTTCTATTATTAATATTATTATTAATAATATTATTAATATCATTAATATTACTAATATTGTTATTATTATTATAATTATAGTTAAGGGTTTAAATTGTAATTTGATGAAACTTGTGGGAATAATTAATTTAAAGTTGTGGACTAAATTACAAATAACAAAAAAATATATAAATACAGTGCCCGTAAGCGAAACCAACCCCCCCTCGCAAAACCCTACCGCCGTGAATCGCCAAGCCTTCTCCTCCGCTGTGCGCCACCGTTTTTGTCACCGTGGGTCGCCACCGGTCGTCAACATCTCGCCGTCTAAGCGTTTCGCAGGTAACCGGTCATTGTGGAACTCGTTTTGTTTCGTTTCGTTACATTTCGTTTCGGTTTACGTCGTGGTTTGAATCGGTTTCGTTCGGGTTGATTCGTACGCCTATGTGGTGCGCGTTCGTATATATGTGTATGTATCTATGAGTGTATACGGCTGTACATGTGTGTGTGTGTGTATGTAACCGTGTATGTATATGGTTGTATATGCGTGTGTGTGTGTGTGTCGAGAAGCAAAAACACAGCAGCCGAAGGCTGCTGTGTGCGTGAATGTATATGCTGTATGTATGTATGTTGCTGCGTATGTATGTATGCTGCTGTGTATGTATGTATGTTGCTGCGTATGTATGTATGTTGCTGCGTATGTATGTATATTGCTGTGTATGTATGTATGTTGCTGCGTATGTATGTGCTGCTGTGTATGTATGTATGTTGCTGCGTATGTATGTATGTTGCTACGCATGTATATATATGTTTCTGTTCGTATGTGTATGCTGCTGTATGTATAGGTATATGTAAGCTGCGGTGTGTGTGTATAATGTATGTGTGCCTGCGTATGTATAGATATATATATGATTGTGTGTGTTGCGCAGGAAGGACAACTGCTGTGTGCGTGATGTATATGTGTGTATGTATGTGTTGTTATATATGTATGTATGCGAAGGAATGTATATGTGTTTGTGCGTGCCCAGTATGTGCGTGTGGTGTGTGTTTGACTGTGTATATATGTGTTTGCAGTGCGTGTGTGTGAGTGTGCTGTTGTGTGTGTTATGTATATATATATATATGTTATGTGTGTCATGCACATATATATATTAAGTGTGTGTTATGTATATATATTTGTTATGTGTGTGTTATGTATATATATATTGTATATGTATATATATATATATATATATATATATATATATATATATATATATATATATATATATATATCGGTATGCGTGAGTGTGGGTGTGTATATATACATACAAAAATATACGTGTGTGCTTGGTCGTGTGCGCGTTAATTGGTATGTATACGTAACCGTGTGTACGTTGAATGAACGTACATACATGCCGTTATTTTGAGTGCCGGTTGGGTCGTATCTAGTTGTTGTTATTGCCACTATTATTATTAACGACACCATTATTATTATTATTATTATTATTATTATTATTATTATTATTATTATTATTATTATTATTATTATTATTACTACTACTACTACTATTATTATTATTATTGTTGTTATTATTATTATTGATAATATTATTGTTATGATTAATAATGGTTATGGTTATTACTATCGTTATTATAGTATAGTGTGCCGAACGTGGATATTTACTTGTGTGCATGTCGCGCGTCAAATCCGAACCGACCCGAACCCGACCGAACGTACTTTCTCTCATCGAACGTGCTTAAAGTTTTAATTATAATTATTATAGGTATTTAATCGTACATTGCTCACACCGTTTGGAAGCGTTTTTGCTCGCTTATTTTCTAATCATTTCAAGGTGAGTTTCACGGCCTTTTAATATATTTTCTTGGGGGAAAGCTTGCTCAAATGTTTTGTTCTACGCCGTGTTATAAACAACTTGTGTGGGGTTTGGACCATAGGATTGAGTCTAGAGTTCTTACAAATGTGCTATCTGTACTTGGACTGTATGTGGACTGGACTGTCATGGAGAGGTATTATTAGTACTAACGGGCTGACACCCCACCCTTTTTGTTGGTATGGTAGCTAAGACCAACTTGGCCTTGTGCGAGCCCTTGGGTGAATATAATCCGGTTGTGGACATGGGCATGACTATTGATTTGTATGGATTCTATGGCTACTATGTTCTCTTACTCACACACTCTCTTTTCTGTTTTACATGGATACGCGGCAAGTTTTGTACATTAAATCTGTGAACTCACCAACGTATGTTGACCTTTATGAGCATGTCTTTTCAGGTAACAATGCATAAGTGGAATGGATGTGGACTTAGATAGGACCGCTCTCTCAGGAGCATTAGACTATTTTGGATTTTTATTTGGTCTTATTTATTTATGGCACTTTTGGATCAATTATGTCTGGATGTTTTGATGGTGTGCTTGTTAAATCTGGGATTATTTATTGTGTTTTGGACTATTTGGTTTTGATGAAACTTTAGGTGAACATATTTCATTGGTTATTCGTAATGGAGTGATTGATCTTGACACTTGTTCATAGGTGTCGGGCGTCATCATGACCCATTTACGGAGAACGCCTTATAGTGATTCTCTTAGACCCCCAATGTGTTATGACGATCCCGCCCGTCACATCCTCGTGTTTCCGCTACCAGCGGGGGTGTGACAGATTGGTATCAGAGCCATTGGTTATAGAGAATTAGGTGGATTATTCAACCTAGACTATAACCTAAGTACCCACATGTAGTATGCATCATAGGATTAAGTGTGTGCTGCTATACATGTGAAAGTTTTATGTGTATTATCTGTTGTGCTATGTTGCCTGCCTTCTGTGTTATCTGTGATCATCCTATTTAGAGAACTTTGATCATTATATCACCTGTGTGTGCCTTGAGAAATAATTAGGTAAGGATGTCCTCCCATTATACGCTTGAATGTTATTTGGATTGGATTGATAAGTGCGGGTGTAAGGATTCTTTTAAAGGACTTTGGGCGTTAAGCCAATCTTTATTATGTGTGTCTGCTGGTGTTGGCTATGTTGTACGAGGTTTTATTTACAACTTGTGAGTTGAATACTGGGAGTTGGACATGCTAGCTTAGTTGACAAAAAAAGACAAGGGTCAATTCGGGTTAGATGGAAACTTTACGGGATCTCGAACTATACTAAATGGACTTGTTTGACCGTCCCTTACCTAAGGGAATGCTTTCTCAATCAATTCCTCTGTACAACTTCGGTAACTTAACCTTCGGTTAGTGACCATATCCTTGATTCTCCAATCATAGATAACACTCTGTACTTAACAAGACATGTTAACTCTGGTAGGAGGAGCTAGTAGTGACCATGCAATGCAAATTACTATTACGGGTGCACACGTAATTGCAATTTGCAGTGCATGCGACACCTGGCAAACCTTTTCGCGAGATAACAGTCATAGTTAGTATGAAACTTCCTTTTTATACATGGGACATTGATGTTCATGTTCTTATTATAATCAATGATGTAGAAACACCTATATCCTTTATCCTTCCATAAGTACAAACCGATCTAGAACCTTTATGGGAATCATACCTTGACATTTTAGCTCAGTATCTATGGGGCGTTGAAATCGCTTTTGTTTCTATGATCGTGGAAATTGACTACATGTTCAAGATGTACTTGGTATTTAAAGAATTGCAGTAGAGAGGTGAGGCTCATTGTACCTATGTTGCTTTGTTCGAACAAATCCTAAGACTTGGGGCATTCGACATTTGGATGTTCTAGCATTAAGCTTGATGGAATAAGTGGATGTCATGTAGCCAGTTTAAGCATCGTTCTTGGTATATCGTTGGTGTGGTGGGAACGCTGCGGGGAACCATATATATAAACATCTTCGGTATCTAAGGATGTGCTTGAACTGGGCTATGTGATGATCCTAGCCGTTTAGAGTTGGACATGGTGGAACTAATAACCTGGAAGGAAATAGTACTGGAGGCATGATTGGTTGTACATACATGGAGCTCATGATGTACAAGCAAAAGTGGTACGGTGGGAAAGTTGAAGCAACAACCCTGACCCATTGCATTAAGAAAATTGGAACAGATGTAGACATCGAGAGCTGTGCTGAGAATCAGAAGGTGAAGTATGCTTCCTGCTCTCTGGTAGGTAAGGCTTTGACGTGGTGGAATACACAAGTACAAGCACGGGGTAGAGAAGCGGTAATGGCCATAACTTGGGCCGATTTTAAGGCACTAATAACCGAGGAATATTGCCCCATGAATGAAATGCAGAAACTGGAACACGAATTCTGGAATCACTCTATGGTGGGAGCGGGGCATGCTGCGTATACTGACCGGTTCCATGAACTAGCAAAGTTGGTGCCATACTTAGTGACGCCTGAGTCAAAGAGAATTGAACGATACATTTGGGGTTTGGTACCGCAGATCCGGGGAATGGTGACTGCTGCTGCACCCCCGACTATACAGAATGCTATATTGAAAGTGGGTAGTTTGACAGACGAGATGGTTCGGACTGGGGTCTTAGGCAAGGGAAGTGAAAAGAGAAAAGAGGTTGGTGAGTCTAGTAGGCAGGCTGGTGGTAACACAGACAAGAAAGCGAAGGTGGTTAAGGGTTATGTGGCTACACAACCAGCAAGGAAGGATTATGCTGGTGCCTACCCAAAATGCACCAAGTGTAATCGTCACCATCCGAGCACTGCACCATGTCTGGTTTGTTTTAACTGTAAGCAAGTAGGGCATCTAGCTAAGAGTTGTAAGGTGGTAGTGAACCCAGTTGTGCCAATCAATGCGATCAGACAAACAGGTTGACAACGTGGGTGCTATGAGTGTGGAAGTCTAGAGCATTACCGCAGTGCATGCCCGAGATTGAACCGAGCACCGGGGCAAGCGATCAACCAGAATCCCGGGAATAACCATCAAAATCAGGTGTTGGCAATCGGGGCGAATCCAGCACAAGGCAACAATGGGAATCCTGCTCGTGGGAGAGCATTTGTGTTGGGAGCCAACGAAGCTCGTCAGGAACCACAAGTGGTGACGGGTACGTTGATCTTGAATGATCATTATGCTACAGTATTATTTGATACGGGGGCGGATAATAGCTTCGTGTCCTCTGAATTTGTGAAAATGTTAGATGTGGTCCCCAGTTATGTGCAAACCCCTTATGTGATTGAGTTGGCTAATGGTAGTTTTGTAGAAACTAAGGAAGTAATCCGAGACTGTACCTTAATATTAGATGATCATGTCTTTAGCATAAATCTTATTCCTTTTGGGCTTGGGAGCTTCGATGTAGTGGTGGGTATGGATTGGTTAATCGAGAACAAGGCTGAAATTGTCTGTAACGAAAAGATTGTACGACTTCCACTACGGAGTGGTGAGACGCTCGAAGTGTACGGTGAACGGCCAGAAGTACAAAAGGGACTTATTATGAGTATGAAGGCTGAGGCAAAGAAGATCGAGGACATACCAGTGGTGCGAGATCTCCAGGAAGTCTTTCCGGAGGATCTTACGGGATTGCCACCTATACGACAAGTGGACTTCCGAATTGATCTTGTGCCTAACGTGACGCCCGTGGCTAAGGCCCCGTATCGACTAGCTCCATCGGAAATACAAGAGTTGTCCAGTCAGCTTCAAGAACTGTTAGATAAAGGTTTCATACGACCTAGTCATTCACCATGGGGAGCACTGGTACTTTTCGTCAAGAAGAAGGATAGATCTTTCAGAATGTGCATAGACTACAGAGAACTGAATAAACTGACGATTAAGAACCGATATCCTTTGCCAAGGATAGATGATCTATTTGACCAATTACATGGGTCCAAGTACTTTTCAAAGATTGATCTCTGATCGGGGTATCATCAACTTAGAGTACATGAGGATGACGCACCGAAGACAACATTTAGAACCCAATATGGACATTATGAGTTCCTAGTCATGCCCTTCGGGTTAACGAACGCACCAGTTGTATTTATGGATTTAATAAATCGCGTGTGTAGGCCGCATCTGGATAAATTTGTCATAGTATTTATCGATGATATTCTAATTTACTCTAAGACGGAAAAGGATCATGAAGAACACTTGAGAACAATTTTAGACCTGTTAAGGAGAGAGAAGTTATATGCCAAGTTCTCTAAGTGCGAGTTCTGGTTACGAGAAGTGAAGTTTCTTGGGCATGTGGTAAATGAGGAAGGAATTCATGTGGACCCTGGTAAGATTGAGGCTGTTAAAGATTGGGAGACACCCAAAACACCTTCGGAGATCAGACAGTTTTTAGGTTTAGCGGGCTACTACCGACGTTTTATTGCAAATTTTTCGAGGATTGCACAACCTCTTACACAATTGACTCAAAAAGATAAAAAGTTTGTTTGGGGTGTTAAGCAAGAGGAGGCCTTCCTGACCTTGAAAGAAAAGTTGTGTAATGCCTCAATATTAGCACTTCCGGAAGGGTTGGAGGGGTTCGTGGTGTACTGCGACGCATCGCATCAAGGGTTGGGATGCGTGCTCATGCAAAATGGTAAAGTAATTGCATATGCGTCACGACAACTCAAGAATCACGAGAAAAACTACACTACCCATGATCTCGAGTTGGGTGCGGTAGTTTTTGCTCTCAAAATATGGAGGCACTATTTGTATGGTGCAAAGAGTGTAGTCTACACACACCACAAGAGCCTCCAACATATTTTCGACCAGAAAGAATTGAACATGAGGCAGAGGCGATGGATGGAGTTACTCAGTGACTATGACTGCGAAATTCGGTACCACCTGGGAAAAGCTAATGTAGCGGCCGATGCCTTAAGTCGAAAAGAACAAATTAAGCCCGTACGTATTCGGGCAACAAGTATGACAGTTCAATTGTGTATAAAAACTTGTATCATCTCCGCCCAGGTACAAGCAATGAAGGAATTGAACGAAAAAGAGGAAGCACTGAGAGGGTTGGACAAACAGTTCATGAAGAAGGACGATGGTGGGTCGTACTTCGTCGAAAGAATTTGGGTTCCGTCCTTAGGAAATACGCGGGAAATGGTACTAGACGAGGCTCATAAAACAAGGTATTCGGTACATCCCGGTGCAGATAAAATGTATCACGACCTTAGGGACTTGTATTGGTGGCCTGGAATGAAACGGGATATCGCTGTGTATGTGAGTAGATGCTTAACTTGCTCAAAGGTTAAAGCAGAACATCAGAGACCGTCAGGTTTATTACAACAGTCTGAAATTCCCGAATGGAAATAGGAAAAATATTACTATGGACTTTATTACCAAGATACCTAAGACCAGTAGTGGGCATGATGCGATTTGGGTTATAGTGGATCGGATGACCAAATCTGCACATTTCTTGGCTATACGCGAGGACTACAAAATGGAAAAGTTGGCAAGGATCTATATCTGTGAGATTGTGTCTAGACATGGGGTGCCCGTGTCAATCATATCTGATCGGGACGCAAGATTCACATCCCGATTTTGGCAATCCCTGCAGAAGTCACTGGGGACACGTCTTGACATGAGTACTGCCTATCACCCTCAGACCGATGGTTAAAGTGAACGTACGATTCAGACATTAGAAGACATGCTGAGGGCTTGCACGATTGACTTTGGTGGTAATTGGGACGCTCATCTTCCATTGGTGGAGTTTTCGTACAATAATAGTTACCATACAAGTATCGGGTGTGCACCATTTGAGGCATTATATGGGCGTAAGTGTAGGTCACCAGTATGTTGGGTAGAGGTTGGGGAAAGCCAAATGACTGGACCCGAAATCATACAGGAGACTACCGATAAGGTGTTTCAGATTAAGGATAGGTTGAAGGCGGCCTAAGATCGTCAGAAAAGCTATGCTGACAATAGAAGGAAGCCATTAGAGTTCACTGTTGGGGATAACGTACTATTGAAAGTGTCGCCTTGGAAAGGCATTGTACGTTTTGGTAAAAGAAGCAAGTTAGCGCCAAGGTACGTTGGTCCGTTCAAGATCATCGAACGTATTGGTCATGTTGCATATCGGCTTGAATTACCGCAGGAGTTAAACGGTATCCATGACACATTCCATGTTTCAAATCTCAAGAAGTGTCTTGCTGATGAGACGTTACATGTGCCACTTGAAGAAATTCAGGTGGATGAGAAACTTCGATTCGTGGAAGAACCGGTGGAAATTATGGATAGAGAGATAAAGACGCTGAAGAGAAGTATGATTCCGATTGTGAAGGTAAGATGGAACTCGAAGAGAGGCCCTGAATTTACCTGGGAACGAGAAGACGGAATGAGGATTAAGTATCCTCACCTATTTATGGATGACAGTGCAGTTGGTAACTCTAGTTGAATTTCGGGACGAAATTCTCTCAACTGGGGGATACTGTGACATCCGTCACTTTCAGGTCCGTCAATTGACTCGAAACTCGTTAATTCTTTCCGTACATTTATTATTTCGCGTAATTAATTCATTTTTTTATCGAATCCTTTCGTATACCCGTTTCGTGTCAACCCTGATATTATCACAAGACGTTATTGACAAATATTATATAATAGACAATTAACAAAACTAAGTATTTTTAGTTTAGTTAATACTAATATTATGATTATTAGTTCTATTATTAATATTATTATTAATAATATTATTAATATCATTAATATTACTAATATTGTTATTATTATTATAATTATAGTTAAGGGTTTAAATTGTAATTTGATGAAACTTGAGGGAATAATTAATTTAAAGTTGTGGACTAAATTGCAAATAACAAAAAAAATATATAAATACAGTGCCCGTAGGCGAAACCAACCCCCCCTCGCAAAACCCTACCGCCGTGAATCGCCAAGCCTTCTCCTCCGCTGTGCGCCACCGTTTTTGTCACCGTGGGTCGCCGCCGGTCATCAACATCTCGCCGTCTAAGCGTTTCGCAGGTAACCGGTCATTGTGGAACTCGTTTTGTTTCGTTTCGTTACGTTTCGTTTCGGTTTACGTCGCGGTTTGAATCGGTTTCGTTCGGGTTGATTCGTACACGTATGTGGTGCGCGTTCGTATGTATGTGTATGTATCTATGAGTGTATACGATTGTACATGTGTGTGTGTGTATGTAACCGTGTATGTATATGGTTGTATATGCGTGTGTGTGTGTGTGTCGAGAAGCAAAAACACCGCAGCCGAAGGCTGCTGTGTGCATGAATGTATATGCTGTATGTATGTATGTTGCTGCGTATGTATGTATGCTGCTGTGTATGTATGTATGTTGCTGCGTATGTATGTATGTTGCTACGTATGTATGTATATTGTTGTGTATGTATGTATGTTGCTGCGTATGTATGTATGCTGCTGTGTATGTATGTATGTTGTTGCGTATGTATGTATGTTGTTGTGTATGTATGTATGTTGCTGCGTATGTATGTATGCTGCTGTGTATGTATGTATGTTGCTGCGTATGTATGTATGTTGCTGCGTATGTATATATATGTTTCTGTTCGTATGTGTATGCTGCTGTATGTATATGTATATGTAAGCTGCGGTGTGTGTGTATAATGTATGTGTGCCTGCGTATGTATAGATATATATATATATGATTGTGTGTGTTGAGCAGGAAGGACAAACACAGCAGCCTTCGGCTGCTGTGTGCGTGATGTATATGTGTGTACGTATGTGTTGTTATATATGTATGTATGCGAATGAATGTATATGTGTTTGTGTGTGCCCAGTATGTGCGTGCGGTGTGTTTTGACTGTGTATATATGTGTTTGCAGTGCGTGTGTGTGAGTGTGTTGTTGTGTGTGTTATGTATATATATATGTTATGTGTGTGTCATGTACATATATATATTAAGTGTGTGTTATGTATATATATTTGTTATGTGTGTGTTATGTATATATATATTGTCATGTATATATATATATATATATATATATATCAGTATGTGTGAGTGTGGGTGTGTATATATACATACAAAAATATACGTATGTGCTTGGTCGTGTGCGCGTTAATTGGTATGTATACGTAAACGTGTGTACGTTGAATGAACGTACTTACATGTCGTTATTTGAGTGCCGGTTGGGTCGTATCTAGTTGTTGTTATTGCCACTATTATTATTAACGACATCATCATCATTATTATTATTATTATTATTATTACTATTATTATTATTATTACTATTATTATTATTATTATTATTATTATTATTATTATTATTATTGTTATTATTATTATTGATAATATTATTGTTATGATTAATAATGGTTATGGTTATATTACTATCGTTATTATAGTATAGTGTGCCGAACGTGGATATTTACTTGTGTGCGTGTCGCGCATCAAACCCGAACCGACCCGAACCCTACCGAACGTACTTTATCTCATTGAACGTGCTTAAAGTTTTAATTATAATTATTATAGGTATTTGATCGTACATTGCTCACACCGTTTGGAAGCGTTTTTGCTCGCTTATTTTCTAATCATTTCAAGGTGAGTTTCATGTCCCCTTTTTTAATATATTTACTTGGAGGAAAAGCTTGATCAAATGTTTTGTTCTACGCCATGTTATAAACAACTTGTGTGTGGTTTGGACCATAGGATTGAGTCTAGAGTTCTTACAAATGTGCTATCTGTACTTGGACTGTATGTGAACTGGACTGTCATGGAGAGGTATTGTTAGTACTAACAGGCTGACACCCCACCCTTGTTGTTGGTATGCTAGCTAAGACCAACTTGGCCTTGTGCGAGCCCTTGGGTGAATATAATCCGGTTGTGGACATGGGCATGACTATTGATTTGTATGGATTCTATGGCTACTATGTTCTCTTACTCATACACTCTCTTTTGTGTTTTACATGGATACGAGGCAAGTTTTGTACATTAAACCTGTGAACTCACCAACGTATGTTGACCTTTATGAGCATGTCTTTTCAGGTAACAATGCATAAGTGGAATGGATGTGGACTTAGATGGGACCGCTCTCTCAGCAGCATTAGACTATTTTGGATTTTTATTTGGTCTTATTTATTTATGGTACTTTTGGACCAATTATGTCTGGATGTTTTGATGATGTGCTTGTTGGATCTGGGATTATTTATTGTGTTTTGGACTATTTGGTTTTGATGAAACTTTTGGTGAACATATTTCATTGGTTATTCGTAATGGAGTGATTGATCTTGACACTTGTTCATATGTGTCGGGCGTCGTCATGACCCATTTACGGAGAACGCCTTATAGTGATTCTCTTAGACCCACAATGTGTTATGACGATCCCGTCCGTCGCATCTTCGTGTTTTCGCTACCAGCGGGGGTGTGACTGTCATGAACCAGAAGTAGTAACGGGTATGTTCTGTAACATCGCGTATTTCAGGATATATATATATATATATATATATATATATATATATATATATATGTATATATATATATATACACACACATATATATTAATTTTTGTTAAAATTACAACAATCATAATAATAATTATAAATAATAATATAGTAATAATAATAATAATAATAATAATAATAATAATAATGAAAATAATAACAAAAATAATGATAATAATAATCCAGGGGGTATTGTGTAAATTATTAAACTTAAAAATCAAGTTTTAAACCAAATATATCAAAGATTAAACCACAGGGGCCATTTTGTAAAATTTTTAAAACCCAAACCATCCCTCCCGTCGACCCCCGATTTTCCGGCGACCGTCCGGCGAGCTCCGACGGTCCTCCGGCGAAGTTCAAACACCCAAATCACGTGGTTTTGACCCAAATTAAAGGTCCCGACACTCTCACAACCAAGATTCGAACCCTATGCACGTTTAATCATTGAAAAATACGGATCCAAAGCTCGTTACCTCGAATCCACTTTATTCCCGACCGTTCAACGGTCGGTTAACCCACCAAACAACAATAATAGACAAATTAAAACTATCAACTCGATCATTTCTTCATTCCTAATCGAACTCAACTCTCAAATTCATCTGAAAACACCCGAAACCTTTCAATCGAACAACCTCCCAACCGCGACCTGCAACTCCAATTTTAACCAACTTCCACTCAATTTTAATCGAAATCAACATGGGGTTATTGTTCCTTATCATCATACGAAGCTTCCCCTAGGTTTAATTTGATTATGGTTGTGGTTTGATCATCAAACGATTTATACCTTCGTCGCGACCTGTTCTACACTGGGTAAGACTCGATTTGATCATTATACGATTAATTACACACACCCACACACTCGGTTTTTGATGGGGAATAAAAGCCCCATGATTGCAGAAGCATTCTATATCGATTTGAGCTTCGATTTGGGTCTGGTTCGAAGTAGGGCTCGGATGAATCGGGGATTGGATTGGGGTTGATTGGAAACGATGTATAAAACAATTAGAACCCATAAACCATCGCGGCTTAGGCCATCTGGTTCACTGGTACCTGCGCCCTGTGTCATCCGAGAGGTCCCGGGTTCGACCCCGGGCCACCTCAACCATTTTTTTGGGCTTTTTAAGCCTTTAAAAATTCTGAAAAAAATTCTAAAAATTTTAAAAATGTTTTTACAAACATTAAAAATTTTAAAACAACTCAATTACTTTCTGAAATTTATTTTTATATTTTATTCATTTATTTTATTTGTTTTAAATAAATAAAATAACTAATTATGTTTCTACCAATTTATAATTAGTGTATAATACATAAGTATACAATAAATAAATTGAACTCAATATATATATAGTTATATATTATTCAATTACCGAAACAATTGTTATTTGAATAAATTATATTTTACATAATCGTATACAATTTATAACTCGAGTATATAATTAACATACAATATATAGTTATGTTCACTTATGTACAAATGTATTATATACATATAATCATGTATATAATTATACATATAATTATATATAATTACTTGATTATATATAATTATGAATATAATTATACATATACAATTTATTAATAAATTGTATAAATGTATAACTTACACGTATAAATTTTTATTAAAATTCTTGACATAATCACTTTCAATAAACTCGTTTATTTCAAGACATTCAAGCCAAATAAAATTAATCAATTTAAACTACCATTCAAGACCCAATGGAAATCGTAATACATTCCCAAATTCCCAAATCATTATTATTCTAACTCGAGACACCGTTCCTTAGGTTAATCTTAAGGAAATCGTGGGTGTCAAATCTATCACGTCCAAATTCCAATCTCATCAATCAAGTGAGTATTCATATCCCCTTTTTATATCATTTTCTATTTGGGGGAAATCATGTGATACAATATATTCTATCATGATATTCTATTGTTATTTCATTTTCAATTCAATTCAAGACAGGTTATGTTATTACTTGCAATTACGTGAACATACTATGATAAACTGGACGACAAAAAACCCTAATTCAATCAATCAATCAATCCTGGCAACAATGTAGATCTACTGGTTTGGATAACCCACCCCATATGGCTTACGAGTGGTGATTGTGCCAGAGGCAATTAGTCAATCTATGGTGTTTGTGTGGAGTCTATTATATGCAAGTGTCAAGTCAAGGGGTTTATATTGTATCGGTTTATCTATATGCTTCGCGGTTGCCATATAAGTCTTAATATTACCTTGTGAATTGAATTACAATCGATGGATCAATCAATCAATCTATATGTATATTCAAAACTGTGATTACTCACCAGCTAACTCGTTAGCTGACTTTATTTTCTCACATGATTTCAGGTTAAGCAAGATAGTGGACTTCTATGTGCTCATCTAAGACACGGACCTAGTTATAATAAAAGACAATTATTATTTGTGGTTTCGATTGTTGTATTTGTGTATGTTGTACTTATTCTATCATGTAATCTGATTTTAATATTATTTCCACTATTAGACAACCATGTGTTATGAACAATCCATCATTCCCTCGTCCGCTCCGATGATTCCGCCGTCGGTTGGGGTGTGACAGATTGGTATCAGAGCCATGGTTATAGGGAATTAGGTTATTAGAAATGGAATGACCTAGACTATAACTAAGTACCTTTACACATGAGTCCTCTCATGTATTTTATATGCATAGATAGGATTATATGTGCCTTACATGTTTATACTTGATTATGTGATTATATGCCTTATGTGATTCTTCCTATACTTTGAATCTTATCAATGTACACACGAATCTTAACTCATATTCTAAGGCATTGTGTGCCTAATTCAAGTGATTTCAAACTCCAAAACTCGATTGTTATTCATGGTTTTCAAATCTCGTCAAAGTCCGTGTCACATGACCGAGAACATGCAATGCTGGAAGAGTGGGATACCTGTATCTTAAGGTGTTCTGTCTAGGCAAGGTATTCATACAACTTGATTACCTTACCTGGGAACCCTCGAGATGAGTATTCGCTTATAGGTACGCATATCCTCATTAAGGTTGTGGTGGACACAAATACTTTGATAAGTCACCGTATTCGTTTTGGTTTGCGAACCGAACGTTTACACTCCTAATCTCTCATTGTTATTCTAAACAATCTCATTAACGATTTTATTATGTTGAAAAGTTTTAAAAACCAATTACCCATTTCTCATAGAGGTTTCTTCTTTCCTTATTATACAGCATGTCTTCTCGTCAAAACCGCTCCCGATCTAGAAGCTCTGGCCGCAAGATTGCTGCTATAGTGGCACGTGAAGTTGCTGCGGTTATCCCAACACTGCTTACCCATTTGAACCAAGGCAACAATACCGTTCAAAATCAAGCCGTACAAAACCCAACTGCACCAAACCCTCCACGAGCTTGTACCTACAAGCATTTCAATTCTTGCAATCCCACTAAGTTTAGCGGGACCGAAGGTGCCACTAGTCTTTTACAGTGGTTTGAGAGTATCGAGAACACTTTCCTTAATAGTGAGTGCCCCGAGAATCTCAAGGTTCGTTATGCTACAAGTGTTCTTCAAAAGAGAGCACTCACTTGGTGGAACGGTGAGAAACGAACCCGTGGAACTGATGCAGCATTAGCATTGACGTGGGATGAAGTTAAGGAGCTCATGACTCGGGAATTCTGTCTGAGAAATGAAATTAAGAAATTGGAAGCTGAGTTTTGGGACTTAACTCAAGAAAGTGGAGAAAATCTAGCTTATACCAACCGATTTCATGAACTGAGTCTACTTGTTCCTCATCTGGTTACTCCTTTAACTCGGGCTATCGAGAAATACATCGGTGGTCTACCCATGAAGATTCAGGATACGGTGCTAGGAAGGAATCCTTCAACACTAGTAGATGCTATCAGGCTGGCTGCACAGTTAACCGATAATCATGTGAAAGCTGGTTCTTTAACCAGGAAAGGATCGAAGAAAAATACCGATAAACTTCCTAACGAAACCGTCAAAACCGATCAACCCGAGCTTTCCAAGAACAAGAAGAGGAAGGCTAACTCTCAAAACTTTGCTGTGATTACCCCTGCTGTGCCAATTAATCAAGTCCCTCCAACTCGTCAACCAACAGTAAACGACCAACCACCGATGAAAAAGCCATACACCGGACCCCATCCACTGTGTAACATCTGCAATTACCATCATCCCGCTAACATTCAGTGTCGTCAATGCACAAACTGTGGTCGTTTGGGTCATACATTCAACGTGTGCAGGAGTGTTGCTAAAGCTCCGACCAATGCACCAGTTCACCAACATCCTCCTGCAATTACCCAGGGTCGTGCATGCTATCAATGTGGTGATCCGAACCATTTTCGCAATCGATGCCCTCAACTTGTCATCCCAGTTCCTACGGCTCAAGGACGTGCTTTCAACATTAATGCTCAACAAGCTCAAGCCACCAATGATGTGGTGTTGAATAATTCTTGTCCTTGATTTCGTCTTCATGATGTAATTCAAGATTTGTAATCGTGATTTTCCTTTTGTTACAATGATGTAATTTGAAAAATTTCTAAATTTCTAATTGAGATATTTTTCCTTTCGTTGTTAACTCGAACTTTGAACCGTTTGCACCGTGGGAGATGCAACAGTTTGCAAGTCAACCTATGACTAAGGACACTTGAATCTCCTAAATGATTCTAACTCATCAAAACAGGGTGATTCCCTTACTTTGGTGATGACCCTTTATTCATTTCAATAAATGGTTTCCAATTGTGTATTTTATGAAATTTCATCCTCTGGATTAGGGTGATTTCCTTATCTCGAGGACTGACTTCAATTATTCTCTTTGGAACTTACATTTCACAAATGACATGATCCCACCAAAATAGGATTGAAACCCGTACTTTGGTGACAAATGTCAATCTTTGATTGTTTTCTTGTTATTATCAAGCTCAATCATCAAGATACGCGTGAAATTCATACCTTGATGATAATTTCATTTTCATGGATTGTATTTTTTCAAATGAAACGACCTCATTAAAGTAGGAGTGAATTCTGGATTTTGATGAAGAAGTTTATCTTGTTATATTTTGTTTTGTAAAATTCATCGTTAAGATAGGAGTGATTTCCCTTACCTTAATGGTGAGTTATCTCGTCTTATTTCTGTAGATCCTCAGATCGAACTTTTGATTGGTAAGTTAGTGGCCATACCTTGAGAGTACACCATCAAGTTAGGGGTGAAAACCATACCTTGATGACTATTCTCATTTCTTGATAATCAACTTACCATGGTTGTAATCAAGTGACGAGACGCATGTAGTAACTTGAAGGGTGAAATAATGTTAGTGTTTCGACCTATCAAGCCAAAGCATGATCTCTGAACTTGAAAAGAGACCCGATCGCTTTAAGCTAATTTTGATTCCAAGTTTGGAGCATTTAAATTCTTAAATCGATTTCTTTTATCTTCATGTTTTGACTCGATCTAGCTACATCAAACCATTTATCAACTTTCATTGTGAGTTATCATCAAAACCTGTTTACATGATGGTAGTTTTCCTAAACAATCTATTGTCAAGTAAAGATATTATCTCTGATCGTGATGGTCGCTTCATCTCTCGTTTTCTGGAAAAGTCTCCAATCAGCTCTCGAAACTCAACCGAATCTTAACACAGCTTATCAACCGCAAACCGACGGTCAGACTGAAAGAATGATACAAACCCTCGAGGATATGCTCCGGGCTTGCGTCAGTGATTTCAGTGGGTCGTGGAATTCTTATTTTCCGTCGATCGAATTCTCTTATAATAACAATCACCATACCAACATTTAGATGGCATCATTTGAGGCCTTGTATGGCCGAAAATGTCGATCTCCCATCTATTGGTCTTAAAATAGTAAAACACTTTAGACTCTCTTTTTACCTCTAATGGCTCTGCCATTGCACATAAAGTAAACACTAAAGAGGTCAGCTTAATCGATGACGAGTTTTCTTCTTTTGATACCTCATCAGAACCCGAAAAGTTCTTGAAAGTATACCTCGGAAACATAAAAACACAAACTGTATCAAGAAAGAAGAAGAAAATCACTATGATCTATCTCTGATGAACAAAGTTCTAGAAACATACAAGATATTCCCAAATCAGAAAGGAAACCTAAGATTCCTCTTGTTGAAAATCATAGGTCGTGATAAGATCCATGATAACTTGGTCGCTGCTAGGAATCGTCAAAAGCATTATGCCGGCAAAACACGTAAGCCCATGGAATACAATGTCGGAAATCTCGTACTTTTTAAGGTATCACCTTATAAGGTAGTGATCCGTTTTGGAAAGAAAGGCAAGCTAGCACCTCGTTACGTAAGACCATTCAAAGTGCTTGAGCGAATTGGGAAAGTGGCCTACAAGCTTGAACTACCCCAAGAGCTCAGCAAATTACATTCAACGTTTCATGTTTCAAATCTCAAGAAGTGTCTTGCCGACGAAAATCTCCACATTCCACTCAACGAAGTCCAGATTGATGAATCAATGCACTTTATTGAGAAACCTGTGGAAATTATGGATCGGGAAGTCAAACAACTCAAACGTAGCCGAATACCTATTGTCAAAGTTCGCTGGGAATCTAAACGTGGCCCATAATTCATCTGGGAACGTGAGGATCAGGTGAACACCCAGTATCCTCATCTTTCTGTTTCAGTCTCCTCGTGAACAAATTTCGGGACGAAATTTCCTAAAGCAGGGGAGACTGTAACATCGCGTATTTCAGGATATATATATATATATATATATATATATATATATATATATATATGTATATATATATATATATACACACACATATATATTAATTTTTGTTAAAATTACAACAATCATAATAATAATTATAAATAATAATATAGTAATAATAATAATAATAATAATAATAATAATAATGAAAATAATAACAAAAATAATGATAATAATAATCCAGGGGGTATTGTGTAAATTATTAAACTTAAAAATCAAGTTTTAAACCAAATATATCAAAGATTAAACCACAGGGGCCATTTTGTAAAATTTTTAAAACCCAAACCATCCCTCCTGTCGACCCCCGATTTTCCGGCGACCGTCCGGCGAGCTCCGGCGGTCCTCCGGCGAAGTTCAAACACCCAAATCACGTGGTTTTGACCCAAATTAAAGGTCCCGACACTCTCACAACCAAGATTCGAACCCTATGCACGTTTAATCATTGAAAAATACGGATCCAAAGCTCGTTACCTCGAATCCACTTTATTCCCGACCGTTCAACGGTCGGTTAACCCACCAAACAACAATAATAGACAAATTAAAACTATCAACTCGATCATTTCTTCATTCCTAATCGAACTCAACTCTCAAATTCATCTGAAAACACCCGAAACCTTTCAATCGAACAACCTCCCAACCGCGACCTGCAACTCCAATTTTAACCAACTTCCACTCAATTTTAATCGAAATCAACATGGGGTTATTGTTCCTTATCATCATACGAAGCTTCCCCTAGGTTTAATTTGATTATGGTTGTGGTTTGATCATCAAACGATTTATACCTTCGTCGCGACCTGTTCTACACTGGGTAAGACTCGATTTGATCATTATACGATTAATTACACACACCCACACACTCGGTTTTTGATGGGGAATAAAAGCCCCATGATTGCAGAAGCATTCTATATCGATTTGAGCTTCGATTTGGGTCTGGTTCGAACTAGGGCTCGATGAATCGGGGATTGGATTGGGGTTGATTGGAAACGATGTATAAAACAATTAGAACCCATAAACCATCGCGGCTTAGGCCATCTGGTTCACTGGTACCTGCGCCCTGTGTCATCCGAGAGGTCCCGGGTTCGACCCCGGGCCACCTCAACCATTTTTTCGGGCTTTTTAAGCCTTTAAAAATTCTGAAAAAAATTCTAAAAATTTTAAAAATGTTTTTACAAACATTAAAAATTTTAAAACAACTCAATTACTTTCTGAAATTTATTTTATATTTTATTCATTTATTTTATTTGTTTTAAATAAATAAAATAACTAATTATGTTTCTACCAATTTATAATTAGTGTATAATACGTAAGTATACAATAAATAAATTGAACTCAATATATATATAGTTATATATTATTCAATTACCGAAACAATTGTTATTTGAATAAATTATATTTTACATAATCGTATACAATTTATAACTCGAGTATATAATTAACATACAATATATAGTTATGTTCACTTATGTACAAATGTATTATATACATATAATCATGTATATAATTATACATATAATTATATATAATTACTTGATTATATATAATTATGAATATAATTATACATATACAATTTATTAATAAATTGTATAAATGTATAACTTACACGTATAAATTTTTTTAAAATTCTTGACATAATCACTTTCAATAAACTCGTTTATTTCAAGACATTCAAACCAAATAAAATTAATCAATTTAAACTACCATTCAAGACCCAATGGAAATCGTAATACATTCCCAAATTCCCAAATCATTATTATTCTAACTCGAGACACCGTTCCTTAGGTTAATCATAAGGAAATCGTGGGTGTCAAATCTATCACGTCCAAATTCCAATCTCATCAATCAAGTGAGTATTCATATCCCCTTTTTATATCATTTTCTATTTGGGGGAAATCATATGATACAATATATTCTATCATGATATTCTATTGTTATTTCATTTTCAATTCAATTCAAGACAGGTTATGTTATTACTTGCAATTACGTGAACATACTGTGATAAACTGGACGACAAAAAACCCTAATTCAATCAATCAATCAATCCTGGCAACAATGTAGATCTACTGGTTTGGATAACCCACCCCATATGGCTTACGAGTGGTGATTGTGCCAGAGGCAATTAGTCAATCTATGGTGTTTGTGTGGAGTCTATTATATGCAAGTGTCAAGTCAAGGGGTTTATATTGTGTCGGTTTATCTATATGCTTCGCGGTTGCCATATAAGTCTTAATATTACCTTGTGAATTGAATTACAATCGATGGATCAATCAATCAATCTATATGTATATTCAAAACTGTGATTACTCACCAGCTAACTCGTTAGCTGACTTTATTTTCTCACATGATTTCAGGTTAAGCAAGATAGTGGACTTCTATGTGCTCATCTAAGACACGGACCTAGTTATAATAAAAGACAATTATTATTTGTGGTTTCGATTGTTGTATTTGTGTATGTTGTACTTATTCTATCATGTAATCTGATTTTAATATTATTTCCACTATTAGACAACCATGTGTTATGAACAATCCATCATTCCCTCGTCCGCTCCGATGATTCCGCCGTCGGTCAGGGTGTGACATGTTCCTTATCAACAACCAGTACGCAACTGTATTATTTGATACAGGAGCAACTCGTAGTTTTATTTCAAATATCTTTAGACAATCACTTAGTTTAACCTCTGAGAAACTAAGACATAAATATGTGATAGAATTAGTTGATGGTAAAATAATCGGAACTGGTGAGATTATTCCTAACTGTATTTTGAACTTAGATGAATATTGTTTGATAGAGATCTGATTCCTATTGAATTAGAAGGATTTGATATTGTAGTAGGTATGGATTGGTTAAGTAAGAACCATGCTGAAATTATATGTGATAAGAAAATGACAAAAATTCCTTTGATTAAGGAAAATAAAACTCTTTGTATATACTGTGACAAACCAAATGGTATTATGAAATTGATTTCCTGCAAGAAAGCACAAAAATACTTAAATAAGAAATGTTTAGCTTTCTTAGCTCATATAGTTGATGCAAAGCTTGATAAAGGGAATTTAGAAAATGTTCATATTATTAATGAATACTCTGATTTTTTCCTGATGAATTACCTGGATTACCACCCCCTCGTCAAGTAGAGTTTAAAATAGAATTAATACCAGGAACAGTCCCTATTGCTAAAGCACCATATCATTTAGCACCAACTGAGATGAAGGAACTGATGACCCAATTACAAGAACTATTAGATAAGGGATTTATACGTCCTAGTGTATCACCTTGGGGAGCACCAGTTCTATTTGTCAAAAAGAATGATGAAACTTTTAGGATGTGTATTGATTATAGAGAACTCAATAAAGTTACCATAAAGAATAGATATCTCTCCCTAGGATTGATGATTTAGTTGATCAATTGTAAGGATCTAGTTATTTTTCTAAAATAGATTTAAGATCTGGATATCATCAGTTAATAGTACAGGATGAAGATATATCAAAAACTGCATTCAGAACTAGGTACGGACATTATGAATTTCTTGTAATGTCATTTGGGTTAACCAATGCTCCAGCAATATTTATGGATTTAATGAATAGAGTGTGCAAACCCTATTTAGATAAATTCGTTATAGTCTTCATAGATGACATTCTGATTTACTCTAAAAATAAGGAAGACCACGAACAACACCTGAGATTAACTTTGGAATTACTACAAAAGGAAAAGTTGTATGCAAAATTCTCAAAATGTGAATTTTGGAAAAGAGAAGTACAATTCCTAGGACACATAGTTAATCAAGATGGGATTCAAGTTGATCCAGCAAAGATTGAAGCAGTCAAGAAGTGGGAAATTCCAAAGACCCCAACTGAAGTACGACAATTCTTAGGTTTAGCAGGATATTATAGGAGATTTATAGAAAATTTCTCAAGAATAGCTCAACCTTTGATAGAATTGACCCAGAAAGATAGGAAGTATGTATGGAAAGAAAAACAAAATGAAGCATTTGAACTCCTCAAGAATAAGTTGTATAGTGCACCAATTTTAGCATTGCCGGAAGGGATAGATAATTTTGTAGTATATTGTGATGCATCACGTCAAGGTTTTGGATGTGTTTTAATGGAAAAAGATAAAGTAATAGCATATGCATCTAGACAACTTAGAGGCAGTGAAAAGAACTATACTACACATGATCTAGAATTAGGAGCAGTAGTATTTGCACTGAAAATTTGGAGACATTATCTGTATGGGACTAAGTGTATAATTTATACGGATCATAAGAGTCTGTAACATATCTTTGATCAGAAGATGTTAAATATGAGGCAGAGAAGATGGGTAGAATTATTAAGTGACTATGATTATGAAATCAAGTATCACCCCGGTAAGGCAAATGTAGTTGCTGAAGCTCTAAGTAGAAAAGAAAGGATTAAGCCATTACGAGTACGTGCTATGAGAATGGAATTACATTCAGATTTGTTAAATCAAATTCGGAAAGCCAAACAAGAAGATATGTTGAAACTAAAGGGACAAATTAAAGATATGTAGGAAGAAACAAATGGAATTCTGAGGTTTAAAGGGAGAATTTGGGTACCTGATAATAGTGTGATTAGAACAATTGTCCTACAAGAAGCACATAAGTCAAAATATTCTGTACATCCAGGAAATAATAAAATGTACAAGAATTTGAAAAGCCAATATTGGTCGCCAGGCATGAAAAGATCAGTCGGAGAATTCGTGGAACAATATGATATCTGTTCAAGAGTAAAAGCTGAATATCAAAAACCTTCAGGATATTTACAGTAACCAGAGATTCTAAAATGGAAATGGGATCAAATTACAATGGACTTCATAACCAAACTACCAAGAACCAGAAATGGATACGACACAATTTGGGTTATAGTAGATAGATTAACTAAGTCAGCTCATTTCTTACCCATACAAGAAGATTATAAGATAGAAAGACTAGCAAGAATTTACCTAAAAGAAATTGTGTCTAGACACGAATACCTGTATCCATTATATCAGACAGAGAAAGTAGGTTTACCTCAAGATTTTGACAAACATTACAAAAGGCCTTAGGAACCCAAGTGAACTTAAGTACATCCTATCATCCACAAACTGATGGACAAAGCAAAAGGACAATACAAATACTAGAAGATATGTTAAGAGCTTGTTCTATAGATTTTGGTGGAAATTAGGATAGCCACTTACCACTAATAGAATTTTCATACAATAACAGTTATCACTCTAGTATTAGGTTAGCTCCATTTGAAGCCTTGCATGGAAAAAAATGTAGATCACCCTTATGTTGGAATGAAATAGGTATAGACAACTTACAGGTCCTGAACTAATCCAAGAAACCACGGACAAGGTCACTGAGATTAAAAATAGATTGAAAGTAGCTCATGATCGACAGAAAAGTTACGTAGACAAACGAAGGAAACCATTGGAATTTCAAGTTGGAGACATAGTCTATCTAAAGATATCTCCCTCAAAAGGAATCTTTCGATTTGGAAAGCCAAGTAAGTTAAACCCTAGGTAAGTTAGTCCATTTAAAATCATTGATAGAATTGGCCCCGTAGCATATAAGTTAGAATTACCTCAAGAGTTAAGTGAAGTACATAATACATTTCATGTATCCAACCTCAAGAAATGTCTAACAGATGAGACTTCAAAAGTGCCAATTCAAGAAGTCAAAATAGATAGGAAACTACATTTCGTAGAAGAACCAGTAGCCATTATAGACAGAGAAGTGAAGAGATTAATGGGGCATTTGGTATGCGGGAATTCAATGGAATTTAATGGAATTGGAATCTGAATTCCATTGGTCATTGTGTTTGGTTGGTAGGAATTTGTTGGAATTGGAATTTGAATTCCATTCTTCACATGTTTGGTTGAAAAAGGAATTAGAATTGGAATTGCAATTAATTCTCTCAAATTCCTTCAAATAAAGGATTTCAAAATCCTTCCAAATATTGAAGGATTTCAAATTCCACCGACTCTTGCCTCCACCACTAACCGCCATCTACCACCCCGCTCACCGCCGACCGACACTACCGACGACCCCGACCGCCGACGCCCCCCGCCAACCCTAACCGCCGCCGCCCCAACTGCCGACCGCCGCCTACCACCCCGACCACCGCCAACCGACTATGACGCCCCCGATCGCCGACGCCGCTGCCCGCCCCCTATCACTGACCACGGTCGTCGTCCGCCGACCGCTGCCATCCGTCACCGGCCGCCGCCGACCGCCGTCGTCCGCCACCGACCGACCCCGCCGACCCCGCCGACCCCGACCACCGCCGACCCCAATTGCCGTCACCGCCGCCCACCGACCGCCACCGACGTCGACCATCGCCACCCCTAATCGTCGATTGTCACCGACCGTCGTTGCTGAACCTTGTCTCGACGACGGGCGTTATCGGTTGGTGGCGGTCGATCGGCGGCGGCGGTCAGTTTTTGGCAACGGGCGCGGTTGGTGGTCGCGGTCGATTGTCGACGGTGACGGCGGCGGCTGTCGGTGGTATGTAGCGGCGATGATCGGTGCTCATTGAGGTGGTGGCGGATTGCAACGGGTGATAAATTCCAATTCCTTTATAATGTATTGGCACTGAAAATGCATTTGGAATTTAAATTTCCTTTATAGATTCCAATTCCTTTGAATTCCAAATCATTTGGAAAATATTGAATTCCAAATGCAATTCCTTTGAATTACAATTCAAATTCAAATTCCAATTCCAATTCTAATTCCAACAAATTCCGCGAACCAAATGCCCCCTAAGAAAGAATAGAATTCCTATAGTAAAAGTTAAGTGGAATGCAAAGAGAGGACCAGAATACACATGGGAAAGAGAAGATGAGATCAAAAAGAAATATCCTCACCTGTTCAGAGTTGATAATCAGATTAAGTCTACTCGAGTTTAGTAACTACACACCAATGAATTTCGGGAAGAAATTCTTTTAACGGGGGAATAATGTGACAACCCTAAAAATAAAGGTTAGACGAGTTAATATTTTAAAAAAATTACATATATATATATACTACATTATTGAGTATATTTGACTAACACTTTATGAATATTATGTGTTTTAGTAATTATATATATTATTTTACATGAGTAAAATATGTATGTATGTTATGCATATATATATTTTACGTATGCATGCTTGCATGCATGAAGATTTGTATGCATGAGTACACTTTTACGTGTGCATGTATAGATTATGTTACCAAACAATGTATAACCCAAAAATACTTCAACACTACAAGATCAAATGTTTCATGTTACAACTCGATTAAACATCACGAACACAATGAAACATTAAAGGAAACTTAGCATCAAAACAAAACTAAGCAAAACAAAAACACCTAAACACTAAAACTACAAACTTGGCTCATTAGAACAAAACACAACCCGACTGAAACCATTGTTTAAGACTTAGTTTAATAACTAGGTGAAGTTATTAGCACTACCACCTAAACCCCTCGGCTATATGACCTTCACAGCCACCAAACCGCCTACTAATCACCTCCTTAAAAGAGTCACATGGACCATCATCATTGCAAGGGATATGTGGCAAGTTCTAATGCAATTTTCGGCCACCTTGCTTAACACTAAGCATCACCACAAGCCGCCACCTATGCCTTAGAATCAACTAAGCACATCTAGAATCACCACCTCACTAACCTATGCCTAGAGTTCATTCTACTATATGAAGACCCTCGACCCACACCTACAACACTTTGTCTCTCGGTTCCTCTAAAAACATCACCACCCGCGACCGCTGACGGGTGGTTCAAGGAACAACCCTTTTATGATGTTAAAACGCGTAACATTCTCTCATTTAATCGTGTAATTATCTTGAATTAGATAACTACAGTTGCTTAGGTTTCAGGCATGTTAGGAGCTGAAAATGGAGAAAACGTTGCGATCATGGAACGGAGTGGCGAGTGTGGAAAGAAGAAAAGAAGAAACAGAGTATTCAGGGAGCCACCGTAATTTACGGTGGCCACCGTAAATTACGGTGGACCCCAAAACTTGCATTTTCCACCGTATGGCAGAAGTATTCCACCGTACATGTTTTGTGTCTACCGTAACTTACGGTGGCTACCGTAAGTTACGGTATAGATGACTTTTTGGCAAGTGGATTCTCATATTTAAATCACAAGTGGAGAGCTTTTGAGGAGAATATGGAGATGTGACGAATTTGTGGAGATTGTCTGGAACTTTTGGTTGTATTTTTTTGTTTAAAAACATTGGAAAAGAAGGGAGTTGGGTAGCTAATCTCTTTTGGGAAGAAATGCATTCGGGTGATGATAGTTGAAGTTTTCTTTGGCCAAGCTTTGGTTGATGTGTTGAAGAACAAGATTTTGTGGTACTTTAATCTTTGCTATTTCATTTTGATTGTCATGAATTATATCTTGAATCTTGTTGTCATGCATAAAACTATGAGTGGCTAGTCTTCTTGTGTGTTTCCTTTTGGTTTGAAGGATTTGTAACTTTGATCATGTTGGTGTTTTCTATTTATGGGATGATGAAACTTATCTTGTGATTGTTTTGTCATGATGATTGTGTATTATGTGTAACGGGTCATTCATGGATTGCTCAACTTTAGCCATACGTTCTTGATGCCATAGGCAAATCTTGATTTAGTGGAAGGGTTGGGTAATTCAATAGTGATACTGATTATCGAGAGATAACCTTGCTAATCCAAGTACTTAGTCCTCTTTGATCACACATAAGTATACACTCATGAATCATGTCTATGTGGTTCTTCCCAATTAAACACCAATATCATCATTTGTTAAAAATCCGGATACCAAAGGGAAACATATCTCTCATTACTGATTGTTACAAACCAATTTACTTTTACTTCTTGCTTTAAGCCAATTCATAAATCAACAAATTATTGAGCTTTACTTATTTATCATTTTAGTTAAACCTAGGTAATTACAATTTGAATTAAGTTAACACATATTCCACAAACTCCCTGTGTTCGATACCCACTTACCGCTAGCTAATTAGTTGTATTTGGTTTTAAATTTGATTGAGACTTCGACCTCACGTCAAATTTTGGCGCCGTTGCCGGGGAGTTGTGCGCAACGTGTGTTTGCTTATTAGTTTTGTTTTGTTATTTCAGTGTTACGCTGGTTGTGTGTAGTGTGCAGGCTTTGTTTCAGGTGTATGCATACCAGAAATTCAAGCTCATCATCACCATTAGTGTTTGATCCATAAATTGAACGAGCTGCTCGTAGAAACAGAGTTTTACATCGACAAAACAGAATCAGTGGTTCACCAATAGCACCTACATCACCCGTTACACCACGAAACATTATGGATCCGCTTTCACCACCTCCTACTATAGGTCAAACGACACCATCCGAGCCTTTACCAAATCCTACATTACCACCGGAGACTAAACCAACCCATACCCCATTACCTACAAGTACCCAAACCGAACATTCTTTTAGCTTTGACCCATCAGCACCTATTCCGCCCTTTTCGTATTTCTTTCCAACAACTGGTCAATCATCATCATCTAGACCAGTACCAACATCACAACCATATCAATCCAACCCATCCATATTTCATACTCCTTCTACTGCTCAAATGCAACCGGATACACAAGACCAACAACCTCAAGTTGTACAAACATCGAGAGTAGGACGAGCTGGTGTTGATGGTGGTTATGGTGATGAGTCTAGGAGATATGAGGAAAAGGGTACACGTACGAAGGAGATGCTGATCAAGGGAATTGTGTTTATAGTCAAGGACAAGCTATGCAAGGATATGGGAGACTACAACCACAAGTTATGCAGCAACAAGTTATACCACAACAAATGCAACCCCAAGTGAGGCCACAATTTCAAGAGCAGATTCTTCCACAACATGGGGGAGCAAACTTTCAACCACCATTTCAGCAATTTATGCCTCCAGGACCACAAGTTCAAAGACCAATGGGTCCTCAGCGACCAAGAGTTAGGTTGGGTGTTCCGCGAAGGCATAATTGGGATGCTGCTAGGGGTATTGAGGCACACTTTCGTCCAATCATCATAAATAATCCTTCACCAGTGGTCATTCCTTAAAACAATCAAGGGAGAACATTTGAAGTCCGAATAAATTCACTTCAAAGTTTGCCAAAGTACAAAGGGTTAGCAACGGAAGAACCCTATTTTCATTTGGAAGCTTATGACTCAATTTGTAACACAATTGGTGGTCAAGGATTTTCTACAGATGATGTCAAGTTGGTATTGTTTCAGTTTTCATTGGAGGATAAAGCAAAGAGGTGGTTCTACACTTTGCCATCCGCTTTAATTTATACGTGGGCTGAAATGCAACAAAGGTTTTTGGAAGAGTTTTTCACAGCTCAAAAGACTAATGATGCTAGGAGAAGCTTGAGAAGTTTCTAACAACAACAAGGTGAAATGTTCCATGAGGCATTTGAGCGGTTTAACATGATGATCAAGAATTGTCCTCATCATGGAATTGAGTTATGGGAGTTGTTGAACGCTTTTCACGAGGGGCTCCATTCTGAAGATGCTCGTGATTTAATGTCTATCACAAATGGTACATTTGGTACGAATTATGAGCAAGACGATTGGGCATTTTTGGAACAAATGGCGGTTACATCGAAGAGGAAGGCTCAATCATCAAGACGAGCACGACCGGTCATTACACGAGCTCCAGTTCATACGGTGGATGATGGTAATGTACAATCTACAAATCAAGTTTATAATGTTTGTACAAACTGCAATGAGTTAGGGCATGCTGTGGATTCTTGCACGGTAACTTTTGAACAAGTGGAGGAAGTGAATGCTATTCAAGGTCAAGGGTTTGGTGGAAGAAATTACAACATGAATTCAAATACCTATCATCCGGGTTTGAGGAATCATCCGAACTTTAGTTATGGGAATCCGGCCAATCAATCCAACCCGAATTTTCAAGGAAACACCCAAGGTAACTATGTGCCTCGCCAACAATTCAATAGTCAAGGCAATTACTGGGGTGGGAACAATCAAGGTTTTCAAAGGCAATCCCAACAATCGGGTAATGAGCAAGGTGGTTCATCGGGTCATGTTACTTCAAGCGGGAATGAAGTTATGGATATCCTTATAATGATGCAACAGGAGATGCAAAAGAGAAATCAGTTGGATGATGCTCGGGCCCAAAAAGATGAAATTCGTGACAAGGCCATTCAATCTTTGAGCATCCAAATGGGCCAACTCGCAACAGAAGTAGCAAACTTGAAGAAGAACAAAGGAGAGCTGCCAAGTGATACTGTGGTGAATCCTAATCACCAATCTAGTTCCAAGAGCCCAAAACAAGTACACATTAATGCTTTGGAATTCACATCTCAGGTAAGTGTTCCTTTGTTAGATAAATTACCCCTAAAACTCCCAGATCCAGGAGTGCCATTGATTCCAATTCATATAGGAGACCTTAAAATTGACCGGGCACTTTTAGATCTAGGAGCATGTGTTAGCATCCTCCCCGGGCATTTATATGACAAATTTGATTTTGGTCCATTGAAATATGTTGATACCCTAATAATGTTGGCTAACCAAACACCCATTAGGCCCAGGGGTATGCTAACAGATGTCATTGTAAAGGTGAGAGATTGCTACTACCCAGTGGATTTTCTGGTACTGGATTACACTTCTTCTATTGAAAATGCACCACATTCAGTCATCTTGGGTAGGCCGTTTCTAGCTACTGCACAGGCAGTCCTAGATTGTGAGCTAGGAATGGTGAACATGAAGTTTGGTGAGAAGGTCTTGAACTTAAATATGTTTTCTATTGTTACTAACCCTTCCATCAAGGAAGCATGTTTTGCTGTTGACATGTTAAAGGAAGTGAAAGAGGTTGCAGCTAAAGGAAAGAAGAGAAAGAGAAAGAGAAGAGCGAAGAAAAAGAAGGTGGAGAAGACAGTTGAACAAACTAAGATGGATAGTGAAGGTAAGAAGACTGGATGCAGCACACTTGTTGCACAAGTGTGGGGATGCGGGAAGGTGTGTCAAGTTTCCCGGCAAGAGTTGAAACACCCCACAAGGCCACCATAAGTCAAGCTATTCAGGTTGCATCTTCTCTTGTATAGTTTGTTTCTTGTTTTCTTTTGAGTAATTCGGTTGGGTGGTAGGGTGGAGTTTATGATATGTTAATGTTTATGTGTCGGGGTTGAATTAAGGAGGTGTTAGTATCATAAAAACAAATAAATATATTTTCAATTTTGTGAGTCTTTTGTTTTGTTTATTTTGTTCCTTTCAAAACCATACATTGGGGACAATGTATCTCAAGTGTGGGGATGAGGGGAATTTTTAATGTTTTTTTTTAAAAAAAAAAAATTCAAGCAAAACATTGTAAGAATTTGAACACCTTGGATTAACTCCGAATGATGCATCGGCAACCTTTAATCATTCTTATTCTTGGTGAGAGTTGAAGCCACACTAATAAATGGATAATATTTATCTTTAATGAGAGTGGCAACAGGTGGGGGTGCATTAGAACTTGTGCTTGAATACGATCCGAGACTTTAAGTTGGATATGAATGTGAAAGGAATAAGGGCATTTAGGTAGCCTCGTCTTTGATGTGTGCGAGTGTGGGATTTGGGAGGTTGGACCTCATAAATTATATATATGAGGTTGGTTGCGAGAGGGGCGGGGGTTTGGACATTTAGTTGCCCAATGTTGTGCTTAAAAGCCTATCGTTTGTTACCCCTTAGCTAGTTACTTCAAAAGTTACCCAACTTGACCTGGTCTTATAGTGTTAGTAGTTGTTTAGTAGTTGTAATCATCTTCAATGCTATGTTGAATGTTTGCGTGAAGATTTTGTGTTTGTTTTATTGTTATTAAAGAAAATATATATATATATAAAAAAATAGAAAAAAAGGAGAAAAATGAACGAAGAAAAAGAAAGAAAAAATTAAGAAAAGAAAAAAAAAAAAGGAATTGAAGTTGAGTACCTTGTTCATAGTATTAGGTTTGGTAATTAGTGGTTATGTTATTATGTAATAAAAGACTAGGTTAAGTTTTCGCTTCTTCATATATACTCCATTTCCTACCCATACACCTAGCCACGTTACAACCTTAAAGCCCCTTTAATATGCATTCATGTTTGGCAATTATTAAGAGAAGGGTCGATTTAGGTACAAGCTTATAGTTGTGCAACCACCGTTTGCCTTTTGTGTGTTTAGTTCATGGACGTGCTTACTTGTCACCGAGAGGAGATAGCGAGGGGTGTGTCATTTTGGTTGTTACGAAAGGGTTAGTAAAAAGTATTACATGTTTATGCTTGGGTTACATTGATCGCTTGTTTGAAATTGATTTGATATGTTGCTTGGGACAAGCAACGGTTAAGTGTGGGGATGTGACGGGTGGTTCAAGGAACAACCCTTTTATGATGTTAAAACGCGTAACATTCTCTCATTTAATCGTGTAATTATCTTGAATTAGATAACTACAGTTGCTTAGGTTTCAGGCATGTTAGGAGCTGAAAATGGAGAAAACGTTGCGATCATGGAACGGAGTGGCGAGTGTGGAAAGAAGAAAAGAAGAAACAGAGTATTCAGGGAGCCACCGTAATTTACGGTGGCCACCGTAAATTACGGTGGACCCCAAAACTTGCATTTTCCACCGTATGGCAGAAGTATTCCACCGTACATGTTTTGTGTCTACCGTAACTTACGGTGGCTACCGTAAGTTACGGTATAGATGACTTTTTGGCAAGTGGATTCTCATATTTAAATCACAAGTGGAGAGCTTTTGAGGAGAATATGGAGATGTGACGAATTTGTGGAGATTGTCTGGAACTTTTGGTTGTATTTTTTTGTTTAAAAACATTGGAAAAGAAGGGAGTTGGGTAGCTAATCTCTTTTGGGAAGAAATGCATTCGGGTGATGATAGTTGAAGTTTTCTTTGGCCAAGCTTTGGTTGATGTGTTGAAGAACAAGATTTTGTGGTACTTTAATCTTTGCTATTTCATTTTGATTGTCATGAATTGTATCTTGAATCTTGTTGTCATGCATAAAACTATGAGTGGCTAGTCTTCTTGTGTGTTTCCTTTTGGTTTGAAGGATTTGTAACTTTGATCATGTTGGTGTTTTCTATTTATGGGATGATGAAACTTATCTTGTGATTGTTTTGTCATGATGATTGTGTATTATGTGTAACGGGTCATTCATGGATTGCTCAACTTTAGCCATACGTTCTTGATGCCATAGGCAAATCTTGATTTAGTGGAAGGGTTGGGTAATTCAATAGTGATACTGATTATTGAGAGATAACCTTGCTAATCCAAGTACTTAGTCCTCTTTGATCACACATAAGTATACACTCATGAATCATGTCTATGTGGTTCTTCCCAATTAAACACCAATATCATCATTTGTTAAAAATCCGGATACCAAAGGGAAACATATCTCTCATTACTGATTGTTACAAACCAATTTACTTTTACTTCTTGCTTTAAGCCAATTCACAAATCAACAAATTATTGAGCTTTACTTATTTATCATTTTAGTTAAACCTAGGTAATTACAATTTGAATTAAGTTAACACATATTCCACAAACTCCCTGTGTTCGATACCCACTTACCGCTAGCTAATTAGTTGTATTTGGTTTTAAATTTGATTGAGACTTCGACCTCACGTCAACCGCCATCATTCACTCTCTACCTCGGCCTCTCTACCCTTACAACCACCATCATCCGAGACTATCATCCACCACCCCAATATCACCTTTCTCTCCGTCTTCAAGATCACCACCATCCTCTCACACTCTCTCGGTTTCTATAACAAGCAACTACATCCAAGCTTCATCATCTTCTCAAGTCGTGGATTCAAGACACCCCCGACCATCCTTCGATCATCATCAGTTCCTTTTCCTCGTCATTCATAAGGTTATAATCTCTTTAAAGTATCTAGAAATCAATGGTTACACATGTGTTATAAACATATAGGTAACTAGTTTTAGTATATCTAAACATCAAAACAAATCCTAACATCTTAAAATTCTAAAGTTTCATCAACTCACAATAATGAAATGTTTAAAAACTAAGAATTTCAGGAAACTTGTGACAAAAAGGAGATTTTGGGATTTATAGAGAATTAAAACTTGAATTATTAAGAAAATCAAGTAAAAATAATAAATAATAGTGATTGTGGGAATAAACATTGAAAAAGCTTTCTAAAGATACTAAAATTATCATTCTGTAATATTTAGTAAAAAATATAATAAGTAAAATAATTTATACAAATTGTTTAAAGTAAAGAAAATACTCAAAAATACAAAAAAATTCGGGAAAATTACGGAAAAATCACAGAATGACTCTATTGATATATAAAGGCTCCAGGAATTATTTTGTAATTTATTTCCTTTTTATGATTGAAAAATGAATTTTTAAGTGATCTGTAAAGGAAAAATCAAAAGAAATACTTAATCAGTACCATAAATCATAAAAAATTGAATGAATACATTATAAATCAAGATAAACCTATGGTGAAAATTTCACAATTTTTAGAGTTATATAGTTATTTTAATGAATTTTGGGGCTATTGTAAGATTTACAGAAATAAATTTATTGTGAATTAGACATCAGGAAATTTATGTGATAATATATACTGTTGAGGTAATATTTTGTAAATATTTAAGAATTTTTGGATAACAGTAACTATTTTTGGTTATTTATGGAGAATTTGTAATAATTATAACAATCTATATATAATAAAATAAAAGTTGGAAATTTTATGGTAATATTATCTAGTAATATTGCTACTAAAGTTTTAATAATTGTTTCCATCTAAGGTTCTAAAAAATTTAAAGAAATTTTTATATCTAACTTATAAAATTTATTTTTATAGGTCACAATTTGGAGTAAAGGTGAGACTCATAGCCCCATTTTGATATTTGTAAAGTTTTTGGGGGAAAAAAATACTGTTTATGTTGATGCATTATTCTTGAAACTATTTTGAGATGTACTGTCATTTGTGATACAACCATTAATTCAAATGAGGAACCGTTGGATAATATAGGTAGCGCTACTTAGGAGAATATTTTGCACCAACAGGATGAGTGTTGTGATGCTATTTAAATATTTGCTGCACCAACAGAATGAGTGTTGTGATGCTATATTATCTGATTTTGTGAATTATTTTTTGACAGTATGAATTATGTGTGTGAGCAGGTTTGGTTGTAATTGGTGCATCAATAAAATATTTTGTCAGGAAATAAACCTATGATCTCACCAACTTTATGTTGACTGTTTTGAGTATGCTTTTTCAAGTGAAAATTACTAACAATGTTGATTTCTCTTTTGGTGTGTACAACGGCTGGGGTGAAGTCGTTGGAAGGGTTTGTGTGAATCTAACTGTCAACATCTACGATGGCAGTGTTGTGGTGGACGCTCATTTCCATCGCATTTGAAGATGTTTTAGTTAAATAAAAGTTTTAATAAGGATTATATCAAATTTTGACCTTATATGTAAATGATGTAATCCTAACTTATGTTATATAATCAAGTTATGTGTTTTATGTGTTAATATTATTTGTAATTTGATTCCTTATAATCAAATGCGTTCTGAACAAACAAGTCACACCCAAATCGCTTCACGCTTCCGCCGGGATGTGACAGGTAGCCAAGTGGATGGGCTGTATGTCTTCGAAGACATATCACAAGCCACAAAGGTCTGTTTTCTAAGTGTTGAGACCTTTGATCTATGGCACACTAGACTTGGTCATCCATCAGACCAAGTCTTAAAACAAAATTTAAACCTTAAATCTTCTATCTCTTCCAAGCCTTGTGATGTGTGTCACAAAGCTAAACAACATCGTGAACCCTTTCCCTTAAGCAAAAATAAATCCCATCACTTAGATGTTTGGGGTCCATATAAACTGCCAAGTAAAGAGGGTTTTCGATATTTCTTAACTGTTGTCGATGATTTCTCTAGGGCTGTGTGGGTATTCTAATGAAACATAAAGATGAAGTTTTTACTAATATTGAAAGCTTTACATACCTACTTCAAAATCAATTCAACTCCAAAGTAAAAATGTTTAGAAGCGATAATGACACAGAATTTGTAAATGCACGGTTTGCTGAATTTAATAGGTTAAGTGGCATAGTACATCAAACCTCCTGCCCATACACAACCCAACAAAATAGGGTGGCCGAGAGAAAACATAGACATCTTCTTAATGTTGCTCGGTCCCTCCTCTTCCAAAGTGGAGTTCCCTTATCGTTCTGGTCTGAATGTGTTCTGACTGCATCTTATCTAATTAACAGGATCCCCTCATTTGTGTTGAACGGTAAATCCCCCTATGAGCTGTTGTTTGGTTTCCCCCTCCCTTGTCCATTTGAAATCTTTCAAGTATTTATGTTTTTCTACAGTACTAAATAACACAAACAAGTTTGAAATTCATGCTCAAAAGTGTGTTTTTATTGGATACTTAACTAATAAAAATGGATACAAAGTTTAGAGTCTGGATCATAAACTTGTCTTTTCTCTCGTGATGTTAAATTCTATGAAAACATATTTCCTTTCAAAGATACCCAGTCTAAAAATGAATCTGAGCCAACTATTTCTTCAAAATTAAACAACTTAAATTTCTTTGATTTCAATTGTCCAACCACACCCGATAGAGTTTCTTCCGAAGATGATCCCAATGATGAAGAAGGGAACAATAGTTGTAACACCCGGCCTCTCATACCACCAATATTGTCTGCTTTGCCCACGAGAAGCTCACGGATTTGTTTTTGGTTGCCCGGGTGAAAACTTCCCAGGGAGGTCACCCATCCCTGGATTGCTCCCACCTGAGCACGCTTAACTGTGGAGTTCTCCTCTCATCCACAGCCAATACGCCCAAAACGCGTTGATGATATTAGAGACCAGACATTACTTATGAACCAGGAATCTCTCCTGTCCACGACCGATGTGGGATATGTGTAGGGTGGCACCCCCTGTTTGGACTCATCGTCCTCGATGTGCCCGAGAAGTCACCATCCTTGGTGAGGTATGTCCCACACCCTGAATGGCACAGTAGTGGCTCTGATACCATTCTGTAACACCCGGCCTCTCATACCACCAATATTGTCCGCTTTGCCCACGAGAAGCTCACGGATTTGTTTTTAGTTGCCCGGGTGAAAACTTACCAGGGAGGTCACCCATCCCTGGATTGCTCCCACCTGAGCACGCTTAACTGTGGAGTTCTCCTCTCATCCACAGCCAATACGCCCAAAACGCGTTGATGATATTAGGGACCAGACATTACTTATGAACCAGGAATCTCTCCTGTCCACGACCGATGTGGGATATGTGTAGGGTGTCACAATAGTGATACACCTGCTGTCGAACTGCAGCCACATAGCCACCCTAGCTCTAACGGTGAGGCTGGTTCTCAGCAGCCCTCTGATTGCAGCCCGGCTACAGACGGCGTGGCTGATCCTCAGCAGCCGGTTAGCACTAGTGGAGGCTCTGGCAGGGCTAGTTCCTCATCAGCTGCAAGTGATCATAGTCATACCTCTGAGGGAAATGATCAGTCCTTCGATACCACAGCTCCTAGGAGATCCGTTCGACACAACTCTATTCCCAAACGTCTTGATGATTTTATCATTAAAGGGAAAGTCAAATTTGGACTTGAAAAAACAATCAATTACTCTAATCTCTCGGCTGAAGGCAAGTGCTTTGCCTCTAGCCTAAATAAGAGTGTGGAACCCCACTCCTATAAGGAAGCATGTCTTGACGTTAATTGGGTCAATGCTATGAATGATGAAATGAATGCTTTATATAGAAATCACATCTGGGACCTTGTTGACCTTCCCCCCAATAGAAAAGCCATTGGCTGTAAGTGGGTTTACAAAATTAAATACAAATCCACTGGTGAGATAGATCGCTATAAAGCGCGTCTTGTAGCAAAGGGTTATAGTCAACGGGAGGGTATAGATTTTGATGAAACCTTCTCACCCATTGTTAAAATGGTTACTATTCGATGTATTCTCTCCCTTGCTATCCAACGTGATTGGCCTTTATACCAACTTGACATTAATAATGCGTTCCTCTAGGGCTCCTTAAGTGAGGATGTCTACATGACCCCACCCGAGGGTTACTTTTCAAAAACTAATAACCGTGTGTGCAAATTAAATAAATCTTTGTATGGTTTAAAACAGGCCCCTCGTATGTGGAATGAGAAACTTGTTGGTGTCTTATTGGCAAGTGGGTTTCAACAAAGCAAAACTGACTACTCTATGTTTATAAAGTCCTTAAATTATGTTCTAATTATTTTACTTGTATATGTTGACGACATCATAATCACCGGGAATGATGAGACTGAAATCCGATCTCTTAAACATTGTCTGCAATTTGCTTTTCTAATTAAAGACCTTGGCCTTTTAAAATATTTTTTAGGGATTGAAGTTGTTCTTACTAAACATGGTCTTTGTCTGTCTCAACGGAAGTAGTGCCTGGAGCTACTCGCTGAGTTTGGCATGACAAGCTGTAAGCCTGTCAACAGTCCACTTGAGCAGCACCATATAGTTGCAAATCCGTCCAAGTCGGATCTTTCTCCCCTTCAAAATGTGTCTGAATACCAGAAACTTATTACGAAACTCATTTATTTGTCCTATACCAGGCCTGATATTTCTTGTTCTGTTTAGTTTCTTAGTCAGTACATGCATAGTCCTACGGAGCTTCACTTAAAACTGGCTTTCAGGCTTTTATGGTACTTAAAAAAGGCCCCTGGTCATGGTCTTTTATTTTCCAAATCTGACTCCCTTTGTCTGTCTACGTTTGCGGATTCTGATTGGGGGAAATGTTTGGAATCCCGAAAGTCTGTAACAGGGTTCTGCATCTTTCTGGGCAACTCTCTGGTCTCGTGGAAAAGTAAAAAACAGAGCACTGTGTCTCAGTCCTTAACTGAAGCTGAATACCGAGCCATGTGTGCTGCTACATGTTCTTTGGCTTATTAATGTGCTTAATGAATTATCTATACCTTTCTCTCTACCTGTTCCTCTGCATTGTGACAACAATGTTGCTTTATCTATTGCTGCAAACCCTGTCTTTCATGATAGGACTAAACATTTTGAACTTGATCTGTTTTTTTACAAGAAAAACTCTCTTTTGGAGTTATTAACACTGTTTTGACTGCGTCTGAACAGCAACCTGTTGATATTTTTACTAAGGGTCTGCTTCCAAAGCAGCATGATTTTTTGATCTCTAAACTCAATATGTTTAATGTCTTTGGATATTGAATTAGGCGGGGGGTGTTAAAAATATATAATTCAATATCTTTTCTTTTTTCTTTATTTTCTTTGGGCTTGGTCTGTTGGGTTTCTTTTATTTGCATGTTGCTGATTGGGCTGGTCTGTTGCAGATGGGCTTCGGTTGCTGATGGGCCTCGCCTAGGGTTTGCCTCTATATTTGTTGTGTGTCTGCATCCAAGAGCTGTAACCACATACGCTCTCTCTCTCGATTTCTCTCGATTGCTCGCTCCTAAATGCTCTGGTTCTTCTGTCATCGTGTTGATGATAGATCTCTAAGTGTGTTAAAATCTTCTATCAGATCATTACATTAATGACCTGAAAGTTCTTGTTTTCGTTGATTGTACCCTAGAAACTAGGGTTTGTAATCTGTGAGAACTTTCTTCATCATTTCTTTGTATTTGTGACAATTTCTAATATACCACCGCCGTTTAGGAATATCATGTAAAAGTTAACCAAAATTTACAATTGAAAAATATATAAAGATTAACAATGTTTTCATGTAACCTTTTAATTATTGTATGTATAAGTTTAATGTTAGAACAGTTTACTTTTATGCTAAAAAATGGTTTAAACTAATAGCATTACTTGTTATAATAACTAGTAGATGACCTGGGTGTCACGGCCGAAAGTTTATGCACAAACATAAAACAAACATTATACCTGACACGACTCAATTTTTAATCACGTCAACATAAATTTAACAAATTTGTAAAAGAAAGAAACGGAAATGCATTTCATTAAAAAATTAAAAAAATAAGAAAAGAACAATAAAGTAAAAGGAAAAAAAAAGTAGCATATTTAATCTGATGAACAAGTTTAAGCCAATTATCACTTAACCCATATATCATTATTTGGGCTCATTTTCATCAAACAAACTTATTTGTTAGCTCATTTCATTAACCCAATTAATAGCTCTTTTTCAAAAACCCACCCAAAAAATAGATAGCCAAAAAAGAAGTCATTTGGTCATACTACACATCGAATTCGAACAGAGGGAAACTGAGGAGGGGAAATCGAGCAGCAACATCATCAATTCATCACGCAAAAATCGATCATGGTAATTTTTAGTTCATAGTTGTTTTTTTATTATTTTAACTTGTTTTGAATACTAGGGTTTATAGAGTTTGTAATTTTGTATGATTATATGAACTATGAGTTTAGTTAGACGTTAAACTTAGGGTTGAGTAATTATTGTTATTTTTTAATGCTTTAATGGTTTTGAATATGGATCTGACTTTTTGAAATCATGGCTCTTAAAAAGTTAGTTCATATCATTTAATTCATTAATGCTTAGTGGTCGTTTTTCTGATTTCTCCAAAGCACTAAAAAACTTTACGACTGGCGTGGGGTTTCTTGGGCTTGAACCTGCGCGGGGAGGCTGGGAGAGTGACTTGATCGCCGGCAAAGTAAACTCATTGTAGACGATGTATGTGCATATAACTATATTTTTTCTGGAAAATTTTCTACTCTAAAAATATCATAGGTGAAAACGATAAAACATGCATGGAATGAGGTAAAAAAGAAAAAAGAAAACAAATGAGTGGTTCATTACAACATCATAAAGATAATGACTTTGTTCTAGATTCCTTCTTATCCCATAAACATGAAACCCTACATGTAATGAATATTTGAGAACATGTTGTCACGATGAAATAATTTAGGAATTCTTATCCCTTAACCAGGCCCAACCTATGAGTTTCTTCATCAACTTTCAGCCAGACAAACCTAGCTAACCCTAAATTAAAACCTATAAGTAATATAAGTTTTTAAATATGAACTAAATAATTATGAGTAAACAGTAAACACACACACACACAAATATAATAGGCATATATATATGTTATATTTTATGAGCACTTTGTCTCGCTTCGAGGCGACACGAACTCTTCACTGGCGTTTCCTTCAACGATCCACCATCCTCCTCTTGGAATTAAAACTATCACACTTCCTCTCTGGATTCTCGTGTGATTTAATTATCTACCGATATTGCCCTTTATTGCCAACCTTAATCTACCAACAAACCACCCTTCATTTCTCTTTGTTTACTAAGAATATATATATATATATATATATATATATATATATATATATATATATATATATATATATATATATATATATATATATATATATATATATATATATATATATATATATATATAGAGAGAGAGAGAGAGAGAGAGAGAGAGAGAGAGTTAGGATCATTACACAACCACGTTTTATTTTCAGAACCACTAGAACCATTAATTTACATAAACGTAAATTAAGTCTGATATTACTTGAGCTGTTATACATATGTGTATATCAGACATGAATAATAAAATATGTGAAATAACAAATATTACCAGCTTTAACTTACATATATGTAAATCAGTGGTTCGTAATTTATATTTATGTAAACCAATGGTTTTTTTAGTTCTAAAAATTAAAAGTGATTCTGTAATGATCCTGACTATATATATATATATATATATATATATATATACATATATATATATATATATATATATATATATATATATATATATATATATATATATATATATATATATATAGATATATATAGATATATATAGGGAAAGGATCAAATGTTAACCATTGTTTATTGCGATAACCCATTAACCCAACTAATGGTCCACAGCAAGCCACGTCACCATTGTAACTTAGAGTTACAGTGGTAAAACTAGTGGTCCAAAACGAACGTTAAAATTTTTTTTAAAAAATATAGCAAGACTATACTCAAATTAAAGATATTAAAACGATCTATTTAATGGTGTAATTTGTTTAAAAAAATAACGTCATATAAAAAAGTTAAAAACGTTATAAAAATGGTAGAGTTTTTTAAAAATGGAGGGAAAATCGTTACATCAGTGGTGCAACGCGATGTAAATGTTAGTTACAATAGTGTAAGTGTTCGCTACATTAGGGTTAACGAGTTATCGCAATAAACAAGGGTTAACAAAGGAACCTTACCCTATATATATATATGTATATATATATATATGTATATATATATATGTATATATATATATGTATATATATGTATGTATATATATAGGTATATATGTATATACATATATGTATATATATGTGTATATATATATGTATATATATGTATATAGGATCAGGATCATTACAGAACCATTTTTTATTTTCAGAACCAAAAGAACCATTGACTTACATAAATGTAAATTGTAAACAATTGGTTTACATAGATGTAAGTTAAACCTGGTGATATTTAGTTGTTTTTTTATAGTTTATTGTTCATGTCTGATATACACATATGTAAAACAGGTCAAGTATTGCCAGACTTAATATACATTTTTGTAAATCAATGGTTCTGTAGTTCTGTAAATAAAAAGTGGTTCTGTAATGATCCTAACCCTATGTATATATATGCATATATATATATGTATATATCTATGTATACATATATGTATATATATGTATATATATATATATATGTATATATATGTATATATATATAGGATCAGGATCATTACAGAACCATTTTTTATTTTCAGAACCAAAAGAACCATTGACTTACATAAATGTAAATTATAAACCTTTGGTTTACATAGATGTAAGTTAAACCTGGTGATATTTAGTTGTTTTTTTATAGTTTATTGTTCATGTCTGATATACACATATGTAAAACAGGTCAAGTATTACCAGACTTAATATACATTTATGTAAATCAATGGTTCTGTAGTTCTGAAAATAAAAAGTGGTTCTGTAATGATCCTAACCCTATATATATATATATATATATATATATATATATATATATATATATATATATATATATATATATATATGTACATATACACATATATATACATATATATGTATACATATATATATACACACACATATATTATATATGTATATATGTATGTATGTATGTATGTATGTATGTATGTATGTATGTATGTATGTATGTATGTATGTATGTATGTATGTATGTATGTATGTATGTATGTATATGTATTTGTTAAAGATTTAGTTTTTGGCAAATTTTATAACATTACATTGTATTTTTCTTTTCCTAACTTGACACTGTCTAAATATACTTTGTATCCACACTTATTTAATATAACTACAACCTTTAACCATCTGAGAAAAGACAATTTTTTTACACATCATGATAGCGTTAGACTATAAGAAATTTGATGAGTAATTAGGACTATGTTTTTAACAAATTATTATCTAATAGTTTTCACGATAACATAACTGGCCGCTATCCGACGTATAACACTATAGTTAATGCGTCACATTAGTCGTAAATAGTTTGTCATATTGTCCATTGCGGAGTCATAATATCATTTTTGAGTTTGAGACCATATCGCCTTTCACTACTTTTGAGACGGGCTTTCTTGTGACGATTGGTTGTGATTGTACTGTAACTTAGTACTTCAAAACTATTCTTTTTTGCAATGGAGTCCTTATTATAAGTTGTCTAATAATAATTGCTACTAATAAGGAACTAGTTTTTTCTACATGTGTGTTTCAATTAATTTTTTCCTCACTAACTGAGAATGAAAGTGAAATGCAAGAAACCAAACTTGTAAAATTAGATATGCATGAGACTCTTTTATAATTTTCATGGGTATAGGATGGATATAGGATTTGATGATATGCATATAGTTACCAACGTTGTTTACCTAAGGATAGTAATATAGGAGAGGGTCCTGAAAAAAACTACGGAAACCAATAATATAATTCATAAATTTTTTTGTTTTTTAATTGTTAAAATGTTATTTAAGTTTTTTGTTACATATATGTTAAACATAAATACAAAAATGAAGAGTCTTACGGATACGTAACAGTATGCACTACAAGGAATAAGCTTATTAGCGGCGACATTTGTCGCCGCTATTAGTAGTAGCGGCGACATGTCGCCGCTAATAAGTCGCCGCTAATGATTCGTCGCTAATGTGAAAAATATCGCCGCTAAAGAGTCGCCGCTAAAGATGTCGCCGCTAATTCAATCATTTGCGGCGACAATATCGCCGCTATAAATTCAAATAAAAAATTCCGGGAAGGGCTTTTAGCGGCGACACATGTCGCCGCTAATAGTCAATTTTTCATTTTAATTTTCTTTTTATTTTTTTAATTTCCATTTTTATAAACCGAAAAAATCTGTAAATAAAACCAAATTTTCAGATTTCTCAACACCACAAATAACATAAGTATTAAGAAGTACAATACGAGTTTAAGAACACAAATAACATAAACATACAAATTGTTTAGTACGTACGCCCGACAAAACAAACTTAAACTACTTAACCAACCGCTATCCTATTCATTGTCCTCGTCCGAATCATCATCTTCATCAACTTGTTGTGTACCTTTTTGGGAGGCAATAAGTTGCGTCATTTGTGACATAAAGTTTGCATTTTGAAACAAACTTGCGATTTGTGCCTACAAAACAAAACATACATTATAAGTTGTGGTATTTGCTTCTTAGTATAACTTTAAGTATACAATGATACACCAACACCTTGAAGTGTGTTTGTATCACCCATTTCAATCATAATATACATAATTTAACTTAAATTTACCATTTTGACCCGTTTTAACTCAAATTAATAGTGTTTTAACTATATCAAATGTGTTTGTATCATTTTGACCCATTTCAACCATAATGTACATTTCAACTTAAATTTACCCATTTTGACCCGTTTTAAGTCAAATTAATAGGGTTTTAACTATATCAGGTGTGTTTGTATCATTTTGACCCATTTCAACCATAATGTACATAATTCAACTTAAATTTACCCATTTTGACCCGTTTTAACTATATCAAGTGTCTTTGTATCATTTTGACCCATTTCAACCATAATGTACATAATTCAACTTAAATTTACCCATTTTGACCCGTTTTAACTATATCAAGTGTGTTTGTATCATTTTGACCCATTTCAACCATAATGTACATAATTTAACTTAAATTTACCCATTTTGACCCGTTTTAAGTCAAATTAATAGGGTTTTAACTATATCAGGTGTGTTTGTATCATTTTGACCCATTTCAACCATAATGTACATAATTCAACTTAAATTTACCCATTTTGACCCGTTTTAACTATATCAAGTGTATTTGTATTATTTTGCCCCATTTCAACCATAATGTACATAATTCAACTTAAATTTACCCATTTTGACCCGTTTTAACTATATCAAGTGTGTTTGTATCATTTTGACCCATTTCAACCATAATGTACATAATTCAACTTAAATTTACCCATTTTGACCCGTTTTAACTATATCAAGTGTGTTTGTATCATTTTGACCCATTTCAACCATAATGTATATAATTCAACTTAAATTTACCCATTTTGACCCGTTTTAACTATATCAAGTGTGTTTGTATCATTTTGACCCATTTCAACCATAATGTACATAATTCAACTTAAATTTACCCATTTTGACCCGTTTTAACTATATCAAGTGTGTTTGTATCATTTTGACCCATTTTAACCATAATGTACATATTTCAACTTAAATTTATCCATTTTGACCCGTTTTAACTATATCAAGTGTGTTTGTATCATTTTGACCCATTTCAACCATAATGTACATAATTCAACTTAAATTTACCCATTTTGACCCGTTTTAGATAAACCAACATTGATACATTTAACAACTTCAAGATAAAACGTATAAAACTTTAATACCTCTGATAATGTCTGAGGTGTTTGTTCCTGATCAGGAACAAACGAAGTCGACCCTGCAGATGAAGACGGTTTACGCCCAATCCCTCTAATATGCCCGCGACGTTCTCCCAACACCGACTCAAAAACTTCAACCTCGTTCAGTGATGAACTATTTCCTTCGTTTTGGGATTGACTTAGCTCATCAAGCCGTCCTTTGAGCTGATTCTATATTAATTAACAAAAAGTCATTTAATATATATATATATACATAAAGGCTTCATCTTTAATATTTCAAAACTCTACTTTATATAAAACTTACGTATTGTTGCTCAGCAATCTCCGTATCAAAGCTCCCATCTTTACTGGTGGAACGTATGATTAAATGGTAGCCGTCAGATCTAGCAGAGTTTCAACGGCCAGATCTATGTTTAGCGAAGTCAGACGGATCGTTGACCATTAGCGGCGACAGTCGCCGCTATTAATGTCGCCGCTAATAACTGTCGCCGCTAATGGTGACTGTCGCCGCTAAATCTGTCGCCTCTAATGGTGACATTTCTTGTAGTGATGTCGGATGAAAAATAGTTACGAATACGTAACATAATTATATGTGACGTATATGTAAAACCATGCTACGGTTTTTCATTTGATCCATACCCTTATTTATATATACACTACTAGAAAAACTGCTATAGATGACGCGCATTGCGCGTCATCTTTGGGGTCAGATGACGCGCAAATGCGTGTCAAGGAAGGGGTAGTCATAAATGATAGATGACGCGCATCCGCGCGTCATCTTTTTATGACGCGCAAAATATGACGCACATTTTATGACGTGCAAACGATGACGGGCAATGCGCGTCAAGGAAGGGGTAGTCATAAATGAATAGATGACGCACATGCGCGTGTCATCTGTCATCTATGAAATTTTTATGACGTGCAATAGATGACGCGCAATGCACGTCATAAAATTAGCTGTATTTTTTAATTTTTTAAATAAATTTACCTGTTGTTTTCTAAAACAAATTGTCGAATAACACTAAAAGCGAAATCCATTAAATACCAACAAAGTTTACAAGTCCATTAAAAGCGAAATCCATTACAAAAGTTGGTAATTAACAACTACAAAGCATAAAACAAGTCCAAATTCAATTAATACCAAATAAGTCAAATACCAATACTAACACAAGTTCAAATATATCATTTCAGGCCTACATATAAATGAAATTCGATACGTAGCGCGTCCAGTCTTCACGAACTTCATCCAAATCACCATTAGTGTATTCTTCTTTACCTTCTCCAACCTAATGTTGTTCGTATGCAGCGTAAACCTCTTCTATGTAATTCCCAAAACCAAGAATCTAGAGATATATATACATCAGTACAGAACTTCATCACAAGTGTATAATGAGGTGAAATGTGAAACATGATTGTGTGTGGGTAAATCATGATTATGAAAGTGATTAACAAACCTCTAATGCCTTAAGAACATGCTCTGGTACGATGGTTCTTCTATCTTCCCTACCACAGACTTCATTTGATTCTGATGAAACGAGATTAATGAACTCTGCAAGTGGGAGAACAAAAAACCTTATAAGAGAACTGAAGTTTAAAGCAACATAATTTAAAAATAATTATTTAAATTTTGATAAGGAACTCATTACTCACCTACACAACACTCGATCAAAAGATCTTGAGTATCTCTTGCAACATACCATAAAATAGTTTACAAGATCGGAAACCCCGCAAATGCTACATATCTCAGAAAAAGAAACGTCTTTGCATGAGATTGATCATGAGAACAGGTAACCCGTGTGACTACAAGTCTTCAATAGCATAGATGGAAGCTTCTGTCTAGTAAGTTGTCTCCACGAAAAAAATGAAAGATTCAAACCATTACCAATGGACTTGAAGCATATATAAAATCCTTAAAATACATACAGGGCTGCCTCTCACGTCATGCATGAGATTCTTAATGTGAAAAATCACCTTCCACATGTAGAATCCAAGCTGCATGATTAAAAGGGGTGCAAGATCAGTTAAAGTTAAGCGGCGGGTCAAGCAAATCGACGGGTCAAACTGACCAGGTTGAGTTGATCTGAAATACTTTTTGTCTAAATTTTGAATTGTATCATAAATAACCAGTGTTATAACTTATAAACATGATTATTAATATTTAATTTAAATGTAACATGTATGGTTCAAAACATTTACTAAAACTACATGAAGAATCAAGGTTTTTAACTTTTTATATCGTAGTTGAGAAAGATGTGACCTTATAGCAGAAGGTTGTGTGATTATTTAGCGGGCACAGTTGTTGTTTCGTGAGGCAGATGAACTTCTTGAGGAAGGAGATAGCATTTGATCTTCAACTCTTCAAACAATTTCTTCAGTTCTAAAACCAGTTCAGTTCTTCACTTATTCTTTTCTGGGAAATCTTGAAAATGCATTGTGTGATTAAAGAAAAGGACAACCTTTATCTTGTTCACATTTTCAATCTCCTTCACAACAAAATTGTGATTTGGGTGCCATAATTGGGGATTCTTCTCCAAATACCTGACCATAAATAAACATATCTTCATAATATGATCTAAATATATGGAGAATCGACTGTTGGAGACTTGCAGTTATGCAAAGAAAACTTACTTTTTGATCGTCTTTCAATAGCCCAATCTTCTCAATTGGTGTGGCGAAATCAATAGAGAATTCAACACTATCTTCCATGTCTGGGATTCTATAGAAATTGCTGATGGGTTTTGTTGACTACTAGAAAAACTGCAATAGATGACGCGCATTGCGCGTCATCTTTGGGGTCAGATGACGCACAAATGTGTGTCAAGGAAGGGGTAGTCATAAATGATAGATGACGCGCATCCGCGCGTCATCTTTTTATGACGCGCAAAAGATGACGCGGATTTTATGACGTGCAAACGATGACGGGCAATGCGCGTCAAGGAAGGTGTAGTCATAAATGAATAGATGATGCACATGCGCGTGTCATCTGTGAAATTTTTATGACGTGCAATAGATGACGCGCAATGCACGTCATAAAATTAGCTGCATTTTTTAATTTTTTTTAAATAAATTTACCTGTTGTTTTCTAAAACAAATTGTCGAATAACAATAAAAGCAAAAATCCATTAAATACCAACAAAGTTTACAAGTCCATTAAAAGCGAAATCCAATACAAAAGTTGGTAATTAACAACTTAAAAGCATAAAACAAGTCCAAATTCAATTACTACCAAACAAGTCAAATATCAATACTAACACAAGTCCAAATATATCATTTCAGGCCTACATATAAATGAAATTCGATACGTAGGGCGTCCAGTCTTCACGAACTTCATCCAAATCACCATCAGTGTATTCTTCTTTACCTTCTCCAACCTAATGTTGTTCGTATGCAGCGTAAACCTCTTCTATGTAATTCCCAAAACCAAGAACCTAGAGATATATATACATCAGTGCGGAACTTCATCACAAGTGGATAATGAGGTGAAATGTGAAACATGATTGTGTGTGGGTAAATCATGATTATGAAAGTGATTAACAAACCTCTAATGCCTTAAGAACATGCTCTGGTGCGATGGTTCTTCTATCTTCCCTACCACAGACTTCATTTGATTATGATGAAACGAGATTAATGAACTCTGCAAGAGGGAGAACAAAAACCTTATAAGAGAACTGAAGTATAAAGCAACATAATTTAAAACTAAGAATTTAAATTTTGATAAGGAACTCATTACTCACCTACACAACACTCGATCAAAAGATCTTGAGTATCTCTTGCAACATACCATAAAATAGTTTACAAGATCGGAAACCCCGCAAATGCTACATATCTCAGAAAAAGAAACGTCTTTGCATCAGATTGATCATGAGAACAGGTAACCCGTGCGTCTACAAGTCTTCAATAGCATAGATGGAAGCTTCTGTCTAGTAAGTTGTCTCCACGAAAAAAATGAAAGATTCAAACCATTACCAATGGACTTGAAGCATATATAAAATCCTTAAAATACATACAGGGCTGCCTCTCACGTCATGCATGAGAGTCTTAATATGAAAAATCACCTTCCACATGTAGAATCCAAGCCGCATGATTAAAAGGGGTGCAAGATCAGTTAATGTTAAGCGGCGGGTCAAACAAATCGACGAGTCAAACTGACCAGGTTGAGTTGATCTGAAATACTTTTCGTCTAAATTTTGAATTGTATCATAAATAACCAGTGTTATAACTTATAAACATGATTATTAATATTTAATTTAAATGTAACATGTATGGTTCAAAACATTTACTAAAACTACATGAAGAATCAAGGTTTTTAACTTTTTATATCGTAGTTGAGAAAGATGTGACCTTATAGCAGAAGGTTGTGTGATTATTTAGCGGGCACAGTTGTTGTTTCGTGAGGCAGATGAACTTCTTAAGGAAGGAGATAGCATTTGATCTTCAACTCTTCAAACAATTTCTTCAGATCTAAAACCAGTTCAGTTCTTCGCTTATTCTTTTCAGGGAAATCTTGAAAATTCATTGTGTGATTGAAGAAAAGGACAGCCTTTATCTTGTTCATTTTTTTAATATCCTTCACAACAGAACTGTGATTTGGGTGCCATAATTGGGGGATTCTTCTCAAAATACCTGACCATAAATAAACATATCTTCATAATATGATCTAAATATATGCAGAATCGACTGTTGGAGACTTGCAGTTATGCAAAGAAAACTTACTTTTTGATCGTCTTTCAATAGCCCAATCTTCTCAATTGGTGTGGCGAAATCAATAGAGAATTCAACACTATCTCCCATGTCTGGGATTCTATAGAAATTGCTGATGGGTTTTGTTGACAAAACTGAGTTGGGATAATATATCTTCTCGTTATTATATCTCAAGAAAACCGTTATTAAGATATTCATCTCTTCAACTATCAGCTGTCAAATAACAACTAGTTAATCAACCAAATGAAAATCATCATGACATAAAGAGTATAAATAACGAAAAATGTGCATTTTGTACCTGGACCCCATCAATGACACAACGATCACCAACATCAAATGGATGCATAATGAAAACAAACACAATAGCTTCGAAAATCGTCTTGCAAGTGTTTCCGAATATAAAAGCAGCCACAACAAGCTGTGATGAGAGTAAGACAAGCACTTTGGTGGTAGCAATTTTGGTTAAAAGAAGCCACACAACTAAGACTATAACAAACAAGACAGCTGTGACAAGCTTGTCCAGTTGTTTTACTGTTGTCTTGGTGTCACTTAAAGCATGTGCTAAAGCTTTACGACCATTGAAAACTTTTACCTGCATTAAGTAACAAAATGACATGAATGCCCAGGAGAAATTATTTGCTTTTTCTTTCTTCTATTTGTGAGGCTTTGATCATAGGAATTCATTAGGATTTCTACAATTAGTAAGAAACAATCACTATCCTTATTTGTTTGTACCTAAACAATTATCCGAGAATTCGACCTCTCATTTGGTTCAAATATTTAACTAATTATACACAAACTTGATCAGGATATTTATCATCTTGATCGTGAATAAGATAAAGTCTTACCACCCATTCTGTTAAAGTTTTCCAATCAATTTGTCCTTTATCAGCCATATCGATCAGTAGAAATACAGCATCTACCTCTTCCTTGATCATGAATCTCCTTAGATCCAACTCTTCAATGTATCTAAAATGTAAACGTAAAACATTTATAAACAAATCATGAACAAGTGGCGTGTATTTGAAAGTATCTTGGAAAGATAGACATTCTTACGTAAAACCAGGCTGTGCAACATTTCTGAATATGTGATAAGCAGTAGCAATTGCTTCCATTTCATTAGTAATTTCCTTGTCTGCATATTAACTTGGTCTATCATAAGCACTTTCTTCAAGTTCACTAGAAAAAGTTGAGAGCCCTGAATTCGATATTACATCAACCAGCATTTTCATAGTCGAAGCAGACACTTTTTCTCGTTTGATTTCGTGCAGTTTACTTACGTCAATCACCTCTTTTGTCTTAGCCTCTTTCCCCTTTTTCTTCACCTAAAAACTCAAGTGACTTCTACTAGCACTCCCACTGACCATTTGTAGAGATTCCATAACTGGTGGGCCTGAAAGGGTAAAGAGAACATACTGAAGAAAGATTGATTCTTGAATTCTCTCAAAGAAATTGCTGACATGGAACGGTGTTGCCAAGATTTTAAGCAATAAAGCCTTTAATAGCCACAGGACTGCACCAACCAATAAGGACACAATAGTCCAGGTGGGATAATCTAATACCCGAGTTGCGGTTTTTGATCTTTCAACATCTAGGTTATTAAACAATAATGTCCAAGTAACAAGAACCAAAATCAACCAAATACATACTTGAACACTCTTCTTTAACCCGTGAACGAAATATAGCACCTTTTTTCTCAACAGGAAATTAAATTCTAACAACAGCACGATAAAATGCATAAGCCAATTGGTGACTAGCATACCACAAATGATCACAATTATGAGCACAAGCCATTGTAGATGAACAAAAACGAAAAATTAGGGATCTGAAAAAAACAAAAAAATGCTACAGTGTTATCAGCACGACAAAATCACACATCTCAAACATCATACGAGTCATATTACCCACAGATCTGACAAAAACGAAAAATTAGGGATCTGAAAAGCGAAAACTCACCGAGTAGATGAACACAGCGGATCAAAATAACCTGTGGATGAATTTTGGATCGTGAGATGCAGATAGGAAGCGAACACGATGGAGCATGATGGTGCACGATAACCAAAAGATGATAAGTACTAACCGAGTGAAGATGGTTGCGGCGGTGGGTGGCCGAGCGGCGGTGAGGGCTGGGTGAGGTCGATTGAGGCTAGATGAGGTCGATTGGGGCTGGGGTGAAGTCGATTGAGGGTTGCGGGTTGATTGGGGCTGCGGGTCGATTGGGGCTGCAGGTCGAAGGGTCGATGGTGGTGGTGGGGGGTTGCGGCCGACGGTGGAAGGTCGGCGGTGGCAATGTGGTGGTCGCGACCGGCGGTGGAAGGTCGGCGGTGGCAGGCGCGTTCGGCGGGGGAAGATCGGCGGGGGAAGATCGGCGGGGGAAGGGAATGAAGCGGGAGAGGTTTTGGAATGAAGGGATAAGGTATTATAAAATTTTTTAAAAATGACGCATTAAGATGACACGCAAAAATGCGTGTCATCATTTCTAAGAAAATTTTAAAAAATGACAAATAATTTATGATACGCGTAAATGCGCGTCATCTTTTTTCGCGCGTCATCTTTTGCGCGTCATCTATTAACAATTTTCTAGTAGTGATATGCCCATACATAGGCCTGTAAATGAAATGAATGAACACGAATATCAACATGTTCGTGTTTGTTCATTTAACTTTTACCAAACAAGAACACGAACACATAATCGCACATGATTTTTTGTTCATGTTCGTTTATTAAGAAAATAAAAATGTTCGTTTTCGTTCATGTTTGTTCGTTAAAAAGCTAAATGAACACTTCACGAACATAAACGAACACAAATGAACAATAATAAACGAACATAAATGAACATAAATGAGCAATAATAAACATACATAACTGAACACATAAGAAAACAACGTTAAATGACTATTTCGGAACTTTTAGGTGTACTAGTGGAGATTGAAATCTCACTAAACTTATAGGTTTCTAGTATAACATAATACACTTAAGTTTTAAATATTAACACATAATATCTTTTTATTAATATATTAATATATATAAATAAACGAACATAAATAGCGTAAATGAACAAACATAAACGAACATATATAAACGAACATAAACGAACATAAACGAACATTCATGAACGTAAACGAACGAACAAAACATGTGTTCATTTTGTTCGTTTAACTAAACGAACACAAAATTTTTGTTCATGTTCGTTCATTTACTAAATTAACGAACATAAACGAAATTCCCGCCAAGCAGTTCATGAACGTTCAATTCATTTACAGGCCTACCCATACACAAACATAAAGGGTAGTGATAAAAAATTATAAAATATGTGTCTGGTTTCATTGCTTTTCTCTAATTTTTACATAACATTATGGTTTTGTTAGAATCTCTCCTCTAGTAATATATTATATAGCTTTAGTTAAAATATATTAAATAATATGTTTGAATCGAAATGAACTTTTATGTGAATTATATAATAGTTATTAATGTAATTAAGCATTGATATTTCAAGTTGGTTGTCAAGTTAAAATTTAAGATATAGTTCCAGGTAACAGACGCCTGATTGGTAAATTATAAAGGTATAATATCATAACTAGGTTTTCCCAGGTTTTCCAATTAGGTTTTCCCATAATTGGGGATTCTTCTCCAAGTACCTGACCATAAATAAACATATCTACATAATATGATCTAAATATATGCAGAATCGACTGTTGGAGACTTGCAGTTATGCAAAGAAAACTTACTTTTTGATCGTCTTTCAATAGCCCAATCTTCTCAATTGGTGTGGCGAAATCAATAAAGAATTCAATACTATCTCCCATGTCTGGGATTCTATAGAAATTGCTGATGGGTTTTGTTGACAAAACTGAGTTGGGATAATATATCTTCTCGTTATCATATCTCAAGAAAACCGTTGTTAAGATATTCATCTCTTCAATTATCAGCTGCCAAATAACAACAAGTTAATCAACCAAATGAAAATCATCATGACATAAAGAGTATAAATAACGAAAAATGTGCATTTTGTACCTGGACCCCATCAATGACACAACGATCACCAACATCAAATGGATGCATGATGAAAACAAATACAATAGCTTCGAAAATCATCTTGCAAGTGTTTCCGAATATAAAAGCAGCCACAACAAGCTGTGATGAGAGTAAGACAAGCACTTTGGTGGTAGCAATTTCGGTTAAAAGAAGCCACACAACTAAGACTATAACAAACAAGACAGCTGTGACAAGCTTGTCCAGTTGTTTTACTATTGTCTTGGTGTCACTTAAAGCATGTGCTAAAGCTTTACGACCATTGAAAACTTTTACCTGCATTAAGTAACAAAATGACATAAATGTCCAGGAGAAATTATTTGCCTTTTCTTTCTTCTATTTGTGAGGCTTTGATCATAGGAATTCATCAGGATTTCTACAATTAGTAAGAAACAATCACTATCCTTATTTGTTTGTACCTAAACAATTATCCGGGAATTCGACCTCTCATTTGGTTCAAATATTTAACTAATTATACACAAACTTGATCAGGATATTTATCATCTTGATCGTGAATAAGATAAGACTAACCCATTCTGTTAAAGTTTTTCAATCAATTTGTCCTTTATCAGCCACATCGATCAGTGGAAATACAGCATCTACCTCTTCCTTGATCATGAATCTCCTTAGATCCAACTCTTCAATGTATCTAAAATGTAAACATAAAACATTTATAAACAAATCATGAACAAGTGGCATGTATTTGAAAGTATCTTGGAAAGATAGACATTCTTACGTAAAACCAGGCTGGGCAACATTTCTGAATATTTGATAAGCAGCAGCAATTGCTTCCATTTCATTAGTAATTTCCTTGTCTGCAGATTAACTTGGTCTATCATAAGAACTTTCTTCAAGTTCACCAGAAAAAGTTGAGAGCCCTGAATTCGATATTACATCAACCAGCATTTTCATAGTCGAAGCAGACACTTTTTCTCGTTTGATTTCATGCAGTTTACTTACATCAATCACCTCTTTTGTCTTAGCCTCTTTCCCCTTTTTCTTCACCTAAAAACTCAAGTGACTTCTACTAGCACTCCCACTGACCATTTGTAGAGATTCCATAACTGGTGGGCCTGAAAGGGTAAAGAGAACATACTGAAGAAAGATTGATTCTTGAATTCTCTCAAAGAAATTGCTGACATGGAACGATGTTGCCAAGATTTTAAGCAATAAAGCCTTTAATAGCCACAGGACTGCACCAACCAATAAGGACACAATAGTCCAGGTGAGATAATCTAATACCCGAGTTGCGGTTTTTGATCTTTCAACATCTGGGTTATTAAACAATAATGTCCAAGTAACAAGAACCAAAATCAACCAAATACATACTTGAACACTCTTCTTTAACCCGTGAACGAAATATAGCACATTTTTTCTCAACAGGAAATTAAATTCTAACAGCAGCACGATAAAATGCATAAGCCAATTGGTGACTAGCATACCACAAATGATCACAATTATGAGCACAAGCCATTGTAGATGAACAAAAACGAAAAATTAGGGATCTAAAAAAAGCGAAAAATGCTACAGTGTTATCAGCACGACAAAATCACACATCTCAAACATCATACGAGTCATATTACCCACAGATCTGAACAAAAATGAAAAATTAGGGATCTGAAAAGCGAAAACTCACCGAGTAGATGAACACAACGGATCAAAATAACCTGTGGATGAATTTTGGATCGTGCGATGCAGATAGGAGGCGAACACGATGGAGCATGATGGTGCACGATAACCAAAAGATGATAACTACTAACCGAGTGAAGATGGCTGCGGCGGTGGGTGGCCGAGCGGGGGTGAGGGCTGGGTGAGGTCGATTGAGGATAGATGAGGTCGATTGGGGCTGGGGTGAAGTCGATTGAGGGTTGCGGGTCGATTGGGGCTGCAGGTCGAAGGGTCGATGGTGGTGGTGGGGGGTTGCGGCCGACGGTGGAAGGTCGGCAGTGGCAATGTGGTGGTCGCGACCGACGGTGGAAGGTCGGCGATGGCAGGCGCGTCCGGCGGGGGAAGATCGGCGGGGGAAGATCGGCGGGGGAAGGGAATGAAGCGGGAAAGGTTTTGGAATGAAGGGATAAGGTATTATAAATTTTTTAAAAATGATGCATTAAGATGACACGCAAAAATGCGTGTCATCATTTCTAAGAAAATTTTAAAAAATGACAAATAATTTATGATACACGTAAATGCGCGTCATCTTTTTTCGCGCGTCATCTTTTGCGCGTCATCTATTAACAGTTTTCTAGTAGTGATATGCCCATACATAGGCCTGTAAATGAAACGAATGAACACGAATATCAACATGTTCGTGTTTGTTCATTTAACTTTTACCAAACACGAGCACGAACACATAATCGCCCATGATTTTTTGTTCATGTTCGTTTATTAAGAAAATAAAAATGTTCGTGTTCGTTCATGTTTGTTCGTTAAAAAGCTAAATGAACACTTCACGAACATAAACGAACACAAATGAAAAATAATAAACGAACATAAATGAACGTAAATGAGCAATAATAAACATACATAACTGAACACATAAGAAAAAAACGTTAAATGACTATTTCGGAACTTTTAGGTGTACTAGTGGAGATTGAAATCTCACTAAACTTATAGGTTTCTAGTATAACATAATACACTTAAGTTTTAAATATTAACACATAATATCTTTTTATTAATATATTAATATATATAAATAAACGAACATAAATAGCGTAAATGAACAAACATAAACGAACATATATAAACGAACATAAACGAACGTTCATGAACGTAAACGAACGAACAAAACATGTGTTCATTTTGTTCGTTTAACTAAACGAACACAAAATTTTTGTTCATGTTCGTTCATTTACTAAATTAACGAACATAAACGAAATTCCCGCCAAGCAGTTCATGAACGTTCAATTCATTTACAGGCCTACCCATACACAAACATAAAGGGTAGTGATAAAAAATTATAAAATATGTGTCCGGTTTCATTGCTTTTCTCTAATTTTCACATAACATTATGGTTTTGTTAGAATCTCTCCTCTAGTAATATATTACATAACTTTAGTTAAAATATATTAAATAATATGTTTGAATCGAAATGAACTTTTATGTGAATTATATAATAGTTATTAATGTAATTGAGCATTGATATTTCAAGTTGGTTGTCAAGTTAAAATTTAAGATATAGTTCCAGGTAACAGACGCCTGATTGGTAAATTATAAAGGTATAATATCATAACTAGGTTTTCCCATACACCTCCTACGTATGAGACCAGATTTAGAATACGGTTCATAAACACATACGAAACACCCTCTATATCTACTCTTTAATATACATCTTTTGCCCTCCAGCAGAACTTGAAGATTTAAACACATGAGGAGATGTCTTCCGAACACATTTTAATATTGTTCGGTCACAGACCCTTTGACAAATAAATAATTATATATTGGACGAGTTTGTGTGTGATTAGGTTCTACAAAGAGACGACCCGCCTTAGTCTGCAAGCTTCAAGATTCGAACCCTGGTGGTGTGCCATAACAAAGGCATAGCATGCCAGAGGAGACAAGATTAAAAAACCAAATATATAGTAAAATCTCAACCGTAGGTTTCAAAACCAAGGGCATCTAAAGAGGCACGCATTCAAGCAAAAGACATTTGATTCTTTTACTCAAACCTAACTATAGACAAATATTAAGAGCATTGTTCAGCCGTATGTTATTTACTCACTTACATGTGATTGTTCATTCAGACCTGTTTACCTTACCAAATCTTATGTGACTTGGAATATTTTTACCAATATGAACAATGACTCGTAGTTAAGCGGTAGTTGAGAAAAAATTAACATTTTGACCAAAGGTTAACTTAACTATATTATGGTTTCTTACATGTTCTCTAATGTTATCTCATTAGATAGCCTATACTTGTTGCATATATGTTATACACTGCATGGAATGCATGATATGACAAATGATATATTAAAAGTACAAAAGAAATGCTTAATTACAATGATATGACAATGAAATTAAATGAAAAGAAAATGAGGCCTAGCTATGTTATTGAAAGTCTTGTAAGCTACAGAATAGAATGGAGTCGCAATTATGCATGCTCAACTTACAATGACTTTTATGCTCGAGACTAGTAGTTGTTAATAGCTTAACATGTGTTTCAATGTGTAAAACTCAGTCAAATTCCCAAGATGATCAACCAAGATCTCAATCACAATAACGCGGAATGAAATTATGATTAAAAGAAGACAAAGAATGATCAAACAACTTCAATTGATAATCAATATTGATTACAATCTTGTGCGAAATCACACAGAGAGAATACAAGCTGAATTGATCTTAAACTGGACAAACTTATCTACAAAAAGCGAAAATTACATATTTATACTAAAACAAACAGTTCTCGCGCGACACACTTTTCGCGCGGCTCATCCTTTCGCGTGGTTGTTCCTTTCGTGTGGATACTGCCTCTCGCGTGACTCCATCTAAATGATCTATATCTGATCATAGCATGACCTAAATCCTTTTCACATCTCCAAGAAATTAATTGTTTTAAAGAATTTGGAGGAACAGGAGCATGAACTGGGACTTTTCTTATGAATTTAGGATGTTGATAGACTCTTATTTTCATCGAAGCTTTAGTATTTTCATCAATTCTTGTAGAGTCATCAATCACCTTTGATTTAGCAGTTTTGAAGTCCTTAAAATTTGTTCTCATCTCCCTTCGTATCATAGATCTCATTAGTTCAGCTTCACTATAGTGGTTTTCATTAAAGAATGGAGCTCTTCCCGTGGAATAAAGATCAACAGCACGTAGAGTATGGAAGTCTTGAGTGCTCTTCAGATAATCTGTAAAACCGTGAATTCTCCCAAGAAACAATCAAACCACGAACTCAATCATGTGAATGCGGAATGTAAACATGATTGGATTGAAAGAAGAATCGAATTGATCACAAATGATATTGTATTGAACAATAACAACCTATTACAGGTCTTGTGCGAAATCACACAGTACAGGAGTGAAATATGATCAAAAGCTTAATTACAAAACGAAAACTAAGCTATTTGTACTAAACAAACAGTTCTCGCGCGACAGGCTTGTCGCGCGGCTAATCCTTTCGCGTGGAAGTCCTTCTCGCGTGGAGTCAGTTGTTGCGTGAATGCAGCTTTCGCTTGTTATCTTTAGTTTTGGAGTTTGTTGTTTTGCCGAGCCTTATATAGTTTTCTACAATCTCCCCCTAGGCTCGGTGAAACATCTTTAGTCAAAATCAACATTTGCTCTCTTGTAAGTACCTGAATAAGCGTACCATTTATGTCGAAGGATTCGATCTGTCATCCAGACATCTTGGCAAGATAAGAAATAAACAGACTCATCAGCTGAAATGGGACAGTGTAGTAGCTTGATCAAGTCGTCTTTGCCAAATTTCATTAAGTCAGCTGGATCAATGATTTTAAATGATCTGTCAGTACGTCTGATCATAGCATGACCTGAATCCTTTTCACATCTCTAAGAAATTAATTGCTTTAAAGAATTTGGAGGAACAGGGGCATGAACAGGGACTTTTCTGATGAATTTTGGATGTTGATAGACTCTTATTTTTATCGGAGCTTTAGTATTTTCATCAATTCTTGTAGAGTCATCAATCACCTTTGATTTAGCAGTTTTGAAGTCCTTGAAATTTGTTCTCATCTCCCTTCATATCATAGATCTCATCAGTTCAGCTTCGCTGTAATTGCTTTCATTAAAGAATGGAGCTTTGCCCATGGAGTATAGATCAGCAGCACGTAGAGTATGGAAGTCTTGTGTGCTTTTCAGATAATCAATTTCTCCATTCTTTCTTTTTATCACATACAACCTTTTCTCGCCATCATAACCCCAGCTGATAACATGAGACATTTCACCATACTTCTGTTTCGGCTTTGAAATAAACAGAAAATGTGCTTCAGTGTGTGGTGGTGGTGCTTTGAACATTAAACCTCCTCTAGTGTATAAAGCAATTTGTCCAGTAGACTCTTTCTGGGTTGTAACAGTAGGAGTTGAAACACTCACAGTCTCAGTTGGAATTTCTCCTTCTTCAAGATTAATATCTTTGAATAAATCCTGTAGGTTGTTCCCAAATATATCCGTATACTCATTTTCATCATCCAAATCATCAAACAAGTCAAACTCGTCTCCTACATCACCAGTTGAAGATTGTTGGAATGAATAAAGCTCATTTTCGTACAAACTTTCAGTAACAGGGTCAAGTGGAGCATATCCTTCTGGATCACTAGCACTTGGTCGAGTTGCATTATCAGTGCTAGTATCACCAGTTGGATTAGAAGATAATCCTTCAGCATCACCTCCATCATCATCATCATTATTATTATCATCATCTCCTCCATCCTGTCCACCATCATCTCCACCATCATCTCCACCATCATCATCATCATTATTATCATCATCCTCATCATCATTATCATCTTTATCTTTTGAATCATCATAATAAATTAAATCCTCATCATCTTCTTCATTAACTACAGGTAGAGGCATCACATGTTCTGGTTCAACGAAAGCTGTAGATGTAAAGACCTCAGTGATAGGTACTTCAGATGAAATAGGAACATCTTCAGCAGTACTAACACTTGGCTGTTCTTCGGTAGTTTGAGCTTCGTTGACTGTTTCTCTTTCTTGAACATTTTCAGCAGGAGATGGGCTAGGAGAACGCCTGCTCGTCTCACCAACCACCGTAGTAGACCTGATAACTGGCGGTTGATGGAAATAAGTCTGAGAAATAAATTCTCTAAGCTCATTCAACTGTCTTTCTAATCCTGAAGTATAATCAAACATACTTTTCACCTGTTGTTCCAGAGAGACTATCCTTGTATCTTTTATTGCTGAATCAAGATGAATCATGTTAATCATCTTTGTCTTTTCTTCATTATCTTTCTTCAATTCAGCAATCAACTTAACATTCTCAAAGCTTTCTTTCTCCAAGTTCTTTACTCTTTCTTCTAAAGTTATCGAACGAGGAGTACTGGTTGATTCTTCTCTCCTTTAAAAATCTGGAGGAGTATTCAAAAACGTATCAACATCAAACTCCAAATTTTCTTCCCTGGGAGGAGTAGTGAAACCAGATTCAGTAATATTTGCTGATTCAGAAACGGGAACTGTTTCTGTCTCATGAGCAGAAGTAGTCATATCAGCAGTCTGCTTTTGCTCAGTCTCAGTAATAACCACATGTGTTCGTGGTCTCCTGGGAATACCACCACGACCTCTTTTCCTTGCTGGAAAGTCTCTCCTCTTAGCCATACGTTTTCGCCTCATCGATGTGCTGGGAGACTCCTTCGGGACATAATCCGTATCCCTATCTTCAACATTTTATCTTGATGAGGTTGGAGTAGAAGGTGTTTGATCAGTTTGAATCACATAGGGAACATTTCCTATCTGATCACTCGCGGTCTCTGAACTGGAAGCAGAATGAACAATTCCTTCCATTCTTTCTTCATTCACAGGCTCATCCTCAAATAACTTTTCAATCTCCTCGTCTAAGTCATCTCTAGCACCAGATGCAGACGTGCCAGTCTGTGCTTCATCAGTTTGAGCACCTCCTCCCAACTCACCAATATCTTTCTCTATCTAAGAAAATTTTCCAATCTTAGCAAAACTTTCACCAGAGTATTTGTTACCTCTTGCTCCAGTGAGATGAGTAAAAATCTCCTTCTTGATAGTCTGTACAGAGTATTTAGGAGACCTCTGAGTGGCAAGCTCAGGATATACGTCGTTAATCACCAGCTGGATAAATCGGGGATACATAATGAACTTCCTTCCCAGATTAGCTGTGGCATTTTTCACCATCTCCTGGAAGATTACTCTAGAAATACTGAATGGAAGATCATCCACCAGTGATACTAATAAGGATCCGAAAACAGCACTCAAACTATCCATCCCAGCCTTAAGATTACTCAAACAGTGAATCACCACATGAAAAAGATACTTCCAATACGGTGGTAGCCATTTCTTTCCCAGACTGGGATATCTGTACTCGTATCCCATTCGAGTCAGACAGTCAATCACTACATCATCATCCAATCGTGTTGGTGCACCCTCTTGATCATTAAAAAGAAGAACTCTGTTCAGTATAGATTGGGAAACTGTCACTCTTTTATCCTCGACAGTAGCAGTGATAATTTGATTTCCAGCTTGATCTTTTTCTAGAGCAGCAGTGCTCCAGAAAGAATCTATCAACTCAGAATATACAGCTGGATCAGCAGATATGGCATAAACTATGCGAGAATTCTTCAGACCTTCTATCATGGATGAAAACAGTTCCTTTCCTTCAGGAACATCGTCTAAGTATGCTACACAATTATGATTTTTATTAAAAATCATCTGTGCCATCTGCATTGTCACAAACAATCATGATTAGAACATTTCGAAATAACTTAATTGTACATCAAAAACATTGTCTACACTTAGATAAAATAACAACATTAAAATGTTCATTTGCACTAAAAGCATTAGACAATTGTAAAAGTTCAGCAATTAAGTTTTTATCAAACAAAAACTAAGTTTATGTAACAACACCATTTGTTCAAAACAAAACAGTTAAACACTTAGAAAAATTTTCAAATAATATTATATCAAGCGAAAATCATATTCATGCGATAACTCCTTTCAAGCGAAAATCTCATTTCGTGCGAGAATCAAATTTCAAGCGAAAGTGAGTTTCATTCGAAAGTCCAAGATCTTGTGAAAACTGGTTTTGCGCGAAAACTCATGTTTTATGAAATTCAAACCTTATGCGAAAATAGAATTCACGCGAGAACAGATCTCACGCGAAATCACAATTTTGCGTCTGTTCATTTGCCTTGTGCGATTCGCACAACCCAACTTTCAAATTAGCAGTTCAAACCCTGATTTTAATCCATGAAATTCATTCCCTCACTGTCGCCTAAGTCCATTAGGTCTATTTCATCTTTCAATTTCAACTTTTAAGTCCATTTTTTAAGATTTTAGTTTCAAGTTGTTAAGTTCCCTTTACATTTAATCGCTATAGTAACCAAAACAAATATGTTATACCTTTAAAAACACACTATGTATGTAATGAGAACAAAATGAGAATCAGAACAACTGTATGTAATGAGAACAAAATGAGAATCAGAACAACAAGCCAGAATGAAATGATCTCAGAATTTTGATTTTCAGAGGAGAAGCGAAAAGGGTTTTCGGATGCGAAGCAAAATGTCTTTTCGGATGGGGTTTGTGCGAAAAATGATTTCGTTTAAGTCACTGTGATATTTAAACCCCAGACAAATCACGCGACAAGTCCTTTCGCGAGACAAGATTTCACGTGACTAATCCAATTCGTGCGAGATGAAATTTTTTCAAATTTTTAACTTTTAAAATTTTTCTTATTTTTCAAAATTCTCAAACCTTTTTATTCTCAATTATTTATGACAACAAAATGTTTTATTTACCAAGTGACCAATTAATTTAATGAATCTTCAATTTTCAAAATTTATCTATTATTTATTTGTCTTAAAAAGTAAAACAACACAGAACTAGAATAAAAAGCACTATACACACAAAATAACAAAATAATGAAAACAATTAAAGAATTAAGATCGGATTTGTTTGTTTTGTAAGAATTTTCGTAATGAGATCATATAGTTCTTTTTCAAGTTAAGACTCTGTCCGGCTTTATTTAAAACAACTGGTTAAGTTGATTGTCAATATCTTTTGTCCTTTTAAACTTATACTTCAGATTTTACTCAGAAACATAATGAGTGATATATATCATGTTTTGTGTTTATTTAATATAAGTCAGTGGATCCTACAATCAGAACTTCTGTAAAATAATTATTATCCTTCAAGACACTGTTGAGATTTCAAGTCACCCCAAATTGACTTAAACCATACATTGTTGATCAGTGATACCATTTATTTATTCCTAAAATATAACTATTTGAGCATAACTAGCCTGAGAAATATCTCTTAACACGGAATATTAATAAGTTTAAGGACTTACTGACAGCCATCCGAACTTACGTCTGCCCTCTCAAGATGTTTAGGACTTACAAGCCATCCGGACTTACATGCCCCATCTTTTGATTTTGCCTTCCATGGTCAGAAAATATTCTCAAAATAGAAAATATATAGCATATAGTATGTATGACTTTAGACACATATTTTGATTTGTGCTTCTTGGCATCTTATATCCTATATGGCCTTTTGGCATCTTTTTGCTCAATTATTTGCTCAACTAATTTTCTCTTTGTCTTTTTATTTCTTTTTATCTTTTTGTATTTTCTCTTTTATATATATATAGTTATGATAATCACTGAATTAAACAAATGCAGGCTTGAGTATGACAAGATTATAGTTCTCAGTCTGTGTTAGAACATTTCTGACATTGTCACAGAATCCTGATATGTTCCCCACTAATTCATATCTCTTTAATTCAAGTGTAATCACTCAATTATGATTTTTTCATTTCTGAAAGCAAAGCCTATCGACATATCAATCATAATCCAAGTCTATTCGTATTTAAGCCTTTGAAAGTACTTAGACTCTTTTAAAACTTTGTAATATCATTTCTCATTTCAGTATGAAAAATTCTTTTCTTTTCTTTTCTTTGTATTTTTCAATCCTTTGATCTTAACTCCTCCTAAAACCAAAAAATTTTTCACAACATGTTTTCTAATTTTCTCCCCCTAAAATTATGATTGTTCGTTATTAAAGAAAAAGAAACAATTATTTGTTATTAAAAAATGAAAAATCTTTTTGTGGTAAAACCGTGAATTCTCCCAAGAAACAATCAAACCACGAACTCAATCATGTGATTGCGGAATGTAAACAGGATTGGATTGAAAGAAGAATCGAATTGATCACAAATGATATTGTATTGAACAAAAACAACCTATTACAGGTCTTGTGCGAAATCACACAGTACAGGAGTGAAATATGATCAAAAGCTTAATTACAAAATGAAAACTAAGCTATTTATACTAAACAAACAGTTCTCGCGCGACAGGCTTGTCGCGTGGCTAATCCTTTCGCGTGGAAGTCCTTCTCACGTGGAGTCAGTTGTCGAGTGAATGCAGCTTTCGCTTGTTATCTTTAGTTTTGGAGTTTGTTGTTTTGTCGAGCCTTATATAGTCTTCTACATAATCAATTTCTCCATTCTTTCTCTTTATAACATACAACTTTTTCTCGCCATCATAACCCCTGCTAATAACCTGAGACATTTCACCATATTTCTGTTTTGGCTTTGATATAAACAGAAAATGAGCTTCAGTAGGTGGTGGTGGTGCTTTGAACTATAAACCTCCTCTAGTGTATAAAGCAATTTGTCCAGTAGAATCTTTCTGTGTTGAAACAGTAGGAGTTGAACCACTCACAGTCTCAGTTGGAATTTCACCTTCTTCAAGATTGATATCTTTGAATAAATCCTATAAGTTGTTACCAAATATATCTGTGTACTCATTTTCATCATCCAAATTATCAAACAAGTCAAACTCTTCTTCTACAGCACTAGTTGAAGATTTTTGGAATGAGTAAAGCTCTTTTTCGTACAAACTTTCAGTATCAGGGTCAAGTGGATCATATCCTTCTGGATCACTAGCACTTGGTCGAGTGACATTATCAGTGCTAGTATCACCAGTTGGATTAGAAGATAATCCTCCAACATCACCTCCATCATCATCATCGTCTCCGCTATCATGTCCACCATCATCTCCACCACCATCATTGTCATCATCATCCTCATTTTCATTATCATCATCATCTTCTGAATCACCATAATCAATCAAATCTTCATCATCTTCTTTAGTAACAACAGGAAGAGTAATCATATGTTTTGGCTCAACGAAAGCTGTAGATGTAAAAGCTTCAGTGATAGGTACTTCAGATGAAATTGGAACATCTTCAGTAGTACTAACACTTGGCAGTTCTTCAGTAGCTTGAGCTTCGTTGACCGTTTCTCTTTCTTGAATATTTTCTGCAGGAGATGGACTTGGAGAACGCCTGCTCATCTCACCAACCACAGTTGTAGACCGAATAACTGGTGGTTGATGGAAATATGTCTGAGAAATAAACTCTCTAAGCTCATTCAACTGTCTTTCCAACCCCGAAGAATAATCAAACATACTTTTCATTTGTTGCTCCAAAGAGGCTATCCTTGTATCCTTTATTGCAGAGTCAAGATGAAGCATGGTAATCATCTTATTCTTTTCTTCATTGTCTTTTCTCATCTCAGCAATCAGGTTGACATTCTCGAAGCTTTCTTTCTCGAAATTCTTCACTCTTTCTTCTAAAGTTATAGAATGAGGAGCACTGGTGGATTCTTCTCTTCCTTGGAAATCTGGAGGAGTATTCAGAAAAGTATCTAAATCAAACTCCAGATTTTCTTGTCTTGGAGGAGTGGTGAAACCAGGATCAGGAATATTGGCTGATTCAGAAACAGGAACCGTTTCTGTCTCAGTAGCAGAAGTAGTTACATCAACAGGCTGCTCTTGTTCAGTTTCAGAAATAATCACATGTGTTTGTGGTTTCCTAGGAATACCACCTCGTCCTCTTTTCCTGGCAGGGAAATCTTTCCTCCTAGCCATTCGTTTGCACCTCATAGATGTACTAGGAGACTCCTCAGGGATGTAATCAGTATCCCTATCTTCAACATTGAGTCTTGAGGAAGTTGGAGTAGAAGGTGTCTGATCAGTTTGAATCACATAGGGAACATTCCCTATCTGATCACTAGCAGTCTCCGAACTAGAAGCAGAATGAACAATACCTTCCATCTTTCTTCATTCATCGGCTCATCCTCAAACAATCTTTCAATCTCCTCATCTATGTCATTTGTAGCAGCAGATGCAGAAGTGCCAGTCTGCGCTTCATCAGTTTGAACACCTCCTCCTCTTCTTCAGGTTCAGTAATAATCTTGGCAATTAAAGCAGTAGACAATTTCAGATCAAGAGCTTCTATTTGGTCTGACCAGTCATATTCTGCATTAGTTTGTGAAACCAACGCTTTGTTACCACCAGAAGTACTTGCTTTGTCTTTCTTTGATTCAATCTCAACAGTCACCATTCTTTTTAGGCCTTCAGCTTGACCAGACTTGGGTTCTGTACATTCTCTAGCAAAATGACCTGGTTTGTCATAGTTGTAACACCTCAAGTTGGATTTGTCAAAACCAATTTTGCTAGAGTTGTTTAAACCAAACATCTTTCTCCCAGTACGTCTAGCAAAGTTCTTTGCCCTGTATACCACCATAGCCATTTGGTACTTGATGTCATTTTCTTCAACATCATCAGGATTGACTTGTTGAAGATCATCAATCAAGACATTAGGAGCAGTGAGTCTACCAGCCATAAAAGCTTCATAGCTTGACATGAATGTAGTGAATAGGGCAAGATGTTCCTTAGAAATCTGGACTGTCTGCTTTGAAGGATTAGAGGTAGCAACATAAGCATGTTGACCACTTTGTGGAGATGGGGTTTGAGGGATTTGTTGATGGATGATAGGGGAATAATGTTGAGCAGCTGGAATTTGAATTTGAGGGTTAATTACTGGTTGAATATCAGAAGATGCTGGACTTCCAGTTTGCTGTTGCTGACACATCTGGGTATAACTGACATAGTAATTAGGATTACTAGCCATTTTGGCATAAAGAGCAGTTGCATCAGCACCTAAAGAACTTAAATGATTTGCAGCTCTCTGCTTATCATCCATCTCATATGACTTGATAGTGGATATTAAGTCAGTCAGAGAAAGAGTATACAAGTCTTTAATTCTTTTGATCAGTGTACAGTTATGATTCCAACCGTATGGAAGTGAGTTCAGTAGCTTTTTGTTTATCATGATTGGTTCCAGTGTAATCCCAACACTCTTCATTTTTGTTACCAGTTTAACAAACCTGGCAATCTGAACATCCAAAGCTTCACCCACAACATAATTAACCATGTTGAACTCTCGATTCAGCATATCCTTTTTACTTTCCCTCATGTCTTTATTGCCCATGATTTGAGTTTCTAATGCATCCCATAACACCTTTGCACCTCTGAACTCTTTAAAGTTATGAGATATTTCCGTAGTCAAGGCCATGGTAATAGCAGCATAAGCCTTGTCATCAAGCTCTAATCTCTTAATGTCATCTTCATCCCATAAGTGTTCTGTAGAAGACAAATCAAGGCTCGGCAAAACATCATATGCGAAACCAGATCCACACGACAGGAATAAGTCACGTGAGAAGCAGCCCATGCGAGACAAGCCTCCACGCGAGAACAGCTGCCACGCGAAAGCCAAGGCCGCGCGAAAGGCATCTCGCGCGAGAACCATGTGTTTAGTATAAATAGCTAGATTTTGTTTTGTAATTAAGGTTTTCATTCATATATCATACATATCTGTGCGAAATCGCACAAGACCTGTAATAGGTTGTTTGTTTTAATCGAAGAAGCATTTCTTGTTCAATCCAATCTTCTTTTCTACTCCAATCTTGTTTATATTCCGCGTTCACAAGATTGAGATCGTGTGTTACTGTTCTTGGGAGTTTTCAGAGGTTTTACAATTGGTATCAGAGCATTAGGCTCTTAACCACGATTTGGAGAAGAATTGGATTGTGTTCTACTCGATTTTTGAAGAATTCATCATTGATTACCTTAGATTCTGAGATGGCAAAGTTATGCTGCTCGATTGTGGAAGATTTGGACTGATTTGGACCTAATTGAACGTAATTAGTGGACTTTAAGCTTAATTTTGATTAAAATTGACTTAAAATTCATTAAAATTGGATTAAAATGGGTTCAATCAGAAATGTTCATTGATTTGGAAGTGGTTATCGCTTGAACGAACTGTTGAAGATTCGTTTCTGCACAAAATTGACTATTTTCGCGTGAAACTGAAGGTTTTCGCGTGCGAAAAACTGTTTTTTTCGCTCAGACAGTTTTTCAACTTTTTATGCGATTTCGCATAAGTAGGTATATTGGATTTTCGCACGAAGTGTTCTCTCGCGCGAAAAGTTGTGCCGCGCGAATTCTATTTTCGCACGATTTCCTATTTCGCACGAATACCTGATTGTTGAATTTCTGATCATTATGGCTTCAACTACATCGAATTTGAAGCATCTTACTGCTTCACTTCATCTAGACACTGAGATTGGTACTGGTAACAAGCCACCGAGGCTTCTCTGTGAAGATGATTATTCTGATTGGGCTTTTCGATTCGAGAGATATGTTATCTACACTGAACCAAAGATGTGGAGATCGATCCAGTATGGTCCTTACATTCCGTTGTACAAAAATGATAAAGGTGAAATGGTTCAGAAACCTGAACATTTATGGGATGAAGATGACATCAAGAGGTTGGAACTTGATGATAAAGCATATGCTGCCATCACAATGGCTCTTACTACTGAGATCTCACAAAAGTTTCAAGAGTTCAGGGGTGCTAAAGTGCTTTGGGATGCTCTGGAATCTCAGATTATGGGCAACAAAGACATGAGAGAGAGCAAAAAGGATATGTTGAATCAAGAGTTCAACATGTTCAATCATATTGTTGGTGAAGAGCTGGAAGTTCAGATGGCCAGGTTTGTTAGACTGGTCATGAAAATGAAGAGTGCGGGTATTACTCTGGAACCTATAACTGTGAACAAGAAGTTGCTCAACTCACTTCCATACAGTTGGAATAACAACTGTACTTTGATAAAGAGAACCAAAGACTTGTATACTCTACAGTTGACTGATCTCATCTCAACAATGAAGTCTTATGCTATGGATGATAAACAGCGAGCTGCTAATCATCTCAGTTCTCTGGGTGCTGAAGGAACTGCTCTATATGCAAAGATGGCTAGTAATCCGAATTACTATGTCAGTTATACGCAGATGTGTCAGCAACAACAATCAGGAAGTGCTGCGTCTTCTTTTATTCAACCAGTAGTAAACCACCAAGTTCATGTTCCAGCTGCTCAACATTATTCCCCCATCATCCATCAACAAGTCTCTTAATCTCAAGATTCTCAGAGTGGTCAACATGCTTATGTTGCTACCACTAGTCCATCAAAACAAACTGTTCAGATTGCTGAGGAGCATCTTGCTCTTTTCACCACTTTCATGTCGAGTTATGAAGCTTTCATGGCCGGAAGACTTACTGCTCCAAATGTTCTGGTTGATGATCTTCAACAAGTTAATCCGGATGATGTTGAAGAGAATGATATCAAGTATCAAATGGCTATGGTTGTTTACAGGGCGAAGAATTTTGCTAGAAGAACTGGGAGGAAAATGTTTGGCGTTAACAATTCTAGCAAAATTGGTTTTGATAAATCTAACCTGAGGTGTTACAACTGTGACAAACCAGGTCATTTCGCCAGAGAGTGTACCGAACCAAAAACTGGTCAAAATGAAGGCCCGAAGAAAATGGTGACTGTGGAGATAGAGCCAAAGAAAGTCAAAGCAAGTACTTCTGGTGGTACTAAAGCATTAGTTTCTCAAACTAATGCTGAATATGATTGGTCTGATCAAATGGAGGCTCTTGATTTACATTTGTCTACTGCCTTGGTTGCAAAGATTGTTACAGAACCAGAAAAGGAAGAAAACTTGTTTGCTGAATTTGTGTCTGATGATTTGTTGGAGGGTTTGTTTGCTACGGTGGAAGAAGAGAAGGAGAAAGTTGAAATAGAGGATGAGAAAGTGGTAGAAGATAAAGAGAATGTTGTGAAGGAAGAACAGGTTGAAAAGGTTGCTGAAGAAGAAAGTGTGAATGAAAAGTACACTGTTGAGCTCACAGTCAAAAGTCCATGCATTGATCCAAAGACTGTTGCTAGTGCTCCAGTGGAAGAACCAGCTGATGAAATGAAAGCATTCATGGTAAAGAAGGCAGAGAAAACAGAAGGGGAAACTTCTGAACCAAAGGTATATGATAGTCTATGTAAAAATACATGTGTTGAGAAAGTTCAAAGATACAGAGTTCACAATGAGAGCCTGATAATGGAAGTTGAAAAACTTCAGTATCAAGCTAGAAAACACAAGTCAAATGAAAAGATTTTTCAAGAAAAACTTGAAGGTTTAAACAAAACAATATATAATTTGAAATTAAATCTTCATGATAAAGAATGTACTAATAATGACTTGACAAATAGAAACAATGAACTCGCTCTAGAAATTAATCGACTCAACAGTGAATTAGCCACGGTTAAATTGACTGTTGAGAAATTTGAACTTTCATCAACAATGGTTGAAGGAATAATCAAGTCACAAATGACTCAGAAGATCAAAGGAGGAAAGTGTGGTGTTGGATTTTCTAACATTGCTCCTCCAATTAATCATGATTACTCATGTTTACCATCATCTGATATCATTTGTGATTCTGATATGGTCTATGGAATTGGATTCTCTCCATCTCAAGACTTAAAACCTTCTGTCAAAATAAATTTATCTGTTGATCCTATCATAGTACCCAAACCTAAACAATCACCTGAAAATCTTTTTGCAGATAAAATGAAGGTGGATGGGTTGGTTGAAGATTGGGAAAGTGAGAGTGAGGAAGAGAATGAGAATGAATGTTTGAAAAATAAGAATGTAAAAGTTTCACAATTTGCTTGTAAACAAAATTTGTCTGGCAATGAAAAGAAGGTTGATTTGAATGAGTGTAAATCTAATAGTAAAAATAATTTGAATACAAATCAAAGGACAAATCAAAAAGAAAGAATTGAAATGGATTTTAAAAGTAGATTTGTTTCTAAGGGTGTAATTGAAAATGAGGAGCATATTTTTAAAGAAACGAATTCTCGATTCTTTAAAAATAAACTTCATTATAATGCTAACTTTGTGAATAAAGATATGTGTAGCCCAGACTTGCAAGTGAATGATTCTTCTGCATTTAATCTGCACATTCAAAAGCCTGGTCCTTCTCCAGCACCAATTCGTATATCTAAGCCTGGTTCTCATCCAGCAAACTCAAAGTCTGGTCCTACTCAAGCAGAATCAAAGACTGTTCATATTTCAACACCACCAATTCCAAAAGTCAAAACTGCCAAATCTAAAATCCAAAGTGGTCATAATTCATCAATTTCCTCGAGTCTGCAAAAGATGAATTTGCAATTGTCAAACAAGAAAAAGATTCGAGAGACTGTGGAGAAATTTAAACCTAGTCAATCTGACTTTGGTTTTTATGACAATTTTCATAATTGTCATCCACAGTTTGTTTTCCACACACAACAAAAGCGATGTTTTCAGTGTGGAAACACAAATCATTTGGCAAATAATTGTCCTTTTAGACAAAAATCATTAAGTAAACAAAGATTTCATAATTCTATTTCTCATAATAGAAAACTATTTTTCACTCGTGGAAAATTTTCAAATAATATGAAATCAAAGGTTGTTAATGATCTTAATGTCAGACCGGATAAGAATTTGATTAATGAGGTAATAGAAAATGTCAAGGTTAAAAGCATAAATGAAAAGAATGATTTGCAAACCAAATATAAAAATATCACATCATTTTGTCTTGCTGCAACTCAAAATGTGCTCAAGTCTTGCCTGACTTGGGTACCAAAATCTAAGTAATTTTGCTACAAATGCAGGGACAACCGCAAAAGGCTACTGAAAGTCTATGGCATGTAGATAGCGGTTGTTCAAGACACATGACGGGTAACTTATCTTTACTACAAGATGTGCAATCATACAACGGAGGGAGAGTGATATTTGCAGGAGATAGAGGAGGACGAATTACTAAACGTGGTACAGTTACAAACGGCGTCCTAAGTTTTGAAAATGTTAATTTTGTTGAGGAATTAAAACATAACCTGCTAAGTGTGTCTCAAATCTGTGACAAACAATATTCTACACACTTTACTAACAAAGAATGCTTAATTTTAAAACCAGGTTTTGTTGTTCCTGACGAATGGATTTTGATGAGGACTCCGAGAGACAATGATACATATCTTCTTGATATGCATTGTTCTAGTTCTTTGGTAACAGCTTCGTGCTTACTATCCAAAGCCTTGGAGAATGATTCCATGTTATGGCATCGTCGATTAGGACATGTCAATCTTAAAAATATGAATAAACTTGTACGTGGAAATCATGTTGTTGGTTTACCCGAAAAAGAATTTCAATTAAATGAACATTGTTTGTCATGTTCAAAGGGTAAACAACATAAACTCCCTCACAAACTTGTTGCACACAACTCAGTCGAATCAATCTTACAACTCTTACACATGGATCTGTTCGGTCCAGTAAGTGTTTTAAGTTTGGGTCGAAGATCTTATTGTCTGGTTGTTACTGATGACTTTTCTAGATTTACCTGGGTGTTTTTCTTAGCATCTAAGGATGAAACTCCACACCTTTTGATCAAGTTCATTACTTTGGTGGAGAATCAGACAGAGCAAAAGGTAAAATGCATCAGAAGTGACAACGGAACAGAGTTTTGCAATCAAACTCTGAATGAGTTTTGTGAATCCAAGGGAATTGCCAGACAATTCAGTGCTGCTGGCACTCCACAACAGAATGGAGTTGCAGAAAGAAGAAATAGAACATTGATTAAAGCTGCTAGAACGATGATCTCTTCAGCCAAATTACCTTTATTCTTTTGGGCTGAAGCAGTAAATACTGCATGTTATGTTCAAAATCGTGCTTTAATCAACAAAGATTAAATAAGACTCCTTATGAAATATTTTATAAACACAAACCCAATGTTAAATATTTTAAAGCCTTTGGTTGTAGTTGCACTTTGTTGCATATAACTGAATCATCTTCAAAATTTTCTGAAAAGGCGAATGAATGTTACTTTGTGGGATATGCTGCCAATAAAGTAGCATATCGTGTTTATAATAAAAGAACTAGACAAATAGTCGAGTCATATAACATTGATTGGCACGAGCTTAACATAACTGATGCAGGTTCAGCTCCTTCATGGGTTTATGATTATGAATCTTTGTTCATAAATTTTAAAATTTCTAAACCTTCATCTGCAGATTCTACTTCTCAAGCAATCTCCTTGGACAACAAAATCATTGAGGATCTTTCATCTTTGATATCTGATGATTCTGCTGGTGCTTCATCATCCAAAGATATTCCTACAAATTCTGTACCTGTATCTGCATGTTCTGAGTCATTAGATGTCTCTTCAGAACAAATTTCTACTCCGGATTTGGAAGAAGTCTTAAGTTCTCCATTATCTTCATCTTCATCAGAGACTATACATACACCAATAGAAATCATTCAAGTTCCATTTGAAGAATCTCCAAATGTGTCTACTGCTTCTGAAACTCATGTTTCAGATGACACACTTGAAGAAACTATTATGTATCAATCTCAACACTCTGAAGAAGCTCATGATAATGTTGAACATATTACAAATTTGGAAGATGGAATGGTTGCAGATGAGATTCCTCAATTAAGAATTCATAAAACTCATCCCACTGAAGCAATCATTGGTCCGTTGCACGAAGGTGTAATTACCAGAAGTTAATCAGGGGCAATTAACACATGTCTATATGCTTGCTTTCTATCACAAATAGTGCCCAAGAATGTGGAAATGGCACTCAAAGAAAACAGCTGGATAGAAGCAATGCAAGATGAGTTGATGCAATTCAAGAAACTCAATGTTTGGCATCTTGTTGAACTTCCAAAGGATAAGCTTCCGATTGGGACAAAGTGGATTTTTAGAAACAAGACGGATGAAAAGGGTGTTATAGTTCGGAATAAAGCACGTCTTGTCGTGCAGGGATTTTATCAAGTTGAAGGATTGGACTATGAAGAAGTGTATGCTCCAGTTGCAAGACTAGAAGAATACGCATATTCTTAGCATTTGCTTCATACATGAACTTCAAGGTGTATCAGATGGATGTGAAAACCGCATTTCTATACGGAGAAATGAAGGAAGAAACCTATGTTTGTCAGCCTCCTGGATTTGAAGACCCAGATCATCCTGACTATGTATATAAGTTGGATAAGGCGCTATATGGATTACATCAAGCACCTCGTGCTTGGTATGCAACTCTGACTAAACATTTGCTTGCAAATGGTTATTCAAGAGGTGCAATTGATCAAACCTTATTCATACGAAAATCAGGGGATGATATCATTTTGGTTCAAATCTACGTCGATGATATTATTTTTGGTTCCATAAATGATAGTATGTGCACGGAGTTTGAAGAGGTGATGAAGAAGAAGTTTGAGATGAGTTCTCTTGGGGAAATTTCATTTTTCTTGGGTATTCAGGTTACTCAATCTGAGACGGGTTTTCATTCATCAAGAAAAATATGTTCAGACAATTCTTGAGAAATACAAGTTTCAAGATTCCAAAGTAGCTCCAACTCCAATGGCTTCTCGTCCTACTCTTACTCCGGATCCATTAGGCGAATCAGTTGATCAACATCTTTACAGATCGATGATTGGTTCCCTCATGTATCTAACTGCAAGCAGGCCGGATATCATGTTCCCTGTTTGTCAGTGTGCCCGCTATCAAAGTAATCCAAAGGAATCACACATGAAAGCTGTCAAGCGGATTTTCAAGTATCTCAAGGGTCAACCTAAACTTGGTCTTTGGTATCCTCGAAATTCCGATTTCAATTTATTTGCTTATACTGACAGTGATTATGGTGGTTGTAACTTAGACAGGAAATCGACCACAGGAGGATGTCAATTCTTGGGAAACCGACTCATTTCTTGGCAGTGTAAAAAGCAGAACACTGTATCCACATCCACTGCCGAAGCTGAATATGTGGCTGCTTCGAGTTGTTGTTCCCAGCTTGTCTGGATTCAGCAACAACTTCTCGATTATGGTCTCAACATTTATGACACACCAATTTGGTGTGATAACACGGCAGTTTTAAACATCGTGAAAAATCCCATTCAACACTCAAAAACTAAACACATTGACATCCGCATCCATTTTATCCGCGATTGTTTTGATCGTAAACTTATTCACCTAAAACAAGTGCCGTCAACTGAAAATATCGCTGACTTATTTACTAAGGCGTTTGATCATTCTCGATTTGATTTCCTTGTGCAATCATTGGGAATGATTAACTTTGGATAAATTGGTTTAATGAATCTTCACAAAAAGATTTTTCATTATTATTATTTTTTTTTGAGGATAAAATTGCAATTGTTTATTTTTATTAAAAGAACAATCACAATTTTAGGGGGAGAAAATTAGAAAAAACAAATTCTGAAAAATATTTTTGGTCTTAGGGGGAGTTAAGATCAAAGGATTGCCAAAATTGAAAAGAAGAAATTTTCATGCTTAAATGAGAAATGATATTACAAAGCTCAAAACGAGTATAAGTACTTTCAAAGGCTTAAATACGAATACACTTGGATTATGTTTGATATGTTGATAGGCTTTGCTTTCAGAAATGAAAAGATCATAATTGAGTGATTACACTTGAATTAAAGAAATATGAATTAGTGGAGAACATATCAGGATTATGTGCCAAAAATGTTCTAACACAGACTGAGAGATATAACCTTGTCATACTCAAGCCTGTATATGATTGATTCAGTGGTTATCATAACTATATATGTATATATAAAAGATAAACAAAAATATAAAAAGAAACAAAAGGGAGAAAAATACAAAAAGAAAATAATTGAGCAAAAAGATGCCAAAAGGAAAAGGCCATATAGGATATAAGATGCAAAGAAGCACAACAAATCAAAAGATATGTCTAAAAGACATACATACTATATGGTATATATTTTCTGATTTTGAGAATAGTTTTTAACTTTGGAAGGCAAAATCGAGAGATGGGGCATGTAAGTCCGAATGGCTTGTAAGTCCTAAACATCTTGAGAGGGCAGACGTAAGTCCGGATGGCTGTCAGTAAGTCCTTAAACTTGTTAATATTCCGGGTTAAGAAATATTTCTCAGGCTAGTTATGATCAAATAGTTATATTTAGGATTACAATAAATGGTATCACTGATCATCAATGCATGGTTTAAGTCAAATTGGGGTGACTTGAAAAATCTCAATAGTGTCTTAAAGGATAATAATTACTTTACAGAAGTTCTGATTGTGGGATCCACTGACATAAATTAAATCAACACAAAACATGATATATATCACTCATTATGTTTCTGAGTAAAAAATGAAGTGTAAGTTTAAAGTGGACAACAGATATTGACAATCAACTTAACCAGTTATTTTAAATAAAGCCGGACAGAGTCTTATCTTGACAAAAGAACTATATGATCTCATTATGAAAATTTATACAAAACAAGCAAATCCGATCTTGATTCTTTAATTGTTTTCATTCTTTTGTTATTATGTTTGTAAGTGTTTATTTTTATTTCACTTTTATAGTGTTTTATTTTTATTTTTATTTTTATTTTTAGGACAAATAAATAACAAGAAAATTTTTGAACATTGAAGATTAATTAAATTAATTGGTCACTTGGTAAATAACATTTTATGTTGAATTAATTCATTGAAAATAAAAGGATTGAAAGTTGTGTAAAGGTTTGTAAAAGTTTAAAAAAATTGAAAAAATTTGAAAACTTTGAAAAATCTTTCATCGCGTGCGAGAAAGGAAAGTCACGCGAAATCAAATGACGTGCGAAAGTCCATGTCGCGTGACTTGTCAGGGATATAAAGTTCACACTGTTCAAGACCAAATCACATTTCGCACAGAAGCTACCCGAAAACCCTTTTCGCTCACAATCCGAAATCTCCTCTCGCATACACCAAATCACTCTTATTCTGTTATTTTGATTCACATCTCATTCTAGTACGTGCATAGTGTGATTTTGAAGGTATAAATGATTTGTCTTGATTACTGTAGAAGTACAATGTTAAGGGGAACCTAACAACTTGAATTTAAAATCTTAGTAAAAGGACTTAAATGATGAAATTGAAAGATGAAATCAACCTTATAGTCTTAGGCGACAGCTATAGATTAAACTTCATTGATTAAAATCGATTTGTGAACTGCTAATTTGAACTTTGAGTTGTGCGAATCGCACTAGAATCTGAACAGACGCGAAAAATGGATTTGTCGCGTGAACCTTGTTCTCGCGTGAGTCTTGTTTTCACAAGAATCTGAACAGACGTGAAAAATGGATTTGTCGCGTGAAACTTGTTCTCGCGTGAGTCTTGTTTTCGCATGACATACAAGTTTTTGCTTAAACTAAGTTTTCGCAAAGTAATTTCATGTGAACACTACTTTCGCATAAAACAGTGCTGTCGCATGAATTGTATTTGTCGCACAAATTTAGTTTTCGCATTGACAGTTTTGTCACGTAAAATGTGTTTTCGCATTAACATTTGTCGCTCTTGTTCATTTTTGCAAGTGTTGATTTTTCGCATAACAGAAAATTGTTGACATTGTTTCTAAGTATTGTTGTTGTTGTCTCAAATGGACTTATCAATTACAACTTGTTTTCACTCAATAAACATTTTTGTTGATAAAATCTTAAGTGAATTACTTGTATACACTTGTGACTAAAATTTGAGATGATTAATTGTTAACAAGTGATGAAATTTTGTAAGTATAAATTTTGTTCTAAGTGTTGCAATTATATGCATAATTAAGTTATATTCTGCGTGTTCTAATCTGGATCTTATTTGACAATGCAGATGGCACAAATGATCTTTAACAAGAATCATAATTGTGTTGCATATTTGGATGAGGTTCCGGAAGGAAAAGAATTATTTTCTTCTATGATTGAGGGGCTAAAAAACTCAAGGATTGTTTATTCTATTTCTGCTGATCCAGCCATCTATTCCGAATTGATAGATTCTTTCTGGAGCACTGCTGCTCTAGAAAAGGACGAAGCTGGAAGCCAGATTATCACAGCCACTGTAAAGGATAAAAGGGTGATAGTTTCTCAAGCCATACTAAACAGAGTTCTTCTGTTTAATGACCAAGAGGGAGCACCAACAAGATTAGATGATGATGTTGTTATGGATTGTCTATCTCGGATGGGTTATGAGTATAGATATCCAAGTTTGGAGAAGAAGTGGTTACCACCATACTGGAAATATTTATTTCATGTAGTAATTCACTGTTTGAGTAATTTGAAGGCTGGAATGGATAGCCTTAGTGCTGTGTTTGGATCGTTATTGGTTTCTCTGGTGGATGATATTCCATTCAGCATTTCTGGAGTTATATTTCAAGAGATGGTGAAAAACGCTACGGCCAATCCAGGGAGAAAGTTTATCATGTATCCCAGATTCATCCAGCTGATCATCAATGATGCTTTTCCTGAGCTTGCCACTCAGAGATCTCCTAAATACGTTGTTCAGACTATCAAGAAGGAGATTTTTACTCATCTTACTGGAGCCAGAGGAAACAAATGCTCTGGTGAAAGTTTTGCGAAGATAGGCAAATTTTCTGAGTTTGATGAAGGTGCTCATGCTGATGATGCACAGAATGGTGCTTCTACTTCCACTACTAGAGATAATATTGATGAAGAGATTGAGAAGCTATTTGAAGATGAGCCAGCACGTGAAGGAGGAATGGAAGAAGTTGTACACTCTGCTTCCAGTTCCGAGACTGCTAGTGATCAAATAGGGAATGTTCCCTATGTGATCCAAACTGATCCAACCCCTTCTACTCCAACATCTTCTCGACCAAATGAGGAAGACAGGGATACTGATTATGTCCCTGAAGAGTCACCAAATACATCCTCACGAAGAAAACGGATGGCTAGAAGGAGAGATTATCCAGTTAGAAAGAGAGGACGAGGTATTGTACCAAGAAAACCACGAACTCATGTGGTTGTCACCGAGACAGAGCAAGATCAGTCAGCAAATATGACTTCTTCTGCTCCTGAAACAGAAACAGTTCCTGTTTCTGGAGCAGCTAATATTTCTGGCTCAGGTTTCTCTACACCACCTCATCAAGAAAATCTTGAGTTTGATGTAGATACACTCTTGAATACTCCTCCTGAGTTTCAGAGGAGAGAGGAATCAACAAGCACTCCAGGTTCTATCACGTTGGAAGAAAGAATAAAGGACCTGGAGAAAGAGAATTTTGAGAATATGAAATTGATTGCTGAGTTAAAGAAAGGCAATGATGAAAAGACAAATCTGATCAACATGATTCATCTTGACTCAGCTATCAAAGATACAAGATTAGCATCTCTTGAGCAACAAATGAAAAGCATGTTTGACTACACTTCTGGATTGGAGAGGCAACTGAACGAGCTGAGAGAATTCATTTCTCAGACTTACTTTCATCAGCCTCCTATCATAAGGTCTACTACAGTAATTGGTGAATCAAGTAGACGCTCTCCAAGTCCACCTCCTACTGATACTGTTCCTGAGAAGGAAACGGTCAACGAAGCACAAGCATCTAATGTACAGCAAAGTGGTAGCACTACTGAAGATGTTCCTGTTTCATCTGAAGTACCTATCACCGAAGCTTACACATCTACAGCATTCGTTGAGCCGGAACACATGATTTCTATGCCTATTGTTGATGAACGGGAGGATGAAGAGTTAGTTGATTATGCTGATTCTGATGATAATGAAGATGATGATGATGAGGATGAAGGTGAAAATGATGATGATAATGATGATGACGATGGTGGAAATGATGGTGATGATGATGATGGTGGAGATGATGGAAGTGATGATGGTAATAATGATGATGGAGATGATAATGATGGAGGTAATGTTACAGGTTCTTCTTCAAGTCCTACTGGAGAGACTAACACTGACAATGTCGATAGACCAAGTGTTAGTGATCTAGAAGGATATGATCCATTGGACCCTGCCACAAAAAGTGTGTATGAAAAGGAATTATATTCTTTTCAACAAACTTCATCTGAAACTGTTGAAGAAGAACTTGATATTTTTGATGATCTGGAAGAGCAGAATGAGTATACAGACATTTTTGGGAACAACCTTCAAGAGCTTTTCAAAGACATCAATCTTGAAGAAGGTGAAATTCCTAATGAGACTGTGAGTGGTGAAACTCCTACTGATGCTATAAACACAAATACTACTGGTCAGATTGCCTTATACACTAGAGGAGGTTTACAGTTCAAGGCACCACCACCACCTACTGAAGCTCACTTTCTGTTTATTTCCAAGCCAAAACAAAAGTATGGTGAAATGTCTCACGTTATTAGCTGGGCTTATGATGGTAAGAAAAGGATGTATGTTATAAAGAGAAGAAATGGAGAGATTGATTATCTAAAGAGCACTCAAGATTTCCATACTTTACGTGCTGCTGATTTATACTCCATGGGCAAAGCTCCATTCTTCAATGAGAGTAATTACAGTGAAGCTGAGCTCATGAGATCCATGATAAGAAGGGAGATGCGCACAAATTTCAAAGACTTTAAGACTGCAAAATCGAAGTTGATAGATGACTCAACAAGAATTGATGATAATACCAAAGCTCCTATAAAGATACGAGTCTATCAACATCCAAAATTTATCAGAAAAGTCCCTGTGCATGCTCCAGTTCCTCCAAACTCTTTGAAGCAACTTTTATCTTGGAGATGTGAAAAGGATTCCGGTCACGCTGTGATCAGATGTATAGACAGGTCTTATCGAATTATTGATCCAGCAGACTTAATGAAGTTTGGCAAAGACGACTTATTCAAGCTGTTACACTGCCCTATCTCAGCTGATGAGTCTGTTTATTTTCTATCTTGCCAGTACGTATGGATGATTGACCGGATCCTGAGAAATAAGTGGTATGCCTATGCTGGATCTTACAAGAAGGCGAATGTTGACTTTGATTGATTATGTTTCACCGAGCCTAGGGGGAGATTGTAGAAGACAAATCAAGGCTCGGCAAAACATCATATGCGAAACCAGATCCACACGACAGGAATAAGTCACGCGAGAAGCAGCCCATGCGAGACAAGCCTCCACGCGAGAACAGCTGCCACGCGAAAGCCAAGGCCGCGTGAAAGGCATCTCGCGCGAGAACCATGTGTTTAGTATAAATAGCTAGATTTCGTTTTGTAATTAAGGTTTTCATTCATATATCATACATATCTGTGCGAAATCGCACAAGACCTGTAATAGGTTGTTTGTTTTAATCGAAGAAGCATTTCTTGTTCAATCCAATCTTCTTTTCTACTCCAATCTTGTTTATATTCCACGTTCACAAGATTGAGATCGTGTGTTACTGTTCTTGGGAGTTTTCAGAGGTTTTACATGTTCAGGTTTCTGGACCATCTCTCCTTTATCATTCTTGTACAGGGGAATGTAAGGACCATACTTAATCGACCTCCACATCTTCAGTTCAGTATAGATAACATGATTTTTGAACCTGTAAGCCCAATCAGCATAATCATCTTCGCTGAGAAGTCTAGGTGGCTTGTTCCCAGTACCAATTTCAGTATCTAGATGAAGAGAAGAAGTAAGGTGTTTCAAATTAGGTGTTGAAGAAGACATGTTGATCAGAAAGTCAGAAATCAGATTTTTCGTGCGAGAGCAGATTTCGTGCGACACCCAGTTTCACGCGACAATGATTTTCGCGCGAGACAACAAATCGTGCGAGATACTCACTTATCCTCCAAGCGAATTCGCGTACCTAACTGTGCGAAAAGGTATTTTTCGCACGCGAAAATTCCAGAAACTTTTCACACAATTGGTTTTCCAATTTGTGAATTTTGTCGATTTTCACCACAAATTAACTGATAAGTTCCATTTTGAGGTACTTTAGTTCAAGTTAATAAGTGTTCTTTCAATTTTAGGTCCAAATTCAACTAATTCAGTCCAAAAGATCACTTTTCTTCAATATTTCAGCAGCATAACATCTCAATTTTGAATTCTCAATCGAGCAAGTGAATAGAAAGATGAAGAATGATCCAATTCAATCAAAAACGTCTTCAAATCTTGGTTCTAGAGCCGATTGCTCTGATACCAATTGTAAAACTCAGTCAAATTCCCAAGATGATAAACCAAGATCTCAATCACAATAACGCGGAATGTAATTATGATCGGAAGAAGACAAAGAATGATCAAACAACTTCAATTGATAATCAATATTGATTACAATCTTGTGCGAAATCGCACAGAGAGAATACAAGCTGAATTGATCTTAAAACTGGACAAACTAATCTACAAAAAGCGAAAATTACATATTTATACTAAAACAAACAGTTCTCGCGCGACACACTTTTCGCGCGGCTCATCCTTTTGCGCGGTTGTTCCTTTCGCGTGGATACTGCCTCTCGCGTGACTCCATCTTTCGCTTGTCATCTTTATTTTCGGTGTTTGTTGTTTTGCAGAGCCTTATGTAGTCTTCTACACAATGTCAATGGTATGTGGTTTTACACTTGTTGATGTGCAGTTGAAAACCCGAGCTTTATATGTGTTTATGATGTATTTTTATTACATTTTATGCATTGATATCATTGGAATTAGATAACTATGAGAAATTGTGCTTTTTCAGGTTAAATGCGTAAAATGGCGGGTTTTGGAGCTTTAACGCGCAACCGGACAAACTCCAGGGACCAAACATGACAAGTTGGGAAAGTAACAAAGTTCGGGAGTCAATCACATCCATGGTTAAAGGTTTAGAGGCTTGGAAGTGGAAGAAAGTAGAGTTCGGGGGTTAAAAGTGTTGAGAATGGAAGCTACAAAGTTCAGGGACCAAATCTGCCATTTGATGAAAGTTGGAAAAAGTTGAAACTCGTGAGATCGTAGGCTACGCCCATTTGGTCGTAGGCTACGATGGCAGAAACCCAAAACAGATCAGTAGCCAGATCGTAGGCTACGATATGATACTTGTAGGCTATGATCTAGGGCTCGGAAAAACACGAATTTAGGGTATTTAAAGACCTTTTTGAGCGCTAATTCGGGGCCAACTTCTCTGGAACGAATTCTCTACACTTGAAGACGAAAACCAACAGTTCTTAGGGCTTGGAGAGTGATTTCTAACCATCTTGATCATCAACACAACACTCCGAATGATCTATCATATCAAGATTGAAGATCCAATGATGATGATGCGCGGCTAATCTTTCCGAATCATACTTGGGATGTAGAGTATTGTTTTCTTTCAGTTTTCTCATGTTTTAAAGAACACTCATTTGTAATCATTGGCGATTGATCTATGAATATTGATACTTGGTATTGTTGAGCATTCAGTCGGTTTAGGTTTATTTCAATCAGAACGATTAGTTTGCCAATTGCTATGATACATGTTCATAGGGTTTTGTTAATTAGGTTAAATATGATGAAGCATACAATTGCCCTTGATTGAGTCACACTGGCAGGGACCATTTGATAACCAGTGCCGTGTGTTAGCGATTGTTGATGCTGAGGGTTTATCTAGTTAATTAACCAGATTTGATTATCAATGATTTATCTGTTATATGACATGAGATTACTGATTGACACATGCTTGAACCCCAGGTGTGATTTGTCTTTGTGAACTGTTTGAATTCATTAAATTACTTGTTTACTTGTTTGATCTTAAAACCAATCATTTGCTAGTGTGATCAGCACTCTTGATAGAACTTCATAATTCCAACAATTTGTCATATATTACACTGACCACATACTCCTCGTGGTTCGACACCCTACTTGCCCTAACTAGTTTAAGGTGATTAGGTTATTTGATTATTATTATTGTTTTTTGACTAGATCGCAACAACCTAGATCAAAATGGCGCCGTTGCCGGGAGTTAGTGCGCTTAGTGTTTTGTGTGATTTGATTTCTTTGTTTGCTTTAGTAGTAATTTTTTCTTTTGCATTTTTATTTTCATAATTTTTTTTTATTTTCCCTTTTTACGCGAGGTGTGTTAGTTGTGCAGGTAACAGGTTTATGCACACCCGTCATTCAGGAAGACAATCCCCGCTCATCTTTGAACCAGAGATTGAGAGGTTAGCTCGACAAAACCGAGCCCATCAAAGAGAAACAGCAATGGAAGGCCAAAACCAACATCAGAATCAGAATCCACCCCCTAACCCAGTCAATGAAGATAGCATATTCCACCCAAACCACAACAATAACAATCTGAACCCACCAGTCAATCCCAACCAACCACGAAACCTGAACAATTCAGCTCGCCTATCCGGAAACAGAACCCGAAACAATTATCCAGCCAGATCATCAGCTCCACACAACACCCCTCATCACAGAGCCACAGTGCAGCATGATGAAGATTATGTGAGTATTCACACTGAAGATGAAGATGGTGACGAGGCATGGAATGAAATGAATGAAGAGCACCATGGTAATAATGGGGAAACTTGGCGGGTGAGACAGAACAATGAGTTCGGACTAGAAAATGAGGTCAATGATGGTTGGGAAGACCATGAGGAAGAACAAGTGGAAGAGGTGAATCCGCATAGGGCTGGGTTTGTGAACAGAAACAGGGGTAGAGACGGTGTTGGAAGAAACAGGATTAATAGAGATGGTAGAGATCAAGCTAACTATAGAGATCCAATCAATAGAGGGGGGCCAAGAAGACAAAATATTATAGCCCCAGTTCAAGGTGTAAACAGTCGATTCAGACCGGCTATTTCTGATAGAGCTTCACCAATAGTTCCACCGGTGCGTATACCCGGACGACGTACATTCAGCTCCCGTCCGTCATATATCAACATTTTGCCTAATTTTCATGGGATGGCTTCAGAGGACCCATACTCTCACTTATCAGACTTTGGGGCAATTTGTAGTTCCATCGGTGATGGAACATTTAATCAGGATGAGGTCAGGTTGCGTCTTTTTCAGTTCTCGTTGAAGGATAAGGCGAAACATTGGTTTAACTCACTACCAATGTATAGTATTCGCAATTGGGATGAGATGCAACAGGTTTTTCTGGATGAGTATTACTCACAGGCTAAGACAGATGAAGCTAGGATTGAAATTCGTCATTTTCAGCAGCAAACAGGCGAGTTATTCCATGAAGCATTCGCCCGTTTCAAAGAGCTTCTCAGAAAGTGCCCACATCATCAGATTGAGTTATGGGAATTGGTAAAGTGCTTTGTAGATGGGTTGACATATAAGATAGAAAACATCTAAAGGCTTCCAGTAACAGCAAATTATTAAACCAACCAGAGGAAGACGATTGGGATTTCTTGGAGTTGATGTGTCAGGATTCCAAGGCTGAAGCTTCTGCTGAAAGAAGAAGAAAACACTCGACCACCAGATCAGTAAAATCAGTGTCGAGTGAATCTGAACGGATTGCAGCATTAGAATGAGAATTGGCTATGTTGAGGAAGGACAAGAGTAAAAAGGAGGTTGGTAAAGTAGGGGTGAAGTTCCCAGTTTGTGAAGATTGTGGGGGACTCGGACACAAAGCAGAAAACTGCCCCGAATATGAAGATGAAGATGAGCCCGAAGAGGTGAATTATGCATACGGGGATACCAAAGGTCAGGGGTTCAACTCAAACACTTATCACCCCGGCTTGAGAAATCACCCGAACTTCAGTTATGGGAATGCAAATAATCAGGCAAATCCAGAATTTCAGGGCTCAAGTCAGAACCGACACCGAGGTGGGTATCAACAGGGTTCCTATAATCAGAACAATAGTCGGGGATATAACAGAGAGGGTTACCAGGGCAACAGTTCATCAGGAGGTCAAAATCAGGACCAACAGAGAGGGTCCTCAGGTAACTCAGGTGAATCGATGCACTCCAAGCTAGATGCTTTACTGAAGATTGTGACAGATACACAGAAAGACACACAAAAGCAATTTGAGTTAAGAGATAAATCTTCAGCAGCTATGGAGAAGCAGATTGGTCAGTTAGCTTCTGAGGTCGCTAAATTGCAGAAAAGTTCCGGGCAGCTACCTAGTGACACTTCAGTGAACCCGCAACACTTCAATTCAAATTCAAGGAAACATGTTAATCAGGTAAGTGTTTTAAGAAGTGGGAAGGTTTATGATAATAAGGTTGGGCCTCCACCACCATTGGTTGATGGTGTAGTGGAGGAAGTTTTTAGTGATGATGAACCAGAACCGGTGGTTGTAACTGAAAATGAAAATAAAAGTAACAAATCGGTTCTGAAAGATGGCACCACTGATCCTAAGGATAAGGGGAAGGTAACTAAAACCGCCCCCCATCCCGATGCTTTGTTGGCGCCATCTAAGGCGAAGATGGCAACTAAACGGGGCCCACAACAAGAAGAACTGTGGGAAACATTTAAACAAGTTAAAATTAACATTCCCCTATTAGATGCCATAAAACAAATTCCTGCCTATGCAAAGTATCTGAAGGAATTGTGCACACAAAAGAGGAATCATAAGATTCCTAAGAAAATTGATTTAACTGATAATGTGAGTGCAATTCTTTCGGGTGCTCTTCCACTTAAGTTGCAAGATCCAGGAGCACCCATTATACCCATTCAGGTGGGTGACTTCAAAATTACACGGGCACTCCTAGATCTTGGAGCTAGTATTAGTATCCTCCCGGGAAGTCTATACGATCAGTATGACTTTGGACCGCTTCGGGCAGCTGCTACTACAGTTGTTCTAGCAGATCAAACACCTAAACTTCCCCGAGGGATACTAACTGATGTGATTGTGAAGGTGGAAGATTTTTATTTCCCAGTTGACTTTTTAGTTCTGGACTATGTCTCGGGTGAAAGAACCAAGCAGCCTACGGTTATTCTTGGTAGGCCATTTTTGGCCACCGCAAATGCCAACATTAATTTCCGAACTGGTACAGTTGACATCGCATTTGGTAACCATAAGCTGAGAATGAATGTTTTCACACATGTAAGTAATTCTCCGGTCGATGATGAGTGCTTTATGGCAGATGTTATTGACGAGTGTATTCCGTTACACGATTCTGTCGTGGACATGGATAGCACAACGGAGACGTGCTTTATGTTTGACAGGTTACAGGTGGAAACTGACAAGCAACTGGAAGAGGAAGAAAGGAAGTTGATGGTTACAGCCTTGAGAGGTGAACTACCGCCATGGTCTATTCAGGTGGAACCATTACCCGAGAAGATTGATACCGGGTTGAAGTCGTCATTACAGGAGCCACCAAAAGTCGAGTTGAAGGAGCTTCCAAAGCATTTAAAATATGCTTTTCTCGGTGAGAACGAAACTTTGCCTGTGATTATTGCTTCTAATTTGTCTTGTGAACAGGAAAGTGCTCTATTAGAGATGTTGGTTGCAAATAAAGAAGCGATCGGGTGGACCATAGCAGATCTGAAAGGGATTAGTCCCTCCATTTTCATGCACAAAATTATCACAGATCCAGATGTCAAACCTGCACATGATGCTCAAAGGAGGTTGAACCCAAACATGCGAGAGGTAGTGAAGAAGGAGGTGCTGAAGTGGCTCGATGCAGGTATCATATTCGCCATTTCTGACAGCACGTGGGTGAGCCCAACTCAAACTGTATCGAAGAAGGCGGGCATCCAAGTCGTCAAGGACGACTCAGGTAACGAGGTAGCCACCCGGCCGGTAACCGGGTGGCGTATTTGTATTGATTATCGGAAGCTGAACGCGGCCACATCGAAAGATCACTTCCCGCTTCCTTTTATTGATCAGATTGTAGAGAGGCTATCAGGTCAGAAATTCTACTGCTTTTTAGATGGTTATTCAAGTTATAACCAGATAGCTATTCATCCTGAAGATCAGGAGAAGACTACGTTCACTTGCCCATATGGCACATTCGTGTTTAGGCAAATGCCATTCGGGTTATGTAACGCCCCCGCCACCTTCCAAAGGTGTATGATGAGTATCTTTTCAGATATGGTGGGGGAGTCTTTGGAAATCTTCATGGATAATTTCTCTATTTTTGGCACGTCTTTTGAGTCATGTTTAAACCAGCTAGAAAAAGTTTTAAAAAGATGTGTCGAAACAAATTTGGTTCTTAGTTGGGAGAAGAGCCATTTCATGGTCCAAGAGGGGGTTGTGTTGGGCCATGTGGTATCGAGTCGTGGGATAGAGGTAGACCGTGCTAAAGTGCAAGTTATATCAACTCTACCTCATCCCACGAATGTCAAAGGCATTAGATCATTTTTGGGGCATGCCAGTTTTTATAGACGATTTATTAAAGGTTTTAGTGATATCACCAAACCTTTATGTAATTTATTGTTAAAAGATGCCCCATTTGATTTTAATGGAGAATGTGCTAAGGCCTTTGACACTCTGAAACAAAAGTTGGTCGAAGCCCCAATTTTGCAATCACCCGATTGGAATCTACCTTTTGAAATAATGTGTGATGCGAGTGACTATGCAGTTGGGGCTGTTTTGGGTCAACGGGTTGAGAAGAAACCCGTTGCCATATACTATGCAAGTAAGACCCTTTCAGATGCTCAATTGAATTATACAACAACTGAGAAGGAGTTACTTGCAGTAGTATATGCTTTAGATAAATTCAGATCTTATATATGGGGTAGCAAGGTTATTATATATTCTGACCATTCTGCTGTTAGGTACCTCATGGAGAAGAAGGATGCAAAGCCGCGGCTGATTAGGTGGGTTTTGCTTTTGCAAGAGTTTGATCTTGAGATTCGGGATAAGAAGGGCATTGAAAATGTAGTTGCAGATCATTTGTCCCGAATCATGGTGGAAGAAGGAGATGCGGGCGAGGCCATCAACGAATCTTTCCCAGATGAACATATTATAGCGGTATCTCAAACCCCTTGGTTTGCTCATATTGTGAATTATAAAGTTACAGGTGACTTACCAGAGCACTGGCCAAGAAGAAAGAAGAAACATTTGATGTCACAGGCCAAGCAGTACATTTGGGAGGATCCAGATTTGTTCAAGATTGGTGCGGATCAGATGATCAGACGATGTGTATCTGAGGAGGATGCCCGAGTCGTGTTGGAATTTGCACATTCATCAGCTTGTGGGGGCCATTTTAGTGGCCAGAAAACGGCTAGAAAAGTGCTAACTAGTGGTTTTTATTGGCCCTCACTGTTTAGAGATGCTCATGAGTTTTCAACTCATTGTTTAAAATGTCAACAATTAGGAAGCATTTCTAAGAGGGATGAGATGCCTTTGACCCCGATCCTAGTAGTCGACATCTTTGATGTTTGGGGGATCGATTTCATGGGCCCATTCCCCAAGTCATTCGGTATTTTATATATCCTAGTGGCCGTCGACTACGTGTCTAAATGGGTTGAGGCGATAGCCACTAGGACAAATGATCACCTTGTCGTTTGCAACTTCGTGCAAACTAATATTTTCTCAAGATTTGGAATTCCCCGGACCATCATTAGTGATGGGGGATCCCATTTCAAAAATTTTAAATTCGGCAAGTTGCTTAAACGATACGGGATTGATCATAGAATTGCAACTCCTTACCATCCACAAACGAGTGGACAAGTTGAAGTGTCCAATCGGCAGATTAAACAGATTTTACAGAAAACTGTTCGGACGGACCGTAAGGATTGGTCAACTAAGTTGACCGATGCCTTGTGGGCTTACCGGACGGCTTATAAAACGCCGATTGGTACCACTCCTTATAGACTTGTGTATGGTAAGGATTGTCATTTGCCAGTTGAATTGGCACAAAGGGCTTACTGGGCTACTAAACAAGTTAATACTGATTATGATGAAACAGGTAAAGCTAGGAAGCTGACGTTGTGTGAGATTGAAGAACTGAGGGATGAAGCATATGAGTGTGCGTCGGCGTACAAGGCCAAGATGAAAAAGGTGCATGATGCGAAGATCCGGTTGAAGAATTTTGAGTTGGGTCAGAAAGTGTGGCTTTACAACACAAGAATGAAACTTTTCCCGGGCAAGCTAAAAAGCAAGTGGATCGGCCCGTTCTCCATTGTGAGGATTGGCAACCATGGTGAGTATGAGATAGAGGATTTTGATGACCATTTGCGACAAGTGGTGAATGGTTATAGGTTGAAACCATACCTTGAGATGGAAGACATTCACAAGTTGGGTAAGGAATTGGTGCGCTTTATTGTAACCTCACCAACCTATGAGGCTAATTGAACACTAGAGGTAAAGTCGGGCTGAGGACTAATAAACTTAGCGTTACCGGGAGGCAACCCGGATTTCATGTTATTTATCTTTCGTATTTTTGTGTTTGTTTGTTTCTTTAATTTAATGAGTTTTGTAAGTACCCACAGCACAAGTCAAGTGTGGGGATGTGTCATACACCCAGGTATGTTCTTCTTCCTAGAATTATGCTGCGTTGAGGACAACGCGACCTTTTGAGAGGGGGTGGGCATCAAAGTTTGTTGCAAAACTTGTTAAAAAAAAATTTTCAATCGTAGGCTACGACCAACATGTCGTAGGCTACGATTTGGCTACTGACCTGATTTGGAATTTTGGACGTCAAGGATCGTAGGCTACGGTATACCCATCGTAGCCTACGACGAACAAATTTTTTCTGAAAAAACGATACATCGTAGCCTACGATGAAACCATCGTAGCCCACGATGACAGCAAACTTGCAAAAATTGGGTCGGGTCAAAGGCAATCAAGTCAAATACCCATTTCATTATTCAAATAACCCGACCCAACTCGTTTTTAACCCATTTTAACACTTTATCTGCATTCCTCCTCCACCACAAACATCAATCTCATCTCTAACTTCCCTCCCATCTTCTCAAGAACAATAGAACCTTCAAGTTTATGTATCTTCCTCAATTCTTCATCAAATCACGCGATTCTTAGGTCTAAATCGTGTAATTTTGCAAGAGGAAGTGTTTTTAGTGTTGGTTTGTTGAAAAACTTTGTGGTTTGCTCGTATTCAGGGATTTTCAGTCCGAATCTAGGGTTTGAAATTGGGAATTTTGACTTTTTCTAAGTCAAACTTGTGTGTTCTTCTTCTCTTTGCATCAAACAACATCAAGGTATGTATTTCTTCTGGTTTACATGTAGTATTGAAAGGTATGTATTGCTTGCTTGATTGTTTTCGAACTTGGTTGTCTGGAAACATACTAGTGAACATTACATGCATAGTTTATGATGAATTTTGAAGAAATTAACAATTTTGATGCAAGATTGGTAGTGTTTGATGTGTGTTTGATAGATTTGGCCACTAGTTGGATTGTAAGGTAGTTGTTGACATTACTTGGGTGCTCACCATGTGTTGGATCATATCTTGGATTCCATTTATAAGTTGTTGTTGAAATTGGTATCTTGTAATTAACACTTTAACAAGATTTAAATTCGTTTTCAACATGTTAACTAGAATGGGATTATGTCAACAACCTAGTGACCAATGTGTGAAACAAGTGTGGGGATGTGGGGCCAAATGTTCTTATATAAACCACATCCATGATTGTTTAGTGACAACACTTGTATTTATTGTAGGATGGGAAAAACTAAACACGTAGTCGGTTCTTCATCAGCCGCAAAACGAAAGGGTTCCACTCAACCACAAGGAACCACTGCTCAAAAACAAAGGGTGAACCGTCAAGTAGCTGCTTATTTGGCAGAACACGGGGATGAAACCAAATTGTTGAAAAACATGTGTTTTGAAAAGGAAGCTAGTGAAACAGATTTCAGACTTCTCGGGTTTTATAGCAAGTTTAGAGCACTGGGATGGGAATCGGTGGTGAATTTCCCATTTAATCAAAGAGGAATTGTGTACAAAGATGCAGTGGTGCAATGGATGGCCACTTTAGAAAGGGAACTCGGGACTAACCCCCCACTTACTACAGTTCTAAGGGGGATAGTTAATGGTGTAGAGGTGGAGATGAATTTTGACACTCTGAGGCAATTGGCAAACATTGATGATAAACCAGCCGATCAATATGTGTATGTTACAGAGGACAATTATTGGAATCAACCCGAGGAGTTGGCAGACGACACTACAATGAGGCAAGCTGTCTTTGATCCTTCAAAGGGGGCAACAATGAAAAGGGATAACCTGAAGCCTATTGTCCGGATTCTTTTGTCTTACGTGGTAACAAATGTATCACCGAAATTGGGAGACATGATTAATATCAGATCTTGGGAGCTTCCGATACTTTATGCTTTGATGACTGGGGATTTGATGTTGTCTTATAGGCAACTTGTGATGATGCACATATGGAAAGCAAAGGTGGCAAAAGGAAAGAAACCCATACCTCATGTTCGCCTAATCAGTGCGTTGCTGAAAGCACGAGGGGCAATTGAAGAAGGAGAGATTGAAATGATCAAGGTATTGAAACCGTGGAATATTGCAGATCATTTGGTGAAGAAGGAAGGGTGGATATTAAAAACCACTCGGCGTTGGAACAAGCTAAACTTTCGGGGATCCAAGGTGAAGATTCTAAGGTATGGGCAGCATCTCCCATAACCAGGGGAGATTGATGATCTGGATAGCAGTGATGAGGAGATGCTATGACAGAGACATGTCGGGGGTTCTTCAGCTGGAGGTTATATGGGTGCTAGTTCGAGTAGCCAGCCACAACCGGGAGAATCAGGCTATTCGTGGGGGATATTTGATGATGTCATGCAAGCACAGGTGGAAAGTGCTCACCCACCGGAGTATGAAGAGTGGGACACATTCAGTCGAGCTATTTATGATCAGAATTCGAGGCATGACAGTACACGTACCAGGGAACATCAGCAGATGATGTCTCATGTATCTGAGGTAGGGTTTAATACACAAGTAACTCTCCAACATGAGACAAATTTAAGGTACTTTGATGATCAAATGAAACGGATGCATGCGGATTGGGAAGCAGGGAGGCCAGTCATGTTGCATCCACCCATTGTGGATTTTCGGCAGTTTCCACCGCACACTGAGGGTGGTACTCTATACCCTACGCTAGAGTCCCATCGTTCTCCTTGGTTGCCCTTGCAATACAGTGGACAGTTTTTACCAGAGGAGCATCCATTTCATGCACCGCCTCAACCCCAGTACCTTCAGCTACAGCAGCAATACCCGTAACCACCACAGTATCAGCCTCATTACCAGCAGCAGCAGCAGCAGCCAAGTCAAAGTGGAGAAGGCTCTAGTGATCCCTATCAGTTCCAGTCTTGGTGGGACAGTCTAGGAGGAGGCTTCGGAGCACCTGGGTCAGCATATCAGTAGCACTCGCTGATCTTTTGGATCAGGTCCATGTGCTCTTTCTTTTACTTATTGTACTTTTCATTTTCCGAACCATCTGCACTTGTTTTATTTATTTGTTTGCGTGGTGTGTTTTGTTCTGTTTAATTATTTGTTAGTGTATTTTGGGTTAACCGCTCATGGGTGTTGATTGGGATGAATAGGTTCAAAAGGTGAACACAGAAAAACCATACATTAGGGACAATGTATCCCAAGTGTGGGGATATGGAACCTATAGATGATGATTAAGAAAGGTTGAAAGAAATGGGATCAATTTTGGGATAAATTGGGAGAATTTTGAAGAATTGAGAAAATTTAAAAATTTTAACTGATTTTTCAACTTATGGTCTTTAATCATGCTTGACCCCTTTAAGTTTCATGGAAATTTTTCTGACAGAGTTTTTATAGAAAATGAGATAGAATTGCCTAACTAGGGGTAAGATGCTTCGGGTTAGACACACGTTTATGTCGGTAGCCCTATTCCTCCATTATGTGAGATGCTTGAGCCATACTTCCATGCTTATTAGATTGTAGTTCACAATTAAATGAATTTCTTTGTTGAGTGTGGCCAATATGTTATGATTGTGGTAGAATTTGTCTGGTTTGATACGTGCTGAGACCACATATTAAATAATTGCACAAAAATGATAAGGCATTAGGATACCCTCATATTTCCCTAGTAACCCTGATTATGATTGAATATTAAAGACAATCTCCCTTAGTTGCCCAATTTGAGCCTTTTTATATACACATATATGTGTAGTAGTTTGTTATCCCTTTGTTTCTTCACCCAATTAGCCGAGCAGAAAAGCAAAACATTCTTGAAATTTTGATGAGAATCCATTAAGTCTTGTTGAGTTTAGTTATTATGTGTTATCGTGTTTCAGTTAAAAAAAAAGAGTTATATATGCTTAGTCTGTGAATAATTGGATTAAAATCATCCAATGTGTTAGAAAAAAAAACAAAAAAAAATATTAGAATAAGAAAACAATTGAATCACAATGATTTGATTATTGGTCGTTAGTATATGTGTGTTTAAGTGTTTCTTGTGTTTAATTTCTCATCAATTTAACCCACTATATAGCCTTATTCCCTACCCTAGCCAAAGCCCAAAACCAATAAAGACCTTTGATTTGTGCATTATTTATGTCTGTGGTGGAGGGGTGATTGCCACACAAACATATGCTCACATGATTACATATCTGGTGTTGAGTGATTATTTATACTAGTGCATTACAAGCTAGTCCAGATATTAACCTGAGAGGAGTGAAACATTGTGAGGGGCATAGAATTGTGTATAAACCGAAGCATTATTAGGTTTAGTTAGGCATGTTCTTGGTTGTTTAAATTGCATATCATCTTATCTGTCAGTTTGTGATCCTTGCCATGTGTTAGTCTATGTGGATGGGCAAGGTTAAGGACCTTAAGTTTTTAAATCAGTTCAGGGATTGGAAGGGTGGTGGTTTGAAGCATAAACGTTTATTCTATGATGTCTTGCTTGAGGACAAGCAAGGGTAAGTGTGGGAATGTGATGTGCAGTTGAAAACCTGAGCTTTATATGTGTTTATGATGTATTTTTATTACATTTTATGCATTGATATCATTGGAATTAGATAACTATGAGAAATTGTGCTTTTTCAGGTTAAATGCGTAAAATGGCGGGTTTTGGAGCTTTAACGCGCAACCGGACAAACTCCAGGAACCAAACATGACAAGTTGGGAAAGTAACAAAGTTCGGGAGTCAATCACATCCATGGTTAAAGGTTTGGAGGCTTGGAAGTGGAAGAAAGTAGAGTTCGGGGGTTAAAAGTGTTGAGAATGGAAGCTACAAAGTTCAGGGACCAAATCTGCCATTTGATGAAAGTTGGAAAAAGTTGAAACTCGTGAGATCGTAGGCTACGCCCATCTGGTCGTAGGCTACGATGGCAGAAACCCAAAACAGATCAGTAGCCAGATCGTAGGCTACGATATGATACTCGTAGGCTACGATCTGGGGCTCGGAAAAACGCGAATTTAGGGTATTTAAAGACCTTTTTGAGCGCTAATTCGGGGGCCAACTTCTCTGGAACGAATTCTCTACACTTGGAGACGAAAACCAACAGTTCTTAGGGCTTGGAGAGTGATTTCTAACCATCTTGATCATCAACACAACACTCCGAATGATCTATCATATCAAGATTGAAGATCCAATGATGATGATGCGCGGCTAATCTTTCCGAATCATACTTGGGATGTAGAGTATTGTTTTCTTTCAGTTTTCTCATGATTTAAAGAACACTTATTTGTAATCATTGGCGATTGATCTATGAATATTGATACTTGGTATTGTTGAGCATTCAGTCGGTTTAGGTTTATTTCAATCAGAACGATTAGTTTGCCAATTGCAATGATACATGTTCATAGGGTTTTGTTGATTAGGTTAAATATGATGAAGCATAAAATTGCCCTTGATTGAGTCACACTGGCAGGGACCATTTGATAACCAGTGCCGTGTGTTAGCGATTGTTGATGCCGAGGGTTTATCTAGTTAATTAACCAGATTTGATTATCAATGATTTATCTGTTATATGACATGAGATTACTGATTGACACATGCTTGAACCCCAGGTGTGATTTGTCTTTGTGAACTGTTTGAATTCATTAAATTACTTGTTTACTTGTTTGATCTTAAAACCAATCATTTGCTAGTGTGATCAGCACTCTTGATAGAACTTCATAATTCCAACAATTTGTCATATATTACACTGACCACATACTCCTCGTGGTTCGACACCCTACTTGCCCTAACTAGTTTAAGGTGATTAGGTTATTTGATTATTATTATTGTTTTTTGACTAGATCGCGACAACCTAGATCACTTGTGCAAACCAATGGTTATGAAAATGTAACATGTTCCTCGCTATTACCCTAAAATTTATGCTTAAAATGATAGACGTATAATAATGACATAAATCATGCAAGTGGCAAGATAATGAAAACAAATGAACGTAATAACAAACACATAGAAGTCATGTGTTATGTATAAATTATTATTATTATTGTTATTATTGTTGTTATTATTGTTGTTATGACCGTTGTTATGACCGTTGTTATGACCGTTGTTATGACCGTTGTTATGACCGTTGTTATGACCGTTGTTATGACCGTTGTTATGACCGTTGTTATGACCGTTGTTATGACCGTTGTTATGACCGTTGTTATGACCGTTGCTATGACCGTTGTTATACCGTTGTTATGACCGTTGTTATGACCGTTGTTATGACCGTTGTTATGACCGTTGTTATGACCGTTGTTATGACCGTTGTTATGACCGTTGTTATGACCGTTGTTATGACCGTTGTTATGACCGTTGTTATGACCGTTGTTATGACCGTTGTTATGACCGTTGTTATGACCGTTGTTATGACCGTTGTTATGACCGTTGTTATGACCGTGGTTATGACCGTTGTTATGACCGTTGTTATGACCGTTGTTATGACCGTTGTTATGACCGTGGTTATGACCGTGGTTATGACCGTTGTTATGACCGTGGTTATGACCGTTCTTATGACCGTTGTTATGACCGTTGTTATGACCGTTGTTATGACCGTTGTTATGACCGTTGTTATGACCGTTGTTATGACCGTTGATATGACCGTTGTTATGACCGTTGTTATGACCGTTGTTATGACCGTTGTTATGACCGTTGTTATGACCGTTGTTATGACCGTTGTTATGACCGTTGTTATGACCGTTGTTATGACCGTTGTTATGACCGTTGTTATGACCGTTGTTATGACCGTTGTTATGACCGTTGTTATGACCGTTGTTATGACCGTTGTTTTGACCGTTGTTATGACCGTTGTTATGACCGTTGTTATGACCGTTGTGATGACCGTTGTGATGACCGTTGTGATGACCGTTGTGATGACCGTTGTTATGACCGTTGTTATGACCGTGTTATGACCGTTGTTATGACCGTTGTTATGACCGTTGTTATGACCGTTGTTATGACCGTGGTTATGACCGTGGTTATGACCGTTGTTATGACCGTGGTTATGACCGTTGTTATGACCGTTGTTATGACCGTTGTTATGACCGTTGTTATGACCGTTGTTATGTCCGTTGTTATGACCGTTGTTATGACCGTTGTTATGGCCGTTGTTATGGCCGTTGTTATGGCCGTTGTTATGGCCGTTGTTATGACCGTTGTTATGACCGTTGTTATGACCGTTGTTATGACCGTTGTTATGACCGTTGTTATGACCGTTGTTATGACCGTTGTTATGACCGTTGTTATGACCGTTGTTATGACCGTTGTTATGACCGTTGTTATGACCGTTGTTATGACCGTTGTTATGACCGTTGTTATGACCGTTGTTATGACCGTTGTTATGACCGTTGTTATGACCGTTGTTATGACCGTTGTTATGACCGTTGTTATGACCGTTGTTATGACCGTTGTTATGACCGTTGTTATGACCGTTGTTATGACCGTTGTTATGACCGTTGTTATGACCGTTGTTATGACCGTTGTTATGACCGTTGTTATGACCGTTGTTATGACCGTTGTTATGACCGTGGTTATGACCGTTGTTATGACCGTTGTTATGACCGTTGTTATGACCGTTGTTATGACCGTTGTTATGACCGTTGTTATGACCGTTGTTATGACCGTTGTTATGACCGTTGTTATGACCGTTGTTATGACCGTTGTTATGACCGTTGTTATGACCGTTGTTATGACCGTTGTTATGACCGTTGTTATGACCGTTGTTATGACCGTTGTTATGACCGTTGTTATGACCGTTGTTATGACCGTTGTGATGACCGTTGTGATGACCGTTGTGATGACCGTTGTGATGACCGTTGTGATGACCGTTGTGATGACCGTTGTGATGACCGTTGTGATGACCGTTGTGATGACCGTTGTGATGACCGTTGTGATGACCGTTGTGATGACCGTTGTGATGACCGTTGTGATGACCGTTGTGATGACCGTTGTGATGACCGTTGTGATGACCGTTGTGATGACCGTTGTGATGACCGTTGTGATGACCGTTGTGATGACCGTTGTGATGACCGTTGTTATGACCGTTGTGATGACCGTTGTGATGACCGTTGTTATGACCGTTGTTATGACCGTTGTTATGACCGTTGTTATGACCGTTGTTATGACCGTTGTTATGACCGTTGTTATGACCGTTGTTATGACCGTTGTTATGACCGTTGTTATGACCGTTGTTATGACCGTTGTTTGACCGTTGTTATGACCGTTGTTTGACCGTTGTGTTGTTATGACCGTTGTGTTGTTATGACCGTTGTGTTGTTATGACCGTTGTGTTGACCGTTGTGTTGACCGTTGTGTTGACCGTTGTGTTGACCGTTGTGTTGACCGTTGTGTTGACCGTTGTGTTGACCGTTGTGTTGACCGTTGTGTTGACCGTTGTGTTGACCGTTGTTTGACCGTTGTTATGACCGTTGTTATGACCGTTGTTATGACCGTTGTTATGACCGTTGTTATGACCGTTGTTATGACCGTTGTTATGACCGTTGTTATGACCGTTGTTATGACCGTTGTTATGACCGTTGTTATGACCGTTGTTATGACCGTTGTTATGACCGTTGTTATGACCGTTGTTATGACCGTTGTTATGACCGTTGTTATGACCGTTGTTATGACCGTTGTTATGACCGTTGTTATGACCGTTGTTATGACCGTTGTTATGACCGTTGTTATGACCGTTGTTATGACCGTTGTTATGACCGTTGTTATGACCGTTGTTATGACCGTTGTTATGACCGTTGTTATGACCGTTGTTATGACCGTTGTTATGACCGTTGTTATGACCGTTGTTATGACCGTTGTTATGACCGTTGTTATGACCGTTGTTATGACCGTTGTTATGACCGTTGTTATGACCGTTGTTATGACCGTTGTTATGACCGTTGTTATGACCGTTGTTATGACCGTTGTTATGACCGTTGTTATGACCGTTGTGATGACCGTTGTGATGACCGTTGTGATGACCGTTGTGATGACCGTTGTGATGACCGTTGTGATGACCGTTGTGATGACCGTTGTGATGACCGTTGTGATGACCGTTGTGATGACCGTTGTGATGACCGTTGTGATGACCGTTGTGATGACCGTTGTGATGACCGTTGTGATGACCGTTGTGATGACCGTTGTGATGACCGTTGTGATGACCGTTGTGATGACCGTTGTGATGACCGTTGTGATGACCGTTGTGATGACCGTTGTGATGACCGTTGTTATGACCGTTGTTATGACCGTTGTTATGACCGTTGTTATGACCGTTGTTATGACCGTTGTTATGACCGTTGTTATGACCGTTGTTAGGACCGTTGTTAGGACCGTTGTTAGGACCGTTGTTAGGACCGTTGTTAGGACCGTTGTTAGGACCGTTGTTAGGACCGTTGTTAGGACCGTTGTTAGGACCGTTGTTGACCGTTGGTATGACCGTTGGTATGACCGTTGTTATGACCGTTGCTATGACCGTTGCTATGACCGTTGCTATGACCGTTGCTATGACCGTTGCTATGACCGTGTTGACCGTTGTTATGACCGTTGTTATGACCGTTGTTATGACCGTTGTTATGACCGTTGTTATGACCGTTGTTATGACCGTTGTTATGACCGTTGTTATGACCGTTGTTATGACCGTTGTTATGACCGTTGTTATGACCGTTGTTATGACCGTTGTTATGACCGTTGTTATGACCGTTGTTATGACCGTTGTTATGACCGTTGTTATGACCGTTGTTATGACCGTTGTTATGACCGTTGTTATGACCGTTGTTATGACCGTTGTTATGACCGTTGTTATGACCGTTGTTATGATCGTTGTTATGATCGTTGTTATGATCGTTGTTATGATCGTTGTTATGATCGTTGTTATGATCGTTGTTATGATCGTTGTTATTATCGTTGTTATTATCGTTGTTATTATCGTTGTTATTATCGTTTTTATTATAGTTGTTATTATCGTTGTTATTATTGTTGTTATTATTGTTATTATTATTATTATATGTTCATGAATAAAAGATAAAGCTTCATTATATCATATCACTACTAGAAAACTGTTAATAGATGACGCGCAAAAGATGACGTGCGAAAAAAGATGACGCGCATTTACGCGTATCATAAAATATGTGTCGTATTTTAAAATATTTTTAGAAACGATGACACGCATTTTTGCGTGTCATCTTCGTTTGTCATTTTTTAAAATTTGGTAACCCGCCTATATCGACCCCTCCCCCCTTTTCTCTTATTTCATCCCCAAATCCCCAAATCCCCCAATCCCCCAATCCCCCAATCTACCCCACCGCCCCAGTCGACCTCCGCCGCCGCGTCGTCCCTTCCGGCCACCCACCGCCACGCAGTCCTCTCCGGCCACACACAGCCGCACAGTCCCCTCTGCCAACCGCCACAGCAAGCCATCGCAGGTGCAGTCGAAGTTTATAATGTACCCTAATTCTCACAATCATCTTTGTCGCCTCTTTCAATCGCTACGGTCGGTATCCATTTGTGAAGTTATGTATCTGAAAACATTTTACAAATAAGACAATCATAAGTGCTACCGAGCTTGATCTTATTTGTAGGTCACTTAGGATTACCATTAGACTATTAGAGTTTTGGTCAATTTTTTTAATAGTTTACTTATACTTTGTGATCATTGTTTCTTATCCCTAGCTAAGAATTTTTTGTATTTAAATCTTTTAGTTTCCTTGATGCCACCGGAGCTACTGTTTCTGTTGTTCATTACCACCGTGAAAAATACAACATCCAACTTCGTTTTCCATTGCTTCCTGCAATTCAAGCAGGCACAGAAGCAAAGCCTACATATCTGCCAATAGAGGTACTTATTTTATCATTCTTTAGCTTTATAGAATATTTTTATCGATGGAAGAAGTCAAGCTAGCTTATTGTGTTACTCATTTTCTTTATAAGAAATTTGAGTTATGAAAGCTTCTGCTAACTTTCATTTCTGTGATTGTATCTTTGATGGTTGGTTGAAGGTCAAAGGTATGCCTTAAAGCTAAATGAAAAACAAGTGACTAACTTGCTTAGGGCTACATGCCAACGTCCAGGCGACAGGGAAGAGAGTATTATGAGAGTTAGTATTTGCTTTAATCATGAACTAAAATTTTGTAATTTATTTTCTATTCCAAAATATACTTGATACTTTTTCTTATTTGTTGTGTTATCTAGACTATGCAGAGTAACAAATATAACGGGGATGATCTTGTGAACAAGGAATTTGGCATGCGAGTGAGAGAACAATTCACTTCTATCGATGCACGAGTTCTTCCACCACCACCTGTAATTTTTTACTTTCATCTCTTCCTTAATGTAAACTGGCCTTTTTTTCTTGTTCTTTTTGTAGAAAATGATCAATGGAGGTACTGTGAATTATTGGACTATTGTCAACTTTTCAAGGCTGAGGGAAGATGCAGTCAAACGATTTTGTCATCAACTTGTTCAGATGTGTGATGACAAAGGAATAGTATGAATCTCTGTATATGTTTATGTCACCATTTTAATACCAAAACAATATTTAACATTTCGGTATTATTAAAGGTTTTCAGGCGTGATCCTTTGATACCAATGTGTTCTGCTCAACCTTATAACATTGAAAGAACTCTGGTTGACATTCAGTCTCGATGTCATGCACAACTAAGCAGGGATTTGGAAATTCATCTAGGAGATCTACCGGATAGTATCATCGACTTTTTGAGGCTACATGGTACAAACAAAAATGATGGCGGGGAGGATGAGATTGAGATTGATATTAACAATCTTAACAGCGAGACACTTTTTGAATTACGTAAGCTGTTGGATGACCATCTTCAAGAGATACAAAATCATGCAAGAGCAGAACCTTGTGTCATTGAGGTATTTATGTTTTTCAATCCTTAGTCGACAATGGAAGATTATAGTCAATGCCATGAATCATGATATCCAAATGATCATATTTCTATGATTGCAGCTTCTGAATGAATCAGGACTTAGCAACTCAACTATGCAACTGTACAAAGGTATGGTGGTTCTTTCATGCTGTAGAAGACAAATCAAGGCTCGGCAAAACATCATATGCGAAACCAGATCCACGCGACAACAAGAAGTCAAGCGAGAAGCCTACTGTGCGAAAGACCAGATCCATGCGAGTCGCAGACCACGCGAAAGACTGCAGCCGCGCGAAAGCTTGATCCACGCGAAAGGGATCTCGCGCGAGAACTCTATGTTTAGTATAAATAGCTAGTTTTCGTTTTGTAATTAAGCTTTTCATTCATTATCATTGTATCTGTGCGAAATCGCACAAGACCTTTTATAGGTTTCTGTTTATCAATCGAATATCTTCTTTTGTGATTCAATTCAATCTTCTTCTACTCCAATCTTGTTTATATTCCGCGTTCACAAGATTGAGATCGTGTGTTACTGATCTTTGGGAGTTTTCAGAGGTTTTACAATTGGTATCAAAGCATTAGGCTCTTGAACCACGATTTGGAGAAGAATTGGATTGAGTTCTACCTGATTTTTGAAGAATTAATCATCGATTACCTTAGATTCTGAAATGGCAATGTTATGCTGCTCGATTGTGGAGGATTTGGACTGATTAGAACAGAATTGAACTGAATTAGTGGACCTTAAGCTTAATCTTGATTAAAATTGACTTAAAATTCATTAAAATTGGTTTAAAATGGGTTCAATCAAACTTAATCAGTAAATTGGAGGTGAAATTTGCAAGAACAAACAGTTGGTAATCCGTTTCAGCACAAAATCGACGTTTTCGCTTGATCTGCAAGTTCTCGCACGCGAAAAGGTGTTGTTTTCGCAAAGACAGTTATTTCACCTTTTGTGCGATTCGCATAAAAAGGTATCTTTGGAATTTCGCACGAAGCGCTACTTCTCGCGAAAACTCTTTCCACGCGAAATCTGATTTCGCACAAGTTTGCATTTCGCACGAGAATTCTGATTTTAAACTTTCTGCTCATCATGGCTTCAACTACACCGAATTTGAAGCATCTTACTGCTTCACTTCATCTAGACACTGAGATTGGAACTGGTAACAAGCCACCGAGGCTTTTATGTGAAGATGATTATACCGATTGGGCGTTTCGATTTGAAAGATATGTCATTTACACGGAACCTAAAATGTGGAGATCCATTCAGTATGGCCCTTACATTCCGTTGTACAAAAATGACAAAGGAGAAATGGTTCAGAAACCTGAACATTTGTGGGATGAAGACGACATCAAGAGACTGGAATTGGATGATAAGGCGTATGCTGCAATTACTATGGCTCTTACTACTGAGATCTCACAAAAGTTTCAAGAGTTCAGGGGTGCTAAAGTGCTATGGGATGCTCTGGAATCTCAGATAATGGGCAACAAAGACATGAGAGAGAGCAAGAAGGATATGTTGAATCAAGAATTCAACATGTTCAATCACATTGTTGGTGAGGAATTGGAAGCTCAAATGGCCAGGTTTGTTAGACTGGTCACTAAAATGAAGAGTGCTGGTATTACTATGGAACCCATTACTGTGAACAAGAAGTTACTCAACTCACTTCCTTACAGTTGGAATAACAACTGTACTTTGATAAAGAGAACCAAAGACTTGTATACTCTTCAGTTGACCGATCTCATCTCAACGATCAAGTCTTATGCTATGGATGATAAGCAGCGAGCTGCTAATCATCTCAGTTCTCTAGGTGCTGAAGGAACTGCTCTCTACGCAAAGATGGCTAGTAATCCAAATTACTATGTCAGTTATACACAAATGTGTCAGCAACAACAATCGGGAAGTGCATCATCTTCATATATGCAACCAGCAGTAACTCATCAAGTTCATGTTCCAGCAGCTCAACATTATTCCCCCATCATCCACCAACAAGTCTCTCAACCTCAAGATTCTCATAGTGGTCAACATGCTTATGTTGCTACTACTAATCCATCCAAGCAGACCGTTCAGATTGCTGAGGAGCATCTTGCTCTTTTCACCACATTTATGTCAAGTTATGAAGCTTTTATGGCCGGAAGACTTTCTGCTCCAAATATTCTTGTTGATGATCTTCAACAAGTTAATCCAGATGATGTTGAAGAAAACGACATCAAATATCAGATGGCCATGGTAGTTTACAGGGCGAAGAATTTTGCTAGAAAAACTGGAAGGAAAATGTTTGGTGTCAATAATTCTAGCAAAATTGGTTTCGACAAATCCAACCTGAGGTGTTACAACTGTAATAAACCAGGTCATTTCGCCAGAGAATGTACTGAACCAAAAACAGTTCAAAATGAAGCCCCAAAGAAGATGGTGACTGTTGAGATAGAGCAGAAGAAAGACAAAGCTGGTACTTCTAGTGGCAATAAAGCATTAGTTTCTCAAACAAATGCTGAATACGATTGGTCTGATCAAATGGAGGCTCTTGATCTGACTTTGTCTCATGCACTCATTGCAAAGATTGTGCCAGAACCAGAAGAGGAAGAAAACTTGTTTGCTGAATTCGTGTCTGATGATTTGTTGGAGGGCTTGTTTGCTACAGAAGAAGAAGAGAAGGAGAGAATTGAAGTGGAGAAAGTGAAAGTTGATCAAAAGATTGAAAAAATTGAAGAGGAGAAAGAGAAAGCTGAGAAGAAAGAACAGGTTGAGAAGGTTGATGAAGAAAAGATTGTGTTTGAAGATGACACTGTTGAGCTCACAGTCAAAAGTCCATGTATTGATCCAAAGACTGTTGTTAGTGCTCCAGTGGATGAATCAGATGGTAAATTGAAAGCATTCATGGTGAAGAAGGTCAAAGAAACAGAAGGAGAAACTTCAGAACCCAAGGTATATGATGACTTATGTAAAAATGCATGTGTTGAGAAAGTTCAAAGATACAGAGTTCACAATGAAAGCCTGATAATGGAAGTTGAAAAACTTCAGTATCAAGCTAGTAAACACAAGTCAAATGAAAGGATTTTTAAAGACAAACTTGAAGGTTTAAACAAAACAATTTATAATTTGAAATTAAATCTTCATGATAAAGAATGTACTAATAATGACTTGACAAACAGAAATAATGAACTCGCTCTAGAAATTAACAGACTCAACAGTGAATTAGCCACGGTTAAATTGACTATTGAGAAATTTGAACTTTCATCAACAATGGTTGAGGGCATAATCAAGTCACAAATGACTCAGAAAATTAAAGGAGGAAAATGTGGTGTTGGGTTTTCTAACATTGCTCCTCCAATTAATCATGATTATTCATGTTTACCTTCATCTGAGAACATTTGTGATTCTGATATGGTATATGGGATTGGATTTTCTCCATCTCAAAACATAAAACCTTCTGTTAAAATAAACTTATCAGTTGATCCTATCATAGCACCCAAAACTAAACAATCACCTGAAAATCTTTTTGCAGATAAAATGAAGGTGGATGGGTTGGTTGAAGATTGGGAAAGTGAGAGTGAGGATGAGAATGAGAATGAATGTTTAAATAATAAGAATGTAAAAGTTTCACAATCTGCTTGTACTCAAAATTTGTCTGGAAATGAAAAGAAGGTTGATTTGAATGAGTTGCAATCTAATAGTAAAAATCATTTGAATGCAAATCAAAGGGCTAATCAAAAGGAAAGAATTGAAAATGATTTTAAGAGTCGATTCATTTCTAAGGGTGTAATTGAAAATGAAGAACATATTTTTAAAGAAACGAATTCTCGATTCTTTAAAAATAAACTTCATTATAATGCTAACCTTGTGAATCAAGATGTTTGTAGCCCAGATTTGCAAATGAATAACTCTTCTGCATGCAATATCACAATTCAAAAGCCTGGTCCTTCTCCAGCACCAATCCGTATATCTAAGCCTGGTCCTTCTCCAGCACATTCAAAGTCTGGTTATACTCCAGCAAAGACAAAGACTGTTCATATTCCAACACCAACAATTTCACAAGTCAAAAATGCCAAATCTCCGAATCAAAGTGGTCATAATACTTCAATTTCCTCGAATCTGCAAAAGATGAATTTGCAATTGTCAAACGAGACAAAGATTCGAGAGACTGTGGAGAAAGTTAAACCTAGTCAATCTGACTTTGGTTTTTATGACAATTTTCATTATTGTCATCCACAGTTTGTTTTCCACACACAACAGAAGAGATGCTTTCAGTGTGGAAACACTAATCACTTGGCAAATAATTGTCCTTTTAGACACAAATCATTAAGTAAACAAAGATTTCATAATTCTATTTCTCATAATAGAAAATTATTTTTCACTCGTGGAAAATTATCAAATAATATGAAATCAAAGGTTGCTAATGAGTTTAATGTCAAACGGGATAAGAATTTGACCAATGACATAAAAGAAAATGTCAAGCCTAAAAGCATAAATGAAAAGAATGATGTGCAAACAAAATATAATAATCTTAAATCATTTTGTCTTACTGCAACTCAGAAAGTGCTCAAGTCATGTTTGACTTGGGTACCAAAATCTAAGTAATTTGTTACTAATGCAGAGACAACCGCAAAAGGCTACTGAAAGTCTATGGCATGTTGATAGCGGTTGTTCAAGACATATGACTGGTAACTTATCATTACTACAAGATGTGCAATCATACAACGGAGGAAGAGTGATATTTGCAGGAGATAGAGGAGGACGAATTACTAAACGGGGTACAGTTACAAATGGCGTCCTGAGTTTTGAGAATGTTAATTTTGTTGAGGAATTAAAACATAACCTGCTAAGTGTGTCTCAAATCTGTGACAAACAATATTCAACACACTTTACTAATAACGAATGCTTAATATTAAAACCAGGTTTTGTTGTTCCAGAAGAATGGGTTTTGATGAGGACTCCGAGAGACAATGACACATATCTTCTTGATATGCATTGTTCTAATTCTTTGGTAACAGCCTCTTGCTTATTATCCAAAGCCTCGGAGAATGATTCCATGTTATGGCATCGTCGATTAGGACATGTCAATCTTAAAAACATGAATAAACTTGTACGTGGAAATCATGTAATTGGTTTACCTGAAAAAGAATATCATTTAACTGAACATTGTTTGTCATGTTCAAAAGGTAAACAACATAAACTTCCTCACAAACCAGTTGCACACAACTCAGTCGAATCAATCTTACAACTCTTACACATGGATCTTTTTGGTCCAGTAAGTGTTCTAAGTTTGGGTCGAAGATCTTATTGTTTGGTTGTTACTGATGACTTTTCAAGATTTACTTGGGTGTTTTTCTTAGCATCTAAGGATGAGACTCCACATCTATTGATCAAATTCATTACTTTGGTGGAGAATCAAACAGAGAAAAAGGTAAAATGCATCAGAAGTGACAATGGGACAGAGTTTTGCAATCAAACTCTGAATGAGTTTTGTGAATCCAAGGGAATTGCCAGACAATTTAGTGCTGCTGGCACTCCACAACAGAATGGGGTTGCAGAAAGAAGAAATAGGACATTAATTGAAGCTGCTAGAACAATGATCTCTGCTGCCAAATTACCTTTGTTCTTTTGGGCAGAAGCAGTAAATACTGCATGTTATGTTCAGAATCGTGTGTTAATCAACAAAAGATTAAATAAGACTCCTTATGAAATTTTTTATAATCACAAACCCAAAGTTAAATATTTTAAAGCCTTTGGTTGTTGTTGCACTTTGTTGCATACAACTGAATCATCTTCAAAATTTTCTGAAAAGGCTGATGAATGTTACTTTGTGGGATATGCTGCCAATAAGGTTGCATATCGTGTTTATAATAAAAGAACTAGACAAATAATCGAGTCATTTAACATTGATTGGCACGAACTTAACATAACTGATGCAGGTTCAGCTCCTTCATGGGTTTATGATTATGAATCCTTGTTCATAAATTTTAATATTTCTAAATCTTCATCTGCAGATTCTAATTCTCAATCAATCACCTTGGATAACCAAATAATTGAGGAACTTCCTTCTTTGATATCTGATGATTCTGCTACTGCTTCATCATCCAAAGATAATCCGACAGCTTCTGTGCCAGTATCTGCCTGTTCTGAGTCTTTAGATACTTCTTCAGAACAAATTCCTACTCAGGAGCTGGAAGAATCGTTGAGTTCTCCGTTATCTTCATCTTCTTCAGACACAATACACACACCGATAGAGATCATTCAGGTTCCATTTGATGAGTCTCCAAATGTGTCAACTGCTTCTGAAACTCCTATTTCAGATGACACAATTGATGAAACTTATGTGCCTCTATCTCAACATACTGAAGAAGTTCTTGATAATGTTGAACATATTACAAATTTGGAAGATGGAATGGTTGCAGATGATATTCCTCAATTGAGAATACATAAAACTCATCCAACTGAAGCAATCATTGGCCCGTTGCACGAAGGTGTAGTTACCAGAAGTCGATCAGGAGCAATCAACACATGTCTGTATGCTTGCTTTCTATCACAAATAGTGCCCAAGAATGTGGAAATGGCACTTAAAGAAAACAGCTGGATAGAAGCAATGCAGGATGAGTTGATGCAATTCAAGAAGCTCAATGTTTGGCATCTTGTTGAACTACCAAAAGATAAGCTTCCGATTGGAACAAAGTGGATTTTTAGGAATAAGACGGATGAAAAGGGTGTTATAGTTAGAAATAAAGCACGCCTTGTGGTGCAGGGATTTTATCAAGTTGAAGGCTTAGATTATGAAGAAGTGTATGCTCCAGTTGCAAGACTAGAAGCAATACGCATTTTCTTAGCTTTTGCCTCATTCATGAACATCAAGGTGTACCAGATGGATGTTAAGACTGCGTTTTTATACGGAGAAATGAAGGAGGAAACTTATGTTTGTCAGCCTCCTGGATTTGAAGACCCAGATCATCCTGATTATGTTTACAAGTTGGATAAGGCTTTATATGGTTTACATCAAGCACCTCGTGCTTGGTATGCAACTCTGACTGAACATTTGCTTGCAAATGGTTATTCAAGAGGTGCAATTGATCAAACCTTATTCATACGAAAATCAGGCGATGATATCATTTTGGTTCAAATCTACGTTGATGATATTATTTTTGGTTCCACAAATGATAGTATGTGCACGGAGTTCGAAGAGGTGATGAAGAAGAAGTTTGAAATGAGTTCACTTGGAGAAATTTCATTTTTCTTGGGTATTCAGGTTACTCAATCTGAGACTGGTATTCTCATTCATCAAGAAAAGTATGTTCAGACAATTCTTGAGAAATACAAGTTTCAAGACTCCAAAGTAGCTCCAACTCCAATGGCTTCTCGTCCTACTCTTACTCCAGATCCATTAGGAGAATCAGTTGATCAGCATCTTTACAGATCAATGATTGGTTCCCTTATGTATCTCACTGCAAGCAGGCCGGATGTTATGTTCCCTGTTTGTCAGTGTGCCCGCTATCAAAGTGATCCAAAGGAATCACACATGAAAGCTGTCAAGAGGATTTTCAAGTATCTCAAGGGTCAACCCAAACTTGGTCTTTGGTATCCTCGAAATTCCGATTTCAATTTATTTGCTTATACTGACAGTGATTATGGTGGTTGTAACTTAGACAGGAAATCGACCACAGGAGGATGTCAATTCCTGGGCAACCGACTCATTTCTTGGCAGTGTAAAAAGCAGAACACTGTCTCTACATCCACTGCCGAAGCTGAATATGTGGCTGCTTCGAGTTGTTGTTCCCAGCTTGTCTGGATTCAGCAACAACTTCTCGATTATGGTCTCAACATTTACGACACACCAATTTGGTGTGATAACACGGCAGTTTTAAACATCGTGAAAAATCCCATCCAACACTCAAAAACTAAACACATAGACATCCGCATACATTTTATCCGCGACTGTTTTGATCGTAAACTTATTCATCTTAAACAAGTGCCGTCAACTGAAAATATTGCTGATTTATTTACCAAGGCGTTTGATCATTCTCGATTTGATTTCCTAGTGCAATCATTGGAAATGATTAACTTTGGATAAATTGGTTTAATGAATCTTCACAAAAAGATTTTTCTGTTTTTAATAATGGATAAAATTGCAATTGTTTCTTTTTCTTAAAAGGACAATCACAATTTTAGGGGGCGAAAATTAGAAAAGCAAGTTCTGAAAAATATTTTTTGGTCTTAGGGGGAGTTAAGATCAAAGGATTGCCAAAATCAAAAAGAAGAAATTTTCATGCTTAAATGAGAAATGATATTACAAAGTTCAAAACGAGTATAAGTACTTTCAAAGGCCTAAATACGAATACACTTGGATTATGTTTGATATGTTGATAGGCTTTGCTTTCAGAAATGAAAAGATCATAATTGAGTGATTACACTTGAATTAAAGAAATATGATTTAGTGGGGAACATATCAGGATTCTGTGCCAAAAATGTTCTAACACAGACTGAGAGATATAATCTTGTCATACTCAAGCATGTATATGATTGATTCAGTGATTATCATAACTATATATATATATATATATATAAAAGATAAAAATACAAAAAGAAACAAAAAGAGAAAAAATACAAAAAGAAAATAATTGAGCAAAAAGATGCCAAAAGGAAAAGGCCATATAGGATATAAGATGCCAAGAAGCACAAACAAATCAAAAGATATGTCTAAAAGACATACATACTATATGGTATCTATTTTCTATTTTGAGAATATTTCTTAACTTTGGAAGGCAAAATCGAAAGATGGGGCATGTAAGTCCGAATGGCTTGTAAGTCCTAAACATCTTGAGAGGGCAGACATAAGTCCGGATGGCTGTCAATAAGTCCTTAAACTTGTTAATATTCCGGGTTAAGAATTATTTCTCAGGCTAGTTATGCTCAAATAGTTATATTTAGGATTACAATAAATGATATCACTGATCATCAATGCATGGTTTAAGTCAAATTGAGGTGACTTGAAAAATCTCAATAGTGTCTTGAAGGATAATAATAATTCTACAGAAGTTCTGATTGTGGGATCCACTGACTTATATTAAATCAACACAAAACATGATATATATCACTCATTATGTGTCTGAGTAAAACCTGAAGTATAAGTTTAAAAGGACAAAATATATTGACAATCAACTTAACCAGTTATTTTAAATAAAGCCGGACAGAGTCTTAACTTGACAAAAGAACTATATGATCTCATTATGAAAATTTATACAAAACAAGCAAATCCGATCTTGATTCTTTAATTGTTTTTATTCCATTGTTATTTTGTTTGTAAGTGTTTGTTTTTTATTTCACTTTTATAGTGTTTTAGTTTTAGGACAATTAAATAACAAAAAATGTTTGAAAATTGAAGATTTATTAAAATAATTGGTCACTTGGTAAATAACATTTTATGTTGACAAAATTCATTAAAAATAAATAAAATAAAAGGATTGAAAAGTTGGAAAAATTTTGAAAAATTTTGAAAACTAACTGATTCACGCGACAGGGAACCTCACGCGAAAAGGGATGTTTCGCGAAAATGTGTTTTCGCGTGACTAGCTTTGGTATAAAAGGCCCACTGTTCAAGACATTTTCACTTTTCGCTCAAAACATACCCGAAAACCCTTTTCGCTCATATACCCGAAATCTCCTCTCGCGTACTCCAAACATTACATTATCTCACTCATCTTCTGTTATTTTGATTCACATCATACTCAGTACGTGTTTAGTGTGATTTTCAAGGTATAAAATGTTCGATTTGGTTACTGTAGATCTGAAAAACTAAGAGGAACTTAACATCTTGAACTTAAAATCTAAATAAATAGACTTAAATGATGAAATTGATCAACGAAATCAACCTAATAGACTTAGGCGACATCACTGATCGGGAACTCACAGTTTAAAAACAAGTTTTGAAGTGTTAATTTGAAATGTGATTTGTGCGAATCGCACAAGAAGCTGAACAGTCGCGAAAATGATTTCTCGCGTGAATTAGGTTCTCGCATAAGTCTTGTTTTCGCATGACGCGTTTTCGCTTGAACTAAGTTTTCACAAAGTCCTTTTGCATGAACTGAGATTTCGCGTGAAAAGGTTTATCGCGTGAAAACAAGTTTCGCGTGATAAAGGTTTTTCGCATGAAAACATTTTTCGCAAACTTGTTAATTTCGCATAAAACAGTTCTGTCGCGTGAACACATTTCGCACATATTGAGTTCTCGCATGAATTATGAGTTTTCGCTTGAATCATGTTTCGCATGACAGTTAATTGTTGTAAAAGTTTCCAAGTATTGAACCTTTTATGTCTCAATTGTACCTGTACACAATAACTTTTGATGATAAACCTTAAATGTAATAAAATTTTGAAATGATTAAGTGTTTTCAAATGATAAAATTTTCTAAGTAAAAGTTTGTGGTTCACATGTTCTAAGAGTTGAAACTATTTTGATATAATTAAGTTATTTTCAAGAGTGTTCTAATTTTGATCTTATTTGACATTGCAGATGGCACAAATGATCTTTAACAAGAATCATAATTGTGTTGCTTATCTGGACGAGGTTCCGGAAGGAAAGGAACTATTTCATTCTATGATCGAAGGCTTGAAGAACTCTCGTATTGTCTATGCTATATCAGCTGATCCTGCTATTTATTCTGAGCTCATAGATTCTTTCTGGAGTACTGCTGCTCTGGAAAAGGACCAAGCAGGAAACCAGATTATCACGGCTACTGTGAAGGACAAACGAGTGACAGTTTCTCAGTCCATCCTGAACCAAGTTCTTCTATTCGATGATCAAGAGGGAGCACCAACAAGATTAGATGATGATACTGTCATGGATTGTCTATCTCGGATGGGTTATAAGTATAGATATCCAAGTTTGGAGAAGAAGTGGTTACCACCATACTGGAAATATTTATTTCATGTGGTAATTCACTGTTTGAGTAATTTGAAGGCCGGAATGGATAGCCTGAGTGCTGTGTTTGGATCTCTACTAGTTTCATTGGTTGATGACATTCCCTTTAGCATATCTAGGGTTATATTTCAGGAGATGGTAAAGAATGCTACAGCAAATCCTGGAAAGAAGTTCATTATGTACCCGAGATTTATCCAGTTGGTGATAAATGATGCTTATCCTGAGCTTGCTACTCAGAGATCTCCTAAGTATGTTGTACAGACTGTGAAGAAGGAGATTTTCTCACATCTAACTGGAGCCAGAGGCAACAAATGCTCTGGTGAAAGTTTTGCCAAGATTGGAAGATTTTCTGAGATTGAAGAAAATGTCGATGAGCTCGGTGAAGGTGGTGCTCATACTGATGAGGCACAAGCTGGTGCTTCTACTTCCTCTACTAGAGAAAATATTGAGGAAGAGATTGAAAAGCTTTTTGAAGATGAACCTACACATGAAGGAGGAATGGAAGAAGTTGTTCATTCTGCTTCTAGTTCCGATACTGTTAGTGATCAGATAGGGAATGTTCCTTATGTGATTCAGACTGATCCAACTCCTTCTACTCCAACATCATCTCGACCAAGTGAGGAAGAGAGGGACACTGATTATGTCCCGGAAGAGTCTCCAAGTACATCATCGAGACGCAAACGAATGGCAAAAAGAAAAGACTTCCCATCAAGAAAGAGAGGTCGTGGTGGTATTATTCCCAGGAAACCATGAACACAAGTGGTTATTACAGAGGCTGATCAGACAACTTCTTCTGAAGTTCAGAGATCACCTGCAAATGTGATCACGAGGGAAGAATCTCATGTTGATACGACTACTGTTAGTCCTGAAACAGAAACAGTCCCTGTTTCTGGAGCATCTAATGTTCCTGTTTCTGGTTTCTCTACACCTCCTCATCAGGAGAATTTGGAGTTTGATGTAGACACACTGTTGAATACTCCTCCTGAGTTTCAGAGGAGAGAAGAATCAACAAGCACTCCAGGTTCTATCACGTTAGAAGAAAGAATAAAGAACCTGGAGAAAGAAAATTTGGAAAATATGAAATTGATTGCTGATTTGAAGAAAAGTAATGAAGAAAAGTCTAATCAGATAACCATGATTCATCTTGACTCAGCTATCAAAGATACCAGATTAGCATCTCTTGAGCAACAAATGAAAAATATATTTGACTACTCATCTAGGTTGGAGAGACAACTAAACGAGCTCAGAGAATTTATCTCTCAGAACTACTTTCATCAGCCACAGAACATAAGATCTACTACTGTGGTTGGTGAATCTAGCAGACGATCTCCAAGCCCACCTCCCACTGAGATAGTTCCTGAAAAGGAAACGGTCAACGAAGCCCAAACATCTACTGTACAGCAAAGTGTCAGTCCTACTGAGGATGTTACTATTTCATCTGAAGTACCGATCACTGAAGCGTACACATCTACTGCTTTTGTTGAGCCAGAACACATGGTTACTCTGCCCATTGTTCATGAAAGGGAGGATGAGGAGTTAGTTGATTATGGTGATTCTGATAATGATGAGGATGATGATGATGAGAATGACGATGAAGATGGTGATAATGGTGATGATAATGATGGTGGAGATGATGATGGAAATAATGATGGAGATGATCGTGGAGATGATGGTGGAGATGGTGGAAATGTTACAGGTTCTTCTTCAAGTCCTACTGGAGAGACTAACACTGACAATGTCGATAGACCAAGTGTTAGTAATCCAGAAGGATATGATCCAATAGACCCAGCCACAGAAAGTGTGTATGAAAAGGAATTATATTCTTTTCAACAAACTTCATCTGAAACTATTGAAGAAGAACTTGATATTTTTGAAGATCTGGAGGAACAGACTGAATACACAGATATTTTTGGCAACAATCTTCAAGAATTATTCAAGGATATTAATCTTGAAGAAGGAGAAATTCCTACAGAGACTGTGAGTGGTGAAACTCCTACTGATACTACAAAGACAGATAATACTGGTCAGATTGCCCTATACACTAGAGGAGGTTTACAGTTCAAAGCACCACCACCACCTACTGAAGCTCACTTTCTGTTTATATCTAAGCCAAAACAAAAGTATGGTGAAATGTCTCACGTAATCAGCTGGGCTTATGATGGTGAGAAAAGAATGTATGTTATAAAGAGAAGAAATGGAGAGATTGATTATATAAAGAGCACACAAGACTTTCATTCTTTACGTGCTGCTGATTTATACTCTATGGGCAAAGCTCCATTCTTCAATGAGAGTAATCACAGTGAAGCTGAGCTCATGAGATCTATGATTAGAAGGGAGATGCGCACAAATTTCAAAGACTTTAAGACTGCAAAATCGAAGTTGATAGATGACTCAACACGAATTGATGAAAATACAAAAGCTCCAATGAAGATACGAGTCTATCAACATCCTAAATTTATCAAAAAAGTCCCTGTGCATGCTCCAGTTCCTCCAAACTCTTTGAAGCAACTTCTATCCTGGAGATATGAAAAGGATTCCGGTCACGCTGTGATCAAATGTATAGACAAGTCTTATCGAATCATTGATCCAGCAGACTTAATGAAGTTTGGCAAAGACGACTTATCCAAGCTGTTACACTGCCCTATCTCAGCTGATGAGTCTGTTTACTTTCTATCTTGCCAGTATGTATGGATGATTGACCGAATCCTGAGGAATAAATGGTATGCTTATGCTGGCTCTTACCAGAAGGCTAATGTTGACTTTGATTGATTATGTTTCACCGAGCCTAGGGGGAGATTGTAGAAGACAAATCAAGGCTCGGCAAAACATCATATGCGAAACCAGATCCACGCGACAACAAGAAGTCACGCGAGAAGCCTACTGTGCGAAAGACCAGATCCATGCGAGTCGCAGACCACGCGAAAGACTGCAGCCGCGCGAAAGCTTGATCCACGCGAAAGGGATCTCGCGCGAGAACTCTATGTTTAGTATAAATAGCTAGTTTTCGTTTTGTAATTAAGCTTTTCATTCATTATCATTGTATCTGTGCGAAATCGCACAAGACCTTTTATAGGTTTCTGTTTATCAATCGAATATCTTCTTTTGTGATTCAATTCAATCTTCTTCTACTCCAATCTTGTTTATATTCCGCGTTCACAAGATTGAAATCGTGTGTTACTGATCTTTGGGAGTTTTCAGAGGTTTTACACATGCTCCCTCTCGTTAATGTATATTTGATTCCTGGGAGGTAGTAGTAGGTTTCCATGTTTCTGTTGTTAATTTGTTATGTGGTTCAACATATTACAGGAAACGATCTCGCGGATGAGGATGTAGATGTTGCTGGGAACGAGCCTCCTGTCTCAAGTTATCTTTCAGTTGAGTTGGATAAAGGAACAAGCACCAACATTAACAAAGAAGCACGTGGTAATTAAATTATGTATTTCTGTTATCATCATCTGTGTTAAACTGTCATCTTAGCATTTTATTGATGGTTATGATAGATTCATGATTTTTTAGGAGAGCTTCTATGTGGTTTATCATAAAAGAACAATACCATTTCAATCCCCCAAAGTGCTGCCTACCTTCTGCTGAGTTTATTTATTGAATAGGTAGGATTTAAAAACTAGGCTATTGACATTAAGCTTTAATTGAGGAATGGCTCAAATAGCCTCCACTGAATTCCCCTATATGTTGCAATAATGAATATCTAGCTCTATTTACTAGTGGGGAATGTTGGTTTCTTAGGATTATCATCTGTTTACATAGTCATCTTGTTTTTCACAATAGTCTTCTTTGTTAATCATGTTTTAGCTTTAAAGGACAGTTAACAATGCTTACAAAATGCCACTCCACTTTAGTTATAATGCTGTTTATTATATAGTTGTTGATGTTCATGTTGCTTATTTTGCACTTCCTTTGCAAAGGAGTGATTTATACTAACCAAAGGCTAATGTACTGAACTTGGTTCATTTAGGAATCAATGCTACAAAGTACAAAGTAATTTTGTTGATGAATCCATGCATTCTTTTTTCTGGGACTTAACCTATAAGCTTAAGAATTATGTCATCAGCTGCATTACAGATATGCTGTCTGCTTGCAATATTCATAATTTTACACATTTGATCAGAAGGTTGTATTGTGGATTCATATTTGCTCATTGTCATAGTAAACTTGGTTCATGTGGAACATCATACATCAGTAACTGCTTATGCTTTGCAACAGATACAAACAGCCAACTTTTTGGTGACCAGGACACTATTGCATTGACACTCCAAGATCACTAGTGCATTGACACTCGAGGTTGAAAGGGTCTACAAGCAATGGTACAGAAAAGGAAGAAACTCTTGAAGTACCTTAGAATTTCATTTATATATAGGCCATATGATTAAATATTTGAACTTGTATTTGTATTGCAATGAATTTGGATTTGCTTTGTAGTTGATATTATGTAACAACTTTTGTATATTTTGTTGGTATTTAATGGATTTCGCTTTTAATGTTATTCGACAATTTGTTTTAGAAAACAACAGGTAAATTTATTAAAAATAAAAAAATATTAAAAAATGCAGCTAATTTTATGACGTGCATTGCGCGTCATCTATTGTACGTCATAAAAATTTCATAGATGACACGCGCATGTGCGTCATCTATTTATTTATGACTACCCCTTCCTTGACGCGCATTGCCCGTCATCGTTTGCACGTCATAAAATGCGCATCATCTTTTGCGCGTCATAAAAAGATGACGCGCGGATGCGCGTCATCTATCATTTATGACTACCCCTTCCTTGACACGCATTTGCGTGTCATCTGACCCCAAAGATGAAGCGCAATGCGCGTCATCTATTGCAGTTTTTCTAGTAGTGTATAAGATTGTAACTCACTCAACAACACCAACTTTTCTATACATATTAGTTGGCAGGTGAGTTGTTATTTTAAGGATGGACATGCATGATTATCAAGATACTTGACATGGGAAAGCTGGCATCCTAGATTATAAGAACTTAGAATATTGTTTAAAAGTTGAATGTTTTATTAATTTACTAACAAATATGATGTTTCTTATTAAGACACATGTTTATTCACATGCAAGTTTACTATAAATGAAAGTTTTGAGTTTTCTATTTTGATGATATAATCTGTTTTATCATTTATGCTGTAATTGACCACTCTGAGATCTCCTAGGGAACAAACCTTACATTACTTGGGCAACATTTGTGAAAACAATTTGTTTTCCTATTGGTGCCAAACAAATACGATACATGGTCGTACAAGAAATGGTAAGGAAAGATGTGAAATGAGAGAGCAAAGGAGATGGTTTTTATGTCCGGTGAAAAGGGCCCCCTAAAATGATGACATTACCCTTACGTGAAATGGTCGTGCATTTTTTCAACACTAGGAGCAAGCATTAGTCAAAGGGACAAAAAGCAAAAAAAGTTTGACATGTTTAAAGACGAATCATGTAAATTAATTGACATGATTTTAAAGGACAAAACTATAATTTACTCTTGGGCATTCATTGAATTGTATAATTCACTTAGTTTGCATTATTGTGAATTCATTTAATTTACTTGTGTATTAATACATTTTTTTGTTTCGTTTTTAATCTGGCAATTTAAATGCTCAAGGTTTTTTTATTGTAGAATATAGACCTGATAGAATTATATGTAGCAATAGAATTTCATTGGTTTGTCTTTAAGAGGACATTATAATGGTAATATGACTTACTCTTTGATTATATGTTTAAATTCTATAGAGTGTAGATGTAACGATTTTAAAATTAAAGTAGATATATAAAGTAAAGAGAGTGTGTGTTAGTTGCTTAAAAATAAAAAGTTCCATGAATATATAAAACTTAGGTCATATATTTTTAATATGTGTGTAGAAACGCATTAGCTTAAGCCAATTGACTACAAATGGTTTTATCGACAAAAATTGAGATGCAAACAAATCAATTCGTCTTCTCAAGATCAATTCGTTAGAAATTTAAATCCGGCCGAGCTAAAACGTGCTCGATCTCAGACTTGGGCTCATATTATGGCTTGTTTAGTAGATGAGCTCAAGCTCATGCTGCACATATAGCTCCACCCGTCTCGTGATCCTTAATGAGTTTTTTTATTTATTTATATAAATGTTTATAATCTCTTAAGTATATATTTATAAAATTAATTAAAACTAGATAAATAATTATATATATAATATATATTAAAGACTTATGTCGGTGGCTACAGTGTCACCGACCCAACAAAACCCTAATCCCAACACATGTAGAGCTTTACAGCCCCTTCAGCCTTCACCATCGCAAAGCTCTCCTTCATCTTCCCCAAAACTTCACACGGTATCAACCTCTTAAACACCCGGTAGCCTCGCCGGAGGTTCGTTCCCTTCGTATAGCTTTGACGGTTTTTTGTTGGGGTTTGTTTTCATCGGTGGGATTGGGGATCTGACGACGGTGGAGGTGGAGGTGGAGGTGGTGGTGGTGGCGGTGGCGATGGCGTGGTGGAAACGCCGTTGGCGACAGCAGGTTTTTCTTAATTTCTCCATTTATAATTCCGATTTTGGCTTCACAGATCTCTGAGAAAGTTTCCCAATCGGAAACGATCTCCAATTTCGACCTTTCTTTGGTTCAGTTTGTTGTTGCCTCTGATGGGATTGGGTTCTTTTGGTTATTCATTTTCGATTGATGGATGATCGATTGAGGGAAAGAATATGAACGATTATGATAGTGCAGGCCCAAGCGGCGATAAGTGCTTTGGTGCTGAAGATGAAGGCAACACGGCTCCACTCCCAGAAAAGGTGAAGTCCAATTCGTATAATCTTGTGCAAAAAATATACCTGTAAATTCAAGTTTTTATTTTTACTGATCAATGTAGAAACCAGAAGTTCTTGTGTTGCTATACTTTACAGGATTATGTTTCTGCTCGCGTGTGTCTCATTGTGATTTGATTTGTGCTAATATTTAAATACCCTAATGCTTGACTATTTAAAAAATAATGTTTATGTTTTGCGCTACTAGATGTATTTTATGGTCTGTTATGGCTTTAAAGCTTATCTATTAGTGATTTTAGAGGTTTCCATGGCTTTAAAGTGAAGGTTTTGTTTATTCTTTCTGTTCATTTGCTTGACGGAATTTGGCTGCCTTTTTCTTTTTTAACATAGCTGTTTATTTAAGTTTTAGCTATTCATGAATAGCCAAAGATGACATTTTTACTTTTTTTCTCTGAGATATTAACACTATATTTTGTGTTGTTTTTGTATTTTTTTTCCTTCTGTTTGCACTGTGTAATTTTACTTGTATTTGTGCTGTAGGAATTGTAAGTGTTGTTCAAATGGGAAGAAAATTGATGAAAAAGAATGGTATGTGGGGACGGCTAAGAAGAAATCTGAAAGAGAACTTGAGTTGAAAAGTCGTTTTGAACAGACTGCAAAAGAAGCTGTTGATAAGCTTCAAGGTGTTAATTTGTATGTCAAGAATTTGGACGACACTATTGATGATGATAAACTTAAGAAACTCTTTTCTGAGTATGGAACAATTACTTCTTGCAAAGTTTGATTTTATTTGTATTGTACCTTTATTTAGTACTTTTGTTTACGCTTGAAAGATCTAACATAACAATTAAAAAAATTCTCAATATTCTTAAAAGACGATAAAAAGATGAAAAATCTAAGTTAAGGTCCCATTCTTTCAGTTTATAGGTCTGCTGTTTTGCATATGGAACAGAAGTTGCTATCAGATCCTCTACCCATCTTAGCAACAGTTACCCAATCCCTGAATAAGGTAGAGTTGAATATATTTATTTACTGAATATTGCATCAAAGTTATGTTATTATGATGCTGCACCCCATCTCCACGTTAGTAAAATTGATCATCTGATGCATAATATGTTTGCATAAAGTATTTTGTTTTCATTTCATGTTCTTTGAGCTCTAAGTAATGGAAAGTTATTGCCGTTTTTTGTTCTTTTGCCACCTCTGTATGAGCTGATTCTAGAGATTGAACTTGATGGAATTTCTGGAGGGAAACTTCTCAAAGGTGTTAGCTTTTTAATCACAAAGTTGATAACACAAGGGAAATAAAGAAGAATTATCTACTAACCTCATGAGTTATTAAACTCAGACTTCTTTGGCACGGACACCAGGTCATGTACAATCAACTTGCTTCTTGGATGGTGTATGGAATTCTTCATGATCAATATGGAGAATTTTTCATATGCGAGTATGAGTCTTCTTTTCAGAAGCTTATTTTCTATAGAACATGTAGAAGTTTACTTTATTTTCCTTCGAAATTTGTGTTACAGGATATGCTGCCAGAGTATATTCCAATGCACATTGCAGAATCTATCCTCTTTGCTGGAAAAGCAATCAGGGTTCTTCGTAATCCAAGTTCTGCATTCCGATCTGTAGATGCAAGACATAAAAAATTGATGGGTGATGAACTAGTGCCACAATCAGAGGCTGATAAGATTGAGTTGATGCTTATAAATTTAAAGGTCCTTATTATGTCATAAGTATTATCACCGCCACTTCTTTTTTTAAATCCACCTCAATTAATCGTCAATCTGTGTAGGAATCATCTGAGTTCCATAAAAGATCATTTGAGGATGTTGTTGATTCAATTAGAGCTATTACAGCAAGTCATCTTTGGCAGGTAGAAACATTTGCATATAATCATTTTTTCATTATAGTTCAAGTTCATTTAATATTCTTTTAACATTTATTAATTTAAACATGCAGCTTGTGGTTGTCCGTGCTGATCTTAACGGGCATTTGAAGGCAATTAAAGATTACATTCTTCTAGCAAAAGGTGATTTCTTTCAGGTAACGAATGAGCGGTTTTTGTTTATGGTTTTTCACTATTTTCTTTTAGCAGTTTCCGTGTAATTATGGCAAGATTTTTTATTGTATGGTAGACTTTTCTCGAGGAAAGCCGCCAATTGATGCGTTTACCACCTAGGCAATCAACTGCAGAAGCTGATCTTATGGTTCCATTCAGGCTGGTAATTCATTATGTTATTCATATTAAATTATTAGTATGTAGAAAAATTAAGTAAATTGAAAGAAATATTTGTATAAAATGCTTGATCAAACACTATTTCTATTGAAAGTTTGCATGGAACATACTTCTCATCAAAGCCCCTAAAAAACAAACAAAAGGAAAACCCAAACCCTAATAGCGAGGATCGTCAGAGAATCAATAACGAAAGAAAGAAAGTAGGAACCCGTTTCGTTATCAATACCCTGTTAAGGTTTGGGTTTTCCTTTTGTTTGCTTTTTTGGGGCTTTGATTATCATCAGTTTCTCTATATAGGACTGTGTCACGCTTTGATTTTCGTCTATTTTGTTTATGGGTTGGGCTTTGATTTAGTTTTGGGTCCTGAATGTTCTTGTGTGTTATGAATTTGGGGTTTTGGTGTGTTTTACTTTGTGTATTTTGCTGATTTTATGGTTTCAAACCTTCATTTTAATTTTGATTTAGGGTTATGTTAAAACTCGCATAATCGCGGCAACGCGCGGGGCCCAAACCTAGTTATGATATAAATTACTAAATAATATATACCATGTTATATAAAAAAGTATAATCACACGCGCACACGTGTATGTATACATACACTACAAAATATTCGGTCATTAGCGGCGACAGTTATCGCCGCTAATGCCCCAACTTGTCGCCGCTATAGGTATTAGCGGCGACATGTCGCCGCTACTGGGTCGCCGCTAAAAGTTAGTCGCTATTTGTCAAATGTTCACCGCTAATGGGTCGCCGCTAAAGATGTCGCCGCTAATACTCTACAATCGCCGCTAAAAGTTGTCGTCAGCTTGTGGGTTTTTTTAACTATTAGCGGCGACAGCCGTCGCCGCTAATGGTTATTTTTTTAAAAAATTTTTTTTTTTTTTTCAAAAATCCAGTTTTCTTCCAAAATAAACCTAGATTTTCTAATAACATAATCTAGATTACGCAATAACATAAAGTTATACATAAACTACAATCTAGATTACGAAATATCATACAATCATACATAGATAATTTAGTCATGATTAAAAGCTAAAATTCTAGATTACGTAATATTATACAATCATAAAATAAGCTATTCATCCCCCTCGTCTGAATCATCTTCTTCCGCTTGATTTTGAGCCTTTTGCGAAGCAATTAATTGTGTCATTTGTGACATAAACTGCGCATTTTAGAACAGACTTGAAATTTGCTCCTGCAAAAACAAAATATACATTTATATTTTGACAAAGTATATGAAGTGTAAACCAAACATACTATGTTGAACTTAACACATTCAAGTTTAAGTCGTTTTGACCGGTTTAAACTTAAATCATGTCCTTTTCACCCGTTTTGACCCGTTTAAGCTAAACTTAGATGATTAAATTCTATTTTATCGATTAAAAGTCATAATTAACCTAAAAAAACTATGATGAACTTAACATATTCAAGTTTAAATTATTTTGACCCGTTTATCCGCAAATCATGTTCTTTTCACCCGTTTTGACCCGTTTAAGCTAAACTTAGATAATTAAATTCTATTTTAGCGATTAAAAGTCATAATTAACCTAAAACAACTATGATGAACTTAACACATCTAAGTTTAAGTTATTTTGACCTGTTTAACCACAAATCATGTCCTTTTCACCCGTTTTGACCCGTTTAAGCTAAACTTAGATAATTAAATTCTATTTTAGCGATTAAAAGTCATAATTAACCTAAAAAAACTATGATGAATTTAACACATTCAAGTTTAAGTTATTTTGACCCGTTTATCCGCAAATCATGTTCTTTTCACCCGTTTTGACCCGTTTAATCTAAATTTAGATAATTAAATTCTATTTTAGCGATTAAAAGTCATAATTAACCTAAAACAACTATGATGAACTTAACACATCCAAGTTTAAGTTATTTTGACCCGTTTAACCACAAATCATGTCCTTTTCACCCGTTTTGACCTGTTTAAGCTAAATTAGATAATTAAATTCTATTTTAGCGATTAAAAGTCATAATTAACTTAAAACAACTATGATTAACTTAACACATCCAAGTTTAAGTTATTTTAACCCGTTTAACCACAAATCATGTCCTTTTCACCCGTTTTGACCCGTTTAAGCTAAACTTAGATAATTAAATTCTATTTTAGTGATTAAAAGTCATAATTATATGATTAACTTAACACATCCAAGTTTAAGTTATTTTAACCCGTTTAACCACAAATCATGTCCTTTTCACCCGTTTTGACCAGTTTAAGCTAAACTTAGATAATTAAATTCTATTTTGGAGATTAAAAGTCATAATTAACCTAAAACAACTATGATGAACTTAACACATCCAAGTTTAAGTTATTTTGACCCGTTTAAACTCAAATCATGTCATTTTCACCCGTTTTGACCCATTTAAGTTAAACGTAGATAAAATGATGCACTTACCTGTGTAAATGACTGATGAGTTTGTTCGTGATCATGAACAAAAGAACTCGTCCCTGAAGATGAGAGTGGTTTACACCCAATCCCCCTAATATGTCTACGCCGTTGTCCCAGCACCGACTAAAAATATCGACTTCATTCAACGTTGATGATCCACTTTCTTGATTTTGGGTTTGACTTAGCTCATCAAACCTTTCCTTTAATTGGTTCTGTATTAATTAACAAAAATATATTAACATATTTATACATACATAAAGAACTCGTCCTTGAAGATGAAATACTTACATATTGTTGTTGTGCTACCTCGCTATCAAATGTCCCATCTTTACCAGTATGTGCATCATGAAACGTCTCAAGTCTGCTTTTATTCTGTTTTTAAAAAGTATAATATATATTAAAAAATACTAATATATAATACACAAATATATAAATTTAAATCATTACATTCTTATAACAATAACTACTATATGAAGCAGTCCCCCACGGTTTGTATATATTTATTGTTGACGATTTGCTTTGTTTGAACTTGACACATTTCTATATGTGTTACTCATAAAATAGTCAATGGTTTTGCTCCAATTTTCATGATTCATTCCTGTTGGAGGATTCACCCTTGCTTGTTCTACATTTTCGAAGCCTCCAACTCGATCAAAATGTTTTTTTGCCATATTTTTTCGATCTCTAAATCGTTTGAGAAACACAGAACGGATTCCACCCTCTATCTGTGCGCGCTCACTATCTCGCAATATCTCATCAAAGTCAAAGCGTCGCTACATTTAAGTTAAATAAAATAAAAGTTAGTTATGTAAAATTGAATAACAAACATATAACTTATAAAATTTTACCGCCATATGCTCTTCCAAAGCATTCTTCTGAGCATCGGAAAGATTTTCATACGAACGAACATTAAAACGAAAATTAGCTTCCATGTATATCCCCACCTCGCGAACAAACATATCATTAAGTTCGCCAACGGGGTATACGTGGCAGCTCTATCAAATGGAATAGATAAAGGTCCTCCCTTTTTAGCTAGCTCTTGCTGCAATTTCTTATTTTTCACCTTGCCTCTTGTTTTACGAGAAGGCGTGCCTGTAATTAGATTAAAAAATCATTAATTGCATCATATATTAATAATGATTGAATAAACATATTAATAAATTAATTATAATAACCATTACCATCTAACGCGTGACTTCCAGGACCGTCAAATGGAGGTCGTGGTGGATCCCCCGCGCCATCACCTCCATGGCTCATAACATCAGCCATAAGGTATGCGAAAACAATCCACAATAAAATCATGTCTTGAAATATAAGATTTAGAACATAATGTTAAAATAAGAAGAAAGTCTTGTACTCAACATGAAATACAAACAAATGTTTAGATAAATAAATACATATACAAATCCTAACAAATCATAATATTTTTTTCAATCAGAGTCACCCTCATATACTTCAGTATCTTCGTCAGACTCTTCGGTGTCATAATCTGAATCGTCCTCATCATAATCAGTCTCATCTTCAAACACCTCCTCAGCGATGACAGTTGGCGGATTAACTTCACTTGGAGTCTCGCCTTCGGTGACATAAGTAGGCATGTTATGAAAATATTGTGTGAAGTCAATGAAAAGTACGCTATTAGATGAAGAGTGGTTGTGAACAACGCCAAGATCTTCTGTCAAGTCATTGTCAACATTTTGAATGTTCTCCATGACACCATCATTGGTTGTAGGGCAATCCCAAATTTTTTGATGATTAATATTCTCGACGACCCACCGGTGATTATTGTTTTGATTTCTTCGAGAAGGTTCTCGGATGTAGAACACTTGTTTAGCTTGGGAGGCAAATATGAGTTGATCGTCTTTGTCCTATTCACATTCTGTGTTGATACTAATGATATTATTACCGTATGAAACACCCCTTCGAGTATCAAACCATTTGTAACGAAATAGGACAGTTGAATACACATTTGCATAATATAATTGAATAATCTCCTCAACTTGCCCATAATATTTCTCACCATTCTCTCCCTCCACTAAAACACCGGAGTTTTGCGTTGTGCGTTGCGTGTCACGATCAACTACTATAAACCTAACACCGTTGACTATGCAAGCAGTGTAAGTATAGGTATTTACATCCGCACCCATTGAAAGAGCATATAACTCTGAGTGAAATTTTGGAGAATTTTGTATTTTCATCGAATAAACCTAAGAAAATATAGACTAACACGTGTTATATATGGATCACCTAACAAATATATAGTAACACGTGTTAGATATAGATTACCTTCTCGAGGAACCATGTTGGAAAATTGATTTTAATATCCTCATGTGGACATTCAGATTTAAATTCACTACAATATTGATAAAAAGATACAATAAGTGAGAAATGAAATATATTTAATTAATAATGCAAAGTTAAAGATAGGAAACTTTACTTCATATAATCTCTGACTTCTTGACAGCTATCGAGCACAAACCATTCTAACTTAAGCTTTTCACTTGGAGAAAGGTATTTCATCTTTGTTGCACTAACCGGACGACATTTAGACTCAAATACATACACGTTTCTTTTTGGGATAATGACATCCTCGTTTCTGTCCAGGCGATTAAACTGAGTCTCAACATCTCGAAGGTATCTCAAATAAAATGATAAAGCTTCTTCAGCAACATAACCTTCAGCTATACAACCTTCCGGCCTTGCTTTGTTTCTGACATAATTTTTTAATTTTTTCATATATCTTTCAAACGGATACATCCATCTCATACATACAGGACCACCACGAATCACTTCATCAGGTAAATGCAAAACTAAATGAACCATAATATCAAAAAACACCGGAGGATAGATCAACTCTAACTTGCACAATATTATAAGAATGACATCCTTAGCTTTCTTCATATCCTCGACCAATAGTGTTCTTGAGCAGAGTTGCTTAAAAAATGTACAAAGATCAACTATTGGTGTATAAGTATCTTTGGTCAAAAAGCATCTAACCCCAATCGGTATTAAACGCTGCATGAGAATATGACAGTCATGAGATTTAACCCACTAATATTAGTATTGTTATCTACCACTCTTTTCCTGATATTAGATCCGAACCCATCAGGCAATTTAACATCCTTTATAAACTCACAAAATAACTTTCGATCACTGATCTTCAACGAGTATTTTGGGTGTGGACTATACCACTTGCCATTCTTTTTCTCCAACCACTACCTACTCCGAATACTTAGATTTTTCAAGTCAACGTGTGCATTTGGCGTATCTTTGTTAGAAGAGTACCCAACAAACTGTCACACATATTTTTCTCGAATAACATCTAGGTTATGTTTTAGCTGTAGAGAAGACCAATACTCAAGTTCAAAAAATATGCTTCGTTTCGACCAGTTCAACTCAAACTCCTCCCGCTTTGATTTTACACCTCCAAAATCGGGATGTTTACCCGGCAAACGATGGCGTAGACGACTAAGTTGAGCTTCTATATCTGTATCATTAAATTGTTTCGGAGGGGCTCTGATCTCGGGTTCTCCGTTAAATTCTAAACTTGTTCTCCACTCATGGTTAGCATCTAAGAATCGCCGATGACCAACATATACAACTTTATTTGTAACACGCATAGAAGGAGTGTCTTCGTTACAAGTCAGGCATGCTTTGTAACCCTGCCCGCTCCAACCAGATAAACTACTACGAGCTGGAAAGTCGTTTATAGTCCATAACAACGTCGCTTTCATTGTAAAGAATGTGTTTGTCGTCGCGTCTTTAGTACGTACGCCTGACACCCACAACTGCTTAAGCTCATCCACCAACAGCCTAAGAAACACATCCATGTCTTTCCCCGGTGATTTAGGGCCAGGAATCAACAATGACAACATAAATGAGGACTCTTTCATGCATAACCATAGAGGCATACCGGCCACGTGTTATGAGCCGAACTCATGTTACCAAATGGATTAAAATCGTCGGCTACAAGCCCTAGGCGAACGTTTCGCAGTTCCCTCGAGAAGGTCGGGTACCTTATGTCAAAATCTTTCTATGAGGTACCATCAACAGGATGTCATATCGTACCCTCTTCTGATCGTTCGGTACTATGCCAAATCTTATCTTTTGCTGTGTGCCTTGAAGAATACAATCGTCGTAGTCTCGGGGTTAAAGGAAACCATCGTAAGACCTTGTGAGGTAACTTCTTGTCCTTTGTATTCGTATCAACCCACCTACTCTCATTACAAACGGGACATTTTTCTAACAAAAGGTTTTCTCCCCCAGAAAAGAGCACAATCATATTTGCACACATGTATCGACTTAAATCCTAAACCAATCTTTTTTAATGTCCTTTTTGCTACATAATGAGAAGGGGGGATTTTATTACCCTCAGGATGTGAAGATTGTATCAACTCAAGAAGCTCATCAAATGAACTATTAGTCCATTTATTCTTCACCTTGATATGCATAAGCTTTGCTAAAAAATCAAGGGAAGAAAACTTAGCACAAACTGGATATAATTCTGATTGAACTTCTTCTAACAAGTTCTCAAAATCATCATGGATACCTCTATTCTGCTCATGGAGATCGCTACTCTCCTCCATAACGTCTTCGATAACGTCAGTCATTTCATTTGTTGGCGCAACGTTATCCACAACTACAACTTCAGGAATTAAACTTTCACCATGATAGATCCAATCTTTGTACGACCGGCACATGCCCCATATTTCTAAATGATATTTCATTTTAACCCATCCTAATAATACAGTATTCTGACATTTCATACACGGACATCGAATTTAACCATAATTGTCGGTAAGTTTTTCGATGAGTCCTTGTTGATACTCAGGTGATCTACGATTCGGACTAAGAAGCCAATTTTTATCGACAGGCATGATTATGGAACTGCAATACATATTAGGATTTAAGTGGATGAAAAATTATCCACGAAACATGATTAACAAAAAGTAGGACAACAGATTAAGAATTCAAAAGGGTAGTCTGCTATACCCACTTTTTGAATACCTTATCTCATATATAAACGTGCTTCACATGATTGTTTGTTTAAAAAAATTTGGCAGCATTTACCATTAGCTCCCAAGTATATATACACATAGAAATATATACTCGTGGAGCAAAGAGAAAATGAAAACTAAATTTTTCTTAAACAGACAATCATGTAATACATATTCATATCGTAAATGAGATAAAATATTCAAAAAGAAGTCCCAAAACGGGGACAACTCAAAATTAATTACTAAATCAATTTCGGGCGGGTATTTCTAAGCTCGTGATGATTAGAATGAAGTCACAAAACCTAAACGCTCATAATATAAAACAATAAGCAATTACTATAACAATTTAATGAAATGTGATAATGTTTAAACAAATTGAAACATTATTGTAATTGTTTTAAAAAATGTCACATTTTGTTTGATTTTTTTAGTGATTTTTTATTGTTTTTCATTACTATAAAGAGGGAAGGGGTCGCGATCGGGTGGTGGCCGGAGGGTGGTGGCCGGAGGGTGGTGCCGGAGGGTGGTGGTCGGCGGCGGCAGCAGGGAGATGGAGGGAAAGCAAGTTAATTAGCGCGCAGGGGGATGGAGGGAATGAAGATCGATGTGGAGGGAAGTCGTGTATTCCCTGGGTATATTTTTAACCAATAGCGGCGACAAGTCGCCGCTAATAGTGTCGCCGCTATTGGTTAAGTATCAATCCTTGTCCGTTAGATCTGTTGCACGATCAACGGTCAGATATGTTGGAAAAAATTGGGAATGGATTGACGAGAAATAGCGGCGACATGTCGCCGCTAATAGGGTCGCCGCTAATTGCTGTCGCCGCTAATGAGCCTGTCGCCGCTAATAGCGGCGCCGCTATTACTGACATTTCTTGTAATGATATATATATATACATATATATATATATATACATATATATATATATATATATATATATATATATATATTAAATTACTTATGACAATATATTTAAAGAAATTTAAACAATAAACAAGTGTAGCTTGAGCATCACTCAAGCTTAAAAATTTCTTATGAGCTGAAGTTGAGTTTTAAGAATAAAATTTTGAACAAACCAAGGTTAAGCTCGAGCTCTCATGAATCGGAGTGAGGCAAGCTTGAGCTTATCATTTACACGCCTAGGCAAAATTGAAGTTTTAATTTGTATTTTTATTTTGATAGAGAAAAGATTCTTGATAATTTTTTATTGAAAGACATGCATGATATTTACTGAATTAAAAATAATTATTTCTCCTATGTCTAAACTAAAGGTTCTGTTATACCTGTATTATCCTCAAACTTATGCACTTCGAAACTCAAACTATCATTCTATGGCAAACTCAAACGAACATTTAAAATTGAAGGGCATGTGAGAACTATTTGACATAACCTGCAAATAACTATTACATTTTATACGTAGATGTTTGTTTAAAATTAAGAGGATCATAAGATTTAACATAACTTGAAAGATAGTTTCACCTTACACTTAAAAGGTCATTTAGTCTGCAAACTATCATTTTACATGTTTTTAAAAGACCATTTTTAATGGGGGGGACTTGGAAATTAGACTGGAGTGGCATGGGTATAGTAGCCCCTAAACTACACCCAACACATTTTGACAAATAAAAACTATTAATATATATGATTTTGAATAAACTCTATTAGTTAAATATTTTTATTATTCCTTCTCTTTTTTAAGTTCATTGCTTTACCAACATCATACCATATATACTTTTTAAGTTATAACAAAAACAACAGATATAAATCAAACCAGAGAGCTTACGACAACTTCTTTTTGAGTGTTTTATTTAAGCACTCGATAACCATGGACATTAGACAGAGTTTAAAATATAATTTCTTCTTGATTTTAACCTTTAATATATGCAACAAATGGATGAACAATCATAAATATTAAACGATTACAATGACAAATGCAGGTGTAAATGATATCATATATAGATGATATGGAGCAGTCATGTTCCATCGAATGTTGCCGCAAATCCTGAAATAAAGTTGATTTTTATATACACACATGTATGTGTATATACACACATTCATTCATCTTCTAAACTTTACTTAAAAATGGAATTATTAATTTATTTTAATCACTTTTAGAACCCTAATTAATGGCCGGTGGTAAATCCCCACCACCTTTCCTCAAACAAACAATAAGTAATATATATTTATAGAAAGAAGAATCTTCATCCCTGACTCACTGACAGTCCACAACAGTTGAATATTTAGTCAGTTTTCACACAAGTGATTGTTTTTCATTCTTCTTAATTCTGCTTTTCTGCTGCTTCATTTTAATATTATTGGTTATTTAATTTATAATATAATCCCATTTATTCTTTTTTGGCTTCAATTTGTCACTCTCACTTAAAAACAATTAGTATTTTTGGACTTTTTAACCGGCCCATGACACCTCCATCATAGAAATTCATAGGAAGCAATAAGGCTTACGAGCTTAATAACCTAGCAACAAGACGTGGGGTTCAAACTATCATATCTGTTCGAAATTTGTGTTATGCTGAAACCTTGGTCTGGGCTCTTGATTCTCACGGTGGCTTGCCACCCAATATGGGTGAGGATCAAACATGTGTCTTTTTGAAAAATCACAGTGTCCTACTATCAGGTCACACTAGAGTGGTTTGTCAGTACGTACGTGTTACTTGAGCAGATTCTTCACCTACCCTTGTTAACACACGCTATCCGTTACAGTGACAAAACCTAAGCTTTTTAGTTAGAGTTATTATAAGATTGTATTATTTAATGATTACAATTAACAAAGTGTCTTACTCATGTTTTTGTATATAGAATATCAGCTTCTCATGTTTTTCTTATAAAAACTCGACTTTTATACATAAAAACTGACAATTACTGATAACAATAGTTTAGCGAACTTTCTTAACCCTTCACTGGTTATACCCGTGCACACGCATGCACAAGCACATAATCTATTGCTACAAGTTTTAAAAGGTTGGAAAAGGTGGCGAGAGACGTGGGTCCTTGCCTCCTTGTTTTGGAGCACTTCAGTCAACCCTCTAGTTTTTTTATTAATATTACGTATTTTATATAAATATTTCTGACAATATTCACATATCTCTACAATCAACTTTGACAGTAAACGTGTGATTAAATTCATTAACAATGCCATGAAGCAGTACATAAATCGCCTTTAACCCTTTAATTATTCATCAATTTTAGTTTTATTACCTTTACAGATTCTCTGTGTTTCTTACTTTATGCATCAATAATGCCAAATTATAAACTCCCCTTTCTTTGTATATATATGCAATTATATACACAACTTATTTGTGGGGAATTAATGTATATTTTATAGAAAAAGTATAATTAACTTTCATCCTTCTTTTATTACTGAATGGATTTAATTATCATTTGACTGATAATCCATTTATTATGTAACATCTTAAAAGTGCTCACTTCTCAAACTGTACTATAAAACTGCAAATTGTGAAGACTACAGTGTGATTTCACACCCTCGTTGTGACACCCTACATAAATCTCACATCGGCCGTGAACAGAAAATATTCTTGGTTCATAAGAAATGTCAGGTCTTTAATATCGTCAACGCATTTTTGACGTATTGGCTGTGGATGAGAGAAAAACTTCACAGTTAAACGTGCTTAGATGGCAGCAATCCAGGGATAGGTGACATTCCTGAGAAGTTTTCTCCCGGGAAACTAAAAGCAAAACCGTGAGCTTATCATTGGCAAAGCGGACAATATTAGTGGTGTGAGAGGCCGTGTGTTACAGAATGGTATCAGAGTCACTTCTGTGCCATTCAGGATGAGGGGCAAACCTCACTGGGTATGGTGAGTTCTCGGTCTTATCAAGGACGATGAGTCCGGGGGGGTTGATTGTGACACCGTACATAAATCTCAAATCGACCGTGAACGTAAGAGATTCTTAGTTCATAAGAAATGTCTGGTCTCTAATATCACCAATGTGTTTTGGGCGTATTGGTTGTGGATTAGAGGTAAACTCCACATTTAAACATGCTTAGGTGACAACAATCCAGGGATGGGTGATCTCCCTAGGAAGTTATCACATGGGCAACCAAAAATAAATCCGTGAGCTCATTATGCGCAAAACGGACAATATTGATGGTGTGAAGGGCCGGATGTTACACTCTTATAATGTCATTCCCTGGAAATAACTTGTATATATGCTAAAGCTAGGTATGTTATGGAGACTGCCACAAGACTGAGTGTAAGTTTAGAGTAGGGATGCTCACGAGCCAAAACGATCCAAGCCAGGGGAAGCTCAAACTTGGCTTGAATCTAAACTGATACGGCTCGGCTCGGTTTGAATTTATAACAGAGCTAAGCTCAGCTCGTTTTGGCTTGGTTTAAGTTTTACAAACACAATTAAATATCAAATGCAAAATAAATTCAATATACTACATAACTCATAATTGTTTATATCAAATTTCATAAAATATAAAGTAATTTAGAAAACTAAGTTTAACTTCGTTAAACTAAATATAACTTCGTCAAACTAAATATAACTTCGTCATCATCTAAACCGAATGAACCAAACTCACAACACTACATAAGTAGTCAGTTTTTAGTAAATAAATTAAAAGTATGATTGAATAGTTCATTCTAATATATAAACTATAGAAGCAACACATTAAGCGACCCAGTACAAATATTATAATTTAATATTTTGACATTAGAAATAACTAAAAAATATATTATTCTCTTAATAAATGTGCAAATGCCATGATATAACATAAAAATAAAATATAGTATGAGTAAAATACTCCGAGTCATACGTAGTCGAGCTAGCAAACGAGCTAAATAAAGCCGGTGGACTCGTTATGTACGAACAGAGCTGAGTTTTGCATGTTTTTATACCGAGCTAGTTCGACTCGACTTAGTTTAAGCCGAACCATTTTGAGCGACCTTTTTCGAGCGAGCTTCTAGCAAGCTCTGATCTATTTGAATAACTCTAGTTTAAATTCAGGGATTGATTAATTAACATTTTAAAGGCCTAAATAAAATCTAAATATTAGGATTTTATAATAATAAAAAGTAATATATAATTCTGCATTCGAGATCGATCCTACTAAGAACCAACCATTACTAGTAAATCTAAAATGGGAATTGACTACAAATAAACTTGTCGCATTATATTCATCATATTTTACCACTCTACAGCTACCCTTGGACTATTACATTACAATAATATAACCTTACGGCGTTGAGGGCTACAACAACAATAAGAGTCAGCAGCGTAGAAAAAAAACAACGTCAACACATCGATCTGCATAGAGGATTTATGTAAAACCTCTGAAAACTCCCAAAGATCAGTAACACACGATCTCAATCTTGTGAACGCGGAATATAAACAAGATTGGAGTAGAAGAAGAATGAATTGAATCACAAAAGAGGATCTTCGATTGATAAACAGAAACCTATAAAAGGTCTTGTGCGATTTCGCACAGATACAATGATAATGAATGAAAAGCTTGATTACAAAACGAAATCTAGCTATTTATACTAAACTACTAGTTCTCGCGCGAGATCCTTTTCGCGTGGATCATGATTTCGCGCGGCAGCTGTCTTTCGCGTAGTATGCGACTCGCATGGATCTGGTCTTTCGCACAGTAGGCTTCTCGCGTGACTTGTTGTTGTCGCGTGGATCTGGTTATCGCACAGTATGTTTTGCCGAGCCTTGATTTGTCTTCTACAATCTCCCCCTAGGCTCGGTGAAACATAATCAATCAAAGTCAATGTTCGCCTTCTTGTAAGATCCAGCATAAGCATACCATTTATTCCTCAGGATCCGGTCAATCATCCAAACGTACTGGCAAGATAGAAAGTAAACAGACTCATCAGCTGAGATAGGGCAGTGTAACAGCTTGGATAAGTCGTCTTTGCCAAACTTCATTAAGTCTGCTGGATCAATGATTCGATAAGACTTGTCTATGCATTTGATCACAGCGTGACCGGAATCCTTTTCACATCTCCAGGATAGAAGTTGCTTCAAAGAGTTTGGAGGAACTGGAGCATGCACAGGGACTTTTCTGATAAATTTAGGATGTTGATAGACTCGTATCTTCATTGGAGCTTTAGTATTTTCATCAATTCGTGTTGAGTCATCTATCAACTTCGATTTTGCAGTCCTAAAGTCTCTGAAGTTTGTGCGCATCTCCCTTCTAATCATGGATCTCATGAGCTCAGCTTCACTGTGATTACTCTCATTGAAGAATGGAGCTTTGCCCATAGAGTATAAATCAGCAGCACGTAAAGTATGAAAGTCTTGTGTGCTCTTTAAATAATCAATCTCTCCATTTCTTCTCTTTATAACATACATTCTTTTCTCACCATCATAAGCCCAGCTGATTACGTGAGACATTTCACCATACTTTTGTTTTGGCTTAGATATAAACAGAAAGTGAGCTTCAGTAGGTGGTGGTGGTGCTTTGAATTGCAAACCTCCTCTAGTATATAGTGCAATCTGACCAGTATTATCTGTCTTTGTAGTATCAGTAGGAGTTTCACCACTCACAGTCTCTGTAGGAATTTCTCCTTCTTCAAGATTAATGTCCTTGAATAATTCTTGAAGATTGTTGCCAAAAATATCTGTGTACTCAGTCTGTTCCTCCAGATCTTCAAAAATATCAAGTTCTTCTTCAATAGTTTCAGATGAAGTTTGTTGAAAAGAATATAATTCCTTTTCATACACACTTTCTGTGGCTGGGTCTATTGGATCATATCCTTCTGGATTACTAACACTTGGTCTATCGACATTGTCAGTGTTAGTCTCTCCAGTTGGACTTGAAGAAGAACCTGTAACATTTCCACCATCTCCACCATCATCTCCACCATCATCTCCACCATCATTTCCATCATTATCTCCATCATCATTATCATCACCATTATCATCTTCATCGTCATTCTCATCATCTTCATCCTCATCATTATCAGAATCACCATAATCAATTAACTCCTCATCCTCCCTTTCATGAACAATGGGCAGAGTAACCATGTGTTCTGGCTCAACAAAAGCAGTAGATGTGTACGCTTCAGTGATCGGTACTTCAGATGAAATAGTAACATCCTCAGTAGGACTGACACTTTGCTGTACAGTAGATGTTTGGGCTTCGTTGACCGTTTCTTTTTCAGGAACTGTCTCAGTAGGAGGTGGGCTTGGAGATCGTCTGCTAGATTCACCAACCACAGTAGTAGATCTTATGTTCTGTGGCTGATGAAAGTAGGTCTGAGAGATAAATTCTCTGAGCTCGTTTAGTTGTCTCTCCAACCCAGATGAGTAGTCAAACATGTTTTTCATTTGTTGCTCAAGAGATGCTAATCTGGTATCTTTGATAGCTGAGTCTAGATGAATCATGGTTATCTGATTAGACTTTTCTTCATTACTTTTCTTCAACTCAGCAATCAATTTTATATTTTCAAAATTTTCCTTCTCCAGGTTCTTTATTCTTTCTTCTAAAGTGATAGAACCTGGAGTGCTTGTTGATTCTTCTCTCCTCTGAAACTCAGGAGGAGTATTCAACAGTGTGTCTACATCAAACTCCAAATTCTCCTGATGAGGAGGTGTAGAGAAACCAGAAACAGGAACATTAGATGCTCCAGAAACAGGAACTGTTTCTGTTTCAGGACTAACAGTAGTCGTATCAACATGAAATTCTTCCCTCGTGATCACATTTGCAGGTGATCTCTGAACTTCAGAAGAAGTTGTCTGATCAGCCTCTGTAATAACCACTTGTGTTCGTGGTTTCCTGGGAATAATACCACCACGACCTCTCTTTCTCGATGGGAAGTCTTTTCTTTTTGCCATTCGTTTGCGTCTCGATGATGTACTTGGAGACTCTTCCGGGACATAATCAGTGTCCCTCTCTTCCTCACTTGGTCGAGATGATGTTGGAGTAGAAGGAGTTGGATCAGTCTGAATCACATAAGGAACATTCCCTATCTGATCACTAACAGTATCGGAACTAGAAGCAGAATGAACAACTTCTTCCATTTCTCCTTCATGTGTAGGTTCATCTTCAAAAAGCTTTTCAATCTCTTCCTCAACATTTTCTCTAGTAGAGGAAGTAGAAGCACCAGCTTGTGCCTCATCAGTATGAGCACCACCTTCACCAAGCTCATCGACATTTTCTTCAATCTCAGAAAATCTTCCAATCTTGGCAAAACTTTCACCAGAGCATTTGTTGCCTCTGGCTCCAGTTAGATGAGAGAAAATCTCCTTCTTCACAGTCTGTACAACATACTTAGGAGATCTCTGAGTAGCAAGATCAGGATACGCATCATTTATCACCAACTGGATAAATCTCGGGTACATAATGAACTTCCTTCCAGGATTTGCTGTAGCATTCTTTACCATCTCCTGAAATATAACCCCAGATATGCTAAAGGGAATGTCATCAACCAATGAAACTAGTAATGAGCCAAACACTGCACTCAAGCTATCCATCCCAGCCTTGAGGTTGCTCAGACAGTGAATCACCACATGAAATAAGTATTTCCAATACGGTGGTAACCACTTCTTCTCCAAACTTGGATATCTATACTCATAACCCATCCGAGATAGACAATCCATAACCACATCATCATCTAATCTTGTAGGTGCTCCCTCTTGGTCATTAAACAGAAGAACTCTGTTTAGTATGGCTTGAGAAACAATCACCCTTTTCTCCTTTACAGTAGCTGTGATAATCTGGTTTCCAGTTTCGTCCTTTTCTAGAGCAGCAGTGCTCCAGAAAGAATCTATCAGTTCGGAATAAATAGTAGGATCAGCTGATATAGCATATACAATACGAGAGTTCTTCAAGCCTTCGATCATAGAATGAAATAGTTCCTTTCCTTCCGGGACCTCTTCCAGATAAGCAACACAATTATGATTCTTGTTAAAGATCATTTGTGCCATCTGCATTGTCAAAAATAAAATCAGAATTAGAACACCTTTTGAATATAATTTGACTATGACAAAATAGTTTCTTCACTTAGAGCATGTGAACCACAATTCTTTTACTTAGAAAATTTCATTACTTGAAAACACTTAATCATCTCAAAGATATATTACTTTTAAGGTTTATCATCAAAAGTTATTGTGTACAGGTACAATTGAGACACAAATGGTTCAACACTTGGAAACTTTTACAACAATTAACTGTCATGCGAAACATGATTCAAGCTAAAACTCATAATTCATGCGAAAACTCAATATGTGCGAAATGTGTTCACGCGACAAAGCTGTTTCATGCGAAACCACTTTTCACGCGACACTTCTTTTCAAGCGAAATCTCAGTTCATGCAAAAGGACTTTGTGAAAACTTAGTTCAAGCGAAAACGTGAAAGTTATCATGCGAAAACAATACTCATGCGAGAACCCAATTCACGCGAGAAGTCGTTTTCGCGACTGTTCAGCTTCTCGTGCGATTCGCACAACCCCAACTTCAAATTAACCTTTCAAAATTGATTTTAATCCATGAAATGCATATCATCGCTGTCGCCTAGATCTATTAGGTTAATTTCATTTATCAATTTCATCATTTAAGTCCATTTATTTAGATTTTAAGTTCAAGTTGTTAAGTTCCCCTTAACATTGTACTTCTACAGTAACCAAATCAAAATGTGTATACCTTCAAAATCACACTAAACACGTACTGAGTATGATGTGAATCAAAATAACAGAAGATGAGTCAGATAATGCAATGTTTGAAGTATGCGAGAGGAGATTTCGGGTATGTGAGCGAAAAGGGTTTTCGGGTATGTTTTGAGCGAAAATTGGCTTTGTCTAGAACATTGTGCCTTTTATACCAAAGTTAGTCACGCGAAAACTCATTTTCGCGAAACATCCATTTTCGCGTGAGATTCCCGGTCGCGTGATTCAGTTATTTTTCAAAATTTTTCAAAATTTTTCAAAATTTTTCAAACTTTTGAATCCTTTTATTTTTAATGAATTTTGTCAACATAAAATGTTATTTACCAAGTGACCAATTATTTTAATGAATCTTCAATTTTCAAACATTTTCTTGTTATGTAATTGTTCTAAAACTAAAACACTATAAAAGTGAAATAAAAAACAAACACTTACAAACAAACAAAATAACAAAAGAATAAATACAATTAAAGAATCAAGATCGGATTTGCTTGTTTTGTATAAATTTTCATAATGAGATCATATAGTTCTTTTGTCAAGTTAAGACTCTGTCCGGCTTTATTTAAAATAACTGGTTAAGTTGATTGTCAATATATTTTGTCCTTTTAAACTTATATTTCAGGTTTTACTCAGACACATAATGAGTGATATATATCATGTTTTGTGTTGATTTAATATAAGTCAGTGGATCCCACAATCAGAACTTCTGTAGAATTATTATTATCCTTCAAGACACTATTGAGATTTTTTAAGTCACCCCAATTTGATTTAAACCATGCATTGATGATCAGTGATACCATTTATTGTAATCCTAAATATAACTATTTGAGCATAACTAGCCTGAGAAATAATTCTTAACCCGGAATATTAACAAGTTTAAGGACTTACTGACAGCCATTCGGACTTACGTCTGCCCTCTCAAGATGTTTAGGACTTACAAGCCATTCGGACTTACATGCCCCATCTTTCGATTTTGCCTTCCAAAGTTAAAAACTATTCTCAAAATCAGAAAATATATACCATATAGTATGTATGTCATATAGACATATCTTTTGATTTGTTGTGCTTCTTGGCATCTTTTATCCTATATGGCCTTTTCCTTTTGGCATCTTTTTGCTCAATTATTTTCTTTTTGTTTCTTTTTGTATTTTTATCTTTTATATATATATAGAGTTATGATAATCACTGAATCAATCATATACAGGCTTGAGTATGACAAGATTATATCTCTCAGTCTGTGTTAGAACATTGTTGACACAGAGTCCTGATATGTTCCCCACTAATTCATATTTCTTTAATTCAAGTGTAATCACTCAATTATGATCTTTTCATTTCTGAAAGCAAATCCTATCAACATATCAAACATAATCCAAGTGTATTCGTATTTAAGCCTTTGAAAGTACTTATACTCGTTTTGAACTTTGTAATATCATTTCTCATTTAAGCATGAAAATTTCTTCTTTTTGATTTTGGCAATCCTTTGATCTTAACTCCCCCTAAGACCAAAAATATTTTTCAGAACTTGCTTTTCTAATTTTCTCCCCCTAAAATTGTGATTGTCCTTTTAAGAAAAAGAAACAATTGCAATTTTATTCATTATTAAAAACTGAAAAATCTTTTTGTGAAGATTCATTAAACCAATTTATCCAAAGTTAATCATTCCCAATGATTGCACTAGGAAATCAAATCGAGAATGATCAAACGCCTTGGTAAATAAATCAGCAATATTTTCAGTTGACGGCACTTGTTTAAGATGAATAAGTTTACGATCAAAACAGTCGCGGATAAAATGTATGCGGATGTCTATGTGTTTAGTTTTTGAGTGTTGGATGGGATTTTTCACGATGTTTAAAACTGCCGTGTTATCACACCAAATTGGTGTGTCATAAATGTTGAGACCATAATCGAGAAGTTGTTGCTGAATCCAGACAAGATGGGAACAACAACTCGAAGCAGCCACATATTCAGCTTCGGCAGTGGATGTAGAGACAGTGTTCTGCTTTTTACACTGCCAAGAAATGAGTCGGTTGCCCAGGAATTGACATCCTCCTGTGGTCGATTTCCTGTCTAAGTTACAACCACCATAATCACTGTCAGTATAAGCAAATAAATTGAAATCGGAATTTCGAGGATACCAAAGACCAAGTTTGGGTTGACCCTTGAGATACTTGAAAATCCTCTTGACAGCTTTCATGTGTGATTCCTTTGGATCACTTTGATAGCGGGCACACTGACAAACAGGGAACATAACATCTGGCCTGCTTGCAGTGAGATACATAAGGGAACCAATCATTGATCTGTAAAGATGCTGATCAACTGATTCTCCTAATGGATCTGGAGTAAGAGTAGGACGAGAAGCCATTGGAGTTGGAGCTACTTTGGAGTCTTGAAACTTGTATTTCTCAAGAATTGTCTGAACATACTTTTCTTGATGAATGAGAATACCAGTCTCAGATTGAGTAACCTGAATACCCAAGAAAAATGAAATTTCTCCAAGTGAACTCATCTCAAACTTTTTCTTCATCACTTCTTCGAACTCCGTGCACATACTATCATTTGTGGAGCCAAAATAATATCATCGACGTAGATTTGAACCAAAATGATATCATCGCCTGATTTTCGTATGAATAAGGTTTGATCAATTGCACCTCTTGAATAACCATTTGCAAGCAAATGTTCAGTCAGAGTTGCATACCAAGCACGAGGTGCTTGATGTAAACCATATAAAGCCTTATCCAACTTGTAAACATAATCAGGATGATCTGGGTCTTCAAATCCAGGAGGCTGACAAACATAAGTTTCCTCCTTCATTTCTCCGTATAAAACGCAGTCTTAACATCCATCTGGTACACCTTGATGTTCATGAATGAGGCAAAGGCTAAGAAAATGCGTATTGCTTCTAGTCTTGCAACTGGAGCATACACTTCTTCATAATCTAAGCCTTCAACTTGATAAAATCCCTGCACCACAAGGCGTGCTTTATTTCTAACTATAACACCTTTTTCATCCGTCTTATTCCTAAAAATCCACTTTGTTCCAATTGGAAGCTTATCTTTTGGTAGTTCAACAAGATGCCAAACATTAAGCTTCTTGAATTGCATCAACTCATCCTGCATTGCTTCTATCCAGCTGTTTTCTTTAAGTGCCATTTCCACATTCTTGGGCACTGTTTGTGATAGAAAGCAAGCATACAGACATGTGTTGATTGCTCCTGATCGACTTCTGGTAACTACACCTTCGTGCAACGGGCCAATGATTGCTTCAGTTGGATGAGTTTTATGTATTCTTAATTGAGGAATCTCATCTGCAACCATTCCATCTTCCAAATTTGTAATATGTTCAACATTATCAAGAACTTCTTCAGTATGTTGAGATAGAGGTACATAAGTTTCATCAATTGTGTCATCTGAAATAGGAGTTTCAGAAGCAGTTGACACATTTGGAGACTCGTCAAATGGAACTTGAATGATCTCTATCGGTGTGTGCATAGTGTCTGAAGAAGATGAAGATAACGGAGAACTCAATGATTCTTCCAGCTCCTGAGTAGGAATTTGTTCTGAAGAAATATCTAAAGTCTCAGAACATGCAGATACTGGTACAGAAGCTGTCGGAATATTTTTGGATGATGAAGCAGTAGCAGAATCGTCAGATATCAAAGAAGGAAGTTCCTCAATTATTTGATTATCCAAGGTGATTGATTGAGAATTAGAATCTACAGATGAAGATTTAGAAATATTAAAATTTATGAACAAGGATTCATAATCATAAACCCATGAAGGAGCTGAACCTGCATCAGTTATGTTAAGTTCGTGCCAATCAATGTCAAATGACTCGATTATTTGTCTAGTTCTTTTATTATAAACACGATATGCAACCTTATTGGCAGCATATCCCACAAAGTAACATTCATCAGCCTTTTCAGAAAATTTTGAAGATGATTCGGTTGTATGTAACAAAGTGCAACAACAACCAAAGGCTTTAAAATATTTAACTTTGGGTTTGTGATTATAAAAGATTTCATAAGGAGTCTTATTTAATCTTTTGTTGATTAACACACGATTCTGAACATAACAAGCAGTATTTACTGCTTCTGCCCAAAAGAACAAAGGTAGTTTGGCGGCAGAGATCATTGTTCTAGCAGCTTCAATTAATGTCCTATTTCTTCTTTCTGCAACCCCATTCTGTTGTGGAGTGCCAGCAGCACTAAATTGTCTGGCAATTCCCTTGGATTCACAAAACTCATTCAGAGTTTGATTGCAAAACTCTGTCCCGTTGTCACTTCTGATGCATTTTACCTTTTTCTCAGTCTGATTCTCCACCAAAGTAATGAACTTGATCAAGAGGTGTGGAGTTTCATCCTTAGATGCTAAGAAAAACACCCAAGTAAATCTAGAAAAATCATCAGTAACAACCAGACAATAAGATCTTCGACCCAAACTTAGAACACTTACTGGACCAAAAAGATCCATGTGTAAGAGTTGTAAGATTGATTCGACTGAGTTGTGTGCAACTGGTTTGTGAGGAAGTTTATGTTGTTTACCTTTTGAACATGACAAACAATGTTCAGTTAAATGATATTCCTTTTCAGGTAAACCAATTACATGATTTCCACGTACAAGTTTATTCATGTTTTTAAGATTGACATGTCCTAATCGACGATGCCATAACATGGAATCATTCTCCGAGGCTTTGGATAATAAGCAAGAGGCGGTTACCAAAGAATTAGAACAATGCATATCAAGAAGATATGTGTCATTGTCTCTCGGAGTCCTCATCAAAACCCATTCTTCTGGAACAACAAAACCTGGTTTTAATATTAAGCATTCGTTATTAGTAAAGTGTGTTGAATATTGTTTGTCGCAGATTTGAGACACACTTAGCAGGTTATGTTTTAATTCCTCAACAAAATTAACATTTTCAAAACTTAGGACGCCATTTGTAACTGTACCCCGTTTTGTAATCCGTCCTCCTCTATCTCCTGCAAATATCACTCTTCCTCCGTTGTATGATTGCACATCTTGTAGTAATGATAAGTTACCAGTCATATGTCTTGAACAACCGCTATCAACATGCCATAGACTTTCAGTAGCCTTTTGCGGTTGTCCCTGCATTAGTAACAAATTACTTAGATTTTGGTACCCAAGTCAAACATGACTTGAGCACATTCTGAGTTGCAGTAAGACAAAATGATTTAAGATTATTATATTTTGTTTGCACATCATTCTTATCATTTATGCTTTTAGGCTTGACATTTTCTTTTATGTCATTGGTCAAATTCTTATCCCGTTTGACATTAAACTCATTAGCAACCTTTGATTTCATATTATTTGAAAATTTTCCACGAGTGAAAAATAATTTTCTATTATGAGAAATAGAATTATGAAATCTTTGTTTACTTAATGATTTTTGTTTAAATGGACAATTATTTGCCAAGTGATTTGTGTTTCCACACTGAAAGCATCTCTTCAGTTGTGTGTGGAAAACAAACTGTGGATGACAGTTATGAAAATTGTCATAAAAACCAAAGTCAGATTGACTAGGTTTAACTTTCTCCACAGTCTCTCGAATCTTTGTCCCGTTTGACAATTGCAAATTCATCTTTTGCAGATTCGAGGAAATTGAAGTATTACGACCACTTTGATTCGGAGATTTGGCAATTTTGACTTGTGAAATTATTGGTGTTGGAATATGAACAGTCGTTGTCTTTGCTGGAGTAGGACCAGACTTTGAATGTGCTGGAGAAGGACCAGGCTTAGATATACGGATTGGTGCTGGAGAAGGACCAGGCTTTTGAATTGTGAGATTGCATGCAGAAGAAATATTCACTTGCAAATCTGGGCTACAAACATCTTGATTCACAAGGTTAGCATTATAATGAAGTTTATTTTTAAAGAATCGAGAATTCGTTTCTTTAAAAATATGTTCTTCATTTTCAATTACACCCTTAGAAATGAATCGACTCTTAAAATCATTTTCAATTCTTTCCTTTTGATTAGCCCTTTGATTTGCATTCAAATGATTTTTACTATTAGATTGCAACTCATTCAAATCAACCTTCTTTTCATTTCCAGACAAATTTTGAGTACAAGCAGATTGTGAAACTTTTACATTCTTATTATTTAAACATTCATTCTCATTTTCATCCTCACTCTCACTTTCCCAATCTTCAACCAACCCATCCACCTTCATTTTATCTGCAAAAAGATTTTCAGGTGATTGTTTAGTTTTGGGTGCTATGATAGGATCAACTGATAAGTTTATTTTAACAAAGGTTTTATGTTTTGAGATGGAGAAAATCCAATCCCATATACCATATCAGAATCACAAATGTTCTCAGATGAAGGTAAACATGAATAATCATGATTAATTGGAGGAGCAATGTTAGAAAACCCAACACCACATTTTCCTCCTTTAATTTTCTGAGTCATTTGTGACTTGATTATGCCCTCAACCATCGTTGATGAAAGTTCAAATTTCTCAACAGTCAATTTAACCGTGGCTAATTCACTGTTGAGTCTGTTAATTTCTAGAGCGAGTTCATTATTTCTGTTTGTCAAGTCATTATTAGTACATTCTTTATCATGAAGATTTAATTTCAAATTATAAATTGTTTTGTTTAAACCTTCAAGTTTGTCTTTAAAATCCTTTCATTTGACTTGTGTTTACTAGCTTGATACTGAAGTTTTTCAACTTCCATTATCAGGCTTTCATTGTGAACTCTGTATCTTTGAACTTTCTCAATACATGCATTTTGACATAAGTCATCATATACCTTGGGTTCTGAAGTTTCTCCTTCTGTTTCTTTGACCTTCTTCACCATGAATGCTGTCAATTTACCATCTGATTTATCCACTGGAGCACTAACAACAGTCTTTGGATCAATACATGGACTTTTGACTGTGAGCTCAACAGTGTCATCTTCAAACACAATCTTTTCTTCATCAACCTTCTCAACCTGTTCTTTCTTTTCAGCTTTCTCTTTCTCCTCTTCAATTCTCTCCTTCTCTTCTTCTTCTGTAGCAAACAAGCCCTCCAACAAATCTTCAGACACGAATTCAGCAAATAAGTTTTCTTCCTCTTCTGGTTCTGGCACAATCTTTGCAATGAGTGCATGAGACAAAGTCAGATCAAGAGCCTCCATTTGATCAGACCAATCGTATTCAGCATTAGTTTGAGAAACTAATGCTTTATTGCCACTAGAAGTACCAGCTTTGTCTTTCTTCTGCTCAATCTCCACAGTCACCATCTTCTTTGGGGCTTCATTTTGAACTGTTTTTGGTTCAGTACACTCTCTGGCGAAATGACCTGGTTTGTTACAGTTGTAACACCTCAGGTTGGATTTGTCGAAACCGATTTTGCTAGAATTATTAACACCAAACATTTTCCTTCCAGTTCTTCTAGCAAAATTCTTTGCCCTGTAAACTACCATGGCCATCTGATATTTGATGTCGTTTTCTTCAACATCATCCGGATTAACTTGTTGAAGATCATCAACAAGAATATTAGGAGCAGAAAGTCTTCGGCCATAAAAGCTTCATAACTTGACATAAATGTGGTGAAAAGAGCAAGATGCTCCTCAGCAATCTGAACAGTCTGTTTGGATGGATTAGTGGTAGCAACATAAGCATGTTGACCACTATGAGAATCTTGAGGTGGAGAGACTTGTTGGTGGATGATGGGGGAATAATGTTGTGCTGCTGGAACATGAACTTGATGAGTTACTGCTGGTTGCATATATGAAGATGCTGCACTTCCTGATTGTTGTTGCTGACACATTTGAGTATAGCTGACATAGTAATTTGGATTACTCGCCATCTTTGCGTAGAGAGCAGTTCCTTCAGCACCTAGAGAACTGAGATGATTAGCAGCTCGCTGCTTATCATCCATAGCATAAGACTTGATAGTTGAGATGAGATCGGTCAACTGAAGAGTATACAAGTCTTTGGTTCTCTTTATCAAGTACAGTTGTTATTCCAACTATAAGGAAGTGAGTTGAGTAACTTCTTGTTCACAGTAATGGGTTCCATAGTAATACCAGCACTCTTCATTTTTGTGACCAGTCTAACAAACCTGGCCATTTGAGCTTCCAATTCCTCACCAACAATGTGATTGAACATGTTGAATTCTTGATTCAACATATCCTTCTTGCTCTCTCTCATGTCTTTGTTGCCCATTATCTGAGATTCCAGAGCATCCCATAGCACTTTTGCACCCCTGAACTCTTGAAACTTTTGTGAGATCTCAGTAGTAAGAGCCATAGTAATTGTAGCATACGCCTTATCATCCAATTCCAGTCTCTTGATGTCGTCTTCATCCCACAAATGTTCAGGTTTCTGAACCATTTCTCCTTTGTCATTTTTGTACAACGGAATGTAAGGGCCATACTGAATGGATCTCCACATTTTAGGTTCCGTGTAAATGACATATCTTTCAAATCGAAACGCCCAATCGGTATAATCATCTTCACATAAAAGCCTCGTGTAAGGCCCCGCTCCCGGGCGCCCTACTGTTGGTGGTTCATCGCACATAAAATATACATAATGTATATAATCATAAAATAACGCAGCGGAAATGATAAAATATATATACATTCTCATTCATTAATAATAGTCATTACATCGTTGACTCGATTACAAAATGAAGCTTTCTCTACTTTGTCTCTCCTCCTAAGATCATACAGCGACCTCTAGAGGAGATATCAAGTTCAAACATTTAAAGTTTATAATTTTTATACTAAAGAATATTCCTTAAGTAATTCCGTACATCGGAACTCTGACGGAATATTCTTGACACACACATGCAACATATTTCGTTGTATGTGCTACGCACACGCACCCAATGCGTGGCGAACTTATCAAAATCTAAAGAAGATTTCTTAAATAATCCCTTCCGGGGGAATACTCAAGAAATCTCATAATGGCATGCAACGTGATGAGTTGCGTGCGTTATAGACCCATAACGCATGACGTTGCATCATTATTAAATGGAGAATGCCATCCCAAAAGAGCTGAGTAGCCGCCTCGTGCCATCCCCAGCAACGCTACCTGCCAACTGGAAACACATAAAAAGTCAGCGTTGCTGAGTGAGTTCTAGTTTTATAATAAAACATACTTTTACTTATTTAAAAGTATCCTTTCGTGCATGCGTTCAAACATCATACGTACACAGAGATAATATTCATTATTATCTTCATCATTCGTTATATATCATCATCTTTAACTTCTCGTATGGATTCTGTCAGGCTTTACCCACTTCATAGCACTTGGCTATGATTACGGTGGTCGAATGACAAGAATCCCGTTCATACTTACTTGCATGCATTGAAAGGTGAATTGTACCAATACCATATGCTACACCCCAATCAGTCTTAGCTACCGGGCCGTAATCAACATATGACGGGAGCGTATGCCCGGTACTAGAGGTAAGCGGTAGAGGTACCATGACCATGGTCAATCACATAGAAGGACCAATCGCGTTATTCAATGCTTGCAAGACATAATTCGTTCGTTCATTAATGCATGTATTCATCATCATTCGTTCATTCGTTCATTCATTAATACATGCATTCATCATCGTGTTCCTCTTTCGTTATCTTTCACTTTACGTTACATAATACTTCGTTCGTTCGTTAATACGTAAAGTCATGGAAAGATATTCATACATCATTATTATAGGAACACACACACACCATACATACATCATCATACTTAGCATCGTACATACATCGTCATCATCGTCATACATACATCGTCATCATCGTCATACATACGTCGTCATACCTAACATCTTACAGGCATCATCATCATCATCATACATAACCTCGTACGTACATAGCCTACGTCATCATTCATCACTAGGCACTTACTATGCGTCATCCTGGTGCAGTAGCACTAACTGTCCCTCCAAGACCGTGGGGACTCATACTAGGACCGTACATAACACGTCGAGTCCACAATCATACCTTAGACGTCTAACACAACATTATACCCAAATGGGTCGTACATACATACGTCAGTAAACCAGTTTATATGTGTTCCAGCCCCAAAACCATTTAAAACAAGTAAATGAGGGGTCCTAGAACTCACCTGTGCTTGACAAGCAGCCTCTCAATCAAGCCTTTAAGACGCGGGTCACACTACACTGCCTGCGGATAAGTTAACACTCAAAAGAGTTAATTTCTGCCTAATTTCGCTACTAATTTCGCAGGTAGTTTCGCCCGTAAATTCGCCCGTAGTTTCGCCGGGCGAATTAGCAGTTTCGCTGCTAATTTCGCTGGGCAGCAATCCGCCAGTTTTGCTGGACAGATTCGCTACCTCAAGCGCCCAACTTTCGTTGGAATTCCCTAGTTTCGCAATATCTAAGGTCAACTTGGACATTGGCATAGTCATCAGCGAAACCATAGTTTCGCTCAGGCGAATATGTAGTTTCGCTACAGCGAAACTGTAACTTCGCTGTAGGTTCCTCCAGTTTCGCTGGACGAACTTACAGTTTCGCTGGATGAGACCTTAATTTCGCAGAACGAGCTGAAATTCACGAATCAGCTCGTTTTCGCCCAAAAATCCAATCCTTTCCACCCAAACCCTTGCATTATCATCCAGGAAGCTATATCTAAGCTTCTTACACGTTTTAATACCCTAAAACGTGTGTTTTGGGCGATTTTTGCCACTAGAAACCCCAAAAACCCCAAACTCGGGTTTTTTCACCCAATGTGGTAATTTAGATGTGTTTCTTACCTTGATTCTTGTAGTTTTGGAGTCCACAAACACTCGCCTTCGATTCTTGACCACCCGAGCTTCGATCCGGCACTTTCTCTCTCTACACTTTCTCTCTCTAGAATGGCGTTTTGAGTGAAAATGAGAGTTGCTCAGCTGATCCATCTATTTATATGCCAGACGTCCCCGGGACCCCAAACTCGTTAAACTCGTGACCCGGAGGGTTAACTCGGTGTAATACCCGCAACCACTCTATATTCATTAAAGGGTTTTCATCCGAGCCCATCACTATCATCTGACTCGATCTGAAAATTTTCCGGGCGTTACAAGTCCACCCCCCTTATTTAGGTTTCGTCCCTGAAACCTGTCACTCTTCGAACAAATGTGGGTAATGCTGTCTCATCTCTTCTTCAGTCTCCCACGTAGACTCCGATCCCTTCCTGTGCTTCCACTGTACGCGCACAAGAGGAACCACTTTGTTTCTTAGCCGTTTCTCTTTTCTATCAATGATCGCCACTGGTTGCTCCACATAGTTGAGCCGTTCGTCTACTTCGATATCCTCCAGCGGAACGACCATATCTTCATCGGCCAAACATTTCCTCAATGAGATACGTGGAAGGTCGGGTGAATTCCACTCAGCTCATCTGGTAGCTCCAACCTATAGGCCACCTCTCCCACACGGGCGATAATTCGAAAAGGGCCTATATACCGCGGGCTCAGTTTACCCCGCTTTCGGAATCTAATAATTCCTTTCCAAGGCGAAACCTTTAACATGACTCGATCACCGACCTTGAACTCTATCGGTCTTCGCCTTTTGTCAGCATACGACTTTTGTCTGTCTTTCGCCGCCTTCATGAAGGCTTTGATCTTTTCTAACTTTTCAGTCGTTGCTTCCACTACCTCGACGCCTCCCAGTTCCTTCTGTCCAATGTCTCCCCAACATACGGGCGTCCTACATTTCCTACCGTATAACATCTCGTAAGGTGGCATGCCAATGCTGGCGTGATAACTATTGTTGTACGAGAATTCTGCTAACGGCAGGTGATCGTCCCAACTTCCTCCAAAATCGATCACGCACGCCCGAAGCATGTCTTCGAGTGTTTGGATCGTCCTCTCAGACTGACCGTCTGTCTGAGGATGATATGCCGTGCTAATATGTAGCCTCGTTCCCATCGCATCATGGAATCTCTTCCAAAACTTGGAGGTAAACCGGGTGTCACGGTCAGACACAATAGACACCGGTACGCCATGACGAGCTACAATTTCTTTGATGAATAGATCCGCCAATCTTTCAGATGAATACGTCTCGCGGATCGGTAGAAAGTGGGCACTCTTCGTCAATCGATCAACTATCACCCATATAGCATCATACCCTTTTGGGGTACGTGGTAACTTCGTAATAAAGTCCATGGTGATGTGCTCCCACTTCCACTCGGGTATATCCAATGGTTGGATCTTCCCGTACGGTTTCTGGTGCTCGGCCTTTACCTGTGAACAAGTCAGGCACTTACTCACATATTCCACCACATCACGCTTCATGCCTGGCCACCAATAGTCTTTCTTCATGTCTTGGTACATCTTGGTAGCACCGGGGTGAATGGAATATCGAGTCTTATGAGCCTCATCCATAATCTTTCCACGTAGATCCCCGTACCGAGGAATCCACACTCGCCCAAATCGGGTCTTAACACCTAGAGTGTTCTCACCCAGTTCTGTAACTAGACCTCTCATCCTCTCGGAGTTTAGACGATCTTCCTTCAAAGCCTCGTCTTGGAACTCCTTAACCTGCGTCATCACGTCTGAGGTCATAATCAGCTGGCAAGCCTTCACCCGAATCGGTTCGGGCCTTTCCTTCCGGCTAAGGGCATCAGCCACCACGTTGGCCTTACCCGGGTGGTAATGGATCTCACAATCATAATCCTTTATCAGCTCCAACCACCGCCTCTGCCTCATGTTTAGATCCTTTTGCTCGAAGAAGTACTTCAAGCTCTTGTGGTCCGTGAAGATGGTGCACTTCGTCCCGTATAGATAGTGTCGCCAAATCTTCAACGCGAAAACCACCGCAGCTAATTCTAGATCGTGCGTGGGATAATTGACTTCGTGGGTCTTCAATTGTCGAGACGCATAGGCTATGACCTTTCCGCGTTGCATCAATACGCAACCTAGCCCAGAATAGGATGCATCCGAATAGACCACTAAGTCTTCATTTCCTTCGGGCAATGTCAAGACAGGAGCTTGGGTCAGTCTCATCTTCAATTCCTCAAACGCATTCTCCTGTTCCCGGCCCCACATGAACTTTACGTCCTTGCGAGTCAATTTTGTCAAAGGTGAGGCTATCTTGGAGAAGTCTTGAATAAATCTCCTATAGTAGCCCGCCAGCCCCAAGAAGCTGCGAATCTCGGTTGGCGTCTTCGGTGACTTCCATTGCATCACGGCCTCAACCTTTGCTGGGTCCACCATTATCCCTTCTGCATTCACTACGTGGCCCAGAAATTGCACCTCGCGTAACCAAAAGGCGCATTTGGAGAACTTGGCGTACAATTTCTCCCTTCTCAACGTTTCCAATACTTCCCGAATGTGGTCGGCATGCTCTGTCTCGCTTTTCGAATAAATCAGGATATCATCGATGAACACAATCACTGATTTATCTAACATTGGCCGACACACTCGGTTCATCAAATCCATAAAAGCAGCCGGCGCATTGGTCAACCCAAAAGACATGACAAGAAACTCATAGTGACCGTAGCGCGTACGAAAGGCTGTTTTAGGGATATCCTGCTCCCTCACCTTCAGTTGATGGTAGCCCGATCGAAGATCTATCCTGGAAAACCAACGGCACTCTGAAGTTGGTCAAACAAGTCATCGATCCTTGGTAAGGGGTATCTGTTCTTCACCGTCAGCTTATTCAGCTCGCGGTAGTCGATGCACATCCGCATACTACCATCCTTCTTCTTTACGAACAGAACCGGAGCACCCCAAGGTGAGATACTCGGTCGAATAAACCCCTTATCCAGCAGCTCCTGCAACTGCTCCATCAACTCTTTCATTTCCGTTGGAGCCAAGCGATACGGTGCTTTTGCGACAGGTTGGGCACCCGGTATCAGGTCGATCTGGAATTCGATCTCTCGGTCAGGTGGCAATCCCGATAAGTCTTCGGGAAACACGTCTGGAAAGTCACACACCACTGGCACATCGCATAACTGTGGCGTTGGCGTCTCTACATTCTTTACATAACATAAGTAGGCGCTACATCCGCGCCTCATACACTTTCCCGCCACCGCCATTGAGATCACCTTCGGAATTGTCGTAACTCGATCGCCATAAATCGTCACCGGACTTCCGTCGGTCGCTGTCAGTCTAATCATCTTCTTTCGGCACACGATATTCGCTTCGTAGGTTGCTAACCAGTCCATTCCTAACACTACATCGAATCCTCTTAGAGGCATCACATGTAACATGGCAGCAAACCTATGGCCCTCTAATTCTATAGTACAACCCTCTATCACATCCGTAACCCTAGTGGACTTACCAATAGCGGTTTCTACGTCAAAGGACTTATCAAGGCATTTCCTCCTAACAGGCAGTTTAGCACAGAAGGTAGTAGAAATAAAACTTCTACTGGCACCCGAATCAAATAACACAGAGGCTAAAATTTGATTTATTAGGAACGTACCGGACACAACATCAGGGTCCGTTCTAGCCTCCTCCTGCGTCATGGTGAACGCCCTAGCCTTTGCCCTCGGTGCTTCTCCTCCCGTCTTCTTCTCCCCTGAGCCCTCAGCCCTCGGCTTCTTACAATCTCTGCTCATATGACCACTTTCCCCACAGTTAAAACACTTGCCCATCCGGCAATCCCTTGATATATGTCCCGTCTTCCCACACTTAAAGCAGAGGTTGGATCCCCACTTACACTCCCCCGAGTGCTCTTTTCCACACTTACCACACTTCCTCACCCCAGCTCCAGACACGACCACTCGGCGGTCATCTACCCTCGCCTTCTTATTACTTGTCGAGGTATCACCTCGGCCAAACCTCTTTCCCTGCCAGCCCTTCTCTCCACCTGTCTTCTTTCCACCCTCAGTCTTCACCAATGCCGCTCGCTCATCGTACAACCTCCCCGCCAAGTCCACCGCCGACCTAAAAGTACTCGGTCGAGCGGAAATCAAATGCCAACGAATTTCGGCTGGCAACCCTTGAATATACCGGTTGATCTTTCGGGACACCGGCGTCACCTGCTCTGGCACCAACAGCGCCAACTCGTTAAACTTGGTGGTATATTGTTGATGGGTCATCGTCCCCGCCTCCAACTGCAGGAACTCTCTCTCTATCCTATCCATTTCCCGTCGAGGACTGAATTCCTCGATCACCAACCTTTTCAACTCAGCCCACTTCATCTTCCCTATAGCCCTGCTACCCTCGGCTTGGACTATATTTTTCCACCAACATAAAGCCGACCCTGTAAAAGAGTGGGTGGCAAACTTCACCTTCTTGTCCTCCTGGCAATCACTGATATCGAGGACAGCTTCCATTTCCATCACCCATTGGTGAGCATCAGTAGCAGTACCGGACCCATCGAAAGTTGGGGGCTTGCACCTCATGAATTTCCCGTAGTCACAGCCCCGGGCTGTCTCCCGTACCTGTTCTTCCTCCTCATCATCGGACAATACCGTTTCTGCCCCTGTCTGTTGTTGTCCACCGGAGGACTGATTTCTTCCCCGTCTCTCATCCTCACGTACTGCCTTTAACACTTCTGTCATTACAGACGGTAAGATCGTCTGCACAACCTGGTGCACCTCCTCGACAACTGCCTCTTTCACCGAGGCCCTAAAATCATCACTCTCATTCGTCCCCCCGAGGGGGTAGTATTAGGTCCTTCGGGAACCTTCTTCCCTTGTCTAGGTCTTCCTCTTGTGGCTCGTGGTTCCACACCACTTCCGCCACTGCCTCCACCAAGTGGGGCTTTAGATGATCTACCACCGACCATCTTCTATCTCACACTGAAAGGTTCAAATACCAACACGGTCATTCAAGGAAATAGCTCAGTTTATGTCAAGTACAGTAAGTTACTAATTACAGTGGCCAGTTGTGATTAGTCACTTACTCTACTTTTCGCACCCCAAGCATTACCCTTCCTGACTACACCGGTATCTAAATCTAACAGCACACATAACCACATTTCACACGCACATACTTTAATTAACTTTAAGAAAATACCTGATGGCACGCAGCTACTCAGATGGCATTCTCATTCTCCCTGTCCCATTCTCAGTTTAAGTTTAGGTTTATTATGAAATTTTACCCGTTTTACTTAAACTTTTGCTCTGATACCAACTTGTAAGGCCCCGCTCCCGGGCGCCCTACTGTTGGTGGTTCATCGCACATAAAATATACATAATGTATATAATCATAAAATAACGCAGCGGAAATGATAAAATATATATATACATTCTCATTCATTAATAATAGTCATTACATCGTTGACTCGATTACAAAATGAAGCTTTCTCTACTTTGTCTCTCCTCCTAAGATCATACAGCGACCTCTAGAGGAGATATCAAGTTCAAACATTTAAAGTTTATAATTTTTATACTAAAGAATATTCCTTAAGTAATTCCGTACATCGGAACTCTGACGGAATATTCTTGACACACACATGCAACATATTTCGTTGCATGTGCTACGCACACGCACCCAATGCGTGGCGAACTTATCAAAATCTAAAGAAGATTTCTTAAATAATCCCTTCCGGGGAATACTCAAGAAATCTCATAATGGCATGCAACGTGATGAGTTGCGTGCGTTAGACCCATAACGCATGACGTTGCATCATTATTAAATGGAGAATGCCATCCCAAAAGAGCTGAGTAGCCGCCTCGTGCCATCCCCAGCAACGCTACCTGCCAACTGGAAACACATAAAAAGTCAGCGTTGCTGAGTGAGTTCTAGTTTTATAATAAAACATACTTTTACTTATTTAAAAGTATCCTTTCGTGCATGCGTTCAAACATCATACGTACACAGAGATAATATTCATTATTATCTTCATCATTCGTTATATATCATCATCTTTAACTTCTCGTATGGATTCTGTCAGGCTTTACCCACTTCATAGCACTTGGCTATGATTACGGTGGTCGAATGACAAGAATCCCGTTCATACTTACTTGCATGCATTGAAAGGTGAATTGTACCAATACCATATGCTACACCCCAATCAGTCTTAGCTACCGGGCCGTAATCAACATATGACGGGAGCGTATGCCCGGTACTAGAGGTAAGCGGTAGAGGTACCATGACCATGGTCAATCACATAGAAGGACCAATCGCGTTATTCAATGCTTGCAAGACATAATTCGTTCGTTCATTAATGCATGTATTCATCATCATTCGTTCATTCGTTCATTCATTAATACATGCATTCATCATCGTGTTCCTCTTTCGTTATCTTTCACTTTACGTTACATAATACTTCGTTCGTTCGTTAATACGTAAAGTCATGGAAAGATATTCATACATCATTATTATAGGAACACACACACACCATACATACATCATCATACTTAGCATCGTACATACATCGTCATCATCGTCATACATACATCGTCATCATCGTCATACATACGTCGTCATACCTAACATCTTACAGGCATCATCATCATCATCATACATAACCTCGTACGTACATAGCCTACGTCATCATTCATCACTAGGCACTTACTATGCGTCATCCTGGTGCAGTAGCACTAACTGTCCCTCCAAGACCGTGGGACTCATACTAGGACCGTACATAACACGTCGAGTCCACAATCATACCTTAGACGTCTAACACAACATTATACCCAAATGGGTCGTACATACATACGTCAGTAAACCAGTTTATATGTGTTCCAGCCCCAAAACCATTTAAAACAAGTAAATGAGGGGTCCTAGAACTCACCTGTGCTTGACAAGCAGCCTCTCAATCAAGCCTTTAAGACGCGGGTCACACTACACTGCCTGCGGATAAGTTAACACTCAAAAGAGTTAATTTCTGCCTAATTTCGCTACTAATTTCGCAGGTAGTTTCGCCCGTAAATTCGCCCGTAGTTTCGCCGGGCGAATTAGCAGTTTCGCTGCTAATTTCGCTGGGCAGCAATCCGCCAGTTTTGCTGGACAGATTCGCTACCTCAAGCGCCCAACTTTCGTTGGAATTCCCTAGTTTCGCAATATCTAAGGTCAACTTGGACATTGGCATAGTCATCAGCGAAACCATAGTTTCGCTCAGGCGAATATGTAGTTTCGCTACAGCGAAACTGTAACTTCGCTGTAGGTTCCTCCAGTTTCGCTGGACGAACTTACAGTTTCGCTGGACGAGACCTTAATTTCGCAGAACGAGCTGAAATTCACGAATCAGCTCGTTTTCGCCCAAAAATCCAATCCTTTCCACCCAAACCCTTGCATTATCATCCAGGAAGCTATATCTAAGCTTCTTACACGTTTTAATACCCTAAAACGTGTGTTTTGGGCGATTTTTGCCACTAGAAACCCCAAAAACCCCAAACTCGGGTTTTTTCACCCAATGTGGTAATTTAGATGTGTTTCTTACCTTGATTCTTGTAGTTTTGGAGTCCACAAACACTCGCCTTCGATTCTTGACCACCCGAGCTTCGATCCGGCACTTTCTCTCTCTACACTTTCTCTCTCTAGAATGGCGTTTTGAGTGAAAATGAGAGTTGCTCAGCTGATCCATCTATTTATATGCCAGACGTTCCCGGGACCCCAAACTCGTTAAACTCGTGACCCGGAGGGTTAAATCGGTGTAATACCCGCAACCACTCTATATTCATTAAAGGGTTTTCATCCGAGCCCATCACTATCATCTGACTCGATCTGAAAATTTTCCGGGCGTTACACCTCGGTGGCTTGTTACCAGTTCCAATCTCAGTGTCTAGATGAAGTGAAGCAAAGACATGATGAGCAGAAAGTTTAAAATCAGAAGTCTCGTGCGAAATACAAACTTGTGCGAAATCAGGTTTCGCGTGGAAAGGGTTTTCGCGCGATGTAGCGCTTCGTGCGAAATTCCAAAGATACCTTTTATGCGAATCGCACAAAAAGGTGGAATACCTAACTGAGCGAAAACACCCTGTTTTCGCGTGCGAGAACTTGCAGATCAAGCGAAAACGTCGATTTTGTGCTGAAACAGATTACCAACTGTTTGTTCTTGCGTATTTCACCTCCAGCTTACTGATTAAGTTTGATTAAACCCATTTTAATCCAATTTTAATGAATTTTAAGTCAATTTTAATCAAGATTAAGCTTAAAGTCCACTAATTCAGTTCAATTCGGTTCTAATCAGTCCAAATCCTCCACAATCGAGCAGCATAACTTTGCCATTTCAGAATCTAATGTAATCGATGATGAATTCTTCAAAAATCAGGTAAAACTCAATCCAATTCTTCTCCAAATCGTGGTTCAAGAGCCTAATGCTCTGATACCAATTGTAAAACCTCTGAAAACTCCCAAAGATCAGTAACACACGATCTCAATCTTGTGAACGCGGAATATAAACAAGATTGGAGTAGAAGAAGAATGAATTGAATCACAAAAGAGGATCTTCGATTGATAAACAGAAACCTATAAAAGGTCTTGTGCGATTTCGCACAGATACAATGATAATGAATGAAAAGCTTGATTACAAAACGAAATCTAGCTATTTATACTAAACTACTAGTTCTCGCGCGAGATCCCTTTCGCGTGGATCATGATTTCGCGCGGCAGCTGTCTTTCGCGTAGTATGCGACTCGCATGGATCTGGTCTTTCGCACAGTAGGCTTCTCGCGTGACTTGTTGTTGTCGCGTGGATCTGGTTATCGCACAGTATGTTTTGCCGAGCCTTGATTTGTCTTCTACAATTTATGATTTTAGGGTTTCTTAGGGTTGTCTCGACGATAATCCGTCGCACAGCTTGAGCGGAAACCTAGAAAAAAACTACCATTGTTAAATAATCATTCAGTGGACACCACTACAAGAAAAAGAGGCTATGACGACGACATTTGTCATCACGATAGGGTGTAGCTGTCGTCGCTAGGCTATGGTGACGACATGTCGTCGCGATAGCCCATATCGCCATAGCCTTGTCGCTATAGCCCATTTTATTGTCGTCGCCAAAACTATTGTCGCCACAAAGGTCTATCCCGACGACAAATCTTGGCGATGACTTTTTGTCATCGCGATAGGTTTAACCTAATTAAGGCGACAACTTGTCATCGTTGTAGGTCTGCAATAGCCAAAAATCAAGCTGACCCAATGGCGACGACATGTTGTCGTCATAGGGTGACATATAACGACGATTTCGTGTCGTCGCCATAGACTCTTTTTCTTGTAGTGTTGCACGTCATTGTTATAGGGTACAAGTTTTTACTTTTTACTTTTCTTTTATTTTGAAATGTTATAAAAAAGCCTAAAAAAATTTCAACCGATAGCGTTGACACGTCGTCATTATAGTTAACTTTTTCCTTTAATTTTTCTTATATGCTTGAATAGAAAACTAAGTCAATGATATCATTTGGGAAACCCTATAACAAGGCCATGTCATTACCATAGGTTTATATTCTCCTTAATCGTAACTAGACCCTTAATATGACTTGGCAAACTCCATTTCTCTCTAGATATTAATGTTATCAAAGGGGATACTCTTAAAATTTCAAAGGAAGGAGAAAAGCAAGGTTAAAAGCAAGATTGCTGGTCAAAATTGAACCTAATTAACTAGTATGTGTGTGTTGAAATAATAGGGTAGTATTTAGTATTTTTTTTATTTTGTGTTCAATTTGATTGTTTGTTATTATTTGGTTTGTTTGTTATTATTTGGTTTGTTTGTTATTATTTGGTTGTAGCTGCTGCGTTGTGGGCTGCTGCTTGCTGGGCTGCTGCTTGCTGGGCTGCTGCTTGCTGGGCTGCTGCTTGCTGGGCTGATGCTGCGTTGCTGATTCAAGTGATAAAGGGAAGATCAGTTCTAGAGTCTTCACAACTCAACACACTCTGTTGGTGCATATATAGTCATATATAGTGTGTCCGTCGCTTGACGAATAGTCTAGGCTTAATGTTATACACCTTGTAAACACATGAAACTGGGTCATTCGCAGGAGCATATGCGAATGAGACTCAGTCGTACGACTAAGCCATGCTAATGGACAAGTTGTGCGACTGAGAGATGCGATTGGGGCATTCGTAAGACTGAACCATAAGAATGGTCCAGTCGTACGATTGAACCATACGCATGGTCCAGTCGTACGATTGAACCATACGCATGGTCCAATCGCACGAATGGGCCCAGTCGCATCTAATATGGGCCGAGGCCTATATATACCAGTTTCAATGTGTAGAAACCTAAGGGTTTTCATAGTGTTCCCGGCGCCCAGGCGCTGCCGGATGAGAGGGGAGATCATGCTCGATCTCCCCTTTTGCCAAAAGTCTTTATTCTTAAGTTGTAACGAGCTTAAATCGTTATGTTTTATCAATGAAATCATTCGATTATTGTTCGTACTTTTGTTTATCTTTTGGTTGTTTATCGCTCGGATCCGATCCAGTGAGAATACGCTCCGGATGTCTATCGATCCATTGCTTCACGGTATCAGAGCCGGTTACTGCTAGAATGATCTAACAATCATTCTAGCAACCCGAGCTCTTGATTTCTGGATCAAATTTCAGATCTTGACGTTAAACCCACTTCGTGTTCTTCGTGTTTTGTTCAGATCTGGGTACGTGTGGTGTTTCTATGTTAAAATCGAATTCAAAACCACGTTCCTATCACCATTGCGAATCTGATGATGTCTATTTTGGTTCGAATCATGTAAAATTCGTCAGATTAGGGTTTTTGGCAGCCTTGGCGGCTGCAGATCTGAAATTCTACGTGCAGACCCGTTCATGCGACTGGGCCATGCGAATGGACCATTCGTACGACTGGACTATGCGAATGGACCATTCGTACGATTGGACCATGCTAATGGACCATTCGTGTGACTGGAACAGTCGTGTGTTCAATCGTGCGACTGGACCAGTCGTACGTTCAATCGCCCGAATGAGTCATCTGCATTGACTCATCCGCATTTGTTCTGAAAAAGTTTGGTAAAATAAAATTTTTTTTGGGAAAATTTCGGGTCATGTATAGTTCGTCTTCGGGTCAATAGTGAAGATTTTCCTGGAGAGTGTATGCAAGAGTTGAGGATGAGCAACGGATATTCACCCTGAGGTTCTTATGTCAAACAAGTTCGATGGATACCCCATTATTCGTTGGACTTCCAGAATAGGTGAATGTTGATAGAACACGAAAGAGAGAAGAGAAGATGTCAGCTGTCGGTGCTGATTTTGTGGGGTAGTCAGGAGCATCTGACTATTTATGGGCCAATCAAGTTATATTTATCCGCACAGAGAGGATTCTCAATCTTAGGGGGAATCCGTGTACAGAGAAATTAAAGACGCAATCAGAAAGTGATGATGTGAGCAGGTTTCTGATGATGAATCTTCGTGCATGCTGATTTGTTTGATATTGTCGGCTGTGGATTGGAACCTTCAACCTTTTGCCCAATACACCGTATGAAGACGTTAGGAGAGCACAACGTTTATATATTGGGATATGCTGAATGTGAGGGGAATTTCTACAGTTGTTAATGTTAAACAGGTTAGACTGTGTGAAGATTGAAGCAATGGAAAACTGGTCATGTCATTATCTGGAAAAACCAGTCATTTGGGGAATCTTACTGCTATGATGGTGTTCTGCAAAGTAAACGAAAGCTATTGTGCCTAAATTCATTTTCAGGGATATTGTGGTAACCTGACGGATCGACAATGTTGGCTAATATGGTTGTTCGTTTGATTCTATTGGAAACCAGAGCAAAGATTGACTGAAGATTGTAAGAGGTGTTATCTACTATTCGCAAGCAACGTCCAAGGGGGAATTTGTTGGTGCATATATAGTCATATATAGTGTGTCCGTCGCTTGACGAATAGTCTAGGCTTAATGTTATACACCTTGTAAACACATGAAACTGGGTCATTCGCAGGAGCATATGCGAATGAGACTCAGTCGTACGACTAAGCCATGCTAATGGACAAGTTGTGCGACTGAGAGATGCGATTGGGGCATTCGTAAGACTGAACCATAAGAATGGTCCAGTCGTACGATTGAACCATACGCATGGTCCAGTCGTACGATTGAACCATACGCATGGTCCAATCGCACGAATGGGCCCAGTCGCATCTAATATGGGCCGAGGCCTATATATACCAGTTTCAATGTGTAGAAACCTAAGGGTTTTCATAGTGTTCCCGGCGCCCAGGCGCTGCCGGATGAGAGGGGAGATCATGCTCGATCTCCCCTTTTGCCAAAAGTCTTTATTCTTAAGTTGTAACGAGCTTAAAATCGTTATGTTTTATCAATGAAATCATTCGATTATTGTTCGTACTTTTGTTTATCTTTTGGTTGTTTATCCTTCCGTCAAGAATACGCTCGGATGTCTATCGATCCAGTGACTTCACACACTCTTTCTCTCTCAACCGACTCTTCATTTTTCATCGGTTCCACAAGGGTTCTCGTGTTCGTGACTGATTCAAGTGGTATTGAATCTTTCTGAGTTTGTACGCATCTTCTCATTGTATTCATGATCAGATGCTTGTTCTTCGGTTCTAGAATCTTTTGTATTTGTTGCAGTCTTGATTCGTGGCTGTAATCTTGTATGTTCTTATTTGGGTTGTAACTCTTTGAATCCAGTCATTTTGACATGGTATCAGAGCCCTGGCTCTGATCGAGTGTCCGATCTGGTGCTCTAACGCTGCTTGTAATTCTGATATTATCATTTTAGGGCTTTCAAATCTGAAACCCTAATTCTAGATCTGGTACAAGCCTTCGTTCTTGGTCTCGGGTTCTTTGTTCTTCGTTCGAACCTGACATCTGAGGAAAGGTCATCGGCTGGTACAACATCTTTCTATTCTTCTCGGTCTGTGTAACCCTAAGTGAAGGTTACATAGTCCGACTGTGTGAGAAGCCCTCCTGTGCCTCTCTCAGGCCTTTATTGTTGCTGGTGGATTAGGGTTAACAAAAAACCCAAGTTAGCATCATCAGTGCACCCAATCGTGGTGCTTATATCATTCTGTAACCCTAGAAGGTTACTAGTGCCTTCTGGACTTCAAAAAGAAGGCGTTTGGTGGATCTTATCTTCTTAAGTGTGGTGTTGTAACCCTAGAAGGTTACAGGCCCACTGTATTTGGAGAACCCTAACTTGGGTCCCCCTCTCGGTGAGATCTTTCCTTTATTTTTTGTTATATTAGCATTAGTTGTTCTTGGCTAGGTTAGGAGTACCAGCATCTGGCTAATCTGTGCTATCTGTTTACTGTATTCTTTGTTTGCTGTATTGTAACTATTTGCATCACTTGTGTGCATTACTTGTGTGTTTACATTACCAACTCTGACTAATCCTTGATCTACCACCAAGAGTGGTGTGAAAACCTGGCTCTGGTCTGAGTTGTTGTCTGTGCGCTTGCTTGTGTGTCTAAACTTGATAAGGTGTGTTTTAGTAGCTATAATTCGTCCGATCTTTGGCATTCTAGACTAGGACACCCCTCTGATAAGGTCCTGACTGCCCTTAAAAATGACCTAAACTTAAAACTTCAAAACAGTCCTGGTCCTTGTGATGTCTGTCATAAGGCCAAACAACATAGAGAACCATTTCCATTAAGTGATCATAACTCAACAAGTATAGGTGACCTAATTCATTTGGATGTATGGGGGCCTTATCGTGTTCCTAGTCGGGAGGGTTACAAATTCTTTCTAACTATCGTAGATGATTTCTCCAGGTCTGTTTGGGTATATTTACTTAAGAGTAAAGAAGAGGTTTTTTAAATATTGAGAGCTTTTATAATCTTATTAAAACTCAATTTGGAAAATGTATTAAAATCTTTCGAAGTGATAACGGAACTGAGTTTGTTAATAATCAAATGGCTAATTTTACAACCAAAAATGGTATTATTCATCAAACTTCGTGTGTTTATACCCCACAACAGAATGGTGTAGTAGAAAGAAAACACCATCACCTTCTAAATGTTGCCCGAACTTTACTATTTCAGGGAAATGTCCCTATTCGTTTTTGGTCTGATTGTGTGTTAACTGCCGCTTATTTGATTAACAGGACCCCTTCCTCTGTTCTAAATGGAAAGACCCCCTATGAAATCATGTTTGGCTTTAAACCCTCTCTCGGTCATCTCAAAGTGTTTGGCTGCTTGTGTTTTTATACAGTGTTAAATGACAATAATAAATTTTCCAATCAAGCTGAAAAATGTATCTTTATAGGATATTCTCCTTTTAAAAAGGGTTATAAGTTGTGGTGTATAGATAAAAAACAAGTAGTGTTTTCTCGAGATGTAAAATTCTATGAACATGTTTTTCCATTTAAAAATTCAACTAATAATAAGTCTCTCAATACAGATCAAAACTCTTTAACAACTGTAACAAATTTAAATTTTTTTGATGATATAGAAACAAAACAGTCAACTACTTCTAGTGGTGAGTTACCCAATGATGAAGAGAGGGAAAATGTGAGTGGTGAATCCAGGTCTCAGCAGCCTAATTGCAACACTTTAGACAGCCAAAAGGAGGCTGAGATGTGGCAGCTCTCTAAGTCGCCTTCTGACTTGAGACAAAATTTGCCTTCAACTCAGCAACCGGCTGTCCGGAGTGATGGCACCAGTGAGGCTGAGACCAGTAAACCCGTGAGTATGAATGAAAATGACAGCCAAAGTACCTCTGAGGGTAACAAGGATCCTCTTGTTTCTGTTAGAAGGTCGTCTCGACCTGTTAAATTTCCAAAAAACCTTGATGACTTCGTTATCGAAGGAAAGGTAAAATTTGGTCTCGAAAAAGTTATTAATTACTCATATCTTCCTTCTGATGTTAAGTGTTTTTCGTCTGTTTTAAATAAATCTGTTGAACCTAGAAATTACTTTGAAGCTAAACATGATGAAAGGTGGGTTGAAGCCATGAATGAGGAAATTGCTGCATTGCACAGAAATAATACCTGGACCCTTGTAGACTTACCAGCTGGTCGAAAACCTATAGGTTGTAAGTGGGTCTTTAAAATTAAATATAAGTTAACTGGAGAAATAGAAAGGTATAAGGCTAGGTTGGTTGCTAAGGGATATAGTCAAACTGAAGGAATAGATTTTGATGAAACATTTTCACCTGTGGTGAAAATGGCTACTGTTCGGTGTGTTATCTCCTTAGCTGTTCAGAATGATTGGCCTTTGTTTCAACTAGATATCAATAATGCTTTTTTGTATGGTGATTTGTCTGAAGAAGTTTATATGTCCTTACCCGAAGGTTTCTACTCTAAAGGAGAAACCAAAGTGTGTAAGCTAAATAAGTCTTTGTATGGACTTAAACAGGCTCCACGTGTGTGGAATGAAAAATTGGTTGGTGTTTTAATTAAATTAGGCTTTGCTCAAAGCAAGTGTGATCATTCCCTATTTATTAAATCTACACAAAGTATGTTTGTTGCTTTATTAGTTTATGTTGATGATATTGTTGTCACTGGGAATGATATGAAAGAGATTGACTGTATAAAGAAGTTTTTGAATACAAAGTTTTTAATCAAAGATCTTGGACTTCTAAAGTATTTTCTGGGAATTGAGGTTATTAGATATCAAAGTGGTCTTTATTTGTCTCAACGGAAATATTGCTTGGATTTATTGATTGAGTTTGGTCTTAGTGGGTGTAAACCAGTAGGTACCCCTATTGAACAAAATTTTTTAGTTACTAATTTTTGCAAAAAGGATGAAACTCCGCTGAAAAATGTTAGTGGTTTTCAGAAGTTAATTGGTAAACTGATTTACCTGTCCCACACTCGTCCGGACATCTCATATGCTGTTCAGTTTTTGAGTCAATTCATGCATTCTCCCACTAATTCTCATCTTCAGTTAGCCCTAAGGCTGTTGCGATATTTGAAGAGTGCTCCTGGAAAAGGGGTTTACTTTTCAAAGTCTTCTTGTTTTAGTTTGAGTGCATTTGCTGATTCTGACTGGGCAAAGTGTCTTAGTTCTAGGAAGTCTGTCACTGGGTTTTGTATTTTCCTTGGGAACTGTTTGGTGTCCTGGAAAAGTAAGAAACAGTCTACTGTTTCTAGGTCGTCAGCAGAAGCTGAATACCGAGCAATGTGTGCTGCTTCTTGTGAGCTTATGTGGTTGGTTAACTTGCTTAGAGAATTGCAAGTGGTAGTTGATCTTCCTGTTGTTTTGCATTGTGATAGTAATGCAGCGCTGTCTATTGCTGCTAATCCTGTCTTTCACGACAGGACTAAACATTTTGAAGTAGACTTGTTTTTTTTAGAGAAAAAATCTCTCAGGGTATTATACAAACCACACCTACAACCTCAGTTAATCAGCTTGCTGATGTGTTTACGAAAGGTTTGCCTGTGCAGCAGCATAATTCATTGTGTTCTTTGTTGCACATGCTGATGTTTTTTCACCATCAAATTGAGGGGGGGTGTTGAAATAATAGGGTAGTATTTAGTATTTTTTTATTTTGTGTTCAATTTGATTGTTTGTTATTATTTGGTTTGTTTGTTATTATTTGGTTTGTTTGTTATTATTTGGTTGTAGCTGCTGCGTTGTGGGCTGCTGCTTGCTGGGCTGCTGCTTGCTGGGCTGCTGCTTGCTGGGCTGCTGCTTGCTGGGCTGATGCTGCGTTGCTGATTCAAGTGATAAAGGGAAGATCAGTTCTAGAGTCTTCACAACTCAACACACTCTTTCTCTCTCAACCGACTCTTCATTTTTCATCGGTTCCACAAGGGTTCTCGTGTTCGTGACTGATTCAAGTGGTATTGAATCTTTCTGAGTTTGTATGCATCTTCTCATTGTATTCATGATCAGATGCTTGTTCTTCGGTTCTAGAATCTTTTGTATTTGTTGCAGTCTTGATTCGTGGTTGTAACCTTGTATGTTCTTATTTGGGTTGTAACTCTTTGAATCCAGTCATTTTGACAGTGTGTATGAAAAATCGACAAGAATAAAGAAAAGCAAGGAGGAAAGCAAATTTCTGTAAAATCTAAGGCTAGGGTTCAAGATTTAAAGGTAGATGTTTGTTTTTCTTGGCGAGAAAAAAAAACTTAAGGTGAATAATACTTTAATCTAGTATAGTGTATATAATTTCTTAAGATCATTAGTGATTTATGTTAATGTAAAGATTAAAATGATATATAACATATGAATTAGATGTTACCTGTATCTAAACATCATCATTGAATCAAATTAAGAGTTAGGGTATATGGATGATCGGTGAAATTGTGACTTGAAGTGGTATTTTTGAAGGTATTGAGTTGAATGTGGTCAAGAATATTCATTATGTGTAAATATAAGATTATTTAGATTAAAGGTTAGAGATGGTAGACAACATACATGTGACACCCTACACATATCCCAAATCGGCCGTGGACAGGAGAGATTCCTGGTTCATAAGGAATGTCTGACCTCTAATATCAACAACGCGTTTTGGGCGTATTGGCTGTGGATGAGAGGAGAACTCCACAGTTAAGCGTGCTCAGGTGGGAGCAATCCAGGATGGGTAACCTCCCTGGGAAGTTTTCACCCGGGCAACCAAAAGCAAATCCGTGAGTTCCTCGTCGGCGAAGCGGACAATATTGTTGGTGTGAGAGGCCGGGTGTTACAGAATGGTATCAGAGCCACTCCTGTGCCGTTAGGGGTGTGGGACATACCTCACCAAGGATGGTGACTTCTCGGGCTCATCGAGGACGATGAGTCCAAACAGGGGGTGCTTGTGACACCCTACACATATCCCACATCGGCCGTGGACAGGAGAGATTCCTGGTTCATAAGGAATGTATGGCCTCTAACATCAACAACGCGTTTTGGGCGTATTGGCTGTGGATGAGAGGAGAACTCCATAGTTAAGCGTGCTCAGGTGGGAGCAATCCAGGGATGGGTGACCTCCCTGGGAAGTTTTCACCCGGGCAACCAAAAGCAAATCCGTGAGCTTCTCGTGGGCGAAGCGGACAATATTGTTGGTGTGAGAGGACGATGAGTCCAAACAGGGGTGCTTGTGACACCCTACACATATCTCACATCAGCCGTGGACAGGAGCGATTCCTGGTTCATAAGGAATGTCTGGCCTCTAATATCAACAACGCGTTTTGGGCGTATTGGCTGTGGATGAGAGGAGAACTCCACAGTTAAGCGTGCTCTGGTGGGAGCAATCCAGGGATGGGTGACCTCCCTGGGAAGTTTTCACCCGGGCAACCAAAAGCAAATCCGTGAGCTTCTTGTGAGCAAAGCGGACAATATTGGTGGTATGAGAGACCGGGTGTTACAATACAAATATATATGCGCATATGTGTTTGTATGCATGCATGTTTGTATTCACTATAAGAATCATGACCTATAGCGACCACATGTCTTTGTATTTTTTGATTAAATTTCAAATCTGGCGCAATGGAGGGAAATCTTCACGGCACTTGAAAAAGTTAGTAACAACATGGCGTCGTTAATATTATAGGTATTTAATATTTTTTATCCGTTAATATTGAGAAATAAGAACCCTATAGCAACGACATCAGTTGTGACATGTCATCGCTGATAGGTTTTATTAATTTTTATTTTTTTCCTCTATGCTTTTATTGAAACAAATTAGTTTTGCTAGTCTCTAGTGGTGATTTTTGTTGTTATAGCCCTCGGATAGGGTAAAACCATTCTGCAGCAACCCTTGACGTCATTTCACCCCAGAAATTAAAAATCTTAACCGGCATGTCATATCCTGGTATTTTTCGACTCTCGCCAACCTAGAGCTCCACCGACCTCTCTCCGGAATATGTATATGTATGTGCATATGTGTGTTTGTATGGTTAACTCGTTTGCATAATCCATGAATCTAATTTAGTGTATTTATATAGACATTTTGCCTCCACTTCTAATTGGTTCTCTTATAACGAATAAAATGATTAGTGTTTCTTGGTTGTTTTTCCTCTTTCCTTACTTGATATAATTTAAAAGTAGGAGAAAAAGTAGGATAGATTTGTCGTTTAAAAAAAACTTTGGATGTGTATTTATTGTTACATTAGTATCTATGTGTATGTGTGTTCTTAAGTGCATTAACTTAATGTATCATTTTTATTGTTTATTTGACTTAGTTGCTTTATGAATAAACTATGCTCTCCTATGCTAATTGTGTTCATTTGACTATTATTAGTTCATAAGCAATAGGATATTTGAAAATTTAGTTGATTATCTAGTCATGTTCTTATTAGTTCCACATACAATCTAATTATCAATAATAAAACACTTATGACATTGGATTAAATTACAAAATTATCAGGATTTCATAAAAAGGTCTTCGCCACTTCATGGAAATTATGGAGAAATTATTAAACACAATTAACACAGACAAAATTAAGACATATTTTCATAAATAGTAGAACAATTTAAATAGCTAACTAATTATTATAAATTGCTTTAATTCTCTGGTTGTTAAAAAGAAGTGTTACATTGAGATAATGAGGGAGTTATTCAAATAATTTATCAATCAACAATAAAAAGTTCAGCATCATGTGATTCTCAAATGGAATAAGGCTCCACCACTGACTGACATTTTCGGTTTGTTTGATAACCATGATACCATTTGAAAGGATTAAGGATCTAGTTTGATCAATTAGGTTATAATTTGCAGCGGAATAGTATAAGAATTAGACGAAATTTAAGCAAGAACACAAAGGAGATTCAATGAAACAGTACGGTTATAAAAAGAGAAAGTTTTCTGCAAAACAGAATGTATTCATTCATACACAAGCTTCGGTGATTACAAATTAGGTCAACCTTCCTTTTATAGAGGTAAGGTGACGTCAGCAGATGTCACCTGATAGTGACATCTAACCGTTTTACATAAACAACTGAAAATAACTAAAACTACTGAAGATGTCCACAACAGCTGAGGACATCTTCTTACAAAAGAAGCTAAGTATTAACTAATACTACAACTACTGAAAACAAACTACTGAACTACTTATTACAAACTACTGATTGCAAACTACTGAAAAGTAAACCATCACAACTACTGAAGAGTACTACTTCAGCTGTTGTGACAACCTCTGAAGACTTGGTTTTCAGACTTTGTCTTCAGCTGATGTCTTCAGACTTTGTCTTCAGTACTTCTTTTCAGACTTTGTCTTCAGTACTTGTCTTCAGACTTTGCCTTCAGCTGATGTAGTCTTCTTCAGTTGTTATGATGTCTGTGAGACTTAAACGTTTTTCTGATCTGGCTCATTTGTTCTTTTGGTCCAACAATAACCATTCTGAAATCAAAGAATATTCACAATTGTAACATTGACAAACATAACTAAAAAGTGCACATAATCTTATCGCAAATCATCACAGAAATTCACTTTTTCTATTTAACAAATCAAGTAATATATAACCAAAAATTTAGTACTCGATATTGATGGTTATATATGTCCCCATAAACAATTATGATTTATTACTCCAACTAGCATAACACATACCTGATCAAACGAATATTTAAACCCCAAATTATATGTATTTCTACAACAAACAAATCTAGAATGGTAATGATAAAAATGAAAAGTAACCTAATTGAAACCTATAAATTTACATAAGCATTGACGGTAATAACAATTCCAAACTAAAAGGTTAAAGAAAAAACAATTTTTGATGATGATTTATTACAAAAGGGCTTCCTAAAATGATTTAATGGAACAATTAACTACATATCTAACAATCCTACTACAAATGTAAACTTGTAAATTAATGAATAGTGATGATAAACTCTTAGGGCCTATAAGGCTATAACACTCCTAGGTCTTTACACAACCAAAGGTTGAGTGACCCATTCGTGAAACATTTCATAAGAGTTCATTCACTTAATAAACGAATGAACATGAATTTTTTTTATGTTTATTTAATTAAATGAACGAACATGAACATAAGTCATGTCCGTGTTTGTCATCTACGAACAAAAAAATTTGTTTATTTTTATTCATTTATTATTATTTAAATTCTCATTTATGTTGATGGTTTAGGAGCCTATTCTAGCCATTGCAATAGCCTTGTTTGGCACATCATAAACCAATGTGTTTGTTTGTGTTTGTTTATATGAGTTGGTATATGTTTCTTTATGTTCATTTATTTATATTTGTTTCCATCGTGAACAATTTGTATGGGATATTAACAAACAATCATAAGTGAACACAAACATCTCTATTTTCTTAAAAAACTAACACAAACAAAATTTGTTTGTTTACATGTTCAATTTCTTTCATTTCTTCGGTTAAAGTTAAACGAAAAAATACGAAATACCTAAATTTGTGTTGATCCATTTAATTGCCTAAACACTCCATTTATGCTTGTTTATCACATACAACTAGTAATTTATAGATAAATAAGGTTTTAATATATATATTATAACTTGCTCATGACACGTGCTCGCTAGTGGATCGAGGGTCTATGTAATAAAAATACAAATGATACCAACTAATTTGCCAACTATAAGCAAGTGTAACATTTTTCACTTGAACGTACATATATGTAGCATGCACTCCATATGAGTCCCCTTAATTCTTGCTCATTCCTAACTCAAATAGACTCCGAGGTGGTTCTTTATAACCACCTTCAGTTTCTCTAGACCCACGATCGACTTTTGGCCTAGAACCTGCATTTCGGTCTCCTCTCGACCGTCCATCTTCATACCGTTCATGTATCGTGCCCGATACATCATTATTATATCCCTATATATGTATGAGACAAATGAGTGGTGTGAAGTTAGGTTTGTCTTTGATCAAAATAATAATGTTTTATGGGCTAGATTAATTGTTTATTTTTAGGAACCTATAGGTTGAAGAAACAATTAAACATCGGCTACTTGATCCCGTATAGTGGAATTCGATATTCACATGTTTTAGGCAGTCTGTGTTGGGTAATGCAACTGTCAACAAGATGTAGGCTAAGCTAGACAATAGCCTACTTAGACTAGCTCAAGACCGATCAAACTTAACATTGGCTTGTGTTCTTTAAATCTTATAAAGATATTCTTTATTCATATAATGGTAATAGTAAAACGTTATTCATAATGTTATCAAGTTGTAATTATTGCTTAATATTCAAATCAAATTACTTCACATTAAGTTGATACTTCACATTAAGTTGATATCCTTGATCACTTTTTAAAAGTGTTTAACATGTGCTAATAATTACTTAATTTAAATAAAAATTTAACAGAAGTTTTGTAAATGAAGATGATGAGAAATCCATTATATATTCCATTATAAAAAAATGTAATGGACGATGATGTTTTGAAGATGTATATAAATATAAGAGATAAAACATGAAATAATGATCAAATGTTTTCTAAGTGTTATACTAAAGTTACTTAAAATGTTTTGTTTTAGTTAAGTCGCTAAAATTTTAATATTTGTTTCCTTGTGAATTTTTTTGTTATAAATATTAAATAGTTTTTATATTAAGTGATGTAAACGAAACATTTATGAATTTTAGTTATAATTTAGTGACTAAATCTTTACTTAATTAAAGGAAAATTTTCATTAAATAAAAACCAAGATTCGTATATGTTTCATAATCAATTACTTTTAAAAAAAATTAAGTTTAAAATAAAATTCACAACATTTGAAGATTTGGGTGACTTTTATATAAAAAAAAAAAGCTTTGAATAAATTAACTGAAGCAATCAAAATATTTTATTACTATCAGGTGAATTTTTATAGCAATATAGTTTTAATCTATTGGTATTACCTGTATTTATAGTTTCTAGAAAAAAATATCACGTTGAAGCTGGTTATTATTATTTTTATAAATAAACAGTTAATTTTAACTCAAACTCTACATGATTAATTTTATTAGTTTTTTAAAATTCATTTTATAACTTATTAAAACAAATCTAATTTTCTTTCAAATGTGCAACAAAAAGGAAAAACAAAAGACTGTCAAAACTCAAAAGAATTTACTTTGACTGATCAAACCAGTAAGTGGAAGACAGAAGGCAAAAAATTAAAAAATTAAATAATATTAAAGAGGCTAAGTAGGAACTAATTACTGTAACCCAACAAAGTTATTATTTTTTGTTCTTTCTTAATTTACTTTTTGACGAGTGCGTTTCCCAATTATCTGGTCAACAGATTTCTACTTGGTTTTATCAATCCCTCTCTCTCCTCTTTAATTAATTTTAAATTTAATTTCAATTCATAAAACAAATCTTTTAATGAATTTTAACTATATTTTAAATCTTTTGGTGGAGCTAATTTCGTAGATTTTACTCAATTACACTGCTGCTACTCGATCGTAACTACTCTTAAATTTAGAACACCTGCAAAAATGCACGGGGATCAACATCTCCTTCCATTTAAAATTTATATGAACACCAAATTATTTTTAATTATATTTAGATTTGATGGATAAAAATTAATAATTTATAAACTTATGTACATATACGTATGAATACATATAGTCCAATAAGATGATTTAGATAGTGTGGGAATGCTGGACTTTGGGGTGTCAATTTTTTGCAAGTACGAGGTGTTTAGTGAGTTCCAATACAACTCAAGTTGGATTAGAATAGAGTGTGAGAGAGGTGAGAAAAGATATCCAAAGAATTTATCATAATTTTAATTATTTTCAAAGTGAAATTGATCTTTATCGTAAATATCTTCTCTTCTCTTAATTTCAACAATACCAAATAAGTTTTATAAAACTTATGTTATGGGTTTGACGCTTTATAAACATATCTTAATTGTATACTTTTAACGAATATTATTGTTGTCAGAAAGATAATCATCAAATCTTTACGTGCAAGATTTAACCCACAACGAGATACACTAGTCACCGTGTCAGTTATTTATGTATTACAAAACCCATCCGTGAATAGTAACTTCAAAGTAATGTAAAACCAATGTTTTGAAAACCGGACCAAACTGGTCGGTCCGACCGGGAATTGGACTCCAATCCGGAATCTGGTCCGGTTCGGTGCTTAAAACCGTTTTAACGTTGAACCAATAGTCGAACCGGTTTTTTATATATATATTTTAAAAGTTTGGTAATTTTTACATATATTTATTAAAATAACTATAATTTATCTGGTTCCTATATACGGTCCGACCGGTTGAACCGGCTCGACCAGCGGATCAATAATGCGGCTGGTGTACTGTGCGGTCCGGTTCTGAAAAATTGTGTAAAACCCTTTATGCGCATGTATAAGTGTAAGTAATATGCAACTCTTTATGTGCAACGTATAACTCTTTAGATTGTCCACATCGGTCCGTCGCACCCCCGCATCTTGCTTCGTCATATTGGGTTCAATTATACCACACACCCGTGCACTCCACATCAGTGCTAACATCACACCCTTCTGATTCCCTTCTTTGCTTTCATCACACGCTTCCACCTCAACATCTTCGTCTTATTGAGGTGGAACCACATGATCAATATGTAGGTGTCGACCTAAGTGGTCACCATGGGGTCGATGCACCTTCGAAATATATATATATATATATATATATATATATATATATATATATATATATATATATATATATATATATATATATATATATATATATATATAATATATATATATATATATTAATATTATACTTATTATATTTCTGAGCTTTTATTAATTTGAAACTTCTTAAGCCATTCCCAGATGGTCTACCACACCCTCCATCTTGCCACACCATCACACCTTGATGCTAATGTTGTCGCACAATCTCACGCTTGACATTATCAACTAACGTCACACCCTACCAATTTCCTTCATTGTAGCAGCTAGAGGGAGTGGTTATGCGTGGGAACTAGTCGCACCTCTTCCAATTTCCTTCTTTGTTTTCGTTGTACCCTTCCATCTCAACATCTTTGCTGTCTTTGCGGTGAAACCACCTCAGTATGCAGGCAGACTTAAGTTGTCAACATCATGCCGCCCTATGATATTTTTATTTTTTTTAGGGATGACAATCAAACCCAAACTTGATGGTAATACCTGAAACCCTAGACATCTAGAACGGGTATATAGGATCAGGTAATCGGGTATCAAACCTGGTATGCAATTATTTTTTTTTCGTAGAAGTGGGACTTGTATGGGATTGCATCATGTATCTGTTTACCCTAGCTACCCGATTACCCAATTAAACATACCCGTTTATTCGATTGTATACCCGGAATTATTTTATTTTTAAAATAGTACATAGGGACTCTTAACAAATTTCACCACTAACCCCATGTCATTTTGATATCAACCTCAAAATTTTTGGACATCGACCAAGCAAGAAAACTTTGACGCTAACCCTCAAGATCTTTTACACTTTACTAACCTATTATAAACTAATTAATACGTGTTCTAAAATTTCCTATAAACTCATTAGCTATTTAAAAAAATTAAGCTCTGTAACAATATTGATTCTTATAAATCAAATTACCCAAATATCTAGTAACCATATTGATAAAATAAAATTAATTCTCCATTATCTCGTCCGTTAAGCAATCACTCTAGTAATTAATACATAATTCAGTTATAATTTATGATATTAGAGTATTAACAATAATTATATGGACCTATTAGTTCGATAATAGATGTAATTTTGAATAGTTCAATCATCATAACCGTCCTAATTAAGCACCTAACGGTCTAGTTTTTGCTAGATACTTGTTATAAATGTCACATACCATTGATCGCCCCTCTTCTACCATTACACCACCTACCAAACCTAATTCTAACCAACCGCGAACCGTCAATTTAGCTATTTAAAAAATAATAATTGACGTATTTTTGTTATGTGCTTAATATTTAAATTTTGGTTTTTATCTTTTTACTGTGTGAATCAACCCTTCCCTACATAAACTGAAACAAACCAACAAAAAATTTTGAAAATAAAATATGCGACCCTGATCCGGATGATAGATATTATATTAATCGGACCGACCAATCCGTATCTCAGCCGAGACCGCACCTCCAACCCCCCAGAAGAAAACCTATTGTTAAGAAAACTTTTTAACTTAACTCCAAACATTTTACTCAAAATAAGACTTAAAACCATAATATTTGCAATATTTACATGTCATTAGTACAATTTAAAACCAGAACTATAAACTTCCACCCCTAATAAGAAATTTTCTATGCTCCATCAACATGAGCATGCCACATCGTGTGACACTAGCACTAATGTTAAACTTAGTATAATAAAGGCGCTCGTGCCTCACTGCCCTTATTATAAAACATAATTATTAAATTGCATACTAGAATTAATAACGTAATTAAATATTCAAAAATATATTATATCATATAAAACAATTTGTAAGATGCTGGAGTCAGACTACTTAAAATGAACATTGCAGAAGGGTTTCTATGAACCAAAAGAGAGAGAAAGTAAGAGAGAATAGAAAGATAAAGGAGTATTTATTATTTAATAATACTTCCATCTTTCTAATAAATTCTCTCTTTTCCTCTTCTCTTCATCTTTTTTAAAAACTATCTTCTTCACCCTCAAATTCTCTCCAAGTATCCGACTTTAGGGTAATATTAATATCAGCTTTAACTCTGTGTTTTCATTCACTAATCATCACTTGCTAGCTTGTGTGCTTTTTAAACCTTTTGTTGTTAGATTTGTGCAGGAGTTCACATATCATTAGCTTTGTAACTGCAAAGAAGAAGACATGAATTCAAACAACTGGCTTTCATTTCCTTTATCTCCAACTAATTCATCTTTACCACCTCATCTTCACACTGCTCAGTCTCACAATTTTTCTCTAGGTCTTGTTCATGATAACATAGACACCCCTTTTCCAAACCAAGGTATAGTAGACTAATCTTTTTCATTCACATCACCAGTATCGCGTATCGTGTATCGCGTATAAGAACCACAAATATGTTGAGAACACAAAAAACCAAGGAGGTCACAAACTAATAATATTATTCTCAGGTTCTTAAGTTTCTTAACATATTTTATGGTTCTTACATGATCTTTGTTATTGATTGTTTCTGTCGTCTTAATCTTTTAAAAATGATGCAGAATGGAACTTGATTGGGGCACAAGGTAGCAATGATCAGGTCCCTAAAGTAGCTGATTTCTTGGGTGTTAGCAATTCAGAAAACTCTTCAGATATTGTGACATATAATGACATGAAGGGCAATGACACAGATTATCTGTTCACAAACAACAGTTTGTTGCCACAAGTTCAAAACACTTTATCTGCCACACCTGCAAGCTATGAACTACCAGAAAATTCAAGCACTTTGCAGTCATTGACACTATCTATGGGCAGTGGAAAGCGTTCGACTTGCGAAACAAGCACCGGTGATGATCATAACACTAGCAATGATAATAGCAATACTACTACAAGCATTGTTGAAGCTAACCCTAGAAGGACTTTGGATACATTTGGGCAAAGAACTTCAATCTATCGCGGTGTAACGAGGTGCGTGTTCATAACATTATCCGCATTATTTACTTTGCTTTTCAAGAATCTTTATTCAAGAAAGCAAAGAACTTTGAGCATTAACATGTTTTTGTTAATGAATGATTAAATTGCAGGCATAGATGGACAGGAAGATATGAAGCTCATTTGTGGGATAATAGTTGTAGAAGAGAAGGGCAATCGCGAAAAGGACGTCAAGGTAAAAACCATATAATCATCAAGATGATGATGTGAATCTTGAATTTTTAACAACACGATTCATAATGCCATTTTGTAACTTCTTTTTGCCTTGTTTGTATGATTTTTGCACGATAACTACTAACTTTGTTTTCTATTTGTTCTTTGGCAATACTATTATTCGGTCGAATGATGCAGTTTATCTTGGTAAGTTTGATTGATTATTATGATCATCTTCAATTTGTAACTTGTTAACTACCTTAATGTTGAAATATTTTTCTATTAACTTTTGTTTTTTGGGGTGTAGGTGGGTATGACAAAGAAGAGAAAGCAGCTAGAGCTTATGATATGGCTGCACTAAAGTATTGGGGAACTTCTACCACCACCAATTTTCCTGTACATCTCTTCTCATTGATGTTTTCTTTAGTACATGCAAGTATATATAAGTTTATATCCTTATCGCGTATCGCGAATAACACATATGCTTTACAGATTACTAACTATGAAAAGGAAATTGAGGACATGAAACACATGACTAGACAAGAATTTGTAGCATCCATTAGAAGGTAAACAACAATTTTAAACTTAATTAATTAATCTATGATCTTTTGGTTCTTTTAGTTGTAAGTTGATCATATGTTACTTTTATTAAATTACAGGAAGAGTAGTGGATTCTCTCGTGGTGCATCTATGTATAGAGGTGTAACAAGGTACCAAAAACCCTAATGAACACATACTCTTTTTCTCTCTAGATTATACTCTCTCTCTCTCTAGATCTTATGTATGACACAAGTTGTTAAATGATCATATGATCAGACATCATCAGCATGGAAGATGGCAAGCAAGAATAGGAAGAGTTGCAGGCAACAAAGATCTCTACTTGGGGACTTTCAGTATGTACCATGTTTCATCATTAATCAGATCTTGTGTTCATTCATGATCTATCTTAAATTCTTCGAAAACCTATGTATGTACATGCACCTACTACAAAGTCTCTAGCTTACCATGTGGATTAACAATAACTTAACATAGCTTTTATTAAATGTAAATTTATAAATGCATGGTGAACGGTTTAACTTATAAGTGGTTATGAGTGATATTTTTCTGATAATAATAGTTTTCATTAGAAAAATATTATGTTTTTAGTAATTTCATGAAGCCACAATTTTTAAAGTTTGGGTTTTGGCCCCCATAACACGCTCGTTGTTTTATTGCATTTAATTCTTTCATGTTCCAATTTAATGTGTAACATTTTAGATTCTTGTATAATTTATGTTTCTTTTAGTTATGTATGTTTTTTATGTTTTGCAGGCACCGAAGAAGAAGCGGCCGAAGCATACGATATCGCAGCGATAAAGTTTAGAGGTCTAAGTGCGGTTACAAACTTTGACATGAACCGTTATGATGTTAAAAGTATACTCGAGAGCAACACGCTCCCCATCGGTGGTGGGGCTGCAAAACGTTTAAAAGAGGCTCAAGCGATCGAGTCGTCAAGAAAGCGCGAAGAAATGATCGCCCTTGGGTCCGGTTTTCCCTTTGGGGCCTCGGGTACAACTGGCGGGGTGCTACAAGCCTACCCTCTTTTACAACAACAACCATTTGAGACACAATCACCACAACCTTTGCTAACTTTACATAACCCTGAAATATCACATTATTCCACTCAAGACCCTCACTTTCACCAAAATTACCTCCAATCCCATCATCATCACCCTTATAACATGCATGGTAATTCACACCAATCTTCAAGTCAAACACCTCAATTTACAATAGTTATCTTCAAAACAATCCTGTTTTGCTTCATGGGTTGATGAACATGGGTGGATCTTCATCTTCTTTGATGGATGGTACTAACAACAATGGTGGTAGCTCGAGCGGGAGCTATAGTGGTGGAGGATATTTAGGTAATTTTCTTGGACAATCAGGAAGTACTGCGGAGGAGCTCGCGATGGTTAAGGTCGATTACGACAATTTGCCAACGGAGAACTATGCTGGATGGTCTGGTGATTCGTCGGTGCAAGAATCGAACCCAAGTGTGTTTACAATGTGGAATGACTAACATGATCGAAGGGCAAGCAAAAGTTGAATATTCTGATAATAACAGTTTTATTTCTTGTTTTGTAATGGTTAATTTTAACTTTAATGAATGTTCAAGAGGGTGTACTGATCCAAATTTTGGTTGAGTTGCATGACTTTAGCACCATGGAAATTATAACCATAGATTATGTCCAAAACTTAATGAACATTTTTTATTTTGAGTTCACGTGTATTTGTCTTGCATACACATACATGAAAGATGATTAATTTTAAAAAACAAATTATTAATATAAGATAATATTAAATTTCTCTATTATTTCAGGTAGATTAAAATCTTTGTAGATGCTTAATTAAGGCTGCGATTATAAACTATACACACACAATGAAATAAAATACTCATGAATATATTAAGGATCTTTCTAACAAAAGAAACCGCAAGAATCAATTTAGGCATCTTGAATCTTCATAGTATGTTACCTTTAAAGATTTATGCCACACATTAATTAATATTATAACCCGATTATATATGATAGGATTGAAAGGAATTGAATAGAGAATTACTTATTAATTTCATAAATGATCACTAGCCTTAAAAATGATGTTTACATATGGTATTTATATGGATCAAACGGGTGTACGTGTCTCTCAACAAATGGTGCAACGGATTTTATAAACTACCAACCGTCTAACTATATGTTATACAATAATAATAGTAATTGTATATACAAAGAACCTAGGATAAGCATAATTACACTAATACTCTCACCTCTAATATTGATTTGTTCTTCCAAGTTCTTTGACTCCAAGCATGCTCCTTATTTCAACAAATTTTATACTCTGCAAAGCCTTTTTTAGGATGTTGGCTTTCTGACGTTCCCCAGTTATGTTCAACTTGAATTTGTTTGTTTCTGATGCATTCACGAATGAAATGGTATCTTGTGTTGATGCTCTGGGATCTACTATGAAATATAGGATACTTCATGAGTAGTATTGTTGATTTATTATTATGAATTGAAGTGTTACTTTGCTTGCCTTTAATCAAGTTAATTTCACATAGTCCTCTAGCGCATAGCACTTTACAATTAAGCTGTAGAAGTAATGGCCATAATTCTGATTCACATGAAGATAGTGATATTGTTTTTTTTGTTTATGGCTTACCAAATTAAGTTATAGATGCATCATTGTAGTAAAATAAGATTTTGATGGTTCAATTCCCATTGTTAGGGTCTACTCCATAACTACTATCATTATAATTCCTAATCTATAATTCCTTTGATATATTTTATGAGGTAGTTCACAACTTGCATGTGTGTGATTCGAGGTTTTTCCATCTAACGACTTGTCAAATTCAACTGTATGGTTGATGTCTACTCTTGTATGTGTAACACAATGCAAACTACGTTTAGTTAGTTTTCTATATACAGTTGCATTTACTAATTCACATTTGTCATTTTTAAATAATTACAATCATGCTTCTATTGGATATAGCTTGTTAGATTACAATTTTTAAGTCGATCTTTGCTTCCTTCTTACTTTTTGAGCATAAGTAGCTTGCTCTAAACAAAAGTTTATCATTTTCTTGGCTTACTCATTTTTAAGATAGTATTTTGATAGTCAAAAATCACTTATTTAATTTTTGTTTTCTACTTCTTTTTTCAAGGTGGTAATATCTTTAATTAAGCTTCATGTTGCTAATCTTATTCCTTTATGGTGTATTATTCAATCTAAGGATCCAAGTTCAAGTTCTTGTTTGTGACAACCCTAGAATTATTTTTATTATATTACGTTATGAGCCGCAATAATATTATTTTTAGTATGTATATATTATGGAAATACATATGCATGTTTGCATGCATGCATATAAATTAATTGTTCATGTGTATATAATCAGATTATTTGCATATATATACAATCATATAAATGAAACATGCAAGTTTGTGTACATATATTTTATGTATGGTATGTATATATATATATACCTTATATAAATATATAACTTGTATTCGCAATATGATATATGTTTAGGTATATATGTTTAGGGATATACGTATGCATGTTGCATGCATGTCTATATATTGGTAATTTACGTATGTATGTATGTTTATATGCCCGAAATCCACACATACGTGTATATATATACAAGTTTTTACGTACGCATGTTTATATACATACATGTATGAGGAAAATTCTTAGAATACAAATATATATGATTGGTATATATGTATATAAAACTCATTTATATATATATATATATATATATATATATATATATATATATATATTTACGAGTATATATATGTATATACACAATAAAACTCAACTAAACTAAATCCTAAACCTAAAAACTAAAACCTAAAACTAATAATCCAAAACCACAACATACCACCCTACCTAAACCATCTCTTGGCTAAAACTACCAACCCAAACCACCCTCCCAAACACCACCATCGAACCACCCGAAACCACCCACACCCAAAACCACTAAACCACCATTATAAACCAAATTCATGGAATAAATATTAACACCCTTAGAAGCCAAGTTTCATTTTTTTCAAAAGAGAATAGCAATCCCCAAAGCACCCCTCGAGTTCATGCATTCACCTCACCAAAACCGCCACCCATGCATCAATTTTCTTGCTTTCACACCCATGCACTTGATTCATGGAGTATCTACTCCCCAAAGTCAACACCTAGTACCCTAGACCTCCTAGCTAGAATCACCACTTAAGCATTGATGTGGCAAGTTCTCGGTTTAAGGACTTGAGAAACCGCCACCTCTCCCCTTGCTTCTTGAGGAATCACTAATCTAAAAACCGCCTCATACCTTGTTTTAAACCTCAGATCTTTGGAACATTCACACCAAAAGTCACAAAACAACACAACCATCTTGCATCTCCCTCTCGAAGAACAACCAACAACCGCAACCATCCCCCACCCGCAAGCACAACCATCACCTCCACTCGATCACCACCACTCAACAGCTACCTTTTGTCTCTTTCTCTCTCGGTTACACACCTCAACACCACCACTCTATCCCACAGTCCCTCTCTGTCACACCCCCGCTTATAGCGGAAACACGAGGATGCGACGGACGGGATCGTCATAACACTTGGTATAATTACAGAGATATAATACATGCAAACTTCTCGTGTCATGACGTCCCCCAACACAATGGTGACTTGTGTCGTGGTTAGTCAGTTTCACGACTATCATAGTCTTATTGATTCCAATACAAATCACACAATGTTCAAATATGAAAACAAATGACAAATATTACATATGCAATACTATTGAAATCCTGAGGTCTCTGCTAAGGCATCTGCACTAGCTATCTTCTTTGATTATGTTCACCTGAAAAGATATGCTCAAAAATGTCAACACATAATGTTGGTGAGTTCCGCAGGTTTAAATTTAAAACATTTGATGCTGTGTAGAATTTGATATGGAATCATACTGTAAGCAAAAACCACATAACATGTGTTTAAGACAACCAAACCTAATGACAGTTATGCATATAAATTCGTCGGAATATATTCACCCTTGGCCTGATTGCTGGCAGCTGTGTTGGTAACTCACAAGTTAACCAATCGTCGAAGGGTGGGGGTGTCAACCCAGTAGTACTACCAATACCTATCCGTTGGTTCCCAAACCCGGGAATTAATGGTTGTAAGAATCGTAGAATAACACCATGTATGTATTAGAATATGAGAATAGTATCACGTCAATTCCAAGTATGAAAATTGTATGTAAGATTTTACAGCATCGAAAACGGGTGAGCATACTTTTCCCCCAAGTTTGAAAAACATTGAAGCAATTATAAAAGCATAAAAAGGGGCCACGGAAACTCACCTTGGATTGATGTAATGTATATGAATAAGAACTTCAAAGAATTAAGCAAGCACGATCAAACACGTTCAACACCTATTATTGATTTGTAATTTAGTCTTTAATACGAATGAATATATTTGGTAAGGTTCGGGTTGATTTGATTTAACACGTGTCACACACGCATTATATATATGTTACAATCTTTTTATATATTCGTATATGTTTTAATAAGTATTTATCAATAAATATTAAGTTTTACAAAATAATTATTTATATTTTGATTTCATTAAAAAGATTTCATAGGTGTATTTATATATTTTTAGGATTAAATATATAAATAATGTGGTCTAATTATATAATTTATACTTATCCAATAATATTTATAAATAAGAATATTCACACTTATAGTATTTTTGATTAATAAATAGGTATTAATTTATACCTTTGGTTCAAATATATATTTTATAAGAAATAACCCACAATTTCATAAATAATTTATGGATTTATAAAATATATTAATTTGTATTTAAAGATAATAAAGTGTCCATTTTATAAAAATTATTTATAATATTTATAAATAATATTTATATGATTTTTGTGATTATTTCATAATTAGTCTTGATTTAGAATTTATTTTATAAAAGTAATATTTTTAATATTTTTAAATAATATTTTATAAAAATTTATTATAGTTTTTAAATAAGATAAATTTACAAAAAAAATTATTTGGTATTATATAAAATAAGGAGAATATTTAGAATTTATTTTTATAATTTTTAAAAATTTTTGTATATTTAAAAAGTGGTTAAAAGTCTTTAAAAAAAATAATTGAGGTCCCCGGGGTCGAACCCGGGACCTTACCCTTACACACCCATGAACCGAACCAGTGAGCCAAAGCTCTAATCCGCGATAAAACCCGGCCCCAATTGCTTTTAAACATAGTTTCAGAACTTCCCCCAAACCGAAGAACCCTAATTCGATTTCGTTTCAATTGAGCATGAATTTGATGTTAATAGTAAAATTAAACTTAGGGCTTTTATTCCCCACTTAAAATCGAGCATAAGGATGTGTTTAATTACCAGAATCGAGTTCGAATTGATGATGAATACTACGAAGAACAGGTCGCGGTTATCTTGAAATCGAATGATGATTAATCTTTGATGAAATTCCAATTGCTTGTACATAAAGCTTCGAAAGATGCTATGGATCAATAGCCCTAAGGTAATTGCAGTGTATATAGGCCGGAGTGTGGTGGTTCGATTAGTTGCAGGTTGCGAAAGGGATGAAGATCGAACTCTACAATCGCGTGCGTTTTATACTAATTCGAACTTAGTGGAAGATTGGAAACGACAAGATGATCAAGAACATGCGTTTTCTTTTGTTTATTTTAGTGTTTAGTGCTCGTTTTAATGCCGCACTTCGACCGAAAGTTAAAGTGGTCGATTATTGATTCTAGAAGCTGAAATTTGAACGATTAAGTGCGTGTGTTAGGTTCGATTTTTGTCCACGAGCGATTTGGTATAATTTTTGGTGTTTAAAACCGAGTATTTCGCGAGTTTTGGCTTCGCCGGAAGTCCGCCGGAGTTGGCCGGACCGGTGGCCGGAAAATCGAGGGTGGGGAGGGGCCGGTTATGTAAATTTATAATTTATATAATTGGTCCCTGTGGTTTAGTTTTTATTATTTTTAGTTTTAAAACTTCTTTTGAAGTTTCAAAATTTGCAACTTACCCCCCCCTCAACTTTTAATATTATTATTATTATTATTATTATTAGTATCATTATTATTATTATTATTAGTATCATTATTATTATTATTATAATTATTATTACTATCATTATAATTATTAACTTAAAATTAATTTTTAAATAAATAAATAAAGAAATAAAGAAATAAAGAAATAAGTGAATAAATAGATAAATAAATAAATAAATAATAAATTTTTTTTTTACTAGATGTTACAGTCTCCCCTACTTCGGGAAATTTCGTCCCGAAATTTATTCATGAGGAGCTGAAATGAAAAGATGAGGGTACTTGGATTTCATTTGGTCCTCACGTTCCCAGGTGAACTCTGGACCTCGCCTTGAGTTCCACCTCACTCGGACAATTGGGATTTTGCTGCGTTTTAATTGTTTGACCTCCCGATCCATTATTTCTATTGGTTCTTCCATAAAATGGAGTTTCTCATCAATCTTGATTTCTTCAATTGGCACATGTAAGGACTCGTCCGCCAAACACTTCTTGAGGTTTGACACGTGAAAAGTATCGTGTACACCGCTGAGTTCTTGTGGCAACCTCAATCGGTAAGCTACCGGACCGATTCTTTCTGTAATCTCGAATGGTCCTACGTATCGAGGGGCTAACTTCCCTTTCTTTCCAAATCGTACAATCCCTTTCCAGGGAGAGACTTTGAGTAAGACGTGATCTCCAACATTGAATTCTAAGGGCTTCCGGCGGTTGTCGGCATAGCTCTTTTGGCGATCTCTTGCAGCTTTTAGTCTGTCTTTAATTTGGAAAATCTTGTCAGTTGTTTCTTGGATGATTTCTGGGCCTGTTAGCTGGCTTTCACCAATCTCAGCCCAACACACTGGCGATCTACATTTCCTCCCGTATAATGCTTCAAATGGAGCACATCCAATGCTTGTGTGGTAACTGTTGTTGTAAGAGAACTCAATCAATGGTAAATGAGTATCCCAGCTACCACCAAAATCGATTACACAAGCTCTCAGCATGTCTTCCAACGTTTGTATCGTTCGTTCACTTTGGCCATCCGTTTGTGGGTGATAGGCGGTACTCATATCTAGTCGAGTGCCCATCGCTTTCTGCAACGTCTGCCAAAATCGTGAAGTAAATCGACTGTCTCGGTCGGATATGATTGACACCGGCACCCCATGCCGTGTCACGACCTCCTTGATGTACAATCTTGCCAGTTTATCCATTTTATAATCTTCTCGGATAGGCAAGAAGTGAGCAGATTTTGTCAGTCGATCCACTACGACCCATATCGAGTCGTGTCCGCTTGGCGTTCTCGGGAGTTTGGTAATGAAATCCATAGTGATGTTCTCCCATTTCCACTCGGGAATTTCGGGTTGTTGCAATAGTCCCGATGGCTTCTGATGTTCGGCTTTTACCTTGGAACACGTCAAACATTTGCTCACATATAGAGCAATGTCTTTCTTCATACCCGGCCACCAGTATAGATCCTTTAGATCATGGTACATCTTGTCTGCACCGGGATGAACAGAATATCGAGTCTTGTGTGCTTCATCCAAGACTAGTGTGCGTACGCCTCCCCATTTGGGAACCCACATGCGATCAATGAAATAATATGCGCCGTCATCCTTGCGATTCATTTGTTTATCCAACCCTCGGAATTCTTCTTCTGCAAGGTTTTCTTCTTTTAGAGCCTCACCTTGCGCGCTTTGAATTTGAGCTTTCAAGTTTGTTTGTATAGTCAATCCCAAAGCTCTAACACGTAGTGGTTTTACGCGTTCTTTACGACTGAGGGCGTCAGCCACCACATTTGCTTTCCCCGGATGATACCGGATTTCGCAATCGTAGTCACTAAGTAGTTCTACCCATCGTCGTTGTCGCATGTTGAGCTCTTTCTGATTCAGGATGTGTTGTAGGCTCTTATGATCAGTGTAGATGATGCATTTGGTTCCATACAGATAGTGCCTCCATATCTTCAGTGCAAAAACTACGGCGCCCAACTCCAAATCATGAGTCGTGTAGTTCTTTTCGTGCACCTTTAGTTGTCGTGAGGCGTAGGCAATCACCTTATCTCTTTGCATTAACACACATCCTAATCCCTGATGCGAAGCATCACAATACACCACGAAGTCATCAGTTCCGTCCGGAAGAGATAGTATTGGAGCATTGCACAGTTTTTCCTTTAGCGTCTGGAAAGCTTGTTCTTGTGCATGTCCCCAATCAAACTTCTTATCCTTCTGGGTTAGCATAGTCAACGGTTGTGCGATTTTTGAAAAGTTCGCAATAAACCGTCGATAATACCCGGCCAATCCTAAAAATTGTCGGATTTCTGATGGCGTTTGGGGTGTATCCCATTTATTCACAGCTTCAATTTTGCCGGGGTCCACGTGAATTCCATCTTTGTTAACCACATGGCCCAAAAACTTCACTTCCTGGAGCCAGAACTCACACTTCGAGAATTTAGCGAAAAGTTTCTCTTCCCGCAATAGTTCAAGAATTGCTCGGAGGTGTTTCTCGTGATCTTCTTTCGAACGAGAATAGATAAGTATATCGTCTATGAACACGATCACGAACTTATCCAAGTATGGTTTGCACACCCGATTCATCAGATCCATGAACACAGCTGGTGCATTAGTCAATCCGAATGGCATGACTAAGAACTCATAGTGCCCATAACGAGTCCTGAACGCTGTCTTCGGTATATCATCTTCAAAAACTCTCAGTTGATGATATCCAGAACGAAGATCAATCTTGGAGAAATATGAAGCTCCTTGTAGTTGATCAAACAAATCATCAATTCTGGGAAGAGGGTATCGATTCTTCACCGTCAACTTGTTCAGTTCGCGATAATCGATACACATACGAAATGACCCGTCTTTCTTCTTGACAAATAGAACCGGTGCTCCCCATGGTGAATGACTCGGCCGAATGAATCCCTTTTCCAATAGCTCTTGTAGTTGACTGGATAATTCCTGCATTTCAGATGGTGCTAAACGATATGGTGCTTTTGCTACCGGCGTAGCTCCAGGAACCAACTCGATACGAAATTCCACCTGTCGTAGAGGAGGTAAACCCGACAAATCATCAGGAAATACTTCCGGGTAATCACGCACCACAGGAATATCTGCCAACTTGATGCCTTCTTCCTTCTTTTCTACCACATGAGCCAGGAGTGCGTAGCACTGCTTCCGTAGACATCGACGCGTCTTCATGCAGGAAATAAGCTTCAGAGTTCTCCCTGGTCGTTCACCTTGAATCTTGAGTACCTCCCCATTAGGCATAGGGATTCGTACTACTTTCTCTCGACAAACGATCTCGGCTCCGTGCTTTGACAACCAATCCATTCCCACGATTACGTCGAAGCTCCCTAGCTCGAAAGGTATTAAGTCTATGTCGAAAACATGGTCTTCTAATATTATAGAGCACTGTTTAATGATCTTATCTGCTGGTACGAATCTACCATTGGCCATTTCTACGGAAAAGCTGATTTCTAACTTACTAGGATTCAAGGCAAGCATGCGCGCAAAATCAGAAGATATGAAACTATTGTCTGCCCCGGTATCAAATAATATGGATGCAAAGTGGTTGTTGAGAAGATACGTACCCGTGACAACATTTGGATCTTGACGGGCATCATTAGTACCAATGACGAAGGCACGTCCCCTTGCAGCATTTCCTTGGTTTCCCTGGTTCGGATTACCAGCTATAGCCAGCACTTGCTGTTGATTATTCCCCTGTTGTCCAGGTGCTCTATTCAGTCGGGGGCACGTGTTCCTGTAGTGATCGAGGCCCCCACATTCGTAACATGCCCTGGCATTCCCGGCGGGGTTAACCGCGTTGATAGGTGCTACCAGATTCGGCGCAGTTCTACAGTCCTTCGCCCAGTGTCCCAGGCGTCCACAGTTTGTACACGTACGACACGGCTTTTCTGGGGAATGGTGATAATTACACTTGTTACACCTGGGGTGCGATCCAGTGTATTCCTTCCTTCCCTGCGTTACAGCCACAAAGTTTCGGGCTGTCTTAGTCTTCTTATCGGATCTTCCAGTATTAGACCCGGACTCCTTTCTTTTCTCAGTTCCCTTCCCCAGTACTCCGGTTCTCACCATTTCGTCAGTAAGAGCGCCAGCTTTCATAATCGCGCTCTGGATCGTAGGAGGAGCAGCTGCAGTTACCAGTGCTCGAATTTGAGGCGCGAGTCCCCAAATATACCTCTCGATCCTCTTGGACTCTGGTGTCACTAAATGTGGAACCAATTTTGCCAATTCGTGGAAACGATCGGTGTATGTTGCGTGTCCAGCTCCAATCATGGCATGGTTCCAGAATTCCTGCTCCAGTTTCTGCATTTCGTTAAGAGGACAGTATTCCTCAGTGATCAACGCCTTGAATTCATCCCAGGTTAGCTGCATTGCAGACTCCCTTCCTCTGGCCTGAACCTGGGTGTTCCACCAGGTTAATGCCTTGCCCTGTAATGAGCATGTGGCATATTTGATACGTTGACTATCGAGGCATCCACTAATGTCAATGACTGCCTCCATCTTTTCCAACCATCTGGTCAAGGCTATTGCTCCGCCTTTTCCATCGAAATCCCGGGGTTTGCAGGCCACAAATTCTTTGTAGGAACATCCCCGTTTAACCTGGTTGATTCCAACTTCGTTCCCAGCGTTATCCCCTACTCCATGGTTGTGTTGACCGTTGGTGTTGTGATCATCGTGGAGAGGTTGGTTTAGCAGGGTATCACTCACTTGGGTTACAATGGTTGGGATCAAAGTGGCTAGCTGCTGGGCAATCATAGCAGCTATGTCAGGGTTGTCGGTTCCCTGATTGTTGCCAGTTGGAGCAGCACCTGCCCTTGTTGGTCTGCCCCTACGCCTGTTCTGCGGGGCCTCACCCTCTTGGTTGGTTCTACGGTTAGCTCTCTTAGGTGCCATTTTCTAGACACAGACAGATGAATACTTTAGTTATCTTGAGATATATGCATGATTTCACTGTTAAATCCTAATAATCTATGCTTCAGTCCATTAAGATTATTATGTAGCCCAGTTTAAGCGCATTCTTGATATACCGGTGATGTTTATATATAGGGTTCCCCGCAGCGTTCCCACCACATCCACGATATACCTTGAATGACACTTAAACTAGTTACGTAACATCTCAATTTTCCTTAGCATTACTTCAAATAATAATGTTTTGTATGTGTAGAGAGTATTATGTATCCCACTTTTATTTTAGCATTTAATAGTTATTGAAATGCTAAGTGGAGAAACGTCTCACAAGGTCAATTTAATGATTTGGAAATACCATAAAGGCTCTAAATAGGACAGGACTTGAGTATATAGTAATAATGTTTGATTACCCTTAATAGGATCTTACTAGAATTATAATTCTAGCACCCTAGGGTATAAAATAGAGACTTGTGATACTCATGATCGTTACCTCACGATAAGATTAGCCAGACTTCTCATGCATGGCGAATTGCAATTACGTGTGCACCCGTAATGGTAATTGCCTTGCATGATTACCCTTAGCTTCACTTACCCCAAGTTAACATCATAGTATTATTGAGCATAGATTATGTGATGTCCTTATGTCCATGAACCCATAGTATTCCATTAATAGCATGTAATAACAACTAGATTTCCAAGCACATAAGCACAATATATTTAAATGATAACTGCATATCCGTCATACTTTCAGGATTTCAGTCGTAACCATGATAGGGTAGGATTTAATATCCGAGATCAACGCTCCGCGTGATCACCTAAGTTCCCTTATGTTTAGATATTCCATAGAGAAAGACTAAGAGTAATGATCAGGTAACAAGCACATATGTATAAAATCAGGTATGTAGGAACATACTTGTATATTAAGTTCATAGACTTAATATATTTGACCTATTTGCCTTGTAGATTTGTGTATTGACCATAGTTTATCACTCATCCCAGAAATCCCCAGGTAAGCATACCAGGTCTCGTAATGAGATATATGCGATATGCTTGCCTTAGCCCGAGGGCCTTTTGCCAGGAAATCCAGAATACAGGTGTCTATGTGTCACACAAATCATGAAAGACATTTAGGTAAAATCAAATGCACACAATCCCTAGCATGCATTCTATATGAAGGTTCTTAGGTTATAGTCTAGGTCGAATTCTCCACCTAAATCTCTATAACCAAGGCTCTGATACCAATCTGTCACACCCCCGCTTATAGCGGAAACACGAGGATGCGACGGACGGGATCGTCATAACACTTGGTATAATTACAGAGATATAATACATGCAAACTTCTCGTGTCATGACGTCCCCCAACACAATGGTGACTTGTGTCGTGGTTAGTCAGTTTCACGACTATCATAGTCTTATTGATTCCAATACAAATCACACAATGTTCAAATATGAAAACAAATGACAAATATTACATATGCAATACTATTGAAATCCTGAGGTCTCTGCTAAGGCATCTGCACTAGCTATCTTCTTTGATTATGTTCACCTGAAAAGATATGCTCAAAAATGTCAACACATAATGTTGGTGAGTTCCGCAGGTTTAAATTTAAAACATTTGATGCTGTGTAGAATTTGATATGGAATCATACTGTAAGCAAAAACCACATAACATGTGTTTAAGACAACCAAACCTAATGACAGTTATGCATATAAATTCGTCGGAATATATTCACCCTTGGCCTGATTGCTGGCAGCTGTGTTGGTAACTCACAAGTTAACCAATCGTCGAAGGGTGGGGGTGTCAACCCAGTAGTACTACCAATACCTATCCGTTGGTTCCCAAACCCGGGAATTAATGGTTGTAAGAATCGTAGAATAACACCATGTATGTATTAGAATATGAGAATAGTATCACGTCGATTCCAAGTATGAAAATTGTATGTAAGATTTTACAGCATCGAAAACGGGTGAGCATACTTTTCCCCCAAGTTTGAAAAACATTGAAGCAATTATAAAAGCATAAAAAGGGGCCACGGAAACTCACCTTGGATTGATGTAATGTATATGAATAAGAACTTCAAAGAATTAAGCAAGCACGATCAAATACGTTCAACACCTATTATTGATTTGTAATTTAGTCTTTAATACGAATGAATATATTTGGTAAGGTTCGGGTTGATTTGATTTAACACGTGTCACACACGCATTATATATATGTTACAATCTTTTTATATATTCGTATATGTTTTAATAAGTATTTATCAATAAATATTAAGTTTTACAAAATAATTATTTATATTTTGATTTCATTAAAAAGATTTCATAGGTGTATTTATATATTTTTAGGATTAAATATATAAATAATGTGGTCTAATTATATAATTTATACTTATCCAATAATATTTATAAATAAGAATATTCACACTTATAGTATTTTTGATTAATAAATAGGTATTAATTTATACCTTTGGTTCAAATATATATTTTATAAGAAATAACCCACAATTTCATAAATAATTTATGGATTTATAAAATATATTAATTTGTATTTAAAGATAATAAAGTGTCCATTTTATAAAAATTATTTATAATATTTATAAATAATATTTATATGATTTTTGTGATTATTTCATAATTAGTCTTGATTTAGAATTTATTTTATAAAAGTAATATTTTTAATATTTTTAAATAATATTTTATAAAAATTTATTATAGTTTTTAAATAAGATAAATTTACAAAAAAAATTATTTGGTATTATATAAAATAAGGAGAATATTTAGAATTTATTTTTATAATTTTTAAAAATTTTTGTATATTTAAAAAGTGGTTAAAAGTCTTTAAAAAAAATAATTGAGGTCCCCGGGGTCGAACCCGGGACCTTACCCTTACACACCCATGAACCGAACCAGTGAGCCAAAGCTCTAATCCGCGATAAAACCCGGCCCCAATTGCTTTTAAACATAGTTTCAGAACTTCCCCCAAACCGAAGAACCCTAATTCGATTTCGTTTCAATTGAGCATGAATTTGATGTTAATAGTAAAATTAAACTTAGGGCTTTTATTCCCCACTTAAAATCGAGCATAAGGATGTGTTTAATTACCAGAATCGAGTTCGAATTGATGATGAATACTACGAAGAACAGGTCGCGGTTATCTTGAAATCGAATGATGATTAATCTTTGATGAAATTCCAATTGCTTGTACATAAAGCTTCGAAAGATGCTATGGATCAATAGCCCTAAGGTAATTGCAGTGTATATAGGCCGGAGTGTGGTGGTTCGATTAGTTGCAGGTTGCGAAAGGGATGAAGATCGAACTCTACAATCGCGTGCGTTTTATACTAATTCGAACTTAGTGGAAGATTGGAAACGACAAGATGATCAAGAACATGCGTTTTCTTTTGTTTATTTTAGTGTTTAGTGCTCGTTTTAATGCCGCACTTCGACCGAAAGTTAAAGTGGTCGATTATTGATTCTAGAAGCTGAAATTTGAACGATTAAGTGCGTGTGTTAGGTTCGATTTTTGTCCACGAGCGATTTGGTATAATTTTTGGTGTTTAAAACCGAGTATTTCGCGAGTTTTGGCTTCGCCGGAAGTCCGCCGGAGTTGGCCGGACCGGTGGCCGGAAAATCGAGGGTGGGGAGGGGCCGGTTATGTAAATTTATAATTTATATAATTGGTCCCTGTGGTTTAGTTTTTATTATTTTTAGTTTTAAAACTTCTTTTGAAGTTTCAAAATTTGCAACTTACCCCCCCCTCAACTTTTAATATTATTATTATTATTATTATTATTATTATTAGTATCATTATTATTATTATTATTAGTATCATTATTATTATTATTATAATTATTATTACTATCATTATAATTATTAACTTAAAATTAATTTTTAAATAAATAAATAAAGAAATAAAGAAATAAAGAAATAAGTGAATAAATAGATAAATAAATAAATAAATAATAATTTTTTTTTACTAGATGTTACACTCTCTCACTCTCGGTTACTATAAACAAACAACAACAACAACCGAAAACAACAACAAACAAACACAACCACGCACCACCATCACCTACCATCATCATCTACCACCTTTACAGCCTCCTTCTCGAGTCTAAGCTGCAGGAGTATCATTAAAGTCGACATTCCAAAGGTTGTAAACCATTTTTGAACTTGGATATTACATATGTGTTAAACACATATATAATTAATTTTGGTACTAAAAATACCAAAACCAACCTTAAAAGCATTTTAGATCATTAATCATAAGTAATGAGTTGCAAAAACTCAGAAACTTATGATAAAAAGATATATTTTGAATTTACAAAGTTAAATTTTGTAATTTTTTTAATAAAAATCAAATAAATATTAAATAAATGCAATTGTGGGAATAAACCTTGAAAAATTCTCATTTTTATACTGAAATATTGATCTGGAAACTTTGACAAAGTTTTGATAAGTAAATAATTTATATAATTTATTTTATAATGAAAAATAGAAGAAAATATCAAAAATAGAAATAAATTCGGGAAAATTCTGATAAAATCACAAGATGATTATTTTGAGGTATAAAAGCCTCTGGAATTATTTCAGAATTTTATTCATTTCTATAATTAATTAATGGATTTTTATATGTTCTGAAGTAAATAAATCATAATTAATACTTAACGTAAATAATAAATTCTGAGAAAATCATATATGTAATATTAAATCTAACACTATATAATATTTAATTTTCATAATTTTTGGAGCAATAAGTATTTTTTCTAAATATTTAGATTATTGTAAAAATTCCAGAAACTGTTATACTTTTAGTTGGACCTTGATATAATTATTTTAAGTTCTATTTTATATAAGGAATTATCTATAAAATTTTAAGAATTTATTGATACAAGAAGCTATTTTTTATGAATTTTGGAAATATTGTGAAAATTATAGAAAATAATATATTGGGAATTTGATGTTATAACAATTATGGAAAGCTAACAACGGTCCAAAATATATTCTATATTTTGGTGATTTTTAGATATCAATAGCTATTTTCAATGATTTTTGGGAATTTTAGAATAATTACAACTATTATGTATAGTTAAATAAATTAAGAATTTTTAGAGGCCCGAAGGTGTTTCTATAAAATTAACTATTAACCTTTTACCGTCAATAAAAATCAGAAAAATATTTAAAGTATTATCTGACATTTGATATTATTGCTAGGTTATCTCGAGACTAAGAAATGTGAGTTCATAGCCTCATTTTCAACCGTTTGGTATTCAATAAAGTTTTTGGGGAAAAAGTATACTGTTTGGGTTGATGTATTATTTTTGAAAATATTTTTGTTGCATACTTTCATTTGCGATACAACCATTAGTTCGAATGAGGAACCGTCCGATAATATTAGTAGCGCTACTTAGGAGAATATTTGCACTAACCGGATGAGGGTTACTGCTATTTTCCTGCATCTAATCGAATGGGGGTTATGATGTAATATTATCTGATTTTATGAATTATTTCGTGACAGTATGATTATGTTGTGAGCAGGTTTGGTTGTAATTGATACATCAACAAAATATTTGTCTGGATTAAACCTATGTTCTCACCAATATTTTTGTTGACAAGTTTAAGTATACTTTTTCAGGAAATGAGTAATTCATTTGATTTCAGCTTTGAAGTTCACAATGGATGGGGCGAAGTAGTGGGAAGGGCCTGCGTTACGCTGACCGTCAACATTGTTGACGGGAGCGTGTACGTAGACGCGCATTTTCATAGGTTTTAGACATGCTGTGATTTAGTGTAAACAATTACATCAATTTTGTAACCTATGTGAAAGATGTAATTCCCCTATTATTAATAAAAGCATGTCTACGTTATGTTTTATTATGTAATTATTGTATGCTTTACTATAAACAATGCACTCTGATAAAAGCTAGTCATATTCCACCCGTATCATTCACGCTTCCGTCGGGATGTGACATTGGTGCTTGTCATAATTCATATATTGCCTTCTTTAATTTTTGGACTAACTTCTCTTTTCTTTTTTTTACATATAGTTGCGTTACGCAAACATATTTTTGAGTAAATTACCATTTGCATACCTGAGGTTTGATGATTTTGACCATTTGCATCCCTACAGTTTAAAAATCCTCATATACCCCCTAAACCATTTTTGAACTTGGATATTACATATGTGTTACAAAACACATATATAATTAATTTTGGTACTAAAAATACCAAAACCAACCTTAAAAGCATTTTAGATCATTAATCATAAGTAATAAGTTGCAAAAACTCAGAAACTTATGATAAAAAGATATATTTTGAATTTACAAAGTTAAATTTTGTAATTTTTTTAATAAAAATCAAATAAATATATTAAATAAATGTGATTATGGGAATAAACATTGAAAAATTCTCATTTTTATACTGAAATATTGATCTGGAAACTTTGACAAAGTTTTGATAAGTAAATAATTTATATAATTTATTTTATAATGAAAAATAGAAGAAAATATCAAAAATAGAAATAAATTCGGGAAAATTCTGATAAACTCACAAGATGATTATTTTGAGTTATAAAATCCTCTGAAATTATTTTAGAATTTTATTCATTTCTATAATTAATGAATGGATTTTTATATGTTCTAAAGTAAATAAATCATAATTAATAATTAACGTAAATAATAAATTCTGAGAAAAACATATATATAATATTAAATCTAAAACTATATAATATATAATTTTCATAATTTTTGGAGTAATATAAGTACTTTTACTAAATATTTAGATTATTGTAAAAATTCCAGAAACTGTTATACTTTTAGTTGGACCTTGATATAATTATTTTACGTTCTATTTTATTTACGGAATTATCTGTAAAATTTTAAGAACTTATTGATACAAGAAGCTATTTTTTATGAATTTTGGCAATATTTTGGAAATTATAGAAAATAATATATTTGGAATTTGATGTTATAAAAATTATGGGAAGCTAAAACCTGTCCAAAATATATTTAAAAAAATTTGGTGATTTTTAGATATCAATATCTATTTTCGATATTTTTTGGGAATTTTGGAATAATTACAACTATTATGTATAGTTAAATAAATTAAGAATTTTTAGAGGCCCGAAGGTGTTTCTATAAAATTAACTATTAACCTTTTACCATCAATAAAAACCAGAAAAATATTTAAAGTATTATCTGACATTTGATATTATTGCTAGGTTATCTCGAGACTAAGAAAGGTGAGTTCATAGCTCAATTTTCAACCGTTTGGTATTCAATAAAGTTTTGGGGAAAAAAGTATACTGTTTGTGTTGATGTATTATTTTTGAAAATATTTTTGTTGCTTACTGTCATTTGCGATACAACCATTAGTTCGAATGAGGAACCGTCCGATAATATTAGTAGCGCTACTTAGGAGAATATTTGCACTAACCGGATGAGGGTTACTGCTATTTTCCTGCACCTAACCGAATAGGAGTTATGATGTAATATTATCTGATTATGTTGTGAGCAGGTTTGGTTGTAATTGATACATCAATAAAATATTTGTCTGGATTAAACCTATGTTCTCACCAACATTTTTGTTGACAAGTTTAAGTATACTTTTTCAGGAAACGAGTAATTCATTTGATTTCAGCTTTGAAGTTCACAATGGATGGGGCGAAGTAGTGGGAAGGGTCTGCGTTACGCTGACCATCAACATTGTTGAAGGGAGCGTGTACGTAGACGCGCATTTTCATAGGTTTTAGACATGCTGTGATTTAGTGTAAACAATTACATCAATTTTGTAACCTATGTGAAAGATGTAATTCCCCTATTATTAAAATAAAAGCATGTCTACGTTATGTTTTATTATGTAATTATTGTATGCTTTACTATAAACAATGCACTCTGATAAAAAGCTAGTCACATTCCACCCGTATCATTCACGCTTCCGCCGGGAGGTGACAGGTTGGTATCAGAGCCATTGATTATAGAGAATTAGTTATTTTTAAGAAAATAACTAGGCTATAACCATGAGCTCAAATATATCATTTTATGATTTTATGTGAATTATGTGAATTATGTGAATTTCTATGATTTTATGATTAAGATTCTAACAAAACCTTAATAATTATTTGACTAACTTTTTGTGAAACATTGTTAAGAAATTGTGCAGTATGAATTCGGATAGTTATCACTATGAAACCGACCCTTCCGAAGGTTCATACCATAGCAGCCCTAAAGAAATAACACCTGAACCGGAACCTCAGCAGGCTATGAATGTTTCACCAACTGAAATGGAGAATAAACCAAAGTTTTACGTTAGACGTGCACCAGTGCAATTGGGAGGATATACAGTTCAGACTCCTAGGAAAAAGATACGACGTGGAAACAGGTTTGGAGCTAAGCCAGCTGAGGATATAGAGATACAACCTTCTGATTCTCCTAAAGTTGAAAGTAAGGTTACTAAGAGACAAGAGTTGGATCAGGTGAAGACAGCCCGACAAACTCTTAAGAAACTTAAGAGGATACAGCTGGGAATCTGGAAAATCCAAAAGGATATCAAAAAGCTCAAGACACCCAAGAGAAGTATTTTCACCAGGATATGGAAATGGCTCAGTAGGAACTAAAAGCTTATAGTCTAACTCTTTAGAATAAAAGAAATAAGAGTTTAATTGATATATGTACTTTTGTGTCAACATCTTTATTTGATAAATAAATTTTGCGTTAAGATATTTATTTGTGATACTAACATTGAAATTCACTATAGTGAATCATGCCGCTAAAAAGAAACACTCAGCCTGTCAGGAGAACAGCTCGAGTGGGACGACCCAGGACCAGACTTGGGGAAGAAACACCCGTAAACCCTGATACAAGTGAGAATGATAGGATATCTCAGATAGTAGCCCAACAACTGGAAGCTACCCTACCTACCTTAATTACCCAACTCCAACAAAATCTAAATTTTGGAACTACCTCAAACCCACCAGCAGGGCCTGAAAACATGAATATGGAAGAACGACAGGAAGAAGAGATTCTAAATGGAATTTCAAAGGGATGCTCCTACAAAACCTTTATGTCCTGTAGACCTCGGGAATTTGATGGAAAAGGTGGAGCTATACAAGCTTTAAGATGGCTAGACGACATGGAAGGAGTCCTGGAAATCAACAACTGTGCTGAAAACTTCAAGACACTGTTTGCTTCCCATTCCCTTAAAGGAGAAGCACAATCCTGGTGGAAAATGGAGGTACACACTAGGGGTAGAAACGTTATGAATAAGCTGAGTTGGGAAGAATTTAGAAATCTAGTGATAGAAAAATACTGCCCATATAATGAAATAGAAAAACTAGAGGCTGAATTCTTAGCACTAGAGATGAAAGGGTCTGCACACCGAGAATATACTGATAGGTATAATGAACTATCCAGATTAGTACCACATCTGATAACCCCGGAATGAAAAAGAATAGGAAGGTATATTTGAGGATTAGTGCCACAAATAAGAGGACTAGTGAAATCTGCTAGAACCAAAACCTCCCAGGAAGCAGTAATCCTGTCAGGAAGTCTGACAGATGAAATGATCAGGAATGGATCATTAGGTCATCAACAGGTAGGAGAGAAAAGGAAATGTACTGAAAAACCCCCTGGAAGAAGATTTGGAGAAAGCTCCCAGAAAAGAGTAACCCGACCTCCACCAAGAAACTTTTTGGGAACAACTCAGGGGAAGAAAGTAGAAAAACCACCACAGTGTAATATCTGTCAAAGATATCATACAGGGAACTGTATGAAAGTGGTTTGCTATAACTGCAAAAGGAAGGGACATATTTCTCGAGACTGCAAAAACCCTACCAGCACAAAAACAGTCTGCTTTCAATGTGGAAGTGAAAATCGTTTCCGTAATGAATGTCCACAACGAAAGGGCAAGGCTCCAGCTAACCAAAACAACCCCCGTGGAAGAGCTTTTGTGATGCAAGCTGACGAAGCTCGTCATGAACCAGAAGTAGTAACGGGTACGTTCCTTATCAATAACCAGTACACTAAAGTATTATTTGATACAGGAGCAACTCGTAGTTTTGTTTCACATACTTTTAGACCATCACTTAGTCTAACATCTGAAAAATTACGTGACAGCTATGTGATAGAATTAACTGACGGTAAAATAATTGAAGCTAATGAAATCATTCCTAATTGCATCTTGAATTTAGATGAATACTGTTTCGATATAAGTCTGATACCTATTAAGTTAGAAGGATTTGATATCGTAGTAGGAATGGATTGGTTGAGTACAAATCATGCTGAAATCATTTGTGATAAGAAAATGATTAAAATTCCTTTAATTAAGGAAGACAAAACTCTCTGCATATATGGTGATAGGCCAAATAATACTGTGAAACTGATTACTTGTGAAAAAGCACAAAAATGCCTTAACAAAAATTGTTTAGCATTCTTGGCTCATATAGTTGATACCAAACTTGATAAGGAAAATTTGGAAAGTGTCCCTGTTATAAATGAATATGCTGATGTTTTTCCTGATGAACTACCTGGATTACCACCTCCTCGTCAGGTAGAATTTAAAATAGAATTGATACCAGGAACAGCCCCTATTGCCAAAGCACCTTATCGTTTAGCACCAACTGAGATGAAAGAACTCATGACTCAGTTACAGGAACTATTAGATAAAGGATTCATACGTCCTAGTGTATCACCTTAGGGAGCACCAGTTCTATTTGTCAAAAAGAAAGATGGAACCTTTAGAATGTGTTTTGATTATAGGGAACTTAATAAGGTTACCATAAAGAATAGGTATCCACTCCCTAGAATTGATGATCTGTTTGACCAACTACAGGGATCTAGTTATTTCTCAAAAATAGACTTAAGATCTGGATATCATCAATTAAGGGTACAGGAAGATGACATTTCTAAGACTGCATTAAGAACTAGATATGGCCATTATGAATTCCTTGTGATGCCATTTAGGCTAACCGACGCTCCAGCAGTATTTATGGATCTAATGAATAGAGTGTGTAAACCTTACTTAGATAAATTTGTTATAGTCTTCATAGATGATATTTTAATTTATTCTAAGAACAAGGAAAACCATAAACAACACCTAAGGTTAACACTAGAATTGTTACAAAAAGAAAAGTTATATGCCAAATTTTCAAAATGTGAGTTTTGGAAAAGGGAAGTACAATTCCTTGGGCACATAGTCAACCAGAACGGGATTCAGGTTGATCCATCAAAGATAGAGGCAGTTAAGAAATGGAAAATTCCAAAAACCCCAACCGAAATACGTTAATTCTTAGGTTTAGCAGGATACTATAGAAGATTTATAGAAAACTTCTCAAGAATAGCTCAACCGTTGACAGAATTAACTCAAAAAGATAGAAAATATGTGTGGGGAGAAAAACAAAATGAAGCCTTTGAACTTCTCAAGAGCAAGTTATGTAGTGCACCCATATTAGCTTTACCCGAAGGAACAGATAATTTCATAGTCTATTGTGATGCATCTCGTCAAGGCTTTGGATGTGTTTTAATGCAAAAAAGATAAGGTGATTGCATATGCATCCAGACAGCTTAGAGGTGGTGAAACAAATTACACCACCCATGATCTAGAATTAGGAGCTGTAATATTTGCACTGAAAATTAGGAGACATTGCTTATATGGGACTAAGTGTATAATATATACAGACCACAAAAGTTTGCAACACATCTTTGATCAGAAGATGTTAAACATGAGGCAAAGAAGATGGGTAGAGTTACTAAGTGATTATGACTGTGAAATTAAGTATCACCCAGGTAAGGCAAATGTAGTTGCTGATGCTTTAAGTAGAAAAGAAAGAACAATACAAACCCTGGAGGATATGTTAAGGGCTTGTGCTATAGACTTTGGTGGAAATTGGGATAGTCACTTACCTCTAATAGAATTTTCATACAATAACAGTTACCACTCTAGTATTGGATTAGCTCCATTTAAAGCTTTATATGGAAGAAAATGTAGGTCACCTCTATGTTGGAATGAAATAGGTGATAGACAACTCACAGGTCCTGAACTAATCCAAGAAACTACAGATAAGATCACTGAGATTAAAAACAGGTTAAAAGCAGCTCGTGATCGACAGAAAAGTTATGCAGACAAACGGAGGAAACCATTGGAGTTTCAAATTGGAGACAGAGTCTATCTGAAGATATCTCCCTCAAAAGGTATCTTTCGATTTGGAAAATCCAGTAAGCTGAACCCTAGGTACATTGGTCCATTCAAGATTATTGATAGAATTGGTCCTGTAGCATATAAGTTGGAATTACCACAGGAATTAAGTGAAGTACGCAACACTTTTCATGTGTCTAACCTCAAGAAATTCCTAACCAACGAAACCCTAGAAGTACCAATTCAAGAAATACAGGTAGATAAGAAACTGCATTTTATGGAAGAACCAATAGCCATTGTGGGAAAAGAAATAAAGAAGTTAAGAAGAAGTAAAATTCCCATAGTGAAAATTAAATGGAATGCAAAAAGAGGACCAGAATACACCTGGGAAAGAGAAGATGAAATCAAGAAGAAGTACCCCCACTTATTTGGAGGTAATAATTATTTAAATTTCTAAAGCACACTCCACTGAATTTCGGGACGAAATTCTTTTAACAGGAGGAGAATGTGACAACCCTAGAATTATTTTTATTATATTACGTTATGAGCCGCAATAATATTATTTTTAGTATGTATATATTATGGAAATACATATGCATGTTTGCATGCATGCATATAAATTAATTGTTCATGTGTATATAATCAGATTATTTGCATATATATACAATCATATAAATGAAACATGCAAGTTTGTGTACATATATTTTATGTATGGTATGTATATATATATATACCTTATATAAATATATAACTTGTATTCGCAATATGATATATGTTTAGGTATATATGTTTAGGGATATACGTATGCATGTTGCATGCATGTCTATATATTGGTAATTTACGTATGTATGTATGTTTATATGCCCAAAATCCACACATACGTGTATATATATACAAGTTTTTACGTATGCATGTTTATATACATACATGTATGTGGAAAATTCTTAGAATACAAATATATATGATTGGTATATATGTATATAAAACTCACTTATATATATATATATATATATATATATATATATATATATATATACGAGTATATATATGTATATACACAATAAAACTCAACTAAACTAAATCCTAAACCTAAAAACTAAAACCTAAAACTAATAATCCAAAACCACAACATACCACCCTACCTAAACCATCTCTTGGCTAAAACTACCAACCCAAACCACCCTCCCAAACACCACCATCGAACCACCCGAAACCACCCACACCCAAAACCACTAAACCACCATTATAAACCAAATTCATGGAATAAATATTAACACCCTTAGAAGCCAAGTTTCATTTTTTTCAAAAGAGAATAGCAATCCCCAAAGCACCCCTCGGGTTCATGCATTCACCTCACCAAAACCGCCACCCATGCATCAATTTTCTTGCTTTCACACCCATGCACTTGATTCATGGAGTATCTACTCCCCAAAGTCAACACCTAGTACCCTAGACCTCCTAGCTAGAATCACCACTTAAGCATTGATGTGGCAAGTTCTCGGTTTAAGGACTTGAGAAACCGCCACCTCTCCCCTAGCTTTTTGATGAATCACTAATCTAAAAACCGCCTCATACCTTGTTTTAAACCTCGGATCTTTGGAACATTCACACCAAAAATCACAAAACAACACCACCATCTTGCATCTCCCTCTCGAAGAACAACCAACAACCGCAACCATCCCCCACCCGCAAGCACAACCATCACCTCCACTCGATCACCACCACTCAACAGCTACCTTTTGTCTCTTTCTCTCTCGGTTACACACCTCAACACCACCACTCTATCCCACAGTCCCTCTCTCACTCTCGGTTACTATAAACAAACAACAACAACAACCGAAAACAACAACAAACAAACACAACCACGCACCACCATCACCTACCATCATCATATACCACCTCTACAGCCTACTTCTCGGGTCTAAGCTGCAGGAGTATCATCAAAGTCGACATTCCAAAGGTTCTAAACCATTTTTGAACTTGGATATTACATATGTGTTACAAAACACATATATAATTAATTTTGGTACTAAAAATACCAAAACCAACCTTAAAAGCATTTTAGATCATTAATCATAAGTAATGAGTTGCAAAAACTCAGAAACTTATGATAAAAAGATATATTTTGAATTTACAAAGTTAAATTTTGTAATTTTTTTAATAAAAATCAAATAAATATTAAATAAATGTGATTATGGGAATAAACATTGAAAAATTCTCATTTTTATACTGAAATATTGATCTGGAAACTTTGACAAAGTTTTGATAAGTAAATAATATATATAATTTATTTTATAATGAAAAATAGAAGAAAATATCAAAAATAGAAATAAATTCAGGAAAATTCTGATAAACTCACAAGATGATTATTTTGAGGTATAAAAGCCTATGGAATTATTTCAGAATTTTATTCATTTCTATAATTAATGAATGGATTTTTATATGTTCTGAAGTAAATAAATAATAATTAATACTTAACATAAATAATAAATTCTGATAAAATCATATATGTAATATTAAATCTAAAGTTATATAATATATAATTTTCATAATTTTAGGAGCAATATAAGTATTTTTACTAAATATTTAAATTATTATAAAAATTCCAGAAACTGTTATACTTTTAGTTGGACCTTGATATAATTATTTTATGTTTTATTTTATATAAGGAATTATCTGTAAAATTTTTAGAATTTTTATTGATACAAGAAGCTATTTTTTATGAGTTTTTGGAATATTGTGGAAATTATAGAAAATAATATATTGGGAATTTGATGTTATAAAAATTATGGAAAGCTAAAAACTGTCCAAAATATATTCTATATTTTGGTGATTTTTAGATATCAATAGCTATTTTCAATGATTTTTGGGAATTTTGGAATAATTACAACTATTATGTATAGTTAAATAAATTAAGAATTTTTAGAGGCCCGAAGGTGTTTCTATAAAATTAACTATTAACCTTTTACCGTCAATAAAAATTAGAAAAATATTTAAAGTATTATCTGACATTTGATATTATTGCTAGGTTATCTCGAGACTAAGAAAGGTGAGTTCATAGCCTCATTTTCAAACGTTTGGTATTCAATAAAGTTTTCAGGGGAAAAGTATACTGTTTGGGTTGATGTATTATTTTTGAAAATATTTTTGTTGCATACTTTCATTTGCGATACAACCATTAGTTCGAATGAGGAACCGTCCGATAATATTAGTAGCGCTACTTAGGAGAATATTTGCACTAACCGGATGAGGGTTACTGTTATTTTCCTGCACCTAACCGAATGGGGGTTATGATGTAATATTATCTGATTTTATGAATTATTTCGTGACAGTATGATTATGTTGTGAGCAGGTTTGGTTGTAATTGATACATCAACAAAATATTTGTCTGGATTAAACCAATGTTCTCACCAACATTTTTGTTGACAAGTTTAAGTATACTTTTTCAGAAAATGAGTAATTCATTTGATTTCAGCTTTGAAGTTCACAATGGATGGGGCGAAGTAGTGGGAAGGGTCTGCGTTACGCTGACCGTCAACATTGTTGACGGGAGCGTGTACGTAGACGCGCATTTTCATAGGTTTTAGACATGCTGTGATTTATGTAAACAATTACATCAATTTTGTAACCTATGTGAAAGATGTAATTCCCCTATTATTAATAAAAGCATGTCTACGTTATGTTTTATTATGTAATTATTGTATGCTTTACTATAAACAATGCACTGATAAAAGCTAGTCACATTCCACCCGTATCATTCACGCTTCCGCCGGGATGTGACATTGGTGCTTGTCATAATTCATATATTGCCTTCTTTAATTTTTGGACTAACTTCTCTTTTCTTTTTTTACATATAGTTGAGTTACGCAAACATATTTTTGAGTAAATTACCATTTGCATACCTGAGGTTTGGTGATTTTGACCATTTGCATCCCTACAGTTTAAAAATCCTCATATACCCCCTAACATTTCTTTTTTGTTCCCATTTGAATCCAAAACACTAACACCGTTAACTTATTCTGTTAACTTTTTGTAAAAATACTAAATTGCTATTTCTCTCTTTATCTATTTATCTCTCTATCTCTTAACCCTTAACCCACAACCCCACCCACTCCACCACCACATCCACTGTCACCACTTCCACCGCCGTCACCATCGTCATCCACCACCATCGCCATGACGCTAGCTCGCCTACTCCTCCGCACCCTCCGCTGCACCTCCGTCACAACCACCACCGTCAACCTCCAAACCCTATCCGCTTCGTTTCTTGCAGAAGCCTAAAATCCCTAATTTCATCTTTCTTTTTCTGTTTCTTGCAGATTTCTATCCCTTCAACGATTCATTTCTCGACATCATCCAATTCAGTTGGGGATTCTTTAGCAGAAGCAGCCATTACTAACCCATGATAAGCTTTAACTCTCAAAGGGTCTTTTGCTATAATTTCCTCAAACCCTAATTTCACAGAGTCATGATCACCATCGTATGAATGCAGATGATATTTCAGCAATTGCCATTCGCCATCTTCAGGTTCGAGATCGATCAACTGATTGATGATCCCAATTGCTTCTTGCACTTTCCCGTTTTTGATTTTGACTTCCATTAGGGCTTTGATGTCCTCAGGGTGAGAGGACAGGTGTTCTTCTAGGGTTTTCTCTTCGTTTTGCAATTCGGTGTCGGAGTCGGCGGTTTCGACGGTGGCCGGAGGTGGCGGAATTGGGGCGGTGACGGCGGGTTTGACGGTGAGGCGTGTAACATCTCGTAATTTTCATTAACTTAAAAAAAGTTAATTTTGTAAAATCTTAAAATAATTGATATTAATAATAATAATAATAATAATAATAATAATAAAATTAATAATAATAACATCAATAATACTAATAATAATAATAATGAACATATAAGTTGTATTAAATCTTATAACTAATAACCTCTTACATAAAATGATAACAATCCAAACTTCAGGGGGTTAAATGGTAATTTATTTAAAACTAACACAAAACTTTGATTTCCAGTTGTAAACTAATACAAACCACAGGGACCATTGTGTAAATTTTGTATAATTACAAAACACACCCAACCCCACCCCCCATCTTTCCCTGCTTTTCTTCCCCACGAATTCGGCCACGATCTCACCATTGTCGACCACCAAATCTTAATAATAATTGAAATTATTGAACATGAACGATCATTTAGCTACTTATAATCGACCACCACTCTCAATTTCAATTCAAACAACACACACACCTCCATTTTGATCACACCTTCGTCGCGGCACACACCACACCCGAACACCTATCTCTGGGTTTCAATCTTCAAAATTAACAAAGGGCTTTTAGTCTCTATCATCATCCAAAGCTTCGTATCAATTTAATTTGATTATCATCATCTCTTGCATATCAAACGAATTCGACATTAACCGCGGGTTGTTCTTCGAAGAGGGTATGTTCAATCCATCATCATATGGGTAGTTAAATGTATCTATAAACTCGATTTCTCATGGGGAACAAAAGCCCCATGATTTCAGAAACTATCGAAATCGAATCGAGCTTCAATTGGGTGAGATTCGATCTAGGGTTCCTCGCGGGTTGGGGGAAAGCGGGTTAAACAGATTAAAAACGTTTGGAAACCAATTCTAGCACGGCTGTGGCCCTTTAGTTCATTGGTTCAACACTCAAATTCTAACCTTGAGGTCTCGGGTTCGAGACCCGCCACCTACACATTTTTTTAAAACCTTTTTTTAAGCTTTAAAAATTCAGAAAAATTCTAAAAATCATAAAAATATTTTTACAAACATTAAAATTTTTTAAAACCACTTAATTACTTTCTGAAATTTATTTTAATATCTTATTTATTTATTTTTATTTGTTTTAAATAAATAAAATAACTAATTATATTTTCTACCAATTTATAATTAGTGTATAAGATATAATTATACAATAAATAAATTGAATCCAGTATATATACATAGATATATTATCCAATTATCGAAACAACTTTTATTTAAATAAATTACATGTATATAATTTTACATAATCGTATACAATTTATAATTTATGTATATAATTAACATACAATATATAGTTATGCTTACTTATGTATAAATTTATTATATACATATAGTTATGTATATAATTATACATATAATTATATATAATTACATAATTATGTATAATTATGTATATAATTATACATATACAATTTATTAATAAATTGTATATATGTATAACTTATATGTATAAATTTCTATTAAATTCTAGACATAATCGCTTTCAACAAATTCGTTTATTTATTTCAAGACATTCAAGCTAAATAAAAATTAGTTTATTTAAACTACCATTCAAGACCCAATGGAAATCCTAATACATTCCCAAATTCCCAAATCATTATTATTTCAATTTGAAACACCGTTCCTTAGGTTAATCGTAAGGAAATCGTTGGTGTTTAATCTATCACGTCCAGATTCTAATCTCATCAATCAAGTGAGTATTCATATCCCCTTTTTATATCATTTCCTATTTGGGGGAAATCATGTGATACAATATATTTAATCATGATATTCTATTGTTATTTCATTCTAAATTCAATTCAAGACAGGTTATGTTATTACTTGCAATTATATGAACATACTGTGATAAACTGGACGACAGTAAAACCCTAATTCAATCAATCAATCCTGGTATCAATGGTAGATCTACTGGTTTGGATAACCCACCCCATATGAATAGTCGAGTGGTGATTGTGCCAGAGGCAGGAGTTAATCTATGGTGTATGTGTGGAGTCTATTATATGCAAGTGTCAAGTCAAGGGGTTGTTATTGTGTCGGTTTATCTATATGCTTTACTATTGCAATATAAGTCTTAACGTTACCTTGTGAATTGGATTATTCTCAATCAATCAATCAATCTATATGTATACTCAAAACTATGATTACTCACCAGCTAATTCGTTAGCTGACTTTATTTTCTCACATGATTTCAGGTTAAGCAAGTTAGTGGACTTCTACATGCTCATATAAGACCCGGACTTAGTCAAAACAAAAGACAATTACTATTTGTGACTTTAACTGTTGTAATTGTATCTGTTAAATTCATGTTATCCTGTAATCTGATTTTCATATTATTTTCACTATTAGACAATCATGAGTTATGAACAATCAATCATTCCCTCGTCCGCTCCGATGATTCAGCCGTCGGTCGGGGTGTGACAGATTGGTATCAGAGCCATGGTTATAGGGAATTAGGTTATTAGAAATGGAATGACCTAGACTATAACTAAGTACCCTTACACATGAGTCCTCTCATGTATTTTACATGCTTAGATAGTATTTTTATGTGCCTTATATGTTTATATTTGATTGTGTGATTATATGCCTTATGTGATTCTTCTTATGCTTTGAATCTTATCAATGTACACACGAATCTTAAATCATATTCTAAGGCATTGTGTGCCTAATTCAAGTGATTTCAAACTCCAAAACTCGATTGTTATTCATGGTTTTCAAATTCGTCAAAGTATGTGTCTTACAACTTGAAACATGCAATGCTGGAAGAGTAGGATGCCTGTATCTCGGGGTGTTCTGTCTAGGCAAGGTATTCGTATAAATCTAAATCAACCGATGGATCTGTTTACCTTACCTGGGAACCCTCAGGATGAGTATCTGCTTATAGGTACGCATGTCTTCAATAAGGTTGTGTTGGACATAACACTTTGATTAGTCAACGTACTCGCTTTGATTTACGAATCAAACGATTACACTCGGAACATATCATTGTTATTATGCCAAATTCCCGATTATCGTTTTCATGTTGTATAGCTCATATTACCCAATTCTCATAAAATATCTTAATGATATTTCAGAATGGCTTCTCGTCAAATCCGTTCACGGTCTAGAAACTCTGGCCGTAAGATCTCTGCTATTGTAGCACGTGAAGTTACTGTGGTCATCCCAACTCTACTTACCCATTTGAACCAAGGCAACAATGTTGTTCAAAACCCGACTGCACCAAACCCTCCCCATACTTGTACTTACAAACAATTCAGTTCTTGCAACCCCACTAAGTTCAGTGGAACTGAAGGAGCCACCGGATTACTACAGTGGTTCGAAAGAATCGAGAACACTTTCCTAAATAGCGAATGCCCTGAAAATCTAAAAGTTCGGTATGCCATAAGTGTTCTCCAAAAACGCGCACTTACTTGGTGGAACGGGGAGAAACTAACCTGTGGAACTGAAACTGCTCTAGCATTAACATGGGCTGAAGTTAAAGAGCTCATGACTAAAGAGTTCTGCCCAAGAAACGAAGTCCGGAAACTGGAAGCTGAGTTCTGGGAATTAACCCAAGACAGTGGCGAGAACCTAGCATACACTAACCGATTCCACGAACTGAGCCTTTTGGTACCGCATCTTGCTACCCCTACCTCCCGAGCCATCGAGAAATTTATTGGTGGACTACCCATGCAGATTCAGGATACGGTGTTAGGAAGAAATCCTTCGACACTAGAAGATGCTATTAGACTGGCTGCACAGTTAACCGATAACCATGTGAAAGCTGGTTCCTTAACCAGGAAAGGATCGAAGAAAAATACCGATAAACTTCCTAACGAAACCGTCAAATCCGACCAAGCCGAGTCTTTCAAGAACCAAAAGAGGAAGGCTAATTCTCAAAACTTTACTGTAATTACCCCTGCTGTACCAATTAATCAAGTCCCTCCAACTCGTCAACCAGCAGTAAACAACCAATCACTAATGAAAAAGTCATACGCTGGACCCTATCCGCAGTGTAACAACTGCAGTTATCACCATCCCGCTAACATTCAGTGTCGTCAATGCACAAACTGTGGTCGTTTGGGTCATACATTCAACGTGTGCAAGAGTGCTGCTAAAGCTCCAACTAATGCACCAGTCCACCAACATCTTCCTGCAACTACCCAGGGTCGTGCATGCTATCAATGTGGTGATCCGAACCATTTTCGCAATCGATGCCCTCAACTTGTCATCTCGGTTCCTACGGCTCAAGGACGTGCTTTCAACATCAGTACCCAACAAGCCCAAGCCACCAATGATGTGGTGTTGAATAATTCTTGCCCTTGATTTCGTCTTCCTGATTTAATTCAAGATTTGTAATCGTGATTTTCTGTTGTTACATTGATGTAATTTGAAAATTTCTAAATTTCTAATTGAGATACTTTTCCTTTCGTTGTTAAGTCAAACTTTGAACCGCATGCACCGTGGGAGATACGAGTGTCCTAAATGATTCTAACTCATCAAAACAGGGGTGATTCCCTTACTTTAGTGATGATTCTTTATTCGTTTCAATAAATGGTTTCCAATGATATGTTTTATGAAATATCATCCTCTGGATTAGGGTGATTTCCTTATCTCGAGGACTGACTTCAATTATTCACTTTGGAACTTGCATTTCACAAATGACATGATCTCACCAAAATAGGATTGAAACCCGTACTTTGATGACAAATGTCAATCTTCAATTGTTTTCTTGTTATTATGAAATTCAATCATCAAGATAGACGTAAATTTCATACCTTGATGATAATATCATTCTTATGAATTGTAATTGTTCAAATGAAACGACCTCATCAAAGTAGGAGTGAATTCTGGATTTTGATGAAGAAGTTCATCTTGTTATATTTTATTTTTGCAAAACTTCATCGTTAAGATAGGAGTTTGATTTCCCTTACCTTAATGGTGAGTTATCTCGTCTTATTTTCTAAAGATACTCAGATCGAACTTTTGATTGGTAAGTTAGTGGCCATACCTTGAGAGTACACCATCAAGTTAGGGGTGAAAACCATACCTTGATGACTATTCTCATTCCTTGATCATCAACTTACCATGGTTGTAATCAAGTGACGAGACGAATGTAGTAACTTGAAGGGTGAAATAATGTTAGTGTTTCGACCTATCAAGCCAAAGCATGATCTCTGAACTTGAAAGAGACACGATCGTTTTAGGTTGATTTTGATTCCAAATTTGGAGCATTTAAATTCTTAAAACGATTTCTTTCCCTTTATTCTCATGTTTTGATTTGATCTAGCTACATTGAACCATTTATTCCTTATTTATCGACTTTCATTGTGAGTTATCATCAAAACCTGATTACGTGATGGTAGTCTTCCTAAACGATCTTTTGTCAAGTAAAGATATTATCTCTGATCGTGATGGTCGCTTCATCTCTCGTTTCTGGAAAAGTCTCCAATCAGCTCTCGAAACTCAACTGAATCTTAGCACATCCTATCACCCGTAAACCGACGGTCAGACTAAAAGAACGATGCAAACCCTCGAGGATATACTCCGGGCTTGTGTTATTGATTTCAGTGGATCGTGGGATTCTCATCTTCCGTTGATTGAATTCTCTTACAATAACAGTTACCAAACCAGCATCCAGATGGCACCATTGAAGCCTTGTATGGTCTGAAGTTGGTAAATCACAAATTACTGGTCCAGAATTAATACAAGAAACAACTGACAATATTCATAAGATCCGTGATAACTTGGTCGCTGCTAGAAATCCTCAAAAGCATTATGCTGATAAAAGACGTAAGCCCATGGAATACAATGTCGGTGATCTCGTACTTCTTAAGGTATCACCTTGGAAGGGAGTGATTCGTTTTGGAAAGAAAGGGAAACTAGCACCTCATTATGTGGTTTCTTTCAAACTACACGAGCGAATTGGGAAACTGGCCTACAAGCTTGAACTACCCCAAGAACTTAACAACATACATCTGACGTTTCATGTGTCCAACCTCAAGAAATGTCTCGCCGATGAAAATCTCCACATTCCACTCGACGAAGTCCAGATTGATGAATCTATGCACTTTATTGAGAAACCTGTGGAAATTATGGATCGGGAAGTCAAACAACTTAAACGCAGCCGGATACCTATTGTCAAAGTCCGCTGGGAATCTAAACGTGGCCCAGAGTTCACCTGGGAACGTGAGGACCAAATGAAATCCCAGTATCCTTATCTTTTCGTTTCAGCCTCCTCGTGATTTAAATTTCGGGACGAAATTTCCTAAAGCAGGGGAGACTGTAACATCTCGTAATTTTCATTAACTTAAAAAAAAAGTTAATTTTGTAAAATCTTAAAATAATTGATATTAATAATAATAATAATAATAATAATAAAATTAATAATAATAACGTCAATAATACTAATAATAATAATAATGAACATATAAGTTGTATTAAATCTTATAACTAATAACCTCTTACATAAAATGATAACAATCCAAACTTCAGGGGGTTAAATGGTAATTTATTTAAAACTAACACAAAACTTTGATTTCCAGTTGTAAACTAATACAAACCACAGGGACCATTGTGTAAATTTTGTATAATTACAAAACACACCCAACCCCACCCCCCATCTTTCCCTGCTTTTCTTCCCCACGAATTCGGCCACAATCTCACCATTGTCGACCACCAAATCTTAATAATAATTGAAATTATTGAACATGAACGATCATTTAGCTATTATAATCGACCACCACTCTCAATTTCAATTCAAACAACACACACACCTCCATTTTGATCACACCTTCGTCGCGGCACACACCACACCCGAACACCTATCTCTGGGTTTCAATCTTCAAAATTAACAAAGGGCTTTTAGTTTCTATCATCATCCAAAGCTTCGTATCAATTTAATTTGATTATCATCATCTCTTGCATATCAAACGAATTCGACATTAACCGCGGGTTGTTCTTCGAAGAGGGTATGTTCAATCCATCATCATATGGGTAGTTAAATGTATCTATAAACTCGATTTCTCATGGGGAACAAAAGCCCCATGATTTCAGAAACTATCGAAATCGAATCGAGCTTCAATTGGGTGAGATTCGATCTAGGGTTCCTCGCGGGTTGGGGGAAAGCGGGTTAAACATATTAAAAACGTTTGGAAACCAATTCTAGCACGGCTATGGCAATTTAGTTCATTGGTTCAACACTCAAATTCTAACCTTGAGGTCTCGGGTTCGAGACCCGCCACCTACACATTTTTTTAAAACCTTTTTTTAAGCTTTAAAAATTCAGAAAAATTCTAAAAATCATAAAAATATTTTTACAAACATTAAAAATTTTTAAAACCACTTAATTACTTTCTGAAATTTATTTTAATATCTTATTTATTTATTTTTACTTGTTTTAAATAAATAAAATAACTAATTATATTTTCTACCAATTTATAATTAGTGTATAATATATAATTATACAATAAATAAATTGAATCCAATATATATACATAGATATATTATCCAATTATCAAAACAACTTTTATTTGAATAAATTACATGTATATAATTTTACATAATCGTATACAATTTATAATTTATGTATATAATTAACATACAATATATAGTTATGCTTACTTATGTATAAATTTATTATATACATATAATTATGTATATAATTATACATACAATTATATATAATTACATAATTATGTATAATTATGTATATAATTATACATATACAATTTATTAATAAATTGTATATATGTATAACTTATATGTATAAATTTCTATTAAATTCTAGACATAATCACTTTCAACAAATTCGTTTATTTATTTCAAGACATTCAAGCTAAATAAAAATTAGTTTATTTAAACTACCATTCAAGACCCAATGGAAATCCTAATACATTCCCAAATTCCCAAATCATTATTATTTCAATTTGAAACACCGTTCCTTAGGTTAATCGTAAGGAAATCGTTGGTGTTTAATCTATCACGTCCAGATTCTAATCTTATCAATCAAGTGAGTATTCATATCCCCTTTTTATATCATTTCCTATTTGGGGGAAATCATGTGATACAATATATTCAATCATGATATTCTATTGTTATTTCATTCTAAATTCAATTCAAAACAGGTTATGTTATTACTTGCAATTATGTGAACATACTGTGATAAACTGGACGACAGTAAAACCCTAATTCAATCAATCAATCCTGGTATCAATGGTAGATCTACTGGTTTGGATAACCCACCCCATATGAATAGTCGAGTGGTGATTGTGCCAGAGGCAGGAGTTAATCTATGGTGTATGTGTGGAGTCTATTATATGCAAGTGTCAAGTCAAGGGGTTGTTATTGTGTCGGTTTATCTATATGCTTTACTATTACAATATAAGTCTTAACGTTACCTTGTGAATTGGATTATTCTCAATCAATCAATCAATCTATATGTATACTCAAAACTATGATTACTCACCAGCTAATTCGTTAGCTGACTTTATTTTCTCACATGATTTCAGGTTAAGCAAGTTAGTGGACTTCTACATGCTCATATAAGACCCGGACTTAGTCAAAACAAAAGACAATTACTATTTGTGACTTTAACTGTTGTATTTGTATCTGTTAAATTCATGTTATCCTGTAATCTGATTTTAATATTATTTTCACTATTAGACAATCATGAGTTATGAACAATCAATCATTCCCTCGTCCGCTCTGATGATTCCGCCGTCGGTCGGGGTGTGACAAGGCGTGAGAGGAGGACGGCGGCGACGGCGACGCTAGTGATGAAGGTGGATCTGAGGAGGGATGGTGGGGGTGGGGTTTGTGGGTTTTGTTGTCTGGTGTTTATCGATCGAGAAATTAGGGTTCCGGTGAGATGCTCTGATGGGTGTTAATGATGAAAAGGGTGATGATTTGGTGAAGGTGATGGATGTAGGGCGACGGTGGTGGTGGCGGTGGCGGTGGTGGTGGTGAGTGGTGGATAATGGGTGGTGGTGGTGGCTGTTGGTAGGGCTGTTCAAACCGCTCGACGCTCAACGCTTGCTCGACGTTCGTTCGGAATTTGCTCGAAAAATGCTCGTTCGAATTTTTTCTCGGTTGTAAGCGAGCCGATCGGCTCGGATCGGTTTGTAAACGAGCCAAGCACGAGCAAAGGTCCACTCGGTTCGGTTCGGATCGAATTAATATGTATATATAGTTTATACGTAGCACTCTAGTAGATTTAACCCATTATATACAAATATATGTATATTTATACATACTTGATCAATCAACCTAATAAAGAATTCTATATTAAACATAAAAACGAAATCCTAAGCAGTTAATATATATTTTTTCGATCATCTTCCGCTCTCACCGTCATCGTATCTACAATATGCTCTCCGCCTTATCGGCTACAGCCTTAGCTTCATCGTAAACCACAAAGTATTGTCATCCATGAAAATATTGTGTAATGAAATGTGGCTGATTTTTATTTCATTAAACCTCATTCGCTGCAGTATAAATCATAATACACACAAGATAGTTGGGTTGTATAAATTGTTCCTCGCTCGTTTATGCTCGCTCGACGCTCGCTCGAAAATTTAATGCTCGAAAAATGCTCGTTCGATTTTCCGCTTGGTTGTAAACGAGCCGATCGGCTCGGTTCGGTTTGGAAATAAGCCAAGCACGAGCAAAGGTCCGCTCGGTTCGGCTCGGCTCGTGAATAGCCCTAGCTGTTGGTGGTGGTGAGAGATAATTCCATTGGGAGGATAAGGGTGGGGTTGTGGGTTAAGGGTTAAAGAGATAGAGAGAGAAATAGATAAAGAGAGAAAGGGCAATTTAGTCTTTTTACAAAAAGTTAACAGAATAAGTTAACGGTGTTAGTGTTTTGGATTCAAATGGGAACAAAAATGAAACATTAGGGGGTATATGAGGATTTTTAAACTGTAGGGATGCAAATGGTCAAAATCACCAAACCTCAGGTATGCAAATGGTAATTTACTCCATATTTTTTAAATCACTATGTAAGAAGGCTGATTTTACATCTAAATGATGTATTGGCCATTCTTCTTGTGATGCTAAAGCTACTCGAAGTCTTATTGTTTCCATTCTTTACTATGGGAGTAAGGACTTTATTGTTGTCCATTTCATGTTTTTGCATATATCCTTTTGCTATAAATCTATATTTGAATTTAGTAATTTCTTTGTTAGCAGCTCATTTTACCTTGAATACCCATTTTAACCTTATTGGATTTTGGTTTGCGGGTAAGTATCCAAGTGCTGTTTTTCTCCATGTAGTCTATTTATTCTTCATGGCTTCTACCCATTATGAATATCCAGTTGTTTCTTCACAGCAACTTGGTTCTCCATTATAAGTTAATACTAAATTTTCTTCATATTTTTATATGGCTATATCATCTAGGGATCTAAAACCTTGTACTCGTGCATTATCAAATTTAACTAGTGATTTAAAAGAACTGATATTTGTAGGAGAAGGTTCATCTATTTAAGTTTGATGAGTTTTCAAGGTACATAAACTTAATTTGATATAATTCTATTAACTTTATTTTCTCCGTGCACGATAAAGTTGGTCCATATCAGTCCTTAATTTATCACTTATTTTAGAGTTAATTACACAATTGGTCCCTGTGCTCTGCCCATATTGCAATATTGGTCCTAACTTTTGAAAAATTACAAGTTTGGTCTTTATTGTTTGCCAACTTGTAACACGATTGATCCCTGACACTAATTCTATTAAATTTTTCAGTTATGTGGATGTGAAAAGTATGAAATACCCCTATATTAAAAGAAATACCAGAAGTGGGTCCGACTCCTCCTTTTTCTCCACTTCTTCTTTCACAATCCAACCCATTCACCACCATCGACTGCCACCATCGCCACCACCATCGGCTGCCACCATCACCACCATCACCGTCTAATGCAGGTCCTACTCTACCCCACATCCATCTCCCCCGATCTCTATTGCAACCACCCCAGTCCACCGCTATCTGAAATCCCCAACATCATCATCCTCTCCACATCTCAGCCACCACCACTATAGTAACCCAAACCAGCGCCCACCACCGTAACCCAAACCATCACCACCATCGTAACCCAAGCCATCACCACCACCGTAATCCAAACCACGCCCACCAGTCACCATCTCCGATCAAGTTGGTCCCACCACCACCATTGCCCACCAATCACCATCTTCGATCGTTCTCAAGCCACACCTCCACCGTCCCATAACACACTATCATTATCACCATCATCGGTTCCCATATCCACATTCATTGAGAACGATCTGAGATGGTCTGGTGGGTTGCCGAGATGATGGTGGTGATGCTAGTGTTACGATGGTGGTGATTGGTTGTCGGAGATGATGGTGATGGGTTGTCGGCGATAGTGGTGGTGGGTTGCCGACAATGGATGAGGTTGGGACAATGGTGGAGGGTTGATGGTGACATATATGTGTGTGTATTATTAATTTATATATAATTGTTTAATTAAGAATAGTGGGACCCATATAAATTAATTTATATTTATATATTTTGTCTTTTAGTTAGGGGTATTTAGACTTTTCACATTTACTTAACTGAAAAAACTTAACAGAACTTAGTGTCAGGGACTAATTGTGTTACGAGTTGGTAAACAATTGAGACCAAACCTGTAATTTCTCAAAAGTTGAAACCAATACTGCAATATAAACATACCACATGGACTAATCGTGTAATTAACTCCTTATTTTAAGTATGGTTCCTAATTCCTTGGTTCTAAATAAAAAACTTCATATCACTAAATTCCATGTTTAGACCTCTTAAGGCTTTACTTGGGTCACAATTAAAAATATAAACTACATGTCGTGCTCCTTTTGCCCACATATTTTAAAGTGCTCCCATAACGAACAATTTTCTTCTATACAATACTATTTTACTAAGTTGTGTAGGGTGATGTAAATTGTCTCAGAATTCATTCCTCCTCACAATATGTATTAAGAATTTTTGGGTAAACTCTCCACCACCATCAGTTCTTAGTTTCTTAAGTTTGTTTCTAGTCTGGGTCTTCTTTTTTGAACTTACTATAACAACGACAACAACCATACCCAGTAAATCCCACATATAGTACACAACTATTGGTAGGGTCTGGGGAGGGTAAGATGTGGGCAAACCATACGCTATTTCAAGAGATAGATATGTTGCTTTCAACGAGACCCCGACTCTTAAAACCATAATCATAATCAAACCATGTGTCAGTTCTAAAACTTGAGTTGCATGGTATTTAGCCCTTGTTCAACAAATGGAAATCTACTTTGTTTTCCTCTTAGGCATGTGCCACAATTTTTTGTAGGATGTTTAATTGAAGGTATATCACGAGCCATTCTTTTGGTTCGCTTGAGTTGCTTCAGGGATTCACAGTTGAGGTGACCTAGTCGTGCATGTTGTAATCATGCTTGTGTATCAATTGTGCTAGCTAGCTCACAAGTGTTGCAATATAATCTAATTTCGTACAGTCCATTCTCAGATCTTGTCATTTTCATCAGGAGCTTCCCGCTAGGGACGTACATCTAAAGATGTTCATTCTTCATTGTTACATCACACCAATTTCAGTTACTTCTCGTTTGATGTTTATACACCCCCTTGAGTTGAAACAGTATTCAGTGATCATATACAGTAGGTGAAACATTCGTTTTAAATCTAGAATGATAGAACAAAGTGTAAATAATGGTGGCGGGTATAATTTGTGCAGATAAGGTTAATGAAACTTCTACTTTTTTTCCAGGGTGTTTTTGGATTTAAATAGTTATGTTGTTATGAGTTTAAAATAAACAGTCATCGGATGTGTATAAAACTAATTTTATCATGTAACAATATAAAGAAAAAAAATACTTTTTGTTAATTTAAGAGTATTATACTTATTGTTGACAATAAACACAATTAATTTTCCATGGAAAAACCGAAAAAGGACATATTTTTAATTTTACTTTTGACGAAAAAAAGTAGTTTAGTTTCTATTTAAAACAGTGAAGGCCAGCACATCGATTATTAGACGCACGAAACATGCCATGTTTATATTTTTTTAATCTTGATTCTTATGAAAAGAAATGGTCCTTTAACCTACTCCAAATATACTTCAAATTTTTGATGGAGGGAACTTAAATTACCCAATTTTTTTGTGATAAATAGTCTACCATAAAAATAAGTTAAATTAATACATAAGTATTTATTGAAAAAAATTTTAATTAAATTAAAGTTATGTATAGTTTTGCCCTACATGAGTGAGGATAGAAAGAAAAAAAAAAAAACTTAAAAGAAAGTATTACCATAAAGATCATCTTTGTTGTTAACATACACACAATAGATATAAGTTTTTACGTAACATTTACACTCGAATCATTATCTTTTACGATTAATATACACACAACATATACCGTTCTTCAAGTAACATTCAGACTTGACCTTTTGGACTATTAACATAAAAACTTGAAGACAACATTCATCTTAAGACCAAAAGAATGTCGCTTAAGTTAACAATGAAGACTAAAGCCGTATTTTTTTTATGTTTAAACACAAAAGCTAAAACTTTGATATTTCACTTAACTCATCTAATCTTTGTTTCATTTATTTTTATATTCTTTGCCTTAAAAATAGACGTACTTGATGTTCAACTGACACCCATTTTACATAAAGAGAGTAGCTAAATTGTTTCATGATGTTATATACACAAATTTATCTTGTAATTTGTATAGGAGGTTGTTTCACACTGTTAAAATTTCTTTTGATTTTTATCTTGAAAATAAAACCAGAGAAAGAATCGATGAAAATAACAAGATGAGATTCTTTTTGACACGACGTTTGCTTTGGTTAATAAAATTGGAATAAAACTATAAAAGTAGTTGATGGAACAATTTGGGGCAGAAGGCAACCGGAGACCTACTGTCAGCAGTTTCGAACATTATCACCACCATCTACAACTCTATAAACATCAACAATCCTTTCATTTCAATTTTCACAGCTACTGATTCTCTAAATCCTCTGTTTCTTCGAAGAATTTGATGATGGATTCGGAGGTTTTGGTTGCTCTTTCTCTCTCGCTTGTTGGGGGATTAAGTACATCTTTAGGTCAGTCAATCACTAACCCTAGTTTTGATTTCTTCATTTCGTTTCGATTTTGTGAGTTATAGTTGTTAAAGATTGTATATGCTATGTGGGGTTGTGATGGTTTTGAGTTTTGGTGCTTAATTTGTGGTTTATCAGTTTGTTGGTGCTATAATCTGCTGAAGGGGATTAGGGTTTTAGGGGTTTATCTGCTAATTGTGTTTCGATCGTGTTATTTTGCTTGGAGGTGAATTGTTTTGAGCATTTTGATTGTAATGTCGTCAGTTGTTACAATCTTTATCTATTAGTTAAAAGAAGATGTGCTTTTGATGGCTAATGTAGGGAATTAGCGCTTTTGGATTCAGAAACAATGTGGGTTTAGTTCGTAAGCTACTTGTGGTTGTGGTACACTTGGTGAGTATTAATGTGGTTGTTAATCTCGTTTACGTGATAATGATGATGATTGATGAAGAAGAAGAAAAGAGTAAGCCCATGCGGCCATGCTGTAGATTTCTGAACTCAGAGGGACTTCTAACATAATATGGATGATTAGGGAAAGAAATGCTTCTTAAGTATGTGATCTGGGCTGTTAGGTTTCACTAGAATTAGGCTAGAGTCATAGACGGAGGAAATCAGGAATCAGAGTATGTTTAGTTTCTATTTTTTTTATGAACACAAGTTTTCTAATAACTGGAGTCAGATCTTTAAATCAGTTTTCGTAGGAATGTTTGTCGTTGTTTTGGTCAATTACGGTATTCTGGTTAGCGTTCAACTACCACTCTACCAAAATGAGACTTTCATTTGTAGTTTTGAGCACACACTTTCATTTGATACGTCATATTTGTTGCTTCTCTTTCACAAAAACTGATAACTAATATGAAACTTACGGCAAACATGTATACCGTGTTGAATTTGTTATAAACTGCATCAACTATGGAAATTCAATGTCATAAGCTTCACATCAGAGTCAAATGTGATTTGTTGACTGTATCTTTGTCCTTGGATTATTTAGATATTCAAATTCTCAATTATGCTTGCTTCTTTAATTCTAATACATGATCTTATGGTGAATAGGGGCACTTTTTGTGATTTTGGCTAAAGCTCCAAACTTGAAGATGCTTGGACTTTTACAGGTGTGTACAAATTTTTGTTTCTGAAAGGCTCATTTATTTTATTTGCATTTTTATTAGAAGTTTTGCTATCAAGAGAGAATATTTCAATGCTTTTGGTGCAGGGTTTTGCTGCAGGCCTTATGCTAAGCATATCTTTCTTTGATTTGGCCCACAACGCTATAAATTCCATTGGTTTTCTAAAAGGCAATATTTGGGTAAGTTGGTTACTTTCCAAATTATAAATATACCCATTTGAATTATACTTGTATTCTCTTTAAGAATTCGACATTTTTCACAGTTCTTTGGAGGTGTCATATTCTTTGCAATCATTGCTAATTTTATTCCGGAACCATCACTTGCTCCTACAATTGACACTAAAAATAAAAAGGTCAAGTATTTTATTTTCTTAATGAAAATATATGCTCTTGAACCATATTCGCCATGCATCTTGCTTACTTAACGATAACTTTTATGCAAAATAACAGAAACAAGTAGATGAAGGGGGAAAAGATATCATGAAAAAGCATCGTCGTCAAGTTTTATTTAGTGGCATTATAACAGCAGTTGGTAAGGTTGTTTCTTCCATAAAAAGATATGTTCAAACAGATTTTTGCATATAGTTTGAACTTTAAAAGAAAAATGATACTATTAATTTATGTTTTTATTTCATACATTGTGGCATCCAAGATCCAATTTCATATCTTGAGCTTCATGACTAAATCTTGAATGCTTTCAAAATATTTTTCATATATCATTGTCCTAGTAGATTGTTTTATTTTATTCATTTGCAGGCATAAGCTTACACAATTTTCCAGAAGGAATGGCTGTTTTCCTTGGATCACTCAAGGTAAACATGTAATTTATTTTTGGGATAAAATAGAAACAACTTCCTATACAAATTAATAACATTTGAAACTTCATTGTGCTGAATCCCTTCATTATATTAAAATAAACATTAGCGATTTTTATTTGTTCATACTTATTGACGTTTTCATTCTCGTTAAAATAGATAATGTGTCATTGCTTCTTCATGTTTCTTTTGTAGGGTCTTCGTGTTGGACTTAACTTGGCTCTAGCCATAGCTTTGCACAATATCCCAGAGGTAAATTTGAATTCTGGATTGTACCCTTTTTTTAACTTTTTATCGTCACAAATGGGGAAACTTTTATTTTACATTCTGCCATCTTTTATATATCTCCTCTTTCGTATCTGTGAGAATCCGTTATCGGAAAACTAACCGGACCCGTAAGTTGGTTAGCGGGTCAGGTAAATCGCAGGTTGAGCTTAATTAGCTTTCTTACTTTAACAGGGTGTTGCTGTTGCACTTCCAGTTTATTTTGCAACACAAAGGTGAGACTACTATAGATTTGAATTATGAACTATCCCTCCATTTCATGAAATTCTTAGACTTTAAATGGTAACAGAATTGTGTTTACTTCAGTAAATGGCAGGCGTTTAAATTGGCGACGGTTTCTGGTTTTGCTGAGCCTTTGGGTGTTATTATAGTAGGTATGAGTTGTGACATCATTTTCAAGACTAGAAAACTCATTTCTAAAGAAGTTCCCTTTAATCATAACAAAACTAAAAAAAAACTATATGCTGCTCGTAAAATTTTTAAAAATAGTTGCAATTTTCATTGAACCGAGTGGATATGTTGCTAACCAGTAAATTATAACTCTAATTATTTCACATATACGCATTATGCAGCATATCTCTTCCCAAGTAGCCTAGATCCTGAGATTCTTGAGGGCTTGCTAGGATCAGGTTCTATATTTACTATTCTTTTTCTATCCATTGATTGGTCAACAACAACCAATCATGTTTTCTACACTTATTTTTAATGGTTTGAATTACTTCGGTTCGTAACAGTCGGTGGAGTTATGGCCTTTTTAACACTACATGAAATGCTTCCGTTAGCATTTGATTATGCTGGACAGAAACAAGCTGTTAAAGCCGTCTTCTTTGGAATGGCCTTCATGTCCGCAAGGTAAACCATTTTGACTTTTTTGGTCAAGCATTCCATTCTTTAATCTATTCCCGTCATGACTTTCTTATTCGTTAGAGATTAAGCTTCAAGTATCTGAAGACCCTTTTATTTAGTTTAACCCTACATCTGTTCTTTTCCTCGCAATCCAATCGAGATCATCGATTGTGGATCCTTAAATTTTCTTCTTTGACCACAAAAATAAAAAAATGTATACAAATGAGAATGTTCTTTTTATTTTCCAACATGTTTGTTCATGTTTTGCAGCTTGTACTTTCTGGAGATTAGCTTACCCTCGGACGTAGGTTTGTAGATGCAAATTCCTTTATTCGACGCGTGTTATAATTTAAACCGAGAATTACTACTATTAAGCTCCCTTGGCAAGATTAAAGGGTAACAATTAGAGCAAGGATAAACAAAATGTACATACACATGTGCTGCTATTCTAATTTGTACTTTATATAAAACTTCAGGCTTATTTGAAAATTGTGTTATGCCTTTTGGATTCTGCTGGTCATCTATTCTACAGTATATGATATGAATGGCACAAGTCCTTTATGCATGTATCAATCTGTTCTGTCTGGTATATCGTTGTTTGATAGTGTTATACAGGATAAGTTCACAACTTGCAAAATATGCATTCTCTAGTGCTGGCTAAACATCATGAGTCGAGCGCGCGTTTAACAAAGCTTTAAGCTTGAGTTTTGCTTCTTTAACTTTAATTAAAGATTCAGACTTGGCATGTTATACAGGATAAGTTCAAACTCTAATTGTAGTTACGGGAAATGGTTTATTGTCGTTAATAGATTCAGACTTGGCATGTGTCCAATTAAGGTTTTTTTGAGTTGGTTTTGAAGTGTCATATATGCCTTCTCTTAGCAAAAGTTAGTTATGATTTGAAACTCCTATATGTATAACATATCATATAATTATATAAGCAACATGTTTTATGTTTTTGGTTACGAAACAAATTAAGCTTGTTTATTAAATGAACTTAAACTGATGACTTAGCTCACCTAGCTAAGTTGTGTGCGTTGGTTCAACGAGCACATCCAACTAAATCTCATCGGCATGAAGCTAAACCGATCATTGTCGTACTTGGGACATAAAATGGTGTTGACGGATATAATTGTCGTTCTCTTTTGTATAGTCCGGTACGTTCGATGGTACAATCTAAATAACAAGCTTTATGTTCGTCATTGACGTCTCGTTGTCACAATAAATGTATCAGTATCATTCACCTATATGATTCTTCCGGTCCATAGAAATGTAATTTAACTACCAAAGTAAGTCATTTTCTATAGCTTTTAATTATATTCGACTAGTTTTTGAGACACACAAATTCTTATAGACTTGGTAGTTATTTCCTACATTAGTAGTTTGGTTCTTATATAAAGGTCTTATTGTAGAAAGTGGTTTTTTCATGTAAAACATACGAAGTCATCTAAGAGATGACACGTGTACTATAGACAAGAATGTATATTACTCACCATGAGACTATCTTAATGAGCAAAGCAAAAAGTATAGTTATAAGTTGTAACAATCATATCGACCACCTCCTTTTCATAGCATATAAGGATCGATAGTGTACGTCGGATTATTTCGGTCGCTACTCGTTATGTCGTGTTGGGTGACAAATTACTTTCGCTCATGATCTATATGCAAGCCACTATCTTCTACCACGGTGATAAACTCCAACATAACGCTGTAGTTGAATATCATGGAGTTGCTAATATAGTTATAAGCATGTTGGTTTCGAAATTCGATTCTTAAGCTTACTGTAGTGTATTTGGGTCACTATACATATACAATGATAATGTTAGGGGCTGTTTAGCAATTTCTGAATGATTAGGTGCTGAACCAATAAAAAGGTCTGAACCATTAAGTGTTGAACCATTAAGAGGTCTAAATCATTAATAGCTAGTATATCGCTTAACTATTAAAATGCAAATGCCTACCAATTCAGATAAAAGATCTTAACCATTCAGCATTAATATAATGCTTAACCATTCAGAGCAAATGTCTGAACTATTCAGACATTTGCTTGCGAAACAAACAGTCTGAACCATTAATGCTAAACCATTCAGACATCTGAACCATTAAGAACCTGAAACAAACAACCCTTTAATGTTGCATATCGCTCGTTAATTTCAGGTTTCTTTTATCAACTTTTATAGTATCATGCAACTAGATTTAATAATAAATCAAGATTAAAACTATATGCAAGCACTACATGATATTTGTATATTTACAGTTGTATTTTTGGTACAATGTTTATTAATATCTGCTACTTAAAGCTGAGAGTTCATGTATTATGACACCACTTTCTAAACGAAACTGATATTGACCTCTCGTTATATATCCTTTTCTAACATCTACCAACAATAAAAACCTAGTACAATCCATAAACTAATTACTTGTACTCGAATACTGAAGAAAAAAAGTACCATTGTTGGTCCAAAAGTCCCATGAGAGTGTCGCACAACGTACCCACGCACCCCTCCGTTTTTACTTCTTGATTTTTTCTTTTAACTAGCGTTGTTTTACAGAAGGTGATGGTTTTCGTTGTGGATGTTTTAAATCTACATAAGAAACCATTACTCTTAACAAAACAACACTAGTTAGTTTAAAAAAAGTTCTTTACTTGTTACATCGGCCCCTCTTCAAGTTAGCATGTTAATAAAAATACTCTACTTTTCACGAATATCTTTTTTAGAGTAGACGATTTTTGCATTAATTTGTGGTTTCTAAGTGAGAACCGAAAGCATATTGATTTCTAATTTAAAACTGGAAGATGTTTCACTAGTCAAATTAGCAGATGTTGCATGTGTTCCACTTCCGTTAGTTAAACTAGCGGATGTTGACTTCTATGTTCTATCACCCTTTTCACCCCATGTCACATCGTAGTGCCACCTCATGCCACGTAGGCAACATGCGCTAGTTTGACAAGCAGAAAACCTAAAACCACATATTTTCAGTTTTCATTGAGAAACCATTAACTCATGCAAAATTGCCTACTTCAAAAAACAAATCCCCTTTTTCACTCTAAAAGCCAAAACTGATGTTTCCGACTTGATATTTCCAAAGGAGAGTACACCGAAAATTAAAAAGAGAATTCGCCTCCACGACGAAATCATAAATTAAGCCAAAGATCCATAGTAGCTAGCAAATAATAAGGGTCCTCCAAAAGTGTTCTTAATCGATATAATCTTTAGCAATAATAGAGAACTTTGATTAATCAACTATAACCATAACAAGATTATTCTCTTAACGATGATCAGTATTATCCAAATTCGCAGTTTCTTCAACTTCTAACTCAAAGCAAGATTCATCCTCAATCCCAAAAGCTGCATGCCCATTTCCAAACGCCTTAATATGATCTTTCAAAGACCTTTTATGCTTAAAGTTCGATCCGCAGCTACAATACCAAAGTTTCCCACAATTCTTCTCGTGGGTTCGCCAATCACCTCTAACCGCAAAGGCCTTACCACATTTACTGCACCTAAATGGCTTGGTCCCATGTTTTCTCTTGTAATGTGTTTGTAGGGTTTTGAAATCTTTGAGTGGTTTAGCCTGCGGGTGATCAATGTTGTTGTGACACCGCGGTGCACAACAGTAACATGGTAGTCTTAGCATGGCTGTTGGTTGTATCCCTTTTAAGGATTCAGGGCCTCTTCTATATTGAGATCCATGCCCCCACAAATGCATCTGTATTAGGCCAATTTATGCAATCAATCAATCAAGTTTATATAGGGATTAACTAGCTAATGCAAAGGTGAATTTATTAATCTATATATTCATAATAGCAACAATATGCAAATCTATCAAGTATTATATAGAGTATATATAAGGCCCAGATTTCGCCCTCTTGGATTTGTTAGATTCTACTGAATAAGAACTCTTTAAATCATGAAACAACAAAAATCTACCTAGTTTAGACATAGTACTAAATTAATAAAATCAAGAAAAAGTAGACAAAATGTGCATGAGTATACACCTCTAAAAAACATTACATAATGACTAAAAAGGTTGTTAAAATTTTAATCTTTTTAATTAGGAAAGAAATCAAAATCAAATATGTGGTTTCATATGAAGTTAGAAATTACACAAATGATCGAAGTCTCGACTATGCAAGTTGATAAATGGCTAAGTATGTAAAATTAACCCTAATGGACTTATATAATATAGATATAGATATAGATTCTTGACGATTAATTAATACTACTAGCTTGGTAATATTTTATTAGTTTTCGGTTTGTACATCTAGATTTTTTAACAATTAATCATACAATTATCCACTCTACTTTTAAACCACACTAATTTATAATCTAATCTTCATATCAGAATTTGAATTCTAACATTCTTTAAAGATTATTGTTTACAATCTTGACACTTTTCTTTTAAACTATCAAACCAAATGGTTTTTCTACACGTATGTAATAAATGTATTTTTGAGATAAGACACCCAAGACCATTAAAAATATGAAGAACTTGGGCTCGAGTTTTGTTCAGGACAAATATACTCCGGGTTGAAGCAGGAGGTTCTCCCAATGATATTAAAGTGTGATCTCGATTAAGAAATAGATAAATTAACATGATTAAATGATATCTATATATCATTCAAAGTTTGTGACCTTGTGGTCATGGGTTCTAGCCGTGGAAACAGCCTCTTGCATAAAATTGTGCAAGGAAAGGTTGCGTACGTCAGATCGCTTCGCGATCCGGCCCCTCCCCGGACCCTGCGCAAAGTGGGAGCTTCATGCACCGGGTACGCCCTATATATCATTCAAAGTATGTTCGTTTGCGGTTAAGAAAAAAGATAATAAATGTATTTGTGCTTAGTGATCGTACGCAGATGATGATAGAACAATGAAAAAGGTTGCTGTTTGGCACATTTGCCAATGTATTTCCAGAAGGAGAAAAAGAAGTAACCAAACTTCAAGGAACAAAAAGCATAATACTTGTCTTGTTAAATCAGATAAAGCAATTGGATAATGACACTTGGATCAAATACTTGATTTGTTCACTATGCGGCGAGTGAAATGAGTCGACTGATTTTAGGCTCCACTTTAATAGAACCCCCGATATAAAAAAATAACATTATATATACATTATCTATATATCCCGATTCAAATATGACATTATAACACTTGGAACTAGGTATTATTTTCGGAACCGGATCGGACGTTGAACCGGACGTCTTATTGGTTTGGTGGTCGGACCGGTTGAATCGGATTTAAGAATAAGATGACGTCATAATTATATATATATGTGTGTTATATATAGTCATATATAATCAAATATAAGTAATTTATATATGTATTTTATAGTTATATATAAAATTTAACTATATTTGTATATTCAACACACTAATTTATTATCCGAACTGGTCCGGTCTCCCGGTCCGACCACCTGTTCGGGACGAACCGGCCGGTTCGACCAGTTCAAAACGAATCACAGCAAACCGGACCGGACACCTAGCCGATCCCCGGTTGGACTGGCCTGTCCGATCCGGTCCTAACAAGCATGCTTGGAACGAGGTCGTTTTTTAACGACAAGAAACCATCGGTTGCCAATTTGAATAAAGAGATAAAGACTATGGGATTTACGTGGGTGAAAAGAAGAAATATGTTAATTTTTTTAAGAGGAGCAAACTTGTTATATATAAAAAAATTATATTAACAAGCCAAAAATTTATATTATCGGATCAAAATTAAAACTAGTTGGGGGTACGTGACCCCCCCCCCCCCCCCCCGGACCCCTATAATACTTTGCCCTTGGCTAAGGCTGTAGGGATTTTTGTTGTTCAAAATAAAAATATAAAACCTAGGTAGTGTTTGGTATGGAGTAATGAAGGACGGAATGTAATGAATCATTGAGGGTTAATGAAAAAAGACATGTTTGGTTGACAAAGGTAATGGAATGAACCATTACATAGTTGATTCCATTCCTTCAAATCTATTCCATCTAGTCCCCCTTCTTTTTTCTCATTCCATCTCTTCTTGTCATCAACACCATCCATTCACCTACCACAACAATCACCACCAGCCACCACGACCGGCCATCGCCATCTCCGTGGCCTCCACCGGCCACCGCCGCCGCCGGGGGCCTCCGTCCTTCTTGTCACCAACACCACCCACTCACCTACCACAACAATCACCACCGGCCACCACGACCGGCCACCGCCGTCTCCGGGGCTTCCACCGGCCACCGCCACCGCCGGGGGCCTCCACCCTTCTTGTCACCAACACCACCCACTCACCTACGACAACAATCACCACCGGCCACCATGACCGGCCACCGCCGCTCCGCCTCTGGGGGCCTCCACGGACCGAGGCGGCGACCTCCATCGGCCACCATCACCACCATAACTACTTTCACATTTCATTTTTTCATACGTAATAAACAACACAAAGTAATGATTTTTTTCATTCTTAAAGGATAACCAAACAAGAGTATGGAATGTAATAATTTATTTCATTCTCTTATCCATTCCATTCTCTCATTCATTCCTTTCCTTTATTCATTCCATTACCCCATACCAAACAAACCCGGGTTCAACTTGAATTTTGGAAAAACAGCTTCAGAATTTATTTCGAAAAACGAAAACCAATCAAAATCTCATAAGTTCACTTGAGAAACATGAAATTCAGAAAAAGATTTGAAAAATCAAAATTTTTATTTCGCGTAAAGCTCTCAAAAAGATTGAGCCGATTCACAATCCCACAATTTAGAGCAAACTTCGTAGGATTCATTAGCCTGAGTAAGAACATCTCCAACCCACCCTCCCGTAGACATCCGTCTAGCGGATGTGGGGGAGAGAGGGAAGGGTTGTGCACGTGAGAAAGAGCGCAACCCCTAGATTTGTGAGAGGTGAAGGATATATAGAAGCCGTCCGTGAGCCTTTGTATTTGTGATGATCTAAATAATCAAGTTTGGAAAATGAAGAAATAAAGAAAAATAAGAAAGCTAACCCTAACCCTAGGAGACATTAATGAAAATTTGCAAGAAATTAAATAATTGAATAATTATGGAAAGAAAAATGTGGGCTTTCTTCTTTTTTTTTCAACAAACAAACAAAAGAAAAGAACTTCTAGGGTAACTATAATACCTGCATGTTATTGTATCTGTTGAAGGTTTTGAAGCAAATAGGGCAAGAAAACTGAGTTGGACCAATCAGAATTTGAGATGGAGTAGGGATCCAGTACCTCCCCTTGTTTAAACCGGTTGTAAGACACGCATTACCACTTGTACCTTCTAATTTATCCACTTCTTTATGATCCATTTTAATCTCATGATCATGTGTAGTACTGTTTGAGAGTCTTGATCTTTGATCATTTTCAGAAAGATTGTAACTTGGGAGCCCAAGATCTAGGGCTACAGTCACAGTCTCATGATCATCAGAAATCTTGCAATTGGGGTCAATCTTTATCAACTGAACAGATGAATCATTAGGGTTTTGTTGATCATGGTTGAATGTTCTTGTTGGGTTTGAATTCAGTAGAGGAAGAGCTTCTTTGAGAGGTGGAGATGGAGGTGAAGGTTCATTAGAAGATGATCTTGATGAAGAACACATGTATTGTTTATTTAACATGAACCATGATCCATTGTAGTTTGTGGAGTAAGGATGATCACTACTCATGATTTAAAAGCTAAGAAACAACGATCAAGTGAAGAGCTTGAAGGTGTGTATGTGTGTGTAGAGATAGATGTATAGATAGATAGATATAGAGAGAGACTAAAGATAAGGGTAAGGATGAGCAAAAAGGTGAAAAGGTAAAACTTAAAAGACTGAACAAGAAAACCAATGGAGTTATGTTCTCTAAGGTCCCAACATTTTCTAATAGATTTACACACACACATTCACTTAGGGTTCCTGTTTATTAGAATTGATTCTCTCTCTAGCTTCCATGTTTCTATGATGTTTAGTCACACCACACAAGGGGCTAGTGATATCTTGTCCCTATTTTTTCAATCTAGTCCAAAAAAAGTCAGTTTTTGATAAAGACATTATCAACCTTGGATCAAATTAGGTGATAAATATTTTTCTGTTCTAAGTTTTAATTTTAGGGTTTGATTTTTATTTTTGGGTAGTATCGCGAGGTGGGTGGAAGATGATGTTGATATTGATGTTGGTGGTGGTTCGATTCACTTGATTTTGGTTCGAATAATTCACTTAATTTTGGTGGATGGTTACGATTTTTTAGATGGCAGTGGAAGATGACGATGATGTTGGTGGTGATGGTCATATGAGGTGACTAGTGGTAGGAGCGTGTGAAAGATTAGAGTGATGTTGGAGTTAGAGTGCGTACGGTTTACTTAAATGCAGTTAATTACTTGATTCCATAGCATATATTTGTTAATTGGCTTTTTATCAGTTAGTTTGCTTTTGATTATTGGTGATCCATACTAAAAGTGTAAAACATAACAAAGGTTTCAATTTTACTTATAAACAAACATGTTGAAACAAATAGGTTGAAATATTAACAACCAATTATGGTGTTAATTTGTTTAATATATAATGATGTTGACCAACTTGATTATGATCAATATAGCTTAGATTTGTTTTGTTTTGTTTTACTTCATTTTTTTATGTTAGAAGTTTGTAACGTATATATCGCTAGGATATTTAGTAGAGTTGTTTAAAAGACATTTTATACAATATAGTTTGAATGTGGTAATACTATGAGTTTAATTATGTTAAGACTTGATAAAATTTTTTGACCCAACTCGCTATCACCTAGCCGTTTTAAGATGACTCATCTTAGACATCCACCGACAAAAATCTTGGATCCGTCACTGCGTGGTGCATTATCTATCACTTTCTACTCTTAGAAGGCAAAATAGACTTCTACTGGTTTTTTTCCCGCACAATAAATAAACAAAACATTAACATATATGATTTAGTCATCACAAAGTCAGTGGTCCCACAATAATGGTGGACTGTTAAAGATTGCAAGCAATGTAGTTTTTATGGTTGTGGAAGACGAAGATATACGCAGACCTGGAGCTGCAATAGAAACATTGCAGTAAGCAGCAACCATTGTAGGTTACACATGATTGTACCCCTGTCTTTATTACATTTAATTCAACCACAAACTTTTGAAAACCACAAGAGATAAACAAACAAAGAAGCATACAAACAAACATGCTCAGTATATCTCACTAAAAAGCAAGGTCTGGGAGGGATAGGTGGTGACGAGTCTTTCTTCTATCTTGAGAGATAAAAAGACCGTTTCTAAATAGACCCCAACTCGAAAACGATAGCAATCAGAATATAAAGCATACAACACATAGGCATATATCACATAAGGGTTTAGAATAAACAAAGACATGATCAAAACTTTAGTTAAAAGCTGACAAAATATTTATATAAAAGTACTTAGATTTTAATAACATCAAATTCGTTGTTAACTCAAAGTGAAAAGTGAAACCTTTCTTTTCTCTGTCACTGCTCATTAAAAGCATATTCGAGTCGAAAAGCTCCTAAGGTGAGGCTACACGCGCACAAACCACGTGACCATATTCACCTTCGGGCGTTGATCGTGGGCCGACTCGATCACCTTAGATGTACAAAAGTCATTTAGAACCAGTGGGATGGATTGGCTAGTTGAGTAATTGGTTAAAATGATCATTTTGAGCAAAAATCAAAAGGGTCAAGCATGGTTAAGCTGAAATTCTTTTTGTTCAAAGTTTTTTTATTTGTAACTACCACATCATATATGAGTACATATCTATTTTTATAATATATAATAAAAGAGTAACTACGTTGACATGTGTGTGTTTTCCTGTACCTCCTTAAACTTTTGTTTTTTCGTCTAAACATTTTTCCTAATTTTAGTCAATTAATATTTTTTTCCCATTTTACTAAGCTAGATTAATTTATCATTTTGATCAACTCCATTATTTTGGCAACTAAGTTAATAATTCGTTTAAGTTCTTATCTACATGATTTGAATTTATATACTTGTTTATCATTAATAAATAAACAAGAGAGCGGAAATGTTACACCCGCGATGAATGGTAAACTAAACCGTTAAACATAAATGCAAAAAATAAGTAATTACGACTCGTTCGAGCATGCCTATCACAAGACCTCTTTGTGTACGGTTGCACGAGCAGTAACTCTAATACGGGTTGCGCAAATATGAGAAACCCGACTGCTGCGAGGCCTAAGGGTAAAAATTAAAATGATCAGACTAAGAAGAATCACCATTAACTTTTACTAGTGAGCGTGTAAATGTGTAATAGTTCTTGTTGGGCTGTTAAAACTGGTTATTTGTGGGCTTGTGGCTTTATGCCGTACCTGATGGCCCGTGACAATATGTAATTAGAAATAGGTGTGTGTACTGTGTAGGGCCATTAGAATAATCTGGTTTCTGACTGCTAAAGTCTTGGTCAAAACTCAAAAGGTAGAGGCGCACAATGAACCCGGTTTACCAACCCGATCCGGGTTTCATCCGGTCACCCTTCAACCCGAGTTTTTCATGACCCGACCCGGTTCAACCTGCTATGAATTCATCATATTATATATTATATATAAACTTTATAAAAATACATAAATACAAACCTGGTTTGGACACGGCCCGAAACCTACTCAACCCGGTTTGGAATTTTTTTATCACGACCCGAATGGGGTTTCAATCCGGCCCGGTTTGTGCACCTCTATCAAAAGGTGGAACACCATTAAAATTCAAAAGTGCTATTAAATATTTGAATTGAAGTTTCTTGCTGGGCTTTTTAAGTGCTTTGATGGCTTGATGGGCTGTTAAATTTTTTAACTGGGCCATTGAGGTATCGTAGATTACAAGTTGTGGGGAATCACATGGAGTCCTGGGCCCGTGAATTGTAGTGGTCACAATTTAAAAGTTAGGGACTGTTTGATTTACAGGTCTCGGTCAGAAGGGGCTGACCGAGTAAGAGTGTGTTCCAAAACTGACCGAGTAAGGGAAAAAATATGCATGAGTTAATGCTGTCGGACCGGATCAAACGCGAGATAGTGAGAATCAAACACGCTGACCGGCCAAAATATCTGACCGGATCATAAGCAAATCAAACAGCTCCTTACATTTTCTTTCCATTCGAGAGGTTTCATGGTTTAATACTTTAATTTATCATATATGAACCTCATGATGTTCGAGATCTGCGGTTGTTGGGAAATGGTTGTTTGTGGCGGTGCTATGACATTCAAATCAGCTATTGGGTTGTTGAAAAATAGGAAAAAAAAATATATAAACTTTTGATCTGAGATCTAGCTCTAATATCGCTAATGTGAGGCTAGCCCACTTAGTAGAGGTTTTGTCTCTTAGAGAGGAGGTTCTGGGTTCAAACCTAGGCATGGTGTAATTTGGTGTAATTTAGAAGTAGGAGTATGATAGATTTGATGTTCGAAAAAAAATTCTAGCTCTAATAACATGAAAAGATTGTAAACAAAGATAAACAAGATAGTCATGTGAATCATTTTTTTTGTAAAGATACGAAGGGATGATGACAAAGAGTAACAAAAAGATAATTATAATATTATTGTTAGATTATTGATAAAATTTTAATATATTAGTATAGATAAAAACATCTCTGATATGAAACGTGTTTTCATGGATAATACGATTACGGGTGGTTATTGATAGATAAAAGATGAAATAAAATATATTGTTATATATGGGAGCAAAGGATTATGACCCTAAAAATCATGTGTAGCACTAGTGAACTTTGGTTATTGAGCATTCTATCCATATTTGGATTTTGAGAAAGATGTGCATGTGAAAATGTCATTATGCATGTGGTGGTTTCGTGTGGAGAATTAGTTTATGCGGGATTTTAGTTGGTGATTTGAGTCTGATGCAAACTTGAAAATTTGATGCGAATTTGAAATTTTAACAAATATATGAACCCAAACACGGCACGAGTTTTCACGGGTTGACATGTATAAGTCTTGTTTAACTCGAAAAAAATATTTTATTTTATTTTTGTTATATAAATGCCTATTAATATATAACCTTTAAATTATAAAACTGGATGCTCATTTTATTTTATATCTTTTAAATTTTGACATGTTATATAAAATGAGCTTGAGTAATTACCTAAAAGCATATGTTAGAACCCGTTCAGGTCGTGAATCCATCAGGTCAACCTAAACATGAACCGTTTAACTAAACATGCTTAGTAAATGGGACCCTGTCACATTTAATCCAAACTATCAAAAGATTAGTAATATTCCTTGAAATTTAAGCTATGAAAATGAAGCCCAATGAGGTGTTCATCGTATATCTTGGGCTACAAACGAATCGAATTTTCAGTGCACGGTTCATGAATTATTTAGGGGAAAGTTCGTTTATATTTGTTTGTTTAACAAATGAACGTACACAAATAACAAAATTTCTTTCGCTTACTTAAACCAAACGTGAGCAGATGTCTGTTCATTTACTTATGTTCGTGAACGTTCAATGATATGTTTGTTTGTGTTCGTTTATTTGAAGGCTTTGTTTGTGATAATTATGTTAAATACTTTCTTATCTCTGGTGGATTATGTGTAATGATTGTGGAAAAAGTATACATGTTATTCTAAAATGAATACATGGTCATTTGTATTGCGGCGCAGCAGTTCTTCCATACCAACAAGCTCTATGTCATGCTAATATGAAAAATGAAATTTTCGTTTGTGTTCGTTCATGTTCATGAACATATGTTTGTGTTTGTTTGTGTTCATGAACAGTTAATTAACCTTTCACTTCCCTAATGAACAAACGCGAATAATATCTTATGCGTGCTTGGTTGATTCGTTTATAACAATCGCCAATCGGTATATCTAAGCATATATATGAATAATATTATATTTGAAAATCGTAATATATATATTTTCTTTACAAGACGTGCTCGTTGCAATATCTTTCATGTTGGCAAATCATTAAGCTATAGGTATTACTTGCAGATGTTAATCATTACCAGTTATTGGTGGAATTTTGGTCCCTATTTTGTATATATTTCAGATATATGATTATAATTCATCATGCTTGTAATGACTTATACTCGAAGCTTTGAGAAGGCTAATTAAAACTTAATCGTGGTACGGATAAAATATAACATATATACCCGACAATCATAATTTATTTTATAATAAGTTAGTTGATTTAAGTACTTAATGAGTTTATTCAGGTTAACCTTGGTTATACAATAGGTTAAAATAAGTAATTACTCGGATTCTATGAAACTTGATGACTTAAAACGAGTCCAGCCAACACCTCTCACCAATTACCGCTTGTTGGTGACACCACTGTCAACACCAGTAACCTCCACCATCGTATCCGCTTCCACCACCACAATTGCTACTCGATGGCCACTGTCACTTCCATCGTAACCACAAGCTCCAGTTGTTGCCGGCACCACTGTCGTCAACACAGTCGCCATTACACGGTCACAAATCTTCATAACAAATATAGTGGGAGAACTTAGATAATAATTTTTATAAAACGGACTTTAACCCGAACTTATTTTTATTATGACTTGTTTCATCTAAACTCGTTTTGACATGTTATATTACCCACTCCGTCTTTTTTATTAAGCTTACTAACAAATAATAAAACCTTAAATTATAGTTATCTATGCTCATTATCCTTATGGTCCTCTTACTTTACATCAAATTTAATGGCTTTTACTTCAACAACAACAATAAATTAATTAATTAATTAATTAATTAATTAATTAATTAACTAGTTAATAATAATAATAATAATAATAATAATAATAATAATAATAATAATAATAATAATAATAATAATAATAATAACAACTACTATAATAATAACAACAACAACCACCGGATAATTATGATTTCATAACTGATTACGACCATTGCCTAACTTCATTACCTCTATGACGACAACGCACTAACAATATCCATAAACATACTAACATCATAAAACGCGATCTCATTCCACGACTTCACTTATCTTTCTGATTAAAACTACCACTTTACTTTGGTAATATATGGTCTAGTTTCCTTTCACTTTCTATGGTCTCTTATAATCCAAACATAAGTAATAGACCGACAAAAAGACGAGGAACACAATCGTAATGTGGGACTCCACTTCTTTTAGTTTCTTCACTTTCACGTTATGTTTTGTTCTCTTCTCATTGCAACATGTGCCATGTGATGTCTTTTTGCCCCATGAAGCTTGTGACTTAAAGCATCATCTTTGCTTTTGCTTCTATATTTATAATCTTATCATGTAAATGAGGGGGTGATTATGACTGTTTAGAAAGTTTAAGGGTGAAAAATATTAATTTTTAAATTTGTTTTGTTATGTATTTAAAATATTAATGTTTAGAAAGAAATCGCACGAGAGACAAATAGAGGTCGCAAAAATACGAATGCTGAGGTGGATGTGTGGACACACAAGATTGGATAGGATAAGAAACGACGTCTTTCGCCAGAGGCTAGAGGTGGCATGTATCACAGATAAAATACGAGAGGGAAGATTAAGATGGTTTGGGCACGTGAAGAGGAGAACGATGGCAGCACATGTTAGAGCAGTAGAGAACATCAGCGTAGAGGGTAGGAGGAGTAGAGGTAGACCTAGGTTGACTTGGGATGAGATTATTAGGCGAGATATGATAGACTTGCACCTCTCTGAGCACATGATCGAGGATAGGAGTGAGTGGAGGCGTAGAATTAAAATTAAGAACTTTTAGTGGGTTTTGCGGGTGGGAAGGGTTACGGTTACGTGCGGCGGGACCCCCCGCGTCAGGTGTAGTTTTTCGTCATCTACCCTTTTTGGGTGTTACATGTCGCTTTTTATGATGTGCGCACTATCTAATTCTGCATGTGATATTTACTTATGTGTTGTATGATATGTATTATGATTGTTATGGTTCCTGTCTTTGTTAACGAGTCGGGGGTCTCTTCGGAAGTAGTCTTTTTTCTCTCAGGATAGAGGAAAGACTTGTCATCACATACCCCTCCCAGACCCTGCTCTTCAGCGGGATACACTGGGTATGTTTGTATGTTCGTATGTTTGTATGTATTTTTAATAACAATTTAAGAAAATTATTGTTGTTAGTTGTTACACAATTATTATTGTATGAATTTATAGTTGTATGATTAATTATACATTATTGAAGGAAATTGCAGCTTATAGGCTATAGCACATGCATGCTATTAGATAATTTCAAAATGATACAACTATTTCCCTGTCTCTTGATTTTGTTTTATGGGTTGTAATTTACTAATTTTTGACATGTTTTGCTTAAACATTACGATCATTTCTATTTCTAAGGTAACTATGTAAGTAAAATTGTAAAAGTAAGTTGAAAATGAAAAGGATTAATTGTTTGGTTAGACAAAGAAACATCAAATGTCATGTAAATTTGGGGCATGACCCACCTGCTGCCGGTTACGATGGGGTGTTAAAATGTGTAAGATTTGGTTTATGACGATTCGTGCATAAGTATTCATCATGTGGTATTTTGATTAACGTTGTGGATAAAAATAAACGAGTCGTATGATCTTGAATAAAAATTACATTAAAATGTACTTGCTTTTTTAAGTTTTGAAAGAAACTATAAAAATATTGAAACTTTTACACGTTTGTTCTTCAATTACTTCTAGGTTACTATGTACACCTTCACTTCTATAATTGATGAAAGTTAACAATGAAATATAGATAAACATGACGCAACGCTGCTTCAAATTATTATAAAACATCACATGTTAAAAGTTATAAGGAAAAAAAAAAACAAAAACAAAAACAAAAAATAGTGAGTGTGTTATGTGTCAAAGATGGTTGTGTAAATAAATGGAGAAAGAAAAAAACAAATGCAAAAGTATATATAGGATAGATGGTAAGTCAGGTTATACCTAAATCCAAAATTAATAAATATAATGGATTAAAATGCTTTACTTTGTAAACTAGATTAGATAATGTTACACGTGTTAAAATAGAAAAAATTATATAATAGATTATATATATGTATAATCTCATATATGTTATCTTAACATATTATTAAAATTATTATATGTAACAAACATATGTAGGTGATAAACAATAGTATAAAGAGACAAATGATTTTATTATTAATAAATATTCATAAACCTCTTTATATATATCTTTTATTATTTAGTGTTAACAATGATTTGCTGCAAATTAAATTATTTTAACAAAATTATGTCTCATTAAAGTATTTTTTAATAAAATCTTATTTATTTCTAGAAATAAATTATGATTAACATAGTATTGAATTAGCATTTATTAAGTTTTTTTTTTAAATCAAGATCTGTACCAAAAATTATAAATTTAATGTGGTGAGGACATGTGAACAATCCAAGGTGGAGCTTAGCTGTAAATGATGTGGACGTGATAGAAAATAACCATGTGAACGAATATTTTGCTTTTATTAATGTAGATAATTTTATTATGAAAAACTATAAAAAGAACGTAATTAGTACTGACACATAACATGAATTAAGCCTTAGCAACTTATAAAGTAATTTAAACATATGTATTGTCATTATAAAAGCAAACAACCCTAAAAACTGTAGGAAATTTTAAATAAACAAACTGGATAATCTGAGAGTCATGAATATGACTTTCAGATCGAAATTATTCGGTGATTCACTCGAATATCTCAATCGATATAACTTAGAACCAAGAACGTAGTACGTGTTTTTGTATGTGTTTCAAGAACCAAAGAAATGTAGAATGACCAAAAATGTTTCGAAATCAACATTTGCAGGGAATGAGTGAAAAATGTCAGAGGCACTTATCATATCCAAATATAACATTTTATACCCCAGCCAGGGGTTTGCCTCTTGGACCACGCTCCCAGGGGCGCTGCCCATGAATCCCCGCCAAGGGGGCATTGCCCCCCTTGAAACCTACATTGCTTAGGGGTTTCGTCCCTAAGAAGGTTTTCAATTTCAAAGATCACAATAAACTCAAACAAGTGTACGCTCCGCATCTCCTGATTTGTTTGATGGATATTATAATCAAATCGGTTGTTAGTCAATTCAATTATATTAAAATATCTAATAACAACCACCTTGATCATGGACACAATTTAGATGTTAAGTCAGTTGTTTTCACAATATAGAATTTAACTGAATTTTCTAACAATTTTTAGAAAACAAACAAGAAAGAGACACACACTCACAATATAGGATTTAGTTGAGTTTTCTAACATTTTTTTTAAAAAAAAAAAACAAGAAAGAGACACTCAAACAATTAAAGTCATCTTAAGTTAAAGTCATCTTAAGTTTTCACAAAACAGAGTTGTAGAAACTTTCTATTGTCAAGAATGAAAAGAATGGCTTATAGTGAGTGTAGAATTGTCGTTAAGTTTTTTAGAGCTTATAAGACTCCCCCCTGCCGTCCTCCTAATGGGTTGTATTCATTGGTGAGTGTAGAATGTATTCAAGCCTTATGATACCAATTATAAAGACATTGACAATGACAACAAAAGAAGTTTGATTGAAGATCAAGGATCAAAGGTACGATGATTTTATTAACATCAACTTGAAGCACTAGACATCCTAGGCGTGACCATGAGCTAGTTCGATTGTAGTATGAGCAAAACTAAACGTATAACGTTTGTTTCAACTTTCCAATATCACCTTTTTAGTTACAAACAATTAAATTAATGAAAAATGTGTTTCGGCTAACATGTGGTTCTAAATGTGAGTTTAATGTGTATCAATTCAAACATGCTTCATTCATTATTCCAATTCGATTTCATTTCAAATAATGTTAACATCCAATTGAACCACTAAACATCCTAGCTGTGAGTATGAGCTAGATTGGTTTGGTTAAGAGTCGAAACCAAATGTATAACTATTGTTTCAGCTTTTTATAATCGATATTGGTCACAACCTGTAAAATTACTAGAAAATACGGTTCGATCAATTCAATTAACCCTTAGTTAGAGAAATGGGTTGAGCGTGGATCGATTCAAACACTTTTCATTCAATAATTCCCGCCCAGTTATAATCCAAATATAAACATGTTAACAATTCAAAGTTTATCACTAACTACTAGCCACATCTACCAATAATCTTGAAACTCAAAGCATGATACTTTCTAATATTAAAATTCAAAGTGTTAGTCACTAACCCAAGTGATTAAGATTGCTTGAGAATAACATTTGGTGGGAAAGTAGTTGCACATTTGGTGAACTCCTTTGATCAATATTAATAATCTATACGAGTGATCAAAGCCCCATGTGGTTCATCATATCCAACACAATATCTAGGATTCGGTTGGGAAATTGGTGGGCGGCTTATTGTCCTTTCAACACTTTAACTCAATAAGTCAATATTAAAACAAAAACAATTATTGGTACAACTTTCGCATGTGAATCCTTTTTTTTCCTAATAAATAAGGTATTTTGTTTGATATATTTAAAAAAAGTTAAGAAATATCCTATCCAAGTAACATGACATTTTTAATAAAAGTTGAGGATAAGTTCAACCGTTGTAATATTTTAGATTGAATATATCAGTTAGAGTTTATTGTAATTGTATTTAACATAGTTGCAAGTAGGTCTGTTCACGAGCCGAGTCGAACCGAGAGGATCTTTGCTCGTGCTTGGCTCATTTCCAAACCGAACTGAGCCGATCGGCTCGTTTACAACCGAGCGAAAAACCGAACGAGCATTTTTCGAGCGTTAAATTTTCGAGTGAGCGTCGAGCGAGCGCAAACGAGCGGCGAACATTATACAACCCAACTATCTTGTGTATCATACGATTTATACTGCATCGAATAAGGTTTAATGACCTAAAAATCACTCACATTTCATTAAATAATATTTTCATGGATGACAATACGTTGTGTGTGACGATGAAGTTAAGGTTGTAACCAATAATACGGATAGCGCAGATAGCGATGATGGTGAGAGCGAAAGATGATCAAAAAAATATCTTTTAACGGCTTAAAATTTCACTGCTATGTTTAATATAGAATTTTTTACTAGGTTATTGATTAAGTATGCATAAATATGATTTGTATTTGTATACAATGGGTCAAATCTACTAGAGTGCAACGTATAAACTATATATACATATTAATTCGATCTGAACCGAACCGAACGGACCTTTGCTCGTGCTTGGCTCGTTTACAAACCGATCCGATCCGATCGGCTCGTGTATAACCGAGCAAAAATTCGAATGAGCATTTCTCGAGCAAATACCGAACGAACGTCGAGCGATCGTCGAGCGTCGAGCGGTTTGAACAGTCCTAGTTGCAAGACTTGATTTAATCAGATTTCTTTTGTAAGTGTACGTGTACTTTAAAATATAATTGATTAGCTATACATAATTTCTTGCAAAGTTTTAAATACTACATAAAATTTGGTGGTTTTTTGAACGGTAGAGGATATATTAATAACCGGCTGGCTCAAGAAGAGTAAAAGATCAAAACAAATTACATAAAAAGGATTTTTTGAGCCACTCAATATTTCACGCTAAGTTCACTTTACAATTTATATTGACAAACCATTTAAAAGAATACGAAACAATAGAGTGAAAAATCTTGATGTCCTAATGTGATTAGGACAAAAAAGAAAAAAAAAAAGAATTGTTCCTGAAATTACAAATAGCTTAAGCCTAAATTAAAACTCGTTTACTCAACAAATTAATTCGCCTTAGCTTTATACATGAAACTTGATTAAGGAGTTTGAACTGGTCTTTTATTATATAGAAAAGATAATGTTTATACAGTACAATACATAATTATAATTAAAAAAACTTTGTTCTATATATTATGTTATACATAATTAAAATTAACAAAACATAAATAAAAGAGTCAATAAATATAAATGTATAAGATAATTAAAAATAAAAGAGTCAGCCACAAGTTAAGCAAAAATTTAAAGATAAAGCCTAAAATCAGCTAAACTTAAACTTTATTTTAAACCAGTGAAGTTGGAACTTAATGAAGTCTAGGCTCTTACTCATATTCCTAACATATTCTTTGTTTTTATAAAATAAGAACCCAAAATGGTGTAGCTCTAAAAGCATTCACAGTTGAATCTTTAAAAAGATATGAGTGTGTTTAGTATCTTATATGAAATAGTTTTGAGTGGTTGTGAGTGAAGAAGAGAGAAAATGTTATTGTTGATTGGTATGTTTGAAAAATCACTGTTTCATCCTTATAAATTTTTAATATTTTTAAAAATGGTTGTAAGTGAATGAGAGGAAAAAAAAAGTAATGATAAGGGTATAAAATATATTATTTAATTGAAAAGTAAAAAGAAAAAATAATAATTTTTAATGTAATTATATGAATAAAGATAATGAATCTATTCTGAACGTTTTAAGTCTTTTCAAAGCAAGTAATAGCTAGTTCTACAAGTAGATTTTTGAGTGTTTGATTTCTCACTTTAGAAAAAACAAACATTTAAGTAATAATTGAAAATGCTTATATTTTTTTATACGAGTAGATATTAACCTAGCTAATCTACACCACAACTAATTTTTAATAACATGTAATAGACGGAACTCAAACTCTTGATGTAAATTAGGGTTTTACAATTCTAACTTCAAATGATATCACCAAACCCAACCACCAACCCTCCACCCAAAACTGCTTTTATTTACAATTCTAATTTTGAGGGCGGGCCTTGGCGCAGCGGTAAAAGCTGTTCCTAAGGGACCGAAGGTCTCAGGTTCGATCCGTGGAAACGGTCTCCCCACAAAATGTGGGAGAAAGACCGCGTACATCTTCCCTTAAATGGGACGGACCCTCCCTGGACCCTGCGAAAACGCGGGAGCTCTTTGCAGCACCAGGTACGCCCTTTTTTGTAAGAGTGAAACAATATGAAATAAAGAACCGATCTACTGAACATATTATTAAACTTTGTCAATAAGTTTTTATCTTGTATGATTATTTTAGTTCAGTGTAACGAAAAAAATATTATTTTAAACGTTTCATTAGAGTTTAAATAATTTTAACGTAATTAACTATTGTTTGTATTGAGAAAGAGAATGTCTTGTATGATGTACCGCTTACCAGCTTTTGAACTAATTTCTTTGTTGCATATCATACCTTTTATTATTAAATTTAGGAATAAATAAGAAAATATTTTATGTTCATCATCATGAAAATTTCATAAATTTCTAACGTCAGTTTATAACTTTTATACATAAATTTTCCTTCTATTTGATCATGATTCATTCATATGTACAAGATTTTGAACTAAAGTTGCAATGTAATCTCACAATTTATAAACCCGTTCGAAAGTTAAAATTACAAGTTTATAAAGTTAACACTAGCGGTATTCATAAACATTAGAATCAACTTAGCTGTCCAAACTGAAGCAAGTCAGGTAGTTTAATCGGTTTGAGATCCAAACCGTTAGCATGTTGGTTTGGACGTAGTGGTCTTGTAACTTTTAAGGATTTAAAATTATCTTTATTTTTACAACTTGTAACAATATATATGTATTATAATCACAAACAATCTTTATAATTTTAAATTTACTGTAAAAATAACGTTTTTCTAAAGATTCAATTTAGATTGTTTAACTATCAAACTAAAAACCCAGATGATACAAACGACCCACTCAACCCAACTGGTGGGTTTTGCTATTCTCTGAAATCGTAATTAACCATTCAACACAAACCCTTCACTAAAACTAAATTCACATCGTAACCACGTAAAAAGTGTGAATGTGGGACTATCTCACTTGGTAGAGCATCTTGCCTATTAGATTGGAAGTCCTGGATTCAAACCCAAACGTGATGTTTATTGTGTAATTTAGAAGTAAAGTATATTTGCCGTTCAAAAGAAATGAAAAAAAAACAATGTAAAAAGTAATCACATGTTCGAATCTAATTTGATTGAGTTAATGCTTTGAGAGCATTTTGAAAATAACCGTTGGTCAACTATGTTAAAATTCCCTTAAATTCTTTTTATATCACCTGTACAGAAATAATAACATAACTTTAACTCCAATTTAATTCCATGTTTTCACTCTATTTACTATTAGTTTTAGTTACTCGTGTATTACATGAGAGGTGAATAGTTAATTATTAAAATAACACAAAAACATAAATAAAACTAAATGTATTACACGAGTTGAAAAAGTAAAATTAATCAATTGTTGATTGTTATTTATAGAATACTAACATTAGTAAACCCGTGTCTTACATGATTTAAAAAATAAAATATTAATTATGATGAAAGTTTATGAAATATAAAATGATATTTTAAAATAAAGCATGATTAAAATTACATAAGAGTAATAATTATAAGTAATAATTTTACTTTTAATTTCCAAAAAAAATTCAACTATTTTTTCCAAACAAACCGTATTAAAAATATAAGTTTTTAAAAGTTTCTTATTCTAACTCCTAATTTTAATTATTTTTAGTTTATAAAGAAGTTTACTTTTTAAAAACATCAATTTTAAGATATTTTATATTTTTAAAAATATTTGATGTTATAGAAAAAACTCTTATTTTATAAAATTTATTTTCTAGAAATAACATTAATAAAAAGACATTTTTTCTTAGTTTATTAAGAAATATTTTAAATCTTAAAAAAAATTAAAATTATTTAATCTTTAATTTAGGTAACAATTTAAGAGATGAGAGAGACGAGAATAACAAACTTATGGGCCTTAGGAATGTGACAAGTGTCCCCCTAAATTACTCTTTTATATTATACTAGCTTTAGTTACCCGTGTATTACACGGAATTGTGAAGATATAATTATTAAATAACATAAAAATAAAAATAAAATCAAGTGTGTTATATATTAAATAATACATAATAACTTTTGATTATAAGGTCACAGATTAGCAAAAACATACTTGTAAACTACATTTGTAGTAACATTAGTATGTTTACACTCATTATCTAAAGCTAAAAGCTTCAATCAATATTTACTCTTAACTTGTGACAAATTGTTATAAAGCTGATCATACACTTGACAAAGATTGACTTTAACTTTTGTTTATTGTTATAGCGAAATATACAGTTACAGAAAACTGTCTTCTTTTAGACTTAAAAAGGAATACTTTTGACGGATTAAATCGTGAGCTAGATATTGAGTGGTGTGAGGATATTAGTTTGAAAAATTAAGATTTCAATAATATACACTGAAAAATTATGTGTAATAATTAGATCAATTTCAAATTACTTTGACCCTATAATCAAATACAGAGATATTGGATTGAATCGGGTTAGATCAGTCTGTAAATATTCATAATAACTCTGATTAGTTGTTGATTATTATTTATTTAATGCTAACTTTAGTAAACCCGTGTATTATACGGGTTGAAAAATAAAATATTAAATTTAATAATTTTTTTTAAAGTATAAACTGATAATCTAAAATAAGATATGATTAAAATTACACATGAGTAATAACTATAAGAAATAAAATAACAATATCAAATTTTAAACTTTTTTTTACTTTCTTTCCAAAAAAAAGTTAAACATTTTTTGCAAAACAAATCGTATTATAAATGTTATTTTTTAAAATTTTTATTATAACTCCTAATTTTAATTATTTTTAGTTTATAAAAAAGTTTTCTTTTTAAAAATACCAATTTTAAAATATTTTATATTTTAAAAAAAGTTAGATGTTTTAGAAAAAAAATTTAATTGTATAAAAATTGTTTTTTAAAAATAACATTAATAAAAAGACATCTTTCTTAATTTATTAAAAAGTTAATATAAGAATAAATTAAATTATTTAATATATTTTTTAATTTAGGTAATTATTTAAGAGGAGAGAGAGACGGAAAAAATAAAATTACGGGCCTAGAAATGTGTCAAGTGTCATCCTAAGTTACTCTTTTAGTATTATATATATATATATATATATATGTATAGGGTTAGGATCATTACAGAACCACTTTTTTTATTTTCAGAACTACAGAACCATTGATTTATATAAATGTATATTAAGTCTGGTAATACTTGACCTATTTTACATATGTGTATATCAGACATGAATAATAAACTATCAAAAAACAACTAAATATCATCAGGTTTAACTTACATCTATGTAAATCAATAGTTTATAATTTACATTTATGTAAATCAATGGTTCTTTTGGTTCTGAAAATAAAAAATGGTTCTGTAATGATCATGATCCTATATATATATATATATAGATTGATATATAATAACTTTATGTTTATATGTTACTAATTTTATTTTCTTTTTAAACGACTTGATACACACTAATCTAGTCACAATCCTTTTTATAAAGTTATTATTGTTATCACTAAGCTACATTAGTAACAACTTACTAATTTATCTACATATTTATTTTGATGCATTTTGGAAAACATTATTCGAGTAAAAACAACCGACAGAACAAACAAACAATCAAACAGGGGTAACAGCTCAAGTCACAGCACCGCTTAGCTGACCCACCTATCAACAAAAACAAACCAAACGAATATCCACGTGTCATCCCCTAATTCCCTCACATTACATTTAACCCCGTGACCTGATTGGAGGTCACTTCAAATAAATCACCGCGCAGTCACTGACACGTTGCCACCCCACCAATCTTCCCCTGTTCCGCAACGCACCGGATCCCACCCCACCACGGTAACGGAGATCGCGTGAGTCACCACTGTTAAATGTTAACAACCCCTGCAAAAAGGCGCCACAACAAAGACAGAGTGATTACACAGAGAAGAAGAAGAGAGTTTTTTTAGAGAGAGAAAGTATTCTCAGTTTCTCTCTCTACGTATACATACACAGTTGTTGTATATATATAGGTTCATGATAGATTGATAGGTATCAACGGTGGTGGAAAAGTAGGGATCGATCAATGCAGGTATAAAGTGAATGTGTGAAATTGTGTGATTGACTTTGCTTTAGTTGTTGTTCGATTAGCTTCTGTTGTGAGAGCGTGATGTGAGTTTGATCTGTGATTTGTTTTGATTGTGTGGTGTCGGTGAGGTAAGTGATGGACGATTGACGGAAAATGCTTGTTATGCGTTTCTGATTGTGTGAAGCAGAGTTTTTGCAACAAACAAGCTTAAAAGTTACTGGAAATGATGAGTTTACATGTTAAAGTAGCGATCAATGTAGGTGAAGTAATCGTATGGATGCATGATTGATTTTGCTTTGCTTGTTGTTCGATAGATTTCTGTTGTTCGTGTATTGTGAGAGTGTGATTGATTCATTGCGTGAAGTAAGTTTTGATCTGTGATTCGAGTTTTCGATTGTGTGTTGTCGGTGAGAAAAGTTATCGACGATTGAAGGAAAACGTTTGTGTTGTGTGTTTCTGATTGTGTGAAGGAAATGTGTTTGTGGAGTTTCTGCGACGAAGTTATGATTGATTTTGCTTTACTTGTTCTTCAATTGATTTCTTTTCTTCAAGCGATGTAAGTTTTGATGTGATTCGATTGTGTAGTGTCTGTAAGTAAAGTAATCAACGATTGAAGGAAAACGTCTGATTGAGTGAAGCAATTGTGTTTCGTGGAATTTATGCAACAAATAACCTCAAAAGTTACTGGAAATGATGATTTTACCTGTTGCCTGCTTGCTTTTGGTGTTATTTTTTTGTGCCTTATTTATGTCAAGTTTATATTCTGTTGAATTGTAGCACATGGTATGGTATTACAGTAGTGAGTTGGAGATCTTTTGTATCTTTGTGCTTTATGATCTATTCAGGTCAAGAGTGTTGAGGATTGGACCGATTATGGTAGATTGATTTGATTCGAGTACTTTATCGTACTGTTTATTAGCTCATTGATGAATCAGACGTTTGGCTTTCAGATAATTGGTGTTTGATTGATCTGGTTTTGTAAATGTTATGTTATTGTTAGCTGAATAATTATTGTTATTTTTGTAGGATTCACATTGTTTAATCTGCTAACACGCCCCTTTACCAGAGTTTGCCTCACTTGAATTCATCCAGCTTTGAGGCTACTGCAAAATTGACGTCGATGCTTGATTGCCTATTATGAAACATGCTTGTTGAGTAAAGTGCCTTCACGATTGAACTTTCACTTATAAACTGATTTCGACATAAGTTATAGTTAGAGTTGAAGCTTGATGGATTTCTTTGAAGGACTTACGTATGAGCATGTCAATTTCATTTTTTCTGATGTTACATATCCTCAGGTAAATCAACAGGCACACCTTAATTTTTTTTTATTATTTTTTTATAAGTAGTAGGCATTTGAAACATTCCTAAAACTAATGGTTTCTTTGCCTACTAACATGTGACTGCGTTCTTTGACCCGAGTTCATCTATTGAATTCTTTAGCATACACTTGTTTCAATGAGATAACCTAGGGTCAGAGACAAAGAAGAAAAAAAAAAGTTGTGTTACAAATTGTCTTTAAACACCCAATTTTTATAGAAATTTCAACATATCTTTCATCAATATTGTTGTGTAATGTCATCTTACTGATTTTGTGAGGTACAAGTACAAAAAGAGATTTTCTTAGAACTTAACAGCATTGCAGAACAAGACAAGTGTTTTTCAACCTTGATCAACATCAATATTAGAAAAAGTTCTGATTTTTACTGTTTGATTGGTTTCTTCATTTTACTCAATAAATTAGTAGGTGCCTTTATATTAACTTATTCATTTGTCTATGCAGGATAGCACCCAATCTACAATAAATACAAATGCATATAAGTTCGCGTATTTTGAACCTGGAAATTTCTCATACTATGATTATTGTGATGCTTATGCAATTAATGATGAGACATATGGGAACAATGGTTACATTAGGCAAATTGGAAATGCTTCAACCATGGCTAATGAAAGAAGTAACTCTGTACATATGCAACAAGAACATTCAAACTTGAATCCTGTAGCTGACCTGGCAGCCGACTGTGAGTATTGATTTCTTTTGCTACTTTACTAGATACTAATTTTTTTGTCAAATAACACTACAAACTTCTTTTTCCATGGTTTCTGAAATATTCATAGACTGTATTATTATAAATTTAGAAGACCGTGAGATAGCTTAAACTCAGAATAAATTACTTTAACCTTGAGAGAATCATTTAACAGGAAAGATTTATGGGGTTTGAGTGACTTTAATATTTTTCTATGATTATAATCTCATGAGTTATAAACTCATCTTCTAATGATGTGGTTCACATTTTTATTCCCTGTTACTAACTTAAAGATTGAATCTTTCAAAGTCCTGAACTAACATATTTTGCCTGTGCAAACTTTCAGGTCCACAGAGTAATCACAACCCTGGAGATTTTCAGGTCTAAAGCTTTCTGACTATATTTTTGTAGCATTTTCTACCTAATATCTTTGATAACCAACTACTTATTTTAGAATTATGAGTAAATAACATGCTTAGATGCCTATATTGTGCAGGTTGTGTGGGAAGACAATGTTGATCCTGACAACATGACTTATGAGGTTAATATGTTTAATCTTCATTACTAAGTTTGCTTTCCCAATGTCTTTGTGTATGTGATGGTTCTTTGATTTTTTCCTTGAAATGAAGGCTTAAGTTTTGGTACAAATGGTGTATTCTAATTGCAGGAACTGCTCGAGTTAGGCGAGGTTGTTGGAAGTCAAAGTCGCGGTCTATCTCAGGAGGCTATTTCCATGCTCCCTGTTTCAAAGTTCAAGTGTGGTTTCTTCTGGAGAAAAAAATCAAAAAATGAGAGGTAATTAGATAATTATCTCTATTAACTAAAGTTCGTCAATCATGTCAGTTTAACGGGTTGAATCATTGAACCCCGAACATGACACATAAATTAATTCATGTTAAAGACATCAATCCTAACTCAGACACACTTCAAATAGTGTAAGCCAAGCACAACTTTTTTAAACCGTTTATCTCGTAATCAAGTTGCAAACAGTTGGTGGATTGGAATAAATTGGTTAAACTGGTTGCCGGGTCAACTTGTTTAGTTAAACACACTAAACAGGTCAACCCAAGCACCAGCGGCTTATTAAACAGGTCAGATATGACAATCCAAAACCTTTTTGTTCTTTATTGCTGTTAGAAACTATCACCCCTCAGTTACCATACGATGATGCTTTCTTGTTGCTGACCATGTTAGGAGCTTTTTAAGTGTAGTAAGTGTTTGCATTGTCAGTTTCAGAAAGAGAGAATAGGATGAGAATGATAGATTGTGTTAGGTTCTAGGGTATGGGTTTTAACATTAGAAATCATTCCCTCATGGAAATTTCTCATCCACATTCCATCCTGTAGGAAGCCCATACCCGTAGTGAATTAGTAATTCTTGATCACAAACCATTTACCGCAGTAATCATTGTGGATTATTTACCATTTATACGCGCTTAATCTGTCCTAACATAATTCCAAACTGGATTTGCCAGGTGTGTGATCTGTCAAATGGAATATAAACGAGGTGACCGCCAACTCACTCTTCCTTGCAAGCATATCTATCATGCTGGTTGTGGCTGTCAATGGCTTAGCATCAACAAGGTAATCTCGCTTCACAAGTTTAGTTTTATCCGCTACGCCTGACCTGTCATTTTTTCACTTTTCTAACTGTATTATAACTGTCAGGCCTGCCCCATTTGTTACAAGGAAGTGGTTGTTCATACTCCAAAAAAATCACAAAGATTTTGTAACTGAACATGTAAAAGGAGGTGGTTCTTTAAATATACACGCCTATTAGAGCAATATTTCTAATTTCACTAATACCACTGTCTTATTTTTTAACCTTACTTCCATCTTAGGTTTGGTAGGGTGATTATCTTGTGTGTTAAATAATTATACAGATTAATTATAGTTTGCTTTACTTCCATTTCCTTTTACTATGGCACTTGAATTATCTGTGGTGTTAGGAACTACAGTATAATTTTACATACATATCGTAATTCGTTGTTGAATCGGGTCAAGTAAAACCAATTACATTAAATCGTATAGTAAGGGCCTACTAATAAAAATGGAACTTTATGAGAGTCTAGTAATAAAATCACATAACTACACAAGCCTATAACATTTTGGGAAAAATCACAAGCTTGTTTGCAATAATCTGACTGAAAGCTTACTTGGAGGTGACCATCCAAGCATGTTTTACTGTATAGTTCTTCTCTCATGCATAACCAATGTTTTCAAAATGCATTGGTAGTAACTGAGTGATGAAATCTTAACAAGATTAACAATCAATTGATAACACAATCAATACTGAAAATACTTCAAATGCTTTATTCAATCAATGATTAAGAAACAATTACAAAGAAATCAAGAATTGGGAATTATGAACTGTGTAAACGAAAATGAGGGATTAACTAACACTAACGATAACCCAGCTATTAATACCCAAAAATTAACCAAAGTTACAAGAACAGTCCCTGTACTATCAACAAGTTATTAACTGCAGCAGGAACCTTCCATCTCTATATAATACTTTCCATATTGACAAGTTTGACCCCTGAAACTTTTAACCAACTTATAAACACCAACATTTCCAACAATCTCCACCTTGGTTATAAGTCATTTCACATTCAAAGACTCCAAACACCATTCTAACTTTGGTCCGGGTAAAATCTTGGTTAACATATCAGCCATGTTTTCTAAAGTATCAACCTCTCCCACTTCAATTTCTTTAGACTTAACCAAGTCCCTAATGAAGTATAGCTTTACCCGAATGTGTTTAGTTCTTTCATGATGACTAGGATTTCTAGTCAACTGAACAGCTCCTCTATTATCACACAAAACAGTAGCACCATCAATCTGTACTCCCAAATCTTCTACAAGCCTTTTAAGCCATAGACATTCTTTTGCAGCCTCTGTCAAAGCTACAAACTCAGCTTCAGTAGTAGATAGAGCCACAGTTTGCTGCAAGTTAGCCTTCCAACTAACTACACTACCCATCAATGTGAAAATATATCCAGTCATTGATCTCCCATTATCTAAATCTTTTGCAAAATCACTGTCAACATAGCCTAAAAGACTGCTATTTGACCCACTACCTTTGCCAAATACAAGACCAACATTTCTAGTACCATTTAGGTACCTGAAAATCCACTTCACAGCATACCAATGCTCCTTCCCTGGGTTAGCAATATACCTGCTCACTAGACTCACAGCATATGCAATATCTGGTCTGGTACAGACCATTAAGTACATTAGACAACCAACAGCATTTGCATATGGTACTAACCTCATATACCTGATTTCTTCATCATCCTTAGGAGCACAATCAGCAGACAACTTAAAATGCTGTCCCAAAGGTGTTATCACACTTTTACTTCCCTGCATACCATACTTCTGAATGATCTTCTCCAAATAACCAGATTGAACAAGCTTGATCTGTTTCAGCTTTCTATCCCTCTCAATCTCCATTCCAAGTATCTTCTTAGCAGGACCTAATTCTTTCATATCAAACTCCCCTTTTAATATCACCTTTGTCTTATCAATCTCAGCAACATCTTTATAAGCAATTAACATATCATCTACATATAACAAGAGATAAACAAATTGACCTTTGTTATACTCCCTATAGTAGATACAGTTATCATAATTGCTTCTTTTAAAACCATTTGAAACCATATGTTCATCAAATCTAAGGTACCATTGTCTTGGTGCCTGTTTTAATCCATATAATGATCTATGCAATAAGCACACTTTGTCTTCCTCACCCTCCACCTCAAAACCTTGAGGTTGTGCCATATAGATGGTTTCATTCAACATCCCATGTAAAAAGGCTGTTTTTACATCCAACTGCTCCAATTCATAATCAAATTGTGCAGTTAATGCTAACATTACTCTGATAGAAGTGTGTTTCACAACAGGTGAAAAGATCTCATTATAATCAACTCCTTCTCTTTGAGTAAATCCCTTAGCCACCAACCTTGCTTTATACCTGAGCCCATCTTTAATTTTGAAAATCCATTTGCAAGGTATTATCTTTTGCCCCTTTGGTCTCTCCACCAATTCCCAGGTTTGATTAGAATGCAGAGATTTCATCTCATCTTTCATTGCTTCCAACCACTTATCCTTTTCAATAGACTGCATAGCCTCTTTAAAGGTAAGTGGTTCCTCTTGACTTTCCTTTTCAGCTGTCATAAAAGCATAGGCAGTAATATCACATTCACTATCAGTTCTATACCTTGATGGAGGCTTTATTTGTCTCCTAGACCTATCCTTAGCTAAGCTATAGGATTGGCTAGTTGACTCATGCTGTGCAGTTCCTTCGGCATGGCCATCAGAACTGCTGCTTGAAAGGTCTCTATCAAGCATTGCATGACTAGTCATTTGATGACTATTATCAACATCCTCCACCTCAAACTGAATACCCTGTACCTGCCCTTGTTGAGACCCATGTACAATATCCTTGTACAATTTCCCTTCATTAAAGGTAACATCTCTGCAAGTAAAAACTCTATTTGACTCATTATTCAGCTTCCACAACCTATAACCTTTTGTTTCATCTGAATAACCAAGAACAATACACTTAATAGCCCTGGGATCCAACTTATCTTGTTTGACATGGGCATAAGCCATAGAACCAAACACCTTTAAGTCTTTATAGCAATTGATAAAGTCTTGAGAGCTAGCCTTAACACCTGTCCACATTTCCATAGGCACTTTCATGTTAATGGCTGAAGAAGGGGATCTATTGATTAAGTACACTGCAGTACTTACAGCCTCAGCCTAAAAACACTTTGGCATCCCTGATTCAGATAACATACATCTCACTTTGTTAAGAATGGTTAAACTCTTGGCTACAAAACTCTAGCCCATTATCAGTTCTGACTTTCTTCACCTGTTTACCAGTTTGAGCTTCCACCATTAACTTCCATTCTTTAAACTTTGAGAATGTCTCATACTTATGTTTCAGTATGTACACCCAAAGCCTCCTAGAATAATCATCAATTATTGACAGAAAGTAATGACCACCCCCTAATGATGCATGTTTAGTTGGACCCCAAAGATCAGCATGAATATAATCCAAAACACCTTGTGTACAATGCACTCCCTTTGAGAATTTCACCCTGTGTGATTTGCCCATCACACAATGCTCACAAAACCCAAAATCACAATTATCTACATCTATCAACACATTTTGTTTCTTTAATTCCTTCATACCTTGGGCACTCATATGTCCTAACCTTCTATGCCACAACATAGCCTTATTTTCTTTTTCTTCAACTACAAGAGAATCAGATCTACTTCCTGCACTTCCATCTAAGAAGTACAAATTATTTCTTTCTCTAGTTCCTGAAAGAATTACCATGGACCCCTTAACAACCTTGGCTCTACCATTTCTAAGTATCACATTGTATCCCTCTTTTTCATAAGTACCAAGGGATATAAGGTTCTTTTTAAGTTCAGGGATATACCTTACATTCTGCAAGTCAATGGCAGTCCCATTATGCAACTTGAGTGTAACAACTCCATAGCCCACAACTTTACATGGTCTATCATCTCCCAACTGAACTTCTCCAAGATCCTCCATAACAATGTTCTTGAAATACTCCCTATGGGGAGTCATATGGTAGGAGCAGCCCGAGTCCATGACCCATACATCACTCAATTTTCCCTTAGAAACAACCAGCACATCAGAACTTTCATACCCTTCTGAAACTGAATCCGGAGAATTATGACCCTGATTTCTTGAACTAGAAGATTCCCATTTCTTGTTCTTCCTCTCCGGGCATTCTCTTTTCAAATGTTTCTCTGAGTGATAAATATAGCACTTCCTCTTAAATCTTGACTTTGATCTGTGAGTAGGCCTAGTCTTTTAACCTCTTTGATCAGTTCTTCCCCTGGCCATCAAACCACTGCTACCAGAATCATCTTGACTCTCAGACCTCCTTTTCAGTTCTCTTGAATTAATTGCAGATAACACTTCTTCCATAGAGAGTGTTTCCCTCCCATACATGAGCGTATCAACAAAATGCTCATAGGATGGGGGTAAAGAGGTCAAGAAGATGACTGCTTGATCTTCATCATCAAGTGTAACATCAATGTTACCAAGATCAAGAATTAACTTGTTAAATTCATCCGTATGATCCTCTATTGTCTGCCCGGATGTCATATGAAAAGTGTACAGCCTCTTTTTCAAATAGAGGCGATTGGCCAATGACTTTGTCATATACAATCCTTCAAGCTTCATCCAAATTCCGGCAGCAGTAGCCTCTTTTGAGACTTCCCTCAAAACCCGATCTCCAAGACTTAGGATTATAGCACTATGAGCCTTTTCTTGTGTTTCCTTCCACTTCGCTTCGATTTCTTTTCTTTTAGCCTCTGAGGCTTCCTTGTTCTTATCATCAATCGGAGGCAACACCGGTGATACGCCGGAAAGCGCATCCACTAGCCCTTGATGAACGAGCAGAGCTCGCATCTTTACCCTCCATAGCCCGAAATCATTGCGTCCATCGAATTTCTCTATCTCAAATTTCGTAGACACCATCTTCTCTTACTGATTGTAATTCGCCGATCAATCAATTGCAAATCTCCAATTTCAATTTGAGCGGAAACCCCCAAACGAGGCTCTGATACCAATTGATGAAATCTTAACAAGATTAACAATCAATAGATAACACAATCAATACTGAAAATACTTCAAATGCTTTATTCAATCAATGATTAAGAAACAATTACAAAGAAATCAAGAATTGGGAATTATGAACCGTGTAAACAAAAATGAGGGATTAACTAACACTAACGATAACCCAGCTATTAATACCCAAAAATTAACCAAAGTTACAAGAACAGTCCCTGTACTATCAACAAGTTATTAACTGCAGCAGGAACCTTCCATCTCTATATAATACTTTCCATATTGACAAGTTTGACCCCTGAAACTTTTAACCAACTTATAACCACCAACATTTCCAACACTGAGGTTGGGTACCTCTTATGAATCTAACATCACTTTTGTCCATACTTGATATTATATTTGCTCATTTTCCTAGGCTGATATCATATTTGTTTTTCATTACCCGAGTTGAAGCTTCCTAGGAGGTGAACGCTCAAGCACTTTAACTGTGGTGTTCTGTTCTTATCTACAAACGATGCGTCAAAAATATGTATGCGGTACTTAACGTTAGGAATTTGCCTAGGTTGTTACACCTCTCCTTTATCTCACTTGTTTTAGGTTTACCCCTAACCCATAACACTAAAATATATAACACATGAAAATCCAGCACATAACCATAAACACATATACATTACACAATCCGCTGATTGTAGTATAACAACTTGGTTAGAAAACAAGAAATCAACAAACAAATTGATAAAAACATACACAACCATGTTTATGACAAGTTGTAATCATCGAGCCTCGATAATCTTCAAGCCTTGCTTTTCAAACCTAATGCAATGAGCAAAACTCCAAGATAATCATATCTTAAACCCGCTTTAATCATTTGTAACTTTTGCGCGGTCCATGGAGGATATCTGAACCAAAAGTCTACAAGAAAGCCCCTCACCAGGACCACCTTCTCGTGACTGAAACTATCAAACGAATATTTCCCATGGTATCTTCCAAACCCACTCCCTCCTACTCCACCAAACGGTAGTGCATCCACTACATACTGCATTCATTACATTTTCACAAGTTAAGGTTAATCACATTAACTTACTATAAAGACGTTACTGTTAAATGAACTGTTGCAACTAAAAGTGTAACTTTTGAAAACTTATGATCCAAACTGTAATTTGATCGTGTAATTAATTCAAAAAATAATAATATCATAAGTTGAAAAAGTACTTGAAGGATGGCATCATTGAACATAATGCTTCCTGATGAAGTCTCAGAAACAAATCTTTTTTGAAGGTTTTCATTTTCTGTGAAGACATACAGAGCAAGTGGATTTGGCCTTGCTCTTATGAAGTTGATACTGTCTTCAATACTCTCCAACTGCATCCAAAAGTTGTACTTAGTGCACTAATATAAGTAGTATAAGTTAATGCATGGCATTTTGGGGATGGTTTACTAACCGTGATAATTGGAAGCAATGGACCAAAGATTTCTTCTGTCATGATTTCAGCGTCAAGCGGAGGATCAACCAATATTGTCGGTTCAATAAACCTACATCGCCATGTGAAAACCGCATAAATACTACAAATGCTTGTGTGGTTCCGAACTTAAATTTATTTATGTTTATACCAAATGTTATTTAAACATATAATACATCGTGCTAATCATATTTTAAGGCATTGATGTTGAGTATTTTTATGTCATAAAGCAAGATATACCAAATTTATCGAATTACTTTACGCTCCTCTCAGAAAAACCAAAAGAATGGACTTACAAGCTTTCTTCATCCATCGAACCGCCATAAACGATTGAAGATTTTACCATGGGTTCATCCAAGAGCCTCTTCAATCTAGAGAAGTGCTTCTTGTTAATAATCTTAGATATACTATGAGATCCATTTGGATCATCTCCATAACATTGCTTGATATATCTTTTCAGTGATCCCACCTAAAACATAAAGCCACTTTTCAAAGCTAGCATTAAAAAATTCTACTGCATAGAATAACAACGTATGAAATGTTTGTAATCTGTTTTGATAATACAGTATCAAAACAGATCACGAGTTGTTATCCTGTATAACTTATTCATAACAAATATAACCCATGTTATTACCAGATTTGAAAGGTTTTTCTTTTCTGTTAGAATATAATCAATCCCAATACAAGCTTGCCCTGCACATAATCCAAATTTACCCCAAGCTATTCTTTTTGCGGCCATCTACAATTAGAAAATATTATAAATTATTGCAGAGACATCACAAGAATGATAAATAAATGATTCTAATTTATTATAACTAAGAAAAGAGTAAATTACCATTTGCATCCCTAACATTTGCCCATTTTAACCACTTGCATCCCTGCAGTTTCAAAATTGTCATCCGCCCCCTAACGTTTCGTGTTATCTTCATTTGAGTCTATACGTTTCATTTTTATCTCCATTTTAGTCCAGATGACTTAACACTGTTAGTTTTCCAGCTAAATTATTATTAAAAAGACGGAATTGCCCTTACAATTAAATAATAACATAAAAAACCTTGTGGGTCCTATCCATCTTTTTTTTTTTGAAAATGGGTCCTATCCATCTAACATCTTCTTCTTCAAATCACCACCACCCCAACCAACCCCATCGCCAGCCGCATCAACACCATCACCACAGCAGTCGGTTTCAACGTAACACTGAAATCGCCACCGCAGATCACCACCATCCACCAGGGAGCCATCGCCACTCCGCAAATCACCACCATCTTCAAATTTTGCAACCGCAGATCACCACCATCTTCAAAGTTTGCAACTTCCACTCTCCAACACATTTCTACACTTCGCATCAGACCAGTAAAAGCTACTACGGGATCCAGCTCCATCTCCGATGAAATCGCCACCGCAGATCACCACCATCCACCAGGGAGCCACCGCCACTCCGCCTGAAGTAAACCACCACCATCGTAACGCTGCCAGATCTGACCGGAGAGATCGAAGGGATGGCTTCTCCGGAAGTCGATTCCCGCCTCATCAACACCGTCTTACTCCCAGCCCTAGAGAAGATCATTAAATCTGTACTTGAACGCATTACTTCCGAAAAACCTCCACCGTTATCCCCTACTTCTCCTTCACCGACATTGTCTTCTTCTTTTTCATATCACCCCATCACCACCACCGAGTGCTCCGGGATGTTTTCTCGTGCTACTGTTCCGCCGGAGATAGGCGGCGGCTACGGCAGCGCCGTCGCCGGAGAACTTCGACGGTGTCTCCGGTTTACAGTTGAAACAGAGGAACGATACGGTGTAATTTAGGTAATTTTGTTCAGTTTTTGATTCGGTTATGTTGTTTGAGTGTTCGAATACACGATTGTTCTAGTTACATCTTCAATTTCTTCAATTGAGATTTGAGGAACAAGTTTTTTCACGGTTTTTCGTGTGATTGCTGACGGTGGCGATGGTGATTCGGGGTTGGGGAGCCACAGGAGGCGGTGGTTGGTGAGGATGAGGAGACCTGATTTGAGGATCGGGAGATTTGGGGCTTATTCCGCCGCGCCTCCGCCTACCACTCCTCCGGAAGAATAGCGGGTGGTGATGGGTGACGGTGGTGTTTATGGTGGTGGGTGATGAAGAGATGAGAGTGAGTGTGTGTGTGTATGTGTTTGGGGGTAGAGAGATGGGTGGTCCTACAAGGATTTTTAAAAACATTTTATTATTAAGGGCAATTTAGTCATTTCACACAGAGTTAACTGAATAATTTAACGGAGTTAGCCATTTGGATTCAAACGAGGACAAAATTAAAACGTTAGGGGGCGAATCAAGACTTTGAAACTATAGGGATGCAAGTGGTTAAAATAAAAAAACGTCAGGAATGCAAATGGTAATTTACTCCTAAGAAAATAATAAACTAAATTGGAAATTACATTATTGTCCCGAGTACTAGAAAAGGCATCAACAACAGCAGGACATTTTCCACCCAACTCCAATGTCACAGGAGTCAAATGTTGTGCAGCAGCTGACATCACAATTCTACCCACATGAGTACTACCTGTAAAGAAAAACAAAACATTAAAAAAGAGCCCATTTTCAGCTGCTGATGTCACAACTCCTGGCCCGGTTTGACCCGTTATACAAGTCACCCGACCCGCCCTTTTTGCCATCTCTATGTGGATATAAGATTGATTCAAAGAGCCCAAATTATTTTGATAGATGAAATCACATCTCGTCATGTTGTAAGCTGTTAAACAAGCACCCGACCAGTCAATTTTACCATCTCTACACGCACACAAGATTAATACAAAGAGCTCATTTTAGGCGTCACAACTCGCCTTTTTGACCCATTATACAAGGATTCAACTATGGGGTTCGGGATTCAACCTGTCACACGTGCTAATGAAATGTATAAAATGCAATTTGTAGACACATGATGTTTCGTAACAACAATTTTCTATCTTTTTTAGGATAAATATATCACAACCTGCACCATGTAAGATTTGAACCACCAACCTTTTAGTTGTGAGGTATACTACATAACCAGCAGATGTCCCCTCAAGTCCCGGATTAGTAATGTAAGAACAAGTAAATTGGATAACTCCCAAACACTTTGTTATAAACAAGAGAACTTACCTCAATAACTTAGTTACAACTTATACATAGCCCTAAACCTTCCTAAGTAATTATAGGTTTAAAAACTAAACCTATTTGAATATAATTAGAATTATTAAACTTTAAGATCTAAGCAACTTGTCAGAGTTCTATTTGACTACAATACTAATTACTAAATAATAGAATAAAAATTAAACTTAACCGATTTGTCAACTTAAATCCCCAAACTTTATCGGCTTGCGAATTGGGTTAGTAATTACTGTCAACATTCCCTTGGGACTAAGATGTACCTTTGAGTTGTAAATTATTAATATGCAAAAAGTTGAGATAAGTTTGAACCTGTAAAGAAAATTTTATCAAATTTGTATTGAAGGAGCCTTTCACTCTTATCTGAGCCACCTTCAATAACCTTAACCGCAGAATTGTCAAGGTAATCACGGATTGTTTCTGCAAGGAATGAAGAACATTTAGGAGCTAACTCTGACGGCTTTAGAACGACTGCATTCCCTGCGGCTAATGCCCCGATCAACGGTTCCAATGATAGACCTATATATACACATGCAAAGATTTCAAACGTATGAAACTGTATAATGTACGTGGAGACCAACCATGCATTCATCTTCTTTCCTTAGGGTCACCCCGCGATACCCATGTATTAGAACTACTTTACAAGACACTCAAATTATGTGTTCGTTTTTGTTTATACCAAATTTTGTTAAAAACCATACCGGATATGATGACAAAAACTCTTCTGATTTCTAGAAAGAGAAGAGTATTACTCGATGTTCTCATAATCAAATTGGTTTGACAAGCTTCTCAAACCGGAAAATATCATAAATAATTTAAAAATCAAAACTATATATATATATATATATATATATATATATATACATACACACACACATATAACTAATCTATACTATCTTAATATGCATATGGGAGGGGCAATAAAGTCTTTTTACACAAAACTATTAAAGTTAAGAGATGTACAACACTGTTGCATATGGTACAAGCAAGTGAAAATACATCATTAGAAACCCTAAATAAAGCTTTCATGTAAGAACAGCCACCACAACCCATCGATCTTCTTCCTTCTAAAAACGAAGGTCATCACTTCATCTTTTCTTCCTAGCATCCTACATGGCATGAAAAGAGTAATAATTCTTGGCTTCTTCCTCAAGGGTTTTGTGCACTGGCAAAGTGAAATGGGCGGGAGATTTAAAATTCAATTCTCTTCTGTAAAGTCACACGTTCAATTCTACACGATGATCATCGTATGATTTGGCACACTCACGTAAGTCAAATCCTCTTGATTTGAAACTCTTACTCAGTTTTGCTGCTTAATTAAGGTTTTTGGTTAATGATTTTGTCAAGGTACCTGACAAAGATACGATGGGCTTACCTGACGAAGCCGATCTAGATGGAGAAGCTAAGGTCGTCGATGATGGTGCATTTGTGCTAGAGCTAAACGACAACAATGGAGTCCTAGAAATCCAACTATAATCGGTGTTACTTTTTTGAACTCGTCATTTCTGTCAAGTCACAGTCAGTGTTACTATTGCCATTTTCTCAAGTCATAACTGATTTTATGACTCAATTCTTGATTCGAATGTTTAACATTCTTAGCTGATCCTTGCTAATTTTATAAGCGACTGGTGTTGGAGCTTAGGTTCTTTGAATTCTTGATTGATTTGTTTAAATTCTTCATCGATTTTGGAAATTATAATTGTAGAATTACATCTAAAGGTATGTTCCAGTAAAATTTAGAGATGATATTTTTATGTGTTACGTGCATCTAGAGTTTTCTGGGGTTTGTTGATTGATTAGTATCGCTAGATAAACTTCCTTTCTATTGGCTAAGATATCATAATTGTAGAATGGTGATATCTTTTTTTTAGCTTGAATAAGTTTTAGTAGGATTGACCTGTGATGGAATGATTTGTTAGTTTTGTTTAATAACTTTAGTTGTCCACGTTGGTCTGTACTTTACGCAATTGAATAAAAGTATAAGACAAACTTTTATATTGCTGAGCATAATGTTGGAAAGCTATATGGACCTACTGAACTTGAGAGTATAAAAACGAATGAGTTAATTACCATGAAGAAATATTTTAAATGGATAGAGCTTATTAATTTTATTTGACTCTCTTTATATTTACTACATATGAGCTATCGGCAGGAGTCAAGTTTAGTATGTGAAGGTACAATTTTGGCTCAAGGATATGTAGATAAGAGTAAACAAGTTGCAACTAAGTTGAAAAATAATTTGTATGGCTATTGAGATTGATGAAAAAATTTGTACCGTGCAAAGATTTATAGGGTAAAAGACTCGAAATGCAGTAGAAAGCCCTTTTCTGGCCAACGAGGTTTTGCAGACACGGCAATAGGAAATCAGATTAGAAATGGGTTAATTTGGGAGGTGACTTTAATTTGCAAGCAAATTGAAAGTGGTTCATTGCTTGAGTACACTAGCAATATAACTGTTAAAGATTTGAAGTCGTTTGTTCAAGATCATCTGCTAAAGTTCTCAAAATATGTCACGTAGGCCCAGTTTGAATACATACCCAAGTCAATGTTTCTTTCTAATAAAAAAATACCCGTGTTACAAACGTACACTTAGCGGCTTGTACCAAAAATATTGTCTTCTATGATACACAGGTAATTAACCAATCTGGTCCATCAATCTATTTATTTATTTATTATGAGAAAATTGAGTTTGAAAGTTCATTACAGTTACTTAAAAAGATGCAATAATTAGCTTTTAAGTTCTTGTTGGATGATTTTGCTTCTGGTCATATTATTGTTTAGGGTCAGTCCGACCAACCAACTGATTACCTAAGTTTTGAGGCTTAGGGTCAATAATGAATTTTGTTTGTTACTAGATGATTTTAAGAAAAAGAACAATAAAAAAGCAGCTTCATCTCATAGGTAAAACCCTAAGGCTGACTCGGATTCAGATAAAGAACCGGAGGTTCCTTTGTTGACGGCCTCAAGTTTTGATGCAATAAGTGGGGGAAAAACACCCATTTGCATAATTGGCGTCTTTAGCTCCTCTAAAGGAAGGAAAGAACTTCATACTAGAGTCTCATCTGTAAGTGAATTTACTGTGTTCTATTCTTTACCAGTCTTATTCTTATCAAGTCCTCTTATATCTAGCGTGCTGGGTGATCGGGTATAACGGGTCCCGGAAAAAAATTCAGAGGCTGAGAAGAATCTTGTCCATTTAACTACTAAAAGTGGTTAACAGGAAGTATTGGTGGATTGATAGGAATCTTCACAGAGCTGCAACTCAAGCATGTAAAATTATTAAAACAATAATGTTAAAATGTTGCAATATGTTTATGTCTTGATGATGGTTGTAAAATAGTTAAGTTACTATAGTTTTGTATATAGAATTATAGAAGGCAATGCATGTTTTTTATGTTTGCCTTGATGTTGGTTGTAAAACAGTTAAAATATTACAGTTTTGTATATGTAATATGCAAGGAATACAAGTTTCTTATTTTTCAAAATCTCGTACCACTTGCTCTTAAATCTTAATGGGTTATGAATATATGTAACAACATGAAAAAAGAAATTTACATTAACCCCGCCACAAGATTTTGGGTTCAAATCTTATACCTTCGTTTATTTAAACAAATGTGAGTTAAACTAATAGAAATACTATACAATATATCATGAGATGATTAATAAACTAAAACAACAAGTACCACGTTGTAAATTATAGCTGTCGCTGCATCGCGCGGGTTTTCTACTAGTTTTAATATATATAGACCTTATTAAATGATGTGAGTATGCAATTTTAATAAAACATGAAGCCTAGAAAAATAAAGTACAGACGAAAAATGGCAAATGCCGGCAAATGAGATTTTAGGAAAAAAATGATAGTGTGTCTGGTTTGACTATTCATTCGGACTGCTTATATAGTCGGTTTGCGGTCTGGTCTGATTCTAAAAACATTAATATTATTGTATGATGTTATCAACAAGCAAAGATATAATTAAAAAACATATCGTGTCATAATTTATTAAAAAAAAGTTAATGTTACACATTTAACCATTTAGTTGCATGTAAATAGTTTAAAGACTTAATTACACAGATGATCCCTGTGGTTAGACCCGATTTCATTTTTGGTCCTTACCTCTCTGAAATTACAAGGTTGGTCCAAAACTTTACGCAAAAGTAACAACGATGGTCCCTGAAACGTATGTACGTTAATTATTGTTGTTAAGTGCGTGTGAAATGATAAAAATACCCCCTTTCACATTTCTTCTTCTCCATCAACCACCACCCCCACCGTCTTTAACCACTGTCACCACCAGTACCACCTTCAATCACCAGTACCACCACCACCCTCAACCTTCAACCACCACCATCTTCAACCTTTAACCACCACCTTCAACCTTCAATCCCCCACCACCTTCAACCACCACCACCACCACCCTCAACCTTCAAACACCACCATCTTCAACCTTCAACCACCTTCAACCACCTTCAACCACCACCACTACCACCGCCCTCAACCTTCAACCACCACCATCTTCAACCTTCAACCACCACCATCACCACCTTCAACCTTCAATCCCCCCCCACCACCTTCAACCTTAAACCATCACCACCTTCAACCTTAAACCATCACCACCTTCAATCACCTCCAACGATGTCCACATCCATCATTGACCCTTCACGTCCGACGACCTATACCTCCGGCGACCGTACACCTCCGGCGACCCCTCCACCTTCGATGACCGTTCACCTCCGGCGACGCTCCACCTCCATCATCGGCATCAGATCTGATGGTTGTTAATGCGATTCAAATCTACTCAACTTCTGTCACCATCGTCGCCATCACCACCATCACTACCATCACCATAAACGTCACCATCTCTAGAGATGGTGTGTTTTGTTGCAGCGGTAGGTCGCCGGAGTTGAAGGACTGGTGGAATCAATTGGAGAAGACAATGATACAAGGGTATTTCAGTCATTTTTAAAATATTAACTGAAAAACTTAACGTCTATCCGTTTCAGGGAGCATCGTTGTTACGTTTGTGCAAAGTTTTGGACCTTATAATTTTAGAGAGTTGGGGACCAAAAGTGAAATCGGGCCTAATCACAGGAACCATCCGTGTAATTAAGTTTAGTTTAAATACATAAGTGACAATGTTATCCTTAAATATTTCCTAAGGTGTGGCCTTGTACATTATAAGGGGTTATTTGTGAAATAACATTAAAGATGGAGGGGTAGAGATTACCAATTGGGAAGTTCCAAGATGAGATGATGAGGACAACACCAAGTGGCTCAGGAACCAAGCATGCAGTGCTGGGGAATGCAGCTATGGGCAATCTGGTCTGTTAACAATTTATATTTCAAGTAAATTACCATTTTACCCTCCAACAAATAAACAAACACAATCATGTGTGTTTTGTGAATTATAGTTACATGTAAAGATAGTGAATTTCACAAATGTTACATTGTTAAATTTGGATATCCAAAATTCGGATATTCGAATTTCGGATATCTGAAAATTTCAGATAGTGAATTTCACTATCCGAATTCGAATCCAAAATATCATATTCAAAATTTCGGATTTGGATTCGGATATCCGTTCGGATATCCGAATTCAAAGAAAATTTGTATTATTTAATAAGTTTTATAAAAATATAATAATTTTCATTGAAGTTTTATCGGACATCCGAATGTTTTTATTAAAATGTCCTAAATATCTAAAAAAGCCGAAATATTTAATTAATATTTAATATTTTTAATTTTTTATAAATATATTTTGGATATTTCGGATATTCGAAATATTCGAAAATTCTGAAAATCACTATGCGAATCCGAATCCGAATTTTCGGATATCCGAATTGCGGATTTTCGAATATTTCGGATTCGGTTTCGGATTCGGATATTGTTTAACACCCCTATCTTTAGCTATATTCCTTGTTTCAACTCAAGTCTATAACTTCGTGAACGCTATAAGTATACCCCACATATAATATTAGTGGTTGTATGTAACATGTAGGGAGTGTGCGTAGCCGTTCTAAAAAAACAAAAAAAAGGTAACATTTACAAGTATTAAAAGTAATGTTATTTATAAAAATTTATATCACATGGTCAGAATAATGTTATTGTCAAATCATATTTTTAGGAGAAATATTTACAAGAAAATTTTTTTATAATGTTAAATAAGAAAATATTAATGTACTATTATTTTTGTTTTGTTTACATTAACTAATTTTTTATATTTTTGGGTATAGTCATTCAATTTAGATATTTTCAATAAAAGAAAAAGACCATTAGGGGCTGTTTGATTACGCTGACTAAGTAAGATCTTACTGAGTTAAAAGCTGACCCAATTAGAAGTTTGACTGAGTAAGCATCTGACTGAAATTTAGCTGTTTGATTCAGTATCTAATTTGAAACAAATTGATTCAGTATTTAAGTAACAAAACCCAGTAACCCACCGGAGTCACACCACCGGTCGGAACCACCACACCACCACCACAACCACCACCACAACCACCACTATCATCGTACACATTCCGACCACCACCGCAATCCACCGTACACAAAAGGCGGTGCCGAAGGCGGGCTACGGGTCGCGAGGGGTGGCGTACTGCGGGTCGCGAGGGGGTGGCGGGCGGCGGGTCGCGAGGGGGTGCGAGTCAGCCGGTCGGCAACTTTTTTTTCAAGGTTTGGGTCAGCAATGGAGACCCGGTCAGCCGGGCCTGAAGCCAAAATCAAACGGGTTGACTCGCTGACCGAGTCAGCCGGATCAGCCCGGTAAGCCCGGTCAGCCGGGTCAGCCCAAAAACAAACAGCCCATTACACGCTTGAAGTGGTAATGCATCTGATGAGCTAGCCTAGACATCTGATGAGCTGGATCGGATAAGAAATGAAGTGTTTGGACAGAAGTTAGAAGTGACTTGTATTGCAGATAAAATACGAGAGGGAAGATTAGGGTGGTATGGACATGTCAAGAGGAGACCAATGGCAGCACCGGTCAGAGCAGTGGAGAACATCGCCATAGAGGGTAGGAAGAGTAGAGGAAGACCTAGGTTGACTTGGGAAGAGATAATAGGCGAGATATGGTACACATGCACCTCTCTGAGCACATGATCGAGGATAGGAGCGAGTGGAGACGTAGAATTAAAATTAAGAACTTTTAGTGGTTTCTGTAGCTAGGAAGAGACTTTGATTACTTGTTACGGGGCCTGATGTGTATGTAGTACACTTCGACCTTTTTAGGGAAAACTTGCTGCTTCCCTGATGCATGCTTGTTCATTTATATTTCTTTTTGGTGATATTTAATGTTTGCTGTATGATGGGTGCGGTATCATATATCATATAGCATATATCGTATGTTTGATTATATGTTGATTTGCTAGCTTTATTGCTTTTGTTATCGAGTCCGGGGTCTCTTTGTAAGCGGTCTCTCTACCTATCTGGATAGAGGAAAGACTTGCCACCACCTACCCCTCCCAGACCCTGCTCTTGAGTGGGATATACTGGGTTTATTTGTTTGTTTGTTTGTTTGATTATCATCTTTTTCTTTAATTGACCAATATTTAACATCAAAAATTAACAAACATATAACATCTAGTTGATACTTCAACAATTAACCTACACCGAATTAAGTACAATGAATAAAATAGAATAAAACTATAAATGAATAAAATAGAATAAAACTATAAATGAATAAAATAGAATAAAACTATAAATGGTGAGGTTATTTTACAAAGTGTGAGAAGATACAATAAGGCTAATAAAATTCCAAAAAAATTATATCTCATAATATAAATCAAATTTCAAAAAAGTTTTTGGAGTGTCTGTTTCTCTCGTCGTACTCTTTTAGGAAAAAAATAAAAAAAAGTCATTGTGTCTTTATATGACACAATAACATCATTGTGTCTTTTATAATGACACAATGACGTCATTGTGTCTTTCATAATTACACAATGACGTCATTGTGTCTTTCATAAATAACACAATAAAAATACGTTAATTTTTTATTTTTTTTTATTTTTCTTTTATTTTTTTCTTAGTGACGACGGCTAGGGGAACAAAAGATAGAAATTACTTTTTTGAAATTCGATTTAGATTGTGAGATATAATTTTTGTGACTTTTTTGACTTATTATGTTTTTTCACACTTTGTAGAAAAATACACTTCGTATTTAAACATCTTTCTACTATAAATATATACACTTGTATTAGACTATTAGTATTAAAGATAAAAATGATATAATAGTTGTGAACTTGTGATCGATGTTTTCTTAAACTCTTACCATCGGTACGTTGAAGATATAATTTATTGGGACTTTATAACTTCTTAATCGGGTGGTTGTCTTCATCAAATATTGTTAACTCACTATTAGATGATTAAGCAAGTACTTGCTCTTTAGTTTCTTCATATAGTTGTAATCCGTTACAACTAGATGGATCAAAGTTGGAAAACAGTGCATAATAAAAGGTACAATTGTGTAATTTAGAGCCACAAAGTAGAAGGGTAGGTAAAAATGTAGCATAGAAAGCGGGTAGTTCATGCACACATTTTAAAGTTACAAAAAGAAACATTAAATGTGTCATCAACTCCTCACGGTTCGTCAAAGGTAAAACAGCTTAGGTTGATACTTGAACCCGTGATCTTCTGATATATACATGTCATGAGTACCTTACATTAACCAGTTTGATTAAAGATCATTGGTATGTACGTCACATTTGAAAGGCCATAAATAATTTAATGGAAAATCTGGCTATGTGCCAGAGGAGATAAAGGTGAACACGTTCGTGTGAAAAAAAAAACGACTAAACTCTGAGATGTTGATTGGCAAACTTTGTGTAGCTTTTGTTATTCATCTTAAACTTTATTATTCATTTACTCCTTTGACTCGGCCCTAGCATGTTGCTAGTGATTGTTCTTTTTAATAATATTGTCGTTCAAAAAAAGATGTATTTTTAACTTTTAACACAATAATAACCTAACATAACATTGATAAGTTTATGTTTTGTTTAAATGTGTTAAGTTATTTCTAGCCATGGACATATTTAACGTTGTGTTCTGGTCAACGTGATTGATTCATTGGTTAATCTGTTTATTTTATAAACTTTAAAAAGTATATATTCCTATGTTAGAATTCATGAGATAAAATAGAGCAAATATCACATTTATATTTCAACATAAATTATTTTTATATAAATTTGTATTTTTTCTAAATTTGTCATCAACTCATCATGTTGTATTCGGGTTCACATCTCACATGATTACAAGATTCGTGTCGGGTTTAACCTGCAAATCCTACTCATTTAACACCTCTAAAATTCTTTTATTTGGAAGTAAGACTGTAAGAGAGTACCTTTTTAGCAGCCATCCATTGCTTCAAGTTTCCCAGAGCATTATTTATAGATTTCACCACTGTTCCAATCTGCACAAATTTATAGCATTATCTGGATCCATTTTTCTTTTACAATTCACACACTATAAGAGTGCTTGGATGTTTGTTCAATTTGAAGTTGACTAAATTGAAAATGGTATCAAATTTTGACCAAAAATAATTATTATTCTAGTTTCTTGACTATTCAAGATCAAAATAAGCAGATGGTCATCAAAACAAGTATAGACCATAGGAGTTTTCCTCACTTGCAGGTTGAAAACTCTCATAGGGGGCGGAGGCGAAATTAATTTTTATTAGGGGGGCGAACTCGAGTATTATATAAAAATTACACTAGGCGACAAAAATTTACACTACCGGAATAAATTTAACACTACCGACGAAAAAAAGAGGGGAGCCCCCCATGCTCCGCCATTGCTCACTTGTTTAAGTTTTAATAATTATTTTAACCAGTGATGGAATCGAATTTCAGATCAAAATAGATTTTTTTTATCGAAAACCAATCAAAACACACACATGTGCTTTTCTGAAAATACAATGGTACATTGACCTTTTGCGTGTTAAAACAAAATCGACTAATTTACTATGTAAAATGTTGATTCTTTTGGAAAAAAAAAATATGAGTTGTACTCTTTACATACGAAAAACATGACTTTTTCATAAAAAAAACATTAATTTCACTAGAGGAAAACGGATTCTTAGATGAAAATTTAAACAATAATATTGAAACTTATATTTTTTGACACTCTTTGGTTGGAAAACATTAATTAGTACATTCTTTTAGAATATGTAAAAGAATTTACATGTCAAACCTATGAGCAAGAAATCTTGATTCCACCATGGGAAAATCAACTATGTATCCACAATAAAAGGGCGTACCTGGTGCTGCAAAGAGCTCCCTTGTTTTCGCAGGGTCCAGGGAGGGTCCGTCCCATTTAAGGGAAGATGTACGCGGTCTTTCCCCCACATTTTGTGGGGAGGCCGTTTCCACGGATCGACCTGAGACCTTCGGTCCCTTAGGAACAGCTTTTACCGCTGCGCCAAGGCCCGCCCTCTAACTATGTATCCACAATATATACACAAAAGGTATGAACTCATACACACACACACACACACACACACTTACACACACTTACACACACATACATAAATTATACATATATGTATATGTATATATCCATATCAAATTCCCACATCAAACAAGTCAATTAAGTTCGATCATTTTCGATGTGAATTCGGAGAAAATCAAGTTGTTTATCATTCAAACTTGATTAATTATGTAATCTTACCTCATCTCTATAAGCTTCAACATGATGCTTTCCAAGATCTTGTTTAAGAGCCATTGAAATACCATCTTCTTTATCTTCAAGAATACGAAGCAACCCTTGGAGCTGTGAAATCCTCCACGACGATTCCTTCGTCTTCCCAGAATTGAAAGTTTCCCTTAATTCATTCAAATCTTCTTCCAGATGATCATTCAACATTTTGGTGATTTTCGACACGCGAGTATGGAATTATTATAATATTATGTGAAGATCATGCTGATGGAGGTAGATGATAATGGATTTATAGAAAGAAGTTGGAATTGGAAGATGATGGTGATGATGCAAGACTCCATGAATACCTCAACCACCAAATTGAAGTGTTTTAACTCATTTTACTTTGGATGGTGTCATGTTTGTTAACTGAATATCTTTATAACAGTTGTTTCATGTATATAAGTTGATAAAAATATGAAATATATATATATATATATATATATATTTATATATATATAATTTATATTTGAGTTATCTAAGTATATATATATTTCTTTATATTAATTTATAATAAAAAATAAAAAGCAAAATACAAAATTAATGATATGTATGTCAATAGTGAATTAAGTACAGACGATATTCCTTGTAATTAATGATATTTATTTAGGGCTTGGTTATTTGGAAACCCCAATATTTTAAATCAATATCTCAAAATTTCTATACGGGTCGTATATCCTCATACGCGGGGTCGTATAGCCCTATACGGAACGTATAACCCTCTAATAACCCTCTGAATTTTTCCTCGTAATAAAAAAAATGTACTTGAACTTATCCAGTTCATCTTGAACTTATCCACTTCATCTTTCAAACATGTTTCTTTCAATCTGAATTGTTGTTTTCTTGGCATTTTCCATGAGGGAGTAGTAGATCTTCCTTTTTGAATATTTATTTATCTATACCCTTTTAGTAGAAAATATATGAATGTATTGGTATTTGTTATATGTTAAACACTAATTGGTTTATTAAAACAGTTTCAGGCACATTAAAACAGTGTCAAAATTTATTATACGCGTTGTAGCCTTATATGTGTCGTATAGAGGGTTGTATAGGGCCATATGGACGTATAGTTCTCTGACAACCCCTGAATTTTCCTCGTTTTCAGCGTATTCGACCGTATACGTCGCGTATGAACCCATACGCGGTGTATAAGAAGGTATCGATTTATATAGGTGGATGCCTCTTATACTAAGACCCTTTATTATCAACCCAACTCGGCACGTATTATTATAAACTTGAGCCTGAGTTAAAACTACGACTACTCGGTTTTCAGAATGACCTTAGATTACCTAAGTGACATGTGCTAATACATTGGATATTGTTGAAAAAAAATGTACTTAAACTTATCCACTTCATCTTTCAAACATGTTTCTTTTCAATCTGAATTGTTGTTTTCTTGGCATTTTCCATGAGGGAGTAGTAGATCTTCCCTTTTGAATATTTATTTTATCTATACTCATTTAGTATAAAATATATGAATATATTGTTGTTTGTTATATGTTAAACACTAATTGGTTTATTAAAACAGTTTCAAGCATATTCATAGAGATGGTTATGAACATATAAGTTACTTCTTTCATTTTATAATTAATTTACTGTACATTAATTACCTCTCATTCACAAAGTTTGAAAGCGTTCCTTATAATTGCAAATTACACTACCTCAAAAAATCATTAAATAGGTGACAATTTTTTAGAAAAATAACAAATAATATATAAACAATTATATATTACGAACATTTTGTTTAACAAATTTCAAATGCCATAACATATGTTAAAACTTTAAATCGAACATTTGTGTTTAGTTACCATATGTCATTTTCAAACGGGTTAGCATTTAACAAGTATATGTAGTTAAAGTTAGACAAACTGTTAACATATTTCGTTATAAATTACACTTTAAATAAATATAAGTACTTCAAATCAAATGCTTTTACAAAATAGTTATCATTTGACAGATTTATTAATAAAAAACTATTATAATTTCTAAATGATAAATCTAAGAAATCATGTTACATGTCCTAAGACGATATTATTTAATTCATAGTACATGTGACACTAACTTGATATATAACCCATGTATATGTCATGATCTAAATAGGAGCTTATATCCGGGAGTTAAGTGAGAAGAGGTGATTGTTACATACTTGCATCATAAAAACACTATCGATTTCTTAGTTTGACAATATACTCTTCACATGTTTGTGATGGACAAACTAATGGTCTCGGAAACTGATTGTACCGTTTGAACCGAAGCAAGTTAGTTTATTCGTCAGTTTCAGATTATATGGTTTGGTTCACGGTTCAGATCTAAAGGTTTGGCGTTTTAACTGTTCACCAGATGGCCGGTTTGGGACTTGAAACATGCCTTGTAAACCAAGCTAGTCGTTTAACATTATTTATTTATTTCGATTTTGACATATGTATTATTGTATAGCTATTATATTCATGAATTATATGTATACTATTTTAAAATTCTGTTACAAACTAAAGATTTTAAAATTAAAAAATAAAATGAGTACGAACTATAATACAGTCAAAACCAAACCGTTAAACTCAACCAACCTGAGTTGATTTTTCGTTTCCTGGAACCGTAATAATGGTTCAATCATAGGGTTTGATGAACATCATTTCATTTAGTGATTTGTGTAAGAGCAACTCTGATATCATATGATAAATAGTTTAGTAACATATACCATTAATTGTTCATACATGAAGTTCTTTTAGGATACAATACATCATAAAAACAATTATTACTTTAAGGAGAATCAAAATACAAAAGATTGTATAAAATACTAAATATAAGTAATCGTGTTTCATACTAGAGCTTCTCAGATAGGACGTATTAAAATACATCAAAACTACCTACCTTTCTTATACACATTGATGTTAGTTCTCTTAGAGGCCCTCAACACCGCATCGGCCACCCCTTTACCCGCATAGCATTGAATCGTGGCGCCCATTTATCATGTGAATTCAACATTGGTGTGTATGGGTTTATGGTTGGCATGAGTGTCTCCTTCAATGTGATCGTATGGTGTGGTGTTGCTTATATAACATGACAAAATTCTATTAATAGGATTCATGGCGTAACGTGAGTGTGACATAGTGTCTCCTCCACCCGATAAAAAGTCATTGGATAAATTTATTACATGTTTATGCATGGAGACAAAAGGTAATTTATCTTTTAGCATACGGAATTGCCAAAAATATAACTTTCAGGGAGAGAGTTGAGAGTAGTACACTGCCAACGCATAGATGTTGATGTTGTACTAGGAAACTAGGAAAAAATCATATATAAATACATTATTACTTATTTTAATATACTTACTAATATTTAAAGATGTGTTGAAATACCAAGTCATATTTACTAGTAAGCAACTTGCACTTCATATAATTCATCGTACAAAGTATTTTAGTAGTGGAGTGGATAATCACGAGCCTTTATTATTATTATATAAACTATTATAATTCTTATTGAAATGAGAAGAGAAAACACAACTTTACATATATTACCTAGCTTCTCCTTCTAGCAATGTTAGTCTAGAATATTGTAATCTTATTTAAACCATAATATGATATCAGCAAATGTTTTTTTTTATGATCAAATCATTAATATTCTATTTGGATTTATTTTTTAATATCAAAACCGATCCTAATTGTTAATAACCAGAACAAATGATATGATGTAGCACATTTTGCAACTTAAAAGACGAGAAGAAGCAAAGCAATAGCAAAATGCATCGAAAGGGGTAACTTTATAAAACAGTAACACACTTTTAAAAGTGTTTAAATTAGATAACTCAAGTTTTAAAACAATGTGTTATAATTAATCACGTACTCAGTTTTTTATATTTTATAAAATTTGAAAAGTCTAACATATTTTCTAATCATGTTATACTTTTGTTCAATAGAATATATTTTTTCTATCTTGTAATCTGAATGGAAAGTTGAATGTAAAAGTTTTAGGTACTTTTTTTTTTTTTCATTTACCATGTTTTTTTTTTTTTTATTTTAATGATAATTTTATAGTGAAAAATTCTAAACCACAAAGGTGTCTTCTCCATTGTACTACTTCTTGACATAAGAAATTTAAATGATAACTCGATTTGATAGTTTGGTGATCCAACTGAAAAAATAATACATTAATGACTAAAACTAAAACAGTTTTAAAACTTAATTTACTATTCTGTGATATTATTCTACATCTTGAAAATATTAGATCTCAACAACGATGACAGTCATCTTCCTCTCTAATAAAAGATTAACTAAGTGGACATGTGTCATCAACCTCATTTCACCTCATCAAAATTTTCTCCGCTTCTCTCTCTTATTAAATATCTCATTAATTATTACTAATAATAAATTAAAGAAAATATATTTTTATTGATTATTTTTCTAAGTAAATAATTTTTTATAAAATAAATTTACTTATAAAACATCAAATTATTTAAAAATATGAAATAATTTTAAAATTGATGTTTTGGAAGTAAATTTTTTATATACAAAAAATAAATAAAATTGGGAGTTATAATAAGTTTTAAAATTTTACATTTTTTAAAAATGTTCGCTTTAAAACAATTTTTTTTTCTTTTGGAAAAAAATTAAGAATTAAAAAAATTTAAAAAGTTGATATCATTATTTTATTATTTATAGTTCATACTTATATATGATATTAATTATGTTTTATTTTAAAATATCATTTTGTAACTATTAAAATTTTTTTCTAATTTGATAGTTTATTTTTTCAACCCGGGCAATACGAGTTTTGTTAAATCCAGTATTTAATATTTTAGTCACCGCATCGAGAACGTGTATAATGGTCTTTCTTCTAGTTGTATTTTTTCCGGCCCCACAATTCGATTTGGGCCCCATGGTGCATTAAAACAACTGTGCATCATTAAAGTCCCAACTACTCCTGTGGTTTTAATGTTAACACTTCAACTACATGACATATATGACCCTTATCGTGGCATAACAAATATATTTGATTAAAAGAAAAAAAAACATTACACGTGACTAATTTGATTAGTTAAGTTAGTGATTTACTATTGACAACGTTAAATTTATTACTATCATGTGGAGATTGTAAACTTACATGATGTTTTTTTACAAGAAACCATTGGTTGTTCTCCGATAAGAACTTTGTTAATGATATTATAGGATTCATGTATCATGTAACTACAACCAATAAATCATGATAACCCGTTACCTGAAAACTCATGGGGTGGAGTGACCTTATCAACACATTGTTAACCAGTGATATCTAAAAAAAAAAAAAAAAGAATGCAACTTGCATTGGACTTGTGGCCTTTATTACGGTTAAAAGTAGAAAACTGGTAAAAACTAAATTCAAACATGAGATGTCAGCGTGAGAGACTCACGCTTACCAATGTGTCACCCTGTTAAAGGTTTAACCAACTTCTTATGGGTGAAATCTAGTTTTAGTTTCGAGTTGGGCCAAAGCACGAATAAGCCATTGACACCTTTTGCTCTTTCTTAAGAAATGAATGCATTGTTTATGATTTCAGATAATAATATTGTTGTAAATTGAAACACAAATTAAGAACACAAAGCAATACTAATAATTCTCTGTTGTAAAGATGGATACAAAGGATTATTAGTATTGCTTTGTGTTCTTAATTTGTGTTTCAATTTATAACAATTGGTATCAGAGCCAAGGTTTGAGGCTCATTGAAACACGACAGATTGCAATCGGAGTTTGCAATCAGAGAGAATCAAATGGTGCCGACGAAATTCGAGCTTGAGAAGTTTGATGGGAAGAACGACTTCGGGTTATGGAGGCTTAAGATGCGAGCATTGTTAGTTCACCAGGGGTTGGTGGATGCTCTCTCCGGTGTGCCTCCGAAGTTGCCGGCGTCGACGATAAGAACAAAGAAGCATCTGAAACAAAAAAGGGAACTAGAAGAAAAGTGGAAGGAGACAGTAGAAAAGGCACATAGTGCCATCATCTTGAGTCTTGGTGATCGGGTGCTTCGGGTGTCTAAGGAATCACGGCTGCCGAATTTGGTCAAAATTGGAGAGTTTGTACATGACCAAATCCCTGGCCAATAGGCTGTATTTGAAGAAGAGGCTGTATACCTTTGGTATGGTGAGTGGAAAGTCTCTTGAAGATCATGTAGATGAGTTTCAATAAACTCATCTTGGATCTTGAAAATATTGAAGTCACCATAGACGATGAAGATCAGGCCATCTTGTTCCTAACCTCCTGCCACATTCGTATGAACACTTTGTGGATACTTTAATGTAGGCAGGGAAACTTTAACCATGGAGGAGGTGTTGCTGCTCTAAATTCCAAGGAATTGAAAAAGAGGGCTGATGTAAGGAGGAGGATGGTGGAGAAGGCTTGTTTGTAAGAGGCAGATCCGATCAGAGGAATTCAAGTTCAAGAACAAAAGTAGTTCAAGATCAAAGTCCAATTTAAGAGAAGGTGTTTCGTGTGTAATTCAGAGAACACTTCAAAAAGGACTGCCCTGAGTGGAAAAAGGAAGAATGAGTTTAATGGTTCAAAGAATCAAAGCAGCCATAATGTACAGGATGATAGTTTTTCATCTGATGGCTATGAGAGCTCTGATGTACTCAGTGTTGAGTTTGAATTCTAAAAGGCAGTGGGTGATGGACTCAGGTGTTCGTTTCATATGACACTTGTAAAAGATTACTTCAAAGAGTTGAAGTGGATTGACCTTGGAACAGTCAACTGGGAGATGATAGGCCATGTTCCATTGTGGCATTGAGTGGTTGTTCTAAAATGGACAATGGGATTGAAATTGAGTTGAATGGTGTTAGGTACATCCCAATTTGAAGAGGAGCCTATTGTCTCTGGGTATGCTTGAAAAGAATGGTCATAGGGTCATTCTTGAAAATGGAAAGGCCAAAGTAGTGAGTGGATCTTTGGTGAAATTGTCTGGTACAAGATGGGGAACAACATTTATGTTCTTGATGGTAAAATCGGAATGAAGTAAATAATGTTGAATCAAAAGAATTTGATGAAAACAGTGAAAGCTTGTGCATCAAAGATTGGGTCACATTAGTGATCAGGACTTGCAGAATTAAGAAGCAACAAGTCTTGAAGGGCCTAAAAGATGGTGGTAGTGGCTTTTGTGAGCATTGTGTTCTTGGCAAAGCTCACAGAGTCAATTCACAAGGAGGACTCAAAGTCTAAAGGATGTTAGACTACATACATGCTGATTTGTGGGGGCCAACAAAGACTCCATCATTGGGAGGTGCAAGGTATTTTTTAGCTTTGATTGATGATTTTCTAGGAGAGTTTGGGTGTATGTTCTGAAACATAAGAATGCCTTAGAAAGTTTAAAGAATGGAAGTGTTAGTTAGACCCAAACAAGTAGAAAAGTTAAGAAGTTAAGAACTGACAATGGGCTTGAATTCTGTGGGGGTGAATTAAAGAATTACTGCAAAAGTATGGGATAGCTAGGCATCTAACTGTTCCTGGGACACCACAACAAAATGGCTTGGTGGAAAGAATGAACAGGACTTTGTTGAACAAGGTTAGATGTATGCTGATAAGTTCAGGACTTCCTAAAAGTTTCTGGGCTGAAGCAGTTACTACTGCAGCATACTTGATTAATAAGTCACCCTCAACAGCTCTTAATATGAAAACTCCTTTGGAGGTGTGGTCAGGTCAAAAGCCTGATTTAAGTAACCTAAGGGTGTTTGGTTCTTTGGTCTATGCTCATATAGACCAAGGAAATTGGAACCAAGAGCTCAAAGTGCATAATATTGGGTTATCCTGAGGGTTTAAAGGTCTGAGATTGTGGAGTATTGGGCTGGGAATTCAAAAGCATTTGTGAGTAGAGACATTGTCAAGTTCAGGGAAGATGTTATGTACAAAGATGCACTGAAAGTTGATGAAGTGGGCCTGTCCAAACAGCAGAAAGTACAGATTGAGGTGGAGTCTCTAGATAAGGATAAATACTCTGAAAGTCTGAACATGCAAGTTCAGATGATATCCCTGATGGCAATGCCGAAGGGGATACATCTCAGAGTCCTTCTAGTCCTAGTCCTGTGCCATCTAGCCTTGCTAGTGGTAGGACAAGAGAAAGACTCAAAAGCCTAAAAGATATAGAGATGATGGTTTTGTGTATGTGATCAGCCAAATAAGAAAGGATGATAGCTATGTGACTGCAGTGGCCTTTGTAGCTGCAGAAGAAGAGTCTATCTTTGAACCTTTGACATATGAAGAGCAATTAAGTCAAAGGATAATAAGAAACGGGTCAGGCCATGGATGAGGAAATGGAGTCCCTTTATAAGAATGGGACTTGGAAACTTTAGATAAGCCTAAGGATCAGAAATTGATAGCATGTAAGTGGTTGTTTAAAGTGAAACCTGGTATGAGTGAAACTGATAAGCCAAGGTATAAAGCAAGATTGGTGGCAAAGGGGTTTACTCAACAAGCTGGGGTGGATTATAATGAGATATTTTCACCTGTAGTGAAACATTCCTCTATAAGGATATTGTTGTCTATGTGGGCAGTTTTAGATCTAGAACTTGATCAACTAGATGTTAAAACTGCATTTCTTCATGGGAACTTAGAAGAAAGGATTTATATGCAGCAGCCTAAGGGTATACAGTTTCTGGTCAGGAGAAAAGGCATGTCTATTGAGGAGGTCATTGTATGGCCTAAAACAGTCGCCTAGACAATGGTATAAAAGATTTGATGAGTTCATTGTTAGAAGGGTTTAACAGGAGTTTATATGATTCTTGTGTTTATTTTAAAGAGTGTAGCAGGGAAATTATGTGTATTTGCTGCTATATGTTGATGATATGCTCTTGGCATTAAGGATAGAGATGAAATTGAGACCACAAAGACTTGCTAAATCAAGAGTTTGAAATGAAAGACTTGGGTGCAGCTAAGAATTTTGGGAATGGAGATTAAAGAAATAAATCTTTAAGGCAGTTAAAGTTGACTCAAGAGGCTTATGTGAAGAAGGTATTATCCAATTATGCTATGGATAAGTGTAAGCCAGTTTCAACACCCATTGCAGCTCATTTCAAGTTGTCATTTGATGATTCCCCTAAAAGTGAAGAAGAGAGGTGCTATATGGAAAGAGTTCCATATGCTAATACTGTGGGTAGTCTGATGTATTTGGCTGTGTGCAGTAGACTTGATTTGGGTTATGCTGTAAGCTTGGTAAGCAGATTTATATCCAATCCAGGTAAGCTTCACTGGGAGGCAGTGAAGTGGATTCTCAGGTACTTAAGGGGAACACAAAGTTATGGTCTTAACTTTGGTGTTAATGAAGATTGTGCAGGCAAGGAGGTAGTGGGGTACTCTGATTCTGATTATGCCAAGGATATTGATAAAGGGAGGTCCATAACCGTTATGTATTCAAGGTTATGGGAAATGTTGTGAGCTGGAAAGCTCAGCTGCAAAGATTGGTTGCTCTTTCTTCAACTGAGGCTGAATATATTGCACTAACTGAGGCTGTTAAGGAAGTGTTATGGTTGAAGGGATTTGTGGCTGAGATGGGATTGTCAGTTGGTACTTCAGTTGTGTTTTGTGACAATTTAGGTGCTGTTTTATTGTCAAAGAACAGCAGGTTTCATGAAAGAACTAAGCATGTTAATGTTAGACTTCATTTCATTAGGGAAGTGGTTGAGTCTAAAGAGGTTAAAGTTGAGAGTATCTCAACTGAATTGAATCCTGCTGATGTTTTTACAAAGGCTCTACCTGGTCCAAAGTTTGTGTTTTGCTTGAAGGCTTTGGGTGTTGGATGAATTGGTGTGATAATTTGTCTTTAAGGTGGAGTATGTGAGATTTAAAGAACAAATTACAAGTGTGTTAGATGAAGACATATTCTCAATATGTTTTGGTTTTCATTGATTTGGAGTACAGGGACTAGAATTGCAAATATTCCATAGTTACAATAACTTGACAACGATCTAAATCTTTAAATAAGATAATTTAGGGGATTGTGTAGTGTACGAAAATTTGAGGGCCACTTTCAACCTGTTTTGTTCTATCAATCTTTTTAATAGATATTGTAGATAAAACACAAACTATAAAAACTTATCACAAATAAATGGATCAAAATTATAATTTCTAGCTCGTATAACACTATAACCATCCACTTGGAACTTTTAACATATTTTCTTAGCAAGTACAGAAGAAAATAATAACTTTTCACTATAGGATTACTGATTTCAAGGTAACCTTTGAGGAAGTGCTAAAAAAAAGATGCAGGTGGTGTTTGTTTATTTAAAAAAAGTATGCGCAGGCTCTTCTATCTGCGCCGCGCAGACCATGCGCAGACATTGTCATGTGTAGATTGCTGTTTTTCCGAAGACATTTAATTAAAAAAAACGTATGTACGGTCTCTTCTTGGTGTAGACCTAATATCACAACTTCAAAACTCTTCTCAAACCTTTTTCTTCCTAAATCACCTCCACTTCTTCTCAAACCCTTTTCCCTCCTCCAATCTAGCCGCCTACCTCCTCCCCCATCCCACCGCACACCCTCCCGTCGAACCCTCCTGTCAACCCCATCTTGTCGACCACCTTGAAATCGCAAGTCGCACACCTCCAGTCGCCCCCTCTCGTCACACACCTTGGAATTGCAAGATGCACACCTTGGATAAGAATTTGATATGGATTGTTTAGATGTTTGTATTTAGGTGTTAGCAATCTCAACCCTTTGTTTCTTGGTTTGTGATTTTAGGTAGTATGATTTATTGGAAACTAGAAAATTGTAATTTAGTTTGGTTTATGATTTTAGCAGTATGCAGAAGTTAAACACCAAACAATCTTCTTCTTGTAGACAGTAGAGGTTTTGTTTACCTCTTCTTCTATAAATGTCTGAAGATATGATCTGCAGTCTACAGATGTGATCTGCTACATCTGCAGACTGCAAACATTTTACCTCAAAAAAACAAACTACATCATAGTATCATGCTCGAGAACTTCACTATAAAAACTGCTAAAAATAGCATTCTATCTAACAATAAAATCTAGAAGCGGTTGCAACAATAATATTTTCTTTTTCTAATCTTAATCACGAATATCATATGTCAATGGCTTCACTATATAATATTATTATTATATCAATTTTGGATCAAAGCATAAAAGACTATTTTGGATATTTGACAAACTTCACTGAATGTGCCTAGCCCAACATTGCATTTGTTTGGGCCAAAACTGACTAATCTCCTACACAAAGCCCATGGGTTGGATATCGGATAATTTTTCGGTGTGTTCGAGTAAACCTGAGACCACTTTTTGTCAAATTTATTTATAAATATTTAAATACAATGACAACAACCATAATGTTTTAATAAAATGATTCAAAGGTTTACGTATTCAATACCTTGTATAATTTAGAGATAAAGAAATAACATAGCTCTAATTGACCCATTATAAGGTGGAACTTATAATCCACAATACAATATGGTCAGTAACATGTTTTTGCCTACCAACATTCTTTTCGGACTTCCTCCGACTTCACCGTGAAACACGAATTGGTGTGCCCGAAATTCCAGCCTCGGATCATGGGTAAGGTTCATCGAAAAGCTTTGCCTCATTCAGAAAGAAAGACAAAAGCAAGTGGCTAATGGTTGCGTGTGCAAGATTGAGAAAAAAATAAGACACATGTGATACAATATCATATCGGTTTCCATAATAAGATTACCTCAACCTATCGTTGGCTTAGAAATAACCGAGTGGAATAATATACGTCGTCTCTTAATAATAGGTAAATCATCACAAACATTTGATTCAGTGTGGTTGTACTTAACCTTGTTGTTGCACATAGCAATAAATTTGTTAACTGTTTATAGAATGAATGAAGGAATCTTTTGCTGACGACTTAAATACGTGATGGAGATAGCATGAGGTGTAAGTGGCCACGAGCCTTACATTTGTCAAATGAATAAAACATCTAGTCTAGATAGAAAAACTCACCAATCAATGTTATTGTCACGATCTCGATAACAAGAGATACGAACTCATAATGCCAAATTGCAAAAGGATGCGCTATTAACAGGTAAAGCCTCTGTTGTGCGATTTGGTGAAGCTACATGACAATTTTGTTCGTTGATCAGTGAATACTAAAGGTTGAGTAATTTTCCCATGGAATCCTTCTAGTGTATTAAAACTAGCGGCGCAAACGATCGGAACTATTCGCAAGCTACCCAAGATAGGATCGATAAAAAGGTTACAATGATCCAAGCTTGTCAAGCTCGAATCAAGCCCAGACTTCACATATCTAACCCGAGCTAGCTTTGAGCCTAAACGAGCGTTTTATCAATATATTATTTAATTTATGCAATATGTTTATATTACTAATTTCTATCATATGTAGTATAAACAACTAAAAATATGCATAATGCTATGTACAAAATAATAATTATGAATATATAAAAATTAAATATCAAAATATTAATTAAATAATAAACGAGTCAAGCCCGAGTCAAGCTAGAGCCTTAAAAATAAAACTCGAAACAAGCCATTCTCAAACTCTCTCAGAACAAAACGAACCGAGCCTAATCCTAGATGAGCGCGGGCCGAGCTTAACTCATATTTACCCCTAAATCCCTAACCAAAACATAAACGGTATAAGTGGGCTTGGCCCAATGGGCTAAACAACAAGAGTATTCACGCAATCCATAATAAAATATTCGACCAGTAGTAAATAGGTTTCATGCATGATGGGTGAATTATGTTCGGATCAGTGTTGATCACTGATTTCGTTAGATCGTGGATTTGGGTTACGATAGACTCTTTTCTTATTCTTGTATCAACGTGTACATCTTTCAATTTCCTCATGTCTCTAGCATTTTTTTGTTTATCCATAGTTGCATGTGTTACATATATGTCACATATGTCATATTTTAAAATCTCTTCCTAACTCTCCTTAATACCGTTAGTTTTCCACTCATTCTTCTTCGAACTAGTCATTAATGGTCGGCTTCATTGGTACCCTTTCGGTATGCGTTGCGAACACGGACGTACAATCATATTCATCTTCATTTCTTCTCACACGCAAAGTTAATATTCCACAACACCATTTCATTTTCATTTCATTTTCATTTTCATTTACTTAAATAATTGAATAACTAAATAATTAAGTACCTACATAACATAATCTATACTATTAATAAAACAATATCTTTAGTGCCACATGTCGTTTTTTAGGCTTTCATTATTTTAATTTCCCGCCTAAAAATGTATCTATCCTTATTATTAGTCATAATTCATTTGAATAACATTAACTATTACTATAATTACAAAGTAAGTTTTTTTCTTAAATAGTGTATATAGAATATTATTTACCATAATAGGTGTTTAAGTAAGGGGCTGTTTGTTTTTTGGTGCTGACCCAGCTGACTGGGCTGACCCGCTGACTCGGTCAGCGGTCAGCCCGTTTGATTTCGGCTTTGAGCCTGGCTGACCGGGTCTCAGCTGCTGACCCGGATCTTGAAATCTCAATTGCTGACCGGCTGACCCACCGACGGCCACTCCTCCCACCGCCCCACCTGCGCGACCACCGACCGGCAGCCGCAGAACCACCGCATACTGCCCCACCGGCGCGACCACCGACGACCACCCTCGGAGCCTGTCGCGACCACCGACGGCCACCCCTCCTTCCGGCGCTCTCGATCAGCCACCTCCCCTCCCCATGAGCTCTCGGTCGGCTTCATCCCCTCCTCCCGGCGCTCTCGATCGGCGAGTTTCATGGTGGTGGTTGTTGTGTGTGTGTGTGTGTGAGTGTGAGTGTGCGTGAGTCTGTGTTTGTGTGTGTGGGGGGGGGGAAGAAGAGAGGAAAAAGGGGTTTTAAATGATGGTTGTGGTTTTAATAATAATAATAATAATAATAATAATAATAATAATAATAATATAATTATATTATTATTATTATTATATTATTATTATTATATTATCATTTCACACTTAATTAGCAGAGAAATTTAACAGAGAAAAGTTAACAGAAGTGTATATAGAGGTTATTTTTTCATTCAGCAGAGTCAGTCAGATACAAAATCTGTAACATCGCGTTTTTTATTAAAAAATATTAATTTACGAAAACAATTAAATTTAATATATTGATGTTAATTCTAATAATTCAATAATCATAATAATAATAATAATAATAATAATAATAATAATAATAATAATAATAATAATAATAATAATAATAAAATAATAATAATAATAAAATATAAGTTTTACATAACCTTTTACATAAAATGATAACCATCTAAATCTTCAGGGGGTCAGATTGTAATTAATTTAAAACTAAAACAAACCTTGGAATTCAAATGAAAACCATTGGAAACATCAGGGACTGTTTTGTAAAACTTCAAAAACACCCCAACCCCACCCCCATCTTTCCCTCGTCGTTCTCACCACCATCGGCCGACCAACCTAACTCAGCCACTAAAACTTGTAAAATAAGTAAACTAATCTCGCACTAATGAATGTTGGTCGTTTATAAACAACCATTGAGTTCGAATTCGTTCAAAACAAACCCGAATACCCCTTCGAACTACCTCTCGAACCGTCGGTCCCGCAACTCGAATTTGAACCAAGTTCCAATCGATTTTGATCAAAATTGATAAGAGTCTATTGGTCCAGATCATAATACGAAGCTTCCCTGAAATTAATTCGAATATTATTATGTTTGAAGCATCAAATCGATCGTTGTGTGGCCGCGACCTGTTCTTCATCGGGTAAACTTCAATCGAACACTATACATGTAATTCAACACACACCCACACTCGGTTTCACATGAGGAACAAAAGCCCTATGTTTGTAATCGTTAACTGAATCGTTTGGGGGTTCAACTTGGGGGGATTCGATCTAGGGTTCTTATGTGGAAATTGGGGTTGATTGGAAACTATGTTTAAAACAATTTGGAACCCAACTTAACCGCGGCTTAGGCCCTCTGGTTCACTGGTACAACGCTTCCATGTCAAACAATAGGTCCCGGGTTCGACCCCGGGCACCTGCACATTTTTTTAAAACCTCTTTTTTTAAACTTTAAAAATTCAGGAAAAAATTCTAAAAATCATAAAAATATTTTTACAAACATTAAGAATTTTTAAAACCATATAATTATTTTCTGAAACTTATTTCAACATTTTATTTATTTATTTTAATTGTTTTAAATAAATAAAATAACTAATTATATTTTCTACCAATTTATAATTAGTGTATAATATATGATTATACAATAAATAAATTGAACCAATATATATACATAGATATATATTATCTGATTATCGAAACACTTTTATTAGAATAAATTACATGTATATAATTTTTACATAACCGTATACAATTATAACATATATATATAATTAACATACAATATATAGTTATGTTTACTTATGTATAAACTTATTATATACATATAATTATGTATATAATTATACATATAATTATATATAATTACATAATTATATAATTATGTATATAATTATACATATACAATTATTAATAAATTGTATATATGTATAACTTATATGTATAAATTTCTACTAACATTTTAGACATAATCACTTTCAGCAAATTCGTTTATTTATTTCAAAACATTCAAACCAAATAAAATTAGTTTATTTAAACTACCATTCAAAACCAATGGAAATTCTAATACATTCCCAAATTCCCAAATCATTATTATTCTAACTCGAGACACCGTTCCTTAGGTTAATCATAAGGAAATCGTTGGTGTCTAATCTATCACGTCCAAATTCAAATCTCATCAATCAAGTGAGTATTCGTATCCCCTTTTATATCATTCCTATTTGGGGGAAATCATGTGATACAATATATTCAATCATGATATTCTATTGTTATTTTATTCTAAATTCAATTCAAGACAGGTTATGTTATTACTTGCAATTATGTGAACATACTTTGATAAACTGGACGACAGTAAAACCCTAATTCAATCAATCAATCCTGGTAACAATGTAGATCTACTGGTTTGGATAACCCACCCCATATGACTTACGAGTGGTGATTGTGCCAGAGACAGGAGTTAATCTATGGTGTATGTGTGGAGTCTATTATATGCAAGTGTCAAGTCAAGGGGTTGTTATTGTGTCAGTTTATCTGTATGCTTTACTATTTCAATATAAGTCTTAACGTTACCTTGTGAATTGGATTATTCTCAATCAATCAATCAATCTATATGTATACTCAAAACTGTGATTACTCACCAGCTAACTCGTTAGCTGACTTTATTTTCTCACATGATTTCAGGTTAAGCAAGTTAGTGGACTTCTACATGCTCATATAAGACCCAGACTTAGTCAAAACAAAAGACAATATTATTTGTGACTTTAACTGTTGTATTTGTATCTTTAATTCATGATGTATCTGTGTTTGATCTGATTTTAATATATTTTCACTATTAGACAATCATGAGTTATGAACAATCAATCATTCCTCGTCCGCTCCGATGATTCCGCCGTCGGTCGGGGTGTGACAGATTGGTATCAGAGCCATGGTTATAGGGAATTAGGTTATTAGAAATGGAATGACCTAGACTATAACTAAGTACCTTTACACATGAGTCCTCTCATGTATTTTATATGCTTAGATAGGATTTTATGTGCCTTACATGTTTATACTTGATTATGTGATTATCTGCCTTATGTGATTCTTCTTATACTTTGAATATTATCAATGTACACACGAATCTTAACTCATATTCTAAGGCATTGTGTGCCTAATTCAAGTGATTTCAAACTCCCAAACTCGATTGTTATTTGGTTTTCAAATCTCGTCAAAGTCCGTGTCACATGACCGAGAACATGCAATGTTGGAAGAGTGGGATACCTGTATCTTAAGGTGTTCTGTCTAGGCAAGGTATTCATACAACTTGATTACCATACCTGGGAACCCTCGAGATGAGTATTCGCTTATAGGTACGCATGTCCTCGTTAAGGTTGTGGTGGACACAAATACTTTGATAAGTCAACGTATTCGTTTTGGTTTGTGAACCAAACGTTTACACTCCTAACCTCTCATTGTTATTTTAAACAATCTCATTAACGATTTTATTATTTGAAAAGTTTTAAAAACCAATTACCCGTTTCTCATAGAGGTTTCTTCTTTCCATATTATACAGCATGTCTTCTCGTCAAAACCGCTTCCGATCTAGAAACTCTAGCCGTAAGATTTCTGCTATTGTAGCACGTGAAGTTACTGCGGTCATCCCAACTCTACTTACCCATTTGAACCAAGGCAACAATTCTGTTCAAAACCCAACTGCACCAAACCCTCCCCGAACTTGTACTTACAAACATTTCAGTTCTTGCAACCCCACTAAGTTCAGTAGAACTGAAGGAGCTACCGGATTACTACAGTGGTTCGAAAGCATTGAGAACACCTTCCTAAATAGCGAATGCCCTGAAAATCTAAAAGTCCGATATGCCACAAGTGTTCTCCAGAAACGTGCACTTACTTGGTGGAACGGAGAGAAACGAACCTGTGGAACTGAAACTGCTCTAGCCTTAACATGGACTGAAGTTAAGGAGCTCATGACTAAAGAGTTCTGCCCAAGAAATGAAGTCCGAAAACTGGAAGCTGAGTTCTGGGAGTTAACCCAAGACAGTGGCGAGAACCTCGCATACACTAACCGATTCCACGAACTGAGCCTTTGGTACCGCATCTTGCTACCCCTACCTCCCGAGCCATCGAGAAATACATTGGTGGTCTACCCTTGCAGATTCCGGATACGGTGCTAGGAAGGAATCCTCAACCCTAGAAGATGCCATCAGGCTGGCTGTACAGTTAACCGATAATCATGTGAAAGCTGTTCTTTAACCAGGAAAGGATCGAAGAAAAATACCGATAAACTTCCTAACGAAATCGTCAAACCGACCAACCCGAGCTTTCCAAGAACCAAAAGAGGAAGGCTAATTCTCAAAACTTTGCTGTAATTACCCCTGCTGTGCCAATTAATCAAGTCCCTCCAACTCGTCAACCAGCAGTAAAACACCAATCGCTAATGAAAAAGTCATACGCTGGACCCTATCCGCAGTGTAACAACTGCAGTTATCATCATCCCGCTAACACTCAGTGTCGTCAATGCACAAACTGTGGTCGTTTGGGTCATACATTCAACGTGTGCAGGAGTGCTGCTAAAGCTCCGACCAATGCACCAGTTCACCAACATCCTCTTGCAATTACCCAGGGTCGCGCATGCTATCAATGTGGTGATCCGAACCATTTTCGCAATCGATGCCCTCAACTTTTCAGCCTAGTTCCTACGGCTCAAGGACGTGCTTTCAATATCAATACCCAACAAGCTCAAGCCACCAATGATGTGGTGTTGAATAATTCTTGTCCTTGATTTCGTCCTCCTGATTTAATTCAAGATTTGTAATCATGATTTCCTTTTGTTACATTGATGTAATTTGAAAATTTCTAAATTTCTAATTGAGATATTTTTCCTTTCGTTGTTAAGTCGAACTTTGAACCGTTTGCACCGTGGGAGATGCAAGAGTTTGCAAGTCAACCTATGACTAAGGACACTCAAATCTCCTAAATGATTCTAACTCATCAAAACAGGGGTGATTCCTTACTTTGGTGATGAATCTTTATTCATTTCAATAAATGGTTTCTAATGATGTGTTTTATGAAATTTCATCCTCTGGATTGGGGTGATTTCCTTATCTCGAGGATTGACTTCAATTATTCTCTTTGGAACTTACATTTCACAAATGACATGATCTCACCAAAATAGGATTGAAACCCGTACTTTGGTGACAAATGTCAATCTTTGATTGTTTTCTTGTTATTATCAAGCTCAATCATCAAGATACGCATGAAATTCATACCTTGATGATAATTTCATTTTATGGATTGTATTTTTTCAAATGAAACGACCTCATCAAAGTAGGAGTGAATTCTGGATTTTGATGAAGAAGTTCATCTTGTTATATTTGTTTTTGTAAAAAAAATTCATCGTTAAGATATGAGAGATTTCCCTTACCTTAATGGTGAGTTATCTCGTCTTATTTCTGTAGATCCTCAAATCAAACTTTTTGGATTGGTAAGCTAGTGGTCATACCTTGAAAGTACACCATCAAGTTAGGGGTGAAAACCATACCTTGAGGACTATTCTCATCCTTGATCATCAATTTACCATGGTTGTAACCAAGTGACGAAAAGCATGTAGTAACTTGAAGGGTGAAATAATGTTAGTGTTTCGACCTATCAAGCCAAAGCATGATCTCTGAACTTGAAAAGAGACCCGATCGTTTTAAGTTGATTTTGATTCCGAGTTTGGAGCATTTAAATTCTTAAATCAATTTCTTTTCCTTTATTCTCATGTTTTGACTCGATCTAGCTACATCAAACCATTTATTCCTTATCTATCGGCTTTCATTGTGAGTTATCATCAAAACCTGATTACGTGATGGTAGTCTTCCTAAATAATCTTTTGTCAAATAAAGATATTATCTCTGATCGTGATGGTCGCTTCATCTCTCGTTTCTGGAAAAGTCTTCAATCAGCTCTCGAAACTAAACTGAATCTTAACACGGCCTATCAACCACAAACCGACGATCAGACTGAAGGAACGATACGAACCCTCGAGGATATACTCCGGGCTTGTGTCATTGATTTCAGTGGATCGTGGGATTCTCATCTTCCGTTGATTGAATTCTCTTACAATAACAGTTACCAGACTAACAGATGGCACCATTTAAGGCCTTGTATGGTCTGAAGTTGGTGAATCATAATTACTGGTCTGGAATTGATACAAGAAACAACCGACAAAATTCATAAGATCCGTGATAACTTGGTCGCTGCTAGAAATCGTCAAAAGCATTTATGATGATAAAAGACGTAAACCCATGGAATACAATGTCGGTGATCTCGTACTTCTTAAGGTATCACCTTGGAAGGGAGTGATTCGCTTTGGAAAGAAAGGGAAACTAGCACCTCATTACGCGAGTCCATTCAAAGTACACGAGCGAATTGGGAAAGTAGCCTACAATCTTGAACTACCCCAAGAGCTCAGCAATATACATCCGACGTTTCATGTTTCAAATCTCAAGAAATGTCTTGTCGATGAAAATCTCCACATTCCACTCGACGAAGTCCAGATTGATGAATCTATGCACTTTATTGAGAAACTGTGGAAATTATGAATCGGGAAGTCAAACAAAACAAACGTAGCCGGATACCTATTATCAAAGTCCGCTGGGGATCTAAACGTGGCCCAGAGTTTACCTGGGAACACAAATGAAATCCCAGTATCCTCATCTTTTCGTTTCAGCCTCCTCGTGAACAAATTTCGGGACGAAATTTCCTAAAGAAGGGGAGACTGTAACATCGCGTTTTTTATTAAAAAATATTAATTTACGAAAACAATTAAATTTAATATATTGATGTTAATTCTAATAATTTCAATAATCATAATAATAATAATAATAATAATAATAATAATAATAATAATAATAATAATAATAAAATAAGTTTTACATAACCTTTTACATAAAATGATAACCATCTAAGTCTTCAATGGGGTCAGATTGTAATTAATTTAAAACTAAAACAAACCTTGGAATTCAAATGAAAACCATTGGGAACATCAGGGACTGTTTTGTAAAACTTCAAAAACACCCCAACCCCACCCCCATCTTTCCCTCGTCGTCTTCTCACCACCATCGGCCGACCAACCTAACTCAGCCACTAAAACTTGTAAAATAAGTAAACTAATCTCGCACTAACGAATGTTTGGTCGTTTATAAACAACCATTGAGTTCGAATTCGTTCAAAACAAACCCGAATACCCCTTCGAACTACCTCTCGAACCGTCGGTCCTGCAACTCGAATTTGAACCAAGTTCCAATCGATTTGATCAAAATTGATAAGAGTCTATTGGTCCAGATCATAATACGAAGCTTCCCTTGAAATTAATTCGAAATTTCATTGTTTGAAGCATCAAATCGATCGTTGTGTGGCCGCGACCTGTTCTTCATCGGGTAAACTTCAATCGAACACTATACATGTAATTCAACACACACCCACACTCGGTTTCACATGAGGAACAAAAGCCCCATGTTTGTAATCGTTAACTGAATCGTTTGGGGGTTCAATTTGGGGGGATTCGATCTAGGGTTCTTATGTGGAAATTGGGGTTGATTGGAAACTATGTTTAAAACAATTTGGAACCCAACTTAACCGCGGCTTAGGCCCTCTGGTTCACTGGTACAACGCTTCCATGTCAAACAATAGGTCCCGGGTTCGACCCCGGGCACCTGCACATTTTTTAAAACCTCTTTTTTTAAGCTTTAAAAATTCAGGAAAAAATTCTAAAAATCATAAAAATATTTTTACAAACATTAAGAATTTTTAAAACCATATAATTATTTTCTGAAACTTATTTCAACATTTTATTTATTTATTTTAATTGTTTTAAATAAATAAAATAACTAATTATATTTTCTACCAATTTATAATTAGTGTATAATATATGATTATACAATAAATAAATTGAACCCAATATATATACATAGATATATTATCTGATTATCGAAACAACTTTTATTAGAATAAATTACATGTATATAATTTTTACATAACCGTATACAATTCATAACATATATATATAATTAACATACAATATATAGTTATGTTTACTTATGTATAAACTTATTATATACATATAATTATGTATATAATTATACATATAATTATATATAATTACATAATTATATATAATTATGCATATAATTATACATATACAATTCATTAATAAATTGTATATATGTATAACTTATATGTATAAATTTCTACTAACATTTTAGACATAATCACTTTCAGCAAATTCGTTTATTTATTTCAAAACATTCAAACCAAATAAAATTAGTTGATTTAAACTACCATTCAAAACCAAATGGAAATCCTAATACATTCCCAAATTCCCAAATCATTATTATTCTAACTCGAGACACCGTTCCTTAGGTTAATCATAAGGAAATCGTTGGTGTCTAATCTATCACGCCCAAATTCAAATCTCATCAATCAAGTGAGTATTCATATCCCCTTTTTATATCATCTCCTATTTGGGGAAATCATGTGATACAATATATTCAATCATGATATTATATTGTTATTTCATTCTAAATTCAATTCAAGACAGGTTATGTTATTACTTGCAATTATGTGAACATACTTTGATAAACTGGACGACAGTAAAACCCTAATTCAATCAATCAATCCTGGTAACAATGTAGATCTACTGGTTTGGATAACCCACCCCATATGGCTTACGAGTGGTGATTGTGCCAGAGACAGGAGTTAATCTATGGTGTATGTGTGGAGTCTATTATATGCAAGTGTCAAGTCAAGGGGTGTTATTGTGTCAGTTTATCTGTATGCTTTACTATTGCTTTACTATTGCAAATAAGTCATAACGTTACCTTGTGATTGGATTATTTTCAATCAATCAATCAATCTATATGTATACTCAAAACTGTGATTACTCACCAGCTAACTCGTTAGCTGACTTTATTTTCTCACATGATTTCAGGTTAAGCAAGTTAGTGGACTTCTACATGCTCATATAAGACCCGGACTTAGTCAAAACAAAAGACAATTATTATTTGTGACTTTAATTGTTGTATTTGTATCTGTTAAATTCATGATATCCTGTAATCTGATTTTAATATTATTTTCACTATTAGACAATCATGAGTTATGAACAATCAATCATTCCCTCGTCCGCTCCGATGATTCCGCCGTCGGTCGGGTGTGACAAAATCAAACAGCCAAGTTTCAGTCAGATGCAGACTCAGTCAGAACTTCTTACTGGGTCAGCTTCTGACTCAGTCAGATCTTACTCAGTCAGTTTTATCAAACAGCCCTAAGTGTTTTTTCTCTCAATATAATGTTATTGTTTAAATTTATTTTATTTTAAAATAAAAAAAATAGTCAAGTACAAAGGTTAATAAAATTAAAAATATTTTTAATTAGCTTAAAAGATACAATAAGAAAAACTATTTTTAACAAAAAATGCATTCTTTAAAAATATTTTTAAATAAATATCATGACGAAACAAAAAAAAAGTTAATGGTTTATTTTTATTTATTTTACGAATTATAAATGTAATTCTCAATTACGGATGACATGTATGTTGCTAATAGATTTCCAGTAACAATTAGGGGAGAAACGAGTCACGTTGCCTCGTGAGCCACTCGAGATTGACTCGCTAAAAACTCTAATTAAGCTTAGCTTAAACAAGCTTGAACTCATTTTACGACTTTTAATAAATGATATTGAACCCGGCTTCATCTGTCGAGATGGAGCGCTCGCAAGGTGAAACTAACGTTGTATGTATACGATTTTTATTTTATCTCTTATGTATATACTTATATAAATGATATTACTATATATAATTTATGTTTAAAATAGTTATCTAATATATATCTTTATTTAAAAAAATAAACCATTTAGTTTCATAAAAAAAGATCTTTTTTAATATAAGAACACATAAAATATAAATAGACGTTAAAAATACTTATGGAAGATTATAAATATTTTTTTACAAGAAATGTTATTGAAAAAGAAAACCTTCATAAAAACAACTATAAAATATTTTCAAAATCATAAGAGATGCTAAATTGGTTTTTATTTTATTGAAACTTTATCCTTTTATTTTACTTAAATTACATTAGTAAAAACATAAATACATTTATCCAATCATATTTTGAATAATAAAATTTAACTTTTCTGTAAAAAATCATTTTGGTAAATATTTTTAAAACACTTATTTTGTTAAATTAATTTTCTACCAATCCTACTTTGAAAAAACTCATTACAAAGAACACTGTGACGGTTTTAAAATAAAATCCTGAAAAAGATTGCAAGTTATAGTTGACTGTTTTTTCCCACCCCAATAACAAGTTGACTCTATCCCAACAAACAGATAATATAATGAATTTTCACGGGTTCTATTACACTAAAATTATGAATGGAAACATGTTGGATTCTTAATTAAAGGTTTTCTAATTCACTCGTCATATGCAAAGGAGAAGAAACTTCATACGCGTCTTTTTTATCCGAAATGATTATAATATTATCAAATCAAGGGTCTCTAATAATCAATTCAAGGTTTTGATTTCCCGAAATCATGATATTGATTTTCAAATGAAAAGATGAACCATTTCATATCTTTTTCAATATCCTTTTCAATTTACAAGGATATCATGGTTTCGATTTACCTCAAATCATATTATGTTTCAAGTTCAACTCGCCGATCCTTTTACGCCTTCATTGATTCAAGCTCTATGTTGTATTATCTCAAGTTATAAGTAGACATGATGGTAAAATTACAAACAGAACATCAAATTTATATACAAAGAAGTTTTCGGATGTTTATAGATGTTTTCATGTTCAATATAATTTGATTATTACCTAAAGTTCTTATTTATAAGTTAATTTAATTTCATAATGTACATTATTTAGACTTATAAGCATTGATAAATAAAAACTATTAATATTAGATATAAATAATTTTAAAAAATTAAACATAAAAATCGATAGACAAAGTATTAACAATAATATTATGACTTAAGAACCTTTTTAACTAAAAATAATTTTTAATAATTGAATCGGCCCGTGTATTACACGGGCCTTTAGTCTAGTTATATATATAAATACCCAAATATGAGATTCTCAACCTTCTCATACAAATAAAAAATATATCAAACATATTAAAAACTCTTCAATAGTGAAACCTGAATAATCTTCGAGTTTGAAAATCCACATCATGTTTTCTATCCCTTCCTAACACTATATAAACCATGTAAATTTCATCCCTTTCCTTCATGGCACACTCTCTCATCAAACTAGTTAAACTAACTATAATTAAATAAATAATATTAAAATTAAATATATAAAAAGCATAAAGTTAAACAAGTAAAAGATATTTCACGTAAAGCTTACTAAGTTTTAATTACGTTGTTTCACTAGAGTAACTCAAACTATTTTTTAAAAACAAATTCACTTAAGTTTCAAATTATTTTAATTTAATGAAATGCTTTATAATAGCGAAATAATTTACAACTAAATGACCTAAATAGAAGATATATAACACTGATTAGTCATTATTTAATGTTTTACCTAAACTAGAAGGTAATTATGAAAAAAAGTACTCACTAAATAACAACAAAGTTTTATAATTGTTTAAAGAGTAAATTACAAACTATGTCCTTTATTAATATATGAAATTGCATGGTATCTCCTTTAGTTTTAATAATTACATATCATGTCATTTTATTAAAGATTTTGTACATATATTATCCTACACTAATTATCATCTAAATATACAACTAACTCAATTATGTGCCTCCTCACATGAGAATTTTTATTATTTTTTTCACGTCTAATATATTAAAAAAATTATAACAAATAAAAATTTTAAATGAAAAAAAAAATTAAAAAATATCAGATCATTAGGTAAGTCGGTGAAACCAATTACTCTTAATGTGTGTTCATTCGACCAATTTTCAAAACTTTTAATGACAACAACCTCCATAACATTTACTAAAAAAAAGTCTAAGTCACAAATCATTTAGAATGTCGAAAAAATCATCAATAAACACAAAAAATACACGTTAATACTTTATAAACTACACACCAACAAATAATGAAAAATTAATAAGGAACAAAAACTTGGAGATTGCTTGTAATTCTTTGAAATGCTTATATAATTGTAAAAGCAAGAAAAATAAACTATAGTCGCTCATTAATTATAAAACAACATAACCCAAAAATTCAAAGAGCAACGAAATACAAAAAGTGAATTAGAGATTTTAATCTTACCATCATTGTATGTTCGAGTTCAAGAGGTTTCAATGGTGTGTGAGATGTTGTAGGTGGTGAAGATGACCGGTATTGGGTTATCAAACAGTGGGGATGATGGATTTAATGATATTGAACGTAAGAGGGACGCGGGTTCACTGACTTACCCAACGGTCCGATGTCTTTTAATTTTATTTTTCATATAAAGTAATTAATTTTTTTATTTGTTTAGTATATTAGATGTGGAAAAAAAATGACAAAAATACATCTCATGTGAGTGACGTAACTGAGTTAACTGTATATCTAACTGAAAGTTAGTGTAAAGGACAATAGATGTGCATATTTTAAAAAAATAACATTGGATGTAATTATTAAAACTAAAGGACATACCATGTAATTTCGTGTATAAATAAACGACATAATTTGTAATTTACTCTTGTTTAAATAAGTCGATAAGCATTAAAAAATAAAAAATAAATTGTAATCAATGACCACAAGACATGTAGTATAATGATATCAAGTTGTTGAAAGTCTCTCTCAAGTGGTAATGTTTCAAGTCCCATTTAGAAGTATGTTTATTGGATGTGGGAGTTAGTCATTTAAAAACATAGTAATATATAATCATTGTTCATATATTTCTTACTCACTTAATTTAATAAAAAAAACAATGTTTATAAAATATCACAATGATTATTATTCATGGATTTTATCCCCAAAATTAATTATTTTATATTCACATGTAAGGGCAAACATGCAACATGAAAGCTTGTTCTTTTCTTGTAAGAGATGGATATAAACTTATCGGGTTGAGCCAGTCCTGTGCGAACGATTTTAATCTTACCATCATTGTATGTTCGAGTTCAAGATTTCAATGGTTGTGAGATGTTGTAGGTGGTGAAGATGACCGTATTGGTTATCAAACAGTGGGGATGACGGATTTAATGATATTGAACGTAAGAGGGACGCGGGTTCACTGACTTACCCAACGGTCCGATGTCTTTTAATTTTATTTTTCATATAAAGTAATTAATTTTTTTATTTGTTTAGTATATTAGATGTGGAAAGAAATGACAAAAATACATCTCATGTGAGTGACGTAACTGAGTTAACTGTATATCTAACTGAAAGTTAGTGTAAAGGACAATAGATGTGCATATATTTTAAAAAAATAACATGGATGTAATTATTAAACTAAAGGACATACCATGTAATTTCGTGTATAAATAAACGACATAATTTGTAATTTACTCTTGTTTAAATAAGTCGATAAGCATTAAAAAATAAAAATAAATTGTAATCAATGACCACAAGACATGTAGTATAATGATATCAAGTTGTTGAAAGTCTCTCTCAAGTGGTAATGTTTCAAGTCCCATTTAGAAGTATGTTTATTGGATGTGGGAGTTAGTCATTTAAAAACATAGTAATATATAATCATTGTTCATATATTTTCTTACTCACTTAATTTAATAAAAAAAAACAAGTTTATAAAATATCACAACTGATTATTATTTCATGGATTTTATCCCAAAATTAATTATTTATATCATTCACATGTAAGGGCAAACATGCAACATGAAAGCTTGTTCTTTTCTTGTAAGAGATGGATAAACTTATCGGGTTGAGGCCAGTCCTGTGCGAACGCTTTTAGGGATGACTAATGTTGTCGTAAGACCGTCGCAAAAGACGTTTGTGACGGTTTTAGAATTGAAAAAGAACTTTTCGTTTATCACAATTGTGATAGAAATTTTGCCACCGAATCAAATTTACAAATGCTCTTTGTAAATATAATTTTATAATATCAAAAACCCTATTAATTTGTTAAGCTGCTTCTTAATTAATATTTAATATACTAACAAATAACACGAAGATTATAATTAATAAGCACGTATAATTGACTATTTATTTTCTTATGTTTCTTTTTAACCCACTAGAAGGGTACCCGCGCATTGCAGCGGGACGAAATTTTACATTTGATACGTGCATTTAATATTTTGTTATTCTTGTAGTAGTTTTATAAAAATTTATTATGTTTTTTCTAAGTTAAAATTTAACATACCAAATAAATGAGTTCTGCATGACGACTTGTATATATGCATTAACTTATTGTACCTTATAAAATACAGATCGTTTTAGCAAAAAGTTTACACCAAAATTTTTAAAAATAAAAACATGTTAAGTTGAAGTCTCAAAACGTTTTTTTAATGTGATATATTAAAAGATAGAGCTGAAATCTTAAAACATGTTAAGTTTTTTGGGTGTATGGATATATAATATAAAATTTTATGCAAATATTAGTAAGCGTAAGGTTATTATATAACTAATTATAAGGGGTAATGTGTAAATAATGTTATAAATACTATTTTACCCTTAAAAGTGGTTGTATCTTATGCATTGAATATAGTAAGTGTTCTTAATTTTATGGTATCTTAAAATAACTTTCTAATATGCTTTATATATAGTATAGATAACTAGACGTGCTTTAATTTTAGTTGAACAAAATATGTAAATCCTTCTAAATTCTACTTTATATCCACCTATTGTTTATTTTATAGGACTTGAACATAACAATATTAATGAGTATAAACATCACATGTTACTATATATGCCAAAAACCCATTAGAACTCACTTATATTACTGCATTTATTTAATTTTGACATGCTTATGAATTCTTTTAGATTCTTTAAAACTAGTTATTTATGACATCGTAGAACAATTATTTGTTTTTCGATTTAACTTTTATAAACCATTACTTTATAGCTGTTTTTCATTTACTTAATATTTTTAAAAAATGGCATACAGTAAATCTTCATTATCAAGGGACTAACTTCTATTGATGCAATTCGGTAACGAAACCAATACATAAAAATTTCTTCTCTACAGACTATAATTCAGTTGAATGTACAACTCATCTTTTTATTAAAAACTTATGTTCTAAAAAGTTTCCGTTGAATTCCGGTGCTGTTGGTGATCCGACTACTTTGACATGCGTGTGTTTGGGTCGATGTTTCGATTCGTATTCAATTACAAGATGATGGTTTTGAGAAGAAACTATACAGAGAATAAAAAAGTTTGATTCTGTCATGATATTTGAAAATGAAATATCAACAGTAGAAATGACAGACGAATCTTTATTTACGACTTAAATGTAATAATAATATGAATGCATGTATCGTCCTTGGTGATTTAATCATGTTTTTTTTCTTCTAAATTTTCTACTTAAAGCAATTATATTTTCTTATATGTCAACTAGAAGATGATGGCTCTTGAAAAGAAAAGAATACTCTTCATCACGTCTGAAGTTAAAATAATAGCTAAAAAAGCAAATTATGAAAAAGACATGAAATTGATTGAATGTTTGTTTTTTTATTATAGCAGGAAAAAGTTAATTATGAAGAACATACAAATGAGTTAATGTTTGTGATTTTATACTTAAACACAAGACTTACTATAAATGTTCACTAGTTAAAAATGATGATCATTGACCAAGTATGTAGCAAGTCATCACATGATCATTTACTCATAAGCCTCGTTTTTAAATACATAATTATGAGTTTTTGTAATTTTGTTATTAAAACTAAAATTTGTCATAATTTTCCCTTAAACCAATATTTAACTTTTTATTAGGTTATTAACTTTAAAATATGTTTGCTTATTTGGTGGGTATAATCAATGTTGGCAAGTGGGAAAGGCTTACACAAATAGTGAATGGAAAGATATTGAAAGGGTTGATAGCCTTTGGAGTGCCTTCCAAATATTCCTTTCCAACTCCTTGTTGAAAAAAATGTGCATTGCATTTTTTAATCCATCAGTATTATTATTGTTGTTTTAACAGTAACAGCTACATTATTTAAGATAGAATAGACAATATCTTGATAATCTGGGATAGATTGTCATCCTTAATATTTGAATCCATAACTTTCGGTTGAGATCAAAACACAACTCTAACTCTTAGTGGCGAATCCAAGATTTTTCAACCCGGAGGGGAAAAATAAAGGTGTCAAAAACGGATTAGGTCAAAAAAGGTTAAAACCCACACCAAACTATACTAATTTTATATTTTTTATTTATCTATTTTTAAAAAAACTTAGTTCTATAATATAAATAATAATCTATCAACCAAATTTTCCTAAACAAAATAAATAACTCATCAATTCTAGAGTTTATATGTCTAAAAATAAATTTAGGATATAAAACAAAATTACACACGCAAATATGAAATATGCATAGGTGATTTGGAGTGGGCTACTAGGGTCTTTCCACCCCTCCTAAAGAGGTAAATCTGTCACGGTTAACTCTTACTATACCCAACCTCCAACCAATTAATCGATGATTATTACCATATATAAACGGGAAAGTACAATGATTAATAATACTTTTGTACTTAGAACAAACATTTTGACAAAATAAACACAAGTTTGCTACACAGAGTGTTCGAAATTAAACTTCATGTATCAAAGTACATTTTTTTTTCAAAATAATTAGTTTTGTTTAATGTTTGATTTGAAAATTTATTATAAATACATAAACATCCTCTAACACAATTTACATGTAGTAATATGTTATAAAAGATACGGTGGTCGAATCCACTTCGCTACATATGTGAAAATGTCACGCGTGAACTTGTAAATATATCTCATAACAAGTCTAGTTTTGAAATACAAGGTCGCAATCATAGAGTCAACATGTGTCTTTATATTTCTGGTATTATTAATAACATTTACAAGATGATTAGTTGAAACACATTAGTGTGTAATGGTTTAAATACTTTGAAATTATTTGTAGTAATATGATGGATATTTTTTTACCGTTTAATTAACTTTTACTAGTGATTTGGTAATGTTGAAATTTTAGTGAACGTTTGTAAAAAGCTTTGTCGGCACTAGTATTACAAGGGTTTTACCAAACATGATTTTGGAACTTTCAAAGAAGTGATATAAGAAAAAAGTATATGACATTAGGTCTAGTTGTTGAGTTACATTCAATAGAAAAAGCTTCAAAAGAAAGTCAACAAACAATCCATGCACATTTAGCTCATGGAGCTTCTTAATCATTTAATTAATATATTTGTGCATATTCCAAACCATATCATTAGAAATCAATAGCTTAAAGTTGAAGGGTCAAGCTTCCTTGATCCCAAATCTTTCTATTCTCACTATGTCCCTCACATTTTTTATTAGATGATACTCAACAATATTATTCAATAATCTACTATTTTGTATTAAGAAAATAGTAAATGATTTTCAAAAACTCAAAGAACTTTACTGACACCCTTTTGATCAACAAAACAAAATATATAAAGCACAACCTTCAACAAAGTTTTTCATGTATGACTATGAATCCAGCTAAATATACTCCTCTTCGCTATTATACAAAGAATGAGCGAGAAAGGTTAAACTTATAAGCAGCAAAAGAGTCAAATAAACAAATGACTTCTTAAAATAGAGACTATTATTTCTAGTACAAGATGTTATTTTGTTTGATCTCGTCTTTGTCCCAATTGAAATAGACATAAAGTTCTTTAATAACATCTTCACAACCCAAATTTAAATCCATGAAATCATCATTGTTTCTTCATTAACATGTCAATGTTAAATCACCAAATATGGATGATAATTCGATTTAGACACATAATATATATATATGGTTGTCGGCATTCTTAAGATGCCGTCCCTGATAATTCTAGAAAAATTTAAGGCCCTAAGCTAGTAGAAAAAAGCCCCCCCAATAATATATATAAAGCCAATAACACGTATCTATAAATATATAATACAACACTACTTACTATATTAATAAGGCAATAAATAAAACTATTATAGCAAAATAATCTAATGGACTCTAGGTTTTATTAGGTCAAAATAATTAAATTTCTATTGGGTTTAATAATGAGTTCTTTAATGACCTACAATTTTTAAATTTCTATTAGGTGTGAAAAGATTAGGCCCTGAGCAATGCTCACCTCGCCCCTCTGAGGACTGCTCATGTTTAACAACTCTTTCACATTCCAAAATAACTTCACAATAAAAAGTTGGATTAGTTCTCAAATAAAACATTGGGTTTACAATTCAAAAGACAAATACTTTCTATGATTCTCACAAATCCATTTCATGTGAAACAATGAATGTTATGATATTTATGATACATGAAATATATAAGTTCATAACTTTTTAATGAATGGGGAAAAGTAATGCTATTTGAGGAATGAAATGGCATCTTCTGTCAAAAAGGGTTTGGCCCCGCCGGAGCGGCGATTGATGGGGAGATTGTTGGTTGGTCGGAGAGAAAATGGTATAATATTGGGCCACTAATTAGCAACTTTAGTAACTATCATGAGGTAAAAGCCGTATAGCAGACTCCTGGTTAAACTTTTTTAGATAAACATCTTGGTTGATCGTTATTATTAAAAAATACTAGTAATTATAATGGTGTTCTATTTTAAGGGTAAATTTGTATTTTTGATGTGTCTATTTGTAAGAATCATGTCTTGTATGAGTATTATGTTATATATTTAAACTTACGTTCTTTAAAAACATAGCTTAATTTACTAGTTTAAGTTCAAAGTTTGTATGATTATACTATTATCTCTTACATGACTATACTATTATTTGTATATTCTTTTGATTGTGTTATAGTTTTACAAGTTTATATGATTATATTATTAGCTCTTACATGAATAGTATATAGAGAGGGAGAATATAAGGTCATAATTCGTTTATGTTACAAGAACTTAAAATCTTATTTGAAACAATCTAACTTTTTAGTTTCTTTGTGCTTTATTTTTTTTAATGCTAGGTTAAAAAGTAATTGTTAATTTTTATCTTTTACTTACGTAAATAAATACCCTTTTTATGACATCTTTTATAACTATATGTATCAAACTTTTACGACATATTTCATAACTATAGGTATCACAACCTCAATCTTCTTCCATCATATGGGTTTCTAGAGAAAATTGTTGATTGAATGCTATAAAGTAATTGTTTAGCCCTAATGTAATTATTTAATCATAAGGTTAGAAAGTAATTGTTTTATCTTTTAATGGTCTCTTTTTTTTCATGGAAGAGTTCTTGATTTTACTTTTGAACATAAAAAGCGTTTTAAGGAAGTTTCTTTTTCTTTTATAATGAAGGGATTTTAATATTCTAATTTCAGTTTATAAGGTATTAGTTACATACGTAAAATATTTACTTATGTTTTCGTTGATTTTTTAATTTTCAATATTTTAATTTTAGTATTTAAGAATTTTGTATTTCTGGCATACAGTTTTAGAGATATAAAATTTAAAAGATTTTCCAATACACCATCACGTACTTATTTTTACAATATGAAGTTTATACTGTGTTATATTGATGTTTATCAAGTTTATCAAATACATATTGAACACTGGCCTGTCTAAAAACATTTTCTAAACAAATTAAACACGCAACAAATTTATATTGTTCATATACACTTCATGCTGCGAATCACTCACCGGTGTAACACGCAGGTAAACCCGCTAGTTACATTGTAGAAAAATACAAAACTAATAAACTATTGGTGTATAATATTATTACCATGAAGAGCAAATGGTAAATTATACTATCCGATTATATCTATCTGTTCTAATAAACTAAGATTTTTATGGACACATGACAAGATTTTATGCATTGTTATCAGGGCCGGCCCACCTTTGTTACCCAATACGCAGTGGGCTTGGGGCCCCAAAAAAATAGGGGCCCATTTTAAAAAAAAAATTTTTGTATACATAGGCCCAGATTTCTCAAACTTCTCAAACCCCACCCCAATCGATTCCAGTCACCCGACACCCGCCCTATTCACCTTCTTCAATCTTCAGTTCTTCGAAGTTCGAAGAGTCGATCGATTCCAATCCCCTATATGGGCGGTGGGCTGTGGGCGACGATATGAGGAGGCGTGCGTCCGAACTCCGACCAATCGATTCCATCGAAGGTTCAATCGAAGTTCCAGTCACCCGTGACCCGCCCTATCGAAAGTTCCTCTTTGTCGAAGGTTCAATCGAAGTTCCTGTTAATCGATTTGGGCCTCTCTTCTTGTTTCTCTCTTCTTGTTTCCCTGATTTGTCGACAGAGGGGGTGGCCACAGCAGAGGGTCGATTTGGGTCTCTCTTCTTCGATTTGGGTCGATTTCAAAGAATCAAAGGTTAGTCCTCTGAATCTCTGATAAGCAGAAGCAGCTGCTTTGGGTCGATTTCAAAGAATCAAAGGTCTCTCTTCTTCGATTCGGGTCCTCTTAGCAGAAGCAAAGGTTTGGGTAATTGGGTCCTCTGAATCTCTGATAAGCAGAAGCAAAGAATCAAAGAATCAAAGGTCTCTCTTCTTCGATTTCAAAGAATCAAAGGTTAGTCCTCTGAATCTCTGATAAGCAGAAGCAGCTGCTTTGGGTCGATTTGGGTATCTCTTCTTCATTGATTAATTTTTTTTTAACTGCTTTGATAATATGTTTTAGTTTTGTTTCCCTGATTAGATAATTAGGTTAAGTTGATATATTGATTTGGTATTAAGCTGGCCTTTGATTAGTTATTAAGTTGATAAATTGATTTGGTATATCTTAGTTATTAAGTTGATAAGTTGATATATTGATTTGGTATTTTGTTGGCCTTTGATATATTGATTAGGTAATTAGGTTAAGTTGATCTACTTTAAAATGTCAAATAGATTTCGAAAATACCCTTCCGATACATCAAAAATGTCACACCCTCAAATTTCCACAAACGGGGTATTACCGTTAGGCGTGTGACTTCCAGGATCTCAGCCATTAGTTACACCAAACGACACGTTAATTGTAAAACATAATTCATTTTTGAAGTTTAATATTCCAAAGACCAAGTTTTTAAAGTAAACATAACAGAAGTTGCGGAAGCATAGTAAATCTTAATTGTTTAAATGGCGCAACACGCGCAAACCGAATAAATGGAAGTTACTGAAAAATATTAAATAAGCCACGTGAGATATGCATGAGTGAATGCTCCTAATCGTGCGCGTCTTGTGAACCTGAAAGAAACATGCTAAAGTGTCAACACAAGGTTGGTGAGTTCACAGGTTTTTCAGAAAACAGTATGTATCAGTAATGAAATCCCCGGATTATGTAATCCGTCAAGTATGTATTTTGATAAACAGAACATAAAGTAAACCGATACAGTAAATAAAGTAATATCAGTAGGTAGCTAGTCTACTAAACCAGTTACTCAGTGTATGAAGTTCGAACCGAAGCTGACAATCGAAACTGAACGCCTCGGCTGTGAATACCAGGTCACAGCAACAGAACTTAGGTCAATTAAACACCCGTTTGACGAACGTTGTGCTAGCGCGACTAGCCCGGGTGGGGTTTGTCAAACCCAGTAGATCTACTCAGAATTGCCTCGCTATACTACATACATTAACGGTTCGAGAGTGAGGACTTTAGTGGTATCACACTAGTAAACCGGTGATATTACAATAATACTGATCAACGAAAATGAAATTGTTTCCACGTTTCTACTTGCGTAGTAACGGACCGAATGAAATTGTTTCCACGTTTCTACTTGCGTAGCAACGGACCGAATGAAATTGTTTCCACGTTTCTACTTGCGTAGTAACGGACCGAATGAAAAGTATACGAACATAGTATCATGTATATACAGTATCACAACAATTCAATATAATGTAACGTTTATGAAAACAGCATGTTTCTCTCCCCCAAAAATAGTATAAAGTAAAAGTGGGGCTGTAAACTCACCTTGGATCGATGTAATGTATACGAACAAGAACTTTAAAGAATTGGGCAATGCACGATCAAACACGTTCAATACCTATTATTGTTTGTAATGGAGTCTTTAATATAATACGAATATATTTGGTGAGGTTTAAGTCGATTTGTTTTAACACGTGGCACACACACAATTAGATGTATATATATGTTACAATATTTTTATAGATTTGTATTAATAAATAATTATCAATAAGCATTAAGTTTTACCAAATAATTATTTACATTTTGATTTTACTAAAAGGGTTTCATATATGTATTTAAATATTTTTAGAATTAAATATAAAAATGATATGGTTTAATTATATAATTTATAATTATCCAAGAATATTTACAAATAAGGATAATCACATTTATAGTATTTTGATTAATAATAAGGTATTAATATATTTTACAAGAAATAACCCACAATTTCATTTATAAATAATTTGTGAATTTGTAAAATATATTAATCTATATTAAATATAATGTTTATTTTATAGAAATAACTATTTATAATGTTTATAAATAATTTATGTATAATTTCTATGATTTTTATGATTATTGCATAGTTATACACGATTTAGAATTTATTTTAAAAAACGAGTATTTTTAATACTTTTAAATAATATTTTATAAAATTTTATTAAAGTTTCTAAATAAAATAAATTTACAGGAAAATATTTTGTAAGATTTAAAATAAGGGAAACTTATAAAATTTATTTTTATAATTTTTAGGAATTTTCCCATATTTTTAAAGTATTTTAAAAAGCCTTAAAAAATAAAACAAATAAAAAGAGGTTGCCCGGGTCGAACCCGGGACCTCATACCCACGCGCACATAGCCCCAACCAGTGAACCAAGGCCGCAGCCGCGGTATTCTCTAGTTCCAATTACTTTTAAACAAACCCGAAAGCCCTCTCCCCCAAATCAAGAACCCTAAATCGATCATGGATCAAATTGAAGCACTAATCGCTACTGTTAATCCAATTAATCATAGGGCTTTCGATACCTATGAGGAACCGAGCATGTAGATGTATTTAATTACCTGTTTTGAAGTTGAAAGGACGATGAACACTCGGTGAGCAGTCGCAACCGTGGTTTGAATCCAATTCGTGTGCAAACGTTTATGTAAATCAAATTAACTTCGTGTGAAGATTCTTGTGATGCTTTAGTTTCAAAGCCCTCTGTCAATCTGGTTGTAATAACTCGGATGTTGGGTTTCGATAAGGTTGCAGGTCGCGGTATTGGTGGTGTTCGAATGAGGGGTTTGTGTTCGTTTTATACTAAATTGAATTTAGTGGAACATCATGATCGATTATCTTTTTGTTATTGCAGAGTTAATTTTGATTATCATTAAGTTCAGTGCCGCATTTTGTGAGTGGGTCGGCCGACTTTCGGTCGAAGGTGGAAACCTCACTAAACCGACCTTAATATTCAATTTGAAGTGGGTATAATGCTCGAATCTTGCACGCGGTCTTGTCGGTAGCGGTTAATTAGGTAGAAAACTGATTTAGTTTGGTCCTTCGGCTTCGCCGGAGCAACGCCGGCGTTTCGCCGGTGAACAGTGGGTCGACGGGGAAAAGGGGGGGTTTTTAAAAAAATTACAACTTTAGTCCCTGCGGTTTCTGAGGTTATCATTTTATGCTAGAACTTCTAAATTAAGTTTTAAAATGGTCAAAATTAGCCCCTGGACTTTATTATTATTATTATTATTATTATTATTATTATTATTATTATTATTATTATTATTGTTATTATTATTATTATTATTATTATTAATCTTACTAAATAATAAAATGGATTAATTCGCGATAGTAACCGAAAAGAAAAAAAAATTCGGGTTGTCACATTATCCCCTTGTTGAAGAAATTTTCGTCCCGAAAATTAGAACACACGCGTTAACGAACTACTAGCAAGCAAGCTGGTCAGTGAGTAAGCTGATTAGTTATCTAGAACATAGGCAAGATAGGGTCTCCGGGAGTTTCTGAACAAACCGCAAGGTTTCATGAGAGCTATTTCTATGGCACGTTCGGGGTTCAAGTCAGTAGGTACTATTCCTAACCTGTTGGTTACCTACTTCTAATTGGCATCAAAATCAAAAGAGAAGACATAGTGACTATCTAGAAGGAGTCTACCGGATACTGTAGTAGGGTCATTAAGGGTTTACCTGAGCCTATGATAAACACTCTGCCTTTGGCACCACCGTTGTCATTCCCATTTCCGTTCCTGTTGCCATTTCCATTGTTCTTCTGTAGTTTTGGGCAATACCTTTTGATATGCCCAGTCTGACCACACTCATAGCAGCCTCTTTGTTCCCCCCGTTGAGCTGGTTGCTTGTCTGATAAATTCACACGACAATTCTTAGCAGAATGACCAAACTTGCCACATCTCTCACAGTTGTTCTTGTTACACGACCCAATATGGTGGTAGTTGCATTCTTCACACTTAGGTAATGTTCCATTGTAGCCACTACCATGCTGTGAAGATGTAGAAATTTGGTTGTCGAACTTCCGATGCTGGTGGGAGGTGTTCTGCTTGTTATGTGAGCCAGACTCCCACTTTCTTTTGTTATGGCCGTCAGTAGTGGTAGAGGTAAAACCACGTGGAGGTAGTTTACCTTGTGCGACAGCCTGATCAGTCAACTTGTGGGCCAGTTGAACAGCTTCCTGAATGGTAGCTGGTCTAGCGGTGGTGACCATGCTCTGGATTTCAGGTACCAGTCCGTCGATGTATCTTTCAACCCGTTTGTAAGCCGAGTTAATCATAGTTGGGCACAGAGTAGCCAACTCGTGAGAACGAGTTGTGTAAGCTTCAATTTCAGAACCTACCATCTTCAGGTTCCAAAATTCGGTTTCTAGTTTTTGTATTTCATCCCATGAACAGTACTCCTCTTTCAGCAGATTCTTGAATTCTACCCATGTTGTGGCGTTTGCAGCTTCAACGCCCAGCATCTGAACTTGTGTGTTCCACCAGCTCAGAGCAGCACCATCTAGTGTGCCAGCAGCATATTTTACTCTATTCCCAGCAGGGCAGTTGCAGATTTCGAACACCGATTCTAGCTTTTCAAACCAACGGAGCAGTCCTACCGCTCCCTCAGTTCCATTGAACGGGTTAGGTTTACAGTCCATAAAGGACTTGTAGGTACAAGTCGGTTGTCCAATAGGATTCTGCTGTGGAGGGGGTTGGTTTGCCAACGCTGCGGTAATACTATGATTGATTATTGCTGCCAATTCTACAGGCGTTAGTGAGATGTTACCTCTTCCACGTCCACGTCCTCTTCCAGACATTCTTTACATTACCAAATATCAAAAGCTATCAGTCATATGAAAATAGACCTTTTGTCTTGGAATGAAGAGGAAGAGAAATTCAAAGTTTTAAAGAAATAGTCAAGCTAGAGAATCAGTCCGAATCTGAGGGATTAACACAAATTTCATGGTTTGAATTTCGTCCAAATTCAGGGTAAGTGTGAGCATTCCTACAAGTAAAACTGATAAATAGTTTCCACATCAGTGGCTATGTTCTATGAGAACTGAGGCTTTCTTGCTCAACGTGTAGGAATCATGACTTATACTGACTACAATGTTACCACCAGACCAGATTCACCGGACTTAGCATGCACGACAAATTACAATTACGTGTGCACCCGTAACGGTTATTTGTTTTGCATGATCACCCCGGTTCCTCCTATCAGGTTAACATATCTTGTCAAGTACAGTGGTCATCAATGATAGAAGTTCCGAGTGTATTCGTTTGATTCGAGAATCAAAACGAGTACGTTGACTAATCAAAGTATTAGGTCAATCACAACTTTGTTGAAGACATGCGTACCTATAAGCAGATACTCATCCCAAGGGTTCCCAGGTAAGGTAAACAGGTCCATCGGTTGATTTGGATATATGCGAATACCTTGCCTAGACAGAACACCCCGAGATACAGGCATCTTACTCTTCCAGCATTGCATGTGTTCAAGTTGTAAGACACAGACTTTGACGAGACTTTGAAACCATTAATAACAATCGAGGTTTTGGAGTTTGAAATCACTTGAATTAGGCACTCAAACCCTCCCGTGAGTCACCCTCCCTGTAGACGAACACTTACAGGAAGATGCCAAAGCAAACAGTTCTTGAGCAGGTAAAAACTAGTAAGGCATGCAAACAAAACCAACTAACAAAACTAAACGTGTCTATATGCGTGTAACTAAGGCAACGGCTATAGTCTAAATGCAATGCAAATGAGATGCAATGTCAATTTAGTTCGCTATAACCAATGGCTCTGATACCAATCTGTCACACCCTCAAATTTCCACAAACGGGGTATTACCGTTAGGCGTGTGACTTCCAGGATCTCAGCCATTAGTTACACCAAACGACACGTTAATTGTAAAACATAATTCATTTTTGAAGTTTAATATTCCAAAGACCAAGTTTTTAAAGTAAACATAACAGAAGTTGCGGAAGCATAGTAAATCTTAATTGTTTAAATGGCGCAACACGCGCAAACCGAATAAATGGAAGTTACTGAAAAATATTAAATAAGCCACGTGAGATATGCATGAGTGAATGCTCCTAATCGTGCGCGTCTTGTGAACCTGAAAGAAACATGCTAAAGTGTCAACACAAGGTTGGTGAGTTCACAGGTTTTTCAGAAAACAGTATGTATCAGTAATGAAATCCCCGGATTATGTAATCCGTCAAGTATGTATTTTTATAAACAGAACATAAAGTAAACCGATACAGTAAATAAAGTAATATCAGTAGGTAGCTAGTCTACTAAACCAGTTACTCAGTGTATGAAGTTCGAACCGAAGCTGACAATCGAAACTGAACGCCTCGGCTGTGAATACCAGGTCACAGCAACAGAACTTAGGTCAATTAAACACCCGTTTGACGAACGTTGTGCTAGCGCGACTAGCCCGGGTGGGGTTTGTCAAACCCAGTAGATCTACTCAGAATTGCCTCGCTATACTACATACATTAACGGTTCGAGAGTGAGGACTTTAGTGGTATCACACTAGTAAACCGGTGATATTACAATAATACTGATCAACGAAAATGAAATTGTTTCCACGTTTCTACTTGCGTAGTAACGGACCGAATGAAATTGTTTCCACGTTTCTACTTGCGTAGCAACGGACCGAATGAAATTGTTTCCACGTTTCTACTTGCGTAGTAACGGACCGAATGAAAAGTATACGAACATAGTATCATGTATATACAGTATCACAACAATTCAATATAATGTAACGTTTATGAAAACAGCATGTTTCTCTCCCCCAAAAATAGTATAAAGTAAAAGTGGGGCTGTAAACTCACCTTGGATCGATGTAATGTATACGAACAAGAACTTTAAAGAATTGGGCAATGCACGATCAAACACGTTCAATACCTATTATTGTTTGTAATGGAGTCTTTAATATAATACGAATATATTTGGTGAGGTTTAAGTCGATTTGTTTTAACACGTGGCACACACACAATTAGATGTATATATATGTTACAATATTTTTATAGATTTGTATTAATAAATAATTATCAATAAGCATTAAGTTTTACCAAATAATTATTTACATTTTGATTTTACTAAAAGGGTTTCATATATGTATTTAAATATTTTTAGAATTAAATATAAAAATGATATGGTTTAATTATATAATTTATAATTATCCAAGAATATTTACAAATAAGGATAATCACATTTATAGTATTTTGATTAATAATAAGGTATTAATATATTTTACAAGAAATAACCCACAATTTCATTTATAAATAATTTGTGAATTTGTAAAATATATTAATCTATATTTAAATATAATGTTTATTTTATAGAAATAACTATTTATAATGTTTATAAATAATTTATGTATAATTTCTATGATTTTTATGATTATTGCATAGTTATACACGATTTAGAATTTATTTTAAAAAAACGAGTATTTTTAATACTTTTAAATAATATTTTATAAAATTTATTAAAGTTTCTAAATAAAATAAATTTACAGGAAAATATTTTGTAAGATTTAAAATAAGGGAAACTTATAAAATTTATTTTTATAATTTTTAGGAATTTTCCCATATTTTTAAAGTATTTTAAAAAGCCTTAAAAAAATAAAACAAATAAAAAGAGGTTGCCCGGGTCGAACCCGGGACCTCATACCCACGCGCACATAGCCCCAACCAGTGAACCAAGGCCACAGCCGCGGTATTCTCTAGTTCCAATTACTTTTAAACAAACCCGAAAGCCCTCTCCCCAAATCAAGAACCCTAAATCGATCATGGATCAAATTGAAGCACTAATCGCTACTGTTAATCCAATTAATCATAGGGCTTTCGATACCTATGAGGAACCGAGCATGTAGATGTATTTAATTACCTGTTTTGAAGTTGAAAGGACGATGAACACTCGGTGAGCAGTCGCAACCGTGGTTTGAATCCAATTCATGTGCAAATGTTTATGTAATCAAATTAACTTCGTGTGAAGATTCTTGTGATGCTTTAGTTTCAAAGCCCTCTGTCAATCTGGTTGTAAATAACTCGGATGTTGGGTTCGATAAGGTTGCAGGTCGCGGTATTGGTGGTGTTCGAATGAGGGGTTTGTGTTCGTTTTATACTAAATTGAATTTAGTGGAACATCATGATCGATTATCTTTTTGTTATTGCAGAGTTAATTTTGATTATCATTAAGTTCAGTGCCGCATTTTGTGAGTGGGTCGGCCGACTTTCGGTCGAAGGTGGAAACCTCACTAAACCGACCTTAATATTCAATTTGAAGTGGGTATAATGCTCGAATCTTGCACGCGGTCTTGTCGGTAGCGGTTAATTAGGTAGAAAACTGATTTAGTTTGGTCCTTCGGCTTCGCCGGAGCAACGCCGGCGTTTCGCCGGTGAACAGTGGGTCGACGGGGAAAAGGGGGGGTTTTTAAAAAAATTACAACTTTAGTCCCTGCGGTTTCTGAGGTTATCATTTTATGCTAGAACTTCTAAATTAAGTTTTAAAATGGTCAAAATTAGCCCCTGGACTTTATTATTATTATTATTATTATTATTATTATTATTATTATTATTATTATTATTATTGTTATTATTATTATTATTATTATTATTATTAATCTTACTAAATAATAAAATGGATTAATTCGCGATAGTAACCGAAAAGAAAAAAAAAAATTCGGGTTGTCACAAAAAAAGGCCAAGAAGGCAAAACAAGAAGCTTTAAACGAATCAATAAAAGGATCACTACTTAAGTTTGTTACAACCTCGAATTCAAATGCTACAATAAATCAAGATGAACAGATAAACCTAGATGAACCAACAAACTTTGATGAGCATATGAATTTAGATGAACAAAATGATGTGAATGAGCCTACAAATAGTGATGATCCTACAAATAGTAATGAAAATCAAAATCAATTTAATGAACCTCCAAATTTTGTTGATCCATGTCAATGGAATAATATTAGTAACAATTTAAGAGATCTAATTATAGAAAAAGGCCCGGTTAAAATTTATAATTATAATTTTCCAAAAGATAAAAATTCAAGAAACTTTAGTACTTCTCTTTATATGCAAACTTTACACGAATGGAGAAAAATACGAAAGAAAATGGTTGATTTATTCTATAGAGTTAGATAGAGTGTTTTGCTTTTGTTGTAAGTTATTTAATGTGAATCAATGTACGAGTAAATTAGCAAATGAAGGTACTAACAATTGGAATAATATTAGTAGAAATCTAAAAGAACATGAAACAAGCAATGCACACATTACGAATATGAGAACATGGATGGATTTAGAGATAAGATTGGCGAAAAATAAGACTATTGATAAACATATACAAGATCAAATAAATAAAGATAAAGAACATTGGAGAAATGTGCTAGTAAGAATTATTGCTATTATAAAGAATTTTGGTAAAAATGGGGTATCATTTCGTGGATCAAATGAAAAACTTTTTCAAGAAAACAATGGTAATTTCTTAAGTACTATTGAGATGATTGCAGAATTTGATCCAATAATGCAAGAACATATCCGACGTATAAAAAGTAAAGAAATTAATAATCATTATCTTGGACACAATATGCAAAATGAACTAATTAGCTTATTAGCAAACAAAATCAAAACTATAATTATTAACAAAGTTAAGGAGGCTAAATATTTTTCAGTTATACTTGATTGTACACCCGACACAAGTCACAAAGAACAAATGTCTATTATCTTACGATGTTTAGATACTTCTTTAACCCTAATAGTTGTTAAAGAATACTTTATAGAATTTTTAATAGTTGATGATACAACAGGTAAAGGTATATTTGATGCTATCATCGAAGAAATTAATAAACTAGATCTCGATGTAGATAATATTAGGGGACAAGGTTATGATAATGGATCAAATATGAAAGGAAAACATCAAGGAGTACAAAAACGATTATTAGATATTAATCCTAGAGCATTTTACACACCATGTGGTGCTCATAGTTTAAATTTAGTAATTTGTGATATGGCTAAATGTTGTAAAAAAGCTAGGGAATTTTTTGGAACAGTACAACGTGTTTATTGTTTGTTTTCATCATCCCCTAAAAGGTGGAAAATTTTAAAAGATAATGTTCCACATTTAACTGTTAAGTCATTATCACAAACACGTTGGGAAAGTCGCATAGAAAGTATCAAAGCCATTAGATTTCAAACTCCACAATTAAGAGAAGCATTATTAGAATTATATGATGAATATGATGATGATGATGATGATGATGATCTTAAATATAAAAGTGAGGCTAAATCCTTAGGTAAAACTGAATTAGGTAATTTTGAATTTTTATTAGGCATGGTTATTTGGTATGATATTTTGTATGCTATTAATATAGTTAGTAAAAACTTACAAGCAAAAGACATGAATATTGATGAAGCTATAACTCAATTAGATGGACTTATATGTTTTTTTAAAAAGTATAGAGATGAGGATTTGAAAAGGCTATGAATGAAGCTAAAGAAATTGCACTAGAGATGAATGTAGAACCTACTTTTCATGAAAAACGTATTATTCGTAGAAATAAAAAATTTGATGAAAATGTTAATAATGAAACTTTGAAAACACCCATGGAAAGTTTTAGAACCGATTACTTTTTATACATAGTAGACCAAGCTATCTCCTCACTTAAAAGTAGATTTGAGCAACTTAAAGAGTTTGAAAGTATTTTGGTTTCTTATTTACTATTAAAAAGTTAAAATCTATGAATGAAGAAAGTTTAAAAGAAAAGTGTATTAACCTTGAAAATATATTAAAATATGATGATGCTGTAGATGTTAATGGTTTAGATTTATTTCAAGAACTAAAAATGTTAAGAGAAATTATTTCTTTAGAATCAGACACACTAATTGATATACTAAATTATATTAAAAGTTTTAATTCTTTTCCAAATGCATATATTGCCTATAGAATTTTGTTAACTGTTCCTGTAACTGTGGCATCCGCAGAACGAAGTTTTTCTAAATTAAACTTATAAAAAATTACTTAAGATCTACAATGTCACAAGAAAGATTAAACGGCTTATCCACTTTGGCTATTGAAAAAGAATTTCTAGAAGGATTTGATTATGAAAATTTCATTAACGAATTTGCATAATATAAGGCTAGAAAAATAAATTTAATATAAACATATATACGTACACAATATATAGTTAAAAAAAATTTTTAACTCCGCCAACTATAAACGTATTAGTTTATTATTGCCGGTCCCAAGCCCGGATAAAGGAGGAGGGTTTTAATAATTTTTTTAGAAAAGAGCCCCATTTTGTTAGCTCGATTGGGGCCCCAAAAAACGTTGAGCCGGCCCTGATTGTTATTTTAGTTTTTTTTCTCTAAATCCATATACACATTTGAATTATAATGACTTTTAACACTTACAAAAATCACATTCTCTTTTTCTTATATAAATTTCTTCTTTTCTTTCATGCATTTCTCTCTTTCGTTTTAAATTAATATTTTTTTATTTCTCTATACAATCAAACAATCTAAAAATTTCTAATATTAATATACCAAAATCATTTGTTTGATTTTTGAGTGATTTAATTACTGGTAAGTAGATTATCTTACTTACTACTAAGTTATTCAAAGATATTAAATGATACAAGTTTTAAGTAATTAAACTATATAATTGTATATCTAAAATTTTAAATCTTCTCATTCTAATAATTTATTAAAATTTATTAAATTATATATTTTTATAATATAATTTCATAATTCTTAATTCATTTTTTCTCGTAGTTGCTTAAATATTTATTATTCCTATTTTACTAATGGATGATAACATTTAACATACAAAATTTATATAAAAACTATTGATTTCAAGAAGTTAAATTTATTATACACATATAATAAATGGGTTCTAACATAGTTTGTAAATATAATTATGAAGTGCAACGGGATAAGGTTATCTACTTGAAAAATTAAGAAGTATTCGGTTGTACAATAAGGTTCGAAAATAATAGAGCCCAATTGCTATCTAGAAAATCAGAAACTATCTTTAAATCACGTTTTTTAAATAATGATATATATAAAAAAATGTGTATGTCAATATGTACAGTGCTTTTATTATTAAAAAACTTATTAAAGTTTATAGGTCATCATATCAACGTCCTACTTACTTGCTATAGAAATAAAAAATTACTAGCTCAAGTGGCTAAACTATTACACATCTACACACAAGAGTTGGGTTCAATCGATATTTGTTTTCAAGTTTGTAATCATTTTCTTTATCCTAAAACGTTATTTCCTTCCTAAACATAGAGCTTCTTCGTGGAGATACATGATAGGTTTCTGAATCATTTATTTATAATTTTATGATATTGCTACTTTTATATAAGTGTTATAATAGTTTTATGTTAGAATTTCTTATTTATTCAATACATTTCTAAAGTGCCTAAACAATAATAATTCATTATTGGGTAGATTTAACACGAAATGTGATTAGACCAAAAGATTTTTTTAATTTTATTTAACATGAATTCATTGTTGGATGGATTTAACACTAATTCATTATTAGGGATTTAACACTAATTCATTATTAGGTGGATTTAACGGCCTTCAGGACAAAACTAGACATCAAAGGGCCTGGGGCATTGTCCCAGTGGCAAGTTACGCACCCTTATATATATACACATACCCTTATCATTGAACTAAAAATGTAATACTCACTTTATATATTAGACAATTTTCCTATACACACACATATACGTATGCATACGTATGCTTGTATGTGTATGTGTATATATGTGTGTGTAGGTGTATGTATATGTATGTATTCTCTTAGTGGGTAAGAGATGATTTGAAGACATTTTGACTAATTAACACTTCTATACATTATATATATTATATTTAACGGGTAAGAGATAATTTAAAGACATTTAATTACAACTAATCCATAAAACTAGCTATATGAAGCTTGTATGAAATTAATTGATATCAAATCAATTAAAATTTAAAGAATTTAAAAAACGTCTTGTTCAAGATTCATTTTTATAATTTTAAGAGTAATATGTTCACCCAAATATTTAATTCAATATGAGTTGGAAAGTAAAAGGTGTTGTAAAGTAATAAAGAGGAGAAAAAATATTTCTAAGGGATAAATATGACTATATGAGGTTAACGCAAACGTGTTTCACATGAATGACAAGTAAAACATGCACTTTCCATGTAACTATTAAATGATGCATTTCTCAATCATATATATATCACCTCGTATATATGTATACAATGTAGTTATGTTTCTTTCAAGAAAAATGTTAGGGGTTATTGTATACGTAAAGCATATCCGAACACAATAGATGTGAGATGTCGTGTACTTTCACTTGGTAGAACAATAGATATGAAATAGAACGAAACTAGGACTTTTAGAGAGACGGGGCGAGGAAGTACTACAGTCAAAGGAGAGCGGAGCGAAGAAAAGAGAAAAAACAAGCCTATTTAGCTCCAATGTATGGTTTTGTACTTTAGTGTGTAATAAATTGAAATAGAAGACATAACAAATAGAGAAGAAAATCTAAAATACTAGAAGCTCTAGGATCCTATAGGTTAATAATAAAGTATAAGCCAAACATATACATACATATATGTATGTGTGAGAGTGTGTGTAGGCACACATACAAAGTACTTCTACATATACAAAGTACAAACCACATCTTATTTCTTAATAGTTTCTACAACCCTAGTAGTTTAGAGCGATTAAGCTAAAATGCCACATGAGGAGCGTTGGGGGTTGATTTGGTTTCGTTATCATACTTTTAATCAACAAATAAGGTCACACGCTTATTAATTTGACTTTATATTTTATTTTGTTGTTAAAATCATATGAATATATACACTTCTAGTTGATCGAGTATGTATCGAGTGTTGTAAATAGGGATGGACCCACTTAGGTTTTATTGAGATCAAGCAACTCATTTTTCTTTTAGGTTTGCGTATGTACAATCAAAATATTTGACCCAAAACTTTTTTAGATTGATGACCCCATATCTATTGGTGAATAAAATTCAAAGTTAATAGGCAGTGGAGTGGTTAAGCTTGTTTCATTTCATTAAATGGATAGGTTTAATCGCTACTTGGAGCATATTATCCTTTATTATTCTTTCTTGGAGCATTAACAGTAAGCTCTTCATCATTATTATTTCTATATCTTTTTTCTTATAACTTAACTAAAAATCATATTTCTTTAAAATTATATTATTTTTTTAAAACCTTCTACATCTCATTCATCGTCATTTATCTTTATATTTTTTGATATTATTTCTTTCTCCTTCTTTTAATTACAATCTTAGCAACTACTATTTTGTCCAATTATACTTTCTTTATAATTATTATCTGTATTCTTTTATTTTTAAAAGTAATTTGTAATATTTTTCCTAAAATGTTTAACTATTTATGTTTTATGTTTGACTACCTGTTTTGTCTTATTATTTATTACATGCAAGGCCAGGCATGCTTGAAAACTTGAGGCATTAACACATGAAATAATTAGCAAATATAATAATAAGGATTATAATGTATAACAAGTTTCTAGCTCAAACTTATAAAATGAAAGAAATAAAAAAATTTAACTCAACCTTGTTTATTGTTGGGAATAAAGTAGTTATTTATCTTGAAGCAGATAATGAAACTGAATATTGGTTGCTAGAGCCTTGCTAGTTTTGGTGATAATATATTTCGCTGTTCTAAAAAATAGATAATGAAACTTAATGTGGTGGAGTTGGTTAGCCAGCCACATCTATAAAAGAGGTAATAGGTTCTAGTCCATCAATTGTTTTTTAAGGGACAGGCTATTTTGACAACCTGTAAGGTGAAAGATGGACACCGTTTGATTTTTTCTACGGCCCGTGACGGGTCTACGAGCCGTAACGCCTGTAAAAATTCAAATTTTAAACTTTGGTATTACACGATGTCACACCCGACCGACGGCGGAATCATCGGAGCGGACGAGGGAATGATTGATTGTTCATAACACATGGTTGTCTAATAGTGGAAATAATATTAAAATCAGATTACAAGATAATATAAGTTTAACATACACAAATACAACAATCGAAACCACAAATAATAATTGTCTTTTATTTTAACTAAGTCCGTGTCTTAAATGAGCACGTAGAAGTCCACTATCTTGCTTAACCTGAAATCATGTGAGAAAATAAAGTCAGCTAACGAGTTAGCTGGTGAGTAATCATAGTTTTGAATATATATATATATATAGATTGATTGATTGATTGAGAATAATTCAATTCACAAGGTATTATTAAGACTTATATGGCAATAGCGAAGCATATAGATAAACCGACACAATATAAACCCCTTGACTTGACACTTGCATATAATAGACTCCACACAAACACCATAGATTGACTAACTGCCTCTGGCATAATCACCACTCGTAAGCCATGTGGGGTGGGTTATCCAAACCAGTAGATCTACCATTGATGCCAGGATTGATTGATTAAATTAGGGTTTTACTGTCGTCCAGTTTATCATAGTATGTTCACATAATTGCAAGTAATAACATAACCTGTCTTGAATTGAATTTAGAATGAAACAACAACAGAATATCATGATTGAATATATTGTATCACATGATTTCCCCCAAATAAGAAATGATATAAAAAGGGGATATGAATACTCACTTGGTTGATGAGATTAGGATCTGGATGTGATAGATTAGACACCAACGATTTCCTTATGATTAACCTAAGGAACGGTGTCTCAAATTAGAATAATAATGATTTGGAATTTGGGAATGTATTAGGATTTCCATGGTAGTTTAAATTGATTAATTTTATTTGGTTTGCAATGTCTTGAAATAAACGAATTTGTTGAAAGTGATTATGTCAAGGATTTTAATAAAAATTTATACATATAAGTTATACATATGTACAATTTATCAATAAATTGTATATGTATAATTATATACATAATTATATATATTCATGTAATTATATCTAATTACATGTATAATTATATACATAATTATATGTATATAACAACTTTATACATAAGTAAGCATAACTATATATTGTATGTTAATTATATACATATGTTATAAATTGTATACTATTGTGTAAAATTATATACATGTAATTTATTCAAATAAAAGTTGTTTTGATAATTGGATAATATACATCTATGTATATATATTGGATTCAATTTATTTATTGTATAATTATGTGTCATACACTAATTATAAATTGGTGGAAAATATAAATAGTTATTTTATTTATTTAAAACAAATAAAAATAAATGAATAAAATATAAAAATAAATTTCAGAAAGTAATTAAGTGGTTTTAAAAATTTTTAAGGTTTGTAAAAATGTTTTTATGATTTTTAGAATTTTTTTCTGAATTTTTAAAGCCTAAAAAGAAGTTTAAAAAATTATGTGTAGGTGGCGGGTCTCGAACCCGAGACCTATTGTTTGACATGGGAGCGTTGTACCAGTGAACCAGAGGGCCTAAGCCGCGGTAACTCTCGGCTTTTAATTCTTTTAAACATAACCCAAAGATCTTCCCTAAAACCGAAGAACCCTAGAAACAATTATACCAAAATTGAACCTTGGATCGATTGTGTATCTGAAATTAAACTTGGGGCTTTTAATACCCAAGTGAAAACGAGTTCATAGAGGTATTAATTACATGTTGAGATGGTGTATTCGATGAGTTTGAGTTCGAGATAGGTCCGCGGCTTAAGGAGAATCAAAACTGATGATTGTGTTGATAATAATCAAATTATTTGCACAGACAGTTTCGAGTGACTATGATAAACAAAAGCCCCTTATCAATTTGGGTTTAGAAAGCTCGAAGGTTGGTGTTCGATAGAGCTGCAGTTCGCGATGAAGATGATAATCGATGACAGTGTTTGTGTTTGTTGTTGGTGAAATTGACACCTGAATTCGATTAGGTGTTTATAAAAGATCGTGTTGGTAGTTTTAATTTGTTTATTATTGTTGTTTGAGTGTATTATTGAGTGGTATCGAATCCGAGAATAAAGTGAAGATCATAACCATTTGTTTGACCGATTCAACACGTGTTTATGTTGGAATTCCATTAGAATTGGATCCAAGAAACTTTCGGTGTGATTGTGGGGTTCAAAATCAGATAAATTGACTGATTTGGTCGGGAATTTAGTGATTTCGATATGGAAGCTTTGGATTCGAATTTACCGATGATTACTCGTGTTTAATGGGTGTCGTGGGTTCGAAACTAGTCCACGAGTGCATTGAAACCGGTTTTGTGAGTTGAAATTATGTAATTTTATCGTTTTGGCTTCGCCGGAGTTCGGCCGGAGACTCGTCGGAGTCTCGCCGGAAAAACGGGGGGGGGGGGGGGGGAAGCCGTGGGTTTTGAAATTTTACACATTTGGTCCCTGCGGTTTCAACTTTTATATTTTATGTGTTAAACTTCTTATTAAGTTTCCATATTGACAGAATTTACCCATGGACTTTTATTATTATTATTCTTAACATTATTAATGTATTATTATTATTATTATTATTATTATTATTATTATTATTATTATTATTATTATTATTATTATATTATTATTATTAATTATCGAAAGCTTATAATTAAAATCCCCATGATCGTATTATTAACAAATATTAACAGAAGTTAATATAAAAAAATACGGGTGGTTACAGTCTCCCCTGCTTTAGGAAATTTCGTCCCGAAATTTTAATTCACAAGGAGGCTGAAAGGAAAAGATGAGGGTACTTGGTTTTCATTTGGTCCTCACATTCCCAGGTGTACTCTGGCACACGTTTAGACTCCCAACGAACTTTGACAATGGGTATCCGACTGCGTTTGAGTTGTTTAACTTCCCGATCCATAATTTGCACAGGTTTCTCAATAAAGTGCATAGATTCATCAATCTGGACTTCGTCGAGTGGAATGTAGAGATTTTCATCGGCAAGACATTTCTTGAGATTTGAAACATGAAACGTCGGATGTATATTGCTGAGTTCTTGGGGTAGTTCCAGCTTGTAGGCCACTTTCCCAATTCGCTCGAGCACTTTGAATGGACCCACGTAACGAGGTGCTCGCTTCCCTTTCTTTCCAAAGCGAATCACTCCCTTCCAAGGTGACACCTTAAGAAGTATGAGATCACCGACATTGTATTCCATGGGCTTATGTCTTTTGTCAGCATAATGCTTTTGACGATTTCTAGCCGCGACCAAGTTATCACGGATCTTATGAATTTTGTCGGTTGTTTCTTGTATCAATTCCGGACCAGTAATCTGTGATTCACCAACTTCAGACCAGCAGATGGGAGATCGACACTTTCGGCCATACAAGGCCTCAAATGGTGCCATCTGGATGCTGGTATGGTAATTGTTATTGTAAGAGAATTCGATCAACGGGAGATGAGAATCCCACGATCCACTGAAATCAATGACACAAGCCCGGAGCATATCCTCGAGGGTTTGTATCGTTCTTTCAGTCTGACCGTCGGTTTGCGGGTGATAGGCTGTGCTAAGATTTAGTTGAGTCCCGAGAGCTGCTTGGAGACTTTTCCAGAAATGAGAGATGAAACGACCATCGCGATCAGAGATAATATCTAAAGGTACACCATGCCGACTGACTATTTCATTAATGTAAATACGAGCCAATTTCTCGACTCGATAATCTTCTCGAATTGGAATGAAATTAGCCGACTTAGTCAATCGATCAATGATAACCCAGATACTATCGTGACCACTAGCGGTACGAGGTAGCTTGGTGATGAAATCCATGGATATGCTTTCCCATTTCCATAATGGAACCTCGGGTTGTACGAGTAATCCAGAGGGACGTTGATGCTCGGCTTTGACTTTGGAACATGTGAGGCATTTAGATACATACAAGGCTATATCCTTCTTCATGTCGGGCCACCAATATTGGTTCCGAAGATTCATGAACATCATATCTGCTCCCGGATGAATAGAATAACGAGCCTTATGAGCCTCATCCATGATGGTTGTTCGAAGATTATCGCGATTCGGAATCCAAAGTCGATTTAGAAAATACAGTAGTCCGTCCGACTTGGTTTCCAATTGGAGTTCAGCACCGCATGAGATTTCCTCATACATGTTACCCTCGGTGACGGATTCGTGTTGAGCTTCAGTATACGGGTTAAGAGGTCGGTTTGAATGGTAACACTTTGAAGCATAACTTGACCCTTACGACTTAATGCATCGGCTACGACATTAGCTTTACCAGGGTGGTAACGAATCTCACAGTCGTAGTCATTGAGTAGTTCGACCTATCGTCGTTGCCTCATGTTAAGCTCCTTCTGGTTGAAGATGTACTGGAGACTCTTATGATCGGTGAATATAACACATTTAGTGCCATAGAGATAGTGTCTCCAGATTTTGAGTGCGAATACGACAGCACCCAATTCAAGATCGTGCGTCGTATAATTTTTCTCATGAATCTTCAATTGTCTTGAAGCATAAGCTATAACTTTGCCTCGCTGCATGAGAACGCAACCTAGACCTTGTTTTGAAGCGTCACAATAGACAACGAAATCGTCGTTTCCATCAGGAAGTGTTAAAATCGGCGCTTCGCACAACTTTTGCTTGAGGGTTTGAAATGCTTTTTCTTGATCAGGCCCCCAAGAAAAAGGCTTATCCTTGTGGGTCAAAGCAGTGAGTGGCACAGCAATCTTCGAGAAGTTAGGAATAAAACGTCGATAGTATCCGGCTAAACCAAGGAATGAACGAATCTCTGTAGGAGTTTTAGGTTCTCCCCATTTCTTTATTGCCTTGATCTTTGCGGGATCAACGTGAATTCCCTTACTGCTTACTATGTGACCAAGAAATTGAACCTCATTAAGCCAGAATTCACATTTTGAGAATTTGGCGTAGAGTTTCTCTTTCCTCAGAAGTTCGAGTATTAGATGAAGGTGATTCTCGTGATCGGATTTTGATTTGGAGTATATCAAGATGTCGTCGACAAATACGATCACGAATTTGTCTAGGTATGGCCGGCACACGCGATTCATTAAATCCATGAATACTGCCGGTGCGTTAGTTAACCCGAATGGCATCACTGTAAACTCATAATGGCCATATCTCGTTCGGAAAGCTATTTTTGGAATATCATCATCGTGCACACGGAGTTGGTGGTAACCAGAACGAAGATCGATCTTTGAGAAATGAGTGGCTCCTTGAAGCTGATCAAACAGATCGTCGATTCTGGGTAATGGGTAACGGTTCTTGATTGTGAGTTTGTTGAGTTCTCGATAGTCAATGCACATACGGAATGAGCCATCCTTTTTCTTCACGAATAAGACTGGAGCTCCCCATGGTGACGAGCTCGGGCGAATGAATCCTTTGTCTGACAGTTCTTGCAATTGGCTAGCAAGTTCTTGCATCTCAGATGGTGCAAGTCGATAAGGAGATTTTGCCACGGGAGTTGCACCAGGTACAAGGTTGATTCGGAATTCAACTTGACGAACGGGAGGAAGACCGGTTAAATCTTCGGGAAAGACTTCAGGAAACTCTCGAACAACCGGAATGTCTTCAATCTTCTTAGGTTTCTCATCTGCCTTCACGATATGGGCTAAGAAAGTCACGTAATGCTTGCGGAGATACTTTTGGGCTTTGGTACAAGACATGAGTTTAAGCCCCTTGTAAGGTTTTTCCCCGTAGATTTGTAGTATGCTTCCGGTCGGGAGAGGAATACGAATGGTCTTTTCGTGACAAATCACTTCGGCATGATTCTTTGATAACCAGTCCATGCCTACTATAACATCGAAACTACCCAGTTGCATGGGTATAAGATTGATAGGGAAATCGTGCTCACTTAGATTCATGGTACAGTCGGGAATAACAGAATTAATTGTAATGGGTTTTCCGTCAGCTATCTCTACCGTAAAGGGGTTATCTAGCTTGGTTCGGGCACTAGCAAGTAAGGGCTCAAAGTCTAAGGATACAAAGCTTTTATCGGCACCGGTGTCAAAAAGAATAGAAGCGTATCGATTATTAATTTGGAACATACCGTTCACCACGTCGTTGCTAACTTGGGCTTGTTGGGCATTGATGTTGAATGCTTGACCTTGAGCTGCAGGGACGGCCTTGAGAAGCTTCGGACATTGGTTGCGGAAATGGTTAGGTACTCCGCATTTGTAGCAAGCTCTTGTTTGCGTGATTGTCGGGGTATGCTGAACAGTCGGTGTGGTAACTGGAACCCTTGCAGTATTCTTGCACACGTTGAATGTATGGCCGAAACGACCACAGTTGGTGCATTGACGACATTGAACGTTAGCGGGATGGTGATACTTGCAGTTGTTACACTGCGGAAAGGGTCCAGCGTAGAGCTTTTTCATCAGCGGTTGATTGTTAGCTACTGGTTGACGAGTTGGAGGGACTTGATTAATTGGCACAGCAGGGGTAATCACAGCAAAGTTTTGGGATTTAGCCTTCCTCTTCTTGTTTTGAGAAGGTTCAGGTTTTTCCCCTTAGGGGGTTCAGCTGAGGGTTTCTCAGGCACCTTCTTAGCACCCTTCCTAGTCAGGGTTCCAGCCTTGACATGATTGTCAGTTAGCTGAGCAGCTAACCGGATGGTATCTTCCAAGGTTGCAGGATTCCTACCCCACACCGTGTCTTGAATTTGCATGGGTAGACCACCGATGTATTTCTCGATAGCCCGAGATAAAGGAGTAACCAGGTGAGGAACAAGTAGACTCAGTTCATGAAATCGGTTGGTATAAGCTAGATTTTCTCCACTTTCTTGAGTTAAGTCCCAGAACTCAGCTTCCAATTTCTTAATTTCATTTCTCGGACAGAATTCCCAAGTCATGAGCTCCTAACTTCATCCCACGTCAATGCTAATGCGGCATCAGTTCCACGGGTTCGTTTCTCACCGTTCCACCAAGTGAGTGCTCTCTTTTGAAGAACACTTGTAGCATAACGAACCTTGAGATTCTCGGGGCACTCACTATTGAGGAAAGTGTTCTCGATACTCTCAAACCACTGTAAAAGACCAGTGGCACCTTCGGTTCCGCTAAACTTAGTGGGATTGCAAGAATTGAAATGCTTGTAAGTACAAACTCGTGGAGGGTTTTGTGCGGCTTGATTTTGAACGGTGTTGTTGCCTTGGTTCAAATGGGTAAGCAGTATTAGGATGACCGCAGCAACTTCACGTGCCACTACAGCAGCAATCTTGCGGCCAGAGCTTCTAGATCGGGAGCGGTTTTGACGAGAAGACATGCTGTATAATATGAAAAAAAACCTTTATGAGAAACGGGTAATTGGTTTTTTTTAAAAGAAACTTTTCAAAATGGTAAAATCGTTGATGAGATTGTTTAAAATAACAATGAGAGGTTAGGAGTGTAAACGTTCGGCTCGCAAACCAAAGCGAATACGTTGACTTATCAAAGTATTTGTGTCCACCACAACCTTAACGAGGACATGCGTACCTATAAGCGAATACTCATCTCGAGGGTTCCCAGGTAAGATAAACGGATCCATCGGTTGATTTGGATTTATATGAATACCTTGCCTAGACAGAACACCTTAAGATACAGGTATCCCACTCTTCCAGCATTGCATGTTCTCGGTCATATGACACGGACTTTGACGAGATTTGAAAACCATGAATAACAATCGAGTTTTGGAGTTTGAAATTACTTGAATTAGGCACACAATGCCTTAGAATATGAGTTGAGATTCGTGTGTACATTGATAAGATTTAAAGTATAAGAAGAGTCACATAAGGCATATAATCACATAATCAAGTATAAACATGTAAGGCACATAAAATCCTATCTAGCATGTACAATACATGAGGGGACTCATGTGTAAAGGTACTTAGTTATAGTCTAGGTCATTCCATTTCTAATAACCTAATTCCCTATAACCATGGCTCTGATACCAATCTGTCACACCCCGACCGACGGCGGAATCATCGGAGCGGACAAGGGAATGATTGATTGTTCATAACACATGGTTGTCTAATAGTGGAAATAATATTAAAATCAGATTACAAGATAATATAAGTTTAACATACACAAATACAACAATCGAAACCACAAATAATAATTGTCTTTTATTTTAACTAAGTCCGTGTCTTAAATGAGCACGTAGAAGTCCACTATCTTGCTTAACCTGAAATCATGTGAGAAAATAAAGTCAGCTAACGAGTTAGCTGGTGAGTAATCATAGTTTTGAATATATATATATAGATTGATTGATTGAAGAATAATTCAATTCACAAGGTATTATTAAGACTTATATGGCAATAGCGAAGCATATAGATAAACCGACACAATATAAACCCCTTGACTTGACACTTGCATATAATAGACTCCACACAAACACCATAGATTGACTAACTGCCTCTGGCATAATCACCACTCGTAAGCCATGTGGGTGGGTTATCCAAACCAGTAGATCTACCATTGATGCCAGGATTGATTGATTGAATTAGGGTTTTACTGTCGTCCAGTTTATCATAGTATGTTCACATAATTGCAAGTAATAACATAACCTGTCTTGAATTGAATTTAGAATGAAACAACAACAGAATATCATGATTGAATATATGTATCACATGATTTCCCCCAAATAAGAAATGATATAAAAAGTGGATATGAATACTCACTTGGTTGATGAGATTAGGATCTGGATGTGATAGATTAGACACCAACAATTTCTTATATTAACCTAAGGAACGGTGTCTCAAATTAGAATAATAATGATTTGGGAATTTGGGAATGTATTAGGATTTCCATGGTAGTTTAAATTGATTAATTTTATTTGGTTTGCAATGTCTTGAAATAAACGAATTTGTTGAAAGTGATTATGTCAAGGATTTTAATAAAAATTTATACATATAAGTTATACATATGTACAATTTATTAATAAATTATATGTATAATTATATACATAATTATATATTTCATGTAATTATATCTAATTACATGTATAATTATATACATAATTATATGTATATAACAACTTTATACATAAGTAAGCATAACTATATATTGTATGTTAATTATATACATATGTTATAAATTGTATACTATTGTGTAAAATTATATACATGTAATTTATTCAAATAAAAGTTGTTTCGATAATTGGATAATATACATCTATGTATATATATTGGATTCAATTTATTTATTGTATAATTATGTGTCATACACTAATTATAAATTGGTGGAAAATATAAATAGTTATTTTATTTATTTAAAACAAATAAAAATAAATGAATAAAATATAAAAATAAATTTCAGAAAGTAATTACGTGGTTTTAAAAATTTCTAAGGTTTGTAAAAATGTTTTTATGATTTTTAGAATTTTTTTCTGAATTTTTAAAGCCTAAAAAGAAGGTTTAAAAAATTATGTGTAGGTGGCGGGTCTCGAACCGAGACCTATTGTTTGACATGGGAGCGTTGTACCAGTGAACCAGAGGGCCTAAGCCGCGGTAACTCTCGGCTTTTAATTCTTTTAAACATAACCCAAAGATCTTCCCCAAAACCGAAGAACCCTAGAAACAATTATACCAAAATTGAACCTTGGATCGATTGTGTATCTGAAATTAAACTTGGGGCTTTTAATACCCAAGTGAAAACGAGTTCATAGAGGTATTAATTACCTGTTGAGATGGTGTATTCGATGAGTTTGAGTTCGAGATAGGTCCGCGGCTTAAGGAGAATCAAACTGATGATTGTGTTGATAATAATCAAATTATTTGCACAGACAGTTTCGAGTGACTATGATAAACAAAAGCCCCTTATCAATTTGGGTTTAGAAAGCTCAAAGGTTGGTGTTCGATAGAGCTGCAGTTTGCGATGAAGATGATAATCGATGACAGTGTTTGTGTTTGTTGTTGGTGAAATTGACACCTGAATTCGATTAGGTGTTTATAAAAGATCGTGTTGGTAGTTTTAATTTGTTTATTATTGTTGTTTGAGTGTATTATTGAGTGGTATCGAATTCGAGAATAAAGTGAAGATCATAACCATTTGTTTGACCGATTCAACACGTGTTTATGTTGGAATTCCATTAGAATTGGATCCAAGAAACTTTCGGTGTGATTGTGGGGTTCAAAATCAGATAAATTGACTGATTTGGTCGGGAATTTAGTGATTTCGATGTGGAAGCTTTGGATTCGAATTTACCGATGATTACTCGTGTTTAATGGGTGTCGTGGGTTCGAAACTAGTCCACGAGTGCATTAAAACGGTTTTGTGAGTTGAAATTGTGTAATTTTATCGTTTTGGCTTCGCCGGAGTTCGGCCGGAGACTCGCCGGAGTCTCGCCGGAAAAACGGGGGGGGGGGGGGGAAGCCGTGGTTTTGAAATTTTACACATTTGGTCCCTGCGGTTTCAACTTTTATATTTTATGTGTTAAACTTCTTATTAAGTTTCCATATTGACAGAATTTGCCCCTGGACTTTTATTATTATTATTCTTAACATTATTAATGTTATTATTATTATTATTATTATTATTATTATTATTATTATTATTATTATTATTATATTATTATTATTAATTATCGAAAGCTTATAATTAAAATCCCCATGATCGTATTATTAACAAATATTAACAGAAGTTAATATAAAAAAAATACGGGTGGTTACACACGAGCTATAAACAGAATAACAACCCGTTAAAATGAGATTGTAATTGCCATCACAGGCCATGACCTTTATCCCAAATGGCCCGTGAGATGTCTAATGGGCCGTTACATATTTCAGAACAAAAGTTAAGATTTATTTTCTTCTCGATTTTGTGTTTTTCCGTTTTTAATAATAATATGATGTGACGTATTATTCTTTGAAAAACGAGTAACAATTATTTGATTTGATTTAAGATTCTGTATAAATATTATATAAATAAACAAATATTGGTTGTTTTATCAGAACGAAATAATCAAAATGTCTACCGCGAACGTGATAGAAGATGTCAGAACGAATCATCTTCAAACTCATTTGATATTGTGGAAAGCATTCCGGATTCAATACATAACCATAATTAGCACCACCGGAGTAGATATATTTTGCTATATTTTTTATTTTCTTTGATGTAAAAAAACTTGATATATTTTAATGTATGTAAATATTTTTATCTCAAATGAGTTGCATTTAAATCTTTATCATTGAAACACATAATTACAAATTACATTCAAAAAATTATATAAATTACATATTATAATAAAGGAAGAAGTTCAACCGTGCCTGGGGTTCTCAATTCATGATATTTTTAAATTCGCGGCCCGTATATAACCTCTCAATCGTTAGCGTTCTGTGTTTTGTAATTTTTCCAATATCCACTTAGAAAAGACATAGGATATTCACCTACTAAGCAAAGCCTAATGAAATGGCTTTGTTGAACATAAGCAATTACAATCACTTGGTGATCAGTGATATTACGAGCAGATAACCAGAGGGGAAAAAATGTTGCAAAGTTATCGATAGATATAAACATTAAAACCACAAGAAACTTGTTAGCAATCAAGATTGCTGTAACATCCCGTATTTTTTTATTTATTAGTTAAAAGTTAATTTTATAAATAATCAAGTTTAATATGTTAAATAATTATAATAAAATAATAATAATAAAAACAATAATAATAATAATAATAATAATAATAATAAATAATAATGATATTATTAAAAATAATAATATTAATAATGATAATAATCATAACAATAATAATAATAAAAATGTTAATTTATAAAAGTTTATTAAATTTGGGTTTAATAAAGTTCAGGGGGTGAATAGGTAATTTTTGAAACTTGAAATAAATACTTTTAGCATGAAATAACAACATTAGAAACCACAGGGACTAAATGTGTAAATATTTAATATTCAAACTGCTTTCTCTCTCCTCCCTCGCGTTTTTCCGGCGGTACTCCGGCCGACCGCCGGCGACTCTCCGGCGACATTCAAACGGCCAAAATACACCCTTTCAGTTCAATCAAAAGCCACCAACACTTTCACGATGATGATTCGAACCGGGACCATTGTTTAATTTAGAATTCATAGTGCAGAACCCACCGAACCCACTCGACCAAACTTTCGGCCGACCACCCACGAAATCGAGCATTATTGCACTAAATTAATACAAATAATCGAGTATAAATACTCAATGATATGTTCCTAGTCGAATACACCTTTCAATTCAAACCGAAACATACAAAACTCTCGAATTCAATCCACCTTCTTCTTCGGCCCTGCAACTTAATCGAAGAACCTGTTCGGAGCAACATTCTTGAAATTGATAGAAGGCTATTGATCATAATCATGTGGGGAAGCTTACTGTGCAATTAATTCGATTATGATCATCATTTGAACATCAATTCGAATCTATCTTGGCCGCGACCTGTTCTTCAATCGTTCTTAACGATCTGAACACCAAAACAGGTAATTGAATATACCATTGAATTCGATTTATCATGGGGAACAAAAGCCCCATGAATCCATACATTAACATATTCGATTGGATGCTCAATTGGTCGATTTGTGTTCTAGGGTTCATATGATTCGGGGGAACTAAGTTAAAAAGGGTTTAAAACTAATTGGAAACCAAAACTACCGCGGCCTTGTGCCTTTGGTTCACTGGTTAGAGTGTGGGATTGCGGGATGGAGGTCCCGGGTTCGAACCCGGTTACCTCCATGTATTTTTTTTAGGCCTTTTTGACCTTATTAAAAATATACAAAAATTCTCAAAAATTATAAAAATAAGTTTTATAAACTTTTCATATTTTAAATCCTACAAAACAATTTTCTGTAAATTTATTTTATTTAAAAACTTTAATAGATTTTTATAAAATATTATTTAAAAATAGTAAAATACTTATTTTTATAAAATAAATTCTAAATCAAGTTAATTATGAGATAATCACAAAAATCATATAAATATTATTTATAAATATATAAATAATTATTTTTATAAAAATGGACACTTTATTAACTTTAAATACAAATAATATTTTATAAATCCACAAATTATTTATGAAATTGTGGGTTATTTCTTAAAAAATATATTTGAACCAAAGGTATAAATTAATACCTTATTACTAATCAAAATACTATAAGTGTAAATATTCTTATTTATAAATATTATTGGATAATTATAAATTATATAATTAGCCCACATTATTTTAATTCTAAAAATATTTAAATACAAATATGAAAACCCTCTTAATGGAATCAAAATATAAATAATTATTTAATAAGTTTAATACTTATTGATAATTATTTATTAATACAAATAGAAATCTATAAAAACATTGTAACATATTGCGTGTGTGACCCGTGTTAAACCAAATCAAACCAAATCAACTCAAACCTTACCAAATATAATCATTCGTATTAAAGACTAAATTAAAATCAATAATAGGTATTGAACGTGTTTGATCGTGCAATTCTTTGAAGTTCTTGTTCATATACATTACATCAATTCAAGGTGAGTTTCCGTGGCCCCTTTTTATGCTTTTATAATTGTTTCAATGTTTTTCAAACTTGGGGAAAAAGTATGCTCACCCGTTTTCGATGCTGTAAAATCTTACATACAATTTTCATACTTGGAATCGACGTGATACTATTCTCATATTCTAATACATACATGGTGTTATTCTATGATTCTTACAACCATTAATTCCCGGGTTTGGGAACCAACGGATAGGTATTGGTAGTACTACTGGGTTGACACCCCACCCTTCGACGATTGGTTAACTTGTGAGTTACCAACACAGCTGCCAGCAATCAGGCCAAGGGTGAATATATTCCGACGAATTTATATGCATAACTGTCATTAGGTTTGGTTGTCTCTAAACACATGTTATGTGGTTTTTGTTTACAGTATGATTCCATATCAAATTCTACACAGCATCAAATGTTTTAAATTTAAACCTGCGGAACTCACCAACATTATGTGTTGACATTTTTGAGCATATCTTTTCAGGTAAATATAATCAAAGAGGATAGCTAGTGCAGATGCCTTAGCAGAGACCTCAGGATTTCAATAGACTGCATTTGTATTGTATATCATTTACTGTTATATCTGAACACTGTGTATATGGATTTTTAGAACTATTAAGACTATGATAGTCGTGGAACTGACTAACCACGACACAAGTCACCATTGTGCGGGCGACGTCATGACACGAGGATTTTGCATGTAATATGTCTCTGTAATTATACCAAGTGTTATGACGATCCCGTCCGTCGCATCCTCGTGTTTCCGCTACAAGCGGGGGTGTGATATATTGGTATCAGAGCCTTGGTTATAGAGAATTAGGTGGAGAACTCGACCTAGACTATAACCTAAGAACCTTCATGTAGAATGCATGCTAGGGACTGTGTGCATTTGATTTTACCTAAATATCTTTCATGATTTGTGTGACGCATAGACACCTGTATTCTGGATTTCCTGGCAAAAGGCCCTCGGGCTAAGGCAAGCATATCGCATATATCTCATTACGAGACCTGGTATGCTTACCTGGGGATTTCTGGGATGAGTGATAAACTATGGTCAATACACAGATCTACAAGGCAAATGGGTCAAATATATTAAGTCTATGAACTTAATATACAGGTATATTCCTATATACCTAATAATCTACAAGTATGTTCCTACATACCTAATTTTATACATGTACACGTGTTATCTGAACATCCTGGGGAAGACATTATTACTCTCAGTCTTTCTCCATGGAATACTACTAAGAACTTTACGCTTGTATGCGCACAACATCATATTATTAGGGAACTTCGGTGATCACGCGTAGCGTCGATCTCGGATATTGAATCCGACCCTATCATTGTTATGACTGAAATCCTGAAAGTATGACGGATATGCAGTTATCATTAGACTTAATGTGCTTATATGCTTATTTGCTATTACATGCTATTATTGGAATACTGGCTCATGGACATAAGGACATTACATTATTTATGCTTGATGAATCTAGATAATACTATGATGTTAACTTAGGGTAAGTGGAGCTAGGGTGACCATGCAAGGTAAATTACCATTACGGGTGCACACGTAATTGCAATTCACCATGCATGAGAAGTCTGGTTAATCTTACCATGAGGTAACAATCATGGGTATCACACGTTTCTATTCTATACTCTACGGTGCTAGGGTCATAATTCTAGTAAGTCCTTGTTGAAGGCAATCAAACATTGTAAGTCCTTGTTGAAGGCAATCAAACATTATAAGTCCTTGTTGAAGGCAATCAAACATTATCAACACTTACTCAAGTCCTGTCCTACTTAAAGCCTTCATAGTATTTCCAATTATAATATTGACCTTATAAGAAATATCTCCACTTAGCATTTCAGTAACTACTGATTAATGCCTAGAACGAAAGTGGAATACATAAATGTAGAGGAGTAATGATACTCTCTACATATACAAAACGTTATTCTTTAAGATTATGCTAAGGATAAACGGATGTCACGTAACTGGTTTAGGCATCGTTCTAGGTATGCCACGGATATGGTGGGAACGCTGCGGGGAACCCTATATATAAGCATCCTTGGTATACCAAGAATGTGTTTAAACTGGGCTACGTGATGATTCTAATTGTCTGAGGCATGATGCTATTATGACTCTTAACTCTATGCTATGCTGCTACCTTATATGGTGGCTATACTCTATTATGTGCTAATACTTGATGCTAAGTGTATACTTGTGAATGCTATTGATCTTGGATGCTTTCGGCGGTGTGGTTCTTCTTTGTGGGTCTACTTTGTGGTCTTCTTTGCCGAGCATCCATTACAACCATTAGTTCCAGTAATGGGACCTAAGGATTGGTTTGGTTGTAATCTATACGTATGCGCTTTGTGGATCTTGCTACGTCATATAAACTTATACGTATGCGCTTTGTGGATCTTGCTACGTCATATAAACTTATACGTATGCGCTTTGTGGATCTTGCTACGTCATATAAACTATACGTATGCGCTTTGTGGATCTTGCTACGTCACATTAAACTATTTACACTTGGGAATGTTTTCTTTACAGCCATCAATTCCCGTGTGGAACCGATGTATAGGTTTGACTGTAGCCATTCATAACTGGTAAAACCGCCTATACATCAGTGTAGTTGCGGTGGCTCTTATTAAACTTATATTACGTTATTCTTTAGGATGATGCTAAGGAAAATTAAGATGTTATGTAACTAGTTTAAGTATATTTCAAAGTATATCGTGGATGTGGTGGGAACGCTGCGGGGAACCCTATATATAAACATCACCGGTATACTAAGAATGTGCTTAAACTAGGCTACATAATGATCTTAATGGACCGAAGCATGGGTTATTGGAACTTGATAAGTAGAACCATATGTGATTTTTCTTTTATACTTTGATTCCTATCAAAGCACACACAAATCTTAAATCATAGTCAAGGCATTGCACGCCTAAATCAAATAATTTTCAAAATGAGCTTTGACTCGTTATTCGTGGTTTTCAAAATCTCGTCAAAGTCTGTGTCTCACCACCCAGAACATGCAATGCTGTAGGTGGAATTCCTACATCTCGGGATACTTTGTTAATTGAATATTTTATATTATAGGTGGTCGCTCACCTCAATAATCGAATAAACTAATCATAACCTTGTTACCACTTATAAGTACGCATGTCTTCAATAAGGTTATGGCTGATCTCATATCTTGAGAAGTCCACGTATTCCCTTCGATTGTGAATCGAAGGTTCACATTCATTTATGTCGAATCATTCTTGTCCTTGATTTCGTCTTCCTGATTTAAATTATTCAAGATTTGAACATCATCCTAACAAACTCTACTATCTCAAACCTTGATCTTAAGCTTGTTAGCATGATCTTTTCTTTGTTACACTGATGTAACTTGAAATTTTCCTAATTCCTAATTGATATAATTTCCTTTCATCGTAAAGTCAAACTTTATACTGCTTGTACCGTGGGAAATGCAAGAGTTTGCAAGTCAACCTATGACTAAGAACACTCGTATCTCTTAAATGATTCTATTTCATCAAAGCAGGGGAGATCCCCTTACTTTAATGAATCACTATTTCGATAAATGGTTTCCCATTTGTTAGTTCTATGAAATTTCATCCTCTGGATTGGGGTGACTTCCTTATCTTGAGGATTGACTTCAATTATTCTCATTGGAAATTACATTTCATAAATGACATGATCTCACCAAAATAGGATTGAAACCCGTATTTTGGTGGCAAATGCCAACCTTAAATTGTTTTCTTGTTATTATCAAGATAGGCATGAATCATTACCTCAAAGCCTTTAAGGAATATTTTTAATATCAACTCCGATTGTGATTGATAACCACCTTCCTTAAAACTACGCTCGTGAAATCTTTCAACATCTTCAACCGTTAGACACCTAATGACAATCTTCACATGAAACTTAGGTTGAACTATTTTGACCCTGCTTTTAACTAACCGTGCTGTAGATAAAGTTCTGAGCGCCAGAATATATAGGAAATGAAACATCTATAACACTTACCCTTATATAAGTTCTAATCTACCTAGAGTCTATATGGGAATCACATGGTGACACTAGTCTTATCTCTAGTGAGACGTCACTCCTTTTACATTTCAGAAATTATGCAAATTGAATGGTTGCCTAGAATATACATGGCCTTTGAAGAATGATGCTTGTCCACTAGTGGGTACCGCAATGAAATGGTAGGATGCCTAAACTCAAGTATAAGGTAGTGAGGCTGCAATAGTCATGACTTGAGATAAGTTTAAAATCTTTGGCGAGTGAGTACTATTACCCAAGGAATGAAATGCAAAAGTTAAAATTGTAATACTGGAATCATGCTCTTTATACTGATAGAATCCATAAGTTGACAAAGCTAATGTCATACCTTGTAACATTTAGATCAAATAGAATTAAGTAGGACATTGGGAAGATCTGTGAATAGTAGGACAAAGTTGGAGATTAGAGCAAGCAAACTAGTGATGAAATAGACAAGAAGACTCAGATGTTATTATAGGCACATATCTTATCATCAATCAATACATATCTGTTGGATACTGGTAGAGGATAACATTGATTCCTTCAAATTCACTCCTTCATTTGTCATGAACCCAGTGCTTAGAAATTAGTTAGTCGGTGGAGAAAGGAAAACTCTCGACATGCGTAAGTTAGATGTATAGAACTACTCGAAGACTGAGATTATTGTATACAGTATTGTTCTTAGAATAGGAAGGTTGGAAAGGAAATGACTGTTGTGTGTGACCTATCTCCTTCATTCCTACCGGTCATGGAAACTTTTTAGTTTTAACTTGGCCAGAATAAGAGCCTCTTATCTTAACTGTATGATGACAATTGGTGCATTATAAAAAATTCAATCGACACATTCTCTCACAAATTAACCTGCATCTGTTTCAAATATTCGTATACCGTGGTATGATGTTACATCAATCGTTATTCTAAATGATTGATTCATTTTCTGCTTTAACAATATTCTTAACCATCCTGTGAACCCATTCCAAGATCTTCGCATAGCGTATTATTCTTAGACCGATGGTTGGTCAAAGGAGGAATACATATTCACAAATATGCGTTAAGGTCGTTTCATATGAGGACGTTGGGATTCTTAAATTCCAACGGTTAACCTTTCTTATCATTGCTGGTCTTTTAATGATTCTAGACCTCACCTTACCACGAAATTATATTGTGGAAGTTGTGATTATAAGTATAACATACCATGGTAACTCGTCATTGTGTTCTAACATTCCATATGCCAAATCTCAAAGAGAATCCCGTGATTCTCTGGAAGAGTTCGAATTGGCATACATTACGTCAAGAATCTTGTAAAAGATTCTATACAAATGAAATAAAGCCGGACACCTATTGTCAAAGTCCGTTGGGAATCTAAACGTGGCCCAGAGTTCACCTGGGAACGTGAGGACCAAGTGAAATCCAAGTACCCATATCTTTTCGTTTCAGTCTTCTCGTGATTAAAATTTCGGGACGAAATTTCCTAAAGCAGGGGAGACTGTAACATCCCGTATTTTTTTATTTATTAGTTAAAAGTTAATTTTATAAATAATCAAGTTTAATATGTTAAATAATTATAATAATAATAATAATAAAAAATAATAATAATAATAATAATAATATAATAATAATATAATAATAATAATAATAATAATAATAATAATAATGATATATTAAAAATAATATTATATAATAATGATAATAATCATAACAATAATAATAATAAAAATGTTAATTTATAAAAGTTTATTAAATTGGGTTAATAAAGTTCAGGGGGTGAATAGGTAATTTTGAAACTTGAAATAAATACTTTTAGCATGAAATAACAACATTAGAAACCACAGGGACTAAATGTGTAAATATTTAATATTCAAACTGCTTTCTCTCTCCTCCCTCGCGTTTTTCGGCGGTACTCCGGCCGACCGCCGGCGACTCTCCGGCGACATTCAAACGGCCAAAATACACCCTTTCAGTTCAATCAAAAGCCACCAACACTTTCACGATGATGATTCGAACCGGGACCATTGTTTAATTTAGAATTCATAGTGCAGAACCCACCGAACCCACTCGACCAAACTTTCGGCCGACCCACCCACGAAATCGAGCATTATTGCACTAAATTAATACAATAATCGAGTATAAATACTCAATGATATGTTCCTAGTCGAATACACCTTTCAATTCAAACCGAAACATACAAAACTCTCGAATTCAATCCACCTTCTTCTTCGGCCCTGCAACTTAATCGAAGAACCTGTTCGGAGCAACATTCGTTGAAATTGATAGAAGGCTATTGATCATAATCATGTGGGGAAGCTTACTGTGCAATTAATTCGATTATGATCATCATTTGAACATCAATTCGAATCTATCTTGGCCGCGACCTGTTCTTCAATCGTTCTTAACGATCTGAACACCAAAACAGGTAATTGAATATACCATTGAATTCGATTTATCATGGGGAACAAAAGCCCATGAATCCATACATTAACATATTCGATTGGATGCTCAATTTGGTCGATTTGTGTTCTAGGGTTCATATGATTCGGGGGAACTAAGTTAAAAAGGGTTAAAACTAATTGGAAACCAAAAACTACCGCGGCCTTGTGCCTTTGGTTCACTGGTTAGAGTGTGGGATTGCGGGATGGAGGTCCCGGGTTCGAACCCGGTTACCTCCATGTATTTTTTTAGGCCTTTTTGACCTTATTAAAAATATACAAAAATTCTCAAAAATTATAAAAATAAGTTTTATAACTTTCATATTTAAATCCTACAAAACAATTTTCTGTAAATTTATTTTATTTAAAAACTTTAATAGATTTTTATAAAATATTTTAAAAATAGTAAAAATACTTATTTTTATAAAATAAATTCTAAATCAAGTTAATTATGAGATAATCACAAAAATCATATAAATATTATTTATAAATATTATAAATAATTATTTTTAAAAATGGACACTTTATTAACTTTAAATACAAATTAATATATTTATAAATCCACAAATTATTATGAAATTGTGGGTTATTTCTTATAAAATATATTTGAACCAAAGGTATAAATTAATATCTTATTACTAATCAAAATACTATAAGTGTAAATATTCTTATTTATAAATATTATTGGATAATTATAAATTATATAATTAGCCACATTATTTTAATTCTAAAAATATTTAAATACAAATATGAAAACCCTCTTAATGGAATCAAATAAAATAATTATTTAATAAGTTTAATACTTATTGATAATATTTATTAATACAAATAGAAATCTATAAAAACATTGTAACATATTGCGTGTGTGACCCGTGTTAAACCAAATCAAACCAAATCAACTCAAACCTTACCAAATATAATCATTCGTATTAAGACTAAATTACAATCAATAATAGGTATTGAACGTGTTTGATCGTGCAATTCTTTGAAGTTCTTGTTCATATACATTACATCAATTCAAGGTGAGTTTCCGTGGCCCCTTTTTATGCTTTTATAATTGTTTCAATGTTTTTCAAACTTGGGGGAAAAGTATGCTCACCCGTTTTCGATGCTGTAAAACTTACATACAATTTTCATACTTGGAATCGACGTGATACTATTCTCATATTCTAATACATACATGGTGTTATTCTATGATTTTACAACCATTAATTCCGGGTTTGGGAACCAACGGATAGGTATTGGTAGTACTACTGGGTTGACACCCCCACCCTTCGACGATTGGTTAACTTGTGAGTTACCAACACAGTGCCAGCAATCAGGCCAAGGGTGAATATATTCCGACGAATTTATATGCATAACTGTCATTAGGTTTGGTTGTCTCTAAACACATGTTATGTGGTTTTGTTTACAGTATGATTCCATATCAAATTCTACACAGCATCAAATGTTTTAAATTAAACCTGCGGAACTCACCAACATTATGTGTTGACATTTTTGAGCATATCTTTTCAGGTAAATAATCAAAGAGGATAGCTAGTGCAGATGCCTTAGCAGAGACCTCAGGATTTCAATAGACTGCATTTGTATTGTATATCATTTACTGTTATATCTGAACACTGTGTATATGGATTTTTAGAACTATTAAGACTATGATAGTCGTGGAACTGACTAACCACGACACAAGTCACCATTGTGCGGGCGACGTCATGACACGAGGATTTTGCATGTAATATGTCTCTGTAATTATACCAAGTGTTATGACGATCCCGTCCGTCGCATCCTCGTGTTTCCGCTACAAGCGGGGGTGTGACAATTGCACAGCAGGCGGCACTGTCATCCAATGTTTATACGGAGCTGCACCTAGCCCGTTCCAATCCAATTATTCTCTTATGTGCCCGATATCGTGAAACACAACACCGTACCTATGTGCGTTTTCATCCAGCTCCGCTATAAGTTCAGTACGAATAAAACGCCATTGATTTTCATCATCCTATTACAACTGCTACAACATCAAAACCATAGTTACCGTCAACTAATACATCATTTGCACCCGAAATATACGAGTACAACAGTGATGGAATCGATCACTAAACCGGTAACAGTTTTTTTTTCTTTATCCCCTGAGATATATGAAAAATTGAAAGTCTGTTGAGATAAAATATTTTGACTCTTGCTTTGGAAGACATTGATTGACTGCGCAACAGAGAGCCTTGTTTAGACGTTTCCACTGCATTTGAATATCTTTGTAGAACTTCAATACTTTCTCATTCTACAACATATGAACTATGTCTGAGGGGTTCAAATATTGTATCTTTTTTTATTATCTTTTTTTGGACGACCTCGTGTATGCGATTGGACTTTGGAGCTTTTTTATCTATTTTTTAAAGGATTAATTTATGATTTAAAAATATTTGTCAAAGATTTTTTTTACCCTTTTTGGTTGAACAAGTAATGTTTTGTCATCATCTCCATTTTTTATGTACATCTACTTTTATCTCCCGTACAATATACGCAGGTGAAAAATCAAGTTTTTTTCAAAAAAACATCAATGTCATCAGGCTGGATACATTGACCTATAAAATAATATATTAAATATAATAATAAATATATATATGAAGTTACAACGATAAAATTATAATTTAATAAAAAAATCACGAATTACAAAGTAATTATTTAATCTACATTCACATGAAAAACCACAATTGCTGAAAAGATGATAGCACATGATATTTTAGACGTCATTAGATGCTAAATTCTATTGATCTCACCTACTAAAAGATTCAAAGCTACAATAGAAACTTTACTACTTAACAATTGAAGCACTTTATGATTGTGTTGTACCATAAGCAGCATTATTCTGCTTTTGGTAAAACTTTTTTATAATAATTTTCTATGTAACTAAAATATATTGATAAATAAAATAAATCTATCCAGGGTGCTATTTGTTGTTTTGAGGTAACTTTTCAGCATAGAATGTTGGCTCTCCACTCGGTTCGTGTGTGTTAACGCTGACCGAAGTTACGATCACTATTTATCCATACAAACATATATCTCTTTTAGGGTCCAACCACTTATTTTTTAGGTACATCAGAACTCCTGATTAAAATAAAAATAGTATTTTTAGCATAAAAAACAATATAATTAAGATTAACACTAGAAAACTTACTTGAATGCTTGGGTCAATCTTCGATAAAGGTGGTCGTAATTATACGCATATATGTGAGGCGTGACAGAGTTAATAAGTACCAACCGCAGATACTCAAAAGCACTCCAATCATCATTTGAAAAGCTCGCCTTGTAATGTTTAATGATATTCTCCGAAATATGCCATCTATAATGTAGTCGAACAACGTTTAGAAAAACTTCTTCTCACGTTCCATCAGAGCGAGGTCTCGGTCGGTTAGTATCACACGGGTTTCCATACATTTCTCCTCCAGCATCTCTTTTAGTCTCTCTAACACCCATCTGAAATTGATCTCACACTCAAGATCAATAAATTCATGAGCAATATAAAACGATTTCAGAGTGGATGTCACACCAACTATTTGAACAAACGGCATTTTGTACATGTTAGTCTTGTAAGTATTGTCTATCATCAACTCATGCGGGTAGACACGCCATAAAGTGTGAGATGTGGATGTGTAAAAAAATTTCATGTACGGTATTATGGGTTCATCTATGTGTGGGGTGTAAATATTTATGCTGTTGTAGAATAGAAAAAAACCTGTATTGGGGTTTCCCCGATTCTAATAGACTTTTGAATTTTTCTCGAGCATTGTATATGGTTCTTAGGCCTGCCACGTTGTTAGGATTTGATTCTCTCAGTGTGCCTAGAATGTTTGAAGGCTCAGTATTTTGTTCAGTCAATTGCTTACTGCAGAAGCTCTTTTTCGGTGAGGCTCATTGCGTATGCATGCCATTCGAGGTGTTCATCAGGTTCATAGTTATGAGTATCATTCATAACAACTATTATCCATCCATGTTCTTTAACTCATACTTATCTTGTAATTCAAACTGACAATTTGTTGTTTTTGTGTCAGTCTTTCTAAGAGTAGGTTCTCCTTTATATACTCCACCCCAATCACATTTCAACCATATTTTAACCATCAAACCACTTGAGTTTCTTTTTGAACGTTTGGTGATAATGACATACCCATTTTCGACCTATGTTACTTGTCCAATTAACTAATTGTCATGGGATGAGAAACTAACAGTTTTAAATATTATAATTAGTTATTAATAAATAAATTAAAGTTGAAAATAATATGATTTAGCCCGATTAGTGTCGTATAACCCTCTATTTCCGGAACCAATACCGTCGTTATCCTCGCTGTTATCGCCCCCGTCATCGCCCCCGTCATTCCGTAGTAATTCACCACGCATTGTTCTGAATAGTTATGACTGCCCTCACCGTGATAACCATAACCCTCTTAAGGGTAGTAGTTAGATTCCGAGTCAAATAAATAGTTGCTATCCCAGATAGACATCGTTAACCTAAAATGTTTATAATAATAGGATTCAAGTTGTATTTGATATACGATTTATCGATAATTTGAGTTTAGAAATAACGATTTATATAGTTTTTTTATAAAGAATAATACATCGAATCAAATAATTAACTACAATATTATATATCAAATAATGTAATAAATATAAAATTACACGAAACATGAGGAAGAATATATCGTCTCAAATTATTTGTACAAAGCACACGAGCCGTAAAGAGTGTAACGGCTCGTATATGTAATAATATACGGCCCGTAAAGATCCTAACGGCCCGTTACTCCGAGTGGTCATACAACCCTTCTCGGCCCGTTAACTGTGTCAATGACTGATTTGATTGGCTCATTGTCTACGGCAAGCATACGGCCCGTGAAAGCCTTACGGACCGTATGCTGGGTGTCTGGATATCTAACAGAGTATACCTGTATCAGATCCCTTTTGAGGGCGAGTCTTGAATTAATTGATAAGATTATTGCTTTTGTGATTTTGAACTTTAGGTCATATTTATGCATTTAAAAAAAGATGTAATAAAAAAAGTGTAGATAGAAATTAAAGTATCATGGAAGGTTAAAAAATATGCTGAAAATTTTAAATTTCAAGATTATAGTGAACAAGTAAAAAATATTTTTTCACACATAATTAAAGGCATTCGATAATATTTCAATTTTCCTCACAAAGAGCATTCTTCTTATTTTGCGCTTACGTTCTATATATTACTTTTGCCACTTTCAACCACGTAAAAAAGTGTTTTTATTAGTTACTTTATTCAACAGGAACTCTAGTATTCACCTAAATACAAAAACAATTCAACTATTGTCACTATATAGCATGTATATATTAAAGAGTGCATGGACAATGACGACTTATTCACCAACCAAATTACGTTTCCACTTGTTTCATGTATAAATTATACATATCAAAGAGATCATCATTACTGAAAACGACGACACTCAAGTCATATAATTTTTTTAATAACAGACAATATTTAATACGTACGCTATACAAATTTGATAAATAATCTGATATTAATTTGACGTTAACAGTTGTTGGTACATGTCGATGGTTTTTCTATTTTGCCAGTAAATCCTTATAAAAGTTGAGTTGAATATATTCTTAATAATAATTGTTAACATTTTTCTTTTATCTTGGTTTTCAGGGATGATATAATGATGTGTGTTCCCCACATATTTGGAGTCTTTTCTACTTTTATTCTTATCTTTTACAATAGATGGCTTAAAAGTTTGAACCCAATTTTTGGTGATTTTTTTTTTTCTAAATTACTTTTCCACGTGTAAAATTTAATATAATATTATATATAACTTCTTCTTGTCTTCAACTACACGTGTATATATATATTTTTATATAGTTACACGTAAAGAGAGATTATGTGCAGTGGAAGCAAATATCTTAGCTTCCTAACGAAAGAAACAATTATAAGTTCTCATATTTTTCATATGAACGATTAATGTACTTAATTATCAACCATTTTATTCCTTAGTATTTTATATGATGTGCATATATGGGACAGTTATTTTAAAAGGGATAAAAATTTCAAAATGCCTAGAAATCACTAGGACACGACACATATAAAGTGAAAATACATGAGTGGAAATTATGGAATAATATTAACTAGTTGGTCATGCTCGGTTGCTTATGAAAATTCTTACAATTAAGTTGCATATGGAGATTGAAGACTTGTAAAAATATGCAATTGATAGTGTTAAGAAGTTATAAACGATATGTAATTTTGTTGTTAGGAAGTTAAAAATATGCACCGAAGACTTTAATTATCAGTGATTATTGTTTTGAAATAAAGTTTTAAACGATATGTAATTTCGTTATTTCTAGTTATATAGAAGACTGAAGACTTGTAAAATATGCAATTGATATTGTTAGGAAGTAAAATGTGTAAAAAACACTTTAGTGAAATTACAAGTAAAATAATCATTTAATAAATAATTTTAATAAAATAGATAAATGTGTAATATATATCTTTTAGAAAGAGAAAATATATAATTGATATTTGACTTGGGTAAATATATAATTAATGACTTTAAGAATGAGATAAATGTCCCTAATAATAACACAAATGCCTTCTATAAAACTAGATAATAACACAATATAAATTGTATAACAACATAATTGTATCACAGATTATTGTAATAAAAAAATACATTCAATTTTTTTTATTGTGCTATTATACAATTTGCACTTTACTATTATCATGTTTTGTTGAAAGTCTTTGTACTATCATACAAATTACTTTGTGTTATTATCGTGGTTTACTAAAATTAACAGTGCTATTATACAATGTATATTGTGCTATTATAATAGCACAACATAAATCGTACGAAAGTAATTTTGTGAATTATATGATAGCATTTTTATTTCCAACAAAGCATGATAACAGCACGGTATAGATTTATAATAACATAATTATATTATTCATTGTTGTAAACTTAAAAAAAGGTATATTTTTATACGAAAAATTAGGAATACTATTTACATAAAAAATAAAAAAAATACTTATTTTATGATATAATATTTTTTAGAAATGCGTGACGACCCGAAAAACTAAGGTTAGATAAGTTAACATTTTAAGTTGATATATATATATATATATATATATATATATATATATATATATATATATATATATATATATATATATATATATATCTATATATATATATATATATATATATATATATATATATATATATATATATATATACTGGGTGGGATATACTGGGTTTGTTTGTTTGTTTGTTTATATATATATATATATATTATATATATATATATATATATATATATATATATATATATATTGTTAGGATTTACTATTGTGCATGTATATATATAGTTGAGCATAAGTAAATATGCTATATATATGAACATGCATGCATACATGCATAAAAATTTAACTGTGCATGTATTCTTTTCATATGTGATTATTGTATCTTACATGTCTAGTTATCGAATTGTATGATTACGTGATTAATCACTTGATTAATAAATGTCTTTCATTTACATTATCAAACAAAAATTTCACCTAGAAACTTTATATCAAAACTAAAACCAAACAAATCTTAAACACTTAAACATCAAAATAAAATAACCTTAGCCTTAATCTCAGTTCATTAGGAAGATAAGCAACCCGATTAAACACTTAAGCCTTTGACTAATCCTAGATTAATGACTAAAAAAGCCATTAACACCACAACTTGACACCTAATAAATCTTTACACCCATCACCACCTTAAACCGCCACCTAAGCACTACCTTAACACTAATCATTATCTAAATGTGCCACCTATCACCTAAGAAGCTAACTAAGCATGGCTAAAAACACCACATCTCCTTCCTAGCTATAGACCCCATGGTGAACCCATCCACCATAAACTCTCGGCTGCATGGAACCACCACACTCCCATAATCGCGAACCACCACCACAACACCACTCTCTCTTGGCTTGTTATCCACAACCGCCAACCACCACCACAACACCACTCTCTCTCGGCTTGTTATCCACAACCGTAAACCACCACAACACCACTCTCTCTCTCTTTATCAACACTATCACATCCATTTATCACCTCAACAAGCACCATTTGCGGTTCACTCTTGGCTTTTCAAGGATTCTAGAAGTTCACCATCAACTTTTGGTTTGTGATCATCATCATCTTTTGCTCCTCTTATCCAAGGACTAACCTCCTCATCCGATTCTCAAGACAAGTTCTTTAAAGTTTCTTCATCAAAACAAGGTTAGATCACTATAAAATATGATTAATATGTTATATGTGTTTAAATAAACACATAATCAACTTTTGAAAACTTATCATTAAGAATACTTATAAGAACTTATGAACACATGATTTTTATCTCAAAATCAGTAAGAAATGGATTTAAGAGTTAAAAACATTAAGGTTATATAAACCAAAGATTTAAACAAAAAGATTACAAATGAAAGAGTTAAAATATTAGTATTCTTGGTAAAATTAGATTAAAATACTTAAATGACTATGATTGTGGGAATAGAATCAAAAACATGTTTAGAAATATTAAAAATAGTAATCTGTAAATTTTGGTGTAATAATGTCGAGTAAAATAATTTATATAATTAAATTAAGGAAAAGAAAGATAATTATTATATGAAAGCTCAGAATCTGCTAAAAATTTGGAAAATTATATAATAGTTCTTGTATTTTACAGAAGTTTCAGGACAAATTTTGTGATTAAATTCGTTTGTATGACTGAGTTTTACATTTTAATATAAGCTGTAAATAGAAAATTTAAAGAAATAGTAAAGCAGTGATTTAAATTTAGAAAAATTCACATAAATTATAAAATTAAGAATATAACAGTGCGTATGAATTTAGTAATTTTTAAAAATATTCAAATATTTTTTTGAATTTTATGAAATTTGGAAAAAATCATAGTGAACTGCTTATTTTGAGTTAGTAACCTGAAATTTTATGAGAAAATATTGACTTTAGGTTAATTATTCTAGAAAATTTTGGTTATTTTATAAAAATAGTAGCTATTTCTTCTATTTTGTGTGAATATTGTAAAAATTCTAGCAAATTATCTGTAATTAATTATTAGTTGAAATTTTTATATTTTAATCTATATTTTTAGATTTTACTGTTATTAAATTGGTGATATATGGGTAGCAGTAACTGCTGTTTATAATTCTAATTGAAGTGCTGAAAATTTTAAAGAAATGCAATATGCTTCTAACATGTAATTATTTATAGGGTTTCGTTGTAATTAAAGTGAGATTCATAGTCTCATTTTATGTTTTGAGTTTTGGGGGAAAAGCATATTATTTTGTGATTGATGCTAATAAATAATGTCACACCCCCGTTATAGCGGAAACACGAGGATGCGACGGACGGGATCGTCATAACACTTGGTATAATTACAGAGACATATTATATGCAAAATCCTCGTATCATGACGTCGCCCGACACAATGGTGACTTGTGTCGTGGTTAGTCAGTTCCACGACTATCATAGTCTTAATAATTCTAAAAATCCATATACACAGTGTTCAGATATAACAGTAAATGATATACAATACAAATGTAGTCTATTGAAATCCTGGGGGTCTCTGCTAAGGCATCAACTCTAGCTATCCTCTTGATTATGTTCACCTGAAAAGATATGCTCAAAAATGTCAACACATAATGTTGGTGAGTTCCGCAGGTTTAAATTTAAAACATTTGATGCTGTGTTAGAATTTGATATGGAATCATACAGTAAGCAAAAACCACATAACATGTGTTTAAGACAACCAAACCTAATGACGTTATGCATAAAATTCGTCGGAATATATTCACCCATGGCCTGATTGCTGGCAGCTGTAGTCGGTAACTCACAAGTTAAACCGATCTGTCGAGGGTGGGGGTGTCAACCCAGTAGTACTACCAATACCTATCCGTTGGTTCCCAAACCCGGGAATTAATGGTTGTAAGAATCATAGAATAACACCATGTATGTATTAGAATATGAGAATAGTATCACGTCGATTCCAAGTATGAAAATTGTATGTAAGATTTTACAGCATCGAAAACGGGTGAGCATACTTTTCCCCCAAGTTTGAAAAACATTGAAACAATTATAAAAGCATAAAAAGGGGCCACGGAAACTCACCTTGGATTGACGTAATGTATATGAATAAGAACTTCAAAGAATTAAGCAATGCACGATCAAACACGTTCAATACCTATTATTGATTGTAATTTAGTCTTTAATACGAATGAATATATTTGGTAAGGTTTGAGTTGATTTGGTTTGATTTGGTTTAACACATGTCACACACGCAATATATTACAATGTTTTTATAGATTTCTATTTGTATTAATAAATAATTATCAATAAGTATTAAACTTATTAAATAATTATTTATATTTTGATTCCATTAAAAGGGTTTTCATATTTGTATTAAATATTTTAAAAAAAATATAAAAATAATGTGGTCTAATTATATAATTTATAATTATCCAATAATATTTATAAATAAGAATATTTACACTTATAGTATTTTGATTAGTAATAAGGTATTAATTTATACCTTTGGTTCAAATATATTTTATAAGAAATAACCCATAATTTCATAAATAATTTGTGGATTTATAAAATATATTAATTTGTATTTAAAGATAATAAAGTGTCCATTTTTTAAAAATAATTATTTATAAAATTTATAAATAATTTATATGATTTTTGTGATTATCTCATAATTAACTTGATTTAGAATTTATTGTATAAAAGAAATAAGTATTTTTAATATTTTTAAATAATATTTTATAGAGATCTATTATAGTTTTTAAATAAAATAAATTTACAGAAAATTATTTTGTATTATAAAATAAGGAGAATATTTAGAATTTATTTTATAATTTTTAGAAAATTTTCCATATTTTTAAAGTATTTGTAAAGCTTTTAAAAAAAATAAAACAATAAAAAGGGGTTAGCCAGGGTCGAACCCGGGAACCCAGGTACACACACACACGCGACTAACCAGTGAGCCAAGGCTCTGAACCGCGATTAAACATTGTTTTAATTGAATTTAAACACTGTTTTCCAGAACCCCAAATTCGCGAAGAACCCTAGTTTGATTTGATCCAAATTGAGCATGAAATCGATGTTAATAATGAAATTAACATTGGGGCTTTTAATCCCCATGATAAACAGAGTATGATGATGTGTTTAATTACCTGATTGGTATCGAATTGAATGTTCTGCAACTCAAGAACAGGTCGCGGTTCTTTTTGATTTTGAAAATCGATCAAACTTTGATTATAATCAAATTAATTGCATAGACAGCTTCTAATGATGTCAATGAACAAAAGCCCTTGTCCATTTTGGATTACATTGATCAGAAGGGTGTGTTCAACTAACTTGCAGGTCGCGGCTTCAAAGGGTAATCGGGGTGGAATTTCGTGTGTGTTTTTGATGAATTGAAGACTGAGTTAGTTTAGGAGCATATTTATAATCGTATATGTGCGTATTAATTAGTCTATTATTGAAGTTTAGTGCTCGGTTGGTTGAGTGGGTCGGCCGAAAATTAGGTTTAGTGGAAAACATACCTAATCAACTCGATTTTTCAAATTGTAGTGGTCCACTGGTTCGAAACTCGCATGTGAAGGTGTCGGGATATTTTGATTGAGCTAAAATCGGCTAAATATGGCGTTTGGGAGTCGCCGGAGCCGCCGGAGACGGTCGCCGGAACAGGGGTCGACGGGCGGGTGGTTTGGGTTTTCAAAAAATTACAGAATGGTCCCTGTAGTTTTGATGTTTTATCATTTCATGTTTACAGTTTTTTTTTTTTTTTTTAAAAAATCAGTTTTAAAATTTACAAATTACCCCCCTGAACTTATTAAATCAATTTAATAATTTTATAATTTATTATTAATAACAATATCTTCATTATTATTAATATTATCATTTATTATTATTATTATTATTATTATTATTATTATTATTATTATTATTATTATTATTATTATTATTATATTATAATTATTTAACATATTAAACTTGATTATTTATAAAATTAACTTTTAACTAATAAAAAAAAATACGGGATGTTACAGTCTCCCTGCTTTAGGAAATTTCGTCCCGAAATTTTAATCACGAGGAGGCTGAAACGAAAAGATGAGGATACTGGGGTTTTATTTGGTCCTCACGCTCACAGGTGAACTCTGGGCCACGTTTAGATTCCCAGTGGACTTTGACAATAGGTACCCGGCTTTGTTTCATTTGTATATAATCTTTTACAAGATTCATGACATAATGTATGCTAATTTGAACTCTTCCAGAGAATCGCGAGACTCTCTTTGAGATTGGCATATGGAACGTTAGGACACGATGACGAGTTACCATGGTATGTTAGACTTATAATCACAACTTCCACAATATAATTTCGGGGTAAGGTGAAGTCTAGAAATCATTAAAAGACCAGCAATGATAAGAAAGGTTAACCGTTGGAATTTAAGAATCCCAAACGTCCTCATATGAAACGACCTTAACGCATATCTTGTGAATATGTATTTCTCCTTTGACCAACCATCGGTCTAAGAATAATACGCTATGCGAAGATCTTGGAATGAGTTCACAACAAAAATGAATCAATCATTCAAAATAACGATTGATGTTTTAACGTCATACTATGGTATATGACAGGTACAGGTTAATTTCTCGACGTTGTGAGATAATGGGTTTGCTATTACGTAAAGATTACTCTGAACCTTTCCTTGGTAGGTAAACTTGATAGCATTGCTGATCAAGTGGGTGAGAATTCGTCTAATCCGTAAAACATCACCAATAACCTCCACTGGGACATCACCTCTTCTTGGCCTAAATTTTGTGGCCTCCAACCTCATAACTCCTGACTCAACTTTGGAAAAGTCGAGGATGTCACTAATAAGTTGAAGGATTAAATCACCAAAAGTTGTTTCTGATCTTTATCAGGTTTTATTGTTGATAGAATTTCTGCCAAGCTAACGATCCCTGATAATGGAGATCTTATCTCGTGTGACATGGTCGCTAGCATTTGTTTTGCTCCCATCGTTTCCCCTGTAATGTGAATAGTTTTATTAAGTTCTGTCTCTTTGGCCTTCTGCATAGCTATTTCTTCCCTTAGTTCTGCCATCTTTTCTCTCTTTTTCACCTGATCAGTGATTTCCATGCCCACATAATTAACACAAATTTTTTCCCATCTTTGTTGAACGCGGGTTCAACATATATTAAGAATGTTTTGGCTCCAAATAACTTAGTCTCAAAATAATTCCTCTCTTTGCTGGTAACTCTCTTCAGAACTTCTCTTTTAAAGTCTTGTTGTTCGAATTCAAGATAGAATTTTAATGATCTTCAAGGTTAAGGATTCAAAAGCGGTTCAAGGAGTGACGCGAATAATAGGAAAGGTATTTGTAAACATGTTTTGCAAGGTAGCAATTTCTGTTTACATACGCAGTTCGACAATCCATTAGTTCAGCTGAGAACATTTACGTGACCAAAAAGTCATGTTTATAAGTTGATAATATCTTCAGCAGAGGGATTGTTTAGGAAGGCTACCATCGCACAATCACGTTTTGATGATAACTCAAATGAAAGTTGATAAGTAAGGAATAAATGTTTCCATATAGCTAGGTCAAAATATGAGGATAAAAGGAGAGAAATCGATTTAAGAATTTTAAGTGCTCCAAGCTTGGAATCCAAATCAACTTAATACGATCGGGTCTCCTTTCAGGCTCAGGAATCATGGTTCGGCTTGGTAGGTCGAATTACCAACATCGGTTCATCCTTCAAGTTACTTCATCCTTCCCGTTACTTGATTACAACCATGGTAAGTTGAAGATCAAGAGTTGAGATTTAGTCATCGAGGTATGGAATTCAAACAATCGAGGGTAGATATCTGTCACCAAAATACGGGTTTCGATCCTATTTTGGTGAGATCATGTCATTTGTGAAACGTAAATTTCAATGAGAATAATTGAAGTCAATCCTCAAGATAAGGAAGTCGCCCTAATCCAGAGAATGAAATTTCACAAAACAAACAAATGGAAAACCATTTATCGCAATAGTGATTCATCAAAGTAAGGGGATCTCCCCTGCTTTGATGAGGTATAATCATTTAGGAGATACGAGTGTTCTTAGTCATGGGTTGTCTTGAAAACTCTTGCGTTTCCCACGGTGCAAGCGGTATGAAGTTTAACTTAACGACGAAAGGAAAATTATTATCAATTAGGAATTCGGAAAATTTCAAGTTACATCAGTGTATCAAAGGAAAAATCATGATTACAAGCTTAAGATCGAAGTTTGAGATAGCAGAATTCGTTATGATGGTGTTCAAATTTTAAATCAGAAAGACGAAATCAAAGACAAGAAATGATTCGATATCACAATGAGAGTGAACATTCGATTCATAATCGAAGGGAATATATGGACTTCTCAGGATAGTACCTCAATGACAAAGCAAAAGTAATAATATTCATTTCATCATTATAAATACCAAGGTTTCAAGCGCGTAAGTAACACCCCAAATAAGCAAATACTCATAGTTTAGATGGGTCTAAACATAAAGCACGAAGTAACTAGAAATGACTTTTTCCAGTCATTATTTCTCTATTAGTGGCCGTGTGACGTCAGTCCTGGTCGTCATCACTGCTGGAGGAACTAGAGAGACTCGGGGGTAGGTCGGGATAGTTGTCCCTTACATTGGTCTCGTCGGCAGGAGGCCAGATCTTAATCCGGTTTGCCGGGAACCCTCTAATTCGAGCCGTCCGTCTCACGGCTCCTCCGTTGTTCACTTGTTGGGGTCTTGCCTCGGGGGCATTCCTTGCAACTGTAGATGCTGTAGGAACTACAGGTGCAGCAGGGTTAGGCTCCACGGGATTAATCGGTGCAGTGGCGACAGCAGGTAGAGTGTGCATAACAGGGTCTATGGGTTCTTCCTCTTCAAATGAGTCTGGTGCATCAAGCATCACCTCCTCAGGGTTAGATTTTCTACTAGAAGATGTTTGTACTAGGTATGCTAAGAGAATCTTTTCAGGCTTCGATTCATTTTCAGAAGAAGTAATAGAAGGGTTGATAGAAGACATCCTGAAATGTCATTAAGATACTTTATGAGATTTAGGATAATATGAGCTATACAGCATGAAAATGACAATCAGGGATAAAACAATGAGTTGTTCCGAGTGTAATCAAAGCGAGTACGTCAACTAATCATAGCATTAAGTCAGCCACAACTTTGTTAAAGACATGCGTTCCAACAAGCAGATACTCATCCCACTCTTCCATCCTTGCATGTACTGGGTGGTAAGGCGCAGACTTTGACGAGACTTTGAAAACCACGAATAACGATTCAAAGCTCATATTGAAAATTATTTGATTTAGACACACAATGCATTGACTATGATTTAAGATTTGTGTGTGCTTTGATAGGAATCAAAGTATAAAAAGATTCACATATGATTCTATTCATCAAGTTCCAATAACCCATGCTTCGGTCCATCAAGATCATTACGTAGCCTAGTTTAAGCATATTCTTAGTATACCGGTGATGTTTATATATAGGGTTCCCCGCAGCGTTCCCACCACATCCACGATATACTTTGAATAATACTTAAACTAGTTACATAACAACTTAATTTTCCTTAGCATCATTCCAAAGTATAACGTAATATAAGTTTAATAAGAGCCACCGCAACTATACTTCTGTATAGGCGGTTTTACCAGTTATAAACGGCTACAGACAAACCTATACATCGGTTCCACACGGGAATTGATGACTGTAGAGAAAACATTTCCAAAGTGTAAATAGTTTAATGTGACGTAGCAATATCCATAAAGCGTACACGTATAGTTTACAACCAAACCGATCTATGCCTCAGTCAATCGGGATCATCACGTAGCCCAGTTTAAACACATTCTTGGTATACCAAGGATGCTTATATATAGGGTTCCCCGCAGCGTTCCCACCACATCCGTGGTATACCTAGGACGATGCCTAAACCAGTTACGTGACATCCGTTTATCCTTAGCATAATCTTAAAGAATAACGTTTTGTATATGTAGAGAGTATCATTACTCCTCTACATTTATGTATTCCACTTTCGTTCTAAGCATTAATCAGTAGTCACTGAATGCTAAGTGGAGATATTTCTCATAAGGTCAATATTATAATTGGAATACTATGAAGGCTTTAAGTAGGACAGGACTTGAGTAAGTGTTGATAATGTTTGATTGCCTTCAACAAGGACTTATAATGTTTGATTGCCTTTAACAAGGACTTATAATGTTTGATTGCCTTCAACAAGGACTTATTAGAATTATGACCCTAGCACCCTAGGGTATAGAATAGAAACGTGTGATACTCATGATTGTTATCTCATGGTAAGATTAACCAGACTTCTCATGCATGGTGAATTGCAATTACGTGTGCACCCGTAATGGTAATTTACCTTGCATGGTCACCCTAGCTCCACTTACCCCAAGTTAACATCATAGTATTATCTAGATTCATCAAGCATAAATAATGTAATGTCCTTATGTCCATGAGCCAGTATTCCAATAATAGCATGTAATAGCAAATAAGCATATAAGCACATTAAGTCTAATGGTAACTGCATATCCGTCATACTTTCAGGATTTCAGTCATAACAATGATAGGGTCGGATTCAATATCCGAGATCGACGCTACGCGTGATCACCGAAGTTCCCTAATAATATGATGTTGTGCGCATACAAGCGTAAAGTTCTTAGTATAAAATTATCCCATGGAGAAAGACTAAGAGTAATAATGTCTTCCCCGGGATGTTCAGATAACACGTGTACATATATAAAATCAAGTATGTAGGACATACTTGTAGATTATTAGGTATATAGGAATATACCTGTATATTAAGTTCATAGACTTAATATACTTGACCCATTTGCCTTGTAGATTTGTGTATTGACCATAGTTTATCACTCATCCCAGAAATCCCCAGGTAAGCATACCAGGTCTCGTAATGAGATATATGCGATATGCTTGCCTTAGCCCGAGGGCCTTTTGCCAGGAAATCCAGAATACAGGTGTCTATGTGTCACACAAATCATGAAAGACATTTAGGTAAAATCAAATGCACACAATCCCTAGCATGCATTCTATATGAAGGTTCTTAGGTTATAGTCTAGGTCGAATTCTCCACCTAAATCTCTATAACCAAGGCTCTGATACCAATCTGTCACACCCCCGCTTATAGCGGAAACACGAGGATGCGACGGACGGGATCGTCATAACACTTGGTATAATTACAGAGACATATTATATGCAAAATCCTCGTGTCATGACGTCGCCCGACACAATGGTGACTTGTGTCGTGGTTAGTCAGTTCCACGACTATCATAGTCTAATAATTCTAAAAATCCATATACACAGTGTTCAGATATAACAGTAAATGATATACAATACAAATGTAGTCTATTGAAATCCTGGGGGTCTCTGCTAAGGCATCAACTCTAGCTATCCTCTTTGATTATGTTCACCTGAAAAGATATGCTCAAAAATGTCAACACATAATGTTGGTGAGTTCCGCAGGTTTAAATTAAAACATTTGATGCTGTGTAGAATTTGATATGGAATCATACAGTAAGCAAAAACCACATAACATGTGTTTAAGACAACCAAACCTAATGACGTTATGCATATAAATTCGTCGGAATATATTCACCCATGGCCTGATTGCTGGCAGCTGTAGTCGGTAACTCACAAGTTAAACCGATCTGTCGAGGGTGGGGGTGTCAACCCAGTAGTACTACCAATACCTATCCGTTGGTTCCCAAACCCGGAATTAATGGTTGTAAGAATCATAGAATAACACCATGTATGTATTAGAATATGAGAATAGTATCACGTCGATTCCAAGTATGAAAATTGTATGTAAGATTTTACAGCATCGAAAACGGGTGAGCATACTTTTCCCCCAAGTTTGAAAACATTGAAACAATTATAAAAGCATAAAAAGGGGCCACGGAAACTCACCTTGGATTGACGTAATGTATATGAATAAGAACTTCAAAGAATTAAGCAATGCACGATCAAACACGTTCAATACCTATTATTGATTGTAATTTAGTCTTTAATACGAATGAATATATTTGGTAAGGTTTGAGTTGATTTGGTTTGATTTGGTTTAACACATGTCACACACACAATATATTACAATGTTTTTATAGATTTCTATTTGTATTAATAAATAATTATCAATAAGTATTAAACTTATTAAATAATTATTTATATTTTGATTCCATTAAAAGGGTTTTCATATTTGTATTTAAATATTTTAAAAAATTAAATATAAAATAATGTGGTCTAATTATATAATTTATAATTATCCAATAATATTTATAAATAAGAATATTTACACTTATAGTATTTTGATTAGTAATAAGGTATTAATTTATACCTTTGGTTCAAATATATTTTATAAGAAATAACCCACAATTTCATAAATAATTTGTGGATTTATAAAATATATTAATTTGTATTTAAAGATAATAAAGTGTCCATTTTTATAAAAATAATTATTTATAAAATTTATAAATAATATTTATATGATTTTTGTGATTATCTCATAATTAACTTGATTTAGAATTTATTGTATAAAAGAAATAAGTATTTTTAATATTTTTAAATAATATTTTATAGAGATCTATTATAGTTTTTAAATAAAATAAATTTACAGAAAATTATTTTGTATTATAAAATAAGGAGAATATTTAGAATTATTTTTATAATTTTTAGAAAATTTTCCATATTTTTAAAGTATTTGTAAAGCTTTTAAAAAAAATAAAACAATAAAAAGGGGTTAGCCAGGGTCGAACCCGGGAACCCAGGTACCACACACACGCGACTAACCAGTGAGCCAAGGCTCTGAACCGCGATTAAACATTGTTTTAATTGAATTTAAACACTGTTTTCCAGAACCCCAAATTCGCGAAGAACCCTAGTTGATTTGATCCAAATTGAGCATGAAATCGATGTTAATAATGAAATTAACATTGGGGCTTTTAATCCCCATGATAAACAGAGTATGATGATGTGTTTAATTACCTGATTGGTATCGAATTGAATGTTCTGCAACTCAAGAACAGGTCGCGTTCTTTTTGATTTTGAAAATCGATCAAACTTTGATTATAATCAAATTAATTGCATAGACAGCTTCTAATGATGTCAATGACAAAAGCCCTTTGTCCATTTTGGATTACATTGATCAGAAGGGTGTGTTCAACTAACTTGCAGGTCGCGGCTTCAAAGGGTAATCGGGGTGGAATTTCGTGTGTGTTTTTGATGAATTGAAGACTGAGTTAGTTTAGGAGCATATTTATAATCGTATATGTGCGTATTAATTAGTCTATTATTGAAGTTTAGTGCTCGGTTGGTTGAGTGGGTCGGCCGAAATTAGGTTTAGTGGAAAACATACCTAATCAACTCGATTTTTCAAATTGTAGTGGTCCACTGGTTCGAAACTCGCATGTGAAGGTGTCGGGATATTTTGATTGAGCTAAAATCGGCTAAATATGGCGTTTGGGAGTCGCCGGAGCCGCCGGAGACGGTCGCCGGAACAGGGGTCGACGGCGGGTGGTTTGGGTTTTCAAAAAATTACAGAATGGTCCCTGTAGTTTTGATGTTTTATCATTTCATGTTTACAGTTTTTTTTTTTTTTTAAAATCAGTTTTAAAATTTACAAATTACCCCCTGAACTTATTAAATCAATTTAATAATTTATAATTTATTATTAATAACAATATCTTCATTATTATTAATATTATCATTATTATTATTATATTATTATTATTATTATTATTATTATTATTATTATTATTATTATTATTATAATTATTTAACATATTAAACTTGATTATTTATAAATTAACTTTAACTAATAAAAAAAATACGGGATGTTACAAATAAGACTTTTTTAGATACTGTCATTTTGGCATAAGCTATAACTATTAATTCGGATATGGAACAGTCTGATAATATAGGTAGCGCTACTTAGGAAAATATTTTCTGCACTGACAGGATGGGTGTTGTGATGCCATATTATCTGATTTTATGATTTATATTTGTACAGTTATAAATCAACTGGCATATAAGTAGGTTTTGTTGTAATTTTATTTATGCCGCATTAATATATTTTGTTTGGTTATTAAACCTATGTTTCTCAACAACATTATATTGACTATTTTAAGTATGCTTTTTCAGGAAATCAGAATTACTAACAGCGTAATATTTTCATTTGATGTTTACAACGGTTGGGGTGAAGTTATTGGAAAGACTTGTGTGAAAATAACTGTTAACGTATTTAAGCCTAGCATAATGGTGGATGCACACATCCACTACTATTAAAGACTAAGAAGCAGTTATTAAACTTTTGTATTTAGCTTACATGTTGAAAGTGTATTAGTCTTTGTTTAGACAAGTTTTGTATAAACTTATATGTAACCTAAAGAATATATATATATATATATATATATATATATATATATATATATATATTATATATATATATATATATATATATATATATATATATATATATGTAATGTTATGTTTAAAGTTACTGTTATATTGTTTGTCTGTAATCAATGAGTTTTGAGCCAGAGAGTCACACATAAACATTTCACGCTTTCGTTGGGATGTGATAAAATGCTAATGGATATAAAAGTTATTTTTAATTTTAAAATATAGGTGAACTTTTATTTTGTGAGAAAAGTAAACAAAAAAACTTTTTTTACCATAATCACACATATAAAACATCATATATATGTGTGTGTGTGTAAATTCACAATTATAAAAAAATTAAGAAAAATATAAATTACACTTACACCTGCAAATATATATGGGTGTGAGTGTAACTAATGCATGTTTTAATTTTTACACTTGTAAATATACATATATTGTCACACCCTCAAATTTCCACAAACGGGGTATCACCGTTAGGCGTGTGACTTCCAGGATCTCAGACACTAGTTACACCAAACGACACGTTAATTGTAAAACATAATTCATTTTTGAAGTTTAATATTACCAAAGACCAAGTTTTTAAAGTAAACATAACAGAAGTTGCGGAAGCATAGTAAATCTTAATTGTTTAAACGGCGCAACACGCGCAAACCGAATAAATGAAAGTTACTGAAAAATATTAAATAAGCCACGTGGGATAATAAATGCATGAGTGAATGCTCCTATTCGTGCGCGTCTTGTGAACCTGAAAGAAACATGCTAAAGTGTCAACACAAGGTTGGTGAGTTTACAGCCCCACTTTTACTTTATACTATTTTCGGGGGAGAGAAACATGTTGTTTTCATAAACGTTACATTACATTGGATGGTTGTGATACTGCATATACATGATACTATGTTCGTATACTTTGCCCTTCGGTCCGTTACTACGCAAGTAGAAACGTGGAAACAATTTTATTTTCATTGATCAGTATTATTGTAATATCATCTGTTTACTAGTGTGATACCACTTAAGTCCTCACTCTCGAACCGTTAATGTATGTAGTATAGCGAGGCAATTCTGAGTAGATCTACTGGGTTTGACAAACCCCACCCGGGCTAGTCGCGCTAGCACAACGTTCGTTAAACGGGTGTTTAATTGACCTAAGTTCTGTTGCTGTGACCTGGTATTCACAGCCGAGGCGTTCAGTTTCGATTGTCAGCTTCGGTTTCGAACTTCATACACTGAGTAACTGGTTTAGTAGACTAGCTACCTACTGATATTACTTTGTTTACTGTATCGGTTTACTTTATGTTCTGTTTATCAAAACCTGTGATCTCACCAACCTTGTGTTGACACTTTAGCATGTTTCTTTCAGGTTCACAAGACGCGCACGAATAAGAGCATTCACTCATGCATTTATTATCCCACGTGGCTTATTTAATATTTTTCAGTAACTTTCATTTATTCGGTTTGCGCGTGTTGCGCCGTTTAAACAATTAAGATTTACTATGCTTCCGCAACTTCTGTTATGTTTACTTTAAAAACTTGGTCTTTGGTAATATTAAACTTCAAAAATGAATTATGTTTTACAATTAACGTGTCGTTTGGTGTAACTAGTGGCTGAGATCCTGGAAGTCACACGCCTAACGGTGATACCCCGTTTGTGAAAATTTGAGGGTGTGACATATATAAAATAAAACAAAATGTTCTCTATGTTTATAATGTTATTCGAGCATTGAAATTAATTATTTTTATTTATCTTGACGAGTTACCGCAAGTTATCGTAATAAAGACGGAGGGTTAATAACTTTAGTAAAATGTTGCATTAAGTCTTGAAAATTTTATATTAGGCCTTAAAAATATTGAATCAGCCTAAAAAATATTTTTTATTAAAGAATGAATTAGGTGAAATTGTATTGTATCTAAAACAACCTTTTTTTGTTAGAAAATATAATATTTTGCTAGGAAGTACAACTGTTTTTAAAAAAATATTTAATTTATTTGAAAGGTTACTACTAAAGCGTTGTATTAGGCTATTTTTGTAGTAGTGATGGTAATAATTAGAGTCGGCAAAATGGGTGGGTTGGATCGGGTTGGTTGTTAGGTTAGGATGGATTTGGGTCAGGATGGGTTTGGGTTAGGTTGGGTCATTTAGAAAAAAAGGTCAGGATAGGTTTGGGTCAATACGGGTTTGGATCAGGATGGGTTCGGATCAGGATGGATCATTTTAAAAAAGTCAACACTATTTTACTAGTATTCTATAATCCAACAACACATATAGATAGATGCATATACGGACCCGTGGCGACGCGGCGGACCCGTGGCGACGCGGCGGACCCGTGGCGACGCGACGGACCCGTGACGACGCGGCGGACCCGTGACACAAACGTTCAAGAAATTTTCATCAATACGATTACGTAAACTCGACAACAATTTGAGGTAAACAAAACAAAAAAAGTTTACAACACCTTTTGTTTTAAAAGAGTTTCCACGACCTCGTTACAAAATAACTATCAAATTATAAAATTAACATAAGCAACCAATTCAATGTTAATTAACAATTAAACAATTTATAAACAAATAGATAAACAATTTGAAGCAAATAAAGATATATTTTATTTTAATCAAATAAGAATTTACAACTTACAAGCATTTCACGTTTGTATTAAAATAATATAACCTAACAAATAATAATTAAACAATTAAACTTAAACTTCAATATTAGTTTTACGGTGATATATAAAGTGGGCTCCTTCCGTGTTTAAATAGTGCCCCCACCATTTCCATTTTAGGCCCCCGATTTCAGTCAATATGAAGCCGAGTGCAACAATCTTTACCCACTTTGTTCTATGTATCTAGGCCGGACCGGGGGGTTTCATTTGACCCAACTTGACCCGTTTATTTCTTTTTCTAGTTTTGTATATACCTATTCAGACCCTCTAGGAATAATACTTAACCCATAACAACCCATGGCCTTTTATTTAAAGCCCAAATAAACCCAAATATAGAGAATTGAGTCAAGATTGCCGGGTCTAGTAATAATATATATTATGAAGACATTTTGCTACAAGAAAAGTAGTTCGATCTTTGGGTGCATGGGATCTTGTTGATAGTGATAAAATATATTTTTAGATTAGATTTGGTAACAGAATCAATAGTCGTTTCATTGCTTTCCCCTACATATATTTAATCTAACAACATTTTTTATTCTTGATGACTTGCAAATGCATTAATATTGTTCCAAGTTTAGACGAAAATATGTTCTTTATAAAATTCATGCTTTATTACTTTAAAAATCATATTTTAGTTCTAAGCATTAATGTCCAATAAGTTGTGATTGGTCCCGCACTGGTTTCCAACAATTCTAGAATGGTAATTAGTTCGTATCAAACTTGATTTGAAAGAAATTTTGAGTTAAAGTTTAAAAGAACATATATGCATGATTATTGACCTTTGAACTCAATAAGTACTAACTAATAGCGTTATTCACGAGCCGAGCCGAGCCGAACGGAGATGATATTTGTTCGTGCTAGCTTGGCTCATTTACAAACTGAACCGAGCCGATCAGCTCGTTTATAACTGAGCCAAAAATCAAGGGAGCATTTTTCGAGCATTAATTATCCGAGTGAGCTTCGAGAGCGCGAGCGGTGAATGATATTGACATTCCATGATATTGATGGTTATATAGTCTAGTATGTCACACGATTTAAATTTATAAAAAAACAATGAATATATTGAGTCTCAAGTTGTTATGTTTTAAAAATCAACCACATTTAATAGCATCATCATGTTTATATTGAGTCTCAAGTTGTAATGTTTTAAAAATCAACCACATTTAATAGTATAATCATGTTAATTTATGAATGAAATTTAAGTTAAAAGACTATTGGTTAATGACTTAGGGTTTAACTTTTAGATTTAATATTGATTTTATTTAGGGTTGATTGTCTAGCATATATGCATAAATATAGATTATACCAAAACCAATAGAGTTGTATGTATAACACTCTATATATATAATTGTATATTTGTATATTTGTGTATATACATAAAAGGTAAATTAAAAAAGAATTCAATCCGAACCGAATCGAGCGGATCTTTACTCGTGTTTGCTCTTTTACAAACTGTACAGAGCCGATCGGCTCATTTACAACTGAGTAGTAAGTCTAACAAGCATTTTCTAAACATTTTTTGAGCGAGAATCGAGTGTCGAGCAATTTAGACAACCTTACTAATTAAGAAGAAAAATTAAAAATTCATATTTTGTATTATTAAAACTAATGTTAATTAGCAAGTGTTCATTCCAACTTTACCAATGGATAATGATCTAAAACTCTACCATGATGATTAAATTATTGTAGCTTAATAAACCATAAAGTAAAAATTAATTAACAATCTCACACAAAACTAAGGTTGTTGAATTAGAATAAGCTCACAACTCGTTCAAAATTAGCTTGTTTATAAACGAGTTGAATCAAACGGACTTAGTTTGCAAATTAGTCAAGCCTAAGCCAAGTTTAACTCGTCGTTAGTTGTCTCGTTGCCTCACTTGTTGACTTGCTTAACTTCAAGGTGGCTCATTTAACTTCGAGCTTGAGCCCAACCTGAATCTATGATCGGCTTGTTTACAATAACCCTACTTAATAAAAGATCATAATTGATTTTGAACAGCATATTAATTTAGTTTAGTTTTATAACTAGCTAAGATCAAACTATCAATGATCATTAGACCAACTAGTTAAGATAAGCTACTCATAACATGTAAATGTATGGGAGACCATAGGTTCAAGTATCACTATTAGCATATTGCTTAGAGTTGAAGCATGAGTTTTCCTATCAATGATTTTCCTCCTGAGGGGTTGGGGTACGTTACCGGCTGGGAAACGGATAGATAGACCTGATTAAGATAACACCTATACTCTAAAACAAAGTCGCACATTTACCATTAAGAAAAAAAATAAGGTCAAACTATAAATAATATAGGTTTAGAAAATATATCAAAGAAAGAAAGAAATGAAAAACGAACTAGCTTGTCATTTGTCAATACTTTATTGGCTTAACTAACATACCATGTATGTCACTGATTCAAATCTACTCATGCATAATACTTCACCAAAATTGAAGTTTAAGCATTTCTTTTTTCGTTTTGTTTTTTCCCCTTAAACCCTAATCTCTCTCTCTCTCTCTCTACATATATATACATACATATACATATATTTTAATATTATATATATCATGACCCCATTTCTAAGCAAACCCCATTATCATCATTATAATAATCACCCATCCCATCCAATGATCCTCATCTCTCTCACATAAGCGGACAAACACAGGTTTATTGGCTATTTATAAAGTAATAAACTTCTTCAAATAAGAACTACTTTCGAAGCTTATAAGATTCACAAAGAGAATCAACCTATATAGATCGATCATAAATATCAACACTCTTCTTTCATCTCTTTTTCACACACTTTACACACACATACACACGTTGTGTGGGTGTGTGTACATATAATTATAAAGGAATGAGGAAGCCTATAGCAGGTGGAAACAATTCGATGATGACGACGATGAAGATGAGAAAAGGGTTGTGGTCACCAGAAGAAGATGAGAAGTTGATGAACTACATGATCACCAATGGTCAAGGCTGCTGGAGTGACATTGCTCGTAATGCGGGTTTGCAAAGATGCGGTAAAAGTTGCAGGCTCCGATGGATCAATTACCTGCGACCTGATCTTAAACGCGGTGCATTTTCTCCTCAGGAGGAAGAAGTCATTGTTCATCTTCATTCTCTTCTTGGTAACAGGTATGATATTAATCCATATATACTAATTAAAAGTATAATTACCAGTCTTCGGGTGTGTACGTAATTGATGCTCACTCTTTGTGTGTTCAAATCCTGCGGTAGTCAGATTAGATTAGATGTGTTTAACATTAGATTAAGAGCAGTTTGAGTAAAATTAATCAGAAGTATACTTATTTAATCTACAACATGAATAAAAGTTAGTGGAGTGTTTTATGACATTAATCTTGATATTTTTAACTTTCATTTTGGTTTTATATTTTATTAAATACGAATAAACAAATCTTGCAAACCCTTTATTAATATCAATATATAGCATGGAAATAGATAAGTTCGATGTTTAACTTTTTTTTCTCCAGAATATTAGAAATATTCACTTGTAAATTCACTATATATATAAAATATTGTGAGGTTTTATATCTTACAAGTTGCAATTTATTAATTGAGATATTTTTAATAAGAGTGATTTCCATGTTTGAAACTCAAGTTAAATTATCAAATGATTGATAACTAAGGGAGATGAGAACATACATATATGTGTGTATATGAGGATGTAACTATTTACTTAATTTAAATAATTTTTGAGATGAAACCAAATAGAAGTTATTAGTACACCAGGCTTCTATAATTTGCACCTTAGACTCTAAATACACATCATTTCTTGCATGTATATATATAGAACATGTACACACGTAAGTGCATTAATACCCATGGCTAATTAATCATATAATCTAGTCAGTAAAATGTCAAAGTCATTGTTGCATGATTACATATGCAACTTACAAATTTAATCTTTGTGCTTTTGACTTTAACCGTTTAACAAATCATTAATGGAGAATGAAGATAGCTATAGTTCTATCTCTTCCATAATTGGACCGAAGAAAGAGTAACTTGACATAATTATCACATATAACAATGCATCATAGTACACTTGTATAATTTAACACCACACCAAAAACCTTCATTTTATATATATGACTAGTTAGGGGAAAACGAGCATATACATATTTAATAACAACTTGAATATTAATTATAAAAAAAAAAAGTTTTGCCGTTGGTTCATTGTTTTTAGTGTTATTTACTTTATTTTTATTTTTTATGCTAATTTAATCATGCATTCTATGTCTTTGTTGATGCACTAAAAACTTGTGCAAATTTAGAAAAGATTTGTACCGTTCAATTTTAAATTGCATTAATAGCAGGCTCAAAGCGAAAGGGATAATTGAGGTTGAGGTGTGTGCCCACATATAACCTATGAGTTGAAGATACTCCACTGTCTATTTCAGTAGTTTGCTTGCAATGAAGCCAACCTCCATGCATTGCATGCATTTATATATACCGTATTTTACGTGTAACATAATCATATTTGGTTCACATAAATATGATTTTTTTCTAATATCTTTAATTAATTTATAGGTGGTCCCAAATTGCAGCGAGATTGCCTGGGCGTACAGATAATGAAATCAAGAACTTCTGGAACTCGACGGTAAAAAAGAGATTGAAAAAGTCTACATCAAACTCATCGTCACCTAACACGAGTCATGATTCATCATCCTCGGAACATAGGGACACCATGGGGGGATTGGCACCCATGCACGATTCTAGCAACATATTAGCTATGTACATGGATGCAACACGAAGATCATCTTCATCATCGTCCTTGCAAGCCATGAACATAAACCAAATGATGGAACCAAACATGCCCATCTTGTATTCATCATGCTATGGTTCGACGCAAGTGGGCATGGATGGTAAGGGTATTAGTTACCATGGATGTTATGAAATCTTTGGGGGAATTTAGGGTTAGAAGATGAGATTTTTAACATCACACCATTAGATAACTCGACTAATAATGATCACCATATAAAAAGCGAAAATCTTGAAGAAAGAAATTCCATGATCATAACTAACAACATGAACGATATCATCATGAACCAATGTTACAACAATAATAAGGTACAAGCAATAACCGAAGGATTCGAAAACTGTTGGGAGGGAGGAGATGAACTAAAAGTCGAAGAATGGGACTTTGAAGAACTCATGAGTGAATCTTGCATGTTCCCTTCACTTGATTAAATCTTCGAAAAAAGTAGATTTTATGAATTTCTGTCGAATTTCTTTTTCCATTTTTGGAAAGTACGTAGTAAATTTTTGAGGATTGTAAGAATAAGATGACACCTAACATAGGTGTAATGGGGTCATTGTGCATACTCTATTGTATAGATATATCATTGTACATGTACCTCATCATGTAAGAATAGTTTAATTGGCCAGCTCCAATTGATCATATTGGCTGGCTAATAATATTCAAATATAAACCCTTCTTTATGGAAATCAGAAATCCTATATGTACGTGATGGTGAAATATATACATCTTCATTAATTGAATTTAAAACATCTAAATATTGAATTCAAGTTAAATACCTTGAACTATATTATTAACTTATAGTTAAAAATCGATTAATCCGTCAGCCATAACAATGCGTTGGAGGTTCCATAGCATACATAAGAGATTCTTTTTCTAGAATACATAGTTGTAATTTAAATTATACTTTTATAATAATTATTATATTTTTTAATGACAATCACTACTAGTTTAGAGACCAGATTTATAGGGAGGACAAAATTTAGTCTCAATAGACTACCTATAGAGACGACAAGTCGTCTCTAAAAATTATGGTGGTTATAGTTCGACTTTTTAGAGACCAAAGAGAAGTCGTCACAATAAGTTGATATCCGTTGTCGCTAAAAGTAAAAACCAATTTCTTTTATAATTATTTTTTTTGTATTGACATTAATAAGGTTATTCTATAGAGAAACATGTCGTCCTTATACTCTATAGAGACGACATGTCGTCCAATAGCCTATAGAGACGACATATCGTCCCTATAGCCTATAGAGACGACACCAAAGGGGAGGGAAGTTTTCCGCCAAGCAGGAAAACTTTTTGGGATAACATGTCTTCTCTATAGGTGAAAATATCCTCTCTATAGAAAGTCTTTTTTTAATAATTTTATTTTTCTGTTAATTTTTTTATTTTCTTAATATTATTTTTTTTCTAATTATTATTATTAATATTATTGTTATTTTATTGTTATTATTATTTAAAAGAATATAGTGTTTGTACATGTAATGACCTTAGACAACAAATGTATCATTATTATTGAGATAAAGCGATGGTCAATTAGATCCAGTTATGCCAAATTATAGACGAATATTTTCGAGCATGTTCAATTAAGACGATTAGGCCAATTTCGGTCAATCAGGATCAATTATAGTCAATTAGGACTAATGATGGTCAATCATACTCTATTATACTGTATTTGAGCCAATTATGGTCAACCAGTCTCAATTATAGTCGATTAGGGCCAATGACGACCAATCAATCAAAATTAAAGTTGAGTAGGCATGGCGGTAGTCATTACCACCAATAATGGTCAAATAGGTCAAAAAATAATCGTTTAGGGCCAATGATGGTCGATTGGGTCTAACCATAGTTGATTAGACCAAGTGATGATCGATTAGGGCTAACAATGATCAAATAGGCTTAAATATAGTCGATTGGGAAAAATAATGGTCAATCTGGTATAATTATAGTCGGTTATGCTTGGTTATGGTTTATTTGGGCCGGTAACTATTAAATAGGCCCAAATATTGTCACTCAAGTGTAATTATATTCGATTAGGCCTAGCGATGATGGACTAGGGCCAGTAACAGTCAGATATGTTTTAATATAGTCTATTAGGACCAATGAGGGTCAAGGGTCAATCGGGCCGAATCATAGTCGAATATGCCTAGTGGTGGTCGATTAGGTCTAATAATAATAGTTTTAGTTATATAATAATAATAATAATAATAATAATAATAATAATAATAACAATAAATATAACAATAATAATAATAATAAAAATTTTAATTTTAATAATAATAATAATAATAAATATAATAATAATAATAATAATAATAATAATAATAATAATAATAATAAAATATAGCAATAGAGACGACGGTGCACCCTATAGAGAAGACAGGTCGTCTCTATACGATGCTTAAACTTTTAGTAAACTAATATCTATAGAGACGATTTTGATCATCCTATAGACAGGACTTTTCGTCCCAGTTATTCTAACCTAAATAAATATTATGTCTCATCTTCTCCAACACATCTAATTCCTACGAATTTTTCCTTGGTCTCTCGGTCCACACCCGCGACCTCCCACCACTGTTTTCGTATCTCGCAACACCACCGCCATCATCGCCGCCACAATCTCCTTCCCGACTTGCTACCACCTCGGCTTCTTCACACAGATTCCCACCATCGCCACGTCCTACAAAGGATCACTACCACAACCGCAATCTCCCGCCATTGTCAACGTATCTTGCTATCAGGCAAAAAGACTATGAAATTGGCCTTCCACGGTTAGATTGTTCGAGTTCTAAACACTTCTAATAGGTAATTTTTATGGTTTTAAGCCCTAACTAAACAATGGTTTTGATTTTGGTTTTTAAACAATTATATGTGTGTTTCAGGTGTTAATTTTGTAAGATTGTCACACCCTCAAATTCCAGATCTGGAATCTATCACGGAGGGGTGAGCAAACAGGATCGAACACAGTAGTTACACATGAGATGCAGTTATCTATATGATAAATTTTAGATAATCATTCATTAATATTCAGAGTAGCGGAATAAAAGATTGTATCTTAACAACACATCTAATCATATCTCAGATAATAACATATGTATCTTGAGCTCTTATATGATCCTACGCGCATGTCCATAAGCTCCTAATAGATACCCGAGAATACATGTAAATCAAGTGTCAACACAGGGTTGGTGAGTTCATAGGTAAGTAAAACATAATGATAAATCGTCAACTATCATCAATTAGGAATTACTGTAAAAGTGTGAGTTTAATTTACTCACCGGTATATGAATAGCCTGTCGGAACCCTTTTTAATAAGGTGAACCCGCTATCCCACATACCTACTATGTACAAGCCCAAAAATCCTTCACATAGGATTTGCCCATGTATCATAGTTTAATATCCTTTTCATGTGTATATTATGTTATTTATAATAATTCAAATCAGAGGGCGCGAATCCTCTCTTTACATTTATCCTCATATGGGTTGTAAGTGGAACTATAATTGCAAACTTTACATAGTGCACATCAAATCTGCCTTCTCACACCAGAACAGTCATCCCGAATGACAATAAGATCTTTGTGCATCTTGGTAAGGACCATATGTCAAAACCTTTGTGGGGGTAAGTCACTCCCAGATAGTACTATCCATAAGATCCCTGCTTATTTATAGTCCAGTATACAGAGAAGGATTTTCATAGTAACCATATGTAATCATAAATGTGATTCAATTATTATTTAATATATACACAAAAATAATTTGGAAACATGTATTCCTCTCCAAAACATTTAAATGATTAAAAAGGGGAACAGTTAAGTATGAACTCACCTCAGTCCTTGTGTGGTGTTGACAAGCTAGTAAATTCCTCCTAAGAAATTATAATTCACATAAGCAAACAAATAAAATCCATAACCTAAATAAGTTAGATCTTGAACCTAGCATTCAATTGATCTAAGGTTTGGTTTTCGGGGATTTGTTATAAACATATAACTAATCATTTAATTATTTTTGTCAATTCTTTAATAACTAAAGATTTGTATTTCATTTGATTAATTAAATAATGATTTTAACTTATCATTATGTTCTAAATAAATTTCAGACATTATTTAAATATGTAAATTTGTATTTAATTTAGTAAGATTTTATAATTAAATTTATAAAATCTAATTTGTATTTATCAAATAAGTAACGTTTACAAGTTTTAATTTATTATTAATCTATACTTGTAATTAGTATATTTTTATAATTTTTATTATAATGCTTGTAAATAACTTATGAAATTATAACATCTTTATAATTTTCACAATTTTCATGTTTTATCCATAACATAATGTCCATAATAAATTAATAATTTAAATTATTATTTAGAGTCTATTTTTATAAAAATGACTATTTATAACATTTATAATAATTTTTATAAATAATAATAATAAGGTTTTTAATAAAATAATTTTCCAGAAGATAATTAAATAACTTATAAAATTAACAAAGTTTATAAAATGTATTTTTATAATTTTTAAGAATTTTTGTATATTTTAAATAATCAAAAGGCATTTAAAAAAATAATGGGAGATGCACGGGTTCGAACCCGTGACCTCCTTCCCCCACTCCCACGTCCAAACCAGTTAACCAAAGGCATCCAGCCGCACAAGCATTCGGCTTTGAATTCCTTTAAACTGCTCAAACGAAACACCCCCAAATCCAGATAAACCCTAGACCCGATTGACCCCAAATTGATGATCGGTTCGATGTAATCACTCGGATTAACCATAGGGCTTTTGATCCCTATGGTTAATCAAGCATGATGATGTATTAAACTTTCTCGATTGCAACCAAATTAAAGTGCTTATGCTCGTTAAAGCTTCGACCTTTAAGCGATGAACATGGGTCTTGATTTCGATGTTCTCAACCAAATTAAACTTATAGGTATCTTTAGGGAACAACCATGAATCAAAGCCCTCACTTAATTTCAGGTTTCAAAGTCCCGAAGGTGGTGTTCGACCAAGTTGCAGGTCGCGGAGAAGATGGTTGATCGATGGTGATGTTTTGATGGTTTCAGATGAAATCAAACTCAAAGGATGATTATAAATGGTTCATAGTTCGTTAGTGCAGAGTTCTTTCGATTATTATTTAGTTTTAGTGCTCGATTAAGTGGGTGGTCGGCCGAACTTTCGGTCGATAGTGGGTTCGGTGGGTAGATGACTCGATTATTCAAATTAAGGTGGCCCACGAGTTTGAATCATGCACTAGAATGTGTCGGGGTGATTTATTTGATTAAAATCGAGTGATTTGTGGCCTTTGGAGTCGCCGGAGGGTCGCCGGAGGGCCGCCGGAGAGGGTGGCCGGAGAAATCAAAGGGAATGGGCGGGGGTTTGGGAATTTTAAGAAATTTACAGAAATGGTCCCTCAACTTTTCAACTTTATTATTTTATGTGAAAACTTTATGTTTAAAGTTTCTAATTGTCACAAATACCCCCTGGACTTTTTAAATCCAATTTTTTTTTAAATTTGTTTATTTTCTTAATAATCTTTACAAATTACACATAACAATATTATCATTATTATTATTATTTTTTATTATTACTATTATTATTATTATTATTAATATTATTATTAATAATAGTGATAATAATATCATTATTATTATTATAATATCAAATATATATATATATATATATATAACGAAATTTTTCCGGGTTGTCACATCATCCCCCTGTTAGAGGAATTTTCGTCCCGAAAATTAGGATGTACTGGCAACATTCTTAAACAGGTTAGGATACTTGCGCATCATTTCGTCCTCTCGTTCCCAAGTGAACTCAGGACCACGCCGGGAGTTCCACTGAACTCTGACAATCATAATCTGCTATGCTTTAGTTGTTTAGCTTCCCGATCCATAATTTCCAGAATATAATTTCGTGGTAAGGTGATGTCTAGAATTCAAGATAAGACCAACAATGATAAGAAAGGTTATCCGTCGGAATTTAAGAATCCCAAACGTCACCATATGAAACGATCTTAACGCATATCCTGTGAATATGTATTTCTCCTTTGACCAACCATCGGTCTAAGAATAATACGCTATACGAAGATCTTGAAATGAGTTCACGACAATGGTCTATAATGCACCAATTGTCATCATGACCTCTAAGATAAGAAGCATTTTAGTTGCAAGGAAAGTTAAACAAGAGATCCATAGGATCACGAAGATTAGGTCTTGTCACTTGTGAAGATAAGACACTTGGACACATACCAAGTTACGTCTTTTCCTTTAGACCAAACCCATGTCTACAAGTTACGAAGGTTTATGAACCTTTATATCCACATCGCAATGAGGATAATAACGAGTCTTGTTGTTTAAATCCAAGATAGAATTTTAATGATTTTCAAGGTTAAGGATTCAAAAGCGATTCAAGAAGTGACTTGAACAATAGGAAAGGTATTTGTAAACATGTTTTGCAAGGTAGAAATATCTAAGTAAGTTTACATACGCAGTTCAACAAACCATAAGCACAGCTGAGAACATTTGTATGACTAGAATGTCATGAACATAAGTTGACAATATCTTCAGCAGAGAGATTGTTTAGGGAGGCTACCATCGCACAATCACGTTTTGATGATAGCTCAAAATGAAAGTCGATAGATAAGGAATAAATGATTCCATATAGTTAGGTCAAAACATGAGGATAAAAGGAGAAAAATCGATTTAAGAATTTAAGTGCTCCAAGCTTAGAATAAAAATCAACCTAAAACGATCGGGTCTCCTTTCAGGTTCAGAGATCATGCTTTGGCTTGATAGGTCGAATCACCAACATTGATTCACCCTTCAAGTTACTTCATGCTTTTCATCACTTGATTACAACCATGGTAAGTTGAAGATCAGGAAATGAGATTAGTCATCAAGGTATGGTTTTCATGGCCATCTTGATGATTGAATTTCATAATAACAAGAAAACAATCGAAGATTGTCATTTGTCACCAAAGTACGGATTTCAATCCTATTTTGGTGATATCATGTTATTGTGAAATGTAAGTTCCAATGAGAATAGTTGAAGTCAATCCTTAAGATAAGGAAATCACCCTAATCCAGAGGATGAAATTTCACAAAACAAACAATCGGAAACCATTTATCGAAACGAATAGAGATTCATCAAAGTAAGGGCACAACATAATTTCAGAGTCCTCTTTTAGAGACTCAATAAGTGATTCATCAGATAAACACTTCCTTAGATTAGATATGTGAAAAACATCATGCACATCACCAAGTTCAGCAGGTAGATTTAATTCATAGGCTACTGGGCCGATCCTTCTGACAATTTCAAAAGACCCCACGTAGCGAGGGTTCAATTTCCCTCGTTTCCTAAAGCGTATAACTCCCTTCTAGGGAGATACCTTTAGCGAAACTTTATCTCCTTTCTGAAATTCAAGTGGCTTGCGGTGTTTATCAGCGTAGCTTTTCTGGCAATCCCTGGCAGCAGCCATGCGTTCTCTTATCTGGACAATTTTCTCATAAATTTCAAAGATCAATTCTGGGCCAGTAAGTTGACTATCTCCAACTTCTGCCCAGCAAAGCGGTGATCTACATTTACGTTCATATAAGGCCTCGAATGGTGCCGCCTTTGATGCTCGAATAATAGCTATTATTATATGAGAACACTACTAAAGGTATATGACCTTCCCAGTTCTTTCCAAAATCAATAACACAATCCCTAAGCATATCCTCAAGAGTCTGTATGGTTCTTTCACTTTGACCATCAGTCTTAGGGTGATAGGATAGGCTGTGCTCATATCTAGGCGAGTGCCTAGAGCTTTCTGAAGATAATCCCAAAAGATAGATGTAAATCGTGTATCACGATTAAAGATGATAGACACTGGCACTACGTGTCTAGAGATAATTTCTAAGCAACTAGGGTTAATGCTAGAATAATTCCAGAAGAATCAAAGCTATTATCATCCCTGGTATTAAATAGATGTGTAGCTACCGATGATAAGGTACGTGCATGTAACAACATTTGGTCTTGTCGAATATGGCTTGCTTTAGTCATAAATGTACGACCGCGTGATGTATCACCTTGATTTATATGACCTTTATTCTTACTTTCTAGCTATAGTCATTTCCTAATTCTGATTATTTCTAACTTGTCTTGGGGTCCTAATCAACCTAGGGCACACTGATGGTAATGGTCAGAACTCCAACCTTCTTAGCAAATCATCTAAACCATCAGAGAGGCTTATTCTACTACTCACTAGATTTTTCCCAGTGTCCTTCTTAATTCTATTTGGTCTAATGTCATAAGGTATGACATCAGTTTAATCAATTCATGGAGTTTGTCAGTATAAAGAGCACGACTTAACCCTACCATGCACGATTTTAGAATTACAATTCTAACTTCTACATTTCATTCCTTAAGTAATAGTACTCTATCACTAAGGCTTTGAACTCATCTCAAACCCTCAATAACCCAATATATAAGCATCACCGGTATACTAAGAATGTGCTTAAATTAGTTACACGACACCCTAATTTTCCTTAGCATCATCCCAAAGAATAATGTAATGTATGTATAGAGAGTATCATCACCCTTCTATATTTCCTGTAGTCCACTTTCATTCTAAGCATTCAATCAGTCCCTCAGTTACTGAAATGCTAAGTGGAGGAATGTCTCTTAAAAGATAAAATTAATATCATGATTGGAAATAATATGAAGGCTCTAAGTAGGACAGGACTTAAGTAATAGCAAGTAAACTACAAGCACATAAGCACAATATGTCTAATGATAGCTGCCCATCCTTCATATTTTCAGGATTTCAGGTATAACCATGTCAGGGCAAGTACTAGGGAAACAAATCTCTCTTTAAGTTAGGACAAGTGTAGCTTAGATTACCAAATGGAACACGTCAAGGTAATTTGACCCATTTGCCTTATAGACTTGTGTATTGACCACAGTAACTTCACGTGCTATAATAGCAGCAATCTTACGGCCAGAGTTTCTAGACCGTGAACGGATTTGACGAGAAGCCATTCCGAAAGATCATTAAGAATTTTCATGGAAATTGGGTAATATGAGCTATTCAACCTGAAAATGACAATCGAGAATTTGGCATAATAGCATGAGATGTTCCAGGTGTAATAGTTTGATTCGTAAATCAAAGCGAGTACGTCGACTAATCAAAGTATTGGGTCAATCACAACTTTGTTGAAGACATGCGTACCTATAAGCAGATACTCATCCCGAGAGTTCCCAGGTAAGGTAGACAGATCCACCGGTTGATTTGGATTTATACGAATACCTTGTCTAGACAGAACACCTCGAGATACAGGCATCACGCTCTTCCAGCATTACATGTTTCAAGTTGTAAGACACAGACTTTGATGAATTTGAAAACCACGAATAACGATTCAAAGCTTATTTTGAAAACCATTTGATTTAGGCACAATGATAAGTGTAGATCCAACATGTCGTTGAGAATAAGTTTAGGAATTATCGAAAAGAGTCAAAGAATCAAAGTTAAGTTTAGGAAAACAACTATCTAAGTTTAAGCATATAACTTCTTAATCCTATTCGATCTCTAACTAAGGCAATTTACTTTGTGCAACTATTGTGTGTGGCTATAGGCTAGATGCAATTCCTAACTCACTATAACCAATGGCTCTGATACCAATCTGTCACACCCTCAAATTCCAGGTCTGGAATCTATCACGGAGGGGTGAACAAACAGGATCGAACACAGTACTTACACATGAGATGCAGTTATCTATATGATAAATTTTAGATAATCATTCATTAATATTCAGAGTAGCGGAATAAAAGATTGTATCTTAACAACACATCTAATCATATCTCAGATAATAAACAATATGTATCTTGAGCTCTTATATGATCCTACGCGCATGTCCATAAGCTCCTAATAGATACCCGAGAATACATGTAAATCAAGTGTCAACACAGGGTTGGTGAGTTCATAGGTAAGTAAAACATAATGATAAATCATCAACTATCATCAATTAGGAATTACTGTAAAAGTGTGAGTTTAATTTACTCACCGGTATATGAATAGCCTGTCGGAACCCTTTTTAATAAGGTGAACCCGCTATCCCACATACCTACTATGTACAAGCCCAAAAAATCCTTCACATAGGATTTGCCCATGTATCATAGTTTAATATCCTTTCATGTGTATATTTGTTATTTATAATAATTCAAATCAGAGGGCGCGAATCCTCTCTTTACATTTATCCTCATATGGGTTGTAAGTGGAACTATAATTGCAAACTTTACATAGTGCACATCAAATCTGCCTTCTCACACCAGAACAGTCATCCCGAATGACAATAAGATCTTTGTGCATCTTGGTAAGGACCATATGTCAAAACCTTTGTGGGGTAAGTCACTCCCAGATAGTACTATCCATAAGATCCCTGCTTATTTATAGTCCAGTATACAGAGAAGGATTTTCATAGTAACCATATGTAATCATAAATGTGATTCAATTATTATTTAACATAATACACAAAAATAATTTGGAAACATGTATTCCTCCCCAAAACATTTAAATAGTTAAAAGGGGAACATTTAAGTATGAACTCACCTCAGTCCTTGTGTGGTGTTGACAAGCTAGTAAATTCCTCCTAAGGAATTATAATTCACATAAGCAAACAAATACAAATCCATAACCTAAATAAGTTAGATCTTGAACCTGGCATTCAATTGATCCAAGGTTTGGTTTTTGGGGATTTGTTATAAACATATAACTAATCATTTAATTATTTTTGTCAATTCTTTAATAACTAAAGATTTGTATTTCATTTGATTACTTAAATAATGATTTTAACTTATCATTATGTTCTAAATAAATTTCAAACATTATTTAAATATGTAAATTTGTATTTAATTTAGTAAGATTTTATAATTAAATTTATAAAATCTAATTTGTATTTATCAAATAAGTAACGTTTACAAGTTTTAATTTATTATTAATCTATACTTGTAATTAGTATATTTTTATAATTTTATAATAATGCTTGTAAATAACTTATGAAATTATAACATCTTTATAATTTCCACAATTTTCATGTTTTATCCATAACATAATGTCCAATAATAAATTAATAATTTAAATTATTATTTAGAGTCCATTTTTATAAAAATGGCTATTATAACATTTATAATAATTTTTATAAATAAATAAATAATAAGGTTTTTAATAAAATAATTTTCCAGAAGATAATTAAATAACTTATAAAATTAACAAAGTTTATAAAATGTATTTTTATAATTTTTAAGAAATTTTGTATATTTTTAAATAGTCAAAAAGGCATTTAAAAAATAATGGGAGATGCACGGGTTCGAACCCTTGACCTGCTTCCCCCACTCCCACGTCCAAACCAGTGAACCAAAGGCATCCAGCCGCACAAGCATTCAGCTTTGAATTCCTTTAAACTGCTCAAACCAAACACCCCCAAATCCGGATAAACCCTAGACCCGATTGATCCCAAATTGATGATCGGTTCGATGTAATCACTCGGATTAACCATAGGGCTTTTGATCCCTATGGTCGAGCATGATGATGTATTAAACTTACTCGATTGCAACCAAATTGAAGTGCTTATGCTCGGTAAAGCTTCGACCTTTAAGCGATGAACATGGGTCTTGATTTCGATGTTCTCAACCAAATTAAACTTGTAGGTATCTTTAGGGAACAACCATGAATCAAAGCCCTCACTTAATTTCAGGTTTCGAAGTCCCGAAGGTGGTGTTCGACCAAGTTGCAGGTTGCGGAGAAGATGGTTGATCGATGGTGGTGTCACACCCTCAAAATCCACGTGCGGAATTCTACCGCGAGGCGTGTGAACAAACCAGGATCACAGTCAATAGTTACTCGGAACGACTCTATATGCAACGTTTAACATAACAAACCAAACTTCAAACTTTTGAAATTCATGCGGAAGCGTAAAGTAAACAAAACATCCTAAAACATGTGAAAGTAACATATGGCAAGACAAGTGCCAACCAAGTATTTGAAACCATAAATAAAAGACAAGTAAATATGGTTTAAGTTTAAGACTCTAAAATGCATGCTGACCCGTGTGGTGCTCCTATCAGCAGTTCCAGATTAGTGACCTGAGAATAGCATACTAAAAGTCAACACATGGTTGGTGAGTTCAAGAGTTTGTGTTTAAACATAACAGTTTAGCAAAAGTGTATATCAACCCAATGGTTGGTAAGTTTCAAGAGTTTGCGTTTAATCATAACAGTTTAACAATAGCGTGTATCAACCCAATGGTTGATCAGTTCAAGAGTTCACAGTTAAACATCACAGTTTAACAATAGCGTGTATCAACCCAATGGTTGATCAGTTCAAGAGTTTACAGTTAAACGTCACAGTTTAACAATAGCGTGTATCAACCCTATGGTTGATCAGTTTAAGAGTTTACAGTTAAACATCACAGTTTAACAACAGCGTATATTTAAGCATGTGCATTGTAATGGCTAGCTAGTCCATTCACAAATGATATTAAATAGTGATTTCGACATTGAAGCTGACTATGTTATGTTCGCCTCCCGCCACGACTTCACCATATTGTGACGAATAATCATAGGACAAATTGCACCTGGTTGACCTCAAGTCACACAGGTGGGGCTCGTCACACCCAGTAGTACTACCCAACTTTCCCCGCTATCCAATATTAACAATTCGAAAGTGTGAGGACTTGTATCATGATAACAGCACTATATTAATATCCATACACATCTTAAATATATAAAAGCGTTTGTAACATTACCAGTATGCTATCTTCCCCAAAAGAGTTTTAGTAAAATAGTGGGGCTTGAACTCACCCAAAAGAGATTTAGTAAAACAGTGGGGCTTGAACTTACCCAAAAGAGATTTAGTAAAACAGTGGGGCATGAACTCACCCAAAAGAGATTTAGTAAAACAGTAGGGCATGAACTCACCTCAATTCTCGTGTGATGTTGATAAGCTAGTGAGTTGCTCCTAAGGAATATATAATTCACATAAGTAAATAAATACAAATTTTTAACCTAAATAAGTTAGATCTTTGAACTTGATGTTCAATTGATCTAGGATTTGGTTCTCGGGAATTGGTTATAAACATATAATTAAATCATTTAGTTATTTTGTTTTAATAACTAAAGATTTATATTTCATAAAATTTGATTATCTTAATAATGATTTCAACATATCATTATATTCGAAATAAATTATAAACATTATTTAATTATGTAAGATTATATTTAATCAAATTTTGCATTTATATTACCAGAATTATTCCATAAATAATATAATATCCATTAATAATTTAATGATTTAAATTATTATAAATAAATCCATTTTTATAAAGATAACAATTTTAAATAATATTTACATAAATAAATAAATAAATAAGATTTAAAGAAATAAATTTCCAGAAATTAACTATATAATTTCTAAAATTACCAAAGTTTGTAAAAACTATTTTTATAATGTTTCAAAATTTTTTTATATTTTTACAGGGCTCAAAAAGGCTTTTAAAAAAATGTTGGGGGCAGAGTTCGAACACCTGACCTCCGGTTCACAAGCACACACCCAAACTAGTAAACCAAGGCACCAGGCCGCGGTATAACTCCACCTTTAATTGTTTTAAACTTAATCCCAGAAATCCCATTTCACCTAAGAAATCCCCAGGTTCGATTCGCACCCCATTTGATCCCAAATCGATTTCATTTGCATCGGAATTCATGGGATTATTGTTCCTCTTGTAAAAACGAGCACAATGGTGTGTGTATTTACCTGTTTCGAAGTTCCACAGTGGGTGTTTGACCGGTTGCAGGTCCGCGGCGATGAGGGGATCGAATTGATCGATTTCAAGTGTTTAAGATGTGTGTGAGTGTATCATTAGTTTAGGAATGCTTATATAGCCCTTCCTGTTCGATTAATTTGATTAAAATAGACTGGTGGTGCGTTTTTGGTGAGTGGGTCGGCCGAACTTTCGGTCGAAGTGGGAAGCACACCTAACCGACTCGATTATTCAAATTGAAGTGACCCACTAGTTCGAATCATCCTCTAGAAGGTGTCGGGAATGATTGATTGGGTCAAATTGGATTAATTTGGCGTTTGGGAGTCGCCGGAGAAAGTGGCCGGAGGGGAGTCGACGGGAAGGGGCGGTGGGTTGGGTTTTTAAAACAATTTACACATTTAGCCCCTGTGGTTTAGAAATGGTTTATTTTTGTGTTTAAAGTTTTAAAACAAGTTTTCAAATTAACATTTTTCACTCAAAACTTTTAGGATTAGGTTTTTAATAATAAACTTTATTATTAGTATTATTATTATTCATATTATTAATGTTATTATTAATATAATTGTTGAAATTAACATCAACATATTTTTATAAATTTAACATTTAATTAAATAAAAATCCGAGATGTTATAGTTTAAACCCAATGGTTCAATTAAAGGTAATGAAATTTTCCGGGTTGTCACATCATCCCCCTGTTAGAGGAATTTTCGTCCCGAAAATTTGATGTACTGGCAACATCCTTGAACAGGTTAGGATACTTGCGTATTATTTCGTCCTCTCGTTCTCAAGTGAACTCAGGACCACGCCGGGAGTTCCATCGAACTCTGACAATCGGAATCTTGCTATGCTTTAGTTGTTTAACTTTCCGATCCATAATTTCCAGAATATAATTTCGTGGTAAGGTGATTTCTAGAAGCCAAAATAAGACCAACAATGATAAGAAAGGTTATCCGTCGGAATTTAAATCCCAAACGTCACCATATGAAACGATCTTAACACATATCTTGTGAATATGTATTTCTCCTTTGACCAACCATTGGTCTAAAAATACGCTATGCGAAGATCTTGGAATGAGTTCACGACAATGGTCTACAATGCACCAATTGTCATCATGACCTCTAAGATAAGAAGCATTTTGGTTGTAAGGAAAGTTAAACAGGAGATCCATAGGATCACGAAGATTATGTCTTGTCACTTGTGAAGATAAGACACTTGGACACATACCAAGTTACGTCTTCTCCTTTAGGCCAAACCCATGTCTACAAGTTACGAAAGTTTATGAACCTTTATATCTATATTGCGATGAGGATAATAACGAGTCTTGTTGTTTAAATCCAAGGTAGAATTTTAATGATTTTCAAGCTTAAGGATTCAAAAGCGATTCAAGAAGTGACTCGAACAATAGGAAACATGCTTTGCAATGTAGCAATATTTAGGTACGTTTACATATGCAGTTTCAACAAACCATAAGCACAGCTGAGAACATTTGTATGACTAGAAAGTCATGAACATAAGCTGACAATATCTTCAGCAGAGAGATTGTTAGGAAGGCTACCATCTCACAATCACGTTTTGATGATAGCTCAAAATGAAAGTCGATAGATGAGGAATAAATGATTCCATATAGCTAGGTCAAATGAAGATAAAGGGAGATAAATCATCTTAAGAAGTTAGGTGATCCAAGGTTAGAATAAAAATCAACCTAAAGCGATTGGGTCTCCTTTCAGATTTAGAGATCATGCTTTGGTTTGATAGGTCGAATCACCTTCTCCTGACGGACTATCTTGGTTTCCTTCTTCGATAACCAATTCATACGGTATTAAGTCTATGTCAAGGTCATGATCTTCGTGTACTTTTGTGTAACCTCTAATCATCACCATTGGTCATTTTAACAGAGTAAATAATTTCTAAACAACTAGGGTTAATGCTAAATTAAAGAATAATTCTAGAAGAATCCAAGCTTAGTATCAACCCTGGTATTAAATAGATGTGTAACTATTGATGATAAGGTACGTACAAGTAACAACATTTAGTCTTGTCGAATGTGGTTTGCTTCAGTCGTAAATGTATAACCGCGGGATGTATTATTTTGACTTATATGACCTTTATTTCCATAATTTAACTGTTCTTACTTTCTAGCTATAGCCATTTCCTAATTCTGATGATTTCTAACTTGTCCTGGGGTCCTAATCGACCTAGGGCACACTTATAGTAATGGTCGGAACTCCAACCTTCTTAATGTCCTCGTTTAACACACGTTAGCTTAATCATATTAACCAACATAGCTAGGTTCACAACATTGGCATTCTTGTCTACCTTACCGCTAGATTGCTTGTTTGACCCTGCAACTTCTTTCTACTACTCACTAGAATTTTTTTTCTAGTGTTCTTAATTCTATTTGGTCTAATGTCATAAGGTATGACATCAGCTTTGTCAATTTATGGAGTTTGTCAGTATAAAAAGCACAACCTAATCCTACCATTGCACGATTTTAGAATTACAATTCTAACTTTTACATTTCATTCCTTAAGTAATAGTGCTCAATCACCAAGGCTTTGAACTTACTTCAATAACCCTATATATAAGCATCACCGGTATACTAAGAATGTGCTTAAACCGGTTACACGACATCCTAATTTTTCTTAGCATCATCCCAAAGAATAGGTACAATGAGTTTCATCACTCTTCTATATTTCCTGTAGTCCACTTCCATTCTAAGTATTCAATCAGTTTCTCAGTTACCGAAATACTAACTGGAGGAATGTCTCTTAAAATGATTAGAAATACCATGAAGGCTCTAAGTAGGACAGGACTTAAGTAATAGCAAGTGTTAGTAATGTTTTGTTACCCTTAACAAGGACTTACTAGAATTATGATCCTAGCACCCTAGGGTATAGAATAGAAAACTTGTAATACTCATGATTGTTACTTCTCCCACGTCCACGTCCTCTTCCGGACATTCTTTAAATTACCAAATATCAACAGCTATCAGTCGTATGAAAATAGATCTTTTGTCTTGAAATGAAAAGGAAAAGAAATTCAAGGATTTAAAGAAACAGACAAGCTAGAGAATCAGTCCGAATCCGTGGGATTAACACAAATGTCATGGTTTGAATTTCGTCCAAATTCAAGGTAAGGGTGAGCATTCCTACAAGTAGAACTGATAGATAGTTAGTGGCTATGTTCTATGAAGACCGAGACTTTCTTGCTCAATGTGTAGGAATGATGAATTATACTGACTACAATGTTACCTCCCGACCAGATTCACCGGACTTAGCATGCACGACAAATTACAATTACGTGTGCACCCGTAATGGTAATTTGCTTTGTATGGTCACCCCGGTTCCTCCTATCAGGCTAACATATCTTGTCAAGTACAGTGGTCATCAATGATAGAAGTATCAAGTATGTATGTATTATATCGGGGTTGATTAATCAAAGTATACGAAAGGATCAGTAAAGTTTTGGGAATCATTGACACGCCAAGGTAATTTGACCCATTTGCCTTAGAGACCTGTGTATTGACCATAGTTTATCACTCATCCCAGAAATCCCCAGGTAAGCATACCAGGTCTCGCAATGAGATATATGCGATATGCTTGCCTTAGCCCGAAGGCCTTTTGCCAGGAAATCCAGAATACAGGTGTCTATGTGTCACACAAATTCCTTTGGTTCATGGAATTCAAAACCTCGATAAGATTTTCATAGATTAGACATAAAGTCTAAGGATTTGAACCTACGATGACAAGTTAAGTTTAGGAAGACTAGGAACAAGTAACTAACTAACTGTGTGCGGTTATAGTCTAGTGTGTATGCAACCTAGTTCTCTATAACCAATGGCTCTGATACCAATCTGTCACACCCTCAAAATCCATTTGCGGAATTCTACCGCGAGGCGTGTGAACAAACCAGGATCACAGTCAATAGTTACTCGGAACGACTCTATATGCAACGTTTAACATAACAAACCAAACTTCAAACTTTTGAAATTCATGCGGAAGCGTAAAGTAAACAAAACATCCTAAAACATGTGAAAGTAACATATGGCAAGACAAGTGCCAACCAAGTATTTGAAACCATAAATAAAAGACAAGTAAATATGGTTTAAGTTTAAGACTCTAAAATGCATGCTGACCCGTGTGGTGCTCCTATCAGCAGTTCCAGATTAGTGACCTGAGAATAGCATACTAAAAGTCAACACATGGTTGGTGAGTTCAAGAGTTTGTGTTTAAACATAACAGTTTAGCAAAAGTGTATATCAACCCAATGGTTGGTAAGTTTCAAGAGTTTGCGTTTAATCATAACAGTTTAACAATAGCGTGTATCAACCCAATGGTTAATCAGTTCAAGAGTTCACAGTTAAACATCATAGTTTAACAATAGCGTGTATCAACCCAATGGTTGATCAGTTCAAGAGTTTACAGTTAAACATCACAGTTTAACAATAGCGTGTATCAACCCTATGGTTGATCAGTTCAAGAGTTTACAGTTAAACATCACAGTTTAACAACAGCGTATATTTAAGCATGTGCATTGTAATGGCTAGCTAGTCCATTCACAAATGATATTAAATAGTGATTTCGACATTGAAGCTGACTATGTTATGTTCGCCTCCCGTCACGACTTCACCATATCGTGATGAATAATCATATGACAAATTGCACCCGGTTGACCTCAAGTCACACAGGTGGGGCTCGTCACACCCAGTAGTACTACCCAACTTTCCCCGCTATCCAATATTAACAATTCGAAAGTGTGAGGGCTTGTATCATGATAACAGCACTATATTAATATCCATACACATCTTAAATATATAAAAAGCGTTTGTAACATTACCAGTATGCTATCTCAATATTACCAGTATGCTATCTCCCCCAAAAGAGTTTTAGTAAAATAGTGGGGCTTGAACTCACCCAAAAGAGATTTAGTAAAACAGTGGGGCTTGAACTTACCCAAAAGAGATTTAGTAAAACAGTGGGGCATGAACTCACCCAAAAGAGATTTAGTAAAACAGTGGGGCATGAACTCACCTCAATTCTCGTGTGATGTTGATAAGCTAGTGAGTTGCTCCTAAGGAATATATAATTCACATAAGTAAATAAATACAAATTTTTAACCTAAATAAGTTAGATCTTTGAACTTGGTGTTCAATTGATCTAGGATTTGGTTCTCGGGAATTGGTTATAAACATATAATTAAATCATTTAGTTATTTTGTTTTAATAACTAAAGATTTATATTTCATAAAATTTGATTATCTTAATAATGATTTCAACATATCATTATATTCTAAATAAATTATAAACATTATTTAATTATGTAAGTTTATATTTAATCAAATTTTGCATTTATATTATCAGAATTATTCCATAAATAATATAATATCCATTAATAATTTAATGATTTAAATTATTATAAATAAATCCATTTTTATAAAGATAACAATTTTAAATAATTATTTACATAAATAAATAAATAAATAAGATTTAAAGAAATAAATTTCCAGAAATTAACTATATAATTTCTAAAATTACCAAAGTTTGTAAAAACTATTTTTATAATGTTTCAAAATTTTTTTATATTTTTACAGGGCTCAAAAGGCTTTTAAAAAAAAATGTTGGGGGCAGGGTTCGAACACCTGACCTCCGGTTCAGAAGCACACACCCAAACCAGTAAACCAAGGCACCAGGCCGCGGTATAACTCCACCTTTAATTGTTTTAAACTTAATCCCAGAAATCCCATTTCACCTAAGAAATCCCCAGGTTCGATTCGCACCCCATTTGATCCCAAATCGATTTCATTTGCATCGGAATTCATGGGATTATTGTTCCTCTTGTAAAAACGAGCACAATGGTGTGTGTATTTACCTGTTTCGAAGTTCCACAGTGGGTGTTTGACCGGTTGCAGGTCCGCGGCGATGAGGGGATCGAATTGATCGATTTCAAGTGTTTAAGATGTGTGTGAGTGTATCATTAGTTTAGGAATGCTTATATAGCCCTTCCTGTTCGATTAATTTGATTAAAATAGACTGGTGGTGCGTTTTTGGTGAGTGGGTCGGCCGAACTTTCGGTCGAAGTGGGAAGCACACCTAACCGACTCGATTATTCAAATTGAAGTGACCCACTAGTTCGAATCATCCTCTAGAAGGTGTCGGGAATGATTGATTGGGTCAAAATTGGATTAATTTGGCGTTTGGGAGTCGCCGGAGGCCGCCGGAGAAGGTGGCCGGAGGGGAGTCGACGGGAAGGGGCGGTGGGTTGGGTTTTTAAAACAATTTACACATTTAGCCCCTGTGGTTTAGAAATGGTTTATTTTTGTGTTTAAAGTTTTAAAACAAGTTTTCAAATTAACATTTTTCACTCAAAACTTTTAGGATTAGGTTTTTAATAATAACTTTATTATTAGTATTATTATTATTCATATTATTAATGTTATTATTAATATAATTGTTGAAATTAACATCAACATATTTTTATAAATTTAACATTTAATTAAATAAAAATCCGAGATGTTATAGTTTAAACCCAATGGTTCAATTAAAGGTAACGAAATTTTCCGGGTTGTCACGGGTGGTGTTTCGATGGTTTCAGATGAAATCAAACTCAAAGGATGATTATAAATGGTTCATAGTTTGTTAGTGCAGAGTTCTTTCGATTATTATTTAGTTTTAGTGCTCGATTAAGTGGGTGGTCGGCCGAACTTTCGGTCGATAGTGGGTTCGGTGGGTAGATGACTCGATTATTCAAATTAAGGTGGCCCACGAGTTCGAATCATGCACTAGAATGTGTCGGGGTGATTTATTTGATCAAAAATCGAGTGATTTGTGGCCTTTGGAGTCGCCGGAGGGCCGCCAGAGAGGGTGGCCGGAGAAATCGAAGGGAACGGGCGGGGGTTTGAGATTTTTAAGAAATTTACAGAAATGGTCCCTCAACTTTCCAACTTTATTATTTTATGTGAAAACTTTATGTTTAAAGTTTCTGAATTGTCACAAATACCCCTGGACTTTTTAAATCCAATTTATTTTTTTTTAAATTTTTTTATTTTCTTAATAATCTTTACAAATTACACATAACAGTATTATCATTATTATTATTATTTTTATTATTACTATTATTATTATTATTATTTATTAATGTTATTATTAATAATAGTGATAATAATATCGTTATTATTATTATAATATCAAATATATATATATATATATATATATATATATATATATATATATATATATATTTAACGAAATTTTTCCGGGTTGTCACAAAGATGAATTATGTTTTAAGCCCTAATAGGTAATTTTAGATGAATTGCGTTGAACAATGGTGTTGATGTTGGTTTTAAGCCCTAATAGGTAATTTTAGATGAATTGTGTTTTAGGTGTTAACTTTGTAAGATATATTATGTTTTAGGTGTTAACTTTGTAGATGAATTGTGTTTTAGGTGTTAACTTTGTAAGATGAATTGTGTTTTAGGTGTTAACTTTGTTAGATGACAAGAATGGTGTTAACTTTGTTAGATAGCTCAAAAGAGAATGTGTGTTTATATGTTGTTTTTGTACATGAATTGTATTAACTTTGTATCCCGACTTATGAATTGTTCAAGTTTATGTATGTTTATACGTGTATGTCTATTTAACAAAACTTTTGAATTGTTTAAGTTTATGTATGTTTATAATGAAACAACTACGACAATTGATAAGAGTTAGATTAACATCAAAGATAAGAGGTCTCCGGATTTCTTAAAAGTTCTTGACGAGTTTATGGAGTATGTTAAGAACTATGTTGACAAATATGGCAAAACAAAATGCCCATGTGCAAATGTATCAATGTGCTTAAGCAGGATTTGCCCCATGTTCGTGCCCACATATATGACCATGAGTTTCTTACATCGTATACGCTTGGAAACATCACAGTGAGATGCATAACTCAGAACAGTGGCATTGTTACGGTAGGAGAAGATGGCACACGCTTTTATGGTCAATTAGAGGATATCCTAAAGTTGAAGTTTATAAAGGATTACACTGTTGTACTATTTCAATGTAAATGGTTTGATACGTCATGTAACTTCTCAATATTATGTTTCAATGTAGCGCAAAGTAGAAAAACACATGGACAAAATAGAAACCGAAAGTTGTTCACAAAAAGGAAGAACTACAAGCTCGGCTTTCTATTAGCTTTAATAAGTCAGGGAAGCAATATAAAGCGATAGGAGAGAACTGCAGCAGTTGGGTCGAGGTGATTGGGAACCATATTAGAGCTGGTGGATTTCATTATGCGAGTTGGGATAAAGTTCCCGACCAGTATAAGGTAGATTTATTTAATTTTCTAGAGGCGAGTATATTATCTAATGCTTTATTTGCTTAAATAAGATTTATTTGCATTTTAACTATAACACCCTGAAGTATGACTTTTTGGAGTGTTATGCGACTGAGTCTCAGTCGCATGGAATTCATGCGACTGGAGGACCAATCGCATGATGTTAGGATGACTGAAGGTTCAACCGCATGGAACTCATGCGACTGAAGGTCCAGTCGCATGGTGTTCATACGACTGAAGGTCCAGTCGCCTGCACCTCGGGTGACTGAGCTGTAGCTATAAAGGAGGGGCAGCCATCTTCTCTTCCCCACACTTGCATATTTCAGTCGGGAAGAAGAGCAGAGAGAGAGAGAACAGAGAAAGAAGAGAAAGAAAGAGAGAAAGTGGTGATTCGGGCTCGAGATTTGTCGAGTGACTAGTCCAAACGAAGCTCTTCATCTTCTCCTCGATTACGTGAGTTCTAAGACCCCTCATATACTTGTTTTCATACGATTTTGGGCTGAGACACATATAAACTCGTTTTTGAAAAAGTGTATGTTTGACCCATTTGGGTGAAATCTTGGGTAAGGTGTTCAGGTACGATTTAGGACTTGCATATGCTTGTATGATGTCCTAGTATGAATCCCTGAGGTTTAGGAGAGCTAATTTGGGCTGAAATGAGTTTAGAGGAGTTTGAAGGCCGTAGGTCGTGGCTGCTGTTCGGGATTAACTCCAGTCACTGCCCAGTTAGGGCTAGGTGACTGAAGGGCCATCGCACGACTAAGGAACGACTGATATTCAATCGCACGACTGAAGCTCAGTCGCACGACTGGGATTTAGTCGCACGACTGGGGATTTAGTTGCACGACAGGTCATGAGACTGGGAATTCAGTCGCATAAGTCCAGTCGCGTAGTAGCTCAGTCGCACGACTGAAGGTTAGTCGCAAAGAAGCCCATTCGTATAGTATTCATTCGCCCGATAGGAGGTCCATTCGTACGATTGTATGCCCAGTCGCATAGTTTCCCAATCGCATGATCCAGTCGCATGGAGGTCATGCAACTGAAGCATGTTCAATCGCCCAAACAGGCTGATGTGAATGAGGAGAGATGTGTATGTAGGTTGTATGTATGATAAGTATGATTTAGCCTTATATGATGGTAATGACTGATGATTTGTAAATATCTATGTTCCTTGTGTCGATGTATGTTTATCTTTTCGTGACTTTACATGAATGAATGAATGAATGAAACGAATGTAATAAGAACGTAAAGTGAAAGATAATGAAAGAGGAACATGATGAATGAATGCATGCATTAATGAATGAACGAAGGAATGTAAGAAAGGCTTGCAAGCAAATGTATGGAGGTGCACACCCCTGGCAGGTGTTAGCTCAACTGTGATGCGGGTCAGCTACCCCGAAGGATGCACACAGGGTCAATCTTTGAGATTGACAATGAGGTGAGCACTTTGTGTTGTAACAGACTCGGTTAGCAGGCAATCATGAGATTGCCACTGAGGTGAGCAGCCGTGTGCTGCAACAGACTTGGCTAACGTACGATCGTGAGAGATCGGTATGGAGGTGAGCGGCCTTGTTGTCGCAACAGACTCGTAAGAATGAATGAATGAACGTGAATGATAACGATGAATGGTACACGAATGAAAGCTAATGAACGAATGATGAAGATAATAATAATATTATCTATGTGTACGTATGTTGTGTGACCGCATGTATGTAAGTACGGTTTTACTGAAAGAAAAGTATGTTTTTATTATAAACTAGAACTCACTCAGCAACGCTGACTTTTTATGTGTTTCCAGTTAGCAGTAGTGTTGCTGGGGATGGCACGAGGCGGCTACTCAGTTCTTTTGGGATGGCATTCTTCTTTTGATAATGCTGCCACAAAATGTGTTGCGGGCTCATAATGCAAGCAACACATTATGTTGCATGCAAGTGCAAGATTCCTTGAGGAATCCCGATAAACGGGATTACCTAAGGAATCTTCTTTAAATTAGTTTTTACTAGAGGTCACTATATATGACCCTATGATTGTTGAGGATTCACAAAACGGATTACTTAAGAAATCCTCGGTTTCATATGCTTCCGCAACAATCATAGTAAAGTTAGGCATTGTAAAGAAAGCTTTTATTTGTATTCAAATCAACGATGTAATGCATTGTAAAAGCTTTTATGATAAATGAGAATGTACTTCGTATTAATTCCGCTGCGTTATTTTACTTAGTATATGTAAACTATATGTTGAAGTGCGATGAATGACCAACTGTGAGGTGCCCGGGAAGGGGGCCTTACATTAACTTCATTGGTTTCTTTCTTATACTTTTTTTGTAGGAGCATTTTCATCTTGAAAGTCATAAAGATATCCCCGACTAGCCGTGGATTGTGCAGGGGATCACTACTGATTGTAAAAGTCGGTTTAATGGCCAAAAAAATATAATGAAAAACATTTTGATTACATGGGGGCTATCAAATGAACAAGTGGCAAGGCAAAACCCTCTAAAATCCATGAGCAGGAAGACTGGGATAAATTTATTGATCATTTTTGTACTGAGGAATTCATGAAGCGCTCAGCCGCCAATAAGAAAAATAGACTAAAGCTTAAATATCCAAGTCTACATAGGAATCGCTCTTACACGCAATGGCGAAATCAGCAGGCAAGAAAACATCTTAAATATCTGAAGATGGTAACTAACAGTTATTTCAGATATTTATAATATAATTTTTGGTGTTTGCAAGGGCGAGGAAACATGTTACATTGATTACTAGGCGAAAATGCACACTACAAAGGGTGATTGGATCAAACCGGAAGCTGGAGAGGATTGGGTAAGCTAAAAACTGTTATATGTGTTATGTATATTTAAGTGGGCACGATCACACTTAATACACTTGAAATACCCAAATTTTACTTTAAATAGGTCAAAATTACCCGGAAAACTTTAATAGACATTAAGTTATATGTGTTATATATATTTAGTGGGTTCGGCTTGTTTTGACCCGTTTGGACCAAAAACTGGATATATAAAGTCTATTTGACTTGAACAAACTATAATGGTTTTTTATTAATCTTTTGGTTTATATGTGTCAAAATTGGCCCGAACACACTTAACACCTGAAATACCCAACTTTACTTTAAATGGGTCAAAATACTCGGGAGAACTTTAATAGACATTAAGTTATATGTGTTAAGTGGGTTCGGCTTGTTTTGACCCATTTGGACTAAAAACTGGATATATCAAGTGTATTTGACTTGAACAAATTATAATGGTCTTTCTTATTAATCTTTCGTTTATATGGGTCAAAATAGGCCCGAACACAATTAATACACTTGAAATACCCAACTTTTACTTTAAATGGGTCAAAATAGCCGGAGAAACTTTAATAGACATTAAGTTATATGTTATGTATATTTAAGTGGGCTTGTTTTGACCCATTTGAAGTAAAAACTGGATATATCAACTCTATTTGACTCGAACAAGCTATAATGGTCCATTTTATTAATCTTTTGGTTTATATGGGTCAAAATGGGCTAGAACACACTTAACACACTTAAAATACCCAACTTTTACTTTAAATGGGTGAAAATAACCTGAGAAAACTTTAATAGACATTAAGTTATATGTTTGTATATTTAAGTGGGTTCAGCTTGTTTGACCCATTTGGGATATATCAAGTCTATTTGACTTGAACAAATTAACTATAATAGTTTTTTATCAATCATTTTGTTTGTATGGGTTAAATGGGTCCGAATGCACTTCAAATATTAATATTTTGTTTTCTGCTTATTGAAGAACCAAATACAAGAAGAACATAACCAAATGAGAATCGTGGCCGAGGAACACTGAGAGCCCGTAGATGAGACTCAATGCCTTAGAAATGCGTTGGGACAAAGACGCGGGTTTACAAGAGGTGTTGGGTGACAAGTTAAACAACCATCGTCCTTCGCTCATGCGAGTAGCGGGTGTCCTCCGCTAATGATTATGTATGACTCGATAGAAGAAGAACTTCAGAAATTGCTTGAGGGAGTTATTCCACTTAAGAAAAATCAAACAGGAAATAAGAAAGATGGCGACAAAGATGATGGTGATGATGAGTAGAGTGGCATTTGTCTGATTTGTATAATACTATTGAAGTTTATGCTAACTAATAGGATGTGTTATGTAATGTGTTAATACTAATACTATTAAGTTTTAGATGTCTATCAATATTTAAATTCATGCTATATTGAATCAAATGTAGAAATAGAAACAACAGGTTTTGAAATGGTTCTGGAGAGAAACCTGGAAAATAATAGAAATTAAAAAAAACCAAATTTTTTTGCAGAATTTATAGGGAGGACATGTCGTCCCTATAGATAGTCCTGCAATTTCCAGTTACAACCTATTGCGACGATCTTCGTAGCAAAAAGTTGTCTCAAAAAAGTTATTTTATTTTTTATTTTAAAAAAAAATTATTGAGACTAACCTTTGAGTCGACATGTAGTCCCTATACTTGTCTATAGCGACCAGAGTCTATTGAGACGACATTTTCCACCAATAGCGACGGGGCTATAAGACAACTCTATAGGGACGACATGTCGTCTCTACAACCTATAGAGACGACTTTTCAGGGTTGTAGAGACCTTTTGTCGTCTTATAGTCTATTTTGTTGTATGAATAGTCATTCAAGATGTTTCAAAAAAATTTGAACATCTGTCTTTTAGGAGTCTTTTCAAACGTCTTACAATTGCTATCCTGTGATGGTTAATATAGTTATAGTTAATTATGATCCCTCTAGCAAGTACAATTATAGATTTGGTCATTTCCATTTTAAGGATGAATTTTGTTCCAAACAGACGTTACAAATGACCGTTGAAATCATGTGAAATATGTTACTTAATTTATACGTATCAACTTTTTTGAAAGTTACATGTATGATTGACTGATATTTCTCAATGCTTATATGTGTTTTTAACGGCTAAAGGATCATTGACATGCTACTGACCTAAATGATCATCTCTATTACTCGAGTACGAAACCCGAAACCGTCACCAGGAGGAAACTCACCTTAGGTAAAGAAACCCTGACCCAACCTGGACCCTAATATTCTTTTGTCACATGTGGGACTTAAACCAAAACTTCCCCCTATTTTTATGAAATCTTGAGGTAACTATTATCAACCATTTGAGCTAATGATCATTGGTGTTAATGTTTATATGCATATTTTTCTTTGATATGGGCATATATTATTATCTGTACGTATTGCACACGTGGTAAACAAACAACAATACAATGTCTCTTTTTTTGTTATTATAAAATGAAGATGCATTTAAAGTTGCAATGTGATTATGGCTTTACGAAAATGTGACGTCGCTGATTAATGAAAAAATATTATTAATTAATACAAAACAATGTTGTGATTTGGTGAAAGTCTTTTCATTAGTGGAAGTAAGATCGAGGTGGTCGTGTTCTTGCGCATTATCCTGCGTATGGAGTTTGGTTGATTAGGTTGTTGGTGTCATTTGTCTCAATTGTAATTGGACACCATCTCATTTTAATCATGAAGTTCAAGTACCAAGGATAATCTTCACTTATTGTAATACTTCTTAATATTTTATTTCTTTTAAAACTAGATGTTTAATTTTATATACTTTTCACTATACTGTTTAACCATCAATCTTATTATAGAAAGAGTCATTAATATATTATGAACAAAAATCCAAGTCGTTAAACATGGAGGCAACATTTCCATGAGAGATATTGTCGATGCATTGATTGTGGAATAGAAAAAAATTCATATTTCGTGTTCGGGTGGCAGCAATACCGAAATGGATGATCTCGTGAAAAGTTTTCATCTAGACAACATCAGAATTAAATTCGTGAGCTCCTAAGGGCCAAACAGACATAATTGATGTTATGAGAAGCCGAATACTACAATTGAGATTCGAGCCACTCATGTGCCGTTCTGGACATTGCGGCAAACCCACCGGGAGGATGAAGTATTCAAACTCATCCAAGATGATGACTCCAAAATGAGATGATTGTAACTCTAGGCAAATCCACATTTTTACAAATTTAACACAAAACTAATAAAAGTTGACATTACTACTCAAATTGTTATAAATTAAAAACAACTATCCAAATATGTTACTTCTCTCGGATAGTACATAAAAAGTTACTTTGACCAAATCATATGAACATCTATGTGATTAACTTTTATAGAAAATAGTAGCAAAGGAAAAGTGAGAGCATATCAAAAAGTTTTATTGTAGTTAAGAAACTAAAGTATTAATACTATATATTAAAAATCATCGGTTGTTGCATATGATTTATTAAAAAGATAACAACCTTTCATATAGCTCAGAATCAATATATCAGTGCGTAGTCACTTCATAATTGCTATTAGTTCCAACTTTGTAATAGTAATACAAGTAGTGAAAATACAGTATTTCTATTCTATTTATTCACTTTTGTCGGTGTGAACAGGAGCCCTAAACCTCCACCATCTCCGATCCACCCCTCCGGCGAAAGCGTCGCCACCATCTCCGATCCACCCTCCGGCGAAAGCGTCGCCATTGAAAGCGTCTCCATTAAGTCATCAACACCACCGCTCCCCGCTTCTCCAGGTCATCGGGATCGTTCCCGCTCTCGCAGCAGGCTCAGACGACCTATGGCCCAACCCGGCTTCTACGTCTCCCTATCCGACTCGGTAATTCGACTTATGTATCTCTGTCCGACAGGGATACAGATCTTATCCTCACGAATCGGTTGCAGTTGGGGCAGTTTGTGTATGTGAAAAGTTTGAGTTTGATTCTCCGGTACCGCGTGTAACCAGAGTGCGTCCGATTGCGGGACGGCATCCATTTGTTGGGAGTCCTGAACAGCTTATTGCTAGGGTTTCGAGTGCCAAGGGGAGTTTTTGATCCAGACTGCCTCGGATTCGGATGCTTCGGTGACCCTATTGCTGCTTATTTCGGGTAAAAAGCTTGATGGGGGTGCGTGAGCAGAAGGAAGTTAAAAATGAGGTTAGGGCTTTTGGCTATTTGCATTTTGCATAGTTTTTGAATCTTTGCAGGGAACATTGTATCAAATGATTCAAATCTGTTTAAGTTTATGCATTAGTTAGTTGTGTAAGTTATTAGCTTGTGTTTGTTCGTGATTTAGGTGTACAGAAACTCTACGGGATTTATTTTAAGAATGAAGTTTGATTGAGAGTAGTGGTTTGTTCATTTGTTGTGAAATCATGTGATTTAGTTTACTTAAGATTGATGGAATTAAAGAGGTGAGGGAAGGGTGGGGGCGGGCGGCGGATCTGGCGGTCGGAGTGCGGGCGGATCTGGGCGGAGATCGCCGCTATAAATAAGCTCCATCTTTTATCAAATGCCTACTAAATAAGGATCATGGAACAGTCGGTCAAAGCTTATGGTTCGTGTATCCAAAGTGATCAGTTTGTGTCTAAAAAACATGATGAGATATGGAACTTTGAGTAGCCAGATCCAGATTGTTGTGAGGCTATTGATTAGAGATGTCTGTGGATGCAGTTATTTTGATTACTATGTGCAATTATCTACTATCTTCTATTAAGAAAAGAAATTGAAGAATGCAATTCTGATCATGCATACATGATTGAAAATGAAATTCTTGCTCCTGAGAAAGCAAAGAAACTTGTGGAAGTGAAAGACTATTGGTCTGCTTACAAAGCTGGAAATATGTGTGTTTACAGGGGGCATGGTTTACAGCTGCTTTTATTTTGGAGAATTAATAATAATTGTTAATTCTGATTCCTGTCATCAATGGTTAACATCTTTGACGTTATTTGCATATTCAGAAATGAAAATCCTGTATTGGAGATTACCAAAAGAACGGTCAACTTTGTTAATTGGTTACTCAGTAACAGATCTTCTTTACCTATAATAGGAGTTTTGGGTGAATCTAGCAGAACGGCAGATCACGAGATTGAAAATCTTGACGGGGTTCGTAAAATTCTTCAGGTTTCAAAGGAAATGCTGTTAGCCAATGATGTTACACCAAGTGGCCAACACTATTTCCAGATTCAGTTTTTGTCTCTAAGGGCAAATGTTATAGAAATTGTAGTTCATGTCTTTAAGCTCTTGGGCACTGATTCATTTAGCAAAGGGCAAAACAAAGATATGCATCATGGTGTATCATCGGTTCAACCACTTATGCAACTTTCAATGCGTTTAATACATCGCTTCAACACAGGTTCGATTAGTTTACTTTGATTCACTCAAATTCTTCAATCCAAGTTTTATAGATCTATGTTTATGATAGCTCTGTTGAAGTTACACTTGATTCAATTTGGTATAATAGTTTAATGTGTTCTTTGGTTGAATGAATTATGATTTTGGGTTAATTAGAGCATTTGGATTGTGAAGTCTTCATAATGATTTTTGTGTTTAAGAATAGGTGGATCGTGGCAGAACCGGTGTAAAACCTGGTGAACCTTAGGGAGCGGCCAGTTAACCTGTGTCTGGTTCTTACACACCTAAATGGACTGGTGTGATGGGCGGTTAGCGGGTGAGCCGGACCGGCTTGGCAGTTAGGTTTGGTTATAATAGGATTGGAATTTAGGCTTAGTAACTTTATAAGAAGGTGGTTTGTAAGAAAGGAACTTAACCTCCAACGAACCAACAAAAACCCCCCGCTGCGAAGCGCGGGGTTCACACCTAGTTTGAATTAAAGTAGGTTTGGTGTTATTATTGTTAAGCTAGTTGTTGTAAACAGTAACTTTATGAATGGTAATATACAAATCATGAAAATAGAAGTACTTATAACATGTTTGTTTTGTTGTACATAAAGTAGGCCATTTTAATTTGAATAATTTAATAATCTAAATACTTTTAAATATATTATATTTCTCTTTATAATTTTTAAATATAGTTATTTATAAGATTTTGAGTGTAAATGTTATTTAAAACTCGGCGTTTTAATTTTGCTACTATTTGGTTTTTCATGTGTTAGCTTTTTACATATCATGTTTTGTATAATTTGAATATATCGTTGCAACATTATTATTTGTATTCATGTTTTAACATAAAACATAAATTTAATTAGAAGTAATTATTTCCATACTTTTACAAGGGATGTCTCATATTTGAGATTTCTCCTCATATTCTCTCTCTTTTTTGAATTGAAAGTTATCAATGTAATTTAAACTTCTTTTTTTTTTAATTGAAAGCTCATATTGGTAATGTTTCTACAACATTCTTGTCACACTACACAAGCAAACCACTAAACCCTAAGGGTTCTTTGATGAATTAATTATGGAAGTGCCGAGGGCTCTTTGATAAATGATCAATCTGTGATGTGGCGATTGGTTCTTTAATAATTTTGTCAATCGGTGTGGTGTTTGTAAAGGAGATGTGATGTTGGCCATGGTGAAATGACAAGGGGTGGTGAAATGAGGGTAAGCAGTGAGACAGTGGTTAATATGATTTCAATGGTTTGAGGTTTTTTTGATGATTTTTGCTAATATAAATTTCTGATAATTGCGAGTTGGATTCAGACGGTTGAGATGTTGGCTATGGTGAACTGGAAGGTTGCGGGCTGGATTTAAAAGGTGGAAAACGACGATTATGGTGAACTGATAGGCAGCGGTGAATGACTTGCGGATTGGGTTTGGAAGGTGGAAAATGGTGGTTATTGTGAACTGAAAGATGTTTAACGGTGGATAATGAAACATGGATAGAAAAACCATCGTAAATAAGATATAGTTAAGATAATGTAAAAGTGTGGTAGTTAATTTTAGAAGAAAATTAATTAGAAAATGGAAGGATAAATGAAATAATTTAGAAATATGAAAACATTGCTAAAGTTTTACGTAAATAAGCAGTCACCATATCGCTATCTAAAATTTGAGTTAGTTATCGGGGCTTCTAAATTCTTACACCCAAATGATTCAACTCCACACCCTCCACTTTCATATCTAATTCAACAAAAGGTGATTGATGCGCTTTTCCTATAACTAATCAATTTATAATTAATAAAATGAAAATAATAATGTATATATTGCTTAAAATCTTACTACTCTAATAAAAGAGTAACTTGAGGTGCTATGTCGCAGCACCACAGTCATCTTCACCAAAATTTTCCGCCTCTCTCTCATCTTAAATAATTACTTTAATTACTATAATATTATTTAACATTCTTTTACATTTAATAAATTAACAAAAAGATCTATTTATCAATATTATTTCTAAATAAACAATTTTTTAAAATATAATTATTTCTAAAGAATAAAACTTTTTAAAAATATGAAATATTTTAAAAATGGTATTTTTAAAAATTCAATTTTTAAACAAAAATAATTAATTTGGGAGTTATAATAAGAAAATTTTTAAAAATAATATTTTTATACGGTTTGTTCTAGAACAAAATGTTTATTTTTTAAAAAATATATATATTTTTTTTAAAAGTTGATATCACTATTTTATTAGTTAGTTATTTCTCATATATAAATTCAGTTATATCATATATATCTTAGAATATCATTTTATAATTAATAAAAGTTATTATATAATATTTTATTTATTCAACCCGTGTAATACACGGGTTTACTAAAGCTAGTAATGTTATATAGTTCTAAAATCGAAATGGTTTGTTGCTAACAATAAATGGTAAGATTGGCTATTTGATTATAAAAACATTGATATATACATTATAGATTGACTATGTGTGACTAGGTTCACGAACTTCCTGAAATATTCTCTCAACAAAATATCATCTGGAACATAATAATTATTGTTGTTGTTGATGACAAAATATGTCATCTCGTTTTTAAATATTATACTTGTTTTATATAGATAAACAAGGTTAGAACTCATGTATTACATGGGTGGAATAAATAATATATATTAAACCATTACTTTATGAATATTTTATTTTTTAGATGTTATTAACTATTGATGAAAAAAATATAATAAATATCTAATAATTATAACAAACAATGAAATTAGAAATTATTACTCTACATTTAAAGATAAATACGTCTGAAATCATATAAATTAGTATGTATTAATAAATTATTAAATAAAAATATTATATTTTAGATGTTTGATAGTTTAATTTACTTATTTAAAATAATTATCATTTAATATAAGAGACAAGAAACACAAAGTAAAAAAGGAAAGTTAAATTGATTGTTTTTATAATTTTCGTATTTATTATGAGAGAGATGTGAGAAAATAATTTTTTTATGTGCTGTAGTAATGACACGTGTCCTTTGATATGCTGAAATAATGACACGTGTTATTAAAACCATATGTTATAGATTTAAATTATTATACTTTCTTTTAATATGGCATTTCAAAATCAAGTTGGTTAAATACCCCAAAAAAGTTAACTTGAGTTGAATTCTATATATATGAATGATGCATCCACTATACATGGTTGATCAAAGGTAATGGCTACCTAGGAGCATCATTGAACGTTTGATTTTCCATTTATAGGTAACGAATATATATAAGAGAGGATATGTTTTCGATGTAAAAAAACAAAACATACTAGTGTATCCCGCTGAAAAGCAGGGTCTGGGAGGGGTATGTGGTGGCAAGTCTTTCCTCTATCCTGAGAGATAGAGAGACCGCTTCCGAAGAGACCCCCGACTCGTTAACAAAGGCAATACCTATAACAATCATAATACATATCATACAACACATAGGTAAATAACACATACAGAATTAGATAGTGCGCACATCATAAAAAGCGACGTGTAGCACCAAAAAGGGTAGATGAATGAAAAACTACACTTGACGCGGGAGGTCCCACCACATGTAACCGTAACCCGTCCCACCCACAAATCCCACTAAAAGTCCTTAATTTTTATTCGACGCCTCCACTCACTCCTATCCTCGATCATGTGCTCAGAGAGGTGCAAGTCTATCATATCTCGTCTAATAATCTCATCCCAAGTCAACCTAGGTCTACCTCTACTCCTCCTACCCTCTACACTGATGTTCTCTACTGCTCTAACAGGTGCTGCCATCGTTCTCCTCTTCACGTGCCCAAACCATCTTAGTCTTTCCTCTCGTATTTTATCTGTGATACATGCCCCTCTAGCCTCTGGCGAAAGACGTCGTTTCTGATCCTATCCAATCTTGTGTGTCCACACATCCACCTCTCCATTCGCATTTCTGCGACCTCTATTTGTCTCTCTTGCGATTTCTTTATGGCCCAACAGTCTGTGCCGTATAGCATAGCTGGATGTACTGTCATTCTGTATAGTTTTCCCTTTAGTTTTGGTGGGAACCTCTTATCACACAGAATCCTTGATGCTGCTCTCCACTTGCACCATCCTGATTGCACACGGTGGGCTACATCGCTGTGTATCTCTCCGTCTTCCTGTATATACGAGCCAAGGTATTTGAACCTACCCGTCCGGGGGACCGTCATGCTCTGTATACTTATTTGGGTGTCCTCTTCGGCCTCACCACTAAAGTTACAATGCATGTATTCTATCTTAGAGCGACTTATCCTTAAGCCCCTGCGTTCTAGTGCTGCTCTCCACTGTTCTAATCTCTTGTTAAGCACCGTCTTAGATTCTGATATTAAGACAATATCATCCGCAAACAGCATACACCATGGGACTGGCTCTTGTATAGACTTGGTCATCTCGTCCAATACTACTGTGAAGAGGAATGGGCTCAATGCCGATCCTTGGTGGAGTCCCACTTTCACCGGGAAGAAGTCTGTGTCTCCGACAGGTGCTCGTACACACGTTTTTGCCCCGTCATACATATCATGTATTATTTTGATATACCTCTCTGGTACCCTTTTAAGTCGTAGACTTTCCCAGATGAGTTTCCGCGGCACACTGTCATAAGCTTTTCTAGGTCAATGAATACCATATGTAGGTCTCTTTTCTTTTCTCTATATTTCTCCATTATCCTCCTTATGACGTGTATAGCTTCTGTTGTCGAGCGTCCTGGCATAAATCCAAATTGGTTTACCGCTATCTGAGTTTCTCGTCTAATTCTAGTGTCAACAATTCTTTCCCATAGTTCATCGTGTGACTCAATAGCTTTATTCCCCTGTAATTTACGCAGCATTGGACATCTCCTTTTTCTTATATATGGGGACTATGACACTGCTTCTCCACTGCTCTTGCATCTTTCCTGTCTTAAGATAGTGTTGAATAAGTCCGTTAGCCATTGTAGGCCCTCTCCAAGGCACTTCCACACTTCAATCGGAATGTTGTCTGCCCCACCGCCTTAGTGTAACACCCGGAAATTTGACTTTTTGGTAGGCTATGCGACTGAGCCTCAGTCGCCTATGATTCATGCGACTGGAGTTCAACCGCATGGCTATTCGGCCGATTGAAGCTCAACCGCACGATTGGAGTTCAACCGCCCGAATGAAGTATGAGCCGCATGGAACACGTGCGATTGGGGTCTAATCGCATAGTGTTGATGCGACTGAAGGTCCAGTCGCTCCTGGACCAGATGCGAATGAGCTCTGGGTATAAAAGGGGAGCAGCTCCACTCTCCTCCCATTTTTCAGTCGGGGAGAGAGCAGTGAGCGACCGAGGGCAGAGAAGAAAAGAGGGAAAGTGCTGACCGATTGTCGAGAAGCAAGTTAAATCAAAGCTCATCAACTTCTACCTTTAAGGTGAGTTCTAGGACCCCCTCATTTACATGTTTTCTAACGATTTTTGGGGCTGGAATCACATATAAACCCTATTTTTGAAATAGTGTAAGTTTGACCCATTTGGGTAAATCTTGAGTAATGTGTTTATGGTATGAAGTAGGACTTGTATATGCTTGTATGATGTCCTAGTGTGAATCCCTGAGGCTAGGGAGGGTCGATTTGGGCTAAAAATGGGTTTAAGACGAGTTTGGGTGCGGGAGTTCGTGACTGCTGTTCATGAAGAACTCCAGTCGCTGCCCAGTTAGGGTTATGCGACTGAAGGGCCATTCGGCCGAATGAGTGTTAGTTGATGTCCAATCTCCCGACTGAGGCTCAGACGCCCGATTGAGCCTCAATCGCATGATAGGTGATGCGACTGAGGGTTTCGGTCGCATAAGTTCAATCGCAGAGTAGTTCAGTCGGACGGTTAAGAGTTAGTCGCATATAGCCCAGTCACATAGTGTCTAGTCGTACGGAAGGAGGTTCAATCGCACGTTTGAGTACCCATTCGCATGATAGCCCAATCGCATGGCCCAGTCGCATAGAGGACATGCGACTGGTATAAGTTCAGTCGCCCGAACAGGGTTGAGGTGAGTGAATGTAGAAGTGTATGTATGATGTATGTATGTTAGTATGATGTTGCCATGATAGATGATGAATACTGATGATATGTAAGTATTTATGTTCCTTATGTAAATGTATGTTATCTTTTAATAACTTTACGTGAATGAATGAAAGAATGAAACGAATGTATTAAGAACGTAAAGTGAAAGATAATGAAAGAAGGAACATGATGAATGAATGTATGCATTAATGAAAGAAAGTAAGTAAGGCTTGCAAGCAAATGAAAGGAGGTGCACACCCCTGGCAGGTGTTAGCTCAACGGTGTGCGGGTTAGCTACCCCGAAGGATGCACATCAGGGTCAGTCTTTGTGATTGACCAGAAGTATGTATGGGATCCTTGCCGCTTACCCTAGGTGACTGGATCAGCATTAGTGCACAACGTTCGTGATTGATCATCACAGGTCCAGCACCCGCATTTGTGCACAACGTTCGGGGTATAGCATATGGCATTGATCCAGAAGTAAAGTGAAAAGATAAGTGGTGCATGTACTTACTCCAGGTGACTGGATCGCATTTGTGCACAACGTTCGTGGCTAACCACCACAGGTCCAGCACCAGTAGTATGTATGATGAAAGTGGGGTATTGTACATGTCACCGAATGTAATGAACGTTCGAACGAAAGTAATGAAAGTATGAATGAATGTAATGAATGTTCGAACGTAAGTAATGAATGTATGAATGAAAGTAAAGTACGTACGAAAGTATGTAAAGTATGTATGTATGAAAGTAAACGAGAATGATGAAGTGTACACAAATGGAAGTAAGTAATGAATGATGAGATAATAACAATATTATCTGCGTGTACGTATGATGTGTGAACACATGTATGGAAGAACAGTTAATGAGAATGAAAGTATGTTTTATTATAAAACTAGAACTCACTCAGCAACGCTGACTTTTCATGTGTTTTCCAGTTGGCAGGTAGAGTTGCTGAGGATGGCACGAGGCGGCTACTCAGCTCTTTTGGGATGGCATTCACTTTTTGATTATGCAGCCACATCATGTGTTATGGGCCCGTAATGCGCGCAACACATCATGTTGCATGCAAGTGCAAGATTTCTTGATAATCCTGATAAACATGATTATTTAAGAAATCTTGTTTATGAAAGAAAATATATTTTTGAACTTAATATCTTCTATATGAAGAGAAATATATTTTCTTTTTATTATTTTATTTCGGTAGAGGTCGCTGTATGACCCTATGATTGCTGAGGAATATGCATCAGCAGCAATCATAGTATAGTTAAGCAATGTAAGGAAAAGCTTGTATTTTGTAATCAAGACAATGATGTAAAAGCTTTTATGATGAAATGAGAAGGTATATTTTATCAATTCCGCTGCGTATTTTATGATCATGTATTAAATGTATGTTTTACGTGTGATGATAACCAACAGTAAGGTGCCCGGTGAGCGGGGCCTTACAAGTTGGTATCAGAGCAAAAGTTTAAGTAAAATGGGTAAATTTTCATAATAAACCTAGACTTAAACTGAGAATGGGACAGGGAGAATGAGAATGCCATCTGAGTAGTCGCGTGCCATCAGGTATTTTCTTAAAGGTTAACTGGTTATTATATGCGCATGTGATGTGAATTATGTGTACTGTTAGACTGAGATACTAATATAGTCAGGATAGGTGATGCTCGGGGTACGAAGAGTAGAGTAAGTGGCTAATCACAACTGGCCACTGTAATTAGGGACTTACTATACTTAACATAAACTGAGCTATTTCCTTGAATGACCGTGTTGGTGTTTGAATCTTTCAGTGTGATAGAAGATGGTCGGTGATAGATCATCTGATGCTTCCCGTGATGGTGGACGTGGTGATGAGCCGCGTATCACGCGAGGAAGATCTAGGAAAGAGAAAGTAGTTCGTGAGGAGAACGAGATTCCTCATCAGGAGGAGACAGACGAAAGCGCCAAGTTGAGAGCCTCGGTAAAAGAGGCAGTGATTGAGGAAGTGCACCAGGCTATGCAGACGATTTACCGTCTGTAATGACCGAAGTGATAAAGGCAGTACGCGAGGATGATAGACGAGGGAGGAAACGGTCCTCCGGTAGACAGCAACAGACAGAGGCAGAAACGGTATCGTCCGATGACGAAGAGGAAGAGGAGGAAGAACAGGTAAGGGGGACAGCCCGGGGTTGTGATTACGGGAAATTTATGAGATGCAAGCCTCCGACTTTTGATGGTTCGGGTACGGCTGCTGATGCTCACCAATGGGTGAGAGAGATGGAGGCGGTCCTTGATATCAGTGACTGCCAGGAGGATAAGAAGGTAAAGTTTGCTACCCACTCGTTTACGGGGACGGCATTGTGCTGGTGGGACAATATTGTCCAGGCCGAGGGTAGCAGGGCCATTGGAAAATGAAGTGGTCTGAGTTGAAGAGAATGGTGATCGAGGAGTTCAGTCCTCGTCGAGAGATGGACAGAGTTGAGAGAGAGTTCCTGCAGTTGGAGGCGGGAACGATGACCCACCAACAATACACGACCAAGTTCAACGACATGGCACGGTTGGTGCCAGAGCAAGTGACGCCGGTGTCTCGCAAGATTAACCGGTATATCCAGGGGTTGCCAGCTAAAATTCGTTGGCATTTGATTTCCGCCCGACCCAGTACTTTCAGGTCGGCGGTGGATTTAGCTGGGAGGTTGTACGATGAACGAGCTGCGTTGGTGAAATCTAAGGGCAGTAAAAAGGGGAGTGATGAGAGGAAGTGGCAGGGAAAGAGGTTTGGTCGGGGTGATACTTCGACAAGTGGTAAGAAGGCACGGGTTGATGATCGTCGTGTGGTCGTGACAAGTGCAGGGTCGAGAAAGTGTGGGAAGTGTGGGCGAGAGCACGGTGGTGAGTGCAGATGGGGGCTGAATGTATGTTTCAAGTGTGGAAAGCCCGGTCATATGGCCAAAGAGTGTAAAGGGATGAGGTGCTTTAACTGTGGGGAAAGTGGTCATATGAATAAAGATTGCAAGAAGCCGAGATCTGAGGGTTCCGGTGTGAAGAAGACAGGGGGTGAAGGGTCGAAAGCGAGCGCCAGGGCATTTACGATGACGCAGGAAGAGGCGAGGACGGACCCCGATGTAGTGTCCGGTACGTTTCTGGTGAACCAAACTTTAGCCTCTGTATTATTTGATTTGGGTGCCAGTAGGAGTTTCATTTCTGCTGCTTTTTGTGCCAAATTGCCCGTTAGTAGTAGGCGTGTGGATGTGCCGTTTGATGTAGAGACTGCGATAGGTAAAACCACCAGGATTTCAGAGGTAATTGAGGGTTGCGATGTAGAACTGGAGGGTCACAAATTCCCAGTTAAACCCTTTGCGATGACGTTAGGCGGTTTCGATTTGGTGCTTGGTATGGATTGGTTGGCAGATTTCGAGGCGAACATTGTGTGTCGCAAGAAGATGATCAGTTTGACAGCGCTTGACGGTAGTCCAGTGACAGTTTATGGGAATCGGGTTACTACGATTCCGAAGGTGATCTCAATGGCAGTGGCGGGGAAATGTATGAGGCATGGATGTAACGCCTATTTATGTTATGTGAAAGATGTAGAGAAGCCAGCACCACAACTGTCTGACATTCCGGTTGTGTGTGAGTTCCCAGACGTGTTCCCGGAAGACTTATCGGGATTGCCACCTGACAGAGAGATCGAGTTCCAGATTGATTTAGTACCAGGCGCCCAACCTGTTGCCAAGGCACCATACCGATTGGCCCCGACGGAGATGAAAGAGTTGATGGAGCAGTTACAAGAGCTGTTGGATAAGGGGTTTATTCGACCAAGTATCTCACCTTGGGGTGCTCCGGTCCTGTTTGTAAAGAAGAAGGACGGTAGTATGAGGATGTGCATCGACTACCGCGAGCTGAATAAGCTGACAGTAAAGAACAGATACCCCTTGCCGAGGATCGACGACTTGTTTGATCAACTTCAGGGTGCTAGTTGGTTTTCACGAATAGATCTTCGATCAGGCTACCATCAACTGAAGGTGAAGGAGCAGGATATCCCTAAAACAGCTTTTCGTACGCGCTACGGTCATTATGAGTTCCTCGTTATGTCATTTGGTTTGACCAACGCGCCAGCTGCTTTTATGGACCTTATGAATAGGGTGTGCCGGCCGATGTTGGATAAATCAGTGATTGTATTCATTGATGACATCTTGATTTATTCAAAGAGCGAGACTGAGCATGCCGGCCACATTCGCGAAGTTCTGGAAACGTTGAGAAGGGAGAAATTGTATGCAAAATTCTCCAAGTGCGCATTTTGGTTGCGTGAGGTTCAATTCTTGGGTCACGTGGTAAATCCGGATGGGATTATGGTCGATCCGGCGAAAGTGGAAGCAGTGATGCAATGGAAGTCTCCGAAGACGCCGTCCGAGATCCGTAGTTTCTTGGGTTTGGCGGGCTACTACCGAAGGTTTATCCAAGACTTTTCCAAAATTGCTTCTCCACTGACAAAGTTGACCCGGAAGGATGTGAAATTTGTATGGGGTCAAGCTCAAGAGAAGGCGTTTGAAGAACTGAAGACGAGATTGACCCAAGCTCCAGTATTGGCGTTACCCGAGGGGAGTGAAGATTTGGTGGTTTATTCTGATGCCTCCTACTAGGGTTTGGGGTGTTTATTAATGCAGAGAGGAAAGGTGATATCCTATGCATCCCGACAGCTGAAAGTTTATGAGGTTAACTACCCTACTCATGACTTGGAGCTAGCAGCTGTGGTTTTCGCGTTGAAGATTTGGCGGCACTATTTATACGGGACGAAGTGCACCATCTTACGGACCACAAAAGCTTGAAGTACTTCTTCGAGCAGAAGGATCTGAATATGAGGCAGAGACGGTGGTTGGAACTAATAAAAGACTACGACTGTGAAATCCATTACCACCCGGGCAAAGCTAACGTGGTGGCTGATGCCCTTAGTCGAAAGGAGAGGCCCGAGCCAATTCGGGTGAAGGCGTACCAGCTAATCATGACCTCCGACGTAATGAAACAGGTCAAAGAGTTCCAAGATGAGGCTTTGAAAGATGAACATCTTAACTCCGAACGCATGAGAGGTCTGGTCGCAGAATTGGGTGAGAACGCAACGGGTGTTAGAACTCGGTTTGGGCGTATGTGGATTCCTCGTCTTAGGGATCTGCGAATGAAGATTTGGATGAAGCTCATAAGTCTCGATACTCCATTCATCCCGGCGCCACCAAAATGTACCAAGACATGAAGAAAGATTATTGGTGGCCGGGTATGAAACGTGATGTGGTGGAGTATGTGAGTAAATGCCTCACTTGTTTGCAAGTAAAGGCGGAGCACCAGAAGCCGTACGGAAAGATTCAACCTTTGGACATCCCGGAGTGGAAGTGGGAGCACATCACCATGGATTTTATCACAAAGCTGCCACGTACCCCGAAAGGGTATGATACGATCTGGGTGATTGTGGATCGATTGACGAAGAGTGCTCACTTCTTACCGATGCGGGAGACATATTCGTCCGAGAAGTTGGCCGATCTTTTCATCAAAGAGATCGTGACTCGTCATGGTGTACCGGTGTTGATTGTGTCTGATCACGACACCCGGTTTACATCCAAATTCTGGAAGAAATTCCACGATGCTATGGGGACGAGGTTGCATATTAGCACGGCTTATCATCCTCAAACTGATGGTCAGTCAGAAAGGACCATTCAGACTTTGGAGGACATGCTCCGAGCATGTGTCATTGACTTCGGGGGAAGTTGGGATGACCATTTACCATTAGCTGAGTTCTCGTACAACAACAGTTATCATGCTAGTATTGGCATGCCACCCTATGAGATGCTATACGGTAGGAGATGCAGGACACCCGTCTGTTGGGGTGATATTAGTCAGAAAGAATTGGGAAGCGTCGAAGTGGTAGAGGCTATGACTGAGAAGCTCGAAAGAATTAAAACCTATATGAAGGCGGCCAAAGACCGACAGAAGTCGTATGCCGACAAACGACGCAGGCCGATTGAGTTCCAGGTGGGAGATCGTGTTATGTTGAAGGTCTCACCTTGGAAAGGGATCATTCGATTCCGGAAGCGAGGTAAGCTGAGTCCGCGATATATAGGCCCTTTCCGAATCATTGCTCGAGTAGGAGGAGTGGCCTATAGGTTAGATTTGCCAGATGAACTAAGTGGAATCCACCCGACTTTCCACGTGTCTCACCTGAGGAAGTGTTTGGCGGATGAAGACATGGTCGTTCCACTGGATGATATCGAGGTAGACGAAAAGCTCAATTATGTAGAGCAACCAGTGGCGATCATAGATCGCAAAGAGAAGAGGTTGAGAAATAAAGTGGTTCCCCTTGTACGTGTACAGTGGCGGCACAGGAAGGGATCCGAGTCGACGTGGGAAACTGAAGAAGAAATGAGGCAGCATTACCCACGATTGTTCGAGGAATGACAGGTTTCGGGGACGAAACCTAAAATAAGGGGGGTGGACTTGTAACACCCGGAAGTTTAACTTTTTGGTAGGCTATGCGACTGAGCCTCAGTCGCCTATGATTCATGCGACTGGAGTTCAACCGCATGGCTATTCGGCCGATTGAAGCTCAACCGCACGATTGGAGTTCAACCGCCCGAATGAAGTATGAGCCGCAAGGAACACGTGCGATTGGGGTCCAATCGCATAGTGTTGATGCGACTGAAGGTCCAGTCGCTCCTGGACCAGATGCGAATGAGCTCTGGGTATAAAAGGGGAGCAGCTCCACTCTCCTCCCATTTTTCAGTCGGGGAGAGAGCAGTGAGCGACCGAGGGCAGAGAAGAAAAGAGGGAAAGTGCTGACCGATTGTCGAGAAGCAAGTTAAATCGAAGCTCATCAACTTCTACCTGTTAAGGTGAGTTCTAGGACCCCTCATTTACATGTTTTCTAACGATTTCCACTGCTCTTGCATCTTTCCTGTCTTAAAGATAGTGTTGAATAAGTCCGTTAGCCATTGTAGGCCCTCATCTCCAAGGCACTTCCACACTTCAATCGGAATGTTGTCTGGCCCCACCGCCTTAGCCCTTCCCATTTTCTTCAAAGCTCTCGTAACTTCATCGACTGTGATGCTTCTACAATAACACTTGTTTTGTTGCGTCGTTTGATTTGTTTCATCGATCTCCGTTTGTTGATTACGGTTCTTTATGTTAAAAAGGTTATCAAAGTAAGTTTTCCATCTTCCCTTGATGTCTTTTTCCCTCACCAAGACCTTACCATCCGCGGCCTTTATAAACTTCACCATTCTCAGGTCCTGTCTTTTATGTTCCCTTGCCTTGGCAATCTTAAACGTGTCATATTCACTCTCTTTCGTCTCTAATCGCTTATACATCCTCTCGTATGATGTGTTCTTTGCCTCTGACACGGACTTTTTCGCCTCTCTTTTAGCCTCTTTGTATTTATCTTTTAGCTCGGCTCGTTCTTCTTCATTATTCCAGTGTAAAAGCTCTCTAAAACTTTGTTGTTTAATTCTTATCTTCTCCTGTACATTTTCGTTCCACCACCAGGATTCCTTATGACCGACTGTCCTATTTGTTGTAGTCCCAAGCGTTTCTTTAGCTGCTTGGATGACTCTAGTTGCCATAGCCTCCCACTTTTGATTGGCGTCTTCCTGTGGCCCACTCAGGTTCATTGGTATGATTTTATCTCTAAAGATGGTAATCTTTTCGTCTTTGAGTTGTCCCCATCTGATCGTCGGTCTACTTCTCTTAGTTGGTTGGACCATTGCTCTCTTCAGTCGTAGATCTGCCACCAACATGTGATGTTGAGTGATTACTGTCTGTCCCGGTATTATCTTGCAGTCCTTCCACGAGCTACGATCTTCCCTCCTCATCAACAAATAATCTATCTGTGTATGTCTCCCGCCGCTGCTAAACGTGATTAGATGCGAGTCTCTTTTCTTGAAAAACGAATTTATGATGCTTAGTTCATGCGCTAATGCAAAGTCAAGAAGCTCCCTACCGACATCATTCCTCAGACCATACCCAAAGCCTCCATGCACCAACGAGAAATGATCGTTGTCCTTACCGATATGCCCATTAAAATCTCCTCCTATGCATATTTTTTCTTGTCGCGGTATGTCTCCCATAATGTGATCTAAACTTTCCCAGAACTTCTTTCTTTCCGTTTCCCCTAATCCAACTTGTGGTGCATACGCACTAACTACAGCCACTACTTCGTCCCCTATTATTATCCTTAACAACATAAGTCTATCGTCGTATCTTCTAACCTCCACTACATTATCCTGAAGTTCTTTGGCAACTAGAAAACCTACTCCATTTTTTGTTCCATCTGACCCTGAATACCATAGTTTATACCCATTACACTCCTTTGCCCTCCCACCCCGCCATCTAGTCTCCTGGAGGCACGCTATCTGAACCCTACGTCTCCTTAACACATCTATTAACTCTAATAACTTACCAGTAAGGGTTCCTACATTCCACGATGCCAGTCGTAATCTATATCCCTTTTTTCCTGTAGTTGCATCTCTCGTCATCGAACATGATCTAGGGGTAGCATAATGTCTCCTGTTACCTATTATACCTCACTCACTCAGCGTGACAAGAAAACACCTTAAAAAGAGGTTGCCACACTAATAAAGCATAAACAAAAGCAGTCACTCACGCAAGATCAACAAAACACAGGTAACACACAATCAAAACCAACAACAGAAATATATCAAGTCACAAGACACTGTAACAAGCACAAGAATAGGGGATGTCTCTCCCTATTTAAACTAGAATGCTGGTACTCCTAACCCAGCCAAACAATCTAGACGAAAGAACTATATATATATATATTTTAGAGCAGACTACAAGGTTATTTTAGCACTAAACAAGAATATAAAAGGGTGGAAAGATCTCACAGTGAGGGGTTCCCAAGTTAGGGTTCGCCGAGCGAGTGAAGTCCGTAACCTTCAAGGGTTACAAGACTCACAGAAAACCAAGAGGAGCAACAACTCGTAACCTTCTAGGGTTACAAAGTTATTTTAGAATCAGTAACAAGATACAACCCGTAACTTTCTAGGGTTACCAAGTTGAATCCACCTTCACACACGCGGGTTAGATCAAGAATCCTTCAATTTTAGGGTTTCTCGTAAAACCCCAGACAGATCCGAGAGTCGCCACGCGGCTGGTGAGGCGGTGAGGTGGCTGCGATGGTGGTGGTGGTGTTGGTGGCTAGCGGTGAGATAGAGAGCAGGGGGAAGCGCGGGCAGTGGTGGCTAGCGGTGAAGGCGACAGTAGTGAGGGCGGTGCGTGACTAGTGTGAAGGCGACAGTGGTGAGGGCGGAGATAGAGGAGGTGGGTGACAGTGGTGTGGTCGCCGGTGGGGTTAGGCCGGCGGAGGTCGCCGGTGAGGGTAGGTCAGCGGAGGTCGCCGGTGGTCGCCGATGGGGGGTGATGTGGTCGGTGTGAGAGAGAGAGAGACGGTGGTTGGTGATGCTGTCGGTGAGAGAGAGAGAGAGAGAAAGCCTTTGCCGGAGAGAGAGAGCATGTTTTCGATGTAAAAAAAATATGTTTTATTTCATAAAGTCATTAGCATGTGGCACGTGCTTTGGTCTAATGATATATGTATCATTATAAATACATCAATTTTGTATTTAATCATGTATTATAGTTACGCGCTATGTATATATTTGCGTTAAAGTCACATTTTGTTTTTAAAATATGCACATGAATTACACAAACAATATTATCGGCATTTACGCAAACAACATTTTATGAATGAATCGCTAATAAAATGGCGTCGTAAAAATGAAGCAACCTAAGGGTTTAAACACACATGTATTTTCCCTTGTTATTAAACATTAAAAAAAACTTGTTTTTTAACAAAATATAGCAAAGAGTATATAGTTTTTTTTACAATGAAAAAATATGTAAAAGTTACTTACATTGTTTTTAATAGATTTTCCAATAAAAAGAAAAATAAAAGATTTTTCCTTTTTTGTCGTTACTAACCATTTTTTCCTTTTCATATTTACGATCATGTAACTGTTTCATTCTTAACCTTAAAAAGAACAATGGTCCCATATGTTGTAAGCTTTACATGAAAACTATTTTTGTTTTTCATTCTTATAATATAATATAATCATTCGTTTGTTTTCCATCTACACACCTAATGGTGGGGTTTATTTTATTTTATTTTATGTTTTGTCCATGTTTGGTGATAAATAATGGTAGTTACTTTTTAACATAGGTTGATATCTTTTTCGTTTTACGATTAGGTTTCTTTATTACTAAGGTTAATATTTTTTTTTGTTTCACCGATTAAGTTTCTTTATTACTAATCTCTTTTGTCTTGACCAATTTTCTATACATAAATACAGTCTTTGACAAGACGAATACAACATTATAGCCCATTTATTAAACAACTGACGCTTATTAATCTATAGATGTTTAGCCTCAAGTTTACCTTTTTGTAAACTTAACTTATGTATCCATAACCCAAACATAGGACTTTTCTAATAAGTTAAAAACTAGAAGGTAATATGCATAATGGTGCAAGTAAGTTTAGTTTGACTAGCATATGAGCAAGTTGCTACTCTATCTTAGCCCGCATATGTAGTAGGTTACCTCTCAAATGATGAATCTGATATAATATGACAGATTAGTTGGTTGAATTAACTATCATAATCTTAAATAATAAGAAGATACACGATTATTGAAATATAATAGACGAAAGGAAAACGGGATAACATCCATATTTGAAAACTTTACATCAATACAAATGAGTTATAAAATAATATGTGATTAGTACAACTTAAGAAGTTATAAAGCTATAATATGAAGTCATTTGACTTCAAATGTATAATGTGTTTTATTACTAGCTTGTAAATTGTAAACCCATCAAAATAGTTCAAAATTTTCAGCTTGTTAGTAAAAATCGATAAACTAATTTTAAATTTCATATAAAATAATATTAAAACTTACCTTCCATTTTAATATATACTGTTCTTAAAGATGTAATAATTTTTCTTTTTATTAAAAAAGAGCAAACCAAAAAAGGTGTTTTAAACCAAACAAACCCAAGTTAAAGGAAATGGAGACTTGATGTGGGCTGCTGCCTTTAGCCTTTAATTGTAAAGACAATAGGATATGAGCCCAATAAGTTTTGTCGATTTTGGGTTTGTGTATGTGGTTTACAATTTTGAATTTTTTATTAAGATTTGCGTTTATTTTGCGTGTGTGCATAATGGGGTCGATTTAAAGTTTTATATGTTGGATTGTAGTGATGAACTCACACCCTAAACCAACCTTTAAATTTACACCATTTGTTTATGACATGAGTTGAACCTTTAATCTTTTAGAAAGACATCATGTAACATATTTATTTGTGTAAAAATCCAATAAACCATTTTCCAAATGTCTCATCCTTAATCTTCATGTTTCTATATGTTTCTATGGTTTAACTCCTACCCTTTTTTATTTTATCTTATTCAAATATTTATTAATTTTTTACCTACAACCCAATATTTTCTTTTCTTGGGCGGGTTTGGTCTTGCTTAAGCTTTAATATATTGGATTTAACCAACTAATTTTTTTTCCATTTTCGTGATCTAATTTAGACATTTTTATCACATTCATAACATTTCAATACATAATTTACCTTATCAGACATAACGTCTGAGGCAACAAAAGCAAATTAAGGTTTCATCCTTTGTAAAAGTTTTGGTTTCAATCAAAATTTCTTTTTTTAACTGTTATAATGTAAGTTAAGTTTTTAGTTTTTGTCATTTAATTCAGTTCATAAAACTAACACTATTACATTCTCATGTTAAACATAATGATATTTCGGGCTTTTTACACCTTATTGTCACGGAGTTATTTCTTGACTCTCGTGTGGCGCTTAGATAATGATCTAAGTAAGCCGGCATGGTGTGGTTTGGTTTATAGTGCAGCGGAAGACTTGTAAGTTTAGCAAGGTTTTGCTAGAAGATTGGTAAACAAGAGTTACCAGGAAAGTACTTGTATATTACAAGAAAACAAGGTTACAAGGCTTGGAGTTTACAAAGATGTTGGGATGATCTCCAAATGAAGCCTCATTACCTATTTATACTAGTTCTTCTAAGTACCTAGATCATTCTAAGTCTAGATCATTCTAAGTCTAGAATGATCTTACATAATATCTTAGATATTTACATGATAACTTCTAGTAATCTCTAGTAAACACCAAGGTCTTCAAGCATGATCTTGGAAGCTTCATGGTTGCATCTAGAGTTTCTTCATAACTCATAAAAATCAGAATATTGTAGCCCGTTCTAGAATCTTCCGAAGCTGATTTTGGTGTTTATGGGGCTGCACGTTTTGGGCAGAATTGTGCAGCCCTTTCCAGCCATTTCTAGACCCTTTGAAGGTTGGTCTAGCACCTTCTGACGTCCCTTCAGTAATCCAGAAAGTTAGGGGCTGTTCCGGGTTCTTCCGAGCAGCCTTTGATGCCTCTAAACGTGCCCGGAACCTTCCGGAGTATGGTGTACGACCTGAAATTTTGGCGGGTCGTGACATTCTCCCCCACCTAAATTCGCAACGCCCTCGTTGCGATTCTTGAATGGTTTACGGCTCCTCATGAGTTGCATTGCGGATATCGTCTTTCCCAGATGCCTTGTTTCTAGTGGCGCCGTATGCACTTTGTTTTCCTTGATGAGGTATAATGTGTTTATGAAGGTTGCTGGAACGGATTTGGCTTTGCGGAAAAAGTCCATTCCAAGCACAATAGGGAAGTTGTCAAGAGGCACAACAGAGAAGTTTAACTTGCCTATCCATGTCCCGATTTTTGTCTTTACATTCCAGGAGTATCCTTCGATCGTCTGCGGGTCTCCAAGGGCGGGCTTGATAAAACCTTCTTGGGATGTAATAGGCATACCGAGTCTTCTAGCCTCCTCGGGTGAGATGAAGTTATGGCTTGCCCCAGTGTCGACTAGCGCCTTTGCTTGTTGTCCCTTGACTTCGATGGTTACGAATCGAAGGCCTTTTGCTTCCGAGTTCGTAGTGTTGTCCATAGTTGTTTCTGGACTTGTTTCTTTTTTCTCATTTTTCACCATTTCGAGGGGTCTTCCTTCGATTGCAGTTAAAGCGTTGAGTACTTGTAACTGCATTGCTCCCAGGTGAACCTCCTCGGTTTCGGTTGATTCCTCATTTGTCTTTGTCATTGCATTTAGGCTGTTTTTCTTTGGGCAATAACGTGGGTTATGCGGCCCGTCGCATATAACGCAACCTTTGTATGGTTCGTTAGCTATTTGTAAAGGTTTCCGAGTGTCTTCTTTTCGGAATTGATTGTTATTGTTGATGGGTCTGGATCCCCCACCTTTTGTGTTGTTGATGTCCTCATTCGAAGACTTAGGTGATCGTGTTTCGTTACGATCATGTAGACTTTCAGCAACAGAGATGGCTGTCGACAGGTGTTGGACATTCCGACGCTCTAGCTCGGTTTTTGCCCAGAATTGTAAGCCATCTATGAAGTACACGAGCGCATCTTGGGGCGATAGATCCGGAATTTCGAGCACAAGAGTTGAAAAATCTTTGACATAGTCTTTGATTGTGCCCTTTTGTTTGAGATTACGAAGTCGAATCTTCGCTTCGTATGGGGCATTCTCCGGATAGAATTGCTTTTTGATTTCTTTTACGAAATCAGCCCAAGTCGAGATGATGAGCGTACCTTTGTTGATTTCCATGTGCATACGTCTCCACCATAGTGCAGCCGTGTCTTTTAAGTAGAGGGACGCAATCTTGATCTTCTTGGCATCATCAGTGACGTCAATGCCATCAAAATATTGTTCGATTTCCCAAAGGAAGTCGTCCACAGCCCGCGCCTCTCGTTTGCCAATGAAAGGTGAAGGTTTTGGGATTTTTACCTTTGTGGAAGTGATGCTCGTGCTATCTCTGTTATTTGCTAGTGCCTTTTTTAAGATACTAACTTCGGTTTGCAATTCCTTGAAGCTTTCATGGCATCCAGCAAGTTCTTTCTCGATGTTGCTTTTTAGTTGACCCAGCTCCATTGTAAGTACTTCTTTTATCTCGTTACGTATGACTGCAAGTGCGAGTCTAAAATTTTCTTGTAGTTCGGTGAGTTCGCCAGGAAGGGGCTCCAATTGTTGTAGCGACTCATCGACATGTTCTTTGTAGGTGTCGAATTCTGCTTTCAAGGCATTGACATGGTTTTTATACTCAACCATGGATGTTTCAGCATCTTCGACTCTTTTGTCCAAGCTAGCCATAATCTCCTTGGACGTCATTTTGCCTCCCTTGCGAGTGTCTTCGCCGGTAGCGGTGTTGGTGCCAACTGGTTTTGATTCAGCCATCCCAACGAATCGTTTCTGCTCTGATACCAACTGTCACGGAGTTATTTCTTGACTCTCATGTGGCGCTTAGATAATGATCTAAGTAAGCCGGTATGGTGTGGTTTGGTTTATAGTGCAGCGGAAGACTTGTAAGTTTAGCAAGGTTTTGCTAGAAGATTGGTAAACAAGAGTTACCAGGAAAGTACTTGTATATTACAAGGAAACAAGGTTACAAGGCTTGGAGTTTACAAAGATGTTGGGGTGATCTCCAAATGAAGCCTCATTACCTATTTATACTAGTTCTTCTAAGTACCTAGATCATTCTAAGTCTAGATCATTCTAAGTCTAGAATGATCTTACATAATATCTTAGATATTTACATGATAACTTCTAGTAATCTCTAGTAAACACCAAGGTCTTCAAGCATGATCTTGGAAGCTTCATGGTTGCATCTAGAGTTTCTTCATAACTCATAAAAATCAGAATATTGTAGCCCGTTCTAGAATCTTCCGAAGCTGATTTTGGTGTTTATGGGGCTGCACGTTTTGGGCAGAATTGTGCAGCCCTTTCCAGCCATTTCTAGACCCTTTGAAGGTTGGTCTAGCACCTTCTGACGTCCCTTCAGTAGTCCAGAAAGTTAGGGGCTGTTCCGGGTTCTTCCGAGCAGCCTTTGATGCCTCTAAACGTGCCCGGAACCTTCCGGAGTATGGTGTAACGACCTGAAATTTTGGCGGGTCGTGACATTATGGACTATTTATAAATAGTTTGTTAGGTGTACAGAGAAAATACTCATTTAATTAATAGCACAATATTAACAATGTTAGTCTTACGAATCAAAACAACAATAAATGAAAACCAGATACATTACCGAGGAAATATTCATTTAATTAACAGCACGATATTAACAATGTTAGTCTTACGAATCAAAACAACAACAAATGAAAACCAGATACATCTAATAAAACAAGGTTTCTTTTGACCAATGGTTTCGAAACCGGACCGGACCGGCCGGTCCGACCGGTCCGACGGACCCGGTGCATTTGCCGGTTCGGTTCGTTGGTTTTAGACCGTTTTCTTCATAACCGGCCGGTTCGCGCGGTTGACCGGTCCGACCGGAACCGGCGAACCGGGTTGAACCGGTTTTTGGTATTTTTTTTTTGTTTTTTATAGAAAAATATTATTGGATATGGATTAAGGAACACAGGTCGTTAATTTGGACTATGTTTACTTGAATGGTATGTATTTTGGATGTTGTTTTGGATTAAGGAACACCGGTTCGTTAATATAAATATTTGGAATTTTTTTATATTTTTTTAAATATTTATGACGTCATCCGGTTCGTAATCCGGTCCGACCGGTCCGACCGGTCCGACCAGTGAACCTCTAGGCCGTCCGGTTCGCTTTCCGGTCCGGTTTTAAAAACATTGTTTTTGACACTTGTCATTATCTTAATCTACTCTTTTGCCACTTGTCATTCCTCTAGACATTCACATATCAATTTTCCCTCTAAAAAGGTATTATAGTAATTTAAATACTAATACAAATTTCTCTCTCTTATTAAAAATGAATTTTATTAATTGTTATATTTCTCTCTCTCTTATCTAGATTTTTTAAAATCAAACTATCTTTTAAAAATAGATTTTCTTAAGAAAATTAGAAATCACATCTTTTAACTAAAATTTAAATAATAAAAAACTAAAATTTTATATAATATAAAATTTCTAAAACACTAAACCTTTTTTAAGCAAAATATTTTAAATCGTTTTGCTTTTAAAAAATTATAAACAGGTGAAATTTTTTAAAAATCTTAAAACGAATGTTTAAAAATAAAACTATTTAGATAAGAGGGTTAAAAAAATAGCATAATTATTTTATTTCTTGAACTATTACGTGTATCTAGTTTTAATTGTATTTTATATTAAAATATTATACTGTAACTTTTCGTGTTATTACTAATTATGTCACTACTAGAAAAACTGCAATAGATGACGCGCATTGCGCGTTATCTTTGGGGTCAGATGACGCGCAAATGCGTGTCAAGGAAGGGGTAGTCATAAATGATAGATGACACACATCCGCGCGTCATCTGTTTATGACGTGCAAAAGATGACGGGCAAAAGATGACGGACAATGCGCGTCAAGAAAGGGGTAGTCATAAATGACTAGATGACACACATGCGCGTGTCATCTATGAAGTTTTTATGACGTGCAATAGATGACGCGCAATGCACGTCATAAAATTAGCTGTATTTTTTAATTTTTTTTATTTTTAATAAATTTACTTGTTGTTTTCTAAAACAATTTGTCGAATAACACTAAAAGCGAAATTCATTAAATACCAACAAAGTTTACAAAAGTTGTTAATTAACAACTACAAAGCATAAAACAAGTCCAAATTCAATTTGTACCAATACTAATACAAGTCCTATACCAATACTAACACAAGTCCAAATATATCATTTCAGGCCTACATATAAATAAAATTTGATACGTAACGCGCCCAGTCTTCACGAACTTCATCCAAATCACCATCTGTGTATTCATCTTTACCTTCTCCAACCTAAGACAAAACCAATTTCATCAAATTAAACTTGTCAGTTTTAACCCAAAAACCACTTTATGTAAAACACAAGTAATTTACTTGACTAGTTTATTAATATCAACTACAAGACAACAACAATGGTAATTTACTTATAAAAAACTCATACATAGATAGTTAATTAATATCAAAATTGATTTCGCTTGATGGTAGCTCTTAAATGCACTTTTACAACAACAATTTAAATCTCAACTATAAATTTGGAGTTGAGAGTTTACCTTAACTGTATATATACTAAACTACCATTTAGAAGGAACAATACAGGAGCAGGTGCACAATGTACCTGCCAGGAGCAATAAATGATGATAAGTAGCAACCATTAGACATAAACAAACTATTACACTTTATACTAACCATCAAATTAAGTTGCTTATTTGTTTCTAAATTTTCTTCCTATAAATGGGGCCACAACTTCCTCATTCTGTATGCAATTCATGTCTACAAATTAAAAAGCAAATCATATAGTCAACGTACAAACAGAGCTCAAGCATAAAGAGCAGAACGGTGTGCACTAACAAGGCATAATGAAGATTAATGGACAATAAATATTTCCTAAAGCCTGACTGTAAATTCAACTTGACTTATAAAATTCATGCCTATAAACAACAATACATGAGGATCTGGCATAAAAGGCTAAGAGTATATATATATATATATATATATATATATATATATATATATATATATATATATATATATATATATATATATATATATATATATGAGTGCATGAGAACTCATGATTGCATTATGAACAAGTTCGCACAGAATAACCTCAAAGACATTAAACGTAAAATCCAACATAAAAATGACATCTAAAACCATTACAATAAAATCAAAACCCTAGATCTAGATTGAGAGAGAAAGTTGCAATGTTAACCTTGTTTGGGTTTCTTGAATCCATCGTTTTGTTCTTTGTTGTTAGCATAAGGTTCCTTTACTTTTCGAACATAGCACAAGCCCAAACCCTAAAATTGCAAACCATGAACAAGAAGAGCATGAAAGAATTTATATTCTCGCACCATCCTCTCAGAATAATGTATCCTGCTGCAAGTCAATTGCAAATATTAGTATGAACTTATCGATGTCCGTATGACAGTTTCTAACTAGCACTATTCTTGACCCTAAAAATTACACTTACAAGTCGTAAACTTGATTGAGTTACTGATTAAATTTGCAAATATCTGTACAGCTCTGCCCGAGTCTCCACGAACTACTTTTGGCATATCATCTGATTACATTGAACAGACATCAAAACATATTATTAACCACTGATTTTTTTAATCCATCTTCCATATTCTCTTTAAGTATTAGATTTGATGATACTGTTATTTTAGTACCAGAGAGAACTATGATGGCTTCCACATTGCGATTCTTGCATTGCACAGAAAACATATCCACAAGTCCTTCAAGTTCTCGCCCCAAATTATACTCAGCTTCTTCCAGCACCAGTTTTCCAGATTCAACCTGTTATTTATGTATAATCAACTAAAACTTCTCTGTTTTAAGTTACATAGCTGGAAAAATAGTGCAATTTGTTTGGTTATTTTACCTTACTAATGTCCAAAATAGTGTTGAGAAGCCTTAGGAGAGCTGTTGAGCATCTACGAATTTGAGAGATTGTTGCATACTGTTCGTTTCTTAGAGAATCGTCACATAGAAGAATATCATGCAATCCTATGACAGCAGTCATTGGTGTTCTGAGTTCATGACTGTTATAAACCAAAGTATTCATATTTACATTCGTGTCATTTTTTCATCTTGAATGAAATTGAAAAAAAAAAGAGAAAGATTGTAAGTATTAGTAAATTCTAACCTCATGTTAGCTAAAAACTGACTTTTGAAGTTGCTTGATGCTTCAGCCTTCCTTTACGCATCTAAATGGTTAATTAGCTCAGCCCGTAGCTTCATTTCTTTTGATACTCCATTTGTTAATATGAAAATACAAATGCAACCCACAACTAGTATGCATACAGATGTAGATATCAGGATGATCAATGTCTTAAATTCTCTTGCATCCACCTTCCCCATTATGCTCTTCCTTGGAATACATAGAACTCCCACCTGTACAACTTCTTCTTAGTAAGTATTGGCATATTGGGTTGATCATTAACCACTTTTTGGCCATTTGTATCACAACAACACGTTAACTATGGTTACATAACAATATTAGTACGAAAATGATCTAAATCTTGAGTCAAACACGATACAAGTGGCATACCATAGGGAGTCTTGTTAAGTTCAAGAAAAATGAATCTATGTAATAGCGCTGGTGGGCAAGGGTAGCGGTAGCTGAGTGAACCTCATGGTTTAGGGGCGGCTTGTGGCGATAGATTTTGTTCAACCACTTGGCTGCAAACTGTATAATCTCATCTTGAGAATCTTTAGCCATTGTGAGTGTGAACGGTTCCTTTACTTTTCGAACATAGCACAAGCCCAAACCCTAAAATTGCAAACCATGAACAAGAAGAGCATGAAAACGAATTTGATTACATCCTTTAAAACCAGTGACCGATTGAGGGCTAGGTGCGGCCGATTGAGGGCTGGGTGAGGTCGATTGGGGCTGGATGAGGTCGATTGGGGCAGGGGTGAGGTCGATTGAGGGCTGGCTGCGGGCGGTCGATGGGGCTGCAGGGTGTAGGCGGTCGATGAAGCCCAGTGGTGGCAGTTTGGTGGTCGCGTCGCGTCGGGCGGTGGAAGGTCGGGCGGTGTGAAGGGGGCGGCTGATGGGATGGAAGGTCGGGTGGTGTGAAGGGGCCGGCCGATGGGTTGTGGAAGGTCGGGTGGTGTGAAGCTAGGGCTTTAGAAGCGGGGGTTTTGGAATATAATTGATCAGAGTCGCGCGGGGGTAGTAGTGAGCTATAAAAAATTTAAAAAATGACACACTAAGATGACACGCAAAAATACGTGTCATCCTTTCTAAAAAAAATTTGAAAGATGACAAATAATTTATGATACGCGTAAATACGCGTCATCTTTTGCGCGTCATCTATTAACAGTTTTCTAGTAGTGTATCCATTTAATTACTGGGTTTTAGCCTATCTATCTATTTGTTAACATACTAAAATAAGCGTGAAATAGTTGTAAGTCGCATTAAACTTATTTTCTTATTTCTCTATATTACTAATAATAATATTGAGTACTAATAATATTACTCAGACTATTTTTAAATTAAAAAATATATAGTTTAATAAATTAAAAACCTGTTGTTTATTAAAAACAAACCTTTTTAAAAATAAATTTTGTAAAATACAGAATAAAGCAAACTATTTTTTTAAATTAATTTTTTTAAAAAATACTTAAAAATCATTATTTTTCTACAAAAATAAAAGTTTAAGAAAAATAAATTGTTATTTATTTACTTAAAATAGCTATTTATACGTAACTATAATCATATTTATCTTCAAGCATGATTTTATAATACATAAATTTTTATTACTAATGATTTAATATATTATTTATTCCGTCCGTGTAATACACGGGGACTAACCTAGTTGAATCAATAAAAAGAAGATTATAAACTAAAACCTAGATTTTCGTCAAAATATGGATACGAAAACTTTAAACTTATTCCTATTTAAATTATTAATAACATATTAAATCTTATTCACCCGCCGATGTCAACTACCTTTCAAAGATGGAGGTCCCTCTATCTCTATCCTCAGGCTTCCAAAAACTTCAGTTTATACCTATACAAACCCATGAATCAAAACACTTGAATTCACTAATCAAACACCACACAAAGCTAAAAGATGATCAATCTATACTCGATACATATACCCACATGGAATCTTTAGGTATTTTGCCCGATAACGCCACTTTGCCATTAGTTCTAAAGGCGTGTGGGCGGCTACGGGCCATCGAGAGAGGCAAGAAGCTGCACAATGCTGTTTCGAACACGGGTTTGGGTTCTGATGTTCGTGTTCAGACGGCGTTTGTGGATTTTTATGCGAAATGTGGGATGTTAATGGATGCGCGCAAGGTGTTTGATGAAATGTCTGAGAGAGATGTGGTTTCGTGGAATGCTATGATTTCGGGTGTGTTGGTTGCGGTGAGTATGAACAAGCTTTGGTTTTGTTTTCGCGGATGCAAAATGGGAAAATGAAAGCGAATTCGGTTACTGTTGTTGAGCTGCTTAGGGCGTGTGGGGAGCTTTTGGAGTTGAGGCTTGGGAAGGAGATACATGGGCATTGCTTGAGGCATGGTTTGTTTGATTCAAATCATCATGTGGGTACTTCTTTGATGGGGTTTTATTTGAAATTTGATCCGTCGGTTGCCTCTCTTGTTTTTGAAATGTTGGATTCAAGAAACACTGTAAGTTGGAATGCTATGATAAGTGGGTATGTTAGCCATGGGGATTGCTTGAGATCTATACAGATTTTTATTTCAATTCTTAGTGAAGGATTTGAATGTGATTCCGTCACGATGTTAGTTGTGATAAAAGCGTGTGCTGAATATGGAAATCTTGAATTGGGAATGCAAGTTCATCAGCTAGTTATCAAATTTGGATATAGCAATATGCATATAACTAATGCATTGATGAATATGTACACCAAATTTGCAGATTTAAGATCTTCATATGAGTTATTTAACTCGATGCCAACAAGAGATGTTGCTTTATGGAATTCTATGTTATCTTGTTCTATAGAAAGCGGGCTCATCGATGAATCGATAAATATATTTACCGAGATGCAGTTGGATGAAATTCAGATAAATGAAAGAACTTTAGTCATCATACTGCCTTTATGTGCTCACCTTTCTAATGGTTTGGTAAATGGTAAAAGCTTACATGCTCATGCTTTTAAGATTGGCAAGGAAAAGAATACACATGTTGGAAATAGTTTGGTAAATATGTACGCGTTGTTTAACTGTGTTGAAGATGCCACAAGGATTTTCAAAAATACGAAGGCATCGGACGTAATTTCTTACAATGTTTTCATCTTTGGGTTGGTCCATAATAAGCTAAAGGTTCAAGCGTGTGAAATTTCATTCAAATGCTAGAGTTGAAAATTAAACCAAATTCTCAAACGGTAACTTCACTTCTTGCTGCTTTGGATAGTCGAGAGTTTTTGAATGTTGGAAGATCCATCCATGGTTATGTGATGAAATGTGGGGTCGAGATTGATGCATCTTTGAACACTGCATTGACAGAAATGTATATAAATTGTGAAGATGAAGAAACTGGTTGGAGTTTGTTTGAGAATTATCCTGATAAAGATTCGATTTCTTGGAACTCGTTACTGTCTACTTACATTAAAAACAATCAAGAGCACGAAGCTTTGATTCTTTTCCATCGTATGATCTCAAGGGTAAAACTGACACTTGTCACTATTATAAATGTTCTCTCATTATATACTCATCTTTCTAATCTCCCTCAAGGTCGATGCTTACATGCCTACACGTTAAGAATGTTTTCATCATTGGATCTTGAACTGTCTCTTGCAAATGCCTTCATAACTATGTATGCAAGATGTGGAAATTTGGAATATGCTGAAAAAATCTTTAATAGTTTACCAGAAACTGACATTGTTTCTTGGAATGCTATGATTGCTGGTTATGGAATGCATGGACGTGGGGATGACGCTATGTTGACTTTCTCGAAAATGGTCAAAGAAGGGATAAAACCGACACAAGTGACATTTGTCTCTGCTTTATCTGCTTGTAGCCATTCGGGTTTGATGCATAGAGGTCTAATCCTTTTTCATTCAATGGTTCAAGATTTTCGCATAAACCCAGAGCGTGTACATTATGCTTGTTTGGTTGATCTTCTTGCTCGTGGTGGGTTATTGAATGAAGCCAAAAGTGTCATCGACACTATGCCTATGGCACCAGATGCGTCCATTTGGCGGGCTTTGATTGGTGCTTGTCGAATCTATTCAAACACCCACATGGCTAAAAATGCTTTTGAAAATCTTATTGAATTAGAACCAACAAATGCTGGGAATTATGTGTTATTATCAAACATATATGCTGCTAACAGTCTCTGGTCTGAGGTAAAAAACTTGAGATTAATCGTCAAAAACAAGGGTTTAAAGAAACCTGCTGGTAGAAGTTGGATGGTTATTAAAAGTAAACTTCATTTCTTTGCAGCAGGAGATAAAACACATACACAATCCGAAAAGATTTACAAAAAGTTGACTTTTTTGTTGACTTCCATTAAAGAAATGGGATATGTTCCTGATTTGAGTTGGGTTCTGCATGATGAGGATGATGATAGAAAATTGGCAAGGCTTTCGAGTCATAGTGAAAAACTAGCTATTGCTTTTGGATTATTTAGCATTACTGGTGGCTCGCCAATCTTGATTACCAAGAACTTAAGAATTTGTGGTGATTGTCACGAATTCAGTAAATATGTTTCAAAGCTTACAAAAAGAACGATAATTCTCCGGGATGCTAGTCGTTTCCACCATTTTGTAGACGGATCATGCTCTTGTAAGGACTACTGGTGAGATTCGATACAATGAAATTCTTTTGTAGTTCACTTGTTCACCGTAAGTTTTTAATTAAAATTACATGTCTATACAATGTGTACACTAGTTAATCACCCATGTTATACTGTTTTGGTTTTATGTATCACGTACAGTTGATGGTAAAGTTAACTAAGAGTATTCAAGTTCTTTAATTTGTCCCCAAGATTACATTTCATTTGGCTTAAGAAACAAGTGTGATAAACACATAGCCGAAATTAAAGTAGATTTTTAGCGAAGCGGTTAGGATTTATATGCATATTTGAACCTTTCAAATGACAAAAACAAATAACGTTTGAATCATTAAACCAATCTAAAAACAATTATATATATATATATGCACAATGTCATATACATATCAAGGGATTCTCCTATCATTCTTTTTCATTCTACCTAGACAAGGTTGAAACAACAATGATAAAGCTTCAACTCCTTAGTCATAAGTCTCCCAATTGGCGTCATCAGACGGCCATATCACTGTCTCCATGAGCCGTTCACGCATCAACGCCAGATTCTGGTCCGATAGATCTTTATACATTGCAGCATGATCCACTTTCTAATGTACAAAAACACTCCCCATTCTCATTGTTCAGAAGTGAAAAAAAAAAAAGTTAGATGACAACATTAAGAATTTGATACCTTAATCCATTTTCCATAGAGGTGAAGGCGGGTCACCATTACTCTTTCGGCAAGCTCATGTTTCTCCTGTTGTAACAAATTACACCAATAAAACAAGACGGTCTTCCTTAGAGGTGGCAATCTTAACCAACTTGTATGAAAAGGGTCGATTCAGACTATATTCTTATGTTAAACGGGTCATCAAATCGAAAGTTGTATAAACATTTAGCATTGATTTGTTGTTAATTAGGATGAAACAAATGTAACTCATACGGTAATGTGACTGATAAATCATGAAAAGTTCAATGATAACTTTATGTAATTGCTAGTGAATCACCATATACCTTTTGGAGGACCCGAAGAAAGCGCTTTCCATCATTAGGTTTGTTTGTCACCACAAAACTGTTGTCACGTGTCAAAAACATTGAGAAAGCAAAATTTTAGTTTTCAAAACCACACAAACAACTTGAGAAATGGAAGAAAGATGAAGGAAAACTTACTCATAAAACCACCGGTATTCTGTTGGGTTCATCTCATAGAGTTGGTTCATAACAGTCCTCACGGCTTTATAAGTGAATAGATTAAAGAGTTGCTGCAAGAACAAATCATTTTGGTTATGTAATTTATTGTAAAAGATCAATGTGACATAACACTGTTTAAATTGTCATCATGTTGAGTTACATTGACATGTAAAGTAAATCCATCACACCTAGCATTAGTAGATATCAACGGAAAAAAAAACTTGTTCCCCGACCTCTTTTAGTTATACCCGTTAGGTGGTGAGCCAAGAAAATAATATATATGATGCCTAGCAATGGCAAATATTAGAAAAGAATCATGTGGGACCATGTCGTATATCATAAAATTAGACGGTGAGTAACTTGTTTACTCCCATAATCCCATCTAGGTGGATGTTTGACACAAAGATAGACGTATCTATGTGTTCTGGTGAGATAAACTTAAACCTCTAGGAATATAGTCAATTTATTATAGAAAATAAGAGGCCGTTTGAGATGAGATTTAAAGTGATTATGTGATCATGTATAACCAGAATGAAATAGTAAACTGTAACAGGAGTTGTAGAATTAGTGTTTCGATGTGCTTTTCCTATTTGAAGTTGTTATAATCAAAAGCTTAAAGAGTTCAAAATACAAACTCTGAATTTGAGAGCTAATTGAATAGTTAGATAGAATGACCAGAAAGGACAATTTTGTGAACAATAAACGAGACATTAAGTAAAGCAGGAAAAAAACTGTATCATATCAGATTAAACAAAAGGGTAAATAGGTATATCTCAAACTGATCAAAAACTTATTATCTCATACTAAATACTCATGATGGCGAGTCACGATAATCAATTTCAATACACAAATCCAATTACCCGTGAACTTTGTAAGACTTTTATAAAGGGTGAATGTATGATGGCTTGAAATTTGTAACTAATTTCTACAAAAATTCAATCACTGAACTAATGTAGCTTCAATTCTAATCCACTCCTCAATTAAGCTTCAAAACATACACTAATAAGCACTAAAGATTGAGCTTTCCTTAATCTAGAAACTTGGATCCTTGGTAAAGACTCCAAACTTAAACAAAGTCAACAATACTAACAATTCCAATTCTAGCAGACAATAACAAAAAGATGTTAGATGCTACATAAACTATAAAATTACATTCAATAATTAAACAATCCATAAAACTGTAAAGATAATCTTGGCACATATGAGTCATTTAGCCTCATGGATCATAGGGTTATCCGTTATAGGTTCTCACCACATAAACATATAATCATCTACAATCAAGTAAAATTAGAGTAAAAAATGAAAGATTTAGCAACTTCTTACTGCTTGAACATCACGAAAAGTGTCATCATACTGTCCACCAAGCTCATTAACAACCACAAGACCTTTAGCTTTCCTCTGCTTCTTGGAAGAAGGTGTTCTTGCAGAGTAGTTTGAGTGAACAAAAGAACTTCTTAATTCCAATGAACCAGCAAGAAACAACTGCTTTTTACCAACGGATTTATGCTCATTTTTTGTATGATTCACAAGAGCTTTTGATGCCAGTGAATCCACACACAAACATGGTGAAGTATGTGAATCCATAACTGATGAACCAACAACAGATATACCCCCACCATCCTTCACTCAAACAAGCTTCTTAACAGTAAAAAGTTAAACCTTTGCCCCAAATCAAGAATCTTTATGCAGAATCAAACAACACCCAGATGAATACTGAAAGAAATTTGTTGTGGGTGTGTGATTAGTGACTAAAAGTCAAGATTCGATGATTTGGATGAAGAAATGGGTGGGTACAAAGAAGTAGTTTTTGAATAGAATTTGTAAGAAGGAGAAGCAATGACCAGAAATAAATATGAGGCCCCAAATTCTCCAACCAAATTAGGGTTTTTTGTTTTTGAATCTTCAAATCAAATGAAGAATTGTTGGTCCTCCTATAAACGTGTATGGTCGGCTTGTAATTTGGACAGATGTAGGGTCTCTTGTTTAGCAAGCATGTGCAGTGCGTTAACTGTTAACTTCTTAAGATTTTGCAATTAGAGCATGTTACTTGTGGGGAAGGCTACCTAAGTTCTCTTTAGTTCAACTACTTTCACCTTTGATTTTGCTTTCAAAAAAAGATAACTATATGGGTGTTTGTGAGTGCTTTTTTACTTGATTTTTAACTTATTAATTTTTAAAAAATTAAAAAATCATTTTATAGTGTTTGGTAATAGAAAAATAAGTTAATAAGTCACTCCATACTAACTTATTAACTTATTTGATAAATCAATAAGTTAAAAATGAATTTTGAGAAGGAATCCCAAACACCCCCTATTTCCAAGATGATTTCAAGGTTGTTTTGCTTCATCAATCTTAGGTTACTAAAATTCAAATACAAGCTAAAAACTTGCTTTTTGATCCAGTGATATAGAAGTGATAGTTAGAGTTTAGGATCATCCTGGTCTCAGGTTTAAGACCTTATTTAAAAGAGTTTTTTATAGTTGTGAGTATCCTTCTTGATAGTATTTTTGAGTGAGTCAATATTGTAACGTCAAGGAATGGTTAAAATTCTGTCTCATGAAGTCTTACTTGGATATTGGGGTTAGTTCAAACGTCATTCAAAAACAATATGTATTGTTGAGTTAAGCTTGTTTGCATGAAAATATATAAGATTAAAATAGCATTTGTTCTTGGGTATTTTGGTGTGATAAAGAGGAATGATTGGAGCAGAGAGAACATATATAGGTTTTAATGGAGGGAGAGGGTCCGATGGATTATGTGAGTGAAGAAACAAAAGAGTAGAAAAAGAGTATTTGAGCGTGCTTTTAGCAGTGTTGTTAGGACCGGATCGGACCGGCCGGTCCGACCGGTTCGACCGCGAATCGGAGCCTGGTCCGGTCCGGTCAAGGGTAGTTCGTTTTGGTTGAGTTGAACCGGCCGGTTCAAACCGAGTCGGCGGTTGGACCGGCGAACCGGGCCGGTTCCGACCGGTTTTCAAATTTTTTTTTTTTTTTATTTTAGTGGGTAAAAACGGGGTGTTAAACCATAAATTAGTACTTCGGATATACAAATATATTTAAGTTTTATATATAACTATAAAATATATGTATAAATCATATATAAATTACTTATATTTAATTACATATATAAATATAATTAAAATATAGTTAAATCCGGTCCATCCGGTCCGACCGGTCCAACCGGTCCGACCACCAAACCAGTAAGGCGTCCGGTTTGACGTCCGATCCGGTTCTGAAAACATTGGCTTTTAGGTTGAGTTTTTGTATATGAGAGGGTCCGTTGAGGTAAAGAGAGAAAGAATGTCACGTTGTAGAGGTGTACACAATTCAAATGTTTCTCGAGAAACTTGTCATAAACAACCATTTTTTATGAGTATGTAAAACTAGACTCTTTTAATAAATAGATGTATCAAACATTGTAAAATTTCAGAACATAGATCTAAAAGTGCCTATAGAATAGAACATGTTTGACCTGCAAATTATGGCAGGCATATCAACTAAAACACGATACGAAAATTCATATGTTGACTCGAATAGAACCTGTTTGACCTAAGTATTTATATTTGTCTAAATATTTATATTTATTCACATATAAATAGTTTAAAATTACCATTTTATAGAAAAATTACAAATGAATAAAATCTTATACCTAAAATCTTATACCTAAAATCTTATGTCAATTCAATTTTCAGTTCTATATTTTGAAACAACACACAAACGTTAACTCATGATATAAAACATATAAAAAATAAAAAGGGTCAAACAGGTCAAGTGAACATGCTATGTATAATCCAAACACGACCAGTCCAGCTAAACAATTCACCCTGAATCTGACCGGGACATGTTTATAGTAAATTCCAACCCATTGAGTGGGGGTGTGCTTTGTTTGTAATCCATATTTTTTTTTCTTTTATTACATTTGCCGAGCAACACTCATTTTAAAAAAAAATGAATTTCGTGTTAGGTTCGTGTTATATTTTCTCGTCTTGTTAGAAATTCACACCTCTAGTTTTCATAGTTGTTTCATAAAAAAGGTTACTCGCACAAGAATTTAACCCTTAGTATAATATGAAGCGAATTCATCATAACCACTATAGTATATTTACCCTCAAGCATGCATTTTTTTATGCATGAAAATTTTAGTATGAGATAGAGAATACCCAAATTAACCGGGTAGAACTTAGAAGTGGGAATCTCCACTTTTATCAATAGTGGACTAGAGGTGGACTCAAACTTTAGTGGGCCAAGCCCACTTGAGTTTAAGAGATGGACTTCATTAGATTTATTGGGTCAAACCTGTTGGGTCTAAGCCCAGTTACATTACATCATTTTTGATCTTGTATAATTGTATGGAACTATGGACTAGAAAGTAGAAACCTCATATCTTTACGAGATTATTGGTTGTTTTAAATGAATTAAACAGATTTTAATCATAGCATGTATATATGTCATATGAATCAAACAATTCATCGATGGCATACGCCATCAATTACAATGATTTTCGGTTCCTTCTTTTTAAACTCGAATCATTGTAAACCCAAAAATCTACGGGGATTTTTTGTGTGGTGTGATTTTAATGTTTTTTTATCATGTAACTCTTCTTTCTAGCTCATTGCTAGCTTATAATATTATATTTTCCATTTAAAAAAATATTTTTAATCACCCTCTACATGCTTTTAAGTTGTTAGTTCTTTTTCTTTATCAACATATGCAATAAATTCTTCTTTCATTGCTTATATCTCCTATGATTCACCAATATGGATTTAGTCTAGCAATCAATCCTCTTATTCAAATTCATACATTTCATTTCAAACTAGATATTATTTGATTTAGGAAAAGTAGATTTCAATATCCAAACTATTCGTTATTGGTGAATATTTATTCCAACTAATAATTTGATCAATATTAATCCCAACTTTTGATTTTGTTACTAATAACAGTCTCAGTCTAACTGTTCGTTAACTCTATTAGTTTTTGTTATGACGTGATGCGTTGCTCGTGATGTGTCATATGTCATAGCATATTACATAACTAAAATACAAATATAAATATATCACTCAATTTTGTGTTTTTTACCGGTAATAACCAATGGAAACTTGAGCATATCAAACCTGCCTTCCTCGATGAGAGCCCATAGAAGGGCCAAAAACTAAAACACATCATCAAAGCAAGCCCAAGCCCCCGCAAGATGGCTTCATTGTCATAGAAGCCCTTTTATTACTCCTCAATATAGTCTGAGATGGTTGTTTTTCTGACTAACTCTCATGCCTTTAGGAGGAGGCGAGACCCTACCTTATTTGTGGTTTTTTCTCTTATGTCGTGTTTGTTTTTCTGACCAACTCTCATGGCTTCATGGATGGGTCGCCCCTTTAGCTCCTTAAATGGCTACAAAAGGGTTACCTTGAATAAATTCTAGAAAATAATCCTTCAAAAAAATAATCTAGTGATATGTTTGTATTTTTTATTGCAACTATCTTATAAGTGACATCACGAGTAGTGGCGGAGCTTGAACCAACCTTAGAGGGGCGGGGGCGAAAATAAACTGTTTTAAGGGGGCAGACTCTATATTTATTATTAAAAAATTTCCAATCCCGGATTAAAAATATACACTACTGACGAAAAAAAGAGCCTCCCCCCCCCCCCGCCCTCAAAGAAGCTTCAACAATGATCACGAGCAAGATAACGTGATACACCATAAAAGTCTAACGGAGTTGACGAGTAGTTAGACTAGAAATGTTATTAGTAGCAAAATCAAAAGTTAAGATTAATAATGGTCAATTACTAGTTGCGATTAATATTGGCCAATAATTTAGATTAATAAAATCTAATTTTTCTTTACTTTAATTTGTGATGCTTGTTGTTCATCCTAATGCCTCTAAATTGCAAAAGTGATATGGATTTTTGGATTCTAAAGCATGTTGACAAACGAAAGTGGTTCAAACCATATACGAAAGTGGTTCTAAAGCATGTTGAAAAACAAAATGTTCTATAGAAATTTGATCCGAGTCGGTCTTGAACAAAATTTAAATCGGTACGCAGATAAAAATAAACACGTCAAAACGGTATATTTAAACTTTTATAAACGTTGCGATTTGAAACTTACAAGGGGAAAACAATATACTAGAAAAAATAATTCAATTAATATAATAATCAAAGCTGATCACAGGATTATTTAATTATCAATATTTCAACATATAATTTTTTACATAGTGAATATTAATCTCTAAATAATTAATTTTTGTTCTTACAAATTTTAACGCCACTACAGCAATCCGCCACTCGTTTGATTCAAAATCGTAGATGCCAAAGCTTTCACACAAAACAATGTTTCGGGACACAAAATTTGAATCCATGAAAACACCAAACAAATCCCCAAAAATTCATGTTACATGTGCACGTGTGTATTAAAAATCTGTCCTTAAAGGATTGGGGTATCCTAGGCTTTTAACGTGTCCTATATATACCCATAAATTACTTCAGCCTCTTAAAAAAAGAGGTTATATCTAGAGTATTAAAACGTGAGGTTTTGTATACTATTTCTTATTATTTACTCAATAAAGGTGAGTAGGTAGCATAAAAGGTTTATGGGATTTCATATTTTCTAACAGCATTTGTATAATAAGAGAAGATAAACGCTTCAAGTCACATTGGTCCTTCCTCACAACGTCTTCTAATGTTATCTGTGGAGACCGAATTTCTTACCGTGTCATATTGTCTCTTTTCTACATCGTCTCATGAATCTCTACAAACGTACTAGTTGGAAAGGATCCTATTACAGCTACTAATTCTAGAGTTTTAAACATATAATCTAAGATCGAATTACGTTTAAAGATGATTAGTTTTGTGTTAAAATGTGTATATATTTTAATCATTATCATAAAAGTATAATTATATTGAATATAATTTTTGCATAAAATGAGATTTAGTTTCTCATTTTTTTATTAGATTGTTTAAATATAATAAAACCAGCTAGTTATTCGATAAAGAGGTTTATTCGAAATAAATCAATTTAAGTAGAAACTATAAGAGCTATATAGGTATTTGTATGTAGCGTTTTAATAGTGCTATATAAGCCAAATAATATATTAAATTACTTAATCAGCAATATATCTAGTTAGCACTATATATAATCTTTACTACTTTATAAAGCATATAGGGTGGGCAATTTAGTAATTTTGCTCAAAAAATAAGACGGGAGATCAAGAGTCTCCTATTCAAAACTTTGCTCGTTCAAAACATTCTTCCATCCCTACCCCTTCTCCTCACATTTGTTTATAAGACACGTCCCTTCCCCTCCTCTCTCTCTGTCGTTTCCTCCATTTGTTCCGCCTACCTGCCTCGGTTGAATGGCGATTGGATGCCACTACAGTCGGAAACCGATCGACTACTTTCAATTCAATGGTTGGGTGTATGAAACCGCCATTAATGGTTGTCTGTTTACATATTCCCCCTCCCACCAAAACCTTTACTTATAGTTGAGATGCAAATCAGGTCGACCGTCATGCCCATGGATATCGATATCGTCAGGTACACATACAAATTATGCTCTTCTTCACTTCTAATCTTCCCTGCCGTTTGGGTTTTACCCTTCTAGCTTGTGTAATTCTCAATCAGGGCATACAATTAGGGTTGATTTCATACAGCCTTGACCTTCAATCATATTTTCTATTATACGTTTGGTGCGATTTAGGTTGTGTTTGGTATTGATTATTGTGCCCTCATACAAATTACTTACTATTTGCTCAATTACAGTTCGTATAATTCTGACCGAACAATAGTTTGTTTCTTTTAACAAAATATCAATCTCTTTATGAACCCTTTGATGAATTACGCTTATAATCTTGTTGTGTGTTATCTTGCAAGTAACAAAACTAATTCATAACCCACCCAAATTACAATATGTAATTCAAATCATACGAGTAACCATTATTCTGCTGATGAGAGGTTGCTAATTATGGAATGCTGATGCCATTTTGCATATAAGACAGCTGCTCATCAACAAGCATCACCCTTAGTATTTATGTATAATCCATTCATATCAGTAAGTGTTATTGTATTTTGGTAATGATTATTTGAGATTTGCTAATTCAAATCCCATGCTTCTGCCTTAACAGTTTGGTGTTCTTAGCAAGGACTTTTGAAAGGTTGTTGTTCTTTGGTTTCGTACCATATTGATTTGCTTTTGAGGTACGTTGTTTGTGTTCTTATTTGTATTTCCCTTTTTAATCCTTTATTTTAGGGCTTTTAGTTATTAAAAATTTTAACCAACATTTCTTTGATTGTAGGTGCATAGTAGGTAACTTTAATTTTCATTTACATTTCATTAGTGCTTATATGAAAACTAATAATTCGGCCTTGGTTACCTGAATAAAGAGATAATTATAATAAAATTTGTTTATTTGATTGATTACTAACTTGCTCCAAAATGCAAAGACATACACCTGCTTATGGAGTGTTTAGAATTCCATTTGCAAATTGGTTATCTAATTAATGTATACTCAATTTGCATATAATCAGTAGACTGTTTGATGAGGCAAACTTATTCTGGTCATCATACTTACTTAGAGAAAGTAACTAATTTATGGATGATTGGTTTAGTAGTAGCTTATTCAATCTGATTGCCTCTCAACTTTCAAGAACCTAAACATTTGTCACTGTATAGTTATGACATTCAGGTTCTTAATTATGTGGATGTATATGTCTTTTGATGTCTATTTGAGTACACCCATATGAACTTTGTAACTTCGGATTTGTTCCCGGTGACTAAAAGATCATTAGCCTGGAAGTCTGCTTTAAAGGAAATAAAATACCCTAAATGATATTAGGGAATTGTTTACCGTTCGTTGTTTTTTACTTTTTTTTATTGTGACTGAAATTGAAGTGGACATAAGAACATTAACGTTAACATGGCAGACTATTGAACTAAACAAACTATATTACCAAACTACTTGATTCATGATTTTTAGTTCGTTACATCAATGTCAAGCCACCATAATTTCAATTACAATTCGTCTATGTAGTGCTTATATTAGTAGTTTTTGGAAAATTGTCAAATGACCCCATATTTTAACAAGTCTTGAATCGACAAAGATCTCCCTAAATCTACTCAAATATGGTTTGACAATTTATCCACATAAATCTTTTTGTATATTTTTGGGCATTTTTGTCACTTATAACACTAGATGCCGCAAAGGCTTTAAATTTGGGGGCATTTGTCATTTTATAGTTTTACAGAAGGTATTTTGCATGTTTCAACTTAGATGAAATCAAATTGATACCTTGGTGGCCTTCTTACTTTTTAATACTTTGGTGACATCTAAAGATGCCTTAATACTTAGAGTTGCCTATGCATCTCAAATTATTTGCTAATAAAATATGGGCATAGATGGAGAGACATTCTTACCTTAGTTTTAAGTGGAAGTCTGGAATGATTTCATCCTTGAATCTTCCAGCAGTAGTTATAGCAGCCTTCCTGTGTGACTCAACTTCCGCAACAATAACACAATTAAATTCACTAAAAACTTTGAAGAAAACTAAATCCTGGCAATTTAAGTTCAATTCCACTCGCAACAGCCTGATCTTTAAAAGGCATACCTTCAAAATTGGTGCAAGTATATCATCAGGATATGTATCCTTGAGTCCACCTCCCTTTGATTTGCAAAATAGAGATCGTAGGCACTGCATAATATTGATAGACATTTTTGATCGACTTTGAAGCCTTTTAATATAATTCAGGAATTTGACGTCCCACTAGATCAAAACTAAGAACAATAACATGTAAAGTACATAACACTAACCACATATGACTATTGAACAATAACAACTTATTATAACCTTCAAAAATTTATTTCTCTAATAAGTGTGTGATTATAGCTCTCAGGCAATTATATATGACTACTAATGATAAGCTTGAAATATTTTTGAAAAGATCTGAAAAGATCTGAAAAGATGACATATTAATAGATTTAAATTTAACTACACCTAAATAGGAACACTTTGATTAAATTCACAAAAACAGACGTTTTCTAAAATATTCCTATATGTGATACAAGACGACTCAAACACATTAATTTAGTCACTCACAGAGCTTGAGCACTCTTATAGGGGAGCGGGGGACGAAGTTAAATTTTTTTAGGGGGAGGAAATCAATATATATATATATAAATTTATACTACCGGGCCAAAAATTTTACACTATCGGACCGAAAGTTAAAACTACCGACGAAAAAAAGAGGGGGTGGGAGCCCCCTGCCCCCTTATAACCTTCGCCCTTGGTCACACAAAAGAGTTTTTTTACAATGATTTAGGTTGAATTATGGTTGTCAATATCTGATTGGTTCGAGAACAATGTCTGCAAAGCAATATATTAACCTTTTATTTAGTTGACCCACATTGCGGTGTGGCAATCTTGGTACCACATATTATATTAGCAACTATTTAAGTATTTTAGTAGCACACCAAACATTTAAAGATTGATCTCCACTTCATGCGAGAATAGCACTTACAAACTGACTTCAAGTACGTCATGCACCTATCGATTTTAGATTGCAGACTTGTTAATGAGGACCTACTTGTTTGTTGATTCAACCTTCAAGGGTTCTAACATGTCTATTGATTTCAAAGGTTTCAATTGGCTATGATTTTATTTTACAACTTCTATTATTTTGGTAAGATATGATAACTTACCCTTGTTGATATATAGTTTGCATGTATTGTTTTCAAATTTTAACATATTCTTTCGGTAAATTTATCATTCTTGTAAGATATAACAGAATATCAAATGCCACTTCTTCACAAGATTGAGTTTTGCTTACGGTGTTAATGTGAAAAGTTAGCTGATGCTTTGATAGATGACTTAGATTAACCTCCAACTATTATTACTATAAAATTTTGATAAATGCTAAAAATCTATAAAATTCTTTTCTACTCCAGGCAAATCAAATGATAATTAAAGTTCAAGTGCCCGACTTCTAGAAAGGTTTGCAGTTCTCTTTATTTCTTTTGTTCTAGCAATGTCAGTGATAGAGAGTGAAATATTTACGTATTTTGAAGCAATCTTTACAACCTTTTGCAACATCAACCACATTCTGCCTTCCACTTTACCTTTGTCTATTGATTTGTTTCAACTTACAATGATGTAATGCCACTACATATATTTTAACTCGAGAGGCTATGTGGATTAAGTAAGTCTGAGCTTAAGGGCCAAGGCTTTGCCGATTATAATCTGGGATTACTTGCATCTTGGCTTGGTAATTATGAAGATTTTGCAGCCACAGTGGATTTATTGAGATTTGAGCCTTATATGATCGTTCAATGTTAATTGATTTATGGTTTTGTCAAACAAACTATGTGTTAATTCTTCTACATGCCAATTATTATACAACACTTTCCATCCTAAGTATTTTTTGGTTAGGTATGGATGATGCTTTCATCCACACTTTTTCCATTTCATTATTAACTACGGTTAGAACAAACTAAGAGCAGTTGTCTAAGATGGTTATTTCTTATTAGATGTTAATGGCTTCGGGTTGTGTGATAAATTTTATTCGATTCTAACACAATAAGAAATTTATAAATTGAGTTATAGAATCCAAACACCATCCCTTGATTCAAAATGATGTTTGTAGGAAGAAATGCAACATTTATATACTATTTTTAATTGAATGTTGTAGATTAGGATCTGTAGTTTTCCAAAACTATGTTTTCCAGAGATGCAAAAAGGTCGATTGCGATTCTTTCTAGACGAGTAAGCACTTCAAGGTTCAAAATTTGGTTACGCTACACAATCATATGGAGAAAACTAAATTGTTGAATCCAGACGAAATGAAACACAATGTACAATTGTAAAAACCTATTCAAATAAGGCACCTTTATAGATCATATGAATGTCAGAGAAAGATTAAGAGAGGATAAGTGCTCCCATCAAAGAGGTTAAGTACATTGTTATTGATTGCAACTAGGATCTAGGGTATAAAAGTTTGTTTCCATTTCCTTTTATTTTTATTTGTGTTTATATTTTGACGAGAATTTTATTGAAAACCATAAGATAAATACAAATTTCAGCCTCCGCAGCAACGCGCGGGTCACCCACTAGTAAATGTTTATATAAGTTTAAGGCTTTTGACGTAAATTAAATTTATATTAAAAATGTTCGACACAATTTTGGTGACATGTTTACTATCATTAAATAATCACTGACCCTAATAGTAATCCACAGTTATATAAGTAGATATTTTAAGTGTCGAATGAGTCATAGATCAACTGGTTTAGGAGGAGGCACTCTATGACTTTTCAAATTGAAAGTCATGGTTTTGAGTCTCACTTTGTTTAATATGTTTCAAGTGGTTCAAGGGTTTTACCATAGTGGTCCTTTGGGTGGTGGGTTTCCCTTGGAATGGTGGGCGAGCCGGGCCATCAGCGCTGTCTCTGTTTGCGGACGTGTGTGGCCTTTCGCCAATGGATTTACCCGGGTGAGTGGGGTGACCGGGATTAAAAGTTATTCGTTAGCCGTTAAAAAAAATATATTTTGAGTGTCATTTAATTTAAACAACTTCAAACGTCATCGAATATAACACATAATAACACATTTGTCGTTGGTACGTTGTCACATATAATCAATGATTTCGTAACCGGACCGGACCGGCCGGTTCGACCGGGAACCGGGAACAATGCCGGTTCGGTTCGGTAGATTTGGACCGTTTTCGGTTGAACCGGCCGGTTGGTGCGGTCGACCGGCCCGACCGGAACCGGCGAACCGGGTTGAACCGGTTTTTTGAATTTTTTTTATTTTAATAGAAAAAATATTATTGGATATGGATTAAGGAACACCGGTTCGTTAATTTGGACTATGTTTAATTGAATGATATGTATTTTGGATGTTGTTTTGGATTAAGGAACACCGGTTCGTTAATATTATACCTTATACATACACACTAAATATTTGGATTTTTTTATATTTTTTTAAATATTTATGACGTCATCCGGTTCGTAATCCGGTCCGACCGGTCCGACCGGTCCGACCAGTGAACCTCTAGGCCGTCCGGTTCGCTTTCCGGTCCGGTTTTGAAAACATTGCATATAATCATGATTGTAAGTATCTTTGTGTCCCATCTTTTAAAATTAAAATGTAATTATAAAATTTCAAACTTGACCTCATTTTAAATTTTAAATTTTTATATATAATATTTTACTGAAACAAAGCAATTAAAAAACTCTAAACATAGTGTCTCTTTAAAATTTAGGTTGCTTCTTTAAAATTTAAAATGATTTATTTCTTAAATATTATACACATACACGTCATAGAATTATGTGCTCTAAACAAGGCCAGTGGTATCCACTTGTTTTAAACTTGTCTGTCATGTGATCTTCAAATCAAAGCACACCAGGTTCAATTAATTAGAGTTCAGATAGATTTTTTAGAAAAGAGAATCATATGTTTAACTATTTCTAGTTTTAAATTATATTAAGTTTTAATAACTACTAATAAATTAAAATGTTTCCATACACGTGTCGCTATTAGAATAAAAGCTAACTATTTAATGACGAGTTAAACGCTAATGATACTTTACATACTTTACAAATTATAAAACAGATCTTCTAATATATTAAAAACATGTTTTATTTTTAGTTAAAAAACATAACTTTTTAAAACTAAAAGGTTATGAAATATGAAGTTTTTTTTAATACAAAGAACTTTTAAAATATAAAACTGTGCAAAAAAAGTAATTTTTAAAAAATTTGGAGTGTTAAAAAGCATTTTTTCAAATTAAATATTTTTTAAAGATGGAAGTATGAAAAAATATAGCTATTGTTTATTACCTAAAGTAGTTAATTATAAATAATTTCAATCATATTTTATCTGAATTTTTATATAATTTCTAGATATTAATAAATAACTATTAATTACGTTTCTAAACTAGTTTACATTATGCCAAGATTTAAACGCTAGCATTTAACTAGTATTGATTTTTATCACTTGACTACTAATCCAACTAACTAGAGTTAAAAGATATATAATTAGTTTTGTTTTTAGCTTGTATTTTAAAATTATTTGGTACTTAAAGTAGAAGGAATGCAGCTTATATATTCCAAATTAAACACAATATTCTTTTTATATGCTTTGGTATCTAATCGCATTCAAAATAGGTTTTTCATATTATTATAAATATAAATATGTTCTTTATACGATAGAAAATGGTTATGAGTGAAATATGAAAAAATATTACCGTTTATCATCTATATATTTGGGAAAAACACTGTACCCCTATAAATTTTTTTTAAAAATTTAAAATGGTTGTAAGTGGAGATGAGAAAAAGGTAATGATAATAGTATAAAAGTTATTATTTAATTGAAAAGAAAAAAAGTTAAAGATTTTTAATGTAATTATAAGAAAAAGATGAATAGAAAAATTTTAAAGATTTTTAATGTAATTATAAGAATAAAAATGAATAACCTTATGTAAATAATCTGAGAACAAATGCACTTCATTTTGCAAATTGCAACAACACATCTAACATAAAGGGCGTACCTGGTGCCGCAAAGAGCTCCCGCGTTTTCGCAGGGTCCAGGGAGGGTCCGTCCCATTTAAAGGAAGATGTACGCGGTCTTTCCCCCATATTTTGTGGGGAGGCCGTTTTCACGGATCGAACAACACATTAATAAGCACATCTAACATCATGTCTTTAAATTATACGATAAATATGGATGAGACTTCAATTTAATAAGCACGTCGTGACGCTATATTTGTACTCTAAAAATCCGTTGCATTTTAAAAGTTAAACAAACAAACAAACATACCCAGTGTATCCCGCTGAAGAGCAGGGTCTGGGAGGGGTATGTGGTGGCAAGTCTTTCCTCTATCCTGTGAGATAGAGAGACCGTTTCCGAAGAGACCCCCGACCCGTTAACAAAATCGGTAATGTACTTTAAAAGTTATAAAAGAAAATCCAAATATATCAAAAAAAATAATCAAATGAACAAAATAATATTAAATTTTAACAAAACAAAGATGAGACGTGCAAGAAAATACTTTTATTGGGTTGTCACCTAGTTAAGATTTAAGAAGCCTACTCGTCACTTTAGTTAAAATTTTCTAATCTAATAAAATAGTAACTAATAGTGATATGTGACGACATCACATTCATCCTTATCAAAATTTTCTTGTTTTATTAATAAATTACATTAAATATTAATAATATTATTTAACATTTTTTACATTAAAAGTAGTTTTTTAAAACATCAAGAAATAGATCTTTTTTATTAATGTTATATCTATATAATAAGATTTTTTTAAAACATCAAATTTTTTTAAAAATACAAAATACATTAAAATTGGTGTTTTTAAAAAGTAGCATTCTTATAAATAAAAAATAGCTAAAATTGGGAGTTATAGTAAGAAACTTTTTAAAGTGATATTTTTTCAAATGGTTTGTTTTGAATATACGCACACACACATATATATATATATACATATATATACATACATATATATATATACTGATATGATAATAAATATACATGTTTTTAATATGTATTTCTTTGCATTTTAAGTCATTTTTGTTACAAAATTCAATATTTAGACACTTATTTGTGTTTTATTTGAATCTTGTAGGTTTCGGATGAAGCTCGGTGATTTTGTGAAGAAAGTCCAAGATTTGAAGAGGTTCAAGAGGAAAAATGCTCCTGATATGACCATATTCAGCTGAATATGGCCATATAAGTTGTCAAATCTCAAATAGCCCCTTTTTAATGCTGAATATGGTCATATCACTTCAGATATGGCCATATTCGGGCAGAAAACGGGTTTATAACCCTAGTACACCTCATTTCCAAAAAAACTTTCATCTCTTTCAAAACCCTAGCCTCTCAAAACCCTTTAGGTGTCTTTGAACATTTCTCAAGAGTTTTTGGAAGATTTGAAGGTCAAGATTGAAGATTTCATACTTTCAAGAAGAATCTAACATCATCCACCCATTTCCCCTCAAAATTGGTTTGAATTTCTCTAGATCTACTATGAGTTCTTCCATGTTCTTGAGTTTGGGTGTGTCTTTTGTAAGCCTTATGGGCTAAACTCTTATTATCACTTGGATTAGACGAAACTTAGCATGATTTAACAACTTGTTCATGATTCTTGGTGATGTTTATGTTTATGCTATGATGAAACTTGATTATTCTTCAATGATTGTGTGTGTTTGTTCTAATTTGATGAAATGTTCAACCTTGTGGGTGTTGTAAGCATGTTATGTTGGAAAACTTCATGTTCTTGCAAGACTTATGCATATAATTGCATATTTTGTATGTAATCTTGTGACATTTGACTAGGAATGGTGAATGAAGGTTGAAGATTTAGTAGAATTGGTTAAATGTGCATCCTTATGCTTATGTTTGAGAAAACCATAGTGTATGTCATAAATATCTCTTGTCATTGGTTATGAATTGTTTTGTAATCGTGGTATGAAGTTTATGAGTTGAAGAGTAATTATAGTTTTGTCTATTTTTTCCAAGTTTAGGTGGTTATCATGTGTTTATCGTGTTAACTTTTCAAAGATTTGTGGAATTAGGTAACCCTAACGGGAGTCTAATTCATCTTTAACATCGACATAATTATATCATTAGTTCTTCATGGCATAACTTTAGGTGGCTATTGTGTGTTTATCGTTCTAGCTTTCCGAATGGTTATATGTTTAGATATCCTTGACGGGGGTTTAGGCTACGTCCATGTTTCATGTGCAAGAAATGGTCTCACCTCGAATTTATGCTAGTTGTTAATTCTATGCTAAGTGGAATCAAAGTCCAAGTGATATATTTAATTGATTGTGTATCTTCATCTTTACTTTCTTAATTTACTAGTTTAATTTGTTAATCGTTTTAGTTAACTATAATACTCACAAATCCAAACTCAATTGATCGGTTAAATAGTGATGATGATTTAGTATTGGGAGCCATTGTGTCCACGGATCGATACTCGGTTCTTACCTAGAACTATACTATTATGCGATAGGTGCACTTGCCTATTGTGTGTAGTTGGTTTAAGAGTGATAATCGTTTCTTAAATTAAAACTCAAATTGTGTGAAAAAATCCTTATTTAAAATATATATACTTTACACACATCAAGTTTTTGGCGCCGTTGCCGGGGACACGGTGATTTCAAGAAAGATCGAAGTTGCTACTTTGACTATTTGTGTATATCTTATTTTTGCACTTTTACATTTTACTAGTGTTTATCTTTTGTCCCTTTTTACGGTGCTTGGTATTGTGTTGTGTTATCAGGAAGCTTATGTCCACATCTTCACCTGTCGAGGACCTGATTGAACCATATTCAAATCCGGAAAAATTACTTAAAAGAAGAAACTTAAGGGCAAAATCTATACAAATAGCTAAGGAAATCGATAGTGAAGCTACTCGTGCACAAATTACCGAGGAAACCGACACCGAAGAAGAAGACAATTCCGAGGACACAAACTCGGAAGACATGGGGAATCGAAACAATGAACAGAGAACCATCTATGATTATGCAAGACCATCGTTGGGTGGTTTGGCATCAAGTATTGTCAGACCGGCAGTTGAAGCCAATAACTTTGAAATTCGACCACAAATGATTCAAATGATTCAAAACAATGTTCAATTTTATGGTTTATCAGAGGAAGACCCATATGCTCATATAGCAAACTTTTTGGAAATTTGTGATACGTTCAAGACGAACGGATTGTCCGATGATGCAAGCAAGCTTAGGCTTTTCCCATTCTCCCTTCGTGATCGAGCAAAGGCTTGGTTAAACTCACTTCCTGCTGGTTCTATAACCACTTGGGAGGATCTTGCTCAAAAATTTTTATTTAGATATTTTCCACCATCTAAAACTGCAAGATTGAGGAATAATATCACTTCTTTTATGCAGGATGAAGGAGAATCACTTTATGAAGCTTGGGAACGATATAAGGAGATGATGAGGAAATGTCCACATCACGGGTTGGATGAGTGGATGCAAGTTACTACCTTTTACAACGGGTTGTATCCACAAGATCGCCAAATAGTCGATGCTACAGCTGGAGGATCCTTAGCCATGAAAACCCCTACGGAGGGGTATGCCATACTTGAACAATTGGCAATGAACACTTATCAAGGGCCATCTTCACGAAGTAGACCATCAAGACAAGGGGTTCACCATGTAGACGACTACACATCTCTAGCTGCACAAATGGAAACAATGGCTAAAAGAATTAATCAAATGCAATTGAACCAAGTGCAAGCAAGTTGTCATTTGTGTGGTAGTGCGCATATGAGCTCCGATTGTCAACATGGAGTTGTCTACAATGTGAATGAACAAGTGGATTTCATGAGTAACCAATATCGATCTCAAAACAATCCTTACAGTAACACTTATAACCCAGGTTGGAAGAATCATCCCAACTTTAGTTGGAAGGCAAGTGGAAGCAACCAACCTTCGGGTTTTCAACAAAGACCACCGTTCCAACAAAACCAACAATCATTTCAACCACAACACCAAGATCACTCTCGACCTCAAAAACAAAATCAATACCAAAATCAAGGTTCAAGTAGTGGTTCGTAACCCGAGAAAAGATCAAATTTGGAAGAGATGATGGCACAATTTTGTCCACTGCCGAATCCCGTCATCAAAAATATGAAGCTCGTCATGATCAAGCCGAAGTTCGACAACAACAATTTTCGGATGAATTAAGAAGTCAAGGTTCGGCGATTCGGGGTATTGAGAATCAAATGGGTCAAATGGCTAGTTTGCTAGCCGAGAGGGAGAAGGGTAAACTCCCGAGTAATACCGAAGCAAATCCACGAGGAGATTGTAAAGCAATTACTTTAAGGAGTGGTAAAACCACTAAAGAGATTGAGACGGCTTCCACATCTAAGCCGGTGGTTGAAGAGGTAGAAGTCAAGGTTCAAGACGAGGTGCCTAACACTAGGCGAGGCCCAGAAAGTACAGCACAAGTCAAAGAACCTTTGAAAGTGTACAAGCCCACTATTCCATACCCGGGGCGTTTGAAGAAAGAAAAGATGGACCAACAATACGGTAAATTTCTTGACCTATTTAAACAATTACATATAAACTTACCGTTTGTTGAAGCTTTGTCACAGATGCCCAAGTATGCCAAATTTCTCAAAGATCTTCTAACAAATAAACAGAAGCTTGAGGAACTTTCACATGTGGTTCTAAATGAAGAATGCTCAGCGGTGCTTCAAAATAAGCTACAACAGAAAATGAAAGACCCGGGAAGTTTCACACTTCCTTGCTTGATTGGTAGTTTGACTGTAAATAATGCTCTAGCTGACCTAGGTGCTAGCATCAACTTGATGCCATATTCCATGTTTGAAAGGCTAGACCTAGGAGAACCACAACCAACACGTATGAGCATTCAACTTGCCGATCGCTCGGTGAAATACCCGAGAGGTATAGTTGAGAATATGTTGGTAAGAATTGGTAAGTTTGTGTTTCCTGTGGATTTTGTAATTCTTGATATGGATGAAGACAAGAACGTACCTCTCATTCTTGGTCGCCCCTTTTTAGCTACATCTAGAGCCTTAGTAGATGTGTTTGAAGGTAAATTGACCCTTCGCGTGGATGAAGAAGAGGTGGTTTTTAAGATAAAGGATTCCATGCAACATTCTCAAATCCATGATGATACACTTTATTTTGTTGATACTATTGATTGCCATGTGGATGATTGTGTGCAGGAAATGTTTGAACATGATGTTTTGGAAACACAGTTGTTTGATGATGAAAAGCTTGATGCCGATCAAGCTAACCAGATTTGTGGCGAGCTAACTTGTATGTCAGCGGATGAACCATCCTCTGATGTGGAAGTTCATGAAGTTCTTGAAGTGGTTGATCGAGAGAAGGAACCAAAAGCAAAGTCATCAATTGAAGAACCACCATCATTGGAACTCAAGGAGCTACCCGCTCATCTTGAGTATGCTTATCTTGATGATGACTCCAAATTACCCGTTATTATTGCTTCTGGTTTGACAGGTGATGAAAAAGTCAAACTTTTAGACGTCTTGAAGATGCACAAGAAAGCTATGGCTTGGAAGATTATGGATATAAAAGGAATAATCCATCTTTTTGTACCCATAAAATTTTAATGGAAGATGATTACAAGCCAGTTGTCCAACATCAACGTCGCCTCAACCCTAATATGCAAGAAGTGGTTAAAAAGGAAGTAATCAAACTACTTGATGCAGGTTTGATTTACCCAATCTCAGATTCTGCATGGGTGAGTCCGGTACAAGTGGTACCAAAGAAAGGAGGTATGACGGTGGTAATCAATGAAAAGAATGAATTAATACCCACAAGGACCATCACAGGTTGGAGGGTTTGCATTGATTATCGCAAACTTAACGATGCAACGAGAAAGGACCATTTCCCTCTTCCTTTTATTGATCAAATGTTAGAAAGGTTATCTGGGAATATGTTTTATTGCTTTCTTGATGGTTTTTCAGGTTACTTCCAAATCCCGATTGCACCCGATGATCAAGAGAAGACCACATTCACATGTCCTTATGGCACATTTGCTTATCGGCGAATGCCATTTGGATTGTGTAATGCTCCGGCCACGTTTCAAAGGTGTATGGTGGCCATATTTCATGATATGATCGAAGACTCCATGGAAGTGTTCATGGATGACTTCTCAGTTTTTGGATGTTCTTTTGATAATTGTTTAAGCAATTTGAAGAAAATGCTCGCGAGATGTGAAGAGTCCAACTTGGTATTAAATTGGGAGAAATGCCATTTTATGGTGAAAGAAGGCATTGTGTTGGGACATAAAATTTCAAATGTTGGTTTAGAAGTAGATAGAGCAAAAGTTGAAACTATTTCAAAATTACCACCACCTACTTCTGTAAAAGCAATAAGAAGTTTTCTAGGTCATGCGGGATTTTATAGACGTTTTATTAAAGATTTTTCAAAAATTGCAAGGCCTATGACACAACTTCTTGAAAAAGATGTTCCATTTGTTTTCAATGAGGAATGCTTAAATGCATTCAACTTTTTAAAAGAAAAACTGATAAACGCCCCTATAATGGTAGCTCCAGATTGGACTCTTCCATTTGAGTTGATGTGTGATGCAAGCGACTATGCAGTCGGTGCGGTTTTAGGGCAAAGAAAGGACAAGCATTTTCATCCCATATACTACGCAAGCAAAACATTGAATGATGCATAAGAAAATTACACTACCACTGAAAAGGAATTACTTGTTGTAGTATATGCCTTTGATAAGTTTCGTTCATATCTTGTTTTATCTAAAACCATTGTTTATACTGATCATGCAGCTCTTAGATATCTATTTGGCAAGCAAGATGCAAAACCACGGTTGATCAGGTGGATTTTGCTTTTACAAGAATTTGATATAGAGATCCGAGACAAGAAAGGAGCTGAAAACGCAGCGACAGATCATCTCTCACGCCTTGAGAACCCATCCATGGAAGAACTAAGGGAATCCAACATAAATGACAATTTCCCTTATGAGTTTCTTTTACAGGTTCAGGCGATTGAAGAAGAATTCCCTTGGTTCGCAGATCTTGCTAACTATCTTGCAGGTGGAGTTCTCGTGAAAGGTATGACTTATCAACAAAAAAGAAAATTCATGTCTGATGTTAAGTACTACTTTTGGGAAGATCCATATCTTTTTCGAGTTTGCGCGGATCAAGTGGTGAGAAGATGTGTGCACGGAATCGAGGCAATGAGCATACTTCGCCATTGTCATGAAGGACCCACGGTGGTCATCATGGAGCAAATTACACCGCTAAGAAAGTCTTTGATTCTGGTTTTTATTGGCCTACCGTATTCAAGGATGCACACATGTTGGTTAAAGTATGTGATGCTTGCCAACGCGCAGGTAACATCTCTTCACATGATGAGATGCCCCAAAATAGCATACAAGTATGTGAGGTATTCGATGTTTGGGGCATCGACTTCATGGGACCATTCCCTTCATCACATGGTCACAAATACATTTTAGTAGCCGTTGACTACGTGTCTAAGTGGGCCGAGGCGCAAGCCTTGCCTACAAATAATGCTAGGGTAGTGGTGAAATTTCTGAAAAAGCTTTTCTCTATGTTTCGTGCCCCTAAGGCTCTAATTAGTGATCGTGGCACTCATTTTTGTAATAATCAACTTGAAAAAGCGTTAACTCGTTATGGGGTTAAACATCGTTTTTCAACATCTTACCACCCACAAACAAGTGGTCAAGTTGAGGTCACTAATAGAGGTCTTAAACGAATCTTGGAACGAACGGTTGGGCAAAACCGAAAGGATTGGGCGGATAAGTTAGATGATGCTCTATGGGCTTTCCGAATCGCTTACAAAACTCCAATTGGCACCACACCATTTAAGTTGGTTTATGGAAAGTCTTGTCACCTTCCCGTTGAACTCGAACACAAAGCTTATTGGGCCTTGAAGGCCGTTAATCTTGATTTAAAAGATGCAGGTGAAAATAGGTTTTTGCAAGTCCATGAACTTGAAGAGTTGAGGAATCAAGCATACGGAAATTCCTCAATCTACAAAGAAAGGACAAAAAAATTACATGACAACCATTTGAAGAACAACAAACAATTCCAAGTGGGGGATCGTGTATTGCTTTATAATTCAAGACTTCGCTTGTTTCTCGGTAAATTAAAATCAAGATGGACGGGTCCTTACATCGTGAAGCAAGTATTCTCGTATGGAACCGTCGAAGTTGAACATTCGGACGGGAGGTTTTTCAAGGTTAATGGTCACCGTTTAAAGCATTACATTGAAGGCCCGAGAGATGAGAAGGATTTTGACGTCATGGAACTCCACCCCAAGGACAAGTGAATGCGGGGTCGAGTCGAGCTAATGACTCGTAAATAAACAAAGCACTTGCGGGAGAAAACCCGAGATTTTGAAAATCATCCGTATCCTTGTGTTTTTACATATTTTCTTAATTAGTTTACTTTAATTAGTTCTTACTTTATTTTATTTTATTTTATTTTATAAAAAAAACCCGAAGATGTTGTCGTCATTGGAGGTGTATTACATTATTTATAGTGAAATCGTGTTAAGAAAACTGATTTTGAACTTAATATGAACATAAATATGACCATACTTAAATAAATATGACCATATTAACTGATTCAATATAGGATGAAATTGAGAAAAAACTTACTGATATGATCATATTGAAACAAATATGGTCATATTGGCTGGAAAAAAAAATTAAACACCCTACAAAACAACAAATTTGACCATCTTTTTCTCATTTTCCCCATCTTCATCTCCCCCACACCTTCATCTTCTCCCACCTTCATCTCCACAACGAAGGTACCACCACCGGCCGCCTCCTTTCCACTACCCCGGCACAACCGCAGCCGCCACCACCGCCATCCACAACTGTGACTGCCATCTCCACAGCCCCCCCCTTCCCGATCCCTCAACCCCTCTCCCCTCTTCCCTTCGCGACCGCCGAAATCCTCCCCCCCCCCCCCCGTCGCCCTCCAACCTCACCACCACCCCTCACAGCCCGACCACTCGCGACCCCACCACCAACCGCAACCACCATCACCACCTGCGTACCTCACCACCGAACCACCGCAGCCCCATCTCCACAGCCCCCTTCCGATCCCTCACCCCTTCTTCCCTCTTCCCGAGCAACCACAACCGCGTCGCCACCACCATCGCGCGACCACTACCCCGGCGACCACCAACCCACACACCCTCTTCCACCGTCGCCCTCCATCCCATCCCCAACCGTGAACCACCACAGCCACCTGCTACACCCTCATAGCAACCCACCTCTTTCTCTTTTGTTTTTCACTTGTGTGGCTTGTTTGGGTATGGTTCTGTGATCTTCTTTTCATTTTATTGTTATTATTGTTAGTATTATTATTATTATTATTGTTAGGGCAGATAACAAGTTGCTAATGAAGCTGAAATTTTGTTTCAATTTTGTTTTCAATCAACTTATGAGTATGAATATGAAGCTGAAATTTTGTTTCAAAATCAACTTATGTGGGTATGAATATGTCAATTTTCTTTTAATTTTGTTTTCAATTTTGTTAGGGAAAATGAAGCTGAAATTTGTTTTAGTTTTAAGTGTAGAGAGTTTCTTGTGTGTTAGTTCCTAATGTAAGTTAAATTAAGAAAGAAAAGAAAAAAAACATAACATGGTCAATGGTTGTTGATTTATATGTTGTTCTTCATGATTTTGGTAAACTTTAGGTTGTTGGGTGTCGTTTTCTTTCTGTTTTTATGTTATAACCGTCTTCACTTGACTTTTGTTTAAACGGTATGATTTGGTGAAACTTGTGTTTTTCTTTTAGTAAACTTCTTTAATGAAATAAGTTGATTTGGTTTCTTGCAATGATTACGCATTAACATGTCAAAATATGTTAACTTTGTTTTCATATTTCTATCATGTTTGTTTTAATTCTTTTACAAGAATCAAAATTGACATATTGTATTTCTTTTGCAGGTCATGGCCAATGATGATCTTCATCCGTTCCTTCGTTTTGAAAGTGGCAGTCAGGCTGCGAAGAAACTTCTCACCATTCAAAACAAGGAACTAATAGCGGGTCACACTATCGATTGGAAAGCTTTGGATGCTTTGGGTGAAACCAACCGTGTTAATGCACTCCTCTCCCGTCCTTGGAACGTTTGTTTGATATCAAACATCATCAATACCGCATGCTTGTATTGGAATTTTGCTCGACCTATCAGTTTGATCGTAAGATCAAAAATCTTAAGGACGCAAATGGCATTCAATTCCAACTTGGTGGTCGAAAACATACAATGTCTGTGGCAGATCTCGGAGTAATGATGGGTCTTTACACCCGTAATGAGACTAGTAGGAACATCTTTAAACAGGGTTTGAAGTCGACATCAACTGATAACCTAGTCGCGTTATGGGCTGAGATCGTTCGGGAGAATACAATTCTACATCAAGTTTTGTTCTTGAAGTGTTGAAGTGTTGTTATTGCTAGTTTTCATGGAATCTTGAGAGTGATGATTTGCTTAGCGGACGCTTGAGATTTTGCTGGGCCTCTTTTCTTGGATTCTTCAGGGGAGTTTTCTGTTTCACCTTCTTCCCCCCCCCTCTCCCCATTTGTTTCTTACATTACATTACATGTATTGATACATTGAGGACAATGTATGTTTCAAGTGTGGGGATGTTTGGGTTTTTGTGAACTTTTGCAAGTCTTTTACGTATATCTCATTGCACCTTAAAACAATCCCATTTTTACAAAATTTTTCAAAAAGTTGAATAAATGACATCCATTTATATTTCTTTTAGATCTTAAACCATGATTGAATTGTTAACATCACAGAACTAAGAGAAACCAAGTGCATTATGATAAAATGTTCAGATGTTCAGTGAGCATTGCAAGTTGAAAATGTGATATTTATGCATGAGTTTGAACTTTACCTTTATCCCTCCATTTCCGTAAGCTTATTTGTGCATCTATTACATGAAATCATATGATTAGGTGTTTGCTTACATGTTTGTTGATTCTTGAGTGTGCCAATTGTGCATCCACGTGAGAACTTGCTTAGGATATGCATTTCAAGTCCATAAACTGAGTTTTTGCATGAAAATAACAGAGGCATTAGAAATACCCACCTTATAAGCCATTTTTTTCTTTCTCTTACATTTCACCCAATTATTACCATTAGTCACCATGTTGAACCATTTTCCATTTTCTTTGTTATTACCCACATCATTAGCTACTTAGCCAAATTAGCCATTTTTATCTTTTAACCCTTGTGATAAAATTCCGGTTATTTCTAGTTGTCTAAATTTTGGCATCGAATTTGTTTAATGCTTACTAGTTTTAATTAGACGTCCATTGTTCAAAAAAGAGAAAAAAAAGAGAAAAAGAAAAATATGAAAAAAAGAGAGAAAAAAAATTGAAAAAAAAAACTGAAAAAAAATGTTATATTATGTTGTCTAGAATAGAAATAAATAAATGTGAGTTATTTGATGCATAAGAAAGAACAATTTTCATGCATATCTCACGTTTAGTAGATTTGTATTAGTTTAGTTATATTAAATCGTGTGTATATATTAGCGTAATATATCATACTTAGCATCTAGACTTCCGGAATTTTTTATCCGTTTAACCACTTTTACCAAAAATTCCATACCTTTTTTTACCCAAGCCCCGTTACAACCCGTTAAAAGTCCTCTTGCTTTATGCATTCTCTTATGTTAATTGGTGGAGATTTGACCCCTTTGCAAGCTTATTACTATGTTTGTATCATTGGTTGGCATTGAGTGATTCACTTATACACTTATACATACAAATAACCGAGTGTTGAGTGATTTTTGTGAGCGGTTTATACTCATGCATAAAAGAAACTTCGTAGGCATGTGATGCTCATTTGAACATTTCTGAAAGAGCAAGCTTAAAACATTCGGTTTCTTCTTATGAGTGTGCCATGTTTGATAGTCAATTATGAGTTTGGATCTTCATGTAACAAATGGTTTGTCTCTCACCATCTTTTATGTCAATGGTATTTCTTTTGTTAAATGGTTGCATGAGAGTTTGCTTGAGGACAAGCAAAGTTCAAGTGTGGGGATGTTTGATATGATAATAAATATACATGTTTTTAATATGTATTTCTTTGCATTTTAAGTCATTTTTGTTACAAAATTCAATATTTAGACACTTATTTGTGTTTTATTTGAATCTTGTAGGTTTCGGATGAAGCTCGGTGATTTTTGTAAAGAAAGTCCAAGATTTGAAGAGGTTCAAGAGGAAAAATGCTCCTGATATGACCATATTCAGCTGAATATGGCCATATAAGCTGTCAAATCTCAAAGCCCCTTTTTGATGCTGAATATGGTCATATCACTTCAGATATGGCCATATTCGGGCAGAAAACGGGTTTATAACTGTCACACCCTCAAATTTCCACAAACGGGGTATTACCGTTAGGCGTGTGACTTCCAGGATCTCAGCCATTAGTTACACCAAACGACACGTTAATTGTAAAACATAATTCATTTTTGAAGTTTAATATTCCAAAGACCAAGTTTTTAAAGTAAACATAACAGAAATTGCGGAAGCATAGTAAATCTTAATTGTTTAAATGGCGCAACACGCGCAAACCGAATAAATGAAAGTTACTGAAAAATATTAGATAAGCCACGCGAGATAATAAATGCATGAGTGAATGCTCCTAATCGTGCGCGTCTTGTGAACCTGAAAGAAAACATGCTAAAGTGTCAACACAAGGTTGGTGAGTTCACAGGTTTTTCAGAAAACAGTATGTATCAGTAATGAAATCCCGGATTATGTAATCCGATAAGTATCAGTAATGAAATCCCCGGATTATGTAATCCGTTAAGTATCAGTAATTCCCGGATTATGTAATCCGTCAAGTATGAAATTCCCGGATTATGTAATCCGTCAAGTATGTAATTCCCGGATTATGTAATCCGTCAAGTATGTAATCCCCGGATTATGTAATCCGTCAAGTATGTATTTGATAAACAGAACATAAAGTAACCGATACAGTAAACAAAGTAATATCAGTAGGTAGCTAATCTACTAAACCAGTTACTCATGTGTAAGTTCGAACCGAAGCTGACAATCGAAACTGAACGCCTCGGCTGTGAATACCAGGTCACAGCAACAGAACTTAGGTCAATTAAACACCCGTTTGACGAACGTTGTGCTAGCGCGACTAGCCCGGGTGGGTTTTGTCAACCCAGTAGATCTACTACTCAATTGCCTCGCTATAATACATACATTAACGGTTCGAGAGTGAGGACTTTAGTGGTATCACACTAGTAAACCGGTGATATCAATAATACTGATCAACGAAAATGAAATTGTTTCCACGTTTCTACTTGCGTAGTAACGGACCGAATGAAATTGTTTCACGTTTCTACTTGCGTAGTAACGGACCGAATGAAATTGTTTCCACGTTTCTACTTGCGTAGTAACGGACCGAATGAAAAGTATACGAACATAGTATCATGTATATACAGTATCACAATAATCCAATGTAACGTTTATGAAAACAGCATGTTTCTCTCCCCCCAAAATAGTATAAAGTAAAAGTGGGGCTGTAAACTCACCTTGGATCGATGTAATGTATATGACAAGAACTTCAAAGAATTGGGCAATGCACGATCAAACACGTTCAATACCTATTATTGTTTGTAATGAGTCTTTAATATAATACGAATATATTTGGTAAGGTTTGTGTCGATTTGATTTAACACGTGGCACACACACAATTAGATGTATATATATGTTAATATTTTTTTATAGATTTGTATTAATAAATAATTATCAATCAGCATTAAGTTTTACCAAATAATTATTTACATTTTGATTTCACTAAAAGGGTTTCATATATGTATTTAAATATTTTCAGAATTAAATATAAAAATGATATATAATTTATAATTATTCAAGGATATTTACAAATAAGGATAATCATATTTATAGTATTTTGATTAATAATAAGGTATTAATATATTTTACAAGAAATAACCCACAATTTCATTTGTAAATAATTTGTGAATTTATAAAATATATTAATCTATATTTAAATATAATGTTTATTTTATAGAAATAACTATTTATAATGTTTATAAATAATTTATGTATAATTTCTATGATTTTTATGATTATTGCATAGTTATACACGATTTAGATTTTATTTTACCAAAAATAAGTATTTGTAATACTTTTAAATATATTTTATAAAATTTTATTAAAGTTTCTAAATAAAATAATTTACAGGAAAATATTTTGTAAGATTTAAAATAAGGGAAACTTATAAAATTTATTTTTATAATTTTTAGAATTTCCCATATTTTTAAAGTATTTTAAAAAGCCTTAAAAAATAAAACAAATAAAAAGAGGTTGCCCGGGTCGAACCCGGGACCTCATGCCCACGCGCACATAGCCCCAACCAGTGAACCAAGGCCGCAGCCGCGGTATTCTCTAGTTCCAATTACTTTTAAACAAACCCGAAAGCCCTCTCCCCCCCCAAACCAAGAACCCTAAATCGATCATGGATCAAATTGAAGCACTAATCGCTACTGCTAATCCAATTAATCATAGGGCTTTCGATCCCTATGAGAAACCGAGCATGCAGATGTATTTAATTACCTGTTTTGAAGTTGAAAGACGATGAACACTCGGTGAGCAGTCGCAACCGTGGTTTGAATCCAATTCGTGTGCAAACGTTTATGTAAATCAAATTAACTTCGTGTGAAGATTCTTGTGATGCTTTAGTTTCAAAGCCCTCTGTTAATTTGGTTGTAAATAACTCGGATGTTGGTTTCGATAAGGTTGGCGGTCGCGGTATTGGTGGTGTTCGAATGAGGGGTTTGTGTTTGTTTTATACTAAATTGAATTTAGTGGAACATCATGATCGATTGTCTTTTTTTTAGTGCAGAGTTAATTTTGATTATCATTAAGTTCAGTGCCGCATTTTGTGAGTGGGTCGGCCGACTTTCGGTCGAAGGTGGAAACCTCACTAAACCGACCTTAATATTCAATTTGAAGTGGGTATAATGTTCGAATCTTGCACGCGGTCTTGTCGGTAGTGGTTAATTAGGTAGAAACTGATTTAGTTTGGTCCTTCGGCTTCGCCGAGCAACGCCGGCGTTTCGCCGTGAACAGTGGGTCGACGGGGGAAGGGGGGGTTTTTAAAAAAATTACAACTTTAGTCCCTGCGGTTTCTAAGGTTATCATTTTATGCTAGAACTTCTAAATTAAGTTTTAAAATGGTCAAAATTAGCCCCTGGACTTTATTATTATTATATTATTATTATTATATTATTATTATTATTATTATTATTATTGTTATTATTATTATTATTATTATTATTATTAATCTTACTAATAATAAAATGGATTAATTCGCGATAGTAACCGAAAAGAAAAAAAAATTCGGGTTGTCACAATAACCTAGTACACCTCATTTCCAAAAAAACTTTCATCTCTTTCAAACCCTAGCCTCTCAAAACCCTTTAGGTATCTTTGAACATTTCTCAAGAGTTTTTGGAAGATTTGAAGGTCAAGATGAATTTCACACTTTCAAGAAGAATCTAACATCATCCACCCATTTCCCCTCAAATTGGTTTGAATTTCTCTAGATCTACTATGAGTTCTTCCATGTTCTTGAGTTTGGGTGTGTCTTTTGTAAGCCTTATGGGCTAAACTCTTATTATCACTTGGATTAGACGAAACTTAGCATGATTTAACAACTTGTTCATGATTCTTGGTGATGTTTATGTTTATGCTATGATGAAACTTGATTATTCTTCAATGATTGTGTGGTTTTGTTCTAATTTGATGAAATGTTCAACCTTGTGGGTGTTGTAAGCATGTTATGTTGGAAAACTTCATGTTCTTGCAAGACTTATGCATATAATTGCATATTTTGTATGTATCTTGTGACATTTGACTAGGAATGGTGAATGAAGGTTGAAGATTTAGTAGAATTGGTTAATGTGCATCCTTATGCTTATGTTTGAGAAAACCATAGTGTATGTCATAAATATCTCTTGTCATTGGTTATGAATTGTTTTGTAATCGTGGTATGAAGTTTATGAGTTGAAGAGTATTATAGTTTTGTCTATTTTTTCCAAGTTTAGGTGGTTATCATGTGTTTATCGTGTTAACTTTCCAAAGATTTGTGGAATTAGGTAACCCTAACGGAGTCTAATTCATCTTTAACATCGACATAATTATATCATTAGTTTCTTCATGGCATAACTTTAGGTGGCTATTGTGTGTTTATCGTTCTAGCTTTCCGAATGGTTATATGTTTAGATATCCTTGACGGGGGTTTAGGCTACGTCCATGTTTTATGTGCAAGAAATGGTCTCACCTCGAATTTGTGCTAGTTGTTAATTCTATGCTAAGTGGAATCAAAGTCCAAGTGATATATTTAATTGATTGTGTATCTTCATCTTTACTTTCTAATTTACTAGTTTAATTTGTTAATCGTTTTAGTTAACTATAATACTCACAAATCCAAACTCATTGATCGGTTAAATAGTGATGATGATTTAGTATTGGGAGTCATTGTGTCCACGGATCGATACTCGGTTCTTACCTAGAACTATACTATTATGCGATAGGTGCACTTGCCTATTGTGTGTAGTTGGTTTAAGAGTGATAATCGTTTCTTAAATTAAAACTCAAATTGTGTGAAAATCCTTATTTAAAAATATATACTTTACACACATCAATACATATATATATATTACATATATATACATATATATACACATATACTATATATACACATATACATATATATACACATATATATACGTATATATATATATACACATACACATATATATATACGTATATATAAATACACATACACATATAATATATATATAGTTTCAAAACAACCATTTGAAAAAATATCACTTTAAAAAGTTTCTTATACTATAACTCTCATTTTAACTATTTTTTATTTATAACATGGCCCTAAGGGACCGAAGGTCTCAGGTTCGATCCGTGGAAATGGCCTCCCCACAAAATGTGGGGGAAAAGACCGCGTACATCTTCCCTTAAATGGGACGGACCCTCCCTGGACCCTGCGAAAACGCGGGAGCTCTTTGCAGCACCAGGTACGCCCTTTTTTATTTATAACAATGCTATCTTTTTTATATAAAATAAAAAGAAGTTTAAAACTTGATATCATTGTTTATTACTTATAGTGTTTTATCGTACTTAATTTCAACCATATCTTATCTTAAAATATATTTTTTATTTTTAATAAAATTTTATTTTATTCAATATATTTATTTATTCAACCCGTGAATACATATGTTTTTAAATCTAGTTACTATTAATTAATATCTCTATATAAATTAGAAACGTTGATGAATTAAATTGTATTTCATTATGATTGGTTGGATGTCACGTACGTTACAAGCCACTATTGGATCATATTTTTTGTTTTGTTTTCCGAAACTAACCTTGTTTAAAAGATTTGATTACAAGGTTAAACCTAGAAAGAGCGATTACCGCGGCGCAAGCGTGCAGCCATAGAATCTCAATCCACCCGGGTTCAATTCCTATGCGATGGGTTTTTTGCTCCAGATATTTTCGAGGATTTTTTGTTGTTTTCCCATCCATTTTTTTCTTTTTCCAAAAATACAGCAAATCATCTCGACATGTTGCGTTGATTATGAATCTAGTTAATAGTAAATATAATGAGACAAAGAAAAACTTACAAACTGAATGAAAAGCAACCACTAAAACTAACCCTCCACTAACAAGCTCAAATACACTTATAGAAAAGATTATAAACACTTTCACATGATCTTTTCATTTCAATCCGATTACATTCTAATTACAAGGGATTAGTTTTTCTTAAAGATGCTAGGGTGGCAATGGTCATTAATGTTGTGTATTGACAAACCAGAATACAACATATAACCCTAATTAATCTGAGCATGGTAAAATCATGTAGACAAGTACGACCCATGTACCCCATTAATTATCTAGATGATTCAAACCGGTTAGGGTTGTAAACGGGTTATATGGATGTTTAAAAAACTGAATGTCCTAAAATATAAGTATCCAAAAATTTAGATATCTAATTTCAGATAGTTAATTCAAAATTTGAAATTTCAAATATGAATTCAAATAATAATATGGATATAAGGAATTCCAACATATATATAAAAGTTTTATATTTTGCCAAGAAAAAATTAAGCACAATCCACATTGTTCAGGTAAAGTCAAAACACACTACAACATTATTTCAAAATAAAACATTCTTTGTAACACAAATTTTCTCTAATAAATTTTGTTGGATAGCCCCGTTCATACTATTTTATCTTTGGACCTGTAATCTAACTGATTGAACATTGAATATCTGCTATTAATAGTCGCTACGAATCATCTTTGCCAACCATCGTCTAGACCAACGTTGGTCCGGATTTATGGATAAGGTCGACCTTTACAGAATAAGACACGTGTTAAATGTGTTATATCATTATAGAGGTGGTGTCATGCTTATACAAAAATGTATCAGTCCCTCATATTCCAATGAACTACTCAACATACTAAACCAACCACTCACACAAAGTATGACATGCAGCGAGTGTGCACACATAAAAATACCGAAATAATCCTCTTACTCTATGTCCTACAAATACTACACTTAGCTCACCGAGAGTCATGGTGAAAAACGCCTATCACACTTAATACTACACTATGCAACACTACACCAGTCTCAGCTATCCTCTAACAACCAACACATACATATCAGTTTGTTACGAGATCTAACCTATATCACAAGGCTAACAATGCACTTTATATGTTTTAACTGTAGTATGATATCTAGATCTATAAGCATACATCAAAATTTAATATTAAAAACACATCTTTTTGTGACAAATCTTCAACCTAATGCAATTGTAGCCCGCTAATTTGAAGGTTCATCTTTTAGTAGTAACAAATAATAATCTATACTATATCTATACTATATAATAAAAGAGTAACTAGGATGCCACATGACACTCTCATGTTACTCCTTAAAAAAAATTTTCCCGCCTAAACTAAATATATTTTTAGTCAAGTTTTTTATTTTAGAAACTCAATTAATAGCAATAATTCATTGGTTTTAAATTTAACTTTTTATATTATCAACTTAATTGTGTAATCATATTGTTTTGAACTATACATACTTTTATAGCTAAGTAAAATCATTTAAAAAAAACTAAAAAGAAAAAGATATTTATAGATATATTATTTTATTTAGATTAGTATGATGATTTTAACACAACTGGTTTTAATTTTAAATAGGTCAATTATATATTATATTATTAAAAAAGTATTTGAATTTTATAATTTATAAAATGTAACTTTTTAGTTTTAATTATTATAGTAATATGTAACTTAATTATACGAAATAATATGAATTATATTATTTTATATTTTTTATATTTTTAACCCGTGTGTTACACGAGTTTTCTAAAACTAGTATTAAATATAGAATCTATATAATGATGTACATTAATGAAATTCTACCACCATTTGACATAAAAATAGCAACCAAAAAAGAAAATTTAAAAGAGAGTGACCGCCATTTCCGCAGCGGGCAGGCCGCACGACCCAAGTCCCTATCGATATATACCCACTACCACACAACTAGCCCCCTCTATCTAGATTTTGATCTTGATGCTATTTTATGCATCATTCTTCTTTCTCATACCTAAGGTTTTTGTAGGCAGCTAGTTAGAAGTGGAGTAACATTCGTCGTTTAAAAATAACAGTTTTAAACGCGAATCTTTGTTCGTTTTCTTCAAGATTCTAGTGTTCCGTTTATCTTTATTAACGTGTTTGATTCAAAGAAGAAGAAGAAACTGAAGTGGTACTTTGTGGGCTTTATAAAGCACATACATCATCTATCCCCTTTATCAGTCAAAGAAATTTTGTGGGTTTTCAATCTCACAACTTCTTTTCTTGAAATGGTGGTTTTACTGCTTCTCTTTTTATCCAATTTTAGAAAAGATTTCACTTTCTCTCTCCTCTTTCTCTCTCTAAAACTGTTGCTTCATAACTCAAGATACATATATCCTTTCTTTCTTTCAATGGCTCCATCAAGAAAGAATCCAAGAAGAACCCTTAAGAAGAAGATCAAGAATCATCTTCAAGAAACTAACTCATGCAGTGATGATGATTTAGAATTGAAGAAGATGGATGAGGTTAGTACTAGTGTTGAATGTACAACTCCTAAAGCACAAAGTACCGGATACCGGAGATTTTAACGTGCCCGCCAGCCCCGAAGAAGCGAAGGCTTGTTTCGAGTTGTACGTTGAGAAGAATTGCGTTCTTCGATCCTCCGGATATAGAGCTCTTCTTTGCATCCCATTTGGCATCGATTTATACTCATGTTCATACCCATGTAAATGATCATCATCATATTCTCTAGGAAGTTAGTTTAGTTTCTTATTGAAATTAATGGCCAAAGTTATTAATTGGCAGTTTGCTTTTCTTTCTTTTTTTCTTTCTTTCTTTCTTTATGTTGTTTTGATTAATATCTTTGATGATAAGAAAGAGAGGTGTTAGTGTGTCATAATTAAGGAAGTATGTGTGGCTTTGATTAGAAGAAGCATTCAACTTTTTCAAGTTTTTGAGTTTGTGTGGTAGGGTATGATGAGTTGATGATCATGATGAAGTTATGCTATAAGTTATTTGTAATATTGCTAACTTTTTAAAGTTAGAGCATATGAGTGCAATTTATGGTTGATTGGTTGTGCTATACTTTATAAATATGCATTTTGAAAGAATATGTTTGTTTGTAAAGTTTTAATTTTGAGTTCAATCTAGTTCAACTTGATACCTATGGATATGATATAATATGCTTTAATTCCTCTCACGCATATATCTTGTGTTGGCCTTTTTGTATAACATCATTCCCTTTGAGATATCTTTATTGGTTAAATATGATTTAATCCATGTATATATAGACTTATTTCCATGAGTTCATATATGTACGTATGTGTGTATATATATACACATTTAAACATACCCAGTAAAATCTCATTCAACAAGGATGTATGTCTTCTTGGTGTCAAAACGCGTCTTAGTGGACCTCAAAAGCATTTTATAAGTTCTCTTGTAAAGTGTTCTCAAATCAATCTAAACTGTTCTTTGGTTACACAATCTTGTGTTATTTGAAGTCGTTTGAATCGTTAAAAAGATTATAACAAGCCTGACTTAATATAGAGAAAATGACACCTTTTACTTACAAGAACATAAGTCCATAGCACACTCTTTATTTACAACGATGCAAGGTTCAATGAACAAGCTTGCATATATATTGAAGAAACCTTTTCAATATGGCCACATTATTTATAGTAGGAGATATCATAAACCTATGCACATCAATTAAATCATCTTAATTCTTGATGCATGTGTCTGCATATGTATGCATGTAATATACATGTACTTACTTGACATATATATATATATAAGGACCACCATATATGCACCTCAAGAATGATATAAGCAATATTGGGCCCTTCACAGAACTTTTGAGGCTTTAATCAATGCAATGCAAAAGACTTGTACAAAAGGGGTTTTCATATTTCCACTTCTGAAATACAGAATTGGAAAAGACATTAAAAGCTTTCTCTATATCTTGTGAACCCCCCTCTTAAAACTCCAAACTCATATCTCTTTCTTAGTTATTATATCTTTAATGAACTGCAAAATACTGATGAGGGGCAAGTAAATGAGAGATGGAGCTGAGGGTAAAAGAGTCAATTTGCATAGAGATTAACAAAGCCCAAAGGGTAGGACAATGTACCTAATTTGGGATGTTGTTGTTTTCAATATGGGTTAAGTTGAGGTGAGATCATGGTGTCAGGTTGATGCTATGTGTTTGTCTGTTTTGTTAATGAATTTGCCTTTCAAAAAAAAAATGTGTTTGTCTGTTTGAGGCCAACATGAACAATGGAATCCAAAGAAGGGTTTTTGTGTTCCCCCCAGTCTTATTAAGAGAGTTTAACAAACTGAAATTGTCTCTATCTTAAGAAATATATAGGTCTTGATCATTTTACATATAGTTGCAAACTCTTATTTATAAACATAAGTCTTAATAGCCTGCTTTTTAGAACAGCTCCTTATCAATCTACTTATGATATTAAGCGTCTGTATTACATTTATCTTATAGATTTGAAACCATTGATTTTTTTTAATAAAGATGAGACACTTTACCATCAAATACCCTCTTGAAATGTCTAAAATAACTTGTGATTGTTATGAATAAATTAAAAATCAGCGACTAAAAGTTTATAAAAATTAGCACATCTCATAACAAGATCACATTAAAAAACAATGTTTACATTTGAAATGAAAAGTGTATGCTTCTATACTATATGTTATGTTTAAAATTCTTCAAGTGATTAGTGACAGAACATGTTAGAAGTCATTTAAATAAAAAGATAAAAACCAAGCATTCAATTTCAATGAAAAGATAATAAATAAATAAGAGACAACTTTCTAAAAATAAATACGGAAGTTTCAAATTATGTAAGTAAATACTGTACAGTTTTTAGAACTATATGAGTAAATAGTAAATACCAGTTATCTATAATATCTACCGATCATCCTATAATAATATTTCTAAATAATACAATGTAAAAGATATTTGTTTTTTATATCATGTGAAATTATAGTGATCAATGACAGTAGATAATATATTTCAAATTGGAGAGTCTCGCTTGAAACAATTTGTTCAGGGTTAAGAAAGAGCTATAGTTGCAGTTTTCTTTTTTGACGGGAGGGGCAGGTCATTACGTCCTATTTTTTGGACGGAAGGTGATTCATCTATCAAGGTGATTAGGGTATTCGGGTGTTTGCTATTTAAAAAAATATAAAAATCTCAATGATAATAAATTTCTAATGTTGTTGGGTCATAAAACATAATAAGCCTGACAAAACTAGATCGATTAATAAATGAATTGGGGTCGGGTTGACCTAGAACACCCCATAGTCAACCCACCAAATTTACAACTAAAAATTAGGTATACTAGAAGTTATAACTCGATCTAGAACCATATTGATCTTATATGATGTTCTTTAGCATTTTGTAATTGATTTGATGTTTATCTGTCTTTATCCTTGTTTTAATCTTATATCGGGTTTTATTCATCATTTTATAGTTCGTTTACGTATATCAAACGAAACCGCATATAGACAGGTTATAGGCGCAGACGGGTCAATACAACTAAAGTGTTTAAGTTAGGTTACAAACTTTTCAAGATATTAAAATCCACTTTTAAGTTAGTTTTACTCACTACAAGAAATGTCAGTAATAGCGGCGCCGCTATTAGCGGCGACAGGATCATTAGCGGCGACAATAAATAGCGGCGACACCATTAGCGGCGACATGTCGCCGCTATTGCTCTTCAATCCGTTTCCAATTTTGACCAACAGATCTGACCGTTAATCGTGCAACAGATCTAACGGACAGGGATTGATCGTACTTAAGCAATAGCGGCGACACTATTAGCGGCGACATGTCGCCGCTATTGTTAAAAATATACAGCCCCACCTTCGGCTTCCCTCCACATTTCCCCCTTCCCTCCACATCCTCCACATCCTCCGATCAACACTGTCTCTCCACATCCTCTCCGAGTTCTTGCCACCGGCCACCACCGTCACCATCCGAGCTCCCCCGAGCACCACCCCCCACCTGAGCACCACATCCCCCTTTCGCCGAGCACCACCGCCACCACTCCCTTCTTCTCCTCCTCTCGCCGGTCACCATCCGAGCACCACCGAGCACCACATCGTTGCTGCATCCGACCACCACCACTGCTGCAACCCACCACCACCACTGCAACCGACCACCCTTGTTTAGGTATGAATTTTTGATTTAGTTGTGTTATTGTGTGACATTGTTAGCTATGAATTTGGGTATTTAGGTATGAATTTTGATTTAGTTGAAACATTATTTAGGGATGATTTTGATTTATTTGTGTTATTGGGTGAATTATTTAGGTATGAATTTGGGATTTAGTATGTATTTTTTATTTTAGTTGTGTTGAAACATTATTTAGCTAGAATTTTTGATTTAGTTGTGTTATTAGACGAATTTTTAGGTTATGTTAGTTGTGTGCCTCTTTAATTTAGTTATACAAGTTATTTGTTAAATTATTTGTTTATAATGTTTATTAATTAGATGTTAGTTTAGGTGTTTTGTTGGTTGAAAATTATTATGTTAATAATGCTTAATAATTAGATTATTTAGGTTATGATAGTCGTGTAACAAGTTGTTTTTTGAAAATTATTGTTTAGTAATTTGTGTATAGACAAAACAATGATCACTATAAAATGACAAGTTGTGTTATTTATAAACACAATGATCATTGTTTAGTTGTTTGATTTTTTAGTGATTTCTTATTGTTTTTCATTACTATAAAAACACAATTTAGGTTATGATCATTTGTGTTTTATATTAATGAAAACAATAAAAATCACTAAAAAATCAAACGAAACGTGACATTTTTTAAAACAATTACAATAATGTTTCAATTTGTTTAGACATTGTCACGTTTCATTTAATTGTTATAGTAATTGCTTATTGTTTTACATTATGAGCGTTTACGTTTCGTGACTTCATTCTAATCATCACGAGCTTAGAAATACCCGCCCGAAATTGATTTAGTAATTAATTTCGGGTTGTCCCCGTTTTGGGACTGCTTTTTGAATATTTTATCTCATTTAGGATATGAATGTGTATACATATTGTTTGTTTAAGAAAAATTTGGTCATTTTCTCTTTGCTCCTCGGGTATATATTTCTATATACTTGGGAGCTAAGAGGAAATGCTGCCGAATTTTTCTTAAACAACAATTATGTAATACATGTTCATATATGAGATAAAGTATCAAAAGTGGGTATAGCAGCCTACCCTTTGGAATTCTCAATCTACTGTCCTACTTTTTGTTTGATAAATAATGTATCGGTGGAAATGATTATTAGTTGTGTTATTTGATAAATAATATTGGATATAATGATATAAACTTAACTTAGTTTATTTAGCCTTTTATGTAACTTATGGCTTATGGTTTTCTGATGATTTTTCCCTTCTCTTTATGTATATGATTTTAGGGTTTCGGTAAGATTCATTCTGATAATCACGAGCTTAGTAATTCCTTTTTGTTCGAGTTTTGTGGATAATTTTTCATCCACTTAAATCCTAATATATTTTGCAGTTCCATAATCATGCCTATCGATAAAGTTGGCTTCTTAATCCGAATCGTAGATCACCTGAGTATCAACAAGGACTTAGCTCTTTTATAGATATGTGCGAAAAACTTGTGGACAGTTATGGCCAGATTCGATGTCCATGTATGAATGTCAGAATACGGTATTATTAGGATGGGTTAAAATGAAATATCATTTAGAAATATGGGGCATGTGCCGGTCGTACAAGGATTGGATCTATCACGGTGAAAGTTTAATTCCTGAAGTTGTAGTTGTGGAAACGTTGCGCCAACAAACGAAATGGCTGACGTTATCGAAGACGTTATGGAGGAGAGTAGCGGTCTCCATGAGCAGAGTAGTGGTCTCCATGATGATTTTGAGAACTTGTTAGAAGAAGTTCAATCAGAATTATATCCAGGTTGTGCTAAGTTTTCTTCACTTGATTTTTAGCAAAGCTTATGCATATCAAGGTGAAGAATAAATGGACTAATAGCTCATTTGATGAGCTTCTTGAGTTGTTACAATCTTCACATCCTGAGGGTAATAAAATCCCATCTTCTCATTATGTAGCAAAAAGGACATTAAAAAAGATTGGTTTAGGATATGAGTCGATACATGTGTGCAATATGATTGTGCTCTTTTCTGGGGAGAAAACCTTTTGTTAGAAAAATGTCCCGTTTGTAATGAGAGTAGGTGGGTTGATACAAATACAAAGGGCAAGAAGTTACCTCACAAGGTGTTACGATGGTTTCCTTTAACCCCGAGACTACGACGATTGTATTCTTCAAGGCACACGGCAAAAGATATGATTTGGCATAGTACCGGACGATCAGAAGAGGGTACGATGCGACATCCTGTTGATGGTACCTCATGGAAAGATTTTGACATAAAGTACCCGACCTTCTCAAGGGAACCGCGAAACGTTCGCCTAGGGCTTGCAGCCGACGGTTTTAATCCATTTGGTAACATGAGTTCGGCTCATAGCACGTGGCCGGTTGTACTCACCACATACAATCTGCCTCCATGGTTATGCATGAAAGAGTCATCATTTATGTTGTCATTGTTGATTCCTGGTCCTAAATCACCGGGAAAGACATGGATGTGTTTCTTAGGCCGTTGGTGGATGAGCTTAAGCAGTTGTGGGTGTCAGGCGTACGTACTAAGACGCGGCGACAAACACGTTCTTTACAATGAAAGCGGCGTTGTTATGGACTATAAATGACTTTCCAGCTCGTAGTAGTTTATCTGGTTGGAGCGGCAGGGTTACAAAGCATGCCCGACATGTAACGAAGACACTCCTTCTATGCGTGTTACAAATAAAGTTGTATATGTTGGTCATCGGCGATTCTTAGATGCTAACCATGAGTGGAGAACAAGTTTAGAATTTAACGGAGAATCCGAGATCAGAGCCCCTCCGAAACAGTTAATGATACAGACATAGAAGCACAAATTAGTCGTCTACGCCATCGTTTGCCGGGTAAACATCCCGATTTTGGAGGTGTAAAATCAAAGCGGGAGGAGTTTGAGTTGAACTGGTCGAAACGAAGCATATTTTTTGAACTTGAGTATTGGTCTTCTCTGCAGCTAAAACATAACCTAGATGTGATGCATATCGAAAAAAATGTGTGTGACAGTTTGTTGGGTACTCTTCTAATGAATGAAAAGAGCAAAGATACGCCAAATGCACGTGTTGACCTGAAAAATCTAAATATTCGAAGTAGGCAGTGGTTGGAGAAAAAGAATGGCAAGTGGTATAGTCCACATCCAAAATACTCATTGAAGATCAGTGATCGAAAGTTATTTTGTGAGTTTATAAAGGATGTTAAATTGCCTGATGGGTTCGGATCTAATATCAGGAAGAGAGTGGTAGATAACAATACTAATATTACTGGGTTGAAATCTCATGACTGTCATATTCTCATGCAGCGTTTAATACCGATTGGGGTTAGATGCTTTTTGACCAAAGATACTTATACACCAATAGTTGATCTTTGTACATTTTTTAAGCAACTCTGCTCAAGAACACTATTGGTCGAGGATATGAAGAAAGCTAAGGATGCCATTCTTATAATATTGTGCAAGTTAGAGTTGATCTATCCTCCGGCGTTTTTTGATTTAGTTTTGCATTTACCTGATGAAGCGATTCGTGGTGGTCCTGTATGTATGAGATGGATGTATCCGTTTGAAAGATATATGAAAAAACTAAAAAATTATGTCAGAAACAAAGCAAGGCCGGAAGGTTGTATAGCTGAAGGTTATATTGCTGAAGAAGCTCTATCATTTTGTTCGAGATACCTTCGAGATGTTGAGACTCAGTTTAATCGCCCTGACAGAAACGAGGATGTCATTATCCAAAAAGAAACGTGTATGCATTTGAGTCTAAATGTCGTCCGGCTAGTGCAACAAAGATGAAATACCTTTCTTCAAGTGAAAAGCTTAAGTTAGAATGGTTTGTGCTCGATAGCTGTCAAGAAGTCAGAGATTATATGAAGTAAAGTTTCCTATCTTTAACTTTGCATCATTAATTAAATATATTTCATTGTCACTTATTGTATATTTTTATCAATATTGTAGTGAATTTAAATCTGTATGTCCACATGAGGATATTAAAATCAAATTTCCATCATGGTTCCTCGAGAAGGTAATCTATATCTAACACGTGTTACTATATATTTGTTAGGTATTCCATATATAACACGTGTTAGTCAATATTTTCTTAGGTTTATTCGATGAAAATACAAAATTCTCCAAAATTTCATTCAGAGTTGTATGCTCTTTCAATGGGTGCGGATGTAAATGCCTATAGTTATACTGCTTGCATAGTCAACGGTGTTAGGTTTATGGTAGTTGATCGTGACGCGCAACGCACAACGCAAAACTCCGGTGTTTTAGTGGAGGGAGAGAATGGTGAGAAATATTATGGGCAACTTGAGGAGATTATTGAATTACATTATGCAAATGGGTATTCAACTGTCCTATTTCGTTGCAAATGGTTTGATACTCGAAGGGGCGTTTCATACGACAATAATATCATTAGTATCAACACAAAACGTGAATGGGACAAAGACGATCAACTCATATTTGCCTCTCAAGCTAAACAAGTGTTCTACATCCGAGAACCTTCTCGAAGAAATCAAAACAATAATCACCGGTGGTCGTCGAGAATGTTAATCATCGAAAATTTGGGATCGCCCTACAATCAATGATGGTGTCATGGAGAACATTCAAAATGTTGACAATGACTTGACAGAAGATCTTGACGTTGTTCACAACCACTCTTCATCTAATAGCATACTTTTCATTGACTTCACACAATACTTTCATAACATACCTACTCATGTCACCGAAGACGAGACTCCAAGTGAAGTTAATCCGCCAACTGTTACCGCTGAAGAGGTGTTTGAAGACGAGGATGATTATGATGAGGACGATTCTGATTATGACACCGAAGAGTCTGACGAAGATACTGAAGTATATGAGGGTGACTCTGATTGAAACATTTGTTAGGATTTGTATATGTATTTATTTATTTAAACCTTTGTTTGTATTTCATGTTGTACTACAAAACTTTCTTCTTATTTTAACATTATGTTCTAAATCTTATATTTCAAGACATGTTTTCATTGTGGATTGTTCTCGTATACCTTATGGCTGATGTGATGAGTCACGGAGGTGATGGCGCGGGGATCCACCACTTCCTCCATTTGACACTCATGGGAGTCACGCGTTAGACGGTAATGGTTATTATAATTAATTTATATACTATGTTTATTCAATTATTATTAATATATGATGCAATCAATGATTTTTTAATCTGATTACAGGCACGCCTTCTCGTAAAACAAGAGGCAAGGCGAAAAATAAGAAATTGCAGCAAGAGCTAGCTAAAAAGGGAGGACCTTTATCTCTACCCTTTGATAGAGCTGCCACGTATACCCCCGTTGGCGAACTTAATGATATGTTTGTTCGCGAGGTGGGGATATACATGGAAGCTAATTTACCTTTTAATGTTCGTTCGTATGAAAATCTTTCCGATGCTCAGAAGAAGGCTTTGGAAGAGCATATGGCGGTAAAATTTTATAAGTTATATGTTTGTTATTCATTTTTACATAAATAACTTTTATTTTGTTGAACTTAAATGTAGCGACGCTTTGACTTTGATGAGATATTGCGAGATCGTGAGCGCGCACAGATAGAGGTGGAATCCGTGCGGTGTTTCTCAAACGATTTAGAGATCGAAAAAATGTGGCAAAAAAACATTTTGATCGGGTTGGAGGCTACGATAATGTAGAACAAGCAAGGGTCAATCCTCCAACAGGAATGAATCATGATAATTGGAACAAAACCGTTGACTATTTTATGAGTGACGCATATAGGAATGTGTCAAGTTCAAACAAATCAAATCGTCAACAACAAATATATACAAACCGTGGGGGACTGCTTCATATAGTAGTTATTGTTATAAGCAGGTAATGATTTAAATTTATATATTTGTGTATTATATATTAGCATTTTTTAATATATATACTTTTTAAAAACAGAATAAAAGCAGACTTGAAACGTTTCATGATGCTCATACTGGTAAAGATGGGACATTTGATAGCGAGGTAGCAGAGCAACAATATGTAAATATTTCTTAAAAGTATAATTTTTAAATATATATTTATGTATGTATAAATATGTTAATATATTTTTGTTAATTAATACAGAACCAATTAAAGGAAAGGTTTGATGAGCTAAGTCAAACCCAAAATCAAGAAAGTGGATCATCAACGCTGAATGAAGTCGATATCTTTGAGTCGGTGTTGGGACAACGGCGTGGACATATTCGGGGGATTGGGCGTAAACCATTTTCATCTGCAGGGACGAGTTCTTTTGTTCATGATCATGAACAAACTCCTCAGTCGTTTATACAGGTAAGTGCATCATAGTTGGATGTGTTAAGTTCATCATAGTTCACTTAGGTTTATTATGACTTTTTATCCCTAAAATAGACTTTAATTATCTAAGTTTAGCTTAAACGGGTCAAAATGGGTGAAAACAACATGATTTGAGTTAAAACGGGTCAAAATGAGTTAAACTTGGATGTGTTAAGTTCATCATAGTTCATTTTGGTTTTTTATGACTTTTTATTGCTAAAATAGACTTTAATTATCTAAGTTTAGCTTAAACGGGTCAAAATGGGTGAAAACAACATGATTTGAGTTAAAACGGGTCAAAATGAGTTAAACTTGGATGTGTTAAATTCATCATAGTTCACTTAGGTTTATTATGACTTTTTATCCCTAAAATAGACTTTAATTATCTAAGTTTAGCTTTAACGGGTCAAAATGGGTGAAAACAACATGATTTGAGTTAAAACGGGTCAAAATGAGTTAAACTTGGATGTGTTAAGTTGATCATAGTTCATTTTGGTTTTTTATGACTTTTTATTGCTAAAATAGACTTTAATTATCTAAGTTTAGCTTAAACGGGTCAAAATGGGTGAAAACAACATGATTTGAGTTAAAACGGGTCAAAATGAGTTAAACTTGGATGTGTTAAATTCATCATAGTTCACTTTGGTTTTTTATGACTTTTTATTGCTAAAATAGACTTTAATTATCTAAGTTTAGCTTAAACGGGTCAAAATGGGTGAAAACAACATGATTTGAGTTAAAACGGGTCAAAATGAGTTAAACTTGGATGTGTTAAGTTGATCATAGTTCATTTTGGTTTTTTATGACTTTTTATTGCTAAAATAGACTTTAATTATCTAAGTTTAGCTTAAACGGGTCAAAATGGGTGAAAACAACAAGATTTGAGTTAAAACGGGTCAAAATGAGTTAAACTTGGATGTGTTAAGTTCATCATAGTTGTTTTAGGTTATTATGACTTGGATGTGTTAAGTTCATCATAAGTGTGTTTGTTTAACATCATTAATTGACACTTCATATACTTAGCCAAGATATAAATGTATATTTTGTTTTTGTAGGAGCAAATTTCAAGTCTATTTCAAAACGCGCAATTTATGTCACAAATGACGCAATTAATTGCTTCGCAAAGGGCTCCAAATCAAGTCGAAGAAGAGGATTCAGACGAGGGGGATGAATAGCATGCTTATTATTGTATGACATTGCGTAATCTACATTTTAAGCTTTTAAACATGACTTAATTATCTATGTATGATTGGATGATATTTTGTACGTAATCTAGATTGTAGTTTATGTATAATTTTATGATATTGTGTAGTGTAATCTAGATTTGATAAACATAGGTTTATTTTGGCTGGAAAACAGGATTTCCAAAAAAAAAAAAAAATTAAAAAAAAGACTATTAGCGGCGACATATGTCGCCGCTAATAGTCGAAAAATACCATTAGGTGGCGACAATGATTAGCGGCGGTTTTTTTGTCAATAGCGGCGACACTTTTAGCGGCGACTTATTAGCGGCGACTCTTTGGTCAATAGCGACGAACTTTTAGTGGCGACTTATTAGCGGCGACAAGTCGCCGCTAATAATAATAGCGGCGACACTTAGGGTATTAGCGGCGACATATGTCGCCGCTAAAGGTCTTCTTCCTTGTAGTGACTGAAGTAGCATATGCAAGTTATTCTTTGTATATCAAAAGTCGCAATAGTTTTCATGTTATGATTCTTTTCAGAAAAATGTGTTTTTTTTACAAACTTACCTGCTTTGTAATTAAAAGTTATGTATGATCTATTTGTTATTTCCAACTTTGTTTCATAAGTTGGTATTTAATGGATTTGATAACGTTACACTCTAAGCCAGTCAAACATTAAATTTTTTGGGAACAAAATCTTGATCTTAGTTTGAGAATTTCTTGACTCGAGAACACATTACTATGTGGTATGTATCTAAAACTTCGAACCAATGATCCTTAGCTCAACTAGTTAAGATAAATTACTCATGATATGTAAATATTAAGAGATCATGGATTCAAGCCCCACTCTGATACTCAAAGTTAAGCCAGAGGATTTTTTCAGCCATTAGTTTTCTCCTGGGAGGTTGAGGGTACGGTCTCAGCTGGGAAACAGATAGATAGGTCTGATTAAGGTAACGCATATTATTCGAATCAAAATCACACATTTGCTGTTTTAAAAAAAATCTAAAACAAGAAAATAAGAAAATTTGAAAACCATGTTTAAAAATTTAATGCTTTTTTATAATGGCAAGCGATATATGTTTGCTATTGCATCTTATATTTGTAAATTTTAACTCGTTTATATACACTTTAAGTTCAATTTGGTTTTGATTGATAAAAAACGGTATAGTTATAAGGAAAACGGGCTACATGGTTATATTTAAAAACAATTAAAATATCATTTTAATTAATTTTCGTTTACAATCATATCTACATATCATTTTAAACTTTTAAGTAACTAAAATTTATATATCAAAATCTTGAAACCGAAATCATATGAATAAAGACAATCCGTGTAATTAATTTTTTTATGATTATAAAATGTCGTCACCGTGTGTGTGTTTTTTATTGCTCACCATCAGCATCATTCATGATTATGATTATGATTATGGTGGTCCTCTTCTTTTAGCATCGATCTGCTTGCTAGTGGTGTAGGTGAGACTACTTAAGATTTCATACTTGTTAAAAAGCTTGCCAAGAAACATCCACAGGTTTGACTCTTAAAGTCTTAAGCCTGAAAAAAAAAGTTTAGATTAATTTTTTAACCCGAACATAGAAACCGTACTAAAAAATTGTTAAATCCACCTGTTGTTTATTTTATAAGACTCGAACCCTTAATACTTTGATGACAGTAAATACCTTGTGCTACTATGTTACAAAATCAATTTTACTGTGAAGTATTTTAATTAAGAGAAAAAACTTCTAATTTAATATTATCACTAATTAAGTAAATAGTTTACCACTTTAACTATTTTGTAAGTAATTAGTAGCATATTCTAATGCATTGACTATGATTTTTTCTTTAAGAAAGTTAAATTAAAATATCTTCTAAAAATACATTAAGTTTTATAATAATATAAAGCATAAATATTCTAAAAGATACACAAGTGGTATGAGATTCAATGTTTGCAAGCATATGATTAGATGATATTTACAAGTAAAAAAGTATTACTAAAAAGTAATCTTTTTTTTAAGTAAGAACATTCAATAGATGAGCTGAGTTTACTAGGTTGTCACACTTAGGTCATATGGATTATATGTACATCTAAAAACATTATAAAAAATAAATTCTTCATGCACTAGCTACTTTCTATTTTTGGAACTTTTAGAGTCTAGAAATACTCATAAAACCTCATCAATAGCTTGTTAATCAATTGGAACAAGTAAAATACAAAATACTTTAGACATGTGATTTCAAAATACCGTTCACAAAATACCAATATATATGTTCACAAGTCAAGTTTGCTTGATTCAAATAGACATCTAGTGCCAGCTCTTCAAATAGAAAAGAAATATACCGTATGTCCAAGTTAAAATGTTAAATATTTTTACCTTAATTTAATACAATGGATAAAGAAACATTTGTACTCTAGCCAAGACGTGAGCAATTATATGCTCACGACCAGCGACACACAATAGCGCAAAAGGTGAGTGGAAACGAATCCTTGGAATGAGGAACCTAAGTGAATCGAACTTTAGTTTTATAAAAGAAAACTACACATATGATTGATGTTTTCTTTTGCAAATAGTCACTTTCTTACATTACTTCCAAATGATGTTTTCCTTAGTAGACATGAATGATCATATTCCACATAGCCTTTTGCTTTGATTCCTTACTTTAACTTTTGATTGGTAAAAGAAGTTTATGGATATCATACCAACAAAACACAACAAAACATTGATACCTTTTCAGGAATCCTAGGTTGCTCTTGTTTTTTTTCCCTCAAAGCAAAAGGGTTTCAAAAGCACCAAATCAGGTGTCTCAAGGTTTTTTTAACTTTTGTGTCAAACCATGTATGTTTAATGGCTAGCCAGTACACCCACACCCACCAAAACTTAGACCTCCTAACTCAGTTCATGTGTTCTCAAATATGTTGGATTAAAAGTAAGAATATTAGTGACGATTTCATATATCTCATCTAAACTTTTGTACAATTAAATATTTTCATGCTTAAGAGCATTATATATTGTATATTAAAAACTTATGATTTTAATGAAATATGTAATATTAAATTTAGAAAGGGGTATATGGTTCCCCTAAATACAACTAGTGTCAAGTTATATACATCTTGATGTAGTTAACATTTATCACATGTCTTTAACTCTTTTTTTTTTTGTCTTGAAGTATTTTTTAAGTTAATGAGGCTTTTTGGTGTGAAAAAAAGTTTGCTTTGAGAAAGGGGTAATCCATGATTGGCATTCATGAAAGCCACCGACGTTGCATCCTAGTCATCGAGCTCTTCTCCCTTGGCCGAATTTTGATGAGTTGGCAGGTCCATGTTGGTTCTATGAATGGCAATCATGAATGTGGGTTTTAACCACCTAACCGGCTTTGTTAGGTGTTATCGTTTGTTCTTGTTTGACCATCCGCTAATTCTGTCCCCGGAAGTGAACATGCCTCACTACATTTGTAGACTGATCTTGAATGACCTATCACAAACACAAACTTGTGAAATTTTATATTATTTGGAGTTTGAAATGGAACACAAATATAGCTTTGCAGACTTTAAGTGACCCATCAAAGCACAAACAACGACTTGAATCTCATCACAAACACAGACCCATGAATTGGTAACAATGGTTTGCAGTTTTACTGTAAATGCTTGAACTTTGCATTGAAATTATAATAAAAGAAATCACAAAGATTTTAAATCTTGAATTGAGTTTTTATATTATTTGAGGGGGTTTTTTCAATTCATATTACACTTTTAAACCAAAGTTAAGAAAAAACCTTTATGATTTTTTTTTACAATTTCAATTCAAAGTTCAAGCATTTACTATAACAATTCACGGTTCTATGTCTATGATTGGAGTAAAGCCCGCATTTGTGTTTTTTGATAGGTCCTTGAAAGTCTATAAATTGCATTTATGTTTCGATTCAAACTTCAAATATTTTATTTTTGTGATAGGTCATTCAAAGACAGTCTGCAAATTTGACGAGGTGGTGAGATCTCGTGAACAGCATTGACGAATGGTCATAAAAGAACAAATGATAAGCTAACGTGGTCGGTTAGATGAGTAAAACTCACATCCGTGATTGCCATTCACGGATCCAACATGGACCTACCAACTCATCAAAATCCAGCCAAGGGAGAAGAGCCCGGTGACCGGGATGTCACATTGGTAGCTTCCTTGAATGCAATCGCGGAACACCCCTTTCTCAAAACAAAATCCTTTTCACGCCAAAAACCCTCTATAAACTAATACGTTACGAAAAAATAAAATCATACTTTTCATCCAAAACTTGTTTATCACATCACATCCTTTAATTAAAAAGACATATCTGATTAATAGGGATCTATTAACACTTTTCAACTTCAACACTTATTTATCACATCACACGTTTTAACAAGAAAACATATCTAATTTATAAAGATCTACTTTTAAAGTAACATTAAAAAACCATCATCATTGTATATAAGCTTCTGAGACCCATACAGTATTTAAAAGATTATTAGGATTTTTGGTAGGAGTTATCCATAACTTCCCTTAGTTTTCATGATGGCATTCATAATAAATTGAGCATAGGGATTACGGACAAAAATGTCATTAGTTCAAAATACGAGGGGTATTTCTGAATTGTATAACTAATAACAGATTACTCAAAAAGTCTGGTAATAGTAGTTAACCTCTTGTACTTAATACCACGATTACACATTTATTAACAACAAATTCTTCCCTGAATTTATTCTTTCAAACGCGCTCATAACATTCGTAAGGAGCAATCACCAATGTGACTAAACCACAATATTAAGGACAGTAACAATAATAGTTAGTGGTAATAAGTTCATGTTTCATAGCGATGATTTACAGTTTTCTACCACCAGAAAATAAATTTGAGATGTAAACTTTTTGATCAAATAAAACAATTACAAAGACAAAGATGTTCCTTATGAACAAAATAAATATCAGAAATAAAAATTTAAAATATTACCTTATGAACAATAATCAATAGTGGAGTGTCACCTTCCTTCTCTGAGATTCCCATCGTTCATAACCTCTGACAACATTATTGGTGATGACATTGACTCCACACCAGTTGAGGTGGTTGTATTTGTAGTTGTAGTTGTAGCTGTTGAAGTCATCATGGTAGTATTTTCAGAAGAAAGAGGTTCATCACAGAAAGTGTTGGTAATATCATTAAAATCCCAATCTGTCAAGTAACTAGGTTTTGTTGTGACAGGATTTATTTCAACATCGCCCGAAAGCATGGCGATCACACGCGACATTGCTGGTCTTAACGCTGGTGATGATTGAACACATAGAAGGGCTACACCTACCATACGAGTAGCTTCTTGTTCATTGAAAGATGACAAAGATGGATCTAGGAGCTCCAAATGTCGGTTGCTTTCGTATAGAGTCCAAGCCTGAAAATACCATGAGTTTACTTAATTATTAATATGAAATCAAGAAAAGGAATTTTCATGTTGGTATAACTAGCATGATTATTATAGTGTATAAGAGGTAGCAACTTAATCTGTTTATGTTTTATCTCCAAATTTAGCTAAAAGGGGAACGGGTCAAACGATTGCAAAGTCACCTAAACTCTATTTTTGATACATACAATCTCCTAAATTGATTTTATCTAAAGATTTAGATTATAACTATAACTGAGAATAGCTCCGTTTGTAACCATAGTTCCTCAAATAATCATCTACAGAGATAAAAATGGACAAACGGTATGCATGTCAAACCAAACCCACCCGACATGTTTCCGCCCGTACCAAATAAAAACTAGTTACAACCCATATCTGTTTTGACCGTCACCCAACCATCACCTCTAACTAGTCATGCTTTGGGAGCATAGACAAGATAATATGGCTCAAAAAAAGCTTTCCAGGCTTTGGACTAATATGGCTCAGGCTTGACACCTATACGTCTATATATATTAGCCCATCCTAGTCTTGGCTAAGATAATTTTTATAAATTTGTTTAGAAGTGAACTTCTAATGTAATATGAGCCCATATGAACCAAGCATACATGAGCTTATAAAAGCCTATATATGATCCAAGCCAAAAATCAAGCTTCTATGAAGCCATAGGAGCTGAACCTATACGAACATAGCCAAAAGTCAAGCTTTAGGCAATCCAATATTCCAATCCCAAGCATCAGCTTTTCAAGCCATGGGCCAGCCAAGCCCAAGACTACCTATTTTTCATAAGTAGAGCTTCAAGCTAAGCAACTGTTGGCTCGGCTCGGCTCGGCTCGGCCTGGCTCAGGTAGGTTCAAATACGACCCCAATCATCTTACCCACTGTAGCAGATACTTCTGTTCAGAATCCAGCTTCTCATCATAGTTGGGCCTCCCGCTAAGAATCTCTAGACAAACAACTCCAAATCCGAAAACATAAGCCTTTGATGTTAAATGCCCACGCATTGCATACTCTGGTGCTAGATAGCCACTATACAGAATCCAAGTTATAAAAATTAGTTAGTTATTAATCAACATCAACATATGTCATCGACAAGCCTAGAAGAACCCACATAGTTCCTGCAACCCGAGTACTCATGTGGCTTCTCTTATCATCGTATAATTTTGCTAATCCAAAATCTGATATTTTGGGGCATAATTCTCCATCAAGCAATATATTACTTGCTTTCACATCACGATGCACAATTCTAGGCCTCGATTCCTCATGAAGATAAGCCAGTCCCTTTGCTGTTCCCAAGCATATATTGAAGCGTGTTGACCAACCAAGGTGCACTTTGGATTTCCCTACAAGATATCAAGATATTTAGATTTGGCTATATTGTGACTAAGACCAGGAGATCAGTTGGAATTCCCTTTTCATAATTTATAAACAAAATTGCTTTTTTCCAGAATTTGGATTATGTTGATATATAAGGTACATATTTTCTATTGGTTACAAAGTTGACTGTGGTTAATAAATTCCTGCAAAAGTTAAAAATAAATATAAAACTAGAGATGGCAAAACGGGCAATCGGATAATGAGTCAGTCAAAATAAGTGGTTTTTATACATATTGAAACAGGTAGGGCCAATCAGAGATCTGGATTGACCCAGAATACTTTTGTCCCGTATATTTTAGTGTTTTATTGATAAGTAGCGTCTTAAACATGATTAGAAAAATTATACTATTTATACAATAATATAAGTTATTTAATAAGATGATTTAGGAGGTTTTATGTATTATAGTTACGCTTTGAGCGGCTTTCAACCTGTATGACCCATTTTCCCATTTCCTTTTATCCTAATGTTTAATTACATGTTTGACCCGTTAAAGGTAAAAAATAACACGAAATCAATCCATTAATAAGCAAATGGGTCATGATTGCCACTCGAATGAGAACAATGGAAAAAAGCATGAAGATTGATCATAATTATTACTTCCTCCGTCCCGTAATTAATTGTACATGAATTAAAAAAAAAAATACAAGATGTGTACAATCAATGGCAGCTTTTTAGCAGAATATGTCTATTTACCCTTAATGCCTAAAAGATACCGATTCATTCAGAAAGCTTGCAAGATATGATGATAAGGGTAACTAAGAGTAAAATGGGAAAACAATAATTTATAACTATGCATTTTAAAAACTGGACAATTATTTTGGGACAAATTAGAACTAAATTTAAACAATAATTTTGGGACAGAGAAAGTAATGCTCGTCTCATTTAACAAGATTGGAACAAGCATCAAACTTTGGGAAAAGAAATTAATTTGTTCTTTTTCCTTCTTTTGTTGTAAACATGTGAAATATATTGCTATGATATGATCAAGTTGTATAAAAACTTCACATACCAAACAGTGCTTGATCAAGACTTTTATTTTCAAGATACTAGTAAACCAAAAGTCTTCTAGATCCTTCAATACAAGAACCATGCAACTTAACAAGGTTCCAATGTTGGACAGCTGAAATGGTTGAAATTTCTGTTATGAACTGACTCCTTCCATGGTGTGATGCTACTGATAGTTGCTTCACAGCCACTACACTTCCATCATTCAATATCCCCTGGGACATAATATAAGTCAATAACATAACTAAATAACAATTATGCACATTTAGTTTACATGGTCAATTTCAGATCTATTGATTTGCATATCACAAATATTTATATGTATTACTGGCAGCAGAAACAACCACTAAAAAAAGAATAAACAGTCATCCAAGTGCAGGTGCTAATAACTTTTTCGAATAAAAAAAATTAAAATAAAATCAATTAAAATGGAAAGATGTCATTATAAATGAGAAAATATTTACATCCTGGATTGCTCTCACCAATTTTTATTTTCTGAAAATTTGGTGAGTCTACTATCAGATACAATCAAAGGGTAATACCAAAAAATGAAATCAGTCCGATCTTAGTAACTTTTATACAATTTTCCAAAGAGATAAGGATAAATGTAAATAAACATTTACAACAAAAGAGTTTTGCAAATGCAATTTTTGCGAAAAAGGAAATAATCAAACATTTTTTGGTAAATACAAGATTCAGAGGTCTTAATAAAATTGGGCTTTGAATATGTAGGAATCAAAAATGTAAAAAGCAGTCATGATACAAATAGTAATTTTGATTTGCAAACCCTTACAATCTTACATATATTTTTAATATATATAAATAGTTGGATAGGATATCAAAAAAGAATTTAAACGTATTTTTAAGTGTCCGGTGAAAAAAATTGAAACTCCACAGTGAGTTTAGAATGGAGTGTGGGCCTTATTGTTTTTGTGTTTGGGGCAAATTCCATATACTTCAAGATTAACACAGGCAGCCAAAAAATGTTCGTCTTTGCCACTGAATTCAACCCAATCAGTTTATATCAAACCTTGTAAACAGGTCCAAAACCACCCTCTCCTAGCAAATTTGAGCTACTGAAATCTGCAGTTGCAGTTCTCAGTTCTGCATAGGTATTGGTTTTTACTTTGGCCCCCATTCCAAGAAACTCTGCCAAAAATAAAAGAAAAATAGGTTAAGGACTACGTCCAAGAAACGAAATGAAAAGAAAATATTATGAAACTAAAATCATTACCGCCTTCATCCTCATCTTTTGACCTTTTCCTTTTCATGTACAAACCAAAAACTAAGAACAAAAGGCTGACAGACGTCACGGCAGCTACAATACCAATGATCATTCCAGTTTTGTTTGAATTGCTCTTAACTTTGAAACCTGTACATAAGAAAATTAGCAATCAGTAGAATCAGAATAAAATAAAAATAACATATATGTATTCCATTTTTGGTACCGGGAGAAACTCTTATAGCAGAAATTAAAGGCCCATAATCTCCCTGTTCAGGTATGCAGCAGGTCCCCTTCCCAGCCCAAAACAGATGAATTTCAAGATAACTTTGTGTCACAGTAACATCAAAGTCCTTTACAAGAGCTCTTCCAACACCACCTGCCTCCTTTGATATAGCAAAATCCTTCTGTCTACGATTTCCCTAGAGAACATGAGAATGTATTTGAGTTGTCTTTCATGAAATAAAAAAAAACAATATTTAGTATAGGTTTTAGAACATGAGGGCATGATGTCAAAGCTTCTTTCTGTTGACGGTTTTCCTTTTTTGCCAGGTCAGAGGTGGGTCGGTAGATTGAGTGACAGGTCAAAAGTTTAAAACAGATTTGGGGTAAAATGGATACTTTGGTGCACGTCAGGTTGGGTTGGGTTGGGTTGAGTTAAACTGACCAACAATGACTTTACTTGCTGCTAGATAGGTCTTGTTTAATATAGAAAGACTTTCATTCTCAACTTGGGTTTATTTTTCATATTTTTTATTATTTAGCTTGTAATTATGATCTAAAAAAACTGTATTATTACAATAATAATCTGAATCATTCAGTAATAAATGATCCATAATACTAGATGTATTAAAAGTAGACTTTGGGTATCAGCCAACATGTTCGGCCACTCAAACCCATTAATCATTTAGCTAAATTTTCTATCTTGACCCGTATAAGATAAACCCAACACGACAGACACATTCATTAGTAAATGGGTTGAAATGGTCATCCACGAAGAAGTGACTGAAGTACTGAACCAATCACTGATTAACATACAATCAAGATTGTAAATTTCCAAGAAAAACAAAGGTCTAACCTGGATAAAAATATCAAAGACACGCCTCCCATGACCCTGCCAGGTGTTAGGGGTTCGGTTAAAAATGGTCTCTGAAAAGAAAAGGCTTATAGTATATGGCCCGTTTTTTAGCCCTAAACCATAATATCTAAGGGAGCCCGGAGACTTTCTAGAAGTTCTGTAAAGTTCTGGATATCTTGTGTTATCGACTTGAAGTGGGGTGGAAGCTATAAAAGATGGGTCGGTTCGGTCAATGACAGTGCCCCCATGACTAACTGCCCATCTTTCTTGAAAATAGTAAGAAGCTGGTCCAAGGGTTGTAGTGTTCTCAGTATCGAATAATATGTTGTCGATGGACCTGATTTCTGAGCCGCCACACTTGATTGCAAAGCTGGAATCTTTAGCAAGCAAAAAAAAATATCATCATCAATCGCCAGGTCATCATTTCTGACTAAATTTGATGGATCATTCTTTGAGGATAAATGGTAAGGTCTCACGAATATGATTGGCAAATAAATGGCAACGCATGCAAATAGACAGTGAACTTACAAGGTGTCGTGTTCCTGTTGCAAGGAAAGCCTCGCTGAAGACAATTTAATCCTGGAAAAGTACTGCAAATAGAGATGCAATTATTCAAAATGATATAAAACACCGCATCAAAGTTAACTATACATTTTATAGACTTCCCTTACACTCCACAAGAAATTAGTGTACTATACAAGATATAGAATTAAATATGCATGCTACTAGGTGTGTGCCATGTGCATGGGTTGGTTTTTTGCTCTAAAACCGAACAAAAACAGAAGATTCCGTTTTGGGTTTTTGAAAACCATTTGGTTCCGTTTTTTTTTTGTTTGTTTGTTTTTGGCTTCAGTTTTCAAAATGGGTTCAGTTCGGTTTGGTTTTTTCAGTTTACGAGCTTAAAATTTTCAGCCGAATAGTTAAATTGTTGAGATATGTTATGATCAGTGAAGAACAATTCCCACGATATAAAAAAAAGCATATATTTATTTAAGTGACATATATCCAGCTCTACTAGTACATTGGCTCACACCGCCGCCTGGTTTCAATCTTTGTTTTGCTTGTATCTGGTGATTTTTTCTAACTCTTCTTCTCCCACGGCTCTGATACCAATTGTTAGCCCAAAATCTTATATCACAAATAAAAACAATCAGATTTGTTTTACCTCCACACTGAAGTTTATCAAGAACAAAACCACTAAAATATATATCTTGCTCCAATCCAAATTAGGCCAACACATCCCTCCTCATCACATCCTTCGAGCCCGTTTATCTTCCGCGTCGGTCTAAGGGCCTCCACAGACAGGAGCGTTGGAGATGATCATATGAATGCTTAAAAAACTTGTTTGTTTACATGTTGGGATAGGAATTAAAATTAAATTATTTCAAAATAAAGGAGAGAGGAGAGGGGAGGGGAGAGAGGTAGGTAGGAGGAAGAGAAGGAACCCACATGATTTGGAATGAATGGTAAACCCAAAAAATTGCACCTTAAAAAGTGTTGTGTTAATCTTGTCGGGTCAAGTCGGGTAACGGGTTCGGGTCATATGTTAGTATTTGGAGTTAGTTTTATATTAATGGTTGGTTTATATTTTAATGTACTTAATAATAAGTTAGATTAGAATTGGTAGTACTTTGACCTAGTTTCTTGAAAGTTGGAAGTTAAAGTGGAGTAGAAAAGTTAAGGTGGGACGATTCTTTAGTATAATATTCGAGTTTACGTTAGTGGGTGGTGGTGTTTGTAAGGCTATAAGTAGCCTCTTTAGTCAACAAAGAATGCAAGTAATTTATTTTGGCAGTATCCATATTTATTCTTTTCTTTCTGTTTGTAAATCAAACAACCAAATTCAACTTTCATTTGTAAATATCAAAGGTTTGATCCAACATTTGGTAGTAGCCTTGTATAAGAAATTAAAAGGCATAACTACATGAAGCATCATGAAGAAAAGGATCAAGGCCTGAAGCCACACCATGAAAATTTTATCAATTGGAGTGAGCATTATGGCATTTTATCTTATATTCTTATCCTATAAGACTTTTCAAAAACAGAAAATTATTTCTCTGATTCTTAGTTCTTGCAAAATGCATGAATTCAGTAAATCTAAGAAGTTACAGAGCATGTACATCGATCTGACTTCTCAAAACAGTAAGCATACCAAATAGAACAGGTATTTAAAAATCACCTTATGTTTGTGCTGTCAAATTTAAAGTTATTAGCCACCAAATTCCTGTGATAAAAAGCAAACATTTCAAAACTTAAAGTTATAAGCCAGCAAATTTCTTAGCCACTAAATTCCTCAAAAGTTAAAGAAGAGAAGAAAACATACAATTGCAGATTAGCCGTTGACCATGTTGGAATAACCCATCGAGGAAAAGATCCTGACAATTGATTGTACGACAAATCTCTGAAAAGGAAATTTCATAAAATCTTGAGAATGAAAATCTTACAAGATTGTTTAATAAACAAAACTCATGCAAAATAACAATTTGCTCTTGTGTAACTGATAAATCTTAAGAAATACAAATGGCCGATAAATGTTCCGATAGTTAATCAACTAACATGTTCAGAAGATTTGCACTTTTGTCAGGAAGAAGAGAGCCAGACAAGCTGTTGTTCCCAAGGAATCTGACCACATTAAGAACAATATAAGTATTAGTCGACGCTCATATCACACCTTTATTTTGTAGTTGTATTCAGTTGATTGTACTAGCTTCTCTCATAGTTAGCTCGGTATAACATTGTATGTATATTGTATCTTATTCAATGGAAAGCCATTAAGCAATTCAATTAATATCATAAAGAATTTTGTATAAGAAAGAAACAAAAAAATTACAATAGATAAACAACTTCATATAAATGACAGATACACTTATCAGATACTGTAAAGGTAAGTTTAGTAGTAACTTACAAAGAAACTAGGGAACTCATATTCATTAATGTTGGTGGAAGTGAACCATTTAAATTGTTGAAGCTTAAATCCCTGCCAAAGAGAATATATAGTGCATGAATTACAGTAGTAGAAATGTGATACAATAACAGTTTACTGCCTTCTGGAGAATTCTGAAAAGTTTATTATGACTATATTCAATTAACTTGTGCATAAAAACTTACAGTGTAAGTAGGTTTTGCAATTGAACAATGTCTGTTGGAATAGGACCAGAAGCTAATGCGTTTCTTATAACTCTGGTCAAAAAATTAAAAAATGGTTAGTAACTTAATATACACAGAAAAATACATAAGAAGATCGACATACATTAAAGGGGGCAATTTCAACCCATTTGCTGATGAGTCTATTCATGTATGTCTTATCTCTAATGAGTCAAGAGGGTAAAATAAAAAATAGTTTAGAGGAAACAGGTTTTGTGGGTTGAAGGTCACCAAAATTGTAGATTTAATGCATACAATAGCGCAGGAACAGAAGACACGTGGAAGGGGGCAACTGGCCCTAAAGCCTAGTTGCTTACTTTGTTCAACCAACTTTTTTCTCTACATACTGATCAATTGTACGTATAATGTTTGTTAATGTAAATAGATTAAAATAGATTAGTTTAGTTAGCCCAGTTATTTGTTTAGTTAGTCCAGTTATGTTAGCCCGTTATACTGGCCCATGGGCCTTGATGGGCCTTAGATTAGGGTTTTCACCTCTATATATTGAGGTGTGTTTCAACATTGTAATATCATCCAGAAATAACAATAATTTCAGTTTCATTACATGGTATCAGAGCCACAAGACTCTCGGTACGAATCCTAGTCAGGTAACCCGTCCCTGTTTAGCCCCTGTTTCTGATTTCCGGTCAAGAGCCCGCTGTTCACACCAAATCTTTTTTCGAGCAACAAATACAACTCACCGCCACCACCATCAGCTGCAGAAAGCCTCGATTAAGGAACCCCGAAAAAATCACCGCCGTCCACCACCTCACGCGCCCCCACGCGCCGCCTGAAGACTGCGCGTGTTCCCCACGCGCCGCCGCGTACCGGCGCGTGAAGCCACCTCCGGCCGTCGTCGATGCTCCAGAAGCTTCAGAATCTCTGTCCCGATCGATATTTGTGATCTGTTTCCTGTTCCCACGCGTTTTTCTGTTCTGCTCTTAGATCCAGCCGCTCGTTTTTTAGATCTGTTAACATTGGTAACATGGGTGATGAAAAGAAGACCGATTCAGCCACCCCAACTCAGATTGCTCCAGGTATTATCAATTACAACTCTGTTTTACGTATTCCTGTGAAACTTGACTCCAAAAATTGGAGTTCATGGAGTCTCTTTGTCGAGAAAGGACTTGCTAGCCTTGACAAGGGAGACCACTTGACAACAATCCCTCCACAACCGGTTGCCCGTGAATGGCGTATTGATGATAGTGGTATTCAGATGTGGAATGCTATGGAGCCACAAATACTTACTATAGCTCAGAACTTTCCCACTGTGAAAGAAATGTGGGATCATTTGTCCTCATCCTTTTCGGCCAAAGAATCTCTGTCACATGCATTTTCTGTGGTTCAGGCATATAGTAGAGCAGAACAAGGTGATTCGACTTTCACTGACTATTTCACTAGGTTTTCAAAACTCAGAGATGAACTCCGTGCGTTGTACCCTCCGACCAATGATTTGAAGCATTAGGAGGAGCGCAACAACAAAATGGATATTATGATGTTTATTGCAGGCATATCACCGAAGTTCTCTAGTGCTCGACCTTTATTGTTGAGCAACTCCACTGCCACCTCCTCCGTCGCTTCCATTTACCATTTGTTGCGAGAGATGTACGGTTCAGGAACTACTACTGGAACCACCGACACATCTGCTATGTATACAAGTGCACCAGTTAGCAGAAACACCGGTCGGGGCAATCAGCCAGCTCCAAGAAAAGGTGTTGGTCGAGGCAATGGTATCACTTGTCACTATTGTCACCAGGATGGACGCACAAGGTACAACTGCCCGAATCGTCCACCTGGGTCTCTTCTGCCTCCTCGACCCAAAGCAAGGTTAGCTGCCTCTGATGATGTCCCAGATCATGCCGGTCCGGCTACCCCGACAGTCACTCTCAGTCAGGAGGAGTATAACAAATTTCAGCAGTTATTGAACCTTCCGCTTCACGCTCCTAGCCCACAAGCCAATTCAGCTCATTCAGGTACGTTCTCTAGCCTTAATTCATCTTGGATTGTTGACACTGGGGCCACTCATCACATGACTGGGAATCAAGGTATATTATCCAACCTAAAGCATACCTTTCACCCTCCTGTTCGAATTGCTGATAGATCCTCATGCCCTGTTCAAGGCATTGGATCCATTAGTAACTCGAAAAACCTGACTCTTTCCTCTGTCTTGTTTGTACCCGAGTTTCCCGATAACCTTTGTTCCGTAAGCCAACTTACCAAACAAAACAATTGCCTTGCCAAATTTTACCCTACTCATTGTGTTTTCCAGGAACTAGGGACGAACCGTCTGATTGGCGCAGGTGTTGAATCAGGAGGCCTATACCGTCTGTCCTTATCGTCACAACCTTCAGCAAACGTTTGTGACTCAAGCATCAGGGAAGTCCACTGCCGGTTGGGTCATCCCTCTACAGCGGTTCTGAGGCAAATGAGACCAGATTTATCTGTTTCTATTGATTTTCATTGTGAGTCGTGTCAGCTAGGTAAACACACCCGGCGTCCCTATCCCCCAAGAGTGTCTAGTAGAGTCTGTAACCCATTTGAACTTTTACATTCAGATATTTGGGGACCTTCCCCTGTTAAAACTACTCTTGGTTTTGATTATTTTGTTACTTTTATTGATGATTATTCTCGTACTAACTGGGTCTACTTATTGAAATCTCGTAGTGAGCTAAATTCCATCTTTCGAGAATTCCATGCGTATGTGCAAAATCAGTTTAACACCTCCATTGAAACCATACGTACTGATAATGCAAAAGAATACATGTCAGCAGATTTATCATCATATCTCAAAATGCATGGTATCGTTCACGAGACATCTTGCGTATATACCTCTCAACAAAATGGCATTGCAGAACGCAAGAACCGTCACTTGTTGGATGTTACCCGCACTCTTATGATTGATTCTCATGTTCCTCATCGCTTTTGGGGGGATGCGGTCCTGACTGCTGCTTATTTGATTGACCGCATGCCCTCCTCAGTTCTCAATGGAAAAAACCCGTTTTCTGTTTTGTTTCCTACTCACAACCCTTTTCCTCTTGAACCTAAAATCTTTGGTTGTGTTGCCTATGTTCACGATCATCGTCCGACAACCACTAAACTTGATGCTCGTGCCATCCGTTGTGTTTTTCTTGGTTACTCCCGGGTCCAGAAAGGGTATCGGTGCTATAGCCCTTCTCTCCGTCGATATTTTACTAGTGCCGACGTTACTTTTCATGAGTCTTGCCCATTCTTCATTGAGTCCACCGATTGTCTTGATGATTTCTTTCCCGATCCCGATCCTGAGCCTGACATATCCACGTCACCCACTGTCCCTACCATTTCTATCCCTCCAGTTTTATCTGCTCCTCCGGTCTCTGATGCTACACAATCGGATCCTGTTTCATCTGACCTGCCGGCAAAGGGTCATCCTCTGCTATTCACGTATACCAGACGACATAAGGATAAGACAACGGCCCCTGATTTATACCCTGACCATGATTCTGGTCCGTCCTCTGTTCCTGATCCTATTGCTACATCCGATACTCCCTTAACAGATATTTCACATGTCACCCCTGATACACCCGTCTATGACCCACCTGGTGCACCGTATCCGGATATACCCATTGCCTTCCGAAAGAACCCAGGCGTCACACCCGTTACCCTATCCAGGATTATGTCTCCTATGCACACCTGTCACCCAAATGTCATGCTTATACTACTACCCTTGACTCCTACCCGATTCCCAAGAATCTGATGACCGCCCTAGCTCACCCGGGATGGAGAAAGGCTATGGAAGAAGAAATTGGTGCTCTTCGGGCCAATCATACGTGGGATCTACAACCCCTTCCCCCCGGGAAGCGCCTCGTTGGTTGTCGTTGGCTGTTCACAGTGAAACCAAACCCAGATGGACCTGTGCCTCGCTTGAAGGCCCGCTTAGTTGCAAAAGGTTATTCTCAGGCTTACGGTATTGATTATGATGAGACTTTCTCTCCTGTTGCCAAAATGCCATCGGTACGTATTTCTATTGCTCTTGCTGCTATTAATCACTGGCCGCTCCATCAGCTTGATGTCAAGAACGCATTTCTTCATGGCGTCCTTGAGGAGGAGGTGTATATAGAGCAGCCACCTGGGTACATCGTTGAGGAGGAGGCTTCAAAGGTATGTAGATTACGTCGCTCATTGTATGGTCTTAAGCAGTCCCCCCGAGCATGGTTCGGACGATTTTCGGATGTTATGGGAGAATTTGGGATGACTCGTAGTGCCTATGATCATTCTGTGTTCTTTAGGCATCACCAGGGCCGAAGAATTATTCTGGTTGTCTATGTGGATGATATAATAATCACAGGGGATGATGAAGTTGGGATCACAAATCTCAAACAGTTTCTTCAATCACAGTTTCAGATTAAGGACCTTGGCCGACTCCGATACTTTCTTGGTATAGAAGTATCCCGTTCTCCACAGGGAATTCTCCTATCACAACGAAAGTATGTTCTTGATATGTTATCTGAATGCGGTCTATTAGGCTGCAAACCAGTAGATAGCCCAATGCTCTCTACCGGAAAGCTGCTTCTAGAATATGGGAGCCCAATGAAGGATCCTGAGCAATACAGGCGACTAGTTGGGAAACTTAACTATTAGACTGTCACTCGTCCGGACATCTCCTTTGCGGTTAGTGTTTTAAGTCAGTTCATGGCCGCCCCATACACAGGACATTGGGATGCTGCTCTACGTGTATTACGGTATCTTAAAACCGCTCCAGGGTTGGGGATTTTGTATTCCGATCAAGGGCACTGTCGTGTAGGCGCCTTTACAGAAGAAGGAGATGGTAGAGTATCAGGCTTTTCGGATGCCGACTGGGCAGGTTGCCCTATTTCAAGGCGGTCTACAACTGGATATTGTGTGTTTGTTGGAGGAAATCTGGTGTCTTGGAAAAGCAAGAAACAACACACAGTATCTCGATCCAGTGCTGAATCTGAGTACAGAGCCATGGCAGATGTTACATCGGAGATGATTTGGGTCCGTCGTCTTCTCAGAGAACTTGGGGTTATTTCAAATAACTTGATGAGGTTATATTGTGATAATCAATCTGCTATTCACATAGCCAAGAACCAAGTATTTCATGAGAGAACTAAACATATAGAAGTTGATTGCCATCTAATCAGGGATCGGGTAGTTGGTACGAAGGTTGAAGAGGCATCCATTCAACCAATCCATGTTAAGACAGAGTTTCAACTTGCTGATATCTTCACGAAACCATTCCGGAAGACTCAAATAGATTTTATATGTAATAAGTTGGGCATGATTAACATCTATGCATCAACTTGAGGAGGAGTGTTAATGTAAATAGATTAAAATAGATTAGTTTAGTTAGCCCAGTTATTTGTTTAGTTAGTCCAGTTATGTTAGCCCGTTATACTGGCCCATGGGCCTTGATGGGCTTTAGATTAGGGTTTTCACCTCTATATATTGAGGTGTGTTTCAACACTGTAATATCATCCAGAAATAACAATAATTTTAGTTTCGTTACAATGTTAATAACCTCATAATAAGAATATCCTAGTTAGCACTCGTGAACGTAGATCATACACTATGACCAATTTAAGTTAAACCTATGTGTTCATCTAATTGCTTTTGTGTGTGTATGCTTAGTATCGTGTGTGCTATCCCTAACACCTCCTAAATAGCATCACAAAAAATGGATTATTATTGTAATGTTATACTTATTGTAATAATACTTAACGCATTAGTTAATCTAGAACGTATTAGACAAAAAGTGTTTCAGGTAAACGCAACCCAATCCGTTTCAACATACAAAAAAGAGTAAATTACCATTTGCATCCCTGACGTTTGTCTATTTTAACCGTTTGCATCCCTATAGTTTCAATGTCTCGATTTGCATACCTGACGTTTATAGTGTTAACCGTTTGCATCACTAATGTTTTTATTATGTAACCATTTGAATTAAAATGACTAACGGTGTTAGTCAAGTCTGTTAACAGACCCTACATTAATTGTCTTTTGTAAGGGTATTTTTGTCATTTTCTTTTAATCACATCTTTTTTATTATTTTTATAATTCCATCCATTTCCAACCCACATACAAACCCTCTGGTCAACCCACCTACAACCCTCTGGTCAACCCACCTACAACCCTCTGGTCAACCATCTGCACCACCGCCTACCCCTCCACCGTCGACCAACTAACCACCACCGCCATCTCCGCCTTCTCCACCGTGCACCGGACCCGCTAGCCAACCACTGCTACTCCACCGTCTCCGACGACTCCTTCACCTGCAAATCAATCGACAAACACCTACAGGCTGTTTAAAACCCCAAACTCCCATTATTAAAGCCCCGTGAAATCTAACCCATTTCTTCCACTCCACCACTATCACTAATAATATTATTCAAAGTTACAAATTTTAATTTTCAAACTCCACCACGGTTGCAGATGCTGAGGGGACGTCGAGGAGGAATTCAATGTCGCCGGATCTCTGCGACTCGCCGGATCTCTGCTACTCGCCGGATCTCTTCGACCTCTGATCATACACACACAATGAGAAACTATGTCCACATGATCATCGACCTCTGCGACTCGCCGGATCTCTTCGACCGGATCTCGAACCGCACCGGTGTGTTCTCCGAGACCGAAGCTTCGACCGGAGTTTGAAGCTTGCGGATTTCGGATTCTGCGGAGTGGTTTGCGATGAATGAGCTGAGGACGATGAGTGGAGTCGTCGGAACGCCATATTACGTGGCGCCGGAGCTGTCGTCCGGTATGAAGTATAACGAGAAGGTGGGTTGTGTGGAGTGCCGGTGTGGAGCTTCTCTCTTCTTCACCAGGAGCTTAAGCACACAGATGAGGAGGGGAATGTTAGGGTGGGAGTGGTTTTAATAAAGTGGGGTTCAAGGGTATTTTTGTCAATCTACCAAAAACTAACGGTTAAATCTAACGGCGTCAGGGTTAGGACTCAAATGGATACAAAAATGAAACGTTAGGGGACAAATCGAGGCTTTGAAACTATAGGGATGCAAATGGTTAAAATAGACAAACGTCAGGGATGCAAATGGTAATTTACTCTACAAAAAACTACCTAGTTTATCCGAATCACTTTGACTCGTTACTCAATCCACCCTGTCTACCCATCTTGCCCCCTCTAATATATCATTGCATGTCAAAGAGATCTTTGTGCCTTACAAGTCAGTCAGATTCTTTAAGCTGGTGATAAAAGCAAGAGAAGAACTCACATTCTACAAATCACTTATTCGCCTACAAAATTTCACGTATAAGAGTATTTCTTGTAAATGAATAACCAAAGGAGGAGATGTCTAGAGGAGAGGGTGTGTGTAACTCACAAAGAGGTCAATGAGGTTAAATTTGAAAAACTCTGGTATAGGACCTTCAAAATTATTCCCTTGGAGTCTCCTATAAAATCAAACATACGAAAATGAGTATATTATACTTTTGTAACTTAGAAATTAATTGTGCGCTACAACCATTCTTACTCACAGCCTTTCTAACTTTGTCCAGTTGCCTATAAAAGAAGGTATATTTCCAGAAAATGGGCTGTCTGAAGCCCACCTGAAAACAAAATAAGTGAATATAATGTATATGGTTTTCACTTATATCAAAAAGATATTCATGGGACAAAACAATAGATACATGACATGCATATCTGTGAGGCTGGCAAATGTTGAGGGAATCTCGCCACCAACACCAGAACTGTCAAGGTAACTGCATATTTTAGTTAAGATTGCAAGGATTAGCTTCTAATCAGATACTAGATTATATATGTGTGCGCACTAATATCATTCATATATTCGAAAAACATACATTTGTTGCATCTTGACTAGGTTTCCAAGTTCTGGGGAAGACTGCCTGAGAAATTATTGGAACTCACAGCCCTGAAACAAACAGACAACTTTAACCATACTAACATATGTAAATAACTAGCATTAATTTATAAACTGAGAAAGAAGTTAACTGAAGGCTAGATATTAGCTTCTCTATATTCTTGTGATGGTCAATTGTAATATTTTCACATTTAATGTAAAGGCTCTATATGTAATCTGTGTAATTGTTCAATGGAGATCAAGAGTTTTATACCAGTTATTATGGTATCAGAGCTCCTCTGATCCATCTTCCCCCTCTTTCCTTCATCTTCCTCCTGAAGACCCTCTCCCATTCCCCTTCATTGATCATGTCTGAGCCTACTCATCCTGCTTTTCTGGTCACCAACATCCGGAATTCCATCCCAATTAAGCTTGAAATGGAAATAGGCCACTATAACACATGGGTGAACTGTTCCGAACTCACTGTCAGGCAACCAAAGTTCTTCACTTCATCCTTCCTGAAACCAAGCCCGATATACCAGCCGGGATTGACGCCGCACCCACACCGACAATAATATATCCATTGAATTTGATCCATATGGTTTTGATGTGAAGGATTTGCAGACACGAACTCGTCTTCTCAGATGTGATAGCTCGGGAGATCAATATCCTCTTACATCCAAACATCTTTCCACCATCTCAAGACCTTCCTCGTTTGTTGCCATCACCCAAGATTTATGGCACCCCCGTTTTGGGCACCCAGGAGGTAATATTTTACATGTTTTGCATAAAACAATTGTCTTGTGTTTCTCCCTTTATCAATAAAAATATTTCAGAATGTGAATCTTGTGTTTTAGGCAAACAAATCAAGTTGCCATTCAATGCATCACATAGCGTAACCTATAACCCATTTGTTATTATACACAGTGATGTGTGGACATCCTCGGTACTCAGGGCCGCCGAGCATTGATATTATGTTTTATTTTTGGATGACCACACCAACTTCCTGTGGACATTTCCTTTAGCTCACAAGTCACAAGTTTTTTAAACCTTTAAGAGATTTCATAGTTTTATTCAAACCCAATTCCACTCGTCCACAAAATCATTGCAATGTGAAAATGGCAAGGAATATAATAATCATGTGTTTGCTCAATTTTGCAATCAAAATGGCATAACCATCCATTTCTCGTGTCCATACACCTCATCACAAAACGGAAAATCTGAAAGAAAAATACGTTCCACTAATAGCATTATTCGAACCACTCTGTCCCACTCTCAAGTTCATCTCCGCTTCTTGCATCATGCTCTCGGTCATGCCACATATCTTCTAAACATCCTCCCATCCAAAATTCTGAACTTGGACACACCCACTCATCGACTCTGTTTACGTCATCCTTCATACTCTCACCTGCGTGTCTCCGGGTGCCTCTACTATCCTCTTCTTCCTTCCACCACCATAAACAAACTTCAATTGCGTTCCACCCCGTGCGCCTGTCTAGGCTACCCTTCTGATCCTCATGGCTACAAGTGTTACAATTTCTCCACTCAACAACTAATCATATCCCGGCATGTGCTCTTTGATGAACACTCCTTCCCATTCAAAAAGGCCACACCAACCCCAAAGTCCTATGATATCTTCACATCTAAACCACATCCTCTCACCCGGGTTCCCTTATCCACCTCCTCACTTATACATCCAACAATACCCACACCCCCACCACCACCACCACCGGTTCGGCCTGCCCCAACTACATACCACCACACTTATACCCGAAAGTCCAAGCCTTCCACCCACCCATCAAACCCAATTGTGACCGCCAATACAAAATCATAGCCTACAGCTACCTCAACTGTCCAGTGGCAACCCAACCTCCTCCAAACAACACACCACCACAAGTGGCCACAACTCCACCGGCACCACTCCCACCCACTTGATCCATTTATACACACAACATGTCCGATATTTACAAACCCAAACAACCTTTGAACCTCAACACCACCTCGATATCACATATTCCTAAAAAAAACCCAATAGAAGCCTTAAACAACCCGGATTGGAAACATGCCATGAACGATGAATTCCACGCCCTTATTGGCAATAAGACCTGGGATTTAGTACCTAAACAGCCGTACATGAGTGTTGTTCACAGCATGTGGCTCTTTCGCCATAAAATACGATCTGATGGCTCTCTGAAAAGATACAAGGCACGTCTCGTGTGTAACGGTTGTTTCCAACAACCAGGTGTCGATTGCGGGGAAACATTTAGTCCCTTTGTCAAATCCACCACCATCAGAACCGTTCTCACCATTGTGGTTTCTAAGCTTGGCCAACCCACTGACTTGACGTGAAGAACACATCCCTTCATGGCAAGTTACATGAAATAATCTATATATATCAACTCGTAGGGTTTAGAGTATATTAACCAGATCATGTTTGTTTTCCCAAGAAATCTCTTTATGGTCTTAAGCAGGCACCTCGCGCCTGGTGCCAACGGTTTGCTGATTACGTTCATCTTATTGGCTTCTCTCACAGCCACAGTACCACTCCCTCTTCATTTTATCGTCAAGGTAATAACATGGCATACATTCTACTATACGTCGATGATATTCTATTAATTCATCATCCACCGCTCTTCGTCATCGTCTACTCAGCTTACTTGCCTCTGAGTATGAAATGAAGGACCTTGGACCAGTTAGCTATTTTCTCGGCATTGTTGTAACAAGGTTACCAAATGGATCTCTTTTTCTGTCACAACAAAAATATGTCTCTGAAGTCCTACATCGAGTCGGCCTAGACAATTGCAAACCTACTGCTACTCTGGTTGACACATCAAAGAAATTAAGCAAAACTAATAGGTCCCTTCTAGACAATCCCACCAAATATCGACAACTTATCGGTGCACTCCAATATTTAACATTCACTGCTCGGACATATGTTATGCCATCTAATAGGTATGCATGCATATGCATGCCCCTCGTTCAGATCACTTCACGGCTCTTAAGCGCATCCGGCGCTACATTAAAGGAACAGTGGACTTTGGTTTAACAATTCAGGGCTCTACCAACTCCTCTCTTACATCCTATACCGATGCTGATTAGGCGGGGTGTCCTGACACTCGCCTTCGACTTCAGGCTATTGCATTTACATGGGAGACAATCTCCTTTCATGGTCATCTAAACGCCAATCCACCATTTCACGGTCCAGCGCTGAAGCAGAATACCGGGGTGTTGCAAATGTTGTCTTAGAGACATGCTGGCTAAGGAACTTATTATGTGAGCTTTATTTTTCACCACCCAAAGCCACCCTAGTATATTGTGACAATATTAGTGCAGTTTACTTGTCAGCTAATCCAGTCCAACATCAAAGGACAAAGCACATCGAAATCGACATCCACTTCGCCTGGGAAAAAGTTGTGTGGCGTTAGGTGCGGGTCCTTCATGTACCCTCCGGTTTTCAAGTTGCCAACATTTTTACAAAGGGCCTCCCACGAGTCTTATTCGAACAATTCTGATTCAGTCTAGACATTCGCCCTCCTACTGCTTCGATTGCAGGGGTGTATTAGCCTCTCTATATTCTTGTGATGGTTAATTGTAATATTTTCACATTTAATGTAAAGGCTCTATATATAGCCCGTGTAATTGTTCAATGGAGATCAAGAGTTGTATACCAGTTATTACTGGAAAATAATAAAGTAGAAGCACAAAATGACATTAACAGGGACTGACAACATTGCTAGTTCTTTAAGATTTCCAAGCTCCTTGGGTATGGTACCAAAAAACCGATTGTGGGCAACTGACCTGTTAAGATAAATCAAATAAAAGTTGACTAAGATAGGAGTATTAGGAGAGAGAGTCAGAAATTTCAAAAAGTAATCCTTCGTCACAGGTGCATAGAACACTTCATATATATTACTTGAGCATTATATTGAAAGAAAAAAAATAAATACAATAAAAATCATGCAGTAATCAACAAACTTTATGATTATAAATTAAAATTTATATGTCAATTCAAATAAATAATCTAATAAACATCCTTCTCTTACAAGATCACCATAGCAGACAAATTTCCAAGGAACGAAGGTAAGGTCCCAGTAAATGCATTCTGATCAATTTTCCTGCAGAGGTGAAAGATAAAATTGATTGCATGAAGAAACAATACAATCACTGTGATCAAAAAACGACAACCCTCAAACAATTTAAGGCTAAAGACTGAATGTATTTACAAATTTTAAAGTTAAAAGAAAAATGCATACAATACAGCTAGATGAGTTAGAGCAGCAAGTTCTTCAGGAATAACCCCTTGCCTGTTAAGTTGAGTGACTTTCCTGGATGCATAAGATGACAAGTTTTAGGATACCAGTTTAATAACATATAGAACTAAAATAAATTATTTAAAGCACTCATAACTGCTGTTTAAGTCAACCGTATGACTTAATTAAAATATTATTGAAATATATACATGAATTATATCCATTCAATGTCAAGTAGTTTAGCTTTACAATTGATGATTTGTTTTCTTATAAGTTTGTTCTTGTGTTTTTTTACATGATTGGGTTGGACATCATGAGATGATTGGAGATGAACTGTGCTTAAAGTGGGCTTGTAGCTGATAGAGTAGATGGGCTGTAGCTGATGGTTTAAAAGATAGATGTGAGAATTGAGATAAAAACAAAAAAGGCTGGTCTTTTCTCAAGAAATAATAGAGGCCACGACCTGTTTCAACAAAGGAGTCTTTGATCTTCATTCAACCTGCAACACATTGTTGCAGGTTTGATATCGTCTTCATCATACTATTTACATCTATCAGATCGTCTCTTTTATCTACTAATCTTGTTCTTTGACTGTTCTTTTACCTCTTTGATGGTTTGTTTTAGATCTTACATTTCTTGAGTTAGATTAATTGTATCTTTTATCTTCTGGTTGTAAAACTTCGTTTGAGAGAAATTAGAGTATAATTTTTAGTTTTGTTGACAAATATCCAGTATCCAAACCAAGACTAGGAGGCTCATAAGTCAGATCCCACTGTTATTCAATTTTTCAAGAACCTTATCCTTGCAGCAATGCCTCAGTAAATATCATAAACCTGATTTCTTGGAGAAACACCCCTCTCATCTCTTTAACCACCATATATATGTTGATCGTATGTTCAATTTTTACATTTTAAATTTTGTTATCAGCTGCTCCCTCCCAGAAATGAGAATAAAGTATTGGGATTAATCTTAATGGGTCAAAGTCACGGGGCAAGTAGAAAAGTATTTAATAAATTAACTAATCACATGTTTGTTTTCTGGTTTATTAGAATTAAAGTGTGGTCAATGATAGTTTAGTTTGACCGGGTTTTAGGAAGATGTGGGCTAAGTTGATGAAGAAGTCTTAGTACACGTTGGGTAGAAGAATTGGTCTACCGGTTGTTAAGTGGAAATATGACTAAGTAGGTAGTTTTCTATCGTATTTTGTTGCTATTATCATGTTCCCACTTTTCTTTTGTAACACTATATATAGCCCATTTAATATGAATGAAGTAGTGAGCTTGTTTATAAGTTTCTGTCTTCTGTAATTTACTTTCAAATACATACGTGAGAGTTTTGTGTGTGTATTCAATTTGGGCCTGAACCAACATAAAGTTTGATTTTCTTAATTCACATATAGTTGATGTGCTGCAAAGCTGAAGTCAAGATAAATACTTTCAGCTTTTTGTTTTATCAAAGAACACCGTGATGTGTAAATTCAAAGCAATTTCCAATGTAATTTCAAATCTAGTGATTGTTGGTTTCATGCCCGAATCACACACAAAACACACTCAAAAACCTTGCTAACATAGACTTTGGTACTGCTTTGAACTTTCCCTTACTTTTCATTCATACACAAACTTACATATATATATACTCATACAACCAGGGGCGGAGCTTGAACATTATCGTACGGGGGACGGGGGCGAAATTAATATTCTTTAGGGGCCGAACTCGATATTTATATAAAAAGAGTAAATCTCGGTTTTGGTCCCTGTGTTTTGCAAATTGACTCCACTTGAGTACCAACGTTTATTTTGTCTCCATTTGAGTACCAAACTTTAAAAAAGTTGTCTGTTTCAGTCCTTTTGACTAACGGTGTTAACATTTTCTATTAGATTTTTTAAAAAGACCAAAATACCCCTAAGTCTCCCTCACACCACCACACACCACCGCCACCAAATCCAAAGCTTGGTACCATTCATATTTCATACCATCCTTCTCTCCAATTACCCAAATCTTAGCTGTAATCACACCATACCACCTGCCACCTGCAACTTTCAACCACAACAAATTACTGCAAAATCATTCACACACACACAACACCTCTGCTTAACACACACATTCATGGAGATTCTCTCTCACTTTCTCCCATCAATCCTCCACACATCACCATAACCGCACCTGCATTTACTCCCTCAACCCCACCATGAAAACCCCCTTCTTCTTCTTCATCATCTATCATTTCTTCCTCTTAACAACTATTCTCACAGTCTCCGGCGCCACCAACCGGAGCTCACAACCGCCGTACGCTGCACCAACCGTTTTTTCCCTTAGATTCACCATCTGCACCTCCGTCGTCGTCGCCGCCTAATGTAGTACCCTTTACCCCTGACCCCACAACCACCGCATCTCCGCCGGATGAGCGGTCGTTCTTCCCAGAATTTCCCTCTCCGCCGCCGCCGATGACTCCCTCCGCTTCTTTTCCGGCGAATATCTCGTCGCTGAATCTTCCCAATTCGTCGAGATCGAAATCGGTTTCTTAACAGCCGAACCCGAGCCCAACCCGCTCTTAAGGTCCTCATTTTCGCCTTTTTTTGAACCGCCTCAGAGCTTCTTAACAGCCACAACCCGTTAACACAAAGATCGTTCGGAGTAACCAAACGTAGCCCGTGCTTTTGGTCACATTCTTGCCATCACATAAACCCTCAATGTCGCCACAAAGGCCCGGGTTACCCAAAAAGCTGTTGATGTAGATTTTCTTAGCATACACAGGTGGGATATCTCCAGTGAGCGAATTGCTCCATAAGTTAAGCTGATTGAGCCTCAAATTCTGTGATCCGACGGGGATTTTGCCGAATTTGAGCAGGTTGTTCGGAGGTTTTCGCCGATGAGGGAGTCCTGTAAGCCTCTTTCTTCGAGGGTTTCGATGATGTTGGGGCGGTGATGGTGTGACTGTTTTAGGGTTGATTGGGATGAGATGGAGCAGAGGTTGCGAGTGAATGGGTGACGCCGGAGATGGTGGTGGTGAAGGGATCCGGCGACGGTGGTGGATGGGGTGAAGGGGGATTGAAGTAGAGAGGACAATGAGGTTCTGTAATTGGTGTGAGGTGCGGTGGTGTCTGGTGGCGGTGGTGTCTGGTGGCGGTGGTGTGTGGTGCGGTGGAGTGTGTCGACGGTGGTGTGTGGTGGTTGTGGTATGTGTGGTGGTGGTATGTGGTGTGTGGTGGTGATGGTGTGTGGTATGGTGATATTTTTAGCCCTTAGGGGTATTTTGGTCTTTTTAAAAAAATCTAACAGAAAATGTTAACACCGTTTGAAATTTGGACTGAAACAGACAACTTTTTTAAAGTTTGGTACTCAAATGGAGACAAAATAAACGTTGGTACTCAAGTGGAGTCAATTTGCAAAACACAGGACTAAAACCGAGATTAACTCATATAAAAATTTACACTACCGGTATCGACGAAAAAAAAGGTGACGCCCCCATCTCCCTTAAGCTTCGCCCATGCATACAACTAAAAGAACTGACCCACTACTTTCTACAAACAACAGAAACACTATCATAACTTGCGACCCACCAACACATAATCTACGAAGTAAACGACTTACAGTTTAGTAATATGGCAAGTGGAGTTGCTGTCGAAGCTACAATTACATTCGATAGATGGATTGTTGTAATCCACGTCAAAGTCTGGTCCGAGTGCTGTTCCGCTGCATGGTTCTCCGCTTATGTTCCATAGGTTCCTCGGAATTTGAACATCCCATTGTTGAAATATCGAATTTAACGCCCTCACTGTACCATAGTCAAAATCAAATTAAACATTTATGATGTACAAACTATCACCCTTTTATTATTACGAGAAAATTACAAAAATAGTCCATGTGGTTTGACCAAATTGCAAGTTTGGTTCCTAAATTTTAAAAATTGCAAATTTAGTCCAAACATTTGAAAGTTTGTTTCAAATTTAGTCCCCACCGTTAGTTTCCGTTAGTTTTTAACGATCTGGGGACTAAATATGCAATATGATCAAACCATAGGGACTGATTGTGCAATTTGTTTAAAAACTAAAAAAAATGAAAATCAAATAAAATTTAAAAGAAACAAAAATTAAACATAAGAAATTTAAATAAACATCAATAATAAAATTCAATAATTTTTTAAAAAATAAAATAAAGGTTAAAAAATCAAATCAAATTCAAAACTAAATAAAAGTAAAAATAAAACGCATGTAAAAAGAGAAAGCGAGAAGTATTGAAAAAAATATGCGATTAAAGTAAAAAATTAAATAAAAATTAAAAAACAACCGAATAAACATTTATAAAATTCAAAATAAATATTAAAAAATCATGTTAAAGTTAAAAAAAATAAAAAAAAAACCGGTTCGATTTCATTTTTCGTTTTTCGATTTATACTTTCACAAGGTTTTTGGATTCTTCGATTTAAACATGACATATGAACTTCATAAAAAATAATTATAAAAATAAAATTTTAAGCATACTTCTCATTTTCTCCTTTTCTATTTTTACATGCATTTTATTGTTACTTTTATTTACTTTTTTAATTTGGTTAATTTTTAACCTTTATTCTATTTTTAACGATTATTGAATTTCTTTATCAAAGTTTATTTGAATCTTTTAAATTTTAATTTTAATTTTTAACTTTTATTTGATTTTTTTTAATTTTTGGAGAAAATTGCACAATTGGTCCCTATGGTTTGACTATATTGCATATTTAGTCCCCAGATCGTTAAAAACTAACGGACACTAACGTTGGGGACTAAATTTGCAACAAACTTTCAAAATTTTGGACTAAATTTGCAATTTTTAAACTTTGGAGACCAAACTTGCAATATGATCAAACAACGGGGACTATTTTTGCAATTTTCTCTATTATTATTACCGGTTTAAATACACTCGTGTGGAATAAATAAAATATGAAATATAATAATATTTTACTTAATTATAAAACGATATTCTAAAATAAGATATGATTTAAATTACGTATAAGTCCAATTTATTATAAGTAATAAAACAATGATATAAACTTTTCTTTTAAATTAAACATTTTCTTTAAAAAATTGACATTTTTATAAACATCCTTACTATAACTCTCATTTTTAATTATTTTTGGTTTATAAAGAATTTACTTTTTTAAAACACTAAATTTAAAATATTTAATATTTTTAAATAAGTTTGATGTTTTAAAAAAATTATTTTATAATAATTGGTTTCTTCAGGTATAACATTAATAAAAAGATATATTTCTTAATTTATTAGAAAACCATTTTTAATTTAAAAAAACTTAAATAATATTATTTATAATTAAGGTAATTATTTAATAAAAGAGATAATCGGGATTTTTTTTTGTGAGAATGAATGTGATCTTCTCACGTGTCATTCATAGTTACTCTTTTATTATAGTAGAATATTTTTTCTATAATCTGTTGTTAGTATCATCAATTTAATAATTATTTGTCATTGTTAAGGTTTGAACTTTGAATATTTAAAGGATGTAAAGTTTCTCACATTCCCTTAACCACTAGATCAAGAGATTATTAGGGTACAAACTATCACCTACCCTAGTATATTGATCGATGCTATAGGGTTTCATCCATACAAATTTTCCGGGATCCGTTCCCATCAATCCCATCCACTTTACTAATTCTTTTATTTGATTAAATATAATTTAGGGGAGTCGGGGCACCTCGGCAAGGGACCTCGGGTAGTTCGGGTGTTTTGGGCAACATTGCCACCGAGGTTCGAGTAGAGGCTATAGGTAGATGACTTTGGGTGGTGGAAGTCGAGGGTTCAAGTAGGGTTGTTGCACATGAAGCATGATTTAAAAAAAAATTGTTGTCTAGGTGATGCTCTTTATCAATTTGAATAGTTTTAAAGATAAAAATAAGATTGACAGTTAATTTATATAATTTGGATAGTTTGAAAGTGAAAGGTCACCACATGCACTTTAACAAATACAGAGAAAGTCAAAACATGTAGTATGATTTATGCATTACTATAATAACTATTAAATATATCAACAATCTTATGTAATATGTAATTTTGGTGTATTATTGCTAAAGACATGCTGGCATTATTAATGGAATCTTTAGTTGATATTAGAAAAATAATATGACAACAAATAACGTATACTTGATCAAAATAAAAATATGATAATCAAAATATATAGCTGATCATTATTGTGATATATTAGTAAAACATTTAGTAATGAATGAAGTGGAAAACACAAAAAAAATATAAAATTATATAACCTCACATTGCCCATTCGGTCAACTAGAAAATATACTCACGTGTTTCGGCGACTTCATACGCGTCGTGATAAAGTATAGAATATAAATGATCTCACCTGTTTCCGAACTAAATTCATGTCAAAGCGTCGAGTTACTCGAATTTATAATGACGAACGTTAACATATTATATTTGACGCCACTCACTTTGAAACAAAATCCAAATCGAAAAGTATACCAACTCAAAACGTACATAAAAGTCAAAAAGTCAACACGAAGAAATCTTTTACCTCAAAACATAAACGAACTAATTTCAACGATACGTATATAAAAATAAGGACGTAATTAATTAGTTTTATAAATAAAAATATAGAACGGATAAACCCAAGGTTTAAAATTAAATGACAGTTGGAAGACAGCATAAATCTGGAAATTATAAAATAAAAACAGAGAAGCAAATTTTGAAGGGGGAAAAAATAAAGAAAAGTAGAATGAAGAAGAAAAGCTCGTACCAAGATTCGAACCTTTGGTATTTAGTAAATAGGAACGAGCTCAAACCACTGGGCCTAGAAAATTATATTTTTTCTACAATGAAAAGCTTACTATAGTGATATATGAAGAATAACGCAACACACAATAATATTATTATTTTATGTTACAAGTAGTTAAACAGTCAACTAGTTTTTTTGATACAAAATACATATAACAAAAATATCAGATCAAGTTATACTTTTAACTAGACTTTTTTTTCTTTTTGTGAAAAAAGAATGGATGGTGAAATCTATATATTACTAACTACTTCTAATGATATACCACTAAATATAATTTCAATTATTCTAATTATAAAAAGTTTGTTTGACAATAAAAAAATTATATTAAAAATATTTATTTTAAAACACAAATTTTTCTGTATGAAATCATCTCAGATTCAATACTTACTAAAAATAAAGGTGTCCCCAATTTTGACCATTCATGAATTATCGACAGTTGGAAGAACAATGAATCGATGTAACAATCCATTGATTCGTGTTAATTTAACTCTGATGCAAAACATTTTCGATTTAGTTTCAAAGTATACAAATCGAACAACACAGTGAAATCAAATGATGAAATGAACAGTAGTTAAAAACTAAACTGAAACATCATGACCTATATTTGAATCATCAACAGTTGGAAGAACAATGAATCAACACAATGATAATCCATTAATGCGTGTTAATTTAATGACTCTGATGCACAACATTTTCAATTGACTTTCAAAGCAAACAACTCGAAGAACACAATGAAATCAATAGAAATGAATAAACAGCTATTTAAACACAATACAGTAGCGCAAGCTATTAATTGATACTCAGTTATCACATACTAATCAGATTAAACTCGTTTTCAATCTAACGATCTATGATGAAGAGCTAGAGAACGTACCTTCTGAAGGATCTGTTCGAGGAGTCTGAGCGTTGGATTTGCAAACCGTGACGATGCAGATGACGAAGATGATGAGTTTCAAAAGCGATTTTGAGGAAAGCGGTGGTGTCGGTGCCGGAAATTTGCACCGGAGAACCATCGCTTCCGTTGATTTCCGGTGATTGAGTGGCTGTTTGGGATTGCTTTTTTTTTTCTCCTTTTGACTTTTGGAGGGGTATTTTGGTCTTTTCACCCCTCCAAAAGTCAAAAGGAGAAAAAAAAAACAATCCCAAACAGCCCCTGAGAGGAAGACGAAGAAGAGAACTTATTGAGTGCAGATTGTTTATTTCCCTCATGCTCAGAAGTTAATAAGTAAAAAAAAGCTTTTGACAAAATCAAAAATACTTCTAAAACTTACTTTTTTATAAGGGGAAAAAAGAAGGTTTTGAAGGGGAAAAAGAAGGTTTTGAGGGGGAAAAAGAAGGTTTTGAAAGGTAAAAGAAGAGTTAATTATTGGAGTAAATTACCATTTGCGTCCCTGACGTTTTCTCATTTTAACCATTTGCGTCCCTGTTGTTTCAAAATTGCCATCTGCCCCCTAACGTTTTATGTTATCTTCATTTGAGTCTTTATCGTTTAATTTTTATCTCCATTTGAGTCCAGATGACTAACACTGTTAATTTTTCTGTTAAAATTATTGTTAAAAAGACAAAATTACCCTTTAATTAAAAACAAAAATAAACATTGTGGGACCCATCCATCCATCTTCTTCTTCACCACCAACACTCCCATACCATCTCTCTCATAGATACACACACTATCTCTCTCTACAAACCACCAAACCGACTCCCGATTCAGCACCCGATTCAGTATAAAAACAAACAGAACACTAATCTCTCAATTTTTCATAAAAAGCTTCATTAACATGTAGCTAAATTCATGGCTTTTTTAAGAGCTTTCGGACGATCGAGACTACAAACCATCATAAACCTTAGAAATTGAATATATCACAGAGAAAATGTAACCTAAGTTCATGGCGTTGAGGGCTTTTGGACGATCAAGAGTCAAAACGGCGACGCCGTTCGGAAATACATTTCCTTTTACAAAGTCGGCGGCGGAGGCGGCGTCGGAAGTGGCCATGGCGGCGAAACTCCGACGAGAGATGAAGTGATCGGACTTGTGGAGGAAGCTTTTGTAAGTGAATTTGGGCGAAATAGAATCAAGTGATGATCTGATCAGAAGCTGAGAAACGCCGATCAAACTTCGCATTTTACCGGTGAAGAGACTGATGATAGACAGTTGATAGAGTGAACGATTTAAGCAGGTTTTTCCCCTCGGAAAAATGTTCAACATCTGCATCACCACCACAGGTCAAATGTGTTCTGGTTGAGGGAAGCTCGCCACGTGGATTCTCAGCAGCTTGACCGATCGAAGATTTGGGGCGATTCAAGACTTTCACCACCACCGCGACCCCCCCTTCACCACCACCGCAACCCCTCATCAACACCACCACCGCGACCTCCAATCACCACCACAACCGCAACCCCCCATCACCACCACCACCGCATCCCCCCATCACCACCATCGCGAACCCCATCACCACCATCGCGAACCCCATCACCACCATCGCGAACCCCATCACCACCATCGTGACCCATCACCACCACCACCGCTGTCAGTGAAGAAAGAAGAGATAGAGAGAGAGAAGATAGAAGGGAGGGGTGGGATAGGGGTTTTTATTTAAGAGTAAATTTACATTTTGCATCCCTGAAATTACAAGGGTATTTTTGTCATTTTATAAAAACTAACGGAAAAATCTAACGACGTTAGTGTGTTGGACTCAAATGGAAATAAAAATGAAACGTTAGGGGGCGGATGGCAATTTTGAAACTGTAGGGACGCAAACGGTTAAAATGGGCAAACGTCAGGGACGCAAATGGTAATTTACTCTAATTATTGACTTTTAAAAACTACTTTTAGTTTAGAGTAAATTACTATTTGCATCCCTGAGGTTTGGTGATTTTGATCATTTGCATCCCTACAGTTTAAAAATCCTTATATACCCCCTAACGTTTTATTTAGTTCTCATTTGCATCCAAATGACTAACACCGTTAGAGTTTCTATTAACTCTTTTGTTAAAAGACTAAACTAACCCTAGTTGAAAATATTAAAGTCAACATTTAACCAGACAAACATTACACCCACACCGCAACCCACACAGCCTCCACCGCCACCCCCACCACAACCCACACAGCCTCCACCGCCACCCCACCACAACCCACACAGCCTCCACCGCCACCCCACCACAACCCACACAGCCTCCACCGCCACCCCCACCACAACCCACACAGCCTCCACCGCTGCCCCCACCATAACCCACACCGCCTCCACCGCCTCCCCACCATAACTCGCACCACATCCATGGCCGCCCCTACCGCAACCCACACGGCCTCCACCGCCGCCCCCACCACAACACACACAGCCTCAACCGCCGCCCCCACAACCAGGTGGAGGACCATTCGATGTGCAACGATTCTTCAATCCATTGTCTTCCCCACCCCCAATTTCATCAAACCCTAATTCCACCTTCCAAAACCCTAACATCCCGTACCCACCACCGTCCTCCGCCGCATCGTACCCCCCACCCACCGTCACCGTCGGCCCGTACTCATACGCCCCACAAACTCCGATCTATCACCCCCAATTTCACGTCCCACCACCGTCTTTTCCACCGGAGAACCCTAACTTACAACACCAGCGATCTGTTCATTACCCTACACCCTCTTAGGGGTTTTAACCTATGGTGATGGTGAGGGCGATTACTGTCACACCCCAACCTTGACGGCGGAATCGTCGAAGTGTGAGAGTTACGATTGTTCACAGCCACATAACGCTATTTTAAATTCCCATTATATTAATCAATATTCAATGTTAACAATACAAGTAAAATCTCAAACAAAGATACATTAAGAATACAAAGATAAAAGTAACAAGATCATTCGTTTTATTTCTCTAAGTCCAATCCTAAGTGTGATAAGCTTCAAAGTGCAGAACACATACTTGAGGTATTCCTGAAACATGTTAAAAATAATAGGTCAACATAAAGATGTTGGTGAGCATTCTATAGTTTTGGATACATACGTATATAAAAGATGGCAATTCATGTTGTAAATTAGAGAAACAAAGTAACTAGGGATGTAAGACAAAATGCGCAATCAAACCTTGACAAAGTTTTACAAGTTTCAAACGTGTACTTGGATCAACCAAGTTATAAGTATATACGATTAGCTAAGTGTACTTGGATCAACCAAGCAGTCTTGTCAGGCCCATAGATCTATGACGTCGCCAGGCTAGCAATAGTTAATGATTGTACATGTATTCGACATTACATGGTAGCTACAAGATTCAACTAATCACAACACACAAGTAAATTGCCATAAGTTTACAAGACTCAAATAAGTTTACAAGTCCAATGATATAAGTTAACATGTTTCACCCTAAAGTGTGAAAATAAGAAAAAGGGGTATAGAAATACTCACCTGATATGAATATAAGATGATAACAAGAATTTAAACGACGTTCCAACGAGTTCCCTTACAAGATACCTAAACGTATATATTAAAAGTTTAAGTTTAATAATTAGTTTAAGGATTAAACGTGAACTAGAGTCTCAATTGGAATTTGGGGGTTTAATAATTAAATTAAATATAAATAATATAAGTGATTATGTTTTGATTCAATAAAATTGAAATAAAGCAATAATTAAGATTTTAAAAAAATATACAAGATTAAACATTTTAATTTATATTAATTATTTTGATAAAGATAAAATATAAAATGTGAAAATAACTAATTAATCTAATAACTATTTATCCATTTAAACGATTTATAAAAATAATAATTTAAAATGGTTTGAAACGAGTTATAAGATTTATTTATGATTAAAAAAAATTATAAGGTTAATAATACAGGGAAAAATATATAAGGGTTTGTTTTGATAATAATATGTACAATAATTAATTTTTAATAATTAATTACTAAAATAATTAATTTTGCACAATTAATTATTAATGTAGAAATAAAAGTAAGTAATCAATTATAAATATCGATTAGAATGATATTATAAATTGATTCGAAGTGGTTATAAAGTATTAAAATTTGTAATAAATTTTATAAATAAATCATACTTGCAAAATCATTAAAATATAATTTTATGTTTATCAAATTATGTCCAAGGATCTAATAAGTAAATTCTACAAGTGTTTTATTAATTAAAATGATTTTATTTTTATTCTGTAATTAAATAAAAATGATTTAAAGCTAAAAAAATCAAATGGGGGTGCCCGGGTTCGAACCCGGGACCTTTTGTGTATAAGTGGGGCGCTTTACCGGTAGGCTAGATAGCCTGTTATCGTCTAAACCCCGTTTTTAATTTATAAAAATAATAAAAGAGAAAACCCCCAATTTTCCATAAGAACCCTAATTCGATTTGGGTCAAATTGACCCTCAATTTGATGTTGTTAACGAATACAACCATAGGGCTTTCGATCCTTATGTAAAATCGAGTAATAGACCTAACATAATTACCTGAAATTGTTTTTGATTCGATGCGTACGAGTTCGTCAAGTGCCGCGACTGTTCTTGGTTTGATTCTTGATGTGTAAGTGTGTTTTGATGAAATTGGGTGTTCAGTGAGTTTAGGAACCTTAATTCGAGTAAGAATCCTCCAATTTATAGTTCCCCTTCTATCAATTTAGTACCCAACGACATAGATGTTAATGTCGGTCGTTTCAGGTCGAATTAAACGTTGGTGAAGCTGTTTCCGTTATGTTTAATCATCCCATTAAGTTTTAGATGATTAACCGATGGTTTTTGTCCAATTAATTTGATAATTACTGTGTTTTAAGTGTGGAATCAACTTTGATGTGAATGCACTCGATTTCGGTTTCGGGTGATGGTGTTATTGTTGTTAATATCGCTTTAAAACTCGCTCCCATGTTCGAATCCTGATTGCGAATTGTTTGGGCTGTGTTTTGGGTCAAAACCGTGGCCGAAAGGGCCATTTTTGCCCTTGCCGGAGTTCGGCCGGAGCCGGCGGCCCCTCTCACCGGATTTGCGGGGGAAGAAAAAGGGGGGAGGGGGGTTTGGTTTCTTTTATTTACACAAATGGTCCCTGCGATTTATTTCTTAATAGTTTATGCACAAACTTTAATATTTTAAGTTTCGAAATTAACATAATAACCCCCTAAACTTAATTGAGTTTATTATATTTTCCAGATTATTTGTTATTTGTAGCAATATTATTATTATTATTACTATTTGTATTAATAATAACATCATTATTATTTCTTTCATAATTAGTTATTATTATTATTATTATTATTATTATTATTATTATTATTATTATTATGACAATTATTTTAAGATTATCATCACTTTAAGTTAAGTTTTATAATAATAAGTAAACTTTATAACACTTATAATGTTATTATTATTTATTAAATTAATTTGTTAAATACCAAATTAATTATCAAGCATATTAAGTCCTCAAAGTTTCAAAATTGTCATAAAAGGTCCTTTTAAAACCTAACAAAGTTAACTTTTTGATTAACAAAATTACGAGATGTCACAGTCTCCCCAACTTAAAAGAATTTCGTCCCGAAATTAAGAATGAACTTAAATGAGCAAATGAGTTAAAACGGAAGATAAGTGTACAAACTAACAGTGGTTGCCGTTTAATTACAGATGAAACGTTTCACTTTATGGAATCTTACAAGATTCTTGGCATAATGCATGCCAATTTGAACCCTTTCAGTGAAATTGCATGCCAATTTGAACCCTTTCAGTGAAATGTGAGACGTTTTGAGATGAAATGTTGGAAAACGATGACGAGTTACCGTGGCATGTTAGACTTATAATCCACAACTTCTAGAATATAATTTCGTAGTAAAATGATGTCTAGAAATCAATAAAAGACCAATAATGATAAGAAAGGTTAACTGTCAGGATTTAAGAATCCCAAACGTCACTATATGAAACGATCTTAACGCATATCTTGTGAATATGTATTTCTCCTTTGACCAACCATCGGTCTAACAATAATACGATATGCGAAGATTTTGGAATGAGTTCACAATGATGATTAGAAGCATTGCTAATAGCAGGAAGATGAATCGATCATCAAAATTAACGATCAATGTTTTAACGCCATACCACGGTATACGAATATTTGAAACAGATACAGGTCAATTTCTCGACCCGTCATCCCATATAAATCAATATGAAATTAGCCAATTGGTCTATAATGCACCAATTGTCATCATGACAGTTAAGATAAGAGGCACTTAGTGAATGAAAAGTTAAACAGGAGATTCACAAGAACGCGGAGGTTAGGTTTTGTCATATGTGAAGGTAAGACACTTGGACACATGCCAAGTTATGTCTCTTCTTTTATGCCAAACCCATGATTACAAGTTACGAAGGTTTATAAACCTCCACGTCATAATGTAAGTAATAACGAGTCTCGTTGATCGAAATCAAATAGAGTTTTAAAGATTCCCAAGGTTAAGGTTTCAAAAACGATTCAAGTAATGACGCAAACAATAAGAAAAGTATTTGTAAACATGTTTTGCAAGGTAGCAATCCCTAAGTATAGTTTACATATGCTGTTCAACAAACCATAAGCACAGCTGAGAACATTTGTATGACTAGAAAGATATAAGCATAAGTTGATAATGTCTTTAACATGAAGATTGTTTAGGAAGGCTACCATCGCGCAATCAGGTTTTGATGATAACTCAAAATAAAAGTCGATGAATAAGGAATAAATGGTTCCATATAGCTAGATCAAATCAAAATATGAGAATAAAGGGAAAGAAATCGATTTAAGAATTTTAAATTCTCCAAGATTAGCCTAGAGCGATCAGGTCTGCTTTCAAGTTCAGAGATCATGCTTTGGCTTGATAGGTCGAAACACTAACATGGTTTCACCCTTCAAGTTACTACATGTTTCTCGTCACTTGATTACAACCTTGGTAAGTGGAGATCAAGAAATGAAAATAGTCATTAAGGTGTGGTTTTCACTCCTAACTTGATGGTGTATTCCCAAGATTATGACCACTAACTTACCAATCAAAAAGTTCGATCCCCAACTCATTGTTAAGGATCCACAGAAATAAGACGAGGTAACTCACCATTAAGGTAAAAAACGTCTCCCCTATCTTAACGGTGAAGTTTTACAAAAACAATATAATAGGATGAACTTCTTCATCAAAAATCCAGAATTCACTCCTACTTTGATGAGGTCGTTTCATTTGAGAAAATACAATCCATAAGAATGAAATTATCATCAAGGTATGGAATTCATGCCTATCTTGATGATTGAATTTCATAATAACAAGAAAACAATCGGAAATTGACAATTGTCACCAAAGTACGGGTTTCAATCCTATTTTGGTGAGATCATGTCATTTGTGAAATGCCATTCCAAAGAAAATAATCGAAGTCAATCCTCAAGATAAGGTAATCACCCAATCCAGAGGATGAAATTTCATAAAACACACGATTGGAAACCATTTATCGAAACGAATAGAGAATCATCAAAGTAAGGGAATCACCCCTGTTTTGATGAGTTAGAATCATTTAGGAGATACGAATGTTCTTAGTCATAGGTTGACTTACAAACTCTTGCATCTTCCACGATGCAAACGGTACAAGGTTTGACATAACAGCGAAAAGAAAAAGAATATCAATTAGAAATTCAGGAAATTTCAAGTTACATCAATGTAACAAAAGAGAAAATCATGCTTACAAGCTTAAGATCAAAGTTCAAGATAGCAGAATTTGTTATGATGGTGTTCAAATCTTGAATAATTTAAATCAGGAAGACAAGATCAAGGACAAGAATGATTCGACATCATAATGAGATGTGAACATTCGATTCACAATCGAAGGGAATACATGGACTTCTCAAGATATGAGGTCAGCCATAACCTTGTTGAAGACACGTGTACTTATAAGTGGTAACAAAGTTATAATTAGTTTATTCGATCATTGAGGTGAGTGACCACTTATAATATTTGAGTTAACAAAATTAACATTCAATTAGCAAAGTATCCCGAGATGTAGGAATTCCACCTACAACATTGAATGTCTTTAGTTATGGGACACACCCTTAGGAAGATTTGAAAACCATAAGTAACGATTTAAAGTTTTAAAGATCATTCGGTTTAGATTCCCAATATCTTTGGGTATAACAAGAGTCATGTACACGTTGATCAAGGTATAGAAATAGCTACATGAAACGCCTAACGTGTAACGATGTTTAAACGTAGGAGTTGAAAGGTAAGACGAGTTCAATATCACAGGAACATTATGTATGATAAGAATGAGAAGAAACCAGTTCAAGGAATCAAAGATTTTTAAGATACAAAGAGGATGGTTCCATTTAGTAACGCATTACCATTTGGAATCGTTGACACGTCAAGGTAAATTGACCCACTTGCCTTAGAGACTTGTGTATGTTAACCATAGTTTATCACTCATCCCAGAAATCCCCAGGTAAGCATAACTGGTCTCGCAATGATATTTATACGATATGCTTGCCTTAGCCCGAAGGCCTTTTGCCAGGAAGTCCAGAATACAGGTGTCTATGTGTCACACAAATTTCTTAGGTTTATGAAATCAAAACCTTGATGAGATTTTCATAGATTAGACATAGAGTCTAAGGAATTGAACCCACGACGATAAGTGTAGCCTCCACATGTCGTTGAGAATAAGTTTAGGAAGTTCATTTATCAGGGAGAGTCAAAGAGTCAAAGTTAAGTTTAGGGAGACAAGTAACTAAGTTTTAAGCATACATAAGGCAATCCTATGCTAAGGCATCAAGTTGCACAAAAGGCATAGCATTATGTAGCATGCAAACATTATGTAAACACAAAAGTATAAGGATCTTTCTATGAGGTTCATGCATCTATAGTCTAGGTCACCATTTCTAATAACCTAAATCCCTATAGTTATGGGCTCTGATACCAATCTGTCACACCCCAACCTTGACGGCGGAATCGTCGAAGTGTGAGAGTTACGATTGTTCACAGCCACATAACGCTATTTTAAATTCCCATTATATTAATCAATATTCAATGTTAACAATACAAGTAAAATCTCAAACAAAGATACATTAAGAATACAAAGATAAAAGTAACAAGATCATTCGTTTTATTTCTCTAAGTCCAATCCTAAGTGTGATAAGCTTCAAAGTGCAGAACACATACTTGAGGTATTCCAGAAAACATGTTAAAAATAATAGGTCAACATAAAGATGTTGGTGAGCATTCTATAGTTTTGGATACATACGTATATAAAAGATGGCAATTCATATTGTAAATTAGAGAAACAAAGTAACTAGGGATGTAAGACAAATGCGCAATCAAACCTTGACAAAGTTTTACAAGTTTCAAACGTGTACTTGGATCAACCAAGTTATAAGTATATACGATTAGCTAAGTGTACTTAGATCAACCAAGCAGGCTTGTCAGGCCCATAGATCTATGACGTCGCCAGGCTAGCAATAGTTAATGATTGTACATGTATTCGACATTACATGGTAGCTACAAGATTCAACTAATCACAACACACAAGTAAATTGCCATAAGTTTACAAGACTCAAATAAGTTTACAAGTCTAATGATATAAGTTAACATGTTTCACCCTAAAGTGTGAAAATAAGAAAAAGGGGTATAGAAATACTCACCTGATATGAATATAAGATGATAACAAGAATTTAAACGACGTTCCAATGAGTTCCCTTACAGGATACCTAAACGTATATATTACAAGTTTAAGTTTAATAATTAGTTTAACGATTAAACGTGAACTAGAGTCTCAATTGGAATTTGGGGGTTTAATAATTAAATTAAATAAATAATATAAGTGATTATGTTTTGATTCAATAAAAATGAAATAAAGCAATAATTAAGATTTTAAAAAAATATACAAGATTAAACATTTTAATTTATATTAATTATTTTGATAAAGATAAAATATAAAATGTGAAAATAACTAATTAATCTAATAACTATTTATCCATTTAAACGATTTATAAAAATAATAATTTAAAATGGTTTGAAACGAGTTATAAGATTTATTTATGATTAAAAAAATTATAAGATTAATAATACAGGGAAAAATATATAAGGGTTTGTTTTGATAATAATATGTACAATAATTAATTTTTAATAATTAATTACTAAAATAATTAATTTTGCACAATTAATTATTAATGTAGAAATAAAAGTAAGTAATCAATTATAAATATCGATTAGAATGATATTATAAATTGATTCGAAGTGGTTATAAAGTATTAAAATTTGTAATAAATTTTATAAATAATCATACTTGCAAAATCATTAAAATATAATTTTATGTTTATCAAATTATGTCCAAGGATCTAATAAGTAAATTCTACAAGTGTTTTATTAATTAAAATGATTTTTATTTTTATTCTGTAATTAAATAAAAATGATTTAAAGCTAAAAAAAATCAAATGGGGGTGCCCGGGTTCGAACCCGGGACCTTTTGTGTATAAGTGGGGCGCTTTACCGGTAGGCTAGATAGCCTGTTATCGTCTAAACCCCGTTTTTAATTTATAAAAATAATAAAAGAGAAAACCCCCAATTTTCCATAAGAACCCTAATTCGATTTGGGTCAAATTGACCCTCAATTTGATGTTGTTAACGAATACAACCATAGGGCTTTCGATCCTTATGTAAAATCGAGTAATAGACCTAACATAATTACCTGAAATTGTTTTTGATTCGATGCGTACGAGTTCGTCAAGTGCCGCGACTGTTCTTGGTTTGATTCTTGATGTGTAAGTGTGTTTTGATGAAATTGGGTGTTCAGTGAGTTTAGGAACCTTAATTCGAGTAAGAATCCTCCAATTTATAGTTCCCCTTCGATCAATTTAGTACCCAACGACATAGATGTTAATGTCGGTCGTTTCAGGTCGAATTAAACGTTGGTGAAGCTGTTTCCGTTATGTTTAATCATCCCATTAAGTTTTAGATGATTAACCGATGGTTTTTGTCCAATTAATTTGATAATTACTGTGTTTTAAGTGTGGAATCAACTTTGATGTGAATGCACTCGATTTCGGTTTCGGGTGATGGTGTTATTGTTGTTAATATCGCTTTAAAACTCGCTCCCATGTTCGAATCCTGATTGCGAATTGTTTGGGCTGTGTTTTGGGTCAAAACCGTGGCCGAAAGGGCCATTTTTGCCCTTGCCGGAGTTCGGCCGGAGCCGGCGGCCCCTCTCACCGGATTTGCGGGGGAAGAAAAAGGGGGAGGGGGGTTTGGTTTCTTTTATTTACACAAATGGTCCCTGCGATTTATTTCTTAATAGTTTATGCACAAACTTTAATATTTTAAGTTTCGAAATTAACATAATAACCCCCTAAACTTAATTGAGTTTATTATATTTTCCAGATTATTTGTTATTTGTAGCAATATTATTATTATTATTACTATTTGTATTAATAATAACATCATTATTATTTCTTTCATAATTAGTTATTATTATTATTATTATTATTATTATTATTATTATTATTATTATTATTATTATTATTATGACAATTATTTTAAGATTATCATCACTTTAAGTTATGTTTTATAATAATAAGTAAACTTTATAACACTTATAATGTTATTATTATTTATTAAATTAATTTGTTAAATACCAAATTAATTATCAAGCATATTAAGTCCTCAAAGTTTCAAAATTGTCATAAAAGGTCCTTTTAAAACCTAACAAAGTTAACTTTTTGATTAACAAAATTACGAGATGTCACAATTACGGTGGTGATGCGTGGTGGTGTTGATGGTGGTGGTGATGGAGTGATGAAAGAGAGAGAGACAGAGAGAGAGAGAGAGAGGAGAGGAGAGAGAGAGAGTATGTGTGTGTGTGTTTATGTTTGAGAAAGAATGAGAGTTTGTGGTGGTCAAAGGAGAAGAAGAAGATGACGTGGATGGTCCCATTAAATTGTAGCATGGGTAATTTCGTCATTTTATAAAAAGTTAACTGAATTATTTAACGTCGTTAGTCATTTGGATGCAAATGAGAACAAAAACAAAACATTAGGGGGTATATGGGGATTTTTAAACTGTAGGGATGCAAATGGTTAAAATCACCAAACCTCAGGGATGCAAACGGTAATTTACTCTTTAATTTAATTTCCTCTCATCATTTTTAAAAGAGTAAATTACCATTTGCATACCTGAGGTTTGATGATTTTGACCATTTGCATCTCTACAGTTTAAAAATCCTCATATACACCCTAACGTTTCATTTTTGTTCCCATTTGAATCCAAAACACTAACACCGTTAATTTATTGTGTTAACTTTTTGTAAAAAGACTAAATTGTCCTTTCTCTCTTTATCTATTTCTCTCTCTATCTCTTAACCCTTAACCCACACCCCCACCCACTCCACCACCACAACCCCCACTCACTCCACCACCCAACCCCACCCACTCCACCACCACAACCCCCACCCACTCCACCACCCAACCACCGTCACCACTTCCACCGCCGTCACCACCGTCATCCACCACCACCGCCATGACGCTAGCTCGCCTACTCCTTCGCACCCTCCGTTGCAGATTCAGAAGTCTGTATATAGAAGCCAAACATGAATCAAACCATCTCATATCCTCGATTTTGCTCCAATTGCGCGGATCTATCGCGAAAACAAAAGGAATTCCGCAGTAGATAAATAGCGATCACGGCAACGAAAACGCCGATGACGTCAGCAACGGCGTCCTTGTAGGAAGCACCGGCGGATTTGAAGAAACCGAGTTCGCCGGCGAACTCTTTGGCGGCACCGGCGGTGAGTGAGAGGATGCAACCGACGGAGAAAGGTGCAGCAAATGTCTCAAAGAACTTACTCTGCAATCGAATCGATCAAACAACAGATTCAATCATTCAAGGGTCTATAACTACAACCATTAACAACCATATACATTAGAACACAATACAACTTAATATTCTGATAATGGGATCAAGAATTTCATTGAGGCAATAGGTCGAACACCTGGAGGGGGTTGTAAGGTGAAGGTGCATCAGAGCCATAAACATCCCATTGACCAGTGGTGTTGCCCAATCTTCAAGATCAAAGTATACACTTTTGTCACCGTATTTCACCACCACAGCTCCAGCTCTACACATCCACGACCACCCATAAAAAAAGCCCCCAAAAGCGTAAAGATTCAATTAAGCATTCACGAAGAGGAATTGAAGTGAAATTGAGGAGAAATTACGTGTTTTAGTACCTGTACGATGTGGGTTTGATGCTCCGGTGAGATGGGCGGAGGTTGAGCTTGGTTCCGGCGAGGGAGCTGCCGGCAAGGCCGTTAATGGCGGTGGTGGGTGCGAAGGTTGCAAGAGACGCCATTGATCACAAAAAACAGAAGCTTGATAGTTGATAGCGTGTGGTTCAGTTGATTTTGTGATTATTGTGAATCGGATTGATGGATGCAGAGGAGGAAGAGAAACCCAATAGTCTCCGGTTTCCATCTCCGGTGAGGGGGCGACTTGTAGTTGTGAATTAAGGGCATTTTTGTCATTTTATAAAAAGTTAACAGAATAAGTTAACGGTGTTAGTGTTTTGGATTCAAATAGGAACAAAAATGAAACGTTAGGGGGTATATGATGATTTTTAAACTGTAGGGATGCAAATGGTCAAAATCACCAAACCTCAGGTATGCAAATGGTAATTTACTCTTTTTAAAATATGTCTTTTTAGGTAATTATATAACGTTTTAGTTTATAAGCTAATCCAAACTTTTTTTTTAAAACTCATTTTGAAAAATCATAAGTTAATAAGTCCTTTTTGTTAAAAGTCATTTTCAATCAAAATAAGCAATCCCAAACATGCTCTGAACAAAGGTCAATGACTCGATGGGGTGTGTATCAATTATCATAATTCATATCACAAACAATGTTTTCAGAACTAAACCGGAGTTTACTGGTCGCAGATTCAATTGGTAGGACCGGATATAAGAACCGGATAAAATTATAATTATTTTATAAATATATATGTAAAAGATACTAAAAAGACAAATATATATATTATATATATATATATATATTCTACTACTATATAATACATAAACAATGACTAATATGGTAATTTCCTTCATATTTTAAGACAGCATATGAAAGGACACCGTGTATTCATGCTTCCACCTTCAAATTTGTTCCATGCATGCCCCTCCTTTAATGTTTACCATTTGTGCTTCGTTTTCATCAATTGTTTCAATGCAAAAACAAAGGTTTGTGGTAGACGGCAAGTGGCTGTAAATGTTATTGCAAGGCAATTAAGACATTTAAATGGCAATAGCATGAAGGATAATTCCTTGAATAACAATTAACTTATAACTTTTTTATTTAACAGGATTTATTTAATAAACTACTCGCAATGAAGTGTAGGAGAAACTTACTATTGCTTGAGCTTAGCTCTCTTATTATGCAATTATTATTATTTTTAAAAATTTACCTAACATACATGAAAGTATATGTGTTATAATAAATGAAAGAAATCCTAATACAATCAAACTCATGATAACAACACATATAAAAGAAATAGGAATTGAATGTGTATGAGGCTTAAATATATAGATAAGGAGTATAAAAAGATTAATCTAAAATAGATGTAAATCTGTTGGATACAGTGTGAGGGTATCAGTTGTGGCTCTTAGGTAATAATCCAGATTGCCTCGCGAAGGTACACACGGTCTCAGTTTTGCTACAATCAACTGCAACGGATGAAGTATGTCATCACACTTTTGACACGTTCAATGTATTTAAACAAAATAGGAGGAACAACCCAAATCAATTTTATGCAAGGGGAAACCCGAGACTTCTACACCCCGCAGCAACGCGCGAGTCTCACACACTAGTGTATATATATATATATACTATATTAATATGCATTTGGGAAGGATAAAAAAGTCATTTTACACAAAACTCTTAAAATTAAGAGATGTATAACATCCCTTGCATATGTTACAACTCAAACAAGCACACTTACCTCAAAGCTCTAGATTGAACCAATGTTTGCAGACACCAAAAGAAGAGCCCCACCATTGATCTTCTTCTGTTCTCAAAGAGGAAGGTCTTCTTTGCTATTTTTCATCCCCAAAACCTAGACTGCACGAATATGGATTCCATTCACGAATATGGCTTCCATTCACAGAAGGATCTTCTTTTGTTCTCAAAGAAGGATCTTCTTTTGTTCTCAAAGAGGAAGGGTGGGCAATTCAAATGCTTTGATGAATGTTCTTTTTTTCATCACCGGAACTCTGAATTTGTTTTCTGTGAAAATGCTTCTATAAGGTATGTTCTTCGTTTTTTCGCTCATTTCTCTGTTTTTGTTGATGTTTGTTATGTATTATGTAGTTTGGTCATGTTTTTAGTTTACTCATGCCTCAAATTTGTTAATATCTCTTTTGTAGTTTCAACTTTTATGGTTCTTTAATTGTTTTGTTCTAACTAATTTGGTTTTGTTCTAACTAATTTGGGTTCTGTAATTTGTAGTTTACTCATGCCTCAAATTTGTTAATTTGGGTTTTGTTCTAACTTTTACGGTTCTGTAGTTTCAACTGCTTACTTTTGTTAATTTGGGTTTTGTTCTAATATTTGGGTTTTGTTCTAACTTTTACGGCTCTAACTTTTACGGTTAATTAATCTATAGTTTACTCATCGCACGGGTTTTACTCATGCCTCAAATTTGTTATTTGTGGGTTTTGGTTAATCGAGCTTTCAAGCAGTTCCATTTTTATGTCGTTTTGGTTGGTTTAATCGAGCTTTCGAGCAGTTCCATTTATATGTCAGTTGTCCCGTTTAGTCATTGTGTTTTTCTTTTACATTTGAGTCAAAAGCATATATGCCTACATTATTAAATGAATCCATAGTACAGCAAGATACTTAAGAATTCTTATATAAATTTGTAGAAATCACATATGCCTACATTATTAAAATTGAATCCAGTTTTTCTGGATAAAGCCATAAGGAAACAAAAATCCAGTTTTTTTTTTATCTTTTAAATTTGTAGCATATATGCCAACATTTTTAAAATTGAATCCATAAACAGCAGGATACTTAAGAATTCTTATATAATCCTACTAGACTGATTTTCTAAAACCTATGATTTGATGAATCTGTTTTTCTTTAAATATTTTGAGCTTATGTCATCAAGCATCAACTCTTTGTAGGTAATCTAGATATGAGAGCAGAGGTCTTGTATGCTGTCCTATAAGCTCATTCATTTTTAGTTGAGGATTTAATGAAAAACAGTTTTATTAAGTTTTAAAGAGAACTCTTGTATTGATTATCTCATCTGTCAACCACTTATAAGTATGTTTTGTTTTAATAAAAAAACTGGACGAGGGACATTTTATATAGTAATTTGTTTGAATGAACCAGTATAATGAAATGCAGGCTTGAGACTTCTTAACCATTCACCATTTATTTGAAATATTGCTGATCTTGTGCTTTATAAATTTCCCGAAAAAAAAATCATTGAGGGATGTTATGCTTCTGTGAAGTTATCAGTTTAAAGATCTGAGTTTGAATTTCTGTTTGTGTTCGTTTATGTCTGTTAACTGTTGTGACGGCTCTTCAAATGTTTGTTGGTAATTTTACAGCCTATCAGTGGAGAAATACTTGAATAACCCGATCTATGATTGTATTTTGCGCTCCATTAAAGCTAATCTATTAATGTGATTTTGTTTTCATAACTGCTGGTAGATACTACAGGAATTTGGTTAAGATAGTGTTAAAAGTGATGATTAAATCATGGAGATTTGATCTGATTATCAAACGAATTTGTATCTGGAATTTCATAATTATTGTGGTGTATGTTTTGCAGGTTATTTGTTTTTGAATCTCTTTATCTTTTATGTAACGTCTCAAACAGTTAAGGTAACGTCTCAAACCAATTTTTTTGCTTTTTTAATCCTCTCACCAATAGCTTGTTTTCATATAATGTTGAATCTATGTCAGTGTGTATGCTTATGTTGCTATAACCAATAGAATTTGCTATTGTCTATCTGTTATACCATGCAATTAATGGAATTGCTTTCCAAATTACATGTGTCCTTGCTCAACGTCAAGACTTTTTTAGTTCTCAGCGTTCATGTTGCTTTAACAATGTTATGCACCAAAAGCAAACTCAAATGTCACAATACTTTAACCAAAAAAGTCAATCCTGCTAGAAAACAATATGAGTCATGCATCAAACATAATTTGATCATAAATACCCTCCTGAACCCGCAGTCTCTTACATTTTTAACTTTATTCAAAAGATCAAATAATTGTTTAGACACCTATCTTAAAAGTTCAGCCATGTACTCAGATATCAAGAATATGCAAGCCTTTATCAGATTAATGTCCACTCATCATTGCAAATTTCAAACTTCGCATGAAAATGTTATCAATTTAATTAAAATCACAAGCTTCCATTTGACGCACTTTGTATTTATCCTCATTTTAGTATACAGTTCTTATGCATTAGTCCATGATCGTTCTATGTTTGATGTAATGAATTTAGTGATATTAATTCCGTGGCTTTATTTAACTCAACGGGTCAATTGGGTAAACTTCAATAAAAAGTTATGTGTTACCATGATGATATTTAATAAAAGACAATGGTATAGGTTGAGTAGCCTTTAGTTACATACGCCTGCCATTCTTGTTAGAAACAACTTTTGCTTGGTTTGGCTATGTTTTGAAGTGATCAGTGTTGTCTTTTTTATAGTACAGTTGCTCTACCTAAAGATCTCCACTGCTTAAGGATTAAGATTTTTTAGGTCGGTTTGAAGAATCGAGTAGTGTTTGATATTTCAATCATACAAGTGGAACGTATTCATATTTGATAGCTTCAATGTGAATCACTAGATATATAGCTAACCTGTTGTTAATGATTGTATAGCTAATAGTTTTAACAGATATAAATGCGATTGTATACTATGTGATAAGTTTGGAACTTTCATGAATATAATACATATTCTAATAATATAGAGTTGTAAACGAGTCACGAAACTAGAAACTAGAAACTAACATTTACCAGGAACACTTAACTTTTACAAATTATTAATGAATGGATTTCGAACTGGATTAGACACTTTAGACACTTACTATAGTCCAATACTAAGTTAAATCGCTAGAATTCTGCGAAGCTACCTAAATATAAGTGTTCATATAAGCTGCAGCTGATATGGCAACCAACTACTGCTAAGCTCATTATCATGCATAGATGCCATTATGTCATGGTTTCTATTGTTTTCAATTGTAGCCTTGTTGAATCATATCCGCAGCTGCTAAGCTACATATATAAGTGTTCAATAGTCAATAGTTAACGCGTGTTATTGATTCAGATTCCACATTTGAGGCCTGCTGAATATAAGAGGTCAAGGTTATCTAGAACAGAAGAACTATTACCCGTGCTTATGGTGGAGTGTTATCTGCGGGTGCTGTAGAGAAAGGTATATCTTTTAATAATCTATTTAATATCATTAAATTTAGTTTCAAACTCTGCCTTCTCTTTCTAGAACTTCTCACTTTGTTCTAGACACTTCCCAGCTTCCGCTTTCAGTTTCTCATTTGACTTTGTTTCCATGACAACTTCCTTATGTTATACTAAAAGAAAAAAAACATAACTGACGGAGTAAATCAACAAAGAAATATTAGCATGCTAAGTAACTTAAAACAACATTAATAATTAACAGATAAAGAAGTAGATAATAGATTTTGAATTTGCATTAAAAGTTTAAGATTTTTAACAACATACTGTGTTATCTTACACTTAGGCGTATGTTAGCACCATCAGGAAGTCCAAGATTCCGGCAGTTATCTTCATACTATTTTCAGCTGTTTAAATTTCGAGCTCCACTCTAGCTTTGCCATTTGTAAACAATTTTTGACAAAATATCAACATTCTTGTTTCAACTTGCTCAAATTCAGCAAATCAGAGCTCTAAAAACTTTGCATAAGAAAACTATAAGAAAACCTTCAAAACACATTGATAATGCATCATTAGCTGCAGCATATATATCATTTGTTTTAGCAACTAAATAAACTTATAAAGAATTAATGCTTATTTGAAAGTACTGCTGCATGAGTAGGATGATAACAATTATTTTACAAGTGGACTGCTGCAAGTATTTTAAAAGTGTACAAATTGCAATTTAAAAAGCTTATCATGTATTAGGTACATTAAGCATATATTTATTAAGTAAACATGATAAAAACTTTAAGTAAACAAAGAACTACAAATCATCATTTGTTTTAGCAACTAAATAACTACAAAAAATGATTACACTATAAAAGAGAGAAAAAAAGAGTTTTAGCTTGAGACCGAGTTTTTTTTTCACATATCATATGTTTTAAACCAAGGGTGATCTCATGTTGAATTGAATGTTGTTGTCATAATGAGTGCAATTGTATGTGTTGCTTTATTTTAAGTCGAACGGGTCATTGGGTGAACTTCAATAAAAAGTTTATTTAAGATATTACATAGTACAAGGTATGTTCTTTGTTCTTAGTTTGCTCATGCCTAAAAATTTGTAATATCTTTATACTTAGGAGTAATGTGGTTGTGTAAACTGATTTGAGTAGTTATGTGTTATTATTGGCTTTATTTAACTCGAACAGGTCAATTGGGTAAGCTTCAATAAAAGTTATGTGTTACCATGACCAAATACGTTGTGACAACTTTAAATTTTTACAATCTTAATTCAAGTTTTATATATCAATTGTAGGATAGAATTAAGGTTGAAATTGCAAGCTCATTTAGATTATTTTTTTGGGAAGTTATAGGTATCGTTAGGGGCACCTGTAGTTCGAACTTTGAATAGAATTAGGATACAACATTGATCTTTATTGTGCGCAAAACCATGCCTATTAGATGGTATTCACTACACTTTTCTTTGTTGTTGTAAGATGTATGTGGTTGAATACTTCGTTGATTTTTATAGCTTATACTGCTCTTTATAATTTTAAAAATAGTTTGACTAGTCTGAACTATCTAATCAAGAAGGAACTCCAAGACATGCATGGTATTAATTTAACATATATAATTATAGTTTAATTTATGTACCTTTCTTGTCTTAATAAAACACTACTAACATTGATTTTTCAGTGTCTGTTTCAGTCAAAGAGGAGAAAATGCAAGAAAGTCCTAATCAAGAATAGTAGCGGTAAAAAGGAAGTGACACAAGAATCTTCCAGTTTGGACACCGATGAAGAATGGTGGTCGAAGCATGATGATGAGGTCATTGAGATTTGTAAGGCGTATGACAAAAATGATCTCATCAAATCCAAGTAGTTGACATGCGAATGTTTATTTTTAACGTACTATGTTTATGACTTGTATTTTCTTATTCTTGTGCTCAGATATTTATTTTTAACGTACTATGTTTATGAAAAACTTTTTCCTTATTCGTGTGCTATTATTCAATTGAGTTTTATGATGCTCAAGTATTCAGAAAACGATAATATACTATACAATAGAAGCCACAAAGTATTCAGAAAACGAATATCGCATTGTAAAATATCGTCAATGCCGCCGCCCGCATCGCGCGGGTTCCTTACTAGTGTATGTATATGAAAAGCATGTTCGACCCGGTCCAACCCGGTTCATCCGGTTCGATCCCAGTTCAACTGGTCCGGTTTCCGGTTCGAACTTAGGATGTGATTCACAAAGGTTTTCAATGGGATGAAGGCATGAAGCCATGAAGGGGCGTTGGTTTTCAAGCCACGCGCCGTGGTAAGTCCACGCGCGGTCACTATCCTACGGGTTGACCGTTGACTACAGAAATGGTCCTAAACAATGTTTGGAGACAGGATCGGACCGCCGGTTCGACCGGGGATCGGTCCGGTTTGATACGGATCGTTTCTGGGCGGTCGAACCAGCCGGTTCGTCCCGAACCGGACCGTTTTGTTTTTTTTTTTTTTTTTAATTTTAATGGGTAAAAACGGGGTGTTAAACCATAAATTAGTACGTTGGATATACAAATATAGTTAATTTATATATAACTATAAAATACATATATAAAACTATATAAATTACTTATATTTAATTACATATATAAATATAGTTAAATCCGGTCCGACCGGTCCAACCACCAAACCAGTAAGGCGTCCGGTTCGACGTCCGATCCGTTCTGAAAACATTGGTCCTAAAGCACAATTTTCTTTTCTTCATATTGTTTTTGAAAAACATTTTTTTTCATCCTTATTTATCTTCTCAACAATTATTTCTTCTTCATCGTGCTCTTTTTTTATCCCGGAAGTATGTAGTTCTCTACACTTCTAAAGGTAATGACACAAAGTGTGTGTTATGGGTTCATCTGGATCAGTACGAATAGTTTAGTTTGAGACTTCATCTTGCTTATCGACTAGCAAGTTCAGAGATTTGTTGTTTTTAGTTTTTAATGTTAGCTTTGGTCTCTTGTTGGAATGTTTAAGTGCAAGTGGCTAAACTTTTAATGATGTCTTCCAAAGGTATCTGCTTCTTGTTATCGACCAAATTAGGGTACATTTCAATAAAACGACCATTACACAAAAAAAAATGAAAATAATGCCTAAAATACTACTAACAATAGATTTTCGACTTGAGAGTTACAATGTTATATGGGATTAAGGCAGGGCGACCCTCTATCCCCATTCTTATTTATAATTGCAATGAAAGGATTAAACTGTATTTTAAATAGGGTTGTGGCTCGTGGGATTATTCATGGAATTCATACTATTAATAACGAGCCAATTTTGTTCCATCTCCTGTTCGTTGACGATGTAATGTAAATGGGTGAATGGTCAATCTTTTAATATTTTTAACTAGGTTAGATACCTGGTATCACATGAATATAATAAATTAACATATTAAAATAATTAAAATTCATTAACATTTTGTATGTTACATGTCATTAGCCATTAATAAAATTATAAATAAAAAAACTTAAGAAATTATACAAATAATAAACAATAAAAATCAAGAAATCTAAAATTATATTTAAGATAAAATACGATTAAAATCTTAAAATTTAGTATGTTTTAATAATTTATTAAAATAAGAAGATTCATATTTTGTTTATTTAATTAATTAGGTTACTTATTTAAAAAAAATATTTAATAAGAGAGACAGAAACAAAAATTCGTGTTCCATCAAAAATTGACATGCGTCCCTAAGAAGTTTTTTTATTATTATCTAGTATAGATTTTGCCCGTATATCTGCCATGCTTCTTCTTTGTATATGGCTTAAAAGTTAATCTTGGAAAGTGTTAATGAAAATTACATGGTGCAGCAGATGCGGGAGTGTTACATTGCCAAGGGACATTTCCCGTATCTTGGTTTACCGATTGGGAACAATATGAATCGCATTACAAGTTGGCAGCCGCACCTGGAGATCTTCGAAAGCAGATTAATTGGTTCGAAACTTCGAACGAACAAAGAAAATTAATTGGGTAAATTGGGAGTTGGTTACCACACCAAGAAAGGATGGTGGATTGGGTATTGGGAGTCTTAAGGATATGAACTTGGGACTACTTGCAAAATGATGGTGGTGCTATAAAAATGAACTGGGCCATTTATGGAGGAAGGTGGTGGATGCAATTCATGCGAAATCTAAACCTCGCAGCTATGTTCCATGCAGGTCGGTTATCACATGAACGATAATAGTTAGAGGTCATAAGTTCATGATGTTTCATGCAGGCGATGATTTACAGTTTTCTACCAGTAGAATAGAAATTTGAGATGTTAACTTTTCTAATCAAATAAAACATTACAAAGACAAAATGTGCCTTATGAACAAAACAATATCAGAAAAAAAATTATAATGAACAATAATCAATAGTGGAGTGTCACCTTCCTTCTCTGAGACTTCCATTGTTCATAACCTCTGACAGCATTATTGGTGATGACATCGACTCCACACCAGTTGAGGTGGTTGTATTTGTAGTTGTAGTTGGGGCTGTTGAAGTCATCATGGTAGTATTTTCAGAAGAAAGAGGTTCATCACAGAAAGTGTTGGTAATATCATTAAAATCCCAATCTGTCAAGTAACTAGGTTTTGTCATGACGGTGTTTATTTCCACATCACCCGAAAGCATAGCAATCACGCGTGACATTGCTGGTCTTAATGCTGGTGATGATTGAACGCATAGAAGGGCTACACCGACCATACGAGTAGCTTCTTGATCATTGAAAGATGACAAAGATGGATCTATGAGCTCCAAAGGTCGGTTGCTTTCGTATAGAGTCCATGCCTGAAAATACCATAAATTCTTTTGGTTATTACATATGAAACTATCAAAATTATTTTTCATGTTGGTACAACTGGTTTGATGATTATAGTCTATTGGAAGAGGCAACTCGACCCATTCATGTTGTGTTTTATCTCAAAAGTTAGTTAAAAAGGAAAGGGTCAAACGGTTGCAAACTCACCTAAAGTCCAATTTTGATGCATACAACCTTTCAATTGATTTTATCTAAATTCAGATTACAACAGTAATTGAAAATAGTACTCTTTGCAACCATAAATTCTCAAGTAACTATTTATAAGCACAGATGGTATGTGCATCCAAACCGAACCAGCCTGACATGTTTGAGCCCATATCAAAAAGATAATTAGTTTCAACCCAAATTTGTTTTGACCTGTTACCCAACCAACAGGTCCACCCATCTTGCCACCTCTAATGGTCAAACTTAGGAGAATAAACAAGACAATGTCGCTCAAGAAAAGCTTTCTAAACATTGGACTAAAATGACTCAGGCTCGACAACTAGATGTACCTAAATGTATCATATATTTTAGCCCATGCTAGTCTTGGCTAATATAACTCTAGCTTATATGAACCCATAGGAACTGAACCTATACAAACATAGCCTTTAACTCAAGCTTTGGACAATCAAATCCCAAGCATCAGTTTTTCAAGCTATGGCCAGCCAAGCCCAAGACAACCTATTTTTCATGAATAGAGCTTTGAGCCAACTAACTGTTGGCTCGGCTCGGCTAGGCTCGGGTAGTTTTAATACGACTCCAATCATCTTACCCACTGTAGCAGATACTTCTGTTCAGAATCCAGCTTCTCATCATAGTTGGGTCTCCCACTAAGAATCTCCAGACAAACAATTCCAAATCCGAAAACATCGGCCTTTGATGTTAAATGCCCGCGCATTGCATACTCTGGTGCAAGATAGCCACTATATAGAATCCAGGTTATAAACAATTAGTTAGTAATTAAATAACATTAGCATATGTCATTAACAAGGCTAGAAGAACTCACATAGTTCCTGCAACCCGAGTACTCATGTGGGTTCTCTTATCATCATATAATTTTGCTAATCCAAATCTGATATTTTGGCGCATAATTCTCCATCGAGCAATATATTACTTGCTTTCACATCACGATGCACAATTCTAGGCCTTGATTCCTCATGAAGGTAAGCCAGTCCCCTTGCAGTTCCCAAGCATATATTGAAGCGTGTAGACCAGTCAAGGTGCAATTCAGTTTTCCCTACAAGATATATAGATTTTGCTATTATTAATAACTTCATAATTTATATACAGAACTTTTTTCATTATTAAGATTATGTTGATGTATAGGATTACATATTTTTAGATCCTATTCCATTTTATATTAGATCATTTTCCTTCTTTTGTTCTGAACATTGTAAAACACATTACTATAATAGTATAATATGATCAAGGTGTATAAAGATTTTACATACCAAACAGTGCTTGATCAAGACTCTTATTTTCAAGATACTCGTAAACCAAAAGTCTTCTAGATCCTTCTATACAAAAACCATGCAACTTAACAAGGTTCCAATGTTGGACAGCTGAAATGGTTGAAATTTCTGTTATAAACTGACTCCTTCCATGGTGTGATGCTACTGACAGTTGCTTCACGGCTACTACACTTCCATCATTCAGCATCCCCTGTAACATGTTATAACTCATTAACTTGTTATTAAACTAAACTAAATAACAATTATGCACATTATTTTCATTAGTGAATTTTGGAAGTACTCTTCACACGTCACAAAGAAGAACTATGTAAAAGTGGCAGCAAAAACAGTTCCTAAAAAAACAAGCATAACAGTATCCTGCATCTAACGGATCCAGAAAATAATTTTCATTGGGGGCACCTCTGTGGGTGCAAATAATTTTTCATTATTAAAAATAGTATGATGTCACTAAAAGTGAGAATATATTTACATCCTGCAATTGTTCTCTGCGAAGATTTATCTCTAAAATCTTGGTGAGTCTTATTGCAGATGCAAACAAAGGTTGATACCAAAAATTTAAATAGTCTAATCTTAGTTACTTTTATACAATTTTCCCAAAGAGAACAAGGACATGTGACTTTGCAATTTTTGCAAAAAATAAAGGAATAATGAAACCTTTTTTGTAAAAGAAAGAAAAAGGAATACAAGAATTACAGGTTTCAATAAAATTGGACTTTGATTATGTAGTAATAAAAAATGTAGAATTGTCATCATGAAACAAATAGTAATTTTGATTTGCAACCCTTTCAAATCTTCAGCATGTTTTTAATATGTATAAAAGGTTGAATATGATATCAAGAAATATTTAAAAATTAGCTAAGGTGTCCAATAGAAAGAAAATTGCAACTCCACTGTGGGAACATGAAGTGGGAGAATTGATGTTATTGTGTAAGGGCAAATTCCATAGACTTAAATATACACATGGAGGCCTAAATCAACTGGGAGCAATTCAGTTAGTATCTAACCTTGTAAACAGGTCCAAAACCACCCTCTCCTAGCAAATTTGAACTACTGAAATCTGCCGTTGCAGTTCTCAGTTCTGCATATGTATAAGTTCTTACTTTAGGCCCCATTCCAAGTAACTCTGCTTAAAATGAAATGAGAAAAAGGTAAGGACTCCCACATAGAAACAAAAATGAAAGAAAAACAAACAAACAACCCAGTATATCCCACTCAAGAGCAGGGTCTGGGGTAAAAAATGAAAGAAAATATTATGAAAATTAAATCATTACCGTCTTCTTCCCCATGTTTTGACCTTTTCCTTTTTATGTACAAACCAAAAACTAAGAGCAGAAGGCTGACAGACGTCACGGCAACTACAATGCCAATTATCATTCCAGTTTTGTTTGAATCGCTCTTAACTTTGAAACCTGTACATCAGGAAATTAGCAATCAGTAGAATCATAAAATAAAATAACATGTATCTATTCCATGTTTGGTACCGGGAGAAACTCTTATGGCAGAAACTAAAGGTCCATAGTCTCCCTGTTCAGGTATGCAACAGGTCCCCTTCCCAGCCCAAAACAGATGAATTTCAATATAACTTTGTGTCACAGTAACATCAAAATCCTTTATAAGAGCTCTTCCAACACCACCTGCCTCCTTTGATATATCAAAATCCTTCTGTCTACGATTTCCCTAGAGAACATGAGAATGTATGAGTTGTCTTTAATGAGTACAGATTTTTAAAGCAAGAGGGCATGTTATTGAAGCTTCTTTTAGATGACAGCTTTTCTAATGCGTCCAGGATAGGGGTGGGTCGGCAGATTGAGTGATGGGTCAAAAGTTCAAAACAGATTTGGGGTGGTAAAACATATATTTTTTAGTGCGGGTCAGGTTGGGTTGGGTTGGGTTGAGTTGAGTTGAGCTACAAAAACTGATGTCACTTGCTTAAAGAAAACTGTTATATGATAACAAAGACTTTCATGCAGAACTTGGGTTCATTTTTCATATTTTATTATTACTTAACTTGTAATTATGATTAAAATAATAATCTGAAATAATTGAATAAATATGGTTTATGTTATTTATATGTATTAAAAAAAAGACTTATGGTAACATCCCACTTGTTCAACCATTCGATATAACAAATATGATTAATGACCCATATAAGATAAACTCAACCAACAGACACATTCATTAGTAAATGGGTACAATTGCCACCTGCGAATGAAGAAGTGACTGAACCAATCAGTGATTAACTGACAATCAAAACTCTAAAATTCCAAGAAAAACAAAGATCTAACCTGGATGTAAATATCAAAGACACGTCTCCCATGTCCCTGCCAAGTGTTAGGGGTTCGGTTAAAAACAGTCTCTGCAAAGAAAAGGCTTATAGTATAAGGCCCATTTTTAGCCCTAAACCATAGTATCTAAGGGAGCCTGGAGACTTTCTAGAAGTTCTGAAAAGTTCTGGATATCTTGTGTTATTGACTGGGACTGAGGTGGAAACTATAAATGATGGGTCAGGTCGGTCAATGACAATGCCTCCGTTGCTAACTGCCCATCTTTCTTGAAATAAATAATAGGAAGCTGGTCCAAGAGTTGTGGCATTCTCAGTCTCAAATAATATGTTGTTCATGGACCTCATTTCTGAGCCACCACACTTAATTGCAAAGCTGGAATCTTTAGCAAGCAAAAAGATCATCATCAGTCGCCAGGTCATCATTTCTTGTAAATTTGAAGAATTACAAATTCTTGTGAAGGATAAACGGTAAGATCTCAGGGAAAAGATTAGCAGGTAGATGGAGAAGCAAATAAAGAAACAATGAACTTACAAGGTGTCGCATTCCTGTTGCAAGGAAAGCCTCGCTGAAGACAACGTAATCCTGGGAATATACTGCAAAATAGTGATGCAAATATTCAAAATAATATAAAACACCGCATCAGAATTAGATAACCAGCTATAAAGTATAGACTTCCCCTACATTCCACATGAAATTATTACAGTACATAAGCACATAAAAAACCTCCAGTGAAGGTGCTCTGATAAAACCCACAAACAAATTGGTGCCTTAAAAAAATAGAAGCCTTGTATATTCATGAAGGTTTAGGGATTTGAAACTTGAAAGGAATAACTATACGAAGCATCATGAAGATAAGGACTAAGGCCTGAAACTAAACCACAAAAAAGAATGATAATTAAAGTGATCACTGCGGCAATTTATCTTATATCATTATCTTCTTATAAGCTTTTTCCGGAATAAAAGTTAGCTATTCCTCTGGTTCTTAATTCTTACAAAGTGCATGAATTCAATATTAAAAAATAGGGTATCTGACATTTTGAAACAGTGACTGTACCAAATATAACGGATATTTAAATGGATTACCTTATGTTTGTGCTGTCAAATCTAAAGTTATTATGCACCAAATTCCTGTGAGAAAGAGCAAACATTTCGAACTTAAAGTTATGAGCCACCAAAGTTGTTAGCCACTAAATTCCTCAAAAGTTAAAGAAGAGAAGAAAACATACAATTGCAGATTAGCCATTGACCATGTTGGAATCACCCATTGAGGAAAAGATCCTGACAGTTGATTGTAAGACAAATCTCTGAAAACAGTTCTCATAAAATCATGAGAATGAACATCCTAACAGAGCGTTTAAAGAAGAAAACTAATGCAAAAATACAAATTGTTCTTGTGCCACTGATAAATATAAAGAAATACAAATGACCATAATGGTTGAATAGTTGTAATCAACCTACATGTTCTGAAGATTTCTACTTTTGGCAGGAAGAAGAGAACCCGACAAGCTGTTGTTTCCAAGGAACCTGAAATGACAATAAACAACTTTGTATGATAAAGAAATAAAAAAAAATACATTAAGTAAACAACTTCATATATGAGAAACTGTCACATTTATCAAATATTGTGAGGGAAGGTTTAGTAATAACTTACAAAGAAAACAGGGAACTCATATTCATTAATGTTTGTGGAAGTGAACCATTTAAATTGTTGAAGCTTAAATCCCTGCCGAATAGAATAAATAGTGCATGAAATACAGTAGTAGCAATGTGATATAATTAGCAGTTTATCGCCTTCTAGAGAACTCTGAAAGTTTATTATTTTATTTAATTCAACTTTTGCACAAAAACTTACAGCGTACGTAGGTTTTGCAATTGAATAATGCCTGTCGGAATAGCACCAGAAACTAATGCGTTTCTTATAATTCTAGTCAAAGCATTAGAAAATGGTTAGTAGCTTGCTACATATTGGAAAACTCCAAAAGAAGATAGACATATATTAAAGGTGGCAGTTTCGACCCATTTACTAATGGGTCAATTCGTGCATGGCTTATCTCCAATGGTTCAAAAGGTTATAACTTGAAATAGTTATAAAGGAAGCTGGTTATATGGGTTAAAAGTCACCAAAAGTGCAATTTCAATGCACACAACCTCCTAAATCACATCACAAAAGAAATTGGATTAATATTGTAATTAGATAGTTATTGTGCTATACTTACATGTTAGTTAATCCAAAAGCTATTAGACAAACAAATTCAGGTGAACCTAATCCAACCGGTTTCAGTATATGAATAACCCGATTTAACCTGAACCAGTTTTGAACTGTCACCCAATCCACTCGATCTACTCATTCTGCCACCTCTAACATATATCATTGCATGTCTAAGAAATCTGTATGTCTTACAAGTCAGTTACATTCCTTAAACTGGTGATAAAATCAAGAGATGAACTCACATTCTGCAAATCACTTATTCGCCTACAAAATTCCATGTATAAAAGTTAGATAACCAGAGGAGATATCTAGAGAGAGACAGAAAACCCATGTAACTCACAAAGAGGTCAAGGAGGTTAAATTTGAAAAACTAGCTGGTATAGGACCTTCAAAATTATTCCCTTGAAGTCTCCTACAAAATCAAACATCTTCAAAATGAGTAATTTATAATTTTGTAAATTAGAAATTTTGCATTGTAACCATTCTTACTCACAGGCTCTCTAATTTTTTCCAGTTGCCTATAAAAGAAGGTATCTTTCCAGAAAATGGGCTATCAGAAGCCCACCTGCAAGAAAAAATAAGTGAACATAATATGGCTTTCACTTACGCAAAAAGATAAAACAATATTCATTAGACCAAAAAAAGTTATGTACATGACACGCATATTTGTGAGGTTGGCAAATGTTGAGGGAATCTCGCCACCAGCACCACAGCTATCGAGGTAACTACAAATTTAGTTAAGAGTGTATAAATTAGCTTCTAATCAGATACTATATACGTGTGTAAATATATTATTCGTATATTTAAATAAGCCTACAGTAGTTCCATCTTGACTAAGTTTCCAAGTTCTGGGGGAAGAGCGCCTGAAAATTTATTGGAACTTATAGCCCTGAAACAAAGAGACAACTTTAAACATATTAAAACATGTAAAAAGAAACCTTAATTTATAAACAAAGAAAGAAGCTAAAGGAAGGCATAGAAATTTGATTACTATAAGTACAAAATGACATTTAGAGGTACCTACAGCATTACTAATTCTTTAAGATTTCCAAGCTCCCTGGGTATGGTACCCGAAAATTGATTGTGGGCTAATGACCTGTTAAGATCAATCAAATAAATATGACCAAGATGGAAGTAGTAAGAGAAAAATTCAGCAATTTGGAAATTTATCCTTCACACAGGTAGGTATTATAATTAAATGTATATAACTTTATGAAAATTACACTTACAAGTATTTCATAGCAGACAAATTTCCAAGGAACGCAGGCAGGGTACCGGTGAATGAATTCTGATCAATTTTCCTGCAGAGGTGAAGATATAATTGATTGCATATAGAAATGATATCATCACTTTGATAGAAAGGTGACCGTCTCTCAAACATTTTAAGACTAATGTTTGAATATGATATATAAATTTTAAAGAAAAGAAAAGGGAAAATGCATACATTACAGTGAGATAAGTTAGGGCAGCAATTTCTTCTGGAATAACTCCTTGCCTGTTGAGTTGACTGACTTCCTGGATGCATAACATGACAAGCTTTAGAATACCAGTTTAATAGCAAATAGAACTAAGGTTAATTATTTAAAACACTCATAACTTAAGTCACGTATGACTTAATAAAATATCCAATATCCAAAGTCCAAACAAAGACTTGGAGGCTCATAAATCAGATCCCACTGTTATTCAATTTTTCAAGAACCTTATATTTACAGCAATGCCTCAAAAAACATCATAAATCTGGTTTTCTTGAACAAACACCACTATTATCTCTTTAACCACCAATAACCCTTCACTTCTGTTGATCAGTTATTCAACTTGTCACATTTTAAAATTTTGTGATTAGCTGCTCCCTCCCAGAAATGAGAATAAAGTTTTAATTTTATAGTTCAATTATAGTAGATGTCAATAGGTACAGTCGAGTCAATAGGTACAGGTCAATAATAAACTGAATTTAGTCACATGTTTTAACTTTTGATAAGTCATTGGTAGTTATCAAGTAGTGTGACTAGATTAGAGGTAGTGGAGTAGTGCTACTTGTGTTTTAAGAGTTCATGCTTATTTTCAATACATACAGTGGCAAGCCAGGATTTCTAGGCAGTGGAGGGGCCGAGGGGGTGCATAAATAAAATGTTACAATTTTGATTTGGAATTCAAACAAAATGCGCCTGCAGCTTGTTAAAAAAGCCCCCTTTTTCAGTCAAAGTGCCCTCATTTTAATCAAAGTTAGACTAAAAAATTTATAAAATTTACACTACAATTTATTAATTATTTTTAGGTCTATGGGGTCTCCCCCCTCTCAGTGCATTGGTTTCGCCATTGTATACATTTTAAGTGTTGAAGTATGAATGAGTGAGCAAGAGTTTTAAAGTAGTAAAACTTTTTAATCCTGTGAATTTTGTGTGTGTTTTGAGGCCTCAACCAGCAAAATCTGAAGTCAAAGTATCTAGATAGGTAGTGTCTGGCAAATCTGATTAAGATATTCTATTTATCAAAGCACAACTTGATCTGTTATGGAAGGAGGAAGTGATTCATCCACACATAGGACAGGTAAACAAACAAACATACTCTAGTATGTCGCACTGAGAGTAGAGTCTGGATAGGACTGGCAAATACTCGATATTCTCTAGATAAATGAAATACCGGCAGTATGGTATTTAAAAATGAGGCAAATGATTTAAGAAAACAAACGACTTACAGTTTAGTAATATGGCAAGTGGAGTTGCTGTCGAAGCTACAATTACATTCGATAGATGGATTGTTGTAATCCACGTCAAAGTCTGGTCCGAGTGCTGTTCCGCTGCATGGTTCTCCGCTTATGTTCCATAGGTTCCTCGGAATTTGAACATCCCATTGTTGAAATATCGAATTTAACGCCCTCACTGTACCATAGTCAATATCAAAAATTTATGATGTGCAAAGTATCACCTCCAATAGAACGAATCTCACTAGTCGAATATAGCTTGCTTGAAATAAACCAAAATTATGACATGTTATTTAAATAAAATGATATATTGTTATTTTCTATAAATTTGAGTATAGATATATAAAATATGATCATAGTACTTGAAATATTATCTTGTATTATTGTTTTATCGAATTAAAATAAACATATATAAAAATGATAGTAATTTCTTTTTATATGTATGAATTGACCAAAAAAGGTTTTACTAAAAAATAAAATGTTGGCTCTGGATCCAGCTTGACTATAAAAAAACCGAGCGTCTACAATTTGAGCTCGATAAAATACACAAGCCGGCTAGACTTTTAAATGAGCCAGCCCAGCCCACCCCGTTTCGTTTACACCCTACCTCCCCTAGTTTATTGATCGATGATTCATGGTTATAGACATACAATTTGATATTTGAAGCTGATAACAAATGGGAGCTTCACCAGCACACAGGAATATATACGGATATACCCGGAACCGTTGTTATCGTGAAAGAAAATTATTTTGTCACAAAAAATAATATAACTATTAATTTATATTACAAGTTAAAAAGTAATATAATTTTTTTAGATCTTTAACTACCACACATTTCTAATTTTCTAATATACTATATAAACAAACAAACAAACAAACATACCCAGTGTCTCCCGCTGAAGAGCAGGGTCTGGGAGGGGTATATGGTGGCAAGTCTTTCCTCTATCTAGAAAGATAGAGAGACCGCTTCCGAAGAGACCCCCGACTCGTTAACACATGCAATAACAATAACAATCATAATACAACGCATATACAAAGCATATAACAAAGCATATAACAAAGCATATAACAAAGCATATAACAAAGCATATAACAAAGCATAACAAAGCATATAACAAAGCATAACAACGGTAATAACCATCATAATGAAGGAGTAAGTACGTATGCATGCCATGCATGTGAGTCTGGGAGTTCATACAACACATGCATACGTGGAATAGAGTAGTTTTATGTTCTAGAAGAATAAGACCAAGTCTATCACACGTGGGTAGAAAGTGTCATTGAAGTTACCGAATGTTTAGCTTAGTGAGTAGTTTTTTCTATTGATCACGTAGTTGGTTTCCTAGTTGTTCGCATTTCTTGTTTGCTTGTTGATGTATTTAAACAGCCTTTTGGCTTAGTAATGAAGTTAATGTTTGCTTTCTTTTTACCTTTGATCACTATATCAATTGGTATCAGAGCAAACCTTCGATCATAGAGAGTGTGAGAATGAGTGAAGAAAAGTTGAAGATTCCACACTTCGATGGTCATTTTGAACATTGGAGTGAAATGATGGAGAATCTCTTGAAGGCAAAGAAGTTGTGGCACTTGATTGCAGATGGTTTCGCGGAACCACCTGTTGGAGTTGCCCAGGATGAGACTCAAAGGAAGAAGACTGAAGATCTGCGTGCCAAAGATCAGCAAGTGAAGCATTACTTGTATCAAGCCATTGATCGAGTTACTTTTGAACAGGTGCTCGATAGGAAGACAGCCAAGTCAGTATGGAATTGCTTGAAGAAGAGATTTGAAGGGAATGCTCGTGTGAAAAGATCCATGCTACAGAAACTTAGAAGAGATTTCGAGATTTTGGAGATGGGTAAAAATGAATCTGTGAGTGAATATTTCGCACGAGTACTCACCACTGTCAATCAGATGCGGTCTAACGGAGATGACATTAGTGATGTCAAAATTGTTGAGAAGATTCTCAGAACCCTGACTGAGAAGTACATGTTTGTGGTGGTCTCTATTGAAGAATCAAGAGACATCGACACGATGACTATTGATGAGTTGCAGAGCACATTACTAGTGCATGAACAGAAGTTCAAGAGATCTCTAAAGGAAGAAGAGCAAGTGTTAAAGGTTGATCATGGAGAAGGATCTGGAATGCGTGGTAGAGGAAGAGGAAGATTCAGTTCCAGAGGAAGAGGTAGAGGTAGAGGACGATCTCTTTCAACAAAGAGACAGTTGAGTGCTACAATTGTCACAAATTGGGACACTTTGCCTATGAGTGTCCCATGGGGAAGGAGGCAAACTATGCAGACTTCGATGCTGAAGATGAAATGCTGCTTATGGGCCAAGTTGATGATGATGATGTGTTTATGACACAAGGTGGAGGAGATTACAAGTGCAATCTGTGGTTTCTGGATTCAGGATGCTCAAACCACATGTGTGGGATCAAGGAGAAGTTTCATGATCTTGACACAAGCTTCAGCCACTCAGTGAAGTTGGGAAATAACACAAGAATGGAAGTGAAAGGTAAAGGCCAGGTAAAGCTCAATTTAGAAGGTGCTGTGTATTCAATAAGTGATGTCTACTTTATCCCAGAACTCAAAAACAATCTGTTGAGTGTGGGACAACTGCAACAGAAGGGCTTGTCATTTCTGTTTAAGAATGACAGTTGCAAGATCTTTCATCCAGTCAAGGGTCTATTGTTCCAAAGCTATATGAGTCAGAATAGAATGTTCCCAGTCAGTGAAGACTCATCTAGTCAAGACGGAAGAAAAGGTGAAAAGTGTATGTATGTTAATGATGAGGATATGGCTAGGCTGTGGCATGAGAGATATGGGCATTTGAGCATGTCAAGCATGGAGTTGCTGCAAAAGAATGAAATGGTGAGGGGAATGCCAAGATTCACTGTGGATAAAGCTGTCTGCACAGAATGTCTTGCTGGGAAACAGACCAAGAAGGCCATTCCAAAGACAAGCTTATGGAGAGCTAAGGAAGTACTTGAACTCATTCATTCAGACATTTGTGGACCTGTTACACCTGCTTCTCACAGTGGAAAAAGGTATTTCATAAGTTTTATTGATGATTTTAGTAGAAAGGGATGGGTTTACTTAATCAAAGAGAAATCAGAAGCCTTAGATTGTTTCAAGTTGTTTAAAAGTAAAGTAGAAAGGGAGACAGGTAAAGTTGTTAAATGCATTAGAACAGATAGAGGAGGGGAATACTTGTCTGATGCATTTAATAACTTCTGTGGTGAAAATGGAATTATGAGACAAATGACTACTGGCTTTACACCACAACAAAATGGTGTAGCAGAGCGCAAAAATAGGACTATTATGAATATGGTAATTACTTTGCTATCTGCCAAAAGGATGCCAAAACACTTCTGGGCAGAGGCTGTGGTGTGGACATTCTATGTGCTCAATAGATGTCCTACCAAAGCTCTTCCCAATGTGACACCACAAGAGGCATGGAATAAGATTAAGCCTGCAGTTGAACACTTTAGAGTGTGGGGTTGTGTTGGTCATGTGCATGTGCCAAAGGAGAAGAGAACCAAGCTTGATGAGAGGAGTTTACCTTGTATTTTAGTGGGGGTTAGTGAAGAATCCAAAGGGTATAGACTGCTTAATCCAGATACTATGAAGGTTGTGGTAAGCAAGGATGTTGTTTTTGAAGAACATAAGTTATGGGACTGGAAGGAGAGGAGCAATGTGAACACTGATACAGTGTTGACATGGGGACCAGATGAGAATCAAGGTGAGCTTGAAAGTGATGAAGAAGGTGCTGACTCAGTTGCTCAAGAAACACAGGTACAACAACAAGTTATTAGCAATGAAGCTGGTTCAAGTGCTGCTCAAGTAAGAGAGGGTAGAGTGAGAAGAACTCCTGCTTATCTCAGAGATTTTGTGTCTGGGGAAAACCTGTCAGATGATGAGGTAAATATGATGCAAGTCAATGAACAAGATCCAATTACTTATGAAGATGCCTATGGTATAAAGGTCTGGGAAGAAGCCATGTGTAAAGAGATCGAAGCCTTGGAGAAAAACAAGACTTGGGTGTTAGTTGATCTGCCTAAGGGTGCAAGGTGCATAGGAGTGAAATGGGTTTTTAAGACAAAATTAAATGAATCTGGTATGATAGAAAAGCACAAGGCCCGACTAGTGGCAAAAGGTTATGGACAACAATATGGCATTGATTATTCTGAGGTGTATGCACCAGTTGCAAGGATGGATACTATACGACTGATGATTGCTCTAGCTGCTCAAAGAGGCTGGAAGATCATGCAAATGGATGTGAAATCAGCCTTTTTATATGGAGCATTGGAAGAAGATGTGTATGTTCAACAGCCTAAAGGTTTTATAGTAAGGGGAAGTGAAGACAAGGTGTATAAGCTGCACAAGGCTTTATATGGACTAAAGCAGGCACCTAGAGCCTGGTTTAGTCGCATTGAAACTTACTTTATTAATGCAGGTTTTGAGAAGAGTCAAAATGAACATACTTTGTTCATTAAAAGAGGTGCAAAGGAAGAGGTGCTATTTGTGAATGTTTATGTAGATGATTTAATTTACATGAGCAATGATCAGGGTTTGATTGAAGAATTCAGAAGCTCAATGAAGAAGGTGTTTGAAATGACGGATTTGGGTCTGATGAAGTTTTTTCTAGGAATTGAAGTTGTTCAAACTGAACATGGAATCCACATTTCACAAAAAAGGTATGCAAGAGACATCTTGAAGAGATTCAATATGGAAGAATGTAATGCAGTGGTGAATCCCATGGTTCCTGGGTGCAAGTTGCTGCTAGATGATGGAGAAAGAGTAAATGAAACAATGTTCAAGCAATTAGTTGGATGTTTGATGTATATAACAGCAACTAGGCCTGATATACAGTTTGTAGTGAACTTAATTAGCAGGTTTGCCTCAAGACCAACGGAAAATCATTATAAGGCTGTTAAAAGAGTTCTAAGGTACTTGCAAGGAACTCTAGACTTTGGGATATGGTACAAGACTGGTGGAGAAGGCAAATTGGAGGTGTACACTGATAGTGATTTTGCTGGAGATGTAAATGACAGAAAAAGCACTTCAGGTTACACTTTTCTTTGGGATGGAGGAGCAGTGGCATGGTTATCAAAGAAGCAGGATATAGTTGCCTTGTCATCTACAGAGGCAGAGTTTGTAGCAGCAGGTGTGTGTGCAGCTCAGGTTCTTTGGCTAAAGGAGGTTCTTGGTGAGTTTGGAATGCAAATTGAAAGGGCTGTGACAATTATGTGTGACAACACCTCTACCATTAAGTTATCAAAGAATCTTGTTTTTCATGGCAAATGCAAGCACATAGGTGTGAAGTACAACTTTCTAAGAGACTTGGTTGCTAAGGGAGAGATAAGTTTGAAGCATTGTGGAAGTGAGGAGCAGGTGGCAGACATCTTAACAAAACCATTAAGCAGGGAAGTTTTTGTGAAGCTGCGAAGCAGACTTGGTGTGTGCAAACTAGGAGAAGATCTTCTTCCTAGTTTGAGAGAGGGAATGAAGGAGTAAGTACGTATGCATGCCATGCATGTGAGTCTGGGAGTTCATACAACACATGCATACGTGGAATAGAGTAGTTTTATGTTCTAGAAGAATAAGACCAAGTCTATCACACGTGGGTAGAAAGTGTCATTGAAGTTACCGAATGTTTAGCTTAGTGAGTAGTTTTTTCTATTGATCACGTAGTTGGTTTCCTAGTTGTTCGCATTTCTTGTTTGCTTGTTGATGTATTTAAACAGCCTTTTGGCTTAGTAATGAAGTTAATGTTTGCTTTCTTTTTACCTTTGATCACTATATCACATAATACGAAGCATATAACACAATGATATATATCACAAGAAGAATTAGATAATGCGCATGTAACACCCAAAAAGGATAGATGAGGAAAACTACACCTAACGTGTGGGGTACGGCCATATGTCACCGTATACCCTTCCCACCCACAAAACCCACTAAAAGTCCTTAATTTTAATTCTACGCCTCCACTCACTTCTATCCTCGATCATGTTCTCAGAGAGATGCAAGTCCATCATATCTCTCCTAATAACCTCGTCCCAAGTCAACCTAGGTCTACCTCTGCTCCTCCTACCCTCTAAGCTGATATTCTCTACTGCTCGGACTGGTGCTGCCATCGTTCTCCTCTTCACGTGCCCAAACCATCTTAATCTTCCCTCTCTTAATTTTTCTGTGATACACGCCACCTCTAGCCTCTGACGAAAGACGTCGTTTCTTATCCGATCCAATCTTGTGTGTCCACACATCCACCTCAGCATTCGCATTTCTGCGACCTCTATTTGTCTCTCGTGCGATTTCTTTATGGCCCAACAGTCTGTGCCGTATAACATAGCTGGACGTACTGCCACTCTGTAGAATTTTCCCTTTAGTTTTGCCGGGAACCTCTTATCACACAAAATCCCTGATGCTGCTCTCCACTTGCACCATCCTGATTGTATACGATGTGCTACATCGCTGTGTATCTCTCCAATATCAGATCAAATATAAATCTATAGACATGAATACGTGAAATAATATCGTTTGCTATTCACATACGTGATGAAATGCATAACTTGGCATATTTTTAGAAAGAAAAAAAATAGACATGCAACAAAAAGTTCAAGTATAAAATAAGAACGAAATGTTGTTGAATATAAATAATATAAGATATTTCTAGAGATAAAAATTAATTTCAAATATTTTAGTGATAAAATGTTCGTAAAACCATACTCGATGCCTACAAGTCACTTCGCGATCTGACTTACCCATCTTTATACTAAAATTATGCAAAAAACTGTTTCTCAAAACTTAAAAACACTTATAATCAAACAACCTTATAAGTTGTTTTAACAATTAAGGTGCACAAAATGGTTTCAACTTCCAAAGTCCGTCAGCAGATCGTCAATACATGCTAAAAATGAAGTCGCCAATTTTGACCATTTATAATTTATTTCATTCAGGCTACTATCAAAACTATTTTGACATTTTGCTTTTGAATTAATTGCTAACCGAATTAGGAAAGAACAGGAATAATATATTAAAAAATAATCAAGATGATTCTTAGCAACCAATTAAAGTGAGTACATATAAATAATAAATGTAAGGATTTCGTGAGTTTAAGTCTCACTTCGAGCAAAATGCTCAGGACTAAGCCAGTGACTTCTTCTGAACGGAAAACGGATACGTACGCTCGATTAAAATAACACATATTTGCCGCTTAATGAAAATAATAATAAATAAATAATCAACCTTTGGACTTTTACAACTCCCTGAGTCGGCAAATAAAGCCGCCGAGCAGTAGGCTTCATCAATACGAATTATCAGCAGTCGGAAGAACAATAAATCGTTATGACAACCATTAATCGGTGTTAATTTAACTTAATTAATAACTCTAATGCATAACATTTTCGATTCAGTTTTAAAGCAAACATATCGAAGAACACAATGAAATCAAATGAACCGATCTACGCGTTCAGAATTCGAATTCTATGCATTTAAACACCGATTGAATCACTATACAGTATCATGAGCAATAATCGACCCAAACAGTTAAAAACTAAACTCAAATTAAAAAAACCTATAATTGAATTATCAACAGTCGCAATAATCTACTAATCCGTGCTAAATTAACTCTGATGCACAACATTTCGATTCACTTTCAAACCAAACAAATCGAAGACACAATGAAAACATTGAAAATGAAATGACCTACATGTTCGGATTCCTGCTAATAAACACCGATTGAATCACAGTATAGCATCATAACTCATGATTAATAATCCAAACAGTTAAAAATCAAACTCAAATAGCATGACCTATAATTGATTAATAGAAACCTCAACAGTCGGAAGAACAATGAATCAACACAGATATTCCATCAATCCGTGTTAAATTAACTCTGATGCACAACATTTTCCACTCAATTTCAAAGTAAACAGCTCAAAAAACAAAATTAAAAAAAAAAACAAACACCGACTGAATCAGTGAATCACAATACAGTATCATGACTCACGAGCTATTAATCGATCCAAACAGTTGAAGAACAAACTCAAAACTCATATACTAATCAAACTAAACTCGTTTTCAATCTAACGATCTATGAAGAAGAACTAGAGAGCGTACCTTCTGAAGGATCTGTTCGAGGAGTCTGAGCGTTTGATTTCTGAACCGTGACGATGCAGATGACGAAGATGATGAGTTTCAGAAGCGAGATTGAGGAAAGCGGTGGCGTCGGTGCCGGAAAGTTGCACCGGAGAACCATCGCTTCCGTTGATTTCCAGTGAACAAAGGCCAATGGAGTGTGTAACGTATCTGTGTGCACAGAGGTTTTTCAAGGGAGTGAAGGGGTGTTGGGTTTTCACGCCACGCGCCGGGGGTAAGGGCCACGCGCGGGCAATAATAATAGAGGTTGACTACAGGAATGGTGTCAACTTAACTAGAGTTAGCAAGAGCCGCCACCAAAAGAGGTGTCACAACTCAAAGCATTCTGCATTTACAACCCTGAGAAAATTCCTAAAATGTTTTTTTCTTTGAAAAGTTATTAAAATAACTATTAAAAAAAACCTTGAAATAGCTCCTGTCTAGCTTCCTTCCGAGTATTCTATTTGCGGTTTTAAATTGGGCGTTGATATTGGGAAATCACAAAATTATAAATTAATATTCAAAATTCCTATACGGATCGTATAGGGGGTCGTATAGCCCTATACGGGGCGTATAACCATTTTGACAGCCCCCTGAATTTTTTCTCGTAGTCAATGTTAAAATTTGTTATACATGTCGTATAGGGGGTCGTATAGGGCTATATGGGGCGTATAGCTCTCTGACAGCCCCCCGAATTTTTCTCGTATTCAGTGTATTCGATCATATACGCCGCGTATGAACTCATACGCGGCGTATAGAGAGGTGTCGATTTATCCAGGTGGATGTCCCTATATTAGGACCATTTAAATTTTGCTACGAGTGTTTTTACTCTTTTATAAGAAGTCACATGACTATGCTATGAGAAGGAGCTTTTCTTTTAATGCTTCACGTCTACTCTTCCAATATTGATTTCATGTTGTATTTCACTAAACCAACCTTAAGTTTTTCTTTATATATCTTGTCAGTGTCTATCTGATATCATGTCATGGTCATCTCCATCTTTAATATTATTTTTTAACTTCTTTTTACATGGTTGGACGTCTTCATAAAATAGTTGGTCATCTCCATAATATGGTCAGCCGCCTCTGCAAAACGGTTCAGCCTCCTCTATAGTAGGTCCAGACGCCTTTTCCGGTAAGAATATTTTAAAGGATAGTTTTTTAAAAGACGTTTAAGAGAATTTGATTTAAAAATGAACTTTTGGGGAATTTTCAATTAAATAATTGATGGGTTCACTGCGGGCTTCGCTCGAGCTTAAAATTTACTGACGAGCCAAGCTTACATTTTGAAAATAAAGCTTTAAACAAACTTATAGGTCAAAAGGAGTAGATCACGGTTCGTTTATGTAACACCTTAGGCAAATCCCACGTCGGCCGTGGACAAAAGAGATTCATGGTTCTTAAGGAATGTCTGATCTCTAATATCACCAACACGTTTTGGGCGTATTGACTATGGATGAGATGAGAACTTCACAGTTAAGCATGCTCAGGTGGCAGCAATCCAGGGATGGGTGACCTCCCTGGGAAGTTTCCACCCGGGCAACCAAAAGCAAATCCGTGAGCTCCTCGTGGGCAAAGCGGACAATATTGGTGGTGTGAGAGGTCGGGTGTTGCAAATGGTATCAGAGCCACTCCTGTGCTGTTCGGGATGGTGGGGCAAACCTCATCAAGGATGGTGAGTCTCTGGGGGTGTTTAAAGGGACACCTTAGGTAAATCCCACATCCGTTGATGGGATGGTAAGACAAACCTCATCGAGTACGATGAGTCCAAAGGGGGGTGATTATAACACCCTAGACAAATCCCATATCGGCCATGGATAAGAGAGATTTCTCGTTTATAAGAAATGTCTGGTGTAACGCCCCGAAATTCCCGAAGCAAACCATTTAATAATAATGGGCTTTATAAGGGTTAATTAAATAAAAAAAGTAAATTAGTGGGCTATGTACTAAATTAACCCTAATGGGCTATGTTTTGATGTGTTTAAGGGCCCTTAAACATGCATGATCAGCCTCCATCTGTAACGACCCGAATTTGGTATTATGTAATTAAAATACAATTAATGTATCATGTGTTGAATATTGTAAATATTTAAGACTTAACTAGAAGATTTACTAGTTAGTTAATAGTGGTGGAAACATGAAAAATGATACTAGAGGGGTGGATCTTGCCAATTGGGGAAACTTAAACATGGATATGTATGACTTGCCATACATTTGGTGAGCATGATATGCTCATTCACGTTTCTTTCAAGAGAAGAGGAGAAAGAGGGTTTTTGTCACCTCATTTCTCAAATTGTTGGTGATTCAAGTGCAAGATCCGAAATTGAGCCTAGAAATCATTCTTCATCTCATCAAGAGTTACAAGTAAGTGTTATTTGATGTTCTTGAGGTGGTAAAATCGTCACCCACATGATGGGTGTAGAAATTGGTGGTTTAAACATGAAATCCTAGTGTTATAGTGCTAGATGATCATGTGTATGTGTGTATTATGGTAACTAGATGTGTAATTGCTCCTTAATTGAAGATTTACATGAACCATGGAAATGGTTTAGTTACTAGAAGGTTAAACTAAGGATTCTTCATGTAAACTAGTTGCTAGTTGTAGAATCCATGTTCATTCTTGTAAGAAATGTGATTAGGTGCATAACCTTTGGTTGAAATTGATGAATCACATGTGTGTTATGTGATTTGGGTGTAAAACTAGCTTGATGATGTTTAAAAGCTAGTAAATAACCAATATGTTAAGTTATGCACATAAGGTGTTTGATGAAATGCCTAAACTAGATGAAAATCATGAATGAACTACTTAATTGCAAGAATGTGCAATGTGAAAGCCTAGATTGTAGGTTAAATGTGATAAATGGTCAAATAGACCATATGTGTGATTAAATGAATGTTATGTGTTAAATGGGTCCTTAAAATGGTAACAGGAAGTGGTGTGGCAAGCGGATCCAAGGGAACCGGGAAGGAACACGTTTGATTGACCACTTAAACCTTCCGGACTCAAGGTAAGACATTCTTTAAATTGAGCATAACAAAGTAGAGGCATGAGTCACAATGTGTGTGACCATGTGCTCATAAGCTCAAACAAAATGAAAACAACGTTTAAAAAGGATAAATAGTTGACTTGCACCGTATGTGAGCTTCTATGACAAATGATTCACGACGTGCGTGAACATAAAGGAAAATAACACTTTAGTGTTATACCACATGGTTGTGGAACAGAACGAGTCATGACGTGCGTGACCGTCCCATGGAAATGGAAGAAAGGACAAACCCGGATTAAAGTGATTCACATCGTGTGTGAACACTAGGGTAAAGGGGTTATCCTTACGATTTGCAATGTGTGTGAACGTTGGGTAATGCCAAGGAAAGCGGTCGTTCGCGAAAGAATGGCAAACCGCTCATTAAAATGGGATTTGACCCTATAAGGGTCAAATTCGGTATAAAAAGGAAATTTGCGTTATGATAAGCAAATGGGATGGGTTGGGTCTAAGAACTCACCAAACATATGTAATATGTTATAATAGATCGGTTCCATGGTTGTTGGGACGGTCGGGAACTCTAAAGAACAAACGAACCATAAACGGGTTAATTAAGGAATTAAATACCAAATAAATAGAAAAATTTTGGTATGTTGCCAAGAGTCGGGTTAGACTCGTTGAAACTCCGTGGGAATCACATATATGATGAAATATGTTATTTCCAGGTGTTTGGAACAATCGGGATCGAAAGGGGTGGTTCGGGAACGCAAAACGACCCTTAACGGGTCAAAAATAATGACTTTGCTGCAGGGACTACCGTAGCTTACGGTGGTACCGTAAGTTACGGTGGGTTCCTGGACGAAATGAGCTACCGTAAGCCAGTAGGTTACCACCGTAGCAAAATGGAGGCTACCGTAACTTACGGTGGCTACCGTAAGTTACGGTAGGCCCCATTTCCAGATTTTTGTCGGTTGTCGTTTTAACGCGTTCCGAGTCCGTTTAAACCCCCGTAAAGACCCGAAATGAATGTTAGAATGTATTTACTTAGTTCTTATGAACTAATGGATGTCTAAACGTGTGTTTTCAGGTGTTACGGGACCGGAAGGCTAAAGTGATCGATGGGGCATACGAGGATCGAACGGGACTTGCATACACGTTTCTTTTGTAGAAACTAACGTGTTAACATTATTTTGAAACTTCCTATCACGTGTGTATGTAAATGGATTGTTAAACTTCGTTTTTGAGTGTCGGTTGACACGAAACACATATTTTGGAAGTTAAATGTTAACGAAATTTTCTGGGACCAAATTCCGCATGTTTAATTAACTTAAACGGACTCTATGGAGGTCCGGGCGTTACAAGTTGGTATCAGAGCCAACGGTTTGAGAGATTCAAGTGCGTCGCGAACACTTGGACTCAAACTTTTGAGCTCTAGATATGAGAAATGCAAACGTTCGATCCAAGAAGCCGATCACTGAGCCTAAAGGTACAAGGTTAGCGTGCCGTTTATAACGTAACAAGCTTGACACATGTATGATATATGTATGATATGTACCATATGAATTGATTGAACCTAGCTTCTTGACTTGAGTTTGGAATAAAGGAACTAAGAAGGCATCCGTGTGGTGAGCTTGTTGTTAGGCCTGGCCAGTCTAACAACAATCAAAAGCACGCGAATGGACTCTTAGGGATGTTGTTTTAAACTTAAGGATGGAAATGGGTATTGTGTGAATAGGGTTAGGCCCTAGTGATAGTAGAATCATAAGCATCAGTGTATATGCTATAGATTACGTACATGGTACTAACGTAAAGGTTAATTGTCACAGTCTTAGGTCATGGCTGGTGACGATCACGTGATCAATATAGAGAATCACGAGACCCATCCCGATGATGCAACACGGGAAATGATCAAGGAGGAAGTTGGCAAGGCTTTTGAGGCTTTATTGCCGGGCTACATCGAGGATGTACGCAAAGATCTACGGGATCTCATTCAACAAGAGTTTGTGGCTCTGAAGGCTGACAAAGAAACCGAAAGGCCAACAAAGAAAGTGACCTATAAGGAGTTCGTTGCATGCAACCCTACAACGTTCAAGGGTGAGGTAGATCCACTACTTAGTCAAAGGTGGATCAAAGATATGGAAAGTGCCTTTGAAACCTCACACTGTGAAGAATCTGATGAAGTGAGGTTTGCTGCAAGCCAACTCCGGGAACGAGCTAAAGACTGGTGGGAATTGCAACGGGATGAGAAGGGGCGGGAAGGTATCAAAAGTATGACTTGGGAAGAATTTAAGAAGTTGTTCACAAAGCGGTTTTGCCCACAAGCCGCTATCAACAGAATAGCAGAAGAATTCCTACAGTTACGACAAAAAGATGAAAGTATTGATACCATCACGGCCATCTTCTATGACAAAGCCAAGTTTTGCCCACAGTTGCTCCAGGATGAAAGGATGTGGATTAACCACTACTATGGCATGTTGAGTGCCAAGTATCGAGAGTTTCTTACACCGTCCAAATGTGAGACTCTAGCAGAGCTTATCGATTGTGCTAGGGATCGGGAAGCGGAATTGAAAAGGCAAGTTGATCGTGGGGAGAAGCGTGCGGCTGAAACGGAGACGGGTTCGTCTAAGAAAGCCAAGATTTCATCCTCATCAAACAAGTTTGGGAACGACAAAGACTCCAAACATTGCAAGATTTGTAAAAAGAAGCATGGGGGAGTTTGTAGATACGAATCTAAAAATTGCTTCAAGTGTGGAAAGTCGGGTCATTCGACATCTCAATGCACAAGCCCGCTAAGTGTGTGCTACAACTGCTACAAACCGGGCCACAAAAAGAGCGAATGTCCGGAACTCAAGAAGGATGGTACAAGTCAATCCTCGGATGCTCAAGGTTCGGGGAAAAAAGGGTGATGGAGGAAAAGCTAAGGCGAGAACCTTTTTGATTACGGCGGAAGAAGCCAAATCTATAGCCGACGTTGTGACGGGTACCTTTCTCATCAACTCACTACCTGCTTATGTGCTATTTGACTCGGGTGCTAATAGATCGTTTGTTTCGGTTAAATTTGCGAGTCATTTTTCCATGGTGTTAGACAACTTACCTAGTCCTTTAGAGATTGAGGTAGCGGATTCAAAAACGTTCTTAGCGTTCAATGTTTATCGAAATTGCATACTTACCATCGAAGGTGAGGATTATTCGGTCGACTTAATACCCATGACACTCGGGGAGTTTGATGTAGTAATTGGTATGGATTGGCTTTCCATGTACCACGCCAATATAGTTTGCAATCGCAAGTGCATCCAATTGCTATCTCCGAGTGGTTATGAGGTAATAATCCAAGGTGCAAAACGCGGTGGCGTAGCTTTATGTTCTTTGGTTAAAGCAATGAAATACATGAGCCATGGAGGACAATCGTTCTTAGCCTATGTAATAGACACGGAAACGAAAGTTCAAGTGTTGGAAGATATTCCGGTTGTTCGGGATTTTCCAGATGTCTTTCCGGAGGATTTGCCGGGAGTCCCACCGGAACGGGAGGTCGAGTTTCGAATCGACCTAACCCCGGGAGCTAAACCCATTGCAAAGGCTCCTATCGCTTGGCGCCATCGGAGCTCCAAGAGTTAATGACACAATTGCAAGATCTTTTAGACAAGGGGTTCATACGTCCGAGTACTTCGCCATGGGGAGCACCGGTTCTTTTCGTGAAAAGAAGGATGGAAGTCTTCGGATGTGTATCGACTATAGAGAGTTGAACAAGGTGACGGTTAAGAACCGTTACCCATTGCCTAGGATTGATGACCTATTCGATCAGTTGCAAGGTGCATCGTGGTTTTCGAAAATCGACTTACGGTCGGGTTATCATCAGTTGAAGGTAAGGGAAGAAGACATCCCCAAGACGGCATTTCGTACTAGATACGGGCATTATGAGTTCCTTGTGATGTCTTTCGGCTGACAAACGCCCCGGCAGCATTCATGGATTTGATGAATAGGGTGTGCCGACCCATGTTAGACCGATCTGTCATTGTATTCATAGATGATATCCTTATTTATTCTAAAAATGAAGGTGATCATGCTTGTCACTTGCGTGAAGTTCTCGAAACGCTTCGTCGGGAGAAATTGTTCGCAAAGTTCTCCAAGTGTGCCTTTTGGTTGCGAGAGGTACAATTCTTGGGTCATGTGGTAAACTCGGAGGGTATACACGTAGACCCCACAAAGATTCACGCGGTGACCAAATGGAGTCCAAGACTCCCACAGAGATTAGAAGCTTCTTGGGTTAGCCGATATTATCGGAGATTCATCAAGACTTGCTAAGATTGCTTCTCCTTTAACCAAGCTTACCAAGAAAGAGGTGAAGTTCCTATGGGGTGAAGAGCAAGAGAAAGCCTTTCAAGAGTCGAAATTGACTCAAGCTCCGGTTTTGTCTTTACCGAGGGAACCGACGATTTTGTGGTATACTCGGATGCTTCCTACTCCGGTTTGGTTGTGTTCTAATGCAAAGGGGCAAGGTGATCGCTTATGCCTCGAGACAACTGAAAGTGCATGAAAAGAACTACCCAACCCATGATCTTGAACTAGCCGCGGTGGTGTTCGCGTTAAAGATTTGAGGCATTACCTATATGGTGTAAGTGTACGATTTACACGGACCATAAGAGTTAAAGTACTTCTTTACGCAAAAGGAGTTAAACATGAGACAAAGGCGTGGATGGAATTGCTAAAGGATTATGATGTGAAATCCTATATCACCGGAAAGGCCAATGTCGTGGCTGACGCCTTGAGTCGAAAGGAGGATCATACTCCTATCAAATAACCGCAATGAAGATAACCGTTATATCCGAAGTGGTTGAACGAATTAAGGAGCACAAACTGAAGCGCTAAAGGAAGAAAATTTGAAGAAAAATCGAATCAAAGGTCAACTCAAACTTAGAAGATGATAGTCAAGATTGAACAAGATGGGGTCGGGTTTGGATACCACCTACTTGTACCTTGAAGAATGATCTATTGGATGAAGCCCATAATCCAAGTATCAATTCACCCGGAGCGACTAAGATGTTAGAGACCTTCGGGTAACTATTGGTGGCCGGGCATGAAACGCGATATTGTCAAATACGTGGAGAAAATGCTTAACTTGTTTGCAAGTGAAGGCGGAACATCAAAAACCTCATGGTGAATTGCAACCGTTGGATATTCCGGAATGGAAATGGAAAAGTTGACAATGGATTTGATTACTAAACTTCCAAGAACAAAGAAAGGGTACGATGCGATATGGTTGTTGTCGATCGATTGACCAAGAGCGCTCATTTCCTTCCTATTCGTGAGACTTAATTCGGAGAAAATGGCGAGGTTTTACGTGAACGATAGTGTCACGACACGGGGTGCCCGTGTTCGATTGTGTCCGATAGAGACACACGGTTTACTTCCATTTTTGGAGGAAATTTCAAGCGGGAGCGATGGGAACAAGCTATTGCTAAGCACGTCATACCATCCCCAAACCGACGGACAAAGTGAAGAACCATTCAACATTAGAAGATATGCTACGAGCGTGTGTTCTTGACTTGGGGAGTTGGGATGAGTATTTGCCTCTGGCGGAATTTTCTTACAATAATAGCTACCACTCCCCCATCGAGATGCCTCCGTATGAAGCTTTATATGGAAGAAAATGCCGAACTCCATTTGTTGGGGAGAAATGGTCCGCGGGAACTCGCTGCCCACGATACGATAATGAATACGGATGAAAATTAAGCAAATCCGTGCTCGCATGAAGGCGGCGCAAGACCGTCAGAAAGCTTACGCGGATAAGCGTAGACGACCCATCGAGTTTGAGGTGGGCGATTTGGTTTTGTTAAAGGTTTCCCCATGGAAGGGTATTATACGATTCCGGAAACGGGGAAAGTTGAGTCCGAGGTTTATCGGGCCATTTAAAATCATCGCACGTGTGGGTAAAGTTGCGTACCGGTTGGAATTGCCGGAAGAGCTTCAAGGAATTCACACACGTTCCATGTATCTTACTTGAGGAAGTGTTTGGCTGACGAGTCGGCCTATGTTCCGTACGAGGATTTGGAAGTTGATGACAGATTGAACTATATCGAGAACCGGTGGCTATCTTGGATAGAAAGGTCAAGCACTGAGAAACAAGACCTCAATCAGGTGAAGGTACAATGGAAGAATCGTAAGGGATCCGATGCCACTTGGGAATCGGAAGATGAAATGAGGAAGTCTTATCCTCATCTATTTGATTAGTATGTAAGTTTCGGGACAAACTCTCTTTAGAGGGGAGACTTGTAACGACCCGAATTTGGTATTATGTAATTAAAATACAATTAATGTATCATGTGTTGAATATTGTAAATATTTAAGACTTAACTAGAAGATTTACTAGTTAGTTAATAGTGGTGGAAAATGAAAAATGATACTAGAGGGTGGATCTTGCCAATTGGGGAAACTTAACTGGATATGTATGATTGCCATACATTTGGTGAGCATGATATGCTCTTCACGTTTCTTTCAAGAGAAGAGGAGAAAGAGGTTTTTGTCACCTCATTTCTCAATTGTTGGTGATTCAAGTGCAAGATCCGAAATTGAGCCCTAGAAATCATTCTTCATCTCATCAAGAGCTACAAGTAAGTGTTATTTGATGTTCTTGAGGTGGTAAAATCGTCACCCACATGATGGTGTAGAAATTGGTGGTTTAAACATGAAATCCTAGTGTTATAGTGCTAGATGATCATGTGTATGTGTGTATTATGGTAACTAGTATGTAATTGCTCCTTAATTGAAGATTTACATGAACCATGGAAATGGGTTTAGTTACTAGAAGGTTAAACTAAGGATTCTTCATGTAAACTAGTTGCTAGTTGTAGAATCCATGTTCATTCTTGTAAGAAATGTGATTAGGTGCATAAACCTTTGGTTGAAATTGATGAATCACATGTGTGTTATTGATTTGGGTGTAAAACTAGCTTGATGATGTTTCAAAGCTAGTAATAACCAATATGTAAGTTATGCACATAGGTGTTTGATGAAATGCCTAAACTAGATGAAAACATGAATGAACTACTTAATTGCAAGAATGTGCAATGTGAAAGCCTAGATGTAGGTTAAATGTGATAAATGGTCAAATAGACCATATGTGTGATTAATGAATGTTGTGTGAAATGGGTCCTTAAAATGGTAACAGGAAGTGGTGTGGCAAGCGGATCCAAGGAACCGGGAAGGAACACGTTTGATTGACCACTTAAACCTTCCGGACTCAAGGTAAGACATTCTTTAAATTGAGCATAACAAAGTAGAGCATGATTCACAATGTGTGTGACCATGTGCTCAATAAGCTCAAACAAAATGAAAAACGTTTAAAAGGATAAAATAGTTGACTTGCACCGTATGTGAGCTTCTATGACAAATGATTCACGACGTGCGTGAACATAAAGGAAAATAACACTTTATGTTATACCACATGGTGTGGAACAGAACGAGTCATGACGTGCGTGACCGTCCCATGGAAATGGGAAGAAAGGACAAACCCCGATTAAGTGATTCACATCGTGTGTGAAACTAGGTAAAGGGGTTATCCTTACGATTTGCAGTGTGTGAACGTTGGGTAATGCCAAGGAAAGCGGTCGTTCGCGAAAGAATGGCAAACCGCTCATTAAAATGGGATTTGACCCTATAAGGGTCAATTCGGTATAAAAAAGGAAATTTGCGTTATGATAAGCAAATGGGATGGGTTGGGTCTAAGAACTCACCAAACTATGTATATGTTATAATAGATCGGTTCCATGGTTGTTGGGACGGTCGGAACTCTAAAGAACAAACGAACCATAACGGGTTAATTAAGGAATTCAATACCAATAAATAGAAAATTTTGGTATGTTGCCAATAGTCGGGTTAGACTCGTTGAAACTCCGTGGGAATCACATATATGATGAAATATGTTATTTCCAGGTGTTTGGAACAATCGGGATCGAAAGGGTGGTTCGTGAACGCAAAACGACCCTTAACGGGTCAAAAATAAATGACTTTGCTGCAGGGACTACCGATCTTACGGTGGTACCGTAAGTTACAGGTGGGTTCCTGGACGAAATGAGCTACCGAAGCCAGTAGGTTACCACCGTAGCAAATGGAGGCTACCGTACTTACGGTGGCTACCGTAAGTTACGGTAGGCCCCATTTCCTCCAGATTTTTGTCGGTTGTCGTTTTAAACGTTCCGAGTCCGTTTAAACCCCCGTAAAGACCCGAAATGAATGTTAGATGTATTTACTTAGTTCTTATGAACTAATGGATGTCTAAACGTGTGTTTTCAGGTGTACGGGACCGGAAGGCTAAAGTGATCGATGGGGCATACGAGGATCGAACGGGACTTGCATACACGTTTCTTTTGTAGAAACTAACGTGTTAACATTATTTTGAAACTTCCTATCACTTGTGTATGTAAATGGATTGTTAAACTTCGTTTTTGAGTGTCGGTTGACACGAAACACATATTTTGGAAGTTAAATGTTAACGAATTTTCTGGGACCAAATTCCGCGTGTTTAATTAACTTAAACGACTCTATGGAGGTCCGGGCGTTACAAGTTGGTATCAGAGCCAACGGTTTGAGAGATTTCAAGTGCGTCGCGAACACTTGGACTCAAACTTTTGAGCTCTAGATATGAGAAATGCAAACGTTCGATCCAAGAACCGATCACTGAGCCTAAAGGTACAAGGTTAGCGTGCCGTTT